>CM070775.1:122446532-123840282 GCA_036346955.1 Dipus sagitta
GGAGGGGATATTCTGCGTGGTACCGTGCCCATGTATGAGACATTGTCCGCAGAAAATGGCGCTGCTCTAGGGACTATGGGCGAGGAGGTGTGGGTAACACAACTATTGTCCCTCCTTCTTTTCTTATTATTACTAGCACCCCACCTTGGCAAAATCCAGCAGGAGGCCAAAGACGAAGGAGGGTGGGGAGCGGATGGGGGAGGGGTAAAATATGCAAAGGCAAGTTACCAGAACAGCTGATTTATATGCCTGGCATATCAGAGGTATATGGGTACAAATGAATACTATTTTCATTATTCTGTTGTCAGCATCGTCAAGTCAAGCCTGGAAAGGAAGAAAAGTGAACTCCATATGGGTAAGAGAGCAGCTTAGCACTGAGACCTTGGGTTGGGGTCATGGGGTGTGGTTCCCCTGCTCCCTGCTTCTCATCTTCCCGCCAGTGTAGATGCATTACGACCCTGTCTGAGACTGTCTCTTCAGGTCCAACTAGTTCCTTCACTCTAACCAAACTGGCCAGTCAATGCACCAGACACTCAGCAAACAAGTCTGACATGAGCTGCGGAGGTGACAATGTAAAAGCCATCTGTCTTCTGTGGTGATGTCAGCATCCGCAGAATGTGGAGCGCGAGTTGTTTTCTTGAGCCGAGCAGTCCCTACAGCAGCCTTGTCTCCCCCGTCCTCATCAATGACCAGCAAGTGGTGACATCCATTGGTCCACTCTAAACTCAAGATCCAACTTCCGGAGGTCATGGAAGCTTCTCTAGCTCAGAAATGAATCACTACGCAAGGCGTAAATTAAAGACAAATAGGATGTGAGAAGTAGGGACCTTCACGTGCACGCTGCCTCCCACCTCTCATTCCCACTCCTAGCTCACCTCTCTCCACTTTCCCTCATGGCCTCAGACATTAGCCTGCCTCGCTCTGTCCCTGCTGCAGATCCGTGAACCCCACAGCCCCACCAGAGGACTCAGGTACAGTGGATCAGCATACCTCAAGCCTGGAAGGCAGGGGCACCTTCCTGACCCCAGAACAAAACCACCTCAGCTCCTGAAGCAGGCCAGTGTTTCTCACCACTAATTTGTCTTAAGACAGAAACTGGGCTGGAGAGATGGCTTAGTGGTTAGAGCTCTTGCCTTTAAAGCCAAAGGACTCAGGTTCAGTTCCCCAGGACCCACATAAGCCAGATGCACAAGGTGGCACATGCATCTGGAGTTTGTTTGCAGCAGCTGGAGACTATCGTGCACCCATTCTCTCTCTCTCTCTCCCTCTCCCTGTCTATTTCTCTCTCTCTCTGTGTGTCAAATAAGTAAACAAAAATAAAAATAAAAAAGAAGACAGAAACTGGCTGTGACCCCTTACTTTGATTAAGGCACCAGGTATTGGTTTCTGAATGTTTCTTCCCTCTTCCAGTGGCATCATTCACCACAGCATGCCATACACCAGCCAGTCTCTCTATTTTGCCCCTCATTCATCTGTTGAAAGAGCTCAAGAGAAAGTATATTTAATTGGATTATTGATTTGATAAGACTTCACATGTTCTAAACATACCAAATACATCCTCCTGCTCTCCCAACCTGAAGAAAGAAGAAAAAATAAATAAACAGGGCTAGAGAGGTAGCTTAGTGGTTAAAGCATTTGCTTGCAAGGCCAAAGGACCCAGGTTCAACTCCCCAGGACCCACTCAAGCCAGATGCACAAGGGGGTGCAAGCATCTGGAGTTCGCTTGCAGTGGCTGGAGACCTTGGCATGCCCATTCTCTCTCCCTCTCTCTATCTACCTCTCCCCCCTCATTCTCCAATAAATAAATAAAAATAAAATAAACAAAATAATCATATTAGAGGAAATGGTGGAGGAAGAGGCTGTGTCTCAACCACAAGAAATGCATCAGCAGCTACACATTAATTTGTGACTTTACCAAAAAGTCTAAAGACGGAAGACTCGGTACAAAATGTTTCTTCTGAAAACAACACTTGCTTTTATTTAATGGATATGCAGAAGAACTTTTTGTCCTCTGTAACTAGAGTTTTTTATTTCAATTATCTTGGTAGATTTTAGTTCTGCCTCCTTCTCCTTCGAAAGAGAACATTTTTCTTAAAGGAATCCACATATCTAGTGTATCAGGAACCTATAATGTCATCAAGAAAGAATCTGTAAAAAGCTTCTGTGCTAATAGTTATAGGATCCTTGCTCAAATAATATTACTGGTTACTTGTGTCAAACCTAAAGCGTACAAACGTGAGCATCCCAGCCTTACAGAAGTGGTTGTAAGCACACTCAGATCACCTGGGGAGGGGGACTTACGCGTGCCCTGGGCCCCACCTGCAGCATCTGATTCAATTTGGTCTGAGGTAGAACCAGGCATTGGTAGGTGTTAAAAGTTCTCCAGTGATTCTTATATACTTGAAGGTTAACAACCACTTTCTAGCCAGACATGGTGGCGCACGCCTTTAATCCCAGCACTGGGGAGGCAGAGATAGGAGGATCCCCGAAAATTCGAGGCCACCCTGAGACTACATAGTGAATTTCAGGTCAGCCTGAGCTAGAGCAAGACCCTACCTCGAAAAACCAAAAAGAAAACCAAACACTGTCTGAGGGGTGGGGAGATGGCTTAGTAGGTAAAGAGCTTGCCATGCAAGCAAGAAGATATGAGTTCAGATCACAGCAACTATTTAAACGCTGGATGTGGTGGTATACACCAATAATCCCAGCCCTAAAGACCTGGAGACGGTGACAGGAGGAGCCCCAAGAGTCACTGGCCAGTTAGTCTAGCCAAACTGGTTTAGTGAGACACCTTGTCTCAAAAAAAATAAGGCCACCATGAGACTACATAGTTAATTCCAGGTCAGCCTGGGCTAGAGTGAGATCCTACCTCGAAAAACAAAACAACAACAACAAAAAAGCTGCAAGAAGAGTGATTAAAAAAAAAAGACACTGATATTGACCTCTGGTCATATGTGCACCCGCACACATGCAAACACACACACACACACACACACACACATCACATATACACATGCAGAAAAGAAGAAAAACAAACAAAAGACACTGCCTTGATGTGTTGAGACGTTTGGCTTTGGTTCCGTCATATAAATAATGAGAGCACGCAGACGCGGCACGTTCTCTGAAGGAGAAAGGAAATGGCCTACGAGACTCTCAGGCGGCAAATGCTCAGCTATGCACGCTGGAGGAAGGAGAACAGTCCTCCCCCCACCCCCGCACACTCAAGAATGTCTGCGCATGCACACACAGAAAGTGACATGATAGAAGTTTCCACATAAACTTCTGCTTCAGCCCCACTTGGCACACAGTACTGAGGTAGCTGATGTTTGTGGAAATAGTCTTCCTGTGTTCCAGGGCTGCAGGTGGCTTCACCTCAGTTTATTGACAGGTTGTACACTAGTATCTGTGATAAATAGCTGAGAAAAAAATATATCTTACAAAGGAAAACTATGGGCGGGAGAGATGGCTTAGCAGTTAAGGCACTTGTCTGCAAAGCCAAAAGACTCAGGTTTGATTCCCCAGGACTCATGTAAGACAGATGCACAAGGTCGCACATGCATCTGGAGTTTGTTTTCAGTGGCTGGAGGCCCTGGCATACTCATTCTCTCTCTCTTCCATTCACTCTTGCTCCAACTCTCACTCTCTTGCATTTAAAAAAAAAAAAAGGTCATTGGGACGACTCAGAAGGCATCATGGTGCTGGGAAGAAGTGACAGAAGTACTCAGCACTGCAATATCTCTACCACACCTTCCAAGGCTCTGGGTCCATTGAGGAAGAGGTGGCGGAAAGAATGTAAGAGCCAAAGGAAGGGTAGGACTCCTTACAACGTGCTCCTCCAGACACAAAATGGCCTGGATATCCATGAGCTCACAGTGCCTGACACTACCCTACACAAGAGCATCATAATAGGAGGAAAAGATCATGACATCAAAATAAAAGAGTGACTGATTGAGAGGAAGAGAGGATATGATGGAGAATGGAGTTTCAAAGGGGAAAGTGGTGGGGGAGAGAGGGCATTACCGTGGGCTATTGTTTACAGTCATGGAAGTAGCTAATAAAAATAATAATAATAAATATGAAAAAAGGTCAGTCTGCTGGGCTTGCCTCAAAAAATTCTTATCTCTAGGCCAGGCGTGGTGGCGCATGCCTTTAGTCCCAGCACTCAGGAGGCAGAGGTAGGAGGATCACTGTGAGTTCAAGGCTACCCTGAGAATACAGAGTGAATTCCAGGTCAGCCTGGGCCAGAGTGAGACCCTACCTCAAAATAAACAAAAAAAAAAATTTCTTATCTCTAGAAGGCTGTGAATTATTACTTATCATCAGGCTCCTAGAATATTAAGAAAGGGTTAGACCCTGAGTAGGAAGTAACCCCATTGTGTAGCTTCTCAAAGTTAAAGCCATGCTTGAGGGCTGAGGATGTAGTCACTTGGTACAGTAGTTCCCTATCAGGCAAGAGCCCTGAGTTTGATCCTTAGTAGCACATAAAACTGGGCATGATGGTGCATGCCTGTGACCCCAGTGCTCAGGAGGTGGAGGCAGGAGGATCAGAAGTTCAAGGTCATCCTCAGCTTCATAGTAAATTCAAGGTCATCCTATTATACATGAGGCCCTGTCCCAGATAGATGGATGAATAGATAGATGATAGATTGATAGATAGATAGATAGATAGATAGATAGATAGATAGATGATAGATAGGTAGATGCCATTTGGGGGGCTGGAGAGATGGCTTAGTGGTTAAGGCACTTGGCCTGCAAAGCCTGAGGACCCATGTTCTACTCTCCAGGTGCCACATAAGCCAGACACTCAAGGTGACACAAATGTACAAGGTTGCACATGTGCACAGGGTGGTGCTCATGTCTGGAGGTCAGTTGCAGTGGCTGGAGGCCCTGGCGCACCAACTCATTCTCTCCCTCTCCCTCTCATAGCCACTGCAGTAAGGTGCAGATCTGCTCACTTGTGATGCAATAAGCTAAATGCTTTTCACCTATCACGTCCAATAAATTTCTCACGTATTGACCTGCATGTTTGGGCTCTGCTCCAGCATATTGGGAGACAGAAAGGTTAATGACATTTTCGATTGAATAAGAGGAGATAAGTATGCAATTCAGTAGACTTGGAGGGGAAAGTCACAAAAGAAAATTCTCTACACACAGAGAGAAATGGGGCATCTGGGTCGGGGAAACTCTTCACAGAAGGAGGACGTTTGGGAAGAGCTTAAAGGATTGGCAGGATTTTTTTCTAGAAGATGACTAGACAAAGTTCCACGAGGGCATCGTGAGAAATGATCTAGATTAGCAAGGACAAATATTAAGTGGTATAGTTTGTGTGAAGTGGGGTACGCACACAGGGTCATCGAAGGCTGGAGGGATGGTTAAGTGGTTAAGGTGCTTGCCTGTGAAGCCTAATGACCAGGGTTCAATTCTCCAGTACTTACATAAGCCAGATGCACAAGGTGACATATGCATCTGCAGTTCATTTGCAGTGGCTAGAGGCCCTGGCGTGTCCATTCTCTCTGTCTCTCTCTCTCTCTCAAATAAATAAATAAAATATTTTTAAAAAGCAGTAACAGAGGGTCATCGAAAGGGTGGCTGGTGGATAGGATTTGGACGTTGCATGGAGAGATTTGGACGTCAGGCTTTTGCACTTTAGCTCAGGGGCACTGTTCGGGCATAGAAATCTAACTGAGACATTTCTTTTTTTTCGTCTGTGGGCCTGATACTGAAGGAAATTTCCTTTCTTCCCCTCTATTTCTGCCTTTGTTCTCTGTCTTCTACTCTCGTCACCCTTCTCTGTGCCCTCTCCTGTTCCCGCTCCATTCCCGATGAAGTTCTGATCTCCAGCCTCTTCCGCCCCTCCCCTTTCCTCCTTCCCCTTCCCCTCCCCTCCCCTCCTCTCTTCTCCTCTCCTCTCCTCTCCACAAGGACACAAGGCTGTGACATAATCTAATTCCATTCTCCTTGACCCAGTTTTTAAGGTTTTTCTAGGATGCTTCCAACATCCTAACCTAAATAAGCCACCAAATAAACAGCTCCCTGATATCTGACTTTCAGCAAAAGCTCTTAAATCACCAAGATAACAGCTCCATTAAGACATGAAAAGTTGGGCTGGAGGAATGGCTTAGCAGTTAAGGCGTTTGTTTGCCTGCAAAGCCAAAGGACCCAGGTTCGATTCCCCAGTACCCACGTTAGCCAGATGCACAAGGAGGCGCTCGCATCTGCAGTCCTTTTGCAGTGGCTGGAGGCCCTGGCGTGCCCATTCTCTCTCTCTCTCTCTCTCTCTCTCTCTCTCTCTCTCTCAAATAAATAAATTGATTAAAAATAAAAGACATGAGAAGTCCTGTGCTGCCCATGTGGATGAAATGACACAGTGCTGTAAGACAGAATGCTTCCCATCACTCCTGGACATGTTAGTTAAGGCAAGACTAGGAATGAATCAGTCAGGCAGTCTCCTAGCCCTTTCACTAAAGCAAGCAGCCTCTCAGAAGGTATGTGGTTATCCCCTGTTTCCTCATTCCTTAAGCATTTACTGAGCATCTTCTTGGTACCAATTATGGTGTAGCTTTAGGAAATAGAGTTGTAAAAGACAACGTGAAGCTAGAGAGATGGATCAGCGGTTAAGCCGCTTGCCAGTAAAGCCTAATGACCAGAGTTTGAGTCCCACAGTGATGAGTCCATCTGGAATTCATTTGCAGTGGCTGGAAGCCCTGGTGTGCCCCCCTTTCTCTCTCTCTCTCTCTTTCTGCTGGGCATGGTGGTGCACGCCTTTAATCCCAGCACTCAGGAGGCAGAGGTAGGGGGGTTGCTATGAGTTCAAGGCCACCCTGAGACTCCATAATGACTCCAGGTCAGCCTGGGCTAGAGTGACATCCTACCTCGTAAAAAACAAAACAAAACAAACAAACAAATAAAAAAGACAATGTATGCCAGGCGTGGTGGCTCACGCCTTTAATCTCAGCACTCTAGCCCAGGCTGACCTGGAATTTACTATGTAGTCTCAGGCTGGCCTCAAATGCACAGTGATCCTCCTAACTCTGCCTCCCCAGCGCACGCTGAGCTGTGTTTCTCAAATTTAATCACCCAGGGATTTTATTAAATGTCTGCCCTCATTCAGCAGGTCTGGGACTAGGCAGTCTGTCCTCTAACCTGAGGCTCACAAGAGCCCACTGAGAAGAGAGGATCTTGAGATGTTCCATGGACAAGTCACAGGTGAGCTTTCTTTGTTTAATGTACACTTTCCCCAATGGAAAGAACTATTCAGGAGGAGGGCAAGTAATCGAACCCATCCAAATATGAGAGGAACGGAAGAAAATGCCAGATAAGGTGAATCTCCTTTTATTCCTTTCCCCAGCCAGGGAGTTCCACTTTGTATAGACCCTATAGCCAATCTCCTTCTACCCATCTACAGATAATTTTTCCTGTGCAAGCATACACATACATCCTTTTGAAAAAAATCAATATGGACTGTAGAGATGGCTTAGCGGTTAACATACTTGCCTGCAAAGGCAAAGGACCCAGGTTCAATTCCCCAGTACCCATTTAAAGCCACATACAGAGATGTTTCAGTGCTGAGCACTCCTTTGTCAGTTCTTCTTAGCACTGTGTTGCTTTTTGGCTCATCCCAGTTGAAGACCTGTTTTTTTAAGACCATCCTGGGGTTGAGTCCTGAAGAATATGGAGGAGTTAACTAAACAAATAAGGACCGAAGAATTCAAAGTAAATTGGACCAGCTCAAGCTTAGAGTGGGTGGGAGGGAATGGGGAGTGGGGTGGCCTGGGATGTTTGACAGTTTGAGCCACTGAAGAAGTTTGTCCAGCAGCAAAGCGGGGAACCTGCTTAGGATGCGTCTTTGAGAGGGGTTGCTGGCTGCACTGGGGTGACCCTAAGGCCCTCTGGAGCCCTTTGAAGAGAAAGCAGGTTCTTTGCGAGGTTCACCTGCGCCACATTGTTTGATTAATAAGTGGTCAGTGGGCCTGAAACCTAATGTCCTTTTAATTGTTTCTCTACGGTTGATTAAAGTAGCAGCGAGCATTCCAGGGCAGGATAAAAATCTATCAACGGCTGGTTTTAAGTGTGACTATTTTAAAGCCCACATCCAGAGTCCTCATCTGAAATCTGAGTGGACAAAAATCTCTGAGTCAGGCCAACCGAAGGAACTCAAGAGTTGGAGGGACGCCCAGAGGCCCCTCTCCCACCCAGGACAGGAATCCCTTCCCCAACACACCCAACAGGTGGCCTAGGGGTTGCTACTTCACTGTCCACCTTCAAAGGGAGCTCGTGGGCCTGCTTGGTGTGATCTAAATATAGAAAAGTTTTTCTCCTGTTGAGGCACATTCTTCCTCTCGGGGCCGTCTACCCATCAGTCAGCAGTGTCTTCTCCCTAGTCCTCTTTCCTCAAGAAAAACCATTCGCCTTAGAGGCCATTGGCATTAGGAAATGCCACAATACAGCCACGGTAAAAGTCACATGTAAAGCACACCAGTGGTTACACAACAATGTGAAGGTACTTAAATGCCACCGAACACCTAAAACTAGTTATGACGATAAATCTCACGCATATAGATTTTACCACAATTAAAATATTTTTGGTCTATGAATGTGTATGCGTTATGTACGTGTTATGCGTTAGTGTGCATGTTCATGAGTGAGACGGTAGACGTACGCATGCCACAGAGTACCACTGCGGAGGTCAGAGGACAACTTGAGTGTGGGTCCTTGCCTTCTACCTTGCTTCAGGTAGGGTCTGTGTTTGTTTGCTTGTTTGTTTTGTTTTCCTTTGTTTCTTTGAGGTAGGGCCTCTCTGTAACCCAGGCTGACCTAGAATTCGCTATGTAGTCTCAGGGTGGCCTTGAACTCACAGCAATCCTCCTACCTGAATGCTGCGATTAAAGGTGTGCACCACGGCGACTGGCGAGGCAGGATCTCTTATTGTTCACCCCTAAGCTCCTGGGAGGTTACCTTCTCACCCCAGCTATTCTGAGATCACAGATGATCACATTACAGCATATGATTTTATATGGGGTCAGGGGATCTGAACTCCAGACTGAGCCTACTCCTCAGCCTCCATTTTTTTTAAACATTAAAACTATACAGAGGAATGAGCTGAGAAGATAGCTCAGTAGTTAAAGACATTTGCTTGCAAAGCCTGATGTCTTAGGTTCGAGTCCCCACTTAAAGTCAGGTGCACAAAGTCAGGTGCTGAATGTGTCTGGAGTTCATTGACAGTGGCAGGAGGCCTTGCCACACCATACTCTCCCTCTCGCTCAAATAAATAAATAAAATTATTTTGAGTGTAAGTACACTGTCAATACAAGATAACAAAGTGTTTTTTTTTTGATATGGTTATAATAAAAACACATGCTGAGCGAGAGTACCCACAGGGAATTTTACATTGTTAAATGCTGGTATTAGACGTGCAGGGAAACTTAAAATCCCTCTCTCGGGCTGGAGAGATAGCTTAGCGGTTAAACACTTGCCTGTGAAGCCTAAGGACCCCGGTTCAAGGCTCTATTCCCCAGGACCCACGTTAGCCAGATGCACAAGGGGGCACACGCATCTGGAGTTCGTTTGCAGTGGCTGGAAGCCCTGGCGTGCCCATTCTCTCTCTCTCTCTCTCTGCCTCTCTCTCTCTCTCTCTGTCACTCTCAAATAAATAAATTAAAAAAATGAACAAAAAAAAATCCCTCTCTCTCTCTCTCTCTCTCTCTCTCTCTCTGCTTGCAAATAAATAAGGTTAAACAAGAAAGATGAAAATAAAATACAAGCAAGTGTCTTTAACCACTTAGCTCTCTCCCCAGCCCCACAAAATAAAATAAAAATTACAAATAACACAAATAAAATAGAGGATATCATTCCAAGTCCTGTAGACATTGTGACTATGTGGTGTGTGTATATGTATCAAAACTCATAACACTGCACATCTAAAGTGTGTAGAATTTATCACAGGCTTATAGATGGGTCCTAGGAAATCAGACCTGGGTCCTTTGGCTTTGCAAGCAAGTGCCTTATCCTCTAAGCCATCTCTCCAGCCCTGTCATCTTATTTTTTGAGACAGGACCTCTCACTGAACTTGGAGCTGAAGAATTCAGCTAGATTAGCTAGCCAGCTTGCTTCGGGAATTTTCCTGTCTTCACCTCCTTGTTCTTGGGATTACAGGCATGTGCTGCCACTGCCCAGCTTTTTACACAGGTGCTGGGGATCCAAACTCAGGTCCTCATGCTTTCACCACAATCACTTCAGAAACAACCAGTCCTCATGGGAACTGACCCACTCCTGGAAGACAGCCTGACTCCGTCTATGAAGGCAGAGCCCATGACCTAGTCACCTTCCACTAGGTTCTACTGCTTAAAATTTCTGCCACCCCAATGCCATCACACTAGAGGCCAAGCTTCCAGCACACGAAATGCTGGGTGACAACCCACATATATCGAAGTCATGACACCATGTTACCACCTGCCATAGAACTACCCTGTGGTCCACAATGACCACTTCAGCCCTGTCCTGACTCATTTTCCTTTGTTACTTAAAAGTGAGGAGGCTGGGAGTGTAGCTCAGTGGTAGAGAGCATCCTTAGCGCTCGTGAGGCCCTCGGTTCCAACCTCAGCACACGCTGCTGAAAGTGGTCCTTTCTCTTGTGCTGGCCACTTGCATCTTAGCAGGACTCTGAGAACCAGTCAGGGGCTAATAACTACCACAGTCTGTTGGCCTTGTTAAAATGAAGCCGTTACCATAAGTTCAGCGCACTGGTTTCTTTCCTCTCCCACAGTGGCTGTGTGTTGTAACAAAAGGAAGCTCAGTCCTGGTTGTGTGGCTGGGCACCCATCCAAGAGGATCAAATAGGCAGAGACCCTGGACCTGCGGGAACTCACACAGGTCCAGGACAAAGGATGAGAAGAGCCTGAGATTTTTCTTGAAAACAGCAGCTGGGGGATGTTGTTAGTGCCTACTTCACAGTGGAAAGAGGTGACTTCCCTTTCTGCCTGTGTGATCCTAGCTGACTGGCAGGACCATGAAAGGACGCTTCCTTATGATGCATTATGAAGAGCAATGCGGCTGTCTGTGCAGTTCAGGTGTACGCAGTGGTCGGGCTTCTGGGCAGGGTCTTGTGTGAGTGGAAGTCGTTCAGTGATTCTCCACGTGGGCTAATGACTCCCTGGGAGTAAATGGCGAGGCTGGAAAGTACCGGCTTGGAGAGAATGGACGTGCTGTTAAACAAGTGTAAGACTCACTCTGCATTTTGCCAGTAATGACGCAGGAAGCCTCGGGCAAGCGGCTTCACTTCTCTGAGCCTCCCTTTCTTCATCTTTACGATGGGCATAATAATACTTCACAGGGTAGTAGGAGAATTGCATAAAAGAATGAACATAAAGAGCATGGGTCAAAGAAAGGATCCATATTAGCTAATTCTCTGTGTGTATGTGTAATTTTTTTTTTTTTTTTTTTGTTAGAGAAATTGGTACTCTGCTATGTTGCCAGCCGGAATGTGCATTGGTACACCTTTTGGAAGGGTAATTTGATGGTTCCTTTTAACTATTTTTTTTTTAATTAAATGGGTTTCAGCCCTGTAATTCTATTTGCAGGTGTCTATGTTAGAACCATTCATAAGGCCAGCTTGCTACTCGGGAGCCTGGTGTGGGAGGATCCCTTGAGCTCAGCAGTTGGAGAGCAGCTTGGCCAACACCGTGAGAGCTTGTGTGAAATGAAACCAAACGTTCACGTGCATGCACTTCCTGCATCCTGTGCCATGCCAGTCTGAATGAAAGGACACCTTCAGTAAAGACTCATTAGCAGGTTCCTGGTGTGTCCCTTAGAGTGAGTCATCCTCCTGCTGCCGCAGAAGTGGATGTTAGGTATGCCTTAGAATTGAGGATGGTCGAATCAAAAACTATCTTACGATCTGCTGTAATGGGTGAGAACATTTTAGGCTCGTCAAGGTAAAGTAACTACCCCTGGTCTCCCAGCTGAAGGAAGCCTAGCACGGACTGTTGAAAATTATGAGCTTACATTCTCCAAAACCAGCTGCGTCCTTCACACTGCCACGGTTTCTATTCCCTTGTGCTCAGTGTGGCAGTCAGAGGTAGCTGTTTACCCAGCATCCTTTCTCCTTTATTTTTCTTTTCCCGAGAGGTAGAATTGCTCACCTTCAGGCTGGGGATGTGGCTCAGTTGGTAGGGTGCTTGCCTAGTATTCACAGGGCCCTGGGTTCAACCCCCAATACTGCCTGGAATCCCAGCACTAGGGAGGGGGGGAAGGAAGGAGGGAGGAGCAGAAGGATCACGAGTGCAAGGTTGTCCTCCCCTACATAGCAAGTTTGAGGTTACATAAAACCACTTCAAAACTAAGAGAGGGAAAGGAAGTGGGGAAGAGAGAGAGGAGAGGGAGATTTACTTAGATAAATTCTCCACAGCCAGATCCAGCTGTGGTCACTGAGATATAAGTGGATGTGTGTAGAGGGTAGGCCTTATGGGAAAACCATTGCTTTCCTTATTTAAAAAGAAAAAGAGAGCCGGGCGTGGTGGCGCACGCCTTTAATCTCAGCACTCGGGAGGCAGAGGTAGGAGGATCACCGTGAGTTCGAGGCCACCCTGAGACTCCATAGTGAATTCCAGGTCAGCCTGGGCTAGAGTGAGACCCTACCTCGAAAAACCATAAAAAAAAAAAACAAAAAAAAAAAAAAAAGAAAAAGATCAGGCTGGAGAGATGGCTTAGCGGTTAAGCGCTTGCCTGTGAAGCCTAAGGACCCCGGCTCGAGGCTGGACTCCCCAGGACCCACGTTAGCCAGATGCACAAGGGGGCGCATGCGTCTGGAGTTCCTTTGCAGTGGCTGGAGGCCCTGGCACGCCCATTCTCTCTCTCTCTATCTCTCTCTCTCTATCTGCCTCTTTCTCTCTCTGTCTGTTGCTCTCAAATAAATAAATAAAAATAATAAAAAAAATTAAAAAAAGAAAAAGATAACCAAGACCTGACCTCAAAAAGCAAAAAAAAAAAAAAAAAAAAAAAAAAAAAAAAAAAAAAAAAGAGAGAGAGAAAGAAAGAAAGAAAAAGATAGCCATAGCCGCCGGCATGTAAATTAACTTACCCTTCTCTACCTTTCCTCTTGACATGAAGACATGCTTTCTGGAGTATCAGCTCCATACTGTCCCTGTGAGAACCAAGCCACATACAAAGGCTTGCAGGTAGGAATACAGAAGCAGTGTCATTGGTGACATCCAGAGACCCTGTACCAGCTTTGGACTGGCTGCCACTTATCACATTTTGTCTAAGCCACTGTGTGGTCCTGTTTGCATTTCCTCTTCACCTCCCAGGTAGAACAGGGGCTGTGGGGTGTGAGCTGAGCCACCTCTAAGTTCATGCTGCCTTACCCATGCCTGCCCAGGGCAGGAAGGGACCAGCCTTCTTTCTTAGTCTATTATGTACCAGGTCACCTTGCATTGTCTTACATATATATATATTTTTTAGAATTTTTAGAAAAAAAATTTTATTTACTGAGAGAGAGAATGGGCACATCAAGGCCACTTGTCAATGCACACAAACTCAAGCTGCATGCTCTACTTTGTGTGTCTGACTTTATGTGGGTACTGGGGGATCTCCCCATCCTGGGTGACAGCTGCCACTGCTGCCCGCCCCTGTCACGAAGTCCAGGCACCTAGAGCGGAAATGTTGAAGGACTGTTCAAAAGGAAGGACAGCTGTCCTGTCATTACCAACACCCATGTATAGCTGACCAGTACAGGGCTAGCTGGTCCCAAGGCTATAGAAAAGTGAGTAGAAAACTCAAACTTCACCAGCGATATTTGAAAAGAAGGGAAGAATGAGAAAGGTAAGAATCACATAAAAATGGTAATGTGCTCTCACACAGAAGTAGTTGAGAAATACATAAATAATATGGAAATGTGACATGTCAAAAGGACCTGAAGTTCATTTATGGACATGGGTATCGGAAAGGCTGTGATTTGTGTCTTATTGTAAATGATGGATTTTTTTTTTTTTTTGGTAAATTGAACAGAAGGTTGTATATTAGCTACTTTTCTTGTTGCTGTGACCTGACAAGAAGTAACTTAATGGAAATATATTTTTAATATTTTATTTATTTATTTATGAGATAGAGACAGCTAAAGAATGGGTGTGTGGGCTGGAAAGATGGCTTAGCGGCTAAGGGGTTTGCTGGCAAAGCCAAAGGACCCAGGTTTGATTCCCCAGGACCCATATAAACAAGATACACAAGGACTGCATGAATCTGGAGTTCCTTTGCAGTGGCTAGGGCCCTGGAGCACCCATTGTCTCTCTCTCTCTCTTTCTCTCTCTCCCTCTTTCTCTTTCTCAAATAAATAAATACAATGTTAAAAAAAAAAGAATGGGTGTGCAAGGGCCTCCAACCACTGTAAACGAACTCCAGATGCAAGCGCCATCTTGTGCACCTGGTTTGCGTGGGTCCTGGGGAATCAAACCTGGATCCATAGGCTTAGCAGGCAAGCACCTTAACCGCTAAGCCATCTCTCCAGCCCAGAAATATATTTTTTTAATTGAGTCAGGATTTTATATAGCCCAGGCTAGCCTTAAGGTCACTGTTTAACTGCGGCTGACCTTGAACTTCTGATCCTCCTGCCTCTACCTCCAGTGTACTGAGATTACAGATGTGTGACACCACATCTGGCTGGAAAGATGAATATATCTTGGGCTTATTTTGGTTTTGAGGGAACAGTCCGTGTGGCGACAGGAGCCACTCAGAGCTGTCAGGGCAGAAGCCTGCCCACATTTGGGTGGATTAAGGTTCCGGGAAAGATGAACGCCAATGTCTAGCTGGCTTTCTGCCTCTTCCCTCTTCGCTGTGTCTGGGCCCCTAGCCCGTGCCACGGCGTCACCAGCCTTCCCTGGAGGCCTGGCTGCCTTACTGCCTCCCTCAGCCCTCGTGGAGAGCCCAGTGGTGTGCCCCCCTGGCACGGTTGGCGCTCCAGAGTCCAGTCCGGTCTATCACTGCAGGTTGGCAGGCCAGGTATGGCTGTGAGGCTCGGCACACACGGTGAACTGAGGTAGCTGGTGGTTCCTACATGTCCCTAGAGTTCCTTCAGGGACAAACATACGCACAAAGGATCCGGAACGTTGCACTGCGTTCAGAGTTTTCCTTAATAGACCAATAAAACTGGGACGAATCTGAGTTTTCCAAATAAGGATCATCACTGAATTTACTACATTGTCTTAGGAAACTTTGACCACCACCCCCTTAACAGGTGGTTGGTCATTAATTCCCAAGACCTCTGCTCTTGTTTTTAAGACTCTTCTCCCTTCCTGCCATCCTCCCTCCCGCCCCCCCATCCCTACCCTGCTGCCCCTACTGTGACAGGCAGCCCTGCTCAGGCACGTCACTGCCAACCCCATTGGTCAGGGACTTGGACGTGGCCACGCCCACCATAGCCCCATTGGTCAGGGGATTTGGGAGCAGCCACGCCTACCGCGAGGGCTGCTGTGATTTGCTGGGACTGTGAGCTGTTGTTCACTACTTGTAGCATTTTAAGAGAGAGTCCTCCTGCGCTAAAAGGCCCCATCTGCATGGCTTCTGGCTTACAGCAGACATGCAATAAGTGGTTGGTTGGTTGGTTGGTGGGTTTGGTTCCCCTTTCCTGTTTTTCAATTTAGAAATGTGATTTTGCTGTGCTTGGTGGTGCACACCTTTAATCCCAGCCCCTGGGAGGCAGAGGTAGGTAGGTTCATCGCTGTGAGTTCGAGGCCAGCCTGGGACTACAGAGTAAGTTCCATCCGTGTCAGCCTGAGCTCAAGTGAGACCCTACCTCAAAAAACAAAAACAAAAACTATATATATATATATAAAAACAAAAATATATATATATATATATATATGATTTAAATGGGAGCTTGGAGGCTGGGGAGATGGCTCAGTGGTTAAAAGCACTTGCTTGCAAGGCCAGCCTGACCGTCTAGGTTCAGTTCCCCAGTGCCCATGTAAAACCAGATCCAAGGTGGCACATGGGACTGGAGTTGGTTTGCAGTGGCAAGAGACCCTGGCACACTCTCTCTCACACACACACACACAACAATTTTTAAAAAGTGGAGCTGGGATGTTGCTCAGTTGGTAGAGTCCTTAGAATGTTCAGCTGGTCTGCCCAAAGCCCTGGAACAACAGCACGGTGGCCGGCTGGAGTGGGCACTTAGTTACTTTTGCTGGAGAGCACTGACCTCCCTTGGGGCCACACGGTGACTAAAAGCAGGACGAATGCCTTTCCTCTCTGTCTTTGTTCTGCCTGTCCCCTTCACTTTGCGCCAGACTCCTGCTTGACTCTGCATAAGCCTGACAAGGGGCGTGTGTCTACCTAACCCACCCCACTCCTCTTTGAGTCTAAAGACACAGAGCCCACTCGTTGTGCTGAGCTTGTAGTCACTATGGATCCCTGGACAAGCGCAGCCCGCCTCCTCCCCGTCAGGACTGACCAACCTTACGGTGAGGACAGTTACAGATGATGGAGATGTTATGCCCTGGAGCAGTGACCTGTGGGAACCAGATTGGTCCCCTTGAGTGATGACAGGTATTAACAGCTATTCTGGACCACAGGACTGGTGCAGAGACAAGGACAGGTGGCACCACACCCTGACAGGAACGGCTAAATTGCAGAAACCTCTCTCCCTGTCCCGATGCTCTGCTCCCTCATTTTGCACCTTAATGATATTAACAGTACCCCCACAACGATCTGGGTTCACTGGAAGCCTCTGTCTATTGCTCTTCCTAACATGGTCAAAAGCTCCTTTCTCTGCTTCTTCTTTTTTTTTAAAAAATTTTTTTTTTGTTCGTTTTTTATTTATTTATTTGAGAGTGACAGAGAGAGAGAGAGAGAGAGAGAGAGAGAGAGAGAGAATGGGCACGCCAGGGCCTCCAGCCACTGTAAACAAACTCCAGACGCGTGCGCCCCCTCGTGCATCTGGCTGACGTGGGTCCTGGGGAATCGAGCCTCGAACCGGGGTCCTTAGGCTTCACAGGCAAGCGTTTAACCACTAAGCCATCTCTCCAGCTCTCTCTGCTTCTTTTGGTGGTGTATTGAGACCGATGGCTGAGGCTAGCTTGCTGGGACTTCCAGGATAGAACTTTCGTCCTACTACTTTGGTTATGAGGGCACACAGCACATCTTCCCTGCATCTGTTGTCAATGCCAAGGTTGTGGTCAAGCTGGTCCTTGAACTGAATGGCAGGCTCAGGTGGCATGGGCTTCTGCATACCACCTGCAGTGTGGCAGAGACTTGACTCTGCATCTGGAAACAGCTGTCAAATATGCATCAAGGGGGTGAAGTGGGGATCAAAGAGCCCCCCCCCCCCATCCAAAGGTCATCCTGGGCTATACCATTCGTCATGACTCAGGCAGTTTGTGGAATTTAAGGCTAACAGGACCCCAAAGTATATGGCTTTCCCTCACTAAACACAAACGTAGGTCCTTCCACTTTGCTACAGGTCAGGAATGTCAGAAGGCACTTCCTGGAGGATTATGATTTCTGAGTAGATTGTCTTTCCCAGGAAACCTACCAACACCCAGACACCTGGCATCTGGAGTAAGCTGATTAGTTCAGCCACCTATCCAGTGGGTGCACAAAAAAAAAAAAGAAAGAAAGAAAAAGAAAAAAAAAAAAGACACTCTCAAAGGTCTTGGAGTGGGCCTCCCCATTTCTTGTCTCCTTGGACAAGAGATGTGGCTTCCTTCATTTTCTTGAGTTCTGTCCATCATCTAATAAGACCTCTCTAAACCTTATCCTCTGATCTGTGGATTTCAACTCTTCGAATTCATTAGATAAGAATTTGGAGGCCGCTGACTCCGTGGAAGATTTTCTGGCACCCAAATTCCTGGGTTATAGCCCAACCATGAGCTGAGGAAGGCTCTGGTGTTCTCAGGGACAGCCCCCCCCCCCCCAAAAAAAATTCCTGTGTCAATTACCAAGTGACAGGTGACATTGTAGTGACTGGTTTGTGGGTTTCTTTAGCAAGCAGTCTCCAGGCAGGCGGGGACATCGTCGACCTTGAGCGCTGCTAGGGCCTCAACCATCCGGAAGAGCCATCCCAGCCACGATGCTTGCTCCGTAAGAACTCACTCCATTTCTGCATCCTAGAAAGATTTTCGGAAGACTCTTCAAATAGCTCTGGTACATGGCTTGTTATTCTTACCAACGTTGCTCCTGGGTGATACATTCACGTTCATTTCCTGGCCACATCTTTCCAGCACTGGTCATCCTAAGCCAGGCTGGAGTTCCAGCACTGAAAACGTGAAGTGCAGAGCAGATTTAAAAAAATAAAAAAGGATTTATTTTTTTTCTTATTTATTTATTTGACAGAGAAAGAGAAAGAGAGAGAGAGAGAATGGGTGCGCCAGGGCCTCCAGCCACTGCAAACGAACTCCAGACGTGTGCGCCCCCTTGTGCAGCTGGCTAACGTGGGTCCTGGAGAATCGAATCTGGGTCCTTTGGCTTTGCAGGCAAACGCCTTCACCGCTAAGCCATGCCTCCAGCCCGCAGAGCAGACTTTTGAGGAGAGGAAATCTAGGGTTTGAAGTGCTTTGCCACATGCTGAGGAATGTAAAGCTATTTTACCAAAGGTCAAAGGCGTGGTTTCTTTGATCTCCTTTCGGTGGAAGAAATTATTTTCATTTAGACCATGCTCAGAACATGCTCAGGTAATTTCCATCAGTAAACAGACGGGATTGGAGAGTGAGTGGATGAGCATACCTGTATTTGCTCAGAACAGGCCAATAAAAAGAGAGCCTTCCTCTGCGCTTTCTCGTTTTCCTGGGTAAAGGACGGTTTCTGGGGCCAGGGCTGGCTTTCAGGGATTCCTGCCCTCGGAAATGACTCCGAGGGTTGTATAGGTCACGTATGTGGTGGGAAGGAGTTAGCATCTGAGAAAGGGAGAAGCAAGCAGAGTCCCATGGGATAGGAAAGAAAGGGAAGGGGCCAGAGAGATGGCTCAGCAGTTAAGGCACTTGCCTGCAAAGCCTAAGGACCCGGATTTGATTCCCCAGTACCCACCTAAAGCCAGATGCACCAAGTGGTGCATATGTCTGGAGTTTGTTTGCAGCAGCTGGAGGCCCTGGTAGCTCCATTCTGTCTCTCTCTATCTCTCTCTCTGCTTGCAAATAAATCAATAATTTTAAAAAAAGAAAAGAAAAGAAAGGAGGCTGGAGAGATGGGTTAATGGTTAAGACACTTGCTCACGAAGCCTAAGGACCCAGGTTTGATTCCCTAGGTCCCATGTAAGCCAGATGCACAAGGTGGTGCATGAGTCTGGAGTTAATTTGCAGTAGCTGGAAGCCCATTCTCTCTGTCTCTATTCTCTGTATCTCTCTCTCTGCTTGCAAATAAATCAATAAAAAAATTTAAAAGAAGAGAAAAGGAAAGAAAGGAAACAGGGAGTGAAACTGTGAAAGGCGAAAGATTCTTAACAAGGCTTCCTTTCTTGTGGCTGGAACAGAACCAAGCCCGCTTCCTGCCGCAGCCGCCAGCCGGCACGGGCCACCTGGGCTCTACCTTGTCTTAGCTTCTGCCATGACTTGTTGCTTCTGCTTGGAGGAAGTCTTCACCTTCCTCAGGGCTGTGGTTCCAGATGGTTAAACAAAATCCGTGACCCTGTGTAACTTGAAGGTCAAGGGCACAGGCCCAGAAGCTGTGTTGTGGAGGTTCTAGCCTGGGTTCCCTTGTACTCTTCTTCCTCTTCTTCTTCTTCCTCCTCCTGCTCCTCCTCCTCCTCCTCCTCCTCCTCCTCTTCTTTTTGAGGTAGGGTCTTGCTCTAGCCCAGGCTGACCTGGAATTCATTATGTAGTAGTCTCAGGGTGGCCTCGAACTCACAGTGATTGTCCCTACCTTGGCCTGCCGAGTGCTGGGATTAAGGGCGTGCGCCACCGCACCAGGCCCTCAGCAAATGAGTAGCATCCTGGCCTCTGCAGGAGGAAAAAAATCGCTTTTGCTTCAGTTCCTCTCTTGAAAAATGGGGAAAGAACAGTCTCTTAATATTGCCGTGAGGAGGAAGTGCAGGTCTGGAGCACCATCTGTCTTTTAGGAAATATCCTCTTAGACGCTGAGGGTGTTTTTGCCTGCAAGTAACAGGAAATAGAACTGGAAGAGGTACAAACAAATGCATTCCAAATGCAAGTCTTGGTAAGAGCAGGAATGGTGCCTAGAACCACCACCACACACAGACACGCACACACACACATGTACACACACAGATGCACACACACGTGCACACACACGCGCGCGCGCACACACACACTCACACTCCTCCAGATCATTTTACTTGCCATCTCCTAATGCATTATTCACTATGAAGGGAAACAGGAGAGAGCGAGGCCAGACCATGATCCTTTGCCCTCTGCTATTGATGGAAGGATGTAATAGTGCTCATGTGAACTGCAGCAATATACTTGACACCACCTCCCAATTATAACTTACAAATAACAAAGATTTTGTGATGGTCCCAAAAGGCACATACAAAACTGCTAGGATCACCCCCCAAACGGCGTTGGTGGCTATGCCCAGCCATTGATGTATGCACTGGGGAGTAGAACTCAGGTGGACTCAGGCCCCTCAGGCCATCATGCCTGCACAGGAAGCACCTTTAACTCATTGAGCCGTCTCTCCAGTCCCAGGAGGGCTCGTGTATCATCCGCTCCTTCTTGCCTTTTTAATGAGCAATGCTAACAATGATCACTCTTGATGAAGCACTTACTGTGTTCCCTGCGCAGGGTGAGGCACTTTGTATTCAATGCTGTAAGCGTTATTTTATCACTATTCCGTAACTGAGAAATAAGGCTCCATTTGGGTAACTTAGCTCGGTAATACCACTGAGTGACTCAGCTAGGACTTAAACCCAGGCCTCAGGGGCTACAGAAACTTTGCTGCCAGCCAGGTGAGGACATTCATGGTACTCTCATGACATAAAGTCGTCAGAAGCAGCTAAACATCAGACAAAACCATTATCCAAAAGATCCACAGTCCACAATACCAAATTTTAAAAATTAACGGATTGAGCCGGGCATGGTGGTGCACGTCTTTAATCCCAGTAGTCGGGAGGCAGAGGTAGGAGGATCGCCATGAGTTCAAGGCCACTCTGAGAGTGAATTCCAGGTCAGCCTGAGCTAGAGAGAGACCCTACCTCAAAATAAATAAATAAATAAATAAATAAATAACAATTTAAATAGAATGAATAACTGAAAGCCTGAAAACAAAACAAATATCAGAAGAAAATATCAGATACACACATACAAGATGGGAGAGGGACAGAAGAACAGCAATGCGTGGAAAAGAGTCTTGTTAGTTTTAGTTATAGAGTTTAATGAGTAAGTAGTAAAACATGGTTTCTAAAACTATTAGCAAGAAGTTGAAGCCAGCCGGGCATGGTGGTGCACGCCTTTAATCCCAACACTCGGGAGGCAGAGGTAGGAGGATTACCGTGAGTTCGAGGCCACCCTGAGACTACATAGTGAGTTCCAGGTCAGCCTGAGCTAGAGTGAGACCCTACCTTGAAAACCCCAGCCCCCCCCCCAAAAGAAGTTGAAGCCCCGTGTGGTGGCTAGCACAGGTAGGAGGATTGCCATGAGTTCCAGGCCACCCTGAGACTACATAGTGAATTTCAGGTCAGTCTGGGCCACAGTGAGACCTTATCTCAAAAAAACAAAACAAAACAAAAAAAGAACTTGAGCCATATTAATAGACCTAGAGTGTCCAAAACAAAGGGAAACCCAAGGGTATGGTGGACCCTGCTTTAAAGGGATCCTAACTTGGTGTTCTGTCCCGGAAATCACAGTTAGAGTGAGATGTTGATCAAGCCGAGAAAGTGTAGGAAGGATGTAGGTTGCTTGGTTAGAAACAAGAAGACAATGGGACTAGAAGAGCTATTTTCAAATGTACAAAGGCCATTTCTCAAGTTGCCACTTGGAACTGGAATGTACTCTGCTCCAGCAGAGAGAATCAGCCTGTAGGGATAATCTGGCTTTATGCGTCTTCAACATTTATGACCAGTAAGGGCCCTGGGACCTGGCTACCAAGCAGAGCTTCCAACACTAATCTTCCAAACTAGTCCTTAGAGAGCTGAAGGTAAAGACTGCAACAAGACTGATTCCAAGAGGGACATTCAAATAACAAAACCTACCCTCTTCAAAACAAAAACACCACAAAAAAAAAAAAAAAAAACACAACTAACCAACAAGGAGGGAAATACATTTTTTTTCAATTTTCAATTGTTTATTTATTTATTATTAGTTTGGGTTTTTGTTTGTTTATTTTTTGGTTTTTCAAGGTAGAGTCTCACTGTAGCTCAGACTGACCTGGAATTTACTATGTAGTCTCAGGGTGGCCTCGAACTCATGGTGGTGCCTTTGTGTGAGACTTGAATCTTGGAGCTCAATGGGGAGGTGGTGATCCCAGCAAGGCGTCTAGGTTGAACTGACAACAGTTACACTGTGGCTCTGAACCCCCAGCACTATGGGACTCCTTGACATCTGGAGCATGGCTAAGGCAGCCCCAATGGTTCCTGCTGCCACCGCAGAGGGGCAGCTTCCTTGTGCCCAGCTCCCACTGGGGTGGCGTTTTCAATTCCCTATGGCCATTAAAACAAATGAGCCCAAATGTGGTGCAGTGATTAATTCTCTTACTGTTCTGAAGATCAAAGTCGTTATCACTGGTCTAACATCAAGGTGCCAGCAGGGCCAGGCTCTCTCCAGAGGCTCCACGGATACCCTCCCTTGTCTCTTCCGTCTTCCGCTTGCTGGAAGCTTTCCTTGGTTTTGTGGCCACAGCATCCTAACACATGCTTCCATTTTTAACCAACTTCTGCTTCTTCATCCATGGTGAACCTCTTATCGGGACACATGTGACTTTACTTACAGCCAATTTAGTGATCTTGAGTAGTCTAATCTCAAGATCCTCAACTGTCCCCTGTTTCTGCACAAGTGATATTCCCATGTCCCAGCCACCATGGTGTGGATATCTTTTGGGGGACTATTTTCAGCCTATCACAGACAGCACAGTCCTGGAGCCTAGGCAGTAGCTTCCTGATTCTGCAGATTCCTGACTACTCAGGGGCATATTGCTTGACACACCAGTTCTGAAGTATCTATCCATCAATGCAATAGGATCATACGATCACACATATCTATCCCTTATGCTTGTGTCTGAATGTCTGTATAACTGTGCTACAAGTTTACTATCATAACACAAATAAAGAAAAGCACTGCCTGTGTCAAAGAATTTGTTAAAAAAAAATCTAATATTTATTGTAAGCTTCTTGAGCCATGTGACGTGGTGATGAGTGGAATACAATGAAACAGGGCTTTCAGTTTTACTTGGCTGGGCGAGGGTGGCTCAGGTCTTGAGTTCCAGCACTCCGAGAGGCAGAGGTAGGAGGATTGCAGTGAGTTACAGGCCACCCTGAGACTACATAGTGAATTCCAGGTCAGCCTGTGCTATAGCGAGATCTTACCTTAAAAAATAATTTACTTTGACCCATTAAAGTTAATGGAATGAAATAATGTAAAGAGTTCATTTGGGTCAATTCTCAGCCTCTCCATTTCTTCTTCTACTTCTATCTTAGATGAAGTCTGTCTTTAAAAAAATATATTTATTTATTTATTTGAGAGAGATTGAGAAAGAGGGAGAGAGAGAGAGAGAGAGAATGGGCACTCCAGGGCCTCTAGCCAGTGCAAAAGAATTCCAGACAAATGTGCCACCTTGTGTATCTGGTTTACATGGGTACTTAGGAACTGAACCTGGGTCCTCAGGCTTCACAAGCAAGTGACTTAACCACTAAACCATCTCTCCAGCCCTCAAGTTTGGTTTTAGGGACAGTTAAAAACCACAACCTGGGCAGAAGAGATGGCTTAGCAGTTAAAGTGCTTGCCTGCGAAGCCTAAGGACCCATGTTCGACTCTCCAGATCCCACGCAAGCCAGATGCACAAAAGTGAGGCAAACACAAGGTCGCACATGCCCACTAGGTGGCGCAAGTGTCTGGAGTCCAGTTGCAGTGGCTGAGCCAATTCTCTGTGTCCCTCTCTTGCGTGTGCTTGCTCTGTCTGAAAACAAAAAAGAAAAAAAAAAGAACCACAACCCACAACTGAATCTTTATTTTCCCACAATTCATAGAGCCAAAAAGGGATAGGTTGGGTTGTTATAATTTTACTCGTATCACGTTTTTCTAATATGTTCTTTCTAGTAGCCAGTTTCACAGCAAGCCATGCCCAGGAGGAAGGTCTACTCTAGCTGGGGAACAACCTCTATGGTCGGCGCCCTGAAGATCCGGTCGATATCCAAGGGGAAGATAGTGCAGCTTGACAGTTCCTTTCTCTCTTGATCATGTCAGGGTCTCATGAGTATTTTGTTTGAAATCAAGAGAATTTAGCTGAGATCAATATCTCCTGTTCCAATTACTGCATATTCTCTCCCCTCAGTAAAACTAAGCTGGACAGGGTGGAGCACACCTTTAATCTCAGCACTCCGGAGGCAGAGGTAGAAGGATCACCATGAGCTCGAGGCTGTCCTAAGGGGACATAGTGAGCTCCAGGTCAACCTCAGCTAAAGTCAGACCATACCTCCAAAAACCAAACCAAAACAAACAAACAAACAACAACAACAAAAAAAAAAACCTAAGCTGGGTAACTCAATAACTCAACCCTAACGTTGGAAACCAATTAAAAAGGCAATAAAAATAGTTTAGTATTTTAACTTATTATGTATTAACCTTCAATAAGTGACTGGAATAATGGTAAACATGCTTTAATCATAGTTACTTTGGGTTCAAGCAATTTAAGTGGATTATTTTATTCTATGTACTTTTGCCTACTGTTTTAATTTTTTAAAATATTTATTTATTTGAGAGAGAGAAAGAGGGAGAGAGAAAGAGAGAGAGAAGAAGAGAATAGGCACGCCAGGACCTCCAGCCACTGCAAACGAACTCCAGATGTATGCACCCCCTTGTGTATCTGGTTTAAGGGTCTTGGAGGATCGAACTGGGATCCTTTGGCTTTGCAGGCAAATGCCTTAAAGGCTAAGCCATCTCTCCAGCCCTGCTGTTTTAATTTGTTTTTTTTTTTTTGTTGTTGTTGTTGTTCATTTACTTATTTATTTATTTGAGAGCGACAGACAGAGAAAGAGACAGAGAGAGAGAGAGAGAGAGAATGGGCATGCCAGGGCCTCCAGCCACTGCAAACGCACTCCAGACGTGTGTGCCCCCTTGTGCATCTGGCTAACGTGGGTCCTGGGGAATTGAGCCTCGAACCAGGGTCCTTAGGCTTCACAGGCAAGCGCTCTACCACTAAGCCATCTCTTCAGCCCTGTTTTAATTTTTAAAAAGTAAATAGGACTGTGGAGTTGGCTCAGTGGACAAAGCACTTGTTGCTCAAGCTGACTACCTGAGTTTGGATCCCCAGAACCCGTTTAAAGTTGGACACCTGAGGGCACGTCTGTTGTCTCTGCCTGCCTACAGCAAGGTGGGAGGCAGGAGACTCTCCGGGAAGCTGCCAAGCTAGTTAGCCTAGGAAACACAGCAGTAAAATAAAGCAAAACAAAAAACAACAAGACCCCCCCCCAAAAAAAAAAAATAAACAAGTGGAGAGAGAGAGAGAGAGAAAACTTGTCTCAAACAAGGTGGAGGGTGAAGATCAACACCCAAGGTTGTCCCGTGACCTCCACATACTGTGGCATGTGCATGTTTACACACACACACACACACACACACACACACACACACACGTAGTAGTCTAATCAAATGTCCTTAACAATGTGGTTTGAATTTTTTTTCCCCTTCTATATCAAGAACTAGAATCATATAGGTGGCCCATAATTCCACATTCAGTCCTGCACTAATTCATAGGCCATCTACTGTGTGCTAAGTCATATGTTAGGTATTAAGGATACAGAAATTCAGAAATGTCGTATTTTCCTTTTAGAAAACCACAGTTTAGTGGAGCGCACTTAGCATACAACTCTAGCACACTCTAAAACAGGATTCCATGGTTCTGTGACTTACACATCATGAGGCATTGACAGCACACCTTTCTTAAATAACCACATGTGAGCCAGGCCCTAGGCTGGATGTACTGATGGAAATACATAACCTCCTTTGGAGAGATGTTCACCACCGGGCTCACAAGTCTGTCAAGCCAGCAAGATAAAGTTTCCACCAGGATCTCAGGACAGAGCTGACAAGCCGGGACTCTCTTTGCCTTCAGCCTCCGCCCAGTGGGTCTACCTGCAGGAAGCGGGAGTTGTTTTGAGAAGTCAGAAGTGACAGTTCTGGCCAAACACAGGTGACGGGATGGACTGCGGCATAAAACTGGGCTGAGGCTTTCCAGTCACCAGGGAGGAAGTGACTAAGGCACAAAGTTCTAGTTTGCACTGTTCCGCACAGGGCACCTCAAACCAGGGCTCCACGTACACAGCTGACTCACTGGCTCCTTCCTCCTACCAGGTCACAGTTCCCTCCCTTTGACTGTGCTGCTGAGCTAAGGCAGAGATGGCTTGTTTCAAGGTAGATGGTTGAAAAGGCTTTTCGTTTCTCATTTCTATTTCCAGGCATGTCACTGACTTGCTGAGTCATAGTTGGCAAACTCAGAGTCTCTTTTCCCCCTGTTGTTCCATCTGGAATAATACAACTTATGAATAGCTCCTAAGACATTTTATTTGCAAGATGGTATAAGCATATAAAAACAATAGTGATGTTTACCAAAAGGTTTTTATCTGTACGTAATTCAATTAAAGCCTACTTTAATAGAAATAAAAATATTTTCACTAGCAGGAAAACTCTTGGGAAAACATGGACTATTTGTTTACAATTTTTCCCCCACAGTCAGCATGATATGATATAATGAAGGCAGGTAGTTTCTGCTGGGTCTTTGAGCCCAATTAGGAATCCATAGATCGGACTGGAGAGATGGGTTAGTGGTTAAGGCGCTTGCCTGTAAAGCCAAAGGACCCAGGTTCAGTTCCCCAGGACCCATGTAAGCCAGATGCACAAGGTAGTGCATGCATCTGGAGTTTGTTTGCAGTGGCTGGAGGCCTGGCACACTCATTCATTCTCTCTCTCTCTCTCTCTCTCTCTGTGTGTGTGTGTGTGTGTGTGTGCTGTCTGTCTGAAAGAAAGAGAGAGAGAGAGAAAGAAAGAAATCCATGGAAGTTGGCAACCAGAAGTGTCATGAAGTTTCATGAGTACATTGGGGCTTCTCTTGAGGTACAATATCTCATCTGATTTTTCAAAGGTGTGAGCCAACAAAAATGGTTAAAAATCACAAAGAGGCTCTTAATATGTATTTATTGAATAAGTTATTAAAAGGTTGTTATTCCTCTCACTCCAAATGATGAACTGCCACCACCCATTCCGGTCACTCCCCAGAGTTCCAAGAGAACCATATAATTTCACAGTCTCTGCACAGGCCATGTTAATACCAAATTCAAAGGACAGAAACAAAAAGCAAGGAAGTAGAACACTGTGGTCATTTTTCTAACACTGAAGTAAGGGAGTGGCAGGAGATGGAAGGTCTCAGTTTTTATTGTACTCTCGTTGTAGCCGAAGGCAATATGACCAGGTTATTGACTTTAATAACAGCCAAACTCCTGTAAGAACCTCACTATGACATCTTGCAAAGGGAAGATTCTGAATAAATACTTGATGGTGCTAAGAAGAAAGCAAGATGAAAGAAACATGAGAGACTGGGCTGGAGAGATGGCTCAGCAGTTAAGTCACTTGCCTGCAAAGTCTAATGACCCAGGTTTGATTCCCCAGGACCCACGGAAAGCCAGATGCACAAAGTGGCGCATGCCTCTGGAGTTCATTTGCAGTGGGCTGGCATACCCATTCTCTCCCTCACTCTTTCTCTCTCTCTTTCTGCTTGCAAATAAAAAAATATTTAAAAAGAAAGAAAAGCGAGAGACCCTAAAGATGTTGCCATACTTGATGGAACTTAATGTTTGAAAAACATTTTTAAAGGAACGTCTTAATATTTCTTTACTTATTTATGAGAGAGAGAGAGAAGATTCATTGCATGACTCTAGACATCAGGAGAACATAGTGCCAGGGGCAGAATGTGGTCCAACCCTTCTGCTGTTAGAGATACGTCGGTGGGAATGTTTGAGAAGCTTTCATCTATGTATGACTCAGGTACTGAGGGGAATTTTTTTCAGCTCTTAAAACATACTTTAAATAACAGAAAGTGCAGACGCATGAAGACACTGGGGTGGCACAGCAATTACCCCAGAAGCACAAGCGCTGGCCTGGGTTTCTGTCCTCCCTCTCCTGCTCTGTACATGGCCCCAGAGTTGTCAGCAAAAAAAAAAAAAAAATGTGGCTCTGTAAATCAGGCAAGCTTACAGAGACAAATCCAGGCAAGATCACATTTGTGAGAAGAATCACATTAGGATTCCCAACATGAAGGCTCTCTATAAGAAAGGATCACAGGCCTTTTCTGCTAATTCACCCTTTGATGAATATATGAGGGAAAAAAATTACAAAGGATTTCTTTGGCCTGCTGCATGAGAACCTCTGAATGCTCTTTTTTTTTCCCCTCATTTCTTTGGTATTTTCAAGCATGATGCTGGCCTTGCAGATGGTGGGGGCCTGGTTCTTCGTGCTCACCAGGCAGCTCTGGCGACCACCGCGGGAGGTGTTGGTAGGTAGGCAGAGCAACTCTCTCCTGGCACGAGCAGTGTGTTGGTCGGGGTTCCGTAGAGGGGCACAACCGAAAGAACGAATAGATATTACAAAAGGGATTTATTAGATTAGCTTACAGGGTACAGGCCGGGCAGTCCAACAAGGGCTGTCTGCGGGCTGCAGAATCTGAGAACTTGGTAGCTGCCTAGCCCATGAGGCTAGATGCCTCAGAGGTGCCCAACTGGCAGTGAAGACCTGGAGGGTTCCTGGAGAGATTTTGGCCTTCGGTCCACATTGGAAGGCTGAAGAAGCTGGGTTGAAATGTCAGCGAAGGATGACAGCAACAGGGTAGATGCCTCACCTGCAAGCAACAAGGACAGCCAGGCAGAAAGGGCCATTTTTTTCCCCCCCCTGGAACCTGTTTTTATATAGGCTGCCGCTGGAAAGACTGCCCACTCTGGGGGAGGGGTCTTCCTCCCTCAGTTAATCCTGGAAATGTTCTCACGGACCTGCACCCAAGGCATATCTCTAACTGAATTTAAAAAAATTATTTATAGCCAGGTGTGGTGGCGCATACCTTTAATCCCAGCATTTGGGAGCAGAGGTAGGAGGATCTCTTTGAGTTCAAGGTCACCCTGAGACTACATAGTGAATTCCAGGTCAGCCTGGGCTAGAGCAAGACCCTACCTTGGGGAAATTTTTATTTATTTATTTATTTGAGAGAGATAGAGAGAGAGAGATAGAGAGAATGGGCATGCCAGGGCCTCCTGTCACTGCAAACTGATCTAGATGCACGCGCCGCTTTGTGCATCTGCCTTTACCTGGGTACTGGGAGAATGAACCGGAGCTGTCAGGCTTTGCAAGCAAGTGACTTTAACCACCGGGCCATCTCTCCAGCCCCTCGTTGACTGAATTTCTGATCCAGTCAAGGTGGAAAAAGCAATTAACCATCACAGGCAACAATTTCTCTTTGCAGAGAAATGCATGTTCAGGGTTTCTACCCTGACTCCTGGTCCAAATGCAATCCTGTACCCCAGGCTTGAGCAGAAGGAGGGGGGTAAAAAGCAAATGGACTGCTGGTTTTGGCTTCTGATTTCTCCTCTGGGCCATACTCTTCCCACTGAAACCAAACACCTCCCACCTGCCAAGAAAAAAAAAGAAATCTGGTGTTAAAATATAATCAGACTTGTAAAACAGAACATGGGGTGATTATTTTAATTACAAGAATTTTCATTTTCCAAGAAGAGCATTTGCTAATGGATTCCTTTAAATATCCGATTCCTGTGTCATGTTGAAATGGAGACGTGACTGACAACAGCGCTGTGCAGTGCAGCTTCTTTCGAAGTTCATCTCAGACACGTCACTTGGCTGGCCTTGCTAGATAAGGACGATGATGAGCCAGGTGAACCAAGGCTGCATTCAAATAGTACTCTAGGGCTGGAGAGATGGCTTAGCGGTTAAACGCTTGCCTGTGATGCCTAAGGACCCCAGTTCGAGGCTCGATTCCCCAGGACCCACGTTAGCCAGATGCACAAGAGGGTGCATGCGTCTGGAGTTCGTTTGCAGTGGCTGGAGGCCCTGGCACGCCCATTCTCTCTCTCTCTCTCTCTCTCTCCTTTCTCTGTCTGTCGCTCTCAAATAAACAAAAAATAAAAAATAGTATTCTACGGCTGGGGAAATGGCTTAGCGGTTAAGGTGTTTACCTGTGAAGCCTAAGGACCCGGGTTCCATTCCCCAGGACCCACGTAAGCCAGATGCACAAGGTGGAGCATACATCTGGAGTTCGTTTACAGTGGCTGGAGGCCCTGGCGCACCCGGTTCTCTCTTTCTCTCTGCCTCTTCCTCTGTCTCTCTCAAATAAATAAATAAAACATTTTAACAAAATAGTATTCTAGGAGTTGGGGGATGGTTCAGTGGATCGAGCACTTGCTGTTCGAGCACGAGCGCCCGAGTTCAGATCCCCAGAACCCACATAAAGCCAGATGCTGTGGCAGGTATCTGTCAGCCCGGGGTGCCTATGGTTAGACAGAAGGCAGAGACAGGAGAACCCCCCCCCCCCAGAAGCTTGCGGGATGCCATGGTGAGCAACAAGAGAGACCCCGTCTCCAACAAGGTAGAAGGCGAAGACGGACCACTGCAAGTTATCCTCTGACCTCCACACCGTGGCGGGGTGTGTGTGTGTGTGCGCGCGCGCACACGTGTGTGTACGCACGAGCGCAGGCACGCGTGCATGCGTGCACCACAGCATTTCTAGAGTCAAAGTGGAAAGGAATTCTCTTTGAGCATTCCACGTGTGGCTCAAATGTCGTGACAGCAGGCCACGCTCTGGTCCTGTCCCTTCAGCCAATGCTCGTTTAATTCGATTTGGCCTGCAGCTGTCCTGGAATATGGGGTAAGTTCAAGCCCTAGAGACCAGTGCCTAGAGCTAAGTCCCCGTTATGCCACTTGCTAGTTCTGTTACCGTGTGGGAGTAATTTAACCTTTTTATTACGTCTTTTACCTACTTATCTTATATCTTTCTTTTCTTGTAACTTTTTTATTGACAAGTTCCATAATTATAGACAATAAACCATGATAGTTCCCTCTCCTCCCCCACTTTCCCCTTCACAAGCCCACTCTCCATCATAAGCCCCCCCTCAATTAGTCTCTCTTCCATTTTGATGTCATCATCTTTTCCTCCCATTATGAGGGTCTTGTGTGTGAAGTACCAGGCACTGCGAGGTCATGGATATCCGAGTCATTTTGTATCTGGAAGATTGCATTTTAAGACCTCTTTTGTTATTTTTATTTTCTTATTACTTTTTTTGTCTCTTGGTTTGGTTTTTGGTTTCTCGAGGTAGGGTCTCGCTGTGGCCTAGGCTGACCTGGAATTCACCATGCAGTCTCAGGCTGGCCTCAAACTCACAGCAATCCTCCTATCTTTGCCTCCCAAGTGCTGGGATTAAGGCGTGTGCCATCATCCCTGGCAGAGAGAGAGAGTTGGGCGTACCACAAATAAACTCTGGATGCATGCACCACTTTGTACATCTGGCCCTACGTGGGTACGAGGAAATTGAATTCAGGTTGTTAAACTTTGCAGGCAAGCGCCTTAGTCACTGAACCATCTCTCCAGCCCTATTTTTATTTTTATTTTTTAAGAAAGAGAGAGAAGGAGGAGGAGAGTATGGGCACAACAGGGCCTTTTGCCAGTGCAAACTCCAGACTGTATGTGCCACTCGGTGCACTGGCTTTACATGGGTACTGGGGAATCAAACCCAGACCACCAGGCTTCACAAGAAAATCTTTGCAAGAAAATGTCTTTAACTACTGAGCAATCTCCCGAGATGTAGGTAGGCCTCTTCAGCTATAGGAGCTGGCCATTAAGTCCTGGGAATCCTGCTGTTTTCTCCTTCCCAGTGCTGGGATAATAGGCACACGCCACCTTGCCTGGCATTTTATGGGGGTGCTAGGGACCCAAGCTCAGGCCCTCGTGCTTACACGACAAACACTTTACCCACTGAGCCATTTCCCAGCCCTGTTTTACTTTATTGAGCTTCTGTTTTCTCATCTGGAAAATGGGCTGATAGAAGCACTAAGTGTGATGAAACAGCAAATGTAAAAGATATTGCCTGCTCCGTCCACCTGCTACATACTAAGCTAATAGCTAGTGTTAACAGCTGTTAGAGGAGCAGGATATGATCTCAAAGACCCAAGGAACAGGAGAACAGATGTCTTGTTCTATTCTGATTACATGATCCACGAACCAGGAGAAGACTCAGTTTGCATCTTCTCCCGTTATCTGATTAGCACTGAGAGAACAATCCATATAAGACTAAATGACAAACTGCCGCTTGCAACTGATCTACCCTTCTATGTGAAATGACCAGTCTTCAGCCGCTCATCCAGCGCATCGCTTTCTACAGGGCGCAAAGGGCAGTCCATGCTTCCAAGTGACTCCATGGAGATATTTGCTGATTAAAATCAGAACGTCTTTAAGTGAGATAGCAAGGGTTTCCTAGGCTTAGAACAATTGTACACACTGTTAAAATTTGCTTTTTTAAAGATGACTTGGTTAGGATTATTTCCGCTACAACTCACAGCAGGGACTCACAAAGACTGGTCCCCAAACCAAGTCACACCAGCTTCAACTAAGAACTTGTTGGAAAGACAAATCCTCCGGTCCCATCCAGACTTATCAGAGCACAGCAATCTGTGGTTGAATAGCTCTTGGGAGTGACACTGCTCTGTGACACGGATGGCATATAGCTCCATGTTTCCCGCTGAGTGCCACCCCCTCCATTCCCGACAGACACCGTTAATGAAGCTGAGCATCCTTCCCATTGAGTCTGGGTGAGATCTCGGAACACTCTTCACTACAGTGCCAAGGGTCACTACAAATCAATCAGGGATGACACGGCTGGTCAGTGTTTGCTGCTCAGAGGTCTCAATTAAGCGTTCATTCAGTCCCTCCGATTTTCCCTGGAGGAAACTAATGGCCCTGCCTAAGGATGGTGAGACACCCCCCCCTCCCAGGACAATAAGAAAATAGCTGGGTTCCTGAACTTTCATATCATCCCTGGCGTACACACACTGAGTTACTATGGCATATGAAAGTTCCCTTAGTAACACAAGCACAATGTCTACAGGGCAGGCTCTCACCAGCAAAGCTCAGCCTCAATGTAACCGCCATTCAGACCTTGTCAAACTATGTTAAATGCCCAATTAAGATAGTATGAAAGGTTCCTGCTAAGCTACCCGTTGATCTACTTTTAGTTTCTGTGCTAACTTTAAAAATATCTAGATTCCACCCCCCTTCATTTATGTTTTATGACTTGATTAATTTTACCCCTCCTTGGCTATTTCTCTCTCCAAAAATAACCTATCTTTTTCTATTTTATTTATTTATTTGAGAGAGAGAGGCAGATAGAAAGATAAAAATCAGACTTGAAATGGTTTTCAAAAAGACATTCTGTAAGCTGACTAAAGAAGAAAACAGAAAAGTCAAAAGTTTGTAGATTTACAGGGTTGTTTGTACATACACCAGGACTGTGGGAGAATGTGATTATTGTGGTTAACCATTCTTAGCTCTGAGCTATAGGGAAATACAGTGGATTAAATGATTCTCATTTTCTTCATGCCATTTGCAGGAAAATGGATAGAACTGGAGATCATCAATCTAAGCAAAGTTAGCCAGACAAATGTCACATGTTTTCTATTGTATGTGGAATCTAGATTAAAAAAAAAAAAAAAAGACATGAGAGCAGGGCATTGTGGCGCACGCCTTTAATCCCAGCACTCGGGAGGCAGAGGTAGGAGGATCGCTGAGAGTTCGAGGCCACCCTGAGATAACATAGTGAATTCCAGGTCAGCCGGGGCTACAGTGAAACCCTACTTCAGAAAACCAAAAAATAAAAGTCATGAGAGCTGGGCAAGGTGGTGCATGCCTTTAATCCCAGCACTTGGGAGGCAGAGGTAGGAGGATCACCATGAGTGCGTGACTTCGAGGCCACCCTGAGACTACATAGTGAATTCCAGGTCAGCCTGAGCTAAAGTGAGACCCCACCTTGAAAAAACAAAACAAAGCAAAACAAAAGACATGAGAGTAGAAGGGGATTATTTGTGGAGAGAAAGGGTGAAAAGAATAATAAAATAATGGAGTGAATATGTCCCAATGTATGAAAATGTTATAATGAAATTTATTCCTTTCTATAAAGATTAATACACACTAATAAAAAGAAAATAATGGGGCTGGGCGTGGTGGTGCACGCCTTTAATCCCAGCACTTGGGAGGCAGAAGTAGGAGGATCGCTGTGAGTTCGAGGCCACCCTGAGACTACATAGTGAATTCCAGGTCAGGCTGAGCTAGAGTGAGACCCTACCTCGAAAACAAAAACAAAAACAAAAATAATAATGATCATTCTCCTTTGCAGTAGAAGTATTCCCACTCTTTCAAATGAGATTGCTTGCTCTCCTGAATATGGATATGAGGATTCACACATGATATTACTGTATTTTCCTGCTTTCTTGTTGAATCTCCCTCCCTCTCTCTTATTCCCTGTCTCGATCCTCTACTTTATTTCCCTTCCTCCTTTTCTTTCTCCCTCCCTCCATCTTCTGCTTTATTTATGGAGAATTTTTTTTTTGAGACAAGGTTGCATGTAGTCCAGACTGGCCTTGAACTTGCTGTGCTAGTCCTAACCCTCCTACTTCAACCTCCCAAGTGGTGGGTTTATAAGCATGTACCACCCAGTCTCCTTTTATTTCTTTTATATGAAATTTTAGTCATCAATATTGGTCTAGATTGTCCATAGAGCTTGAGGTCAAATTATATTCAAGTTCATTCTGTTTTATCACTATCCATTTGTGGTAGTTCAATGTTGAATAAGAAAACTTTCAAAGGTTTGTTTAAAAAATGGAACTTATAGGCTGGAGAAATAGCTTAGCGGTTAAGGTGAAGCCTAAGGACCCAGGTTCAATTCTCTAGTACCCACATAAGCCAGATGCACATGGTGGAGCATGCATCTGAAGTTCATTTGCAGTGGCCAGAGGCCTTGGCGTGCCCATTCTCTCCCTCACTCTCTCTCTAAAATAAATAAATAAATGAAATATTAAAAAATGGAACTTATTTTTCTTTGGCCACATTGCTCAATAAGTTGAAGTTAATTGCTACAAATCTTTATTGAATGAGGTTCCTTCCTTCTTAGCATTTCTGACAGATGGCCACTGCTATTTGTAACAGCAGTTGATATCTTGTGGATTTAAATACTCAATTCAGCAAGAATTTATTTAGTAATCTATTAGATGTCCTAAATAGTATGGCTTGAGTGTCAATGAATTCTAGAAGTTCAAAGCTTGGAAGAAGACTTGAGCTGAAACCAGCCAGGACTAGAACTCAATCCAGGCCCCAATGCAAACCAGAAGCCTAATCTGGAAGGTTAGAATGGGCAGGACATCTGAGCAGCAAACAGTACTTTGGGGGTCACAGCTGAGTGATAAATGAAGGGCAGTTGCTCAGATGGTCCCAAGAAAGAGACTGACAGACATCAGGTGAATTCCTGGCTTCTACTGCCGATGGTCTTCAGTTCTAGCGGAAGTCTGGAATGGAGGGAGACTGGCTGTTTGAAGGAAGGGAACTGAGGAGGGATACCTACATTGCTAAGGACTAATTTGTCTCTTAAACAAATCAGATGTTGGGTTACAGGGCTGTGATTATGTTATGATCCACTCTGCCAGATGCTGTGAGATATCCCTCTTGCACCCTGGTCCTCTTTCCTCTTCTACCTTGTTCTGGGCAGTCATGTGCCCAGGCAATGACTAAGCTCATCAGTGCAGTCATGTCCCCTGCCTTCTTAGTCTCCTTTGCAGTAGTTGACACCATGTGACCCAGTTGTAACTGATGAAACCGAAGGGAAAATAGCTGGAGATACTTTGGGGAAGCTTTTGTTTTATGGCTAAAAGCATAGCAGGGGCTCTGGTGGTAGCTCAGTCGGCAAAGTGCATGAGGACTTGAGTTTGACCCCCCAAGACCATGTAAAAATACCAGGAGTGGGGGCACGTGTTTGTGATCTCAGCACAGGGGAGGTGGAGACAGGTGAATCCCCAGAGCTTGCTGGTCAACCAGGTTAGCCTCATTGCTGAGCATCAGGCCAGAGAGACCCTGGCTCAGAAAAGCTTGACCCCGTTCCTGAGGATGGTGCTTGAGGTTGTCTTCCGGCCTCCACATGCACGGGCACACATGTGCACACGTATCCACGTGCAACTAAAAAAGACTAGGGCTGGGCTGGAGAGATGGCTTAGTGGTAAGCGCTTGCCTGTGAAGCCTAAGGACCCCAGTCCGAGGCTCAATTCCCCAGGACCCACGTTAGCCAGATGCACAAGGTGGCGAATGCGTCTGGAGTTTATTTGCAATGGGTGGAGGCCCTGGCGCGCCCATTGTCTCTCTATATATATCTGCCTCTTTCTGTCTCTCTCTCTGTCTGTCACTCTCAAATAAATAAATAAAAGTAAACAAAAAAATTTAATTAAAAAAAAGACTAGGGGGGCTGGGGAAAAAAAAAGACTAGGGCTGGAGAGATGGCCTAGCAGTTACGGCGCTTGCCTGCGAAGCCTAAGGACCCAGGTTCGATTCCCCAGATCCCATGTAAGCCAGATGCACAAGGGGGCACATGCATCTGGACTTCATTTGTAGTGGCTAGAGGCCCTGGCACACCCATTCTCTCTCTCTCTCTCATAATAAATATATATATGTATATATTTAAATTTTTTTTAAATAAATAAGAGTTAATCGAAAAGAAAAGAAAAAAGAGTTGATCAGAAATAGCCCTATATCTTTTCTCCCTGACTCTCTTGCAAATTTGTAACCAGTAGGAAGTAACTGGATGGACTGCAAATTTATCCAGCTGCGCTCGCAATGAGCCATGGAACTAATGTCAGAGCCACCTAGGTCTGACTTGCTGCTATGTAAGGATCACGACCCCTTTTGTTTAAATTCTTGATAGATGCTCTGTGACAATAGAGAACATCCCTAACTAATAAATACCCTTTCACTGTGGAAATGGAAATCGACCCCCAGCACATCCAGAGTCTGAAGCTGACTACGTGTATGGAGAATATGCAGCAGACAGGGCACACTGATTTCATTCAGTAGAGCGGACTGCGGGCACGATCTCGTCACATCCCATCTGAGATGCTTGCTGTCATTCAGAAGACCGTGTTTCAAGATGGGACATTGTCAGCGATTAGCTGAGAATAGTTTAGGCATTGGAAACTTTCATAGGTGCAATGTTGAAGCAAGAGAGCTTTAACAACCTGAATGTTGGGTTATGGTTGACATTCCTACATTGGGTGAAGAAAGTACACTTGTGCCATCCTTACTGTTGTAGGCAGAAGCTTGGTGGGTTCTAGACTGAGTCATGGTCAGTCCCAATCTTTGTTCTAGCCTGTAGCTATATAATCTTGACAAAGCTATGAAGTCCCATTAGTTCTCCATTTCTTCATCCTTAAAATAGAAATAATAGCAGCACCACCTTGTAGATCTGTATATAAACTAGATGAATTTAATTCAGTATCAGACACACAACAAATATTCAGGATATTTGTTTTATTTTGAGGAGTAATTAAATATACAGACTCAGGAGAAAGAATAGCCAGGTTCAGATCTTGTACTCTTCACCTTGTCTATCAAGTGGGGGTAATTTCACCATTCTCAAAAAGGAGGATTATGAGAATCCCACCAAATGGTATAAGTAAAACACTTAGCACAGTTATACCAAACCAAGTATCGGCTAATATTAGTATATTGTTATTAAACCCTGGGCAATATAAAGGATGATTTGGACTTTGTTGCAGTCAGCTTCTCATTGCTGGGACAAACACCCAACTAGAAACAGCTTATGGGAGGACATGGTTTATTTCAGGGTTATAAAATCCAGGGGGACACCATCAGTGGTGGAAGAAGCTGGGTCACTTCCATAGAGCCAGGCAGAGAGACACCACCAACAGCCAGCATCAAGAACAGCCAGAACTCTGGAAAGGTGGCTTAGCAGTTAAGGTGCTTGCCTATGAAGTCTAAGGACCCAGGTTTGATTCTCCAGGTCCCATATAAGCCAGATGCATGTGGTGGTACATGTGTCTGGAGTTCATTCACAGTGGCTAGAGGCCCTGGCATAACCATTCTCACTCACTCTCTCTCTCTCTCTCTCTCTCCCTCTATCAGTCTCTAATAAATAAATCAATCTTTAAAAAATCCCTGGGGCTATGAGGAACATACATTGATATTCAAACCACCATAGACTTCTTAATACATTTTCTGAACAATACTTTTGTATATTTGTGTGATGTGTGCATGTGTGTATACACATGTGTATGTGGGTGCACAGGGAGGCCAGAGGTTATGGCGGACATTTTTCTTGATCACTCTTCACTTTATTTGCTGAGGCAGGGTCTCTCACTTAAACCCGGCGCTCACTGACTCTGGATAGTCTATAGTTAGTTGGCTTGCCTCAGAGATTGCATGTCTCCGCCTCCCTAGCTTGCTGGGAATGTGGGCAGCCTGCCAGATCTTACCTGCGTTTCTGTAGATGCTGGGGATCCAATCTCAGGTCCTCGTGTTTGCTCAAGCACTTTATCCACTGAGACATCTCCGCAACCCCTGGACTTGCTTCTTGTTATTTTAGTTTCTAAAAATCTAAGCCAGGAGCAGTGGCATATATCAGTAGATCCAGAAATTCAAGAGATAGTGGCAGGAGGATAGTTTGAGCTCATGAGTTTGAGACTGACCTGGGCAATATAGTAAGACATCGTCTGAGAGAGAGGGGGAGGGAGAGTATAAAAATTAAATAATGATGCACATGCAAGAACAGAGCAGGGAGGAGGACTAGGTGACTGAGAAAGGGAAGGCTAGGCAGAACACCACAGAGAAAGCTGGGTTGAAGATGGGCAGTATGTGATAGATAGGTAGAGTGGGAGTACTGGGAGGAATGGAGAGAGAGAGAGAGAGTAGGTTGCTAACAGTATGTTCTATCTTCAGGAGGCCGTTTTATACGTACTTTTTATTCTGCCTTCTTCCATCCTCATGTAAGCCATATCCTGTCCTAGAGTAAGCCATACATTCTAATAATGAGATTTATGAAAATACACCATATGGAACAGTTTAGTCCTCATTTCATGATTGCTCATCCAAACAAATCTAATGGTATTTTAAATATCATTTGTGCAATGCACCATTCAGACCGTATCTAAACTAAGAAAGACATAAGAAGGAAAAGTTAAAGGGATGGGTACCAGAAGCCAGGTGTGTGTGATCCTGTGTGACAAACAATGAAGACAACAGGGATGGATGTAGTGTGAAGATGCTGTGGTGTTTTGTTTTGTTTTGTTTTGTTTTTCCTATGAAATGTAAATTCTAATTTTGGAAAGAAATCTGAGAGTTCTTTGTTGCCAGCAAATTAAATTTATGTTTCTACAAGGAGGGAAGCTTTTCCTAGCTTGGCCATCTTATGCTGCTAATCTTATCTCCTATCACTCCCCAAACACCCACAGCCATGGGCACTGGCCAGACTTCTTGAGGTCTTGTGGTGCTTACTTTCTTGTTGCTTGGACAAAATACCCAACCAGAAGCAGCTTGTGGAAAGAAGCAGTTTATTTCCAACTCACAGGTTTTTTTTAAATTATTATTATTCATTTATTTATTTATTTATGAGCACAGAGAGATAGAAGAGAGACAGAGAGAATGGGTGCACCAGGGCCTTGTGCCACTGCAAGCGGACTCCAGATGCACGCACCACTTTGTGCATCTGGCTTTACGCAGGTATTGGGGAAGTCAACCTCTGGTTGTTAGCCTTTGCGGGCAAGTGCCTTGGCCATGACTTAGCCACTAAGCCATCTCTCCAGCCCCAGCTCACAGTGTTGAGGGGGAGGTTTCACCATGGTGGGGGAAAAGCATGGCAAAGAGCAGACGCCTGGGCATCACATCTTCTTCTCGGCAGGAAGGAAGCAGCAAGAGAGCTAGCTGAGCGCAAGTGAGCAGGGCTTGGCTCTAACAGCTCCGAGGCTTGCCCCCAGCAACACAGCTCCTCCAGCTCGGATCGACCGCCTAAAGGCTCCAAAACTTTCCCCGACAGCACCACCAGCTGGGGATTAAGCATGAGGCTTAATCACAAACACATGAGGCGATGGAGGACATTTCATACATAAGCCAATAACCACAGGTCTCCTGAAGATGTCCTGACCCCACACGAGGCTCATCCGCAGCCAATGATGGTCACAGAGTAGGTATGAAAACCACTGACTGGAACCACATCCATTACTTGCATGCTCTGTAACCACCAGCCTGTAATCCTTTCCCTCGCCCAAGGTTACATACCCTTCAGTGTGGCCCTTTCCCACCCTGGGAGTCCTCATTGTCTGCTCCTATCTCTCAGTAACAGCATTAGTTATCGACATCTCATCTCTATTGGGAACATGTACCTTCCAACACTTGGCTCCTAGGGCCACTTCTCTGGTCCCAGCTACCTGCTGTGGGTCTTTCTCTCTCTCTCTCTCTCTCTCTTCTCTCCTTTCCAGTATGACCCAGATGTTCCCAAAGACCCATAAGAACATGACATTCAGGGAATGGCTTGGAGGTTTGGAGGGCAATGACTATTTTTTAATTTATTTGCACTTGTATGTGTGTGTGTGTATACCAGGGCCTCTTGACACTGTAAACCAACTCCAGATGCATGCCCTACTTTTTACATCTGGCTTTATGTGGGTACCGAAGACTTGAACCTGGGCCAGCAAGCAAGTGCCTTTAACTGCTGACCCATCTCTCCAGCCCGAGGTCAATGATTTTGATGATCATGTCTCTTGGGAAAAACAAAACACAACAAAAAAGTAGAGTCTAAGACAATTTCTTCATAATCAAGACATTTACCATAATTTTGCTTCATGAGTCTAGTTGTCTATTAAAATGTGACCACATTTTCTCAGACTCTGGCAAGAAGTCTCAGACCTCAAACAGTTGTGATCTATCAGTCTATTAAGCTAAGCGGCTTCGTGCCTAACAGCTCTGCTTCATGGAGAGGCAGCAGCCTAGCTGCAAGGCTGTGAAACTGCAAACATCTTGCTTTTTCTCCTGAGAGATGAATGTGAACATCCTGCCTTTCCTCCACAGTCTTTCCACTCTGTTACAAAGCTAAGCTTTTTTTCTTATTTGTGATTAACAAGTTTTTCAAGAGTGATAATGACCTACCCACTTGCCTGGGGTTGTTTAGAATTTATCCCGCCATCACAAAGCCCTCACTTCGGCTCCTTAGTGTGCACAAGAGCTATTCCTCAAGAGGTTGTCTCTGTCATTTCTTTTTCTCTCTGACACTTCAGGTTTCAGTTCCCCATCACAGTTAATTTACATGCCAGGTGTTAGGTAAATAGACATGTGAATTATGAGCAACTAGAGATTGTTAGACAGTAGGTTCTCCTTCTCTCTTTCTCTCTTTCTCTCTTTTTAATTATCTCTCTAAGATTTATCCTGGGGTTCTCTGATGTTTAGCCTTTCTGTCCATCCTTGTAAGCATACAGGTATGTGAGAGATACCTCCAGACCACCAACAAGATGGCCTTGGAGCAGGAGAATCACCTGGCTAGGCTCTGCTTGAATTCCCTCACAAAATCATAGGGTATAACAATAGGTCATCATTTCAGGCCTCTGAATTTTAGAGTAATTTATTATACAAAATAAATAACCAGGACAAAAACCTCAGGGAAGGGATACCACGTACACTATTCGCCCGCCCCCTCCCCCAGCAGGGACCAGCCTGTGCACTCACACCTACTTCTCAGCTGACTGGAGCTGGGTGGTGCCATGTGCCAGCAGGCTGGGGCTTCTGCAGCACAGCTGGTGACGGCCAAGAGCGCTGCCACCCACTGTGTGCGCTCCCGAGCAGCAGAGACCAGAGCCACGCTCGGGACACGGACTGCAGATGATTGTATTCAGCACTTGGAACCCAAGAGGATGGAAACTGTGCGTGCATGCGTGTGTGTGTGTGTGTGTGTGTGTGTGCGTGCACGTGTGCTGATTGCTAGAAGAGGCGACCAATAGAACTAACAGTTCAAATACACTAGACTTAGATGCAAGTTAGAGGTAAGACCCAAACACTATTTATGGCGATGAGAGAGTGAGAACCGTCAGGTTACATGAACATAACAGAAGGTAGATGCACTTTTTCTTTTTATTAATTAAAAAACTTTATTTATTTGACTGACGCACAGAGAAAGACAGATAAGAGACAGAGAGAGGGGGCGGGGAATGGGCATGCCAGTGCCTCCTGCCACTGCAAACAAACTCCAGACACATGTACCACTTTGCGTATCTGGCTTTACGTGGGTAATGGGGAATCAAACCCAGGTCTTCAGGCTTTGCAAGCAAGTACCTTTAACCACTGAACAATCTCTCCAGCTTGGTAGATGCATTTTCTTTCTCACCCTAATGGTAGATCCAGAGGGGAAAATAGAAATATGGGTGGGATAAAGAATGAGAGAATTCTGAGCAGAGAGGAGAAGAGGGCCAGTAAGGAGTATTCATTCTGAATGTGTTTAGAATTTGTGATTTAGCAATCTGGAAAACATGTTATTAACATTGCATTCCCCCCTCCAAAATAAGAGAACAACTCAATGATAAAATTATGGCTTAATATGAAAAATCTTGGGCAGGCTATAAAGAAATTTCAATATCAGTACCAACACCTGGCAACTGATTTGACTTATTTTTAGAGTGCTTTCTTGTTGTAAAATGAGACCTCTCTGCTTCCTTCGTGAAATCCTGTGGGTTGAGATGAGGAGATGAACAAGTCGTTTAGAAAGAAAAATGACATGCAATTATGAAATTTTGAGAAATTTGGGATAAGAAAATATCTCTTTTCAAATATATAACTTTTAAAATTTTTATTTATTTATTTACTTGAGAGAGAGAATATGGGCATCCCAGGGCCTCTTGCCACTGTAAATAAACAAGAAACTCAAGATGCACACACTACTTTGCGCATCTGGCTTTACATGAATACTGGGGAATTGAACCTAGGCCATCAGGTTTTGAAACCAAGCACCTTTAACCATTAAGATATCTCTCAAATTCCATACAACCTCCTTCTTAAAAAGCTAAACAGGGGCTGGAGTGATGGTTTAGCGGTCAAGGCACTTGCCTGCAAAGCCAAAGGACCTCGGTTCAATTCCCCAGGACCCATGTAAGCCAGATACACAAGGTGGCGCATGCGTCTGGAGTTCATCTGCAGTGGTTGGAGGCCCTAGCGTGCCCATTCTCTCTCTCTGCCTGTCTGCCTCTCTCTCTCTCTCTCTCTGCCTCTTTCCCTCTCTCAAATAAATAAATAAAAATAAAATATTTAAAAATAAAAAAGCTAAACAGATGACTCTTTCACAATTTTGTAAAAACTGATTATTAAGCTTATGTAAACAATTAATTGTGATTATATAATGAAAGACAAGCAGATGAACCAGTAAGACGTAAATAGCAGTGCTGTCTAAGAATTTGACTTCTGGACTGATTCTGTTGCTTCTTGGAAGGGGCACAGTCTCATCAAAAGTCTCAGAATGTGTGTGTGTGTGTGTGTGTGTGTGTGAATTACTTTTCTTGTTGCTGCAGCAAAAGACCTGTCAAGGGCAACTTAAGGAAGGCAGAGTTTATTTTGGCTCACACTTAGGGTACAGTCCATCACGGTGAAGAAGGCCTAGTGACCAGAGTGTGGGGTAGCTGGTTACATTGCTTCCACAGAAAGGAGAGAGAGAGAGATTAAATCCTGGTGCCCCCCCCTTCAGAGTTGGTCTTCCCACCTCTACCCAATCTAGAAACTCTCACAGACATGCCCAGAGGTTTGTCTCTGAGGTAAGTCTAGTTCCTGTCAAGTTGACTATATATATATATAGATAAAGAGGGGGGGGCAGATAGAGATAGGCATGCCAGAGCCTCTAGCCACTGCAGTTGAACTCCAGATGTATGTGCCACCTTGTGCATCTGGCTTAGGTGTGTACTGGGGAATCGAACCCAGGTCCTTAGGACTTTTCAGGCAAGTGCTTTAACCACCAAGCCATCTCTCCAGCCCTGACAATCAATATTAATCATCACAGTGGGAGATGAGTGCCCAATCACCTGGCAATAAAGGGGCATCTCTGGAGATGCGGGGTAAGAAGGAACCCCAGAAATGAGCACTGGTGAGTTGGTGACCTCAGTGACACTGGCTGAGAACAGCTCTCCTGGACCATCCTAAGGAACTGCATAACGTGACTGGTGGTGAAGGAGAAGACATCCCTTTTGCCTGTTTAGCAGCAGTGCTGGGGAAGACTTGGGGGTGTCTCTTGGGCTGAGCTCTGCAGCTCCCCTGCTGCAAAGTCTCCCTGGGGCTTAGTAAGGTCCAAACCCTTGACCTCACCCCTGACCGACAAGATCAGAATCTCTGCATGGGGAGCTCAAGAGACCGCATTTAAAAAAATTTATTTTATTTATTTATTAGAGAGAGAGAGAGAGAGAGAGAGAGAGAGAGAATGGGAGCACCAGGGCCTCTAGCCACTGCAAATGAACTCCAGACGCATGCGCCACCATGTGCAGCTGGGCTTATGTGGGACCTGGAGAATTGAACTAGGGTCCCTAGGCTTTGCAGGCATGTGCCTTAACCGCTAAGCCATCTCTCCAGCCTGAGACCACATTTTTTAACAGGCACCTTGGGTGATTCCACTGCATATTTCATAGTTTAAGGACCACTACTCCCCTTTACACAATCTGACTGTCTATAAGTATGCCATATTCACTCTACCCTCGGGCCCTTTGTTTGGTGTCTCTCCCACCAGGAGCACTCCACCCTCCTCCCCTTCTTCATAGCATAGGTCAAGATGCCCTGGCTTCTTGGGTCTCTTGGGTCTGTCTTCGACTTCTTGATCTCTTTTCCATACACTCTAATTATTGTAACTTCATCCTGTCTTATCCTATTTGATAATCTCTTTCATGAATGTAGGTTGCCCCCTTTGTGGCTTAATTCCTGCCCAGGGCTGGAAAAACAAAACAAAAACACTTTCAATGGTTTCCTTCTCTGAAAACCCTTATCTCCTAGCTACTTTTTATTTTTAAAGTAAGTGCTTTTACTTCTCATCTCCAAGACAGAAGGAAAAGTGGGCCCTAGAGCTTTGTAAAGGCAGCACCACCAGAGGAGCGCATGGTTAACGCAGGGCACTGTGCAGTCCTTACATCACCCCACCAGCGCAGGAGGTTCCGTTCATCTGATCTTAAGAGGCACGAGACTGCTTTCATCACTATTGATTGTTTTCATACTTTCCCTACATTATCCCCCTTAGCATTACAATTAATTTACGCTGAAGATTAATGTAGCTGTCTTCCCAACTGCATAATTTGAAGGGCTGATTTAAGCTTCTTACATAACTCCTCCATCCTGTGCTTTTACAATACGATCCACCCTCCCTCTTCCTTGGGAACTGTTACCCCATCCTTCACAGTCTTGTCATTTCTTCCATGCACTTTTAAAAAAAGAGAGATTTTTATTTCATTTAGTTTATTTATTTGGGAGAAAGAGAAAAAGAGAGAGAGAGAGAGGAAGGAAGAGAAAGAGAGAGAGAATATGGACGCACTAGGACCCCTAGCCACTGCAAACTAACTCCAGATGCATGTGCCACCCTGTGTATCTGGCTTACGTGGTGTAGCAGATAGCTTCAGGTGGCTGGGATAAACGTCAAGACCAGACACAGCTGATGGGAGGAAGAAGGGATTTATTTGAAGCTTACAGATCTAGGGGAAGTTCCATAAGGGCAGAAGAAGTTGGCCCTCTTTCACAGGACCAAGCAGAGAGATAGAAAAGCCAAACGCCATCACCAATGCACCAGCACAAGCAAGCGCACTTCAGGAACTCCAGGCAAAGCTCAGGTACTTTGCAGATCTTTAGACTGGAATTCCAAGTCTACTCCCACCCCTTAGGCCTGGAACCTAGGACCCACCCACAGTGACGCCTCCTCCAGCCAGGTGGCTGCAGATCTAAATTATAAGCTTTAATAAAATCCTGAATATGTTGCGGAACATCCATTCAAGCTACCACATGTGGGTACTGGGGAATCGAATCCTGGGTCCTTAAGCTTCTCAGACAAATGCCTTAACTGCTAAGCCATCTCTCCAGCCCTCCATGCCCTTTTCCACGGTCACAGCTAACTGAGCCAGAGGTGGGCATCTGATTTAAAGCTGGGCCAGTCAGTCCTTTTATCCTCGGGTTTTGAACAAACTTGGGAAATGTTTGAGTCTGGAATGACCCCAGGTGGGATTTTCCCTGCGTGGACCAGAAAACTGGAGGAATGCTGTAGAAACCGAAGCCAAGAGAGGAGCATCTAGATGAGTGCCAGGGAGAGTACGGTTGGCACTGTATTCCCATTCTTGGGTAATATTTTGGAATTCATTGTAAAGTTATGATCTTTATTTTTTAGCAAAAAGTTCTTATTTGTGTTAAACTAGTTCCATGGGTCACAAAGATTCTGGCAAAACAAAGAAGCCTAGGGAAAAGGGGGTTGGGGATGGTTTCTAGATAGTCAGTCAGATCCACAGGGTCTAACAAGTATGTATCATTTTGCTCAGCATAACAACCACATGTTTTAGAAAATCAGCTGTTATAATTCAGATTTTAGGCCAGTGGGGCACGCCTTTAATCCCAACAGTCCTCCAGTAGGCAGAGGTAGGAGGATCACCATGAGTTCAAGGCCACCCTGAGACTACACAGTGAATTCCAGATCAGCCTGGGCTAGAGTGAGACCTTACCGCAAAAAAAAAAAAAAAAAAAAAAAAAAGCAAACATTAAATAAATAAATAAAAGTAAAGGTGAGAAACAGGAATTTACAGAGGTTAAGTAGCTTTCCCTAAAGTCAGTCAGCTACTAAGCCTGGAGGCTTTGTGTCCATGGAGAACTGAATCCATCATACGGAACTACATGCATGTTCACGGGTGGGCCACTGGGAACCCTAGCTCTCATACTGTCAAGTTATGTATGGGGATGGATCCTACATGCCATGCAGACATCATGGAGTTGATCTCTGCTACTCGGAAGGGAGTGTGATTTGTACTGCCCTCTAGAGGCAGGATGGGGCAAGTAACGAACAATGCCCATCAGGCCAGCCACCTAGGAAGAAGACTGGTTTAAGAGGCTGTAAGAAAGAGCATCTGGGTGTGGCAGTCTCCGGAGTTCATGGCCAACAAGCATAGCTGGTATGGGCTGGCCACACCAAAGCAGTGACCTAGATCCACTGAGCAACCATGGCCACCAAGAGCCAGCAGCTGGAGGTGCCTGAGATCTGCTCCTAGGTCTTCACCCTGGCCCTCCTACCTCCAGGAGCCAAGCTCACTCTCAATATCTTAGCTGAGTTTACGGAATGTGGGGGGTGGGGGATGGTGGATTGTGTTGGGAGACCACGGCCAGGGGAAGGCAGAGATAGTAGTAAACAGGTAGAGAGGTTCAGTAACTCTGACTCAAAGCTTAGATCTCAGATGTCTGACCAGCAACAAACAGGGCCCCAAAGAGAGTAACACAACAGCATGTCATTTAGTTTTGAATGAATGAGCTCTTAGTTCTTTTAAAAAAATAAATAAAATAACTTATCTAAAATTATTCAGCTAGTTAAAGGAGGAGTCTGAGTTAAAGTATAAAAGTCAAGCCTTGAGGGCTGGAGATGGCTTAGTGGTTAAGCGCTTGCCTGTGAAGCCTAAGGACCCCTGTTCAAGGCTTGATTCCCCAGGACACAGGTAAACCAGATGCACAAGGGGGCGCACGCGTCTGGAGGTCGTTTGCAGTGGCTGGAGGCCCTGGCGCACCCATTCTCTCTCTCTCCCTCTGTCTGTCGCTCTCAAATAAATACATAAAAATAAACAACAACAAAAAAGAATGATGATAAGTATGTGTGTGTGAGGGGGTGGGTGGGTGGGTGTGTATCAGTAGTATAAAAACGTTGTTGTGAGGCTGGGGTACAGCTTAGTATATGACATACTTTGTACTTAGCACTTGTCAGGCCCTGGGGTAGATCCTCAGTACAATAAATAAATAAATAAATGAGAAAGAAAGTCTAGTGGGTGTGGCTATTTCTCTTACCTGAATAGTTGTGCCCATGACTACTTCTGGAATAAAATGAACAAGTAACTGCAAAGAGCGTTCATATCTGGCCAGGGACTCTGTGACATTCAGGAGGGATGCTGTTGGAAGGCTCTGCGTATATTCACATTACCAGTGTGTTCATTCTTTCCCATTTTCCCTGAGATGCAAGCCATGGTGGCTGTGCTATTCCTGTTGAGCCCGTTGGTGGGCCCACGAGAAGAAAGCACTTCTCACCTGTGTTTCTCACACGTGGGAACACGCAGAACCTTACAGCATTCTGTCGGACGCCGCCAGGCAGCGGCAGCTCCAGCTCCCTGCAGCTCTGGGCTCTTGTGAGTGCTGCCTCAACTGCTTGGCAATGTCATGAGCCAGATGGCACTGTGAGGGGGCCTCAGCCCACCCTTTCCAAATCGTGAAACAAGCCGCTTTTTATTTCTAAGTATTTGGAAAAGAAAAGGCAATATATATATAGAGAGAGGTCTTTTCCCCTACTTTTCCTGACACCTCCTTGACCATGAGATCTGGCAAAAGAAATAAAAAGATAAGGGTCGGCTGAAAGGGAATTTCCAGCCTTGAGGAGAATTCTCAAGTTGTTTAAACCAGAGCTGAGCGCCCCTTGACAGAAAAGATTATTAGAGGAATAAATAAAAAGAAATGGCTCAGAGAAGACTTCTTTACAACACAATTGGAAGAGCATGTGCTGATGGCTCCACGGAACAAAGTGGAAGGATCTGTGGGCCAGAACTTCTAGTCCTGCTGGGATTTTTATTGAATCCATGTTTATAGGAAAATGATCTGAAGCCTCAGTAATGGCATGAGCAGTTTCATGGAAAATGTTTTAAAAGAAGATTACTGTAAGATGGAAAGAAAATTGTGAGAACGCTTTAAATTGAAATGTTATCTCAATGCAATGTGTTAGGAACAATAAGCTTCCGCCTCCCACATTTCTGCCTCCAGCTCTGACCTCTTTTTGAGGCAGTGCATTTGTGAATATTGTGTTTTTATTATTTTGCAAATAAGTTAAATAACTTTCTACCTTGCTACCAATCGTTCAGCAGCTCAGTATTGTATTCAGAGTAAAGCTCAAGGCCCTTACCATGTTGTACAAGGCCCTGTGAAAGTTGTCATTCTCTCAGTGTGACATGGGCACCTAAGACTGGGTTGCTTCTCTGTCTTCTGCCCCTACATCTTCATGGCTTCAGAACCTCATGAAGGCTTGCTGAAAGCAAAGTGAAAAAGCCAGGTAAGGGATTGTGGCACTCCATCAAGATGGGCTGGGGAGAAGGCTCAGCAGTTAAAAGTGCTTGCTTGCAAAGCCTGGTGGCCTTTCGATTTCTCAGGACTCGCAAAAAGTCAGATGCACAAAGTGGTGTGTGTGTCTGGACTTTGTTTGCAGTGGCAGCAGGCCCTGGTACATCCATTTTCTCTTCTCCCTCTCCCTCCCTTCTTCTTTCTCAAATAAATTAAAAATTAAAAAGGTGAGACTTCTCATTCAGCTTTGCTGTTAGAAGTCATGCATTCATTCCCCATATCTTTTGTGTCCATCTTGTGTCAGGAACTTTGCTAGACCGCAGAAATTAGACAACACACATTTATTATCTAACGTTTCTGGAGGTCAGAAGTCTGAAATGGGGAGCTGGGGAGATGGCTCAGCAGTTAAAGGTGCTTGCTCACAAAGCCCGCTAGCTCAGGTTCAATTCCCCAGTACCCATAGAAAGCCAGATGCACAAAATGACACATGTATCTGGAGTTTATCTGTAGTGGCAAGAGGCCTTGGTGTGCCCCCCCCCCACACACACACTCTCTTTCTCTCTCTCTCAAGTAAATAAAAAAATAAGTAACATTATATACATATAGTCAGAAGTCTGAAATAGGCCTGAAATCAAGATTTCAGCAAGGGCTACGTTCCTTCTAGACAGAGCTAGTCTCTCCAGCCCTTCCTGCTTTTGGAGGCCGCTCACGTTCCTTAGCTCATTGCCTCTTTCTCCGCTGTCACAGTCAGCTGGGCAGCATCTTCAGTCCTCTCCCATTCTATCTCTGTGGTCACATCTCTGATTCTGGCTCTTCTTCTTCTCCCTTAGGAGAACCTTGTGATCACACCAGGTCTACTCTCATCATCCAGGGGTTTCTATCTTCTCATCTCACATCACTAACCTGACCTCACTTTCAATGTCCCTTTGCCACACAAGGTAACGTAACGTAGCTCCCGAGGATGAGGAGGTCGACCACTTGGGAGGGCTCTGCGTAATGCCCTCTGCTAGCCTCTGCACCTTGTTGTGAAAACGGCAGAGCCAAGTCCAGTGGTGTCCCAGCTACTGCAGAGCTTGAGGCAGGTTTGCTTAGATCTAGGAGTTTGAAGCCAGCCTGGGCAACATAGCAAGACCTTGACTCAAACAAACTGTACAAAAAAAATTTGTTTTTTAAACCCTCAAAAATTACTTTCTAAAAAAAAAAAAAATTAAAATTAAATGACCCAAGAATGAGTTAGTGATACGTTGAAGAGAACAAAAACTTCTATTTTAATTATGGTCTCGATGAGAACGATGTCTTACTTGTCTAGAAACTATTGTATCAACAAGATTAACAAAAACCAAGGGTGGTTCAAGGGGGAGAAAAGCAAAAACAAAGACAAAAACCCCACTCGACCAAACAAACAAAAAACCCCACTTGTTTGTTAGACAAACATACACTGAGTGTTGAAGCTGTGCATAGGTCTATTAGATGTGTTATTCGAGGTGTGGAGAATCCCTCAGTCAATAAACATGTACAGTTCCTGCCGGCAAGGCTCTTCCAGTCTAGACAGAATATGGACAATGAACCAGCAACTAAATTCCATGCCAGAAAGGGACAGGATGCTAGAGAAAAAGAAGCTGGTGGGAGCCGGGGAGTGTGTGGTTGGGGTGATTGCTGTTCCACGAGGGTGGTTATAACAGTCAAGGAGGAGAGAAGCTAGTCTTGGCCATTCAAAAAGAGGGAATTTTGTACAAAGAAACAGATGGCGGGAAGGCTGAGAAGTTAACCAGGGCGATGCGACTTAGTACTCAGAGATTTTTTTTGTTGTCGTTGTGGTAGTGCTGGGGAGGAACCCAGGTTCTCACACATACTTAAACAAGCTCTGTCCCGTTGAGCTACACCCCGGCCCAACTCAGTTACACCACCCCTCAGCTTGAAGGTATTACAGAGTTTGGGAATGGTTCTAGCCCAGTAAGACTTGGGGCCACCGAGGAGATGCACCAGCTACTCAGATGCTGCTTAAGGCAGAGAGAGGGGAAGAGAAGGGCTTTGGTTTGTCTCTTGCCTCTGTCTAAATTATTGCCATGCCTCCCAGTGGCTGAAACCTCAGGTCAAGGAGGCTGGGAAATAGGGGGCTCAGGCTCCCTGTGAGAGAAAACAGGAGAGCACAGGAGAACAAACTGGCAAGTGACCAACATAGCTACCTTTGTACAGACTGTCTAAAGAACTCAGAGAGTGAGTCACACACATACTTAGGGAAAGAGCTTTCCTGGTAGAAGACTCAGCACTGGAGGCAGGAAGAGCATCCACTGCATTCAAGGACAGTAGGCGGCAGGGATGCCACTGTGGCTGGGTGGAATGGAGGACGGACGAGAGAGTCAGAAAATACAGTACAACTGACCTTCCATGCTTGTAGTTTCCACATCCAGTTGGATCCATCCAACTATGGATCAAAGATTTATTCTTTTTTCGAGGTAGATTCTCACTCTAGCCCAGGCTGACCTGGAATTTACTATGTAGTCTCAGGTTGGCCTTGAACTCACAGGGATTCTCCTACCTTGGCCTCCTGAGTGCTGGGATTAAAGGTGTGCACCACCACATCCAGCAAAGATTGTTTTTTTTCTTAAAGAAATTGTGTCTGTTTTAGGGCTGGGGTGTAGCTCAGTGCCTAGCATGTGTGAAGCCCTGTGTTCAATGTCAAGCACTGAAAAGACAGAGAGAGAGAGAGAGAGAGAGAGAGAGAGAGAGAGAGAGAGAGAGAGAGAGGGAGAGAGAGAGGGAGGGAGAGAGAGGGAAACTATGCCTATTTTAAACACATACAGACATTTTTTTTTTGGGAGAAGTCACTTCCCTAAGCAATACTGTATAATATTAGGTATTATTAAGTAAAGATGAAGATGGTGTAAGGTATATTGGAGGATGTGAACAAGTTAGATACAAATTCTGTGACATTTTATAGAGGGCTTAAAGTTAGGAAATTTTGGTATCTATGTCAGTGGGATGAAGCTAGTGGGTAGGTCCCCCCAGTGAATATTAATAGACAAATGAATACAATTTTGGGGGCCAGAATTTGAACTTGGGCTTTTTCACTGAATGACACGAGAATCCTTTTAGGGTTTCTGAGCAGTAAAATTACATGATTTGACTGACTTATCCTCCATATTCTGGATCATATGTGTAGATCAAATTATTAGGGGTAGAGGGGAGAGTGGGCAGAATAGCTATGGAGACCAGCAGAGAGACTTTCGTGACAATCAGATGAGGACCGGTTCCAAATAGAGAAGGTTATTGTGGGTGGCATGATTGCATTTTGCTCTTTTCAGATGATTATTTTTATTATTTATTATTTAAGAGACAGGGAGAATGGGTGTGCCAAGGCCTCCTGTCACTGCAAATGAACTTCAAATGTGTGCACCATTTTGTACATCTGGCTGTACATGAGTATTGCACAATCAAACCTGGGCCATCAGGCTTTGCAAGCAAATACGTTTAGCTGCTGAGCCATTCCTCCATCCCTCAAATTTTGCACTTATGTTTGGTTTGAATGTGGGACATGAACGAAATAGAGGAGTTACGGATGAAACGCTGGATGGGCACCTTTAACTAAGATAGCGAAGGCTTCAGGAGGGCACTGGTCTGGGGGTATCCTTGGAGCCCATTGGGTTTAGATATGTGGCATCTAAGATCCTTAGTGTATAACCAATTCGAGATGGTGAGTGATGGTGAGTGGGACATGATGTACAATATGGGGTGAGGGATGGAGGGTCGCTGGACTGCAAGTGTAAATTTGAAAGCTGTGTCTGCTGAGGTCAACAGGAAGTAAGAGGAAACCACAAAGAGATCCATGCTTAGAGGTTTGAAACTAAAAGGTTAGAACTGTAGAACTCTTCATCCTGAAGCCACGGGAAGCCTGCCTGGCCTCCTCCCTGCTGCTGAGGGTTGAGCCAGGTGAAGAAGGCACCTGAGCACTGTTTTTTTATTTAATATTTTTATTTTTATTTATTTATTTGAGAGAGAGAGAGAGATACAGAAATAGGCAGGTAGAGAAGGAGACACAGAGAGAGGGAGAATGAGAATGGGCATGCCAGGGCTTCCAGCCACTGCAAATGCACTCCAGATGCATGCACCCCCTTGTGCATCTGGCTTACATGGGTCCTAGGGAGTTGAACCTGGGTCCTTTGGCTTTGTAGGCAAGAGCCACAACCACTAAGCCATCTCTCCAGCCCTGGGTTTTGGGATGAAGCATCACTGATGTTTTGGAGAACACCTGTTTCCATGGAGTAGTGGGTGAAAGGGTATTTACAGTGGATGCAGGCGAGTGGAAGGAGAGGAAGTGAAAACAGCAAGTGGGAAAGAGCCTCCTAAGGACTCCAGATGAAAAGCAGGGACGGGTAAGGAATCTAGGAAATGTTTTATTTTTGTAAGGGCACATATTACAGCACGCCTTTATGCCTTTAGAAAAAGGATTCAGCAGAGAGGGAAATTTTGCTGGTGCAAAACAGAGTGGAGGAAGTTACTGACTCAATGTCCCTCGGCTCAAGAAGTTGGGACTAGCACACAGAGCAAGAAGTTAGTCTTGTCTAAGAGCCCAGAGGTCACTTCTAAGCGGCAGGAAACAGAGAAGAGTGTGGGGACTGATGTAGGTGGGTGGGGGAGTGTCGAGGAGGGGGCATGTTCACTTCTCTTTTGATTGCTCAGAAAATGTTACTAATAAAAGGGACAGAAAAGACTGTTGGTGGGGGGTAATAAGCAAAGCTTTGATAAAGGCGTAATATTGTCTTTATAGAGTAGGAGAGTGGACAGAGAAGTATAGCAGGACCCCTGTAAGTGCTTATCATAGGAAGCTAATTAATTATAAAGTGGCTGGTGTCTCAGACTTGTAATAAACACCATTATGTAGATGGAAGAATGGGTGAATAAGGAATCTCTTATTACGGGTAAGTTAAACCATATGGGGCTAAAGCAATAAAAGCCTAAAATTTAACCAACATTGCACATCAATTAATCTTGGACAAGTGGGAGGGCATTTTGGACATTTTTAATGGTTCAAGGTCATCTTTCAGAATATTAGTTAGGAGTGCCCTGAAGATAACAGTAGCCAGCAGTTTTGAACTGGATGATAAAATATTGGATAAGCCGGGTGTGATGGCACATGCCTTTAATCCCAGCAGAGGTAGGAGGATCACTGCAAATTCAAGGCCACCCTGAGCCTCCGTAGTGAATTCCAGGTCAGTCTGGGCTACAGCAAGACCCTATCTCAAAAAAAACAAAAAACAAAACAAAACAAAAGTTGGATAAACTATATTTTAACTATAAAATATGTAAATGCAACAACACTAAAACATATAAACATCAGTAAAAATACATAAAATTTAAAATTCCCTTGCTTGGTAGGCCTCTGTGCCATTTCATTCTATCTTGTGTGGGTCAGGGTGCTTTGTTGAGCAGAAATGCATAGCTGGAGGGAAATGAATTGTGTTTTAACATACTAGGAAGCCAAGCACAGTAAATAAGATGTTCTACTGGTCAATAGGAAAAGCTCTAGGTCCTTTGTGTGGGAGGCAAAAGGGGCCGAACAGAGGAACCAAGAGCTGGAGCCGGTAAAGTAGATTTAATCTGTGTTTGGTAAAATCTCTTCCCCTTTCCTGTCTTCTAGTGCCACCCCATCTGCTACTGGAAATCCCAGGAAGGCCAGAGAGGGTACAGTGGGAACACCGACCCAGAGAATATAGGGTTGGAAGCTTAGCTTTCAGGATTTTAACTTTTTTTTGAAACAAACATTTTATTTATTTGAGAAAGAGGCAGATATATACATATATGTGTGTATATATATATATATATATATATATATATACACACACACACACACATATATATTTGTATATATATACGTATATATATGTATATATGTATATATATATGTATATATGTATATATATATATATATATATATATATATATATGGAGAGAGAGAGAGAGAGAATGAATGGTACACCAGAGCCTCCAGCCCCTGCAAACAACTCCAGATGCATAAGCACCCTCGTGCATCTGGCTTTATGTGGGTACTGGAGACTCAAACCTGGGTCCTTTGGCTTTGCCAGCAAGTGCCTCAATGGCTAAGTCATGTCTCCATCTGGATTTTCACTTTTCACCTCCTTTCGTTATAAGGATCAAAGTTTTGCCATCAGTCGGGGGCAAAGGCATAGCTCAATGTTTAGAAAGAGTAGTTTTAGATCCTTGGGACAATTTGTACTATTTTGCTATGCCTGAAGGTTAGGGACATTATTGTGGTGATTTGATATTGCTGGATTTTGAAACCTAACACCCATCTCTTGGGCCTCATAAGAAGCACTGAAGAAAATTGAGATCTACCTAGTACTCACTTTAGGAAAGTTCTTTTCAATGGGTATCTGGGAGTCATAAGAGAGGTGGCCATGAAGTTCTGTGTGGGTGGCTGCAGATGGTCAACAATCCTTCAAAGGTATAACTTTAAGTTAAAGGATCAATAACTGATTTATGATATTGGGTATTGAAGGATTGACCCTTAAAAACAGATCCATAGGACTGATAACATCCTACTGTGTTTCTTTGTAGAAACGTGATATTAAACATGCTGCTGCATGAATCTGAGGCCTCTCCTTCCTTCCTTACCTCTATCCCTCCTCCTTACAGTTATCTTGTTGGCCGTGTGGATCTATTTAGTTTGGGTCTCTGGCTTGAGCTGGCATGTTTATTAAACAACCAGGAATCTGTTTTGAGTTAGTGTAAAAACAAACCACTTGTAATAGATTCCTTTTGAAATTACAGTAACATGACCAATATTTTTTTGTTTTTGTAGTTGAGACAAGAGAAATTTTAAAGTAAAATCATCAGTGCATAGATAAACTTACTGAAGGTGACCTCGCATAAAATTAAACACTCATTTTCTTTTTTACTGTTTGATGTTAAAGGGAAATATTTGTCATTTATTGGAAAATTTTAAAGGTCTGAGTGCTATGGAACTTGAAAGGTATAAAAACCTAACATGTGGGCTGCTTCTTAATTTCACAGATGAAGCGTTAAGAGAGAATAAATGATGAACCTCAATTATTAGTGGCACAGAACTCAAACCCTAGTTTAAAAAAATTTTGAAAAGATTTTAATTTATTTGAGAGAGAGAGACAGAAAAGAAAAAGAAGAAGAAGAAGAGGAGGAGGAGGAGGAGGAGGGAGAGGGAGAAGGAGAGAGAGAGAATGAGAGGGAGAGACAGAGAGAATATGAGAATGGGCATGCCAGGGCCTCTAGTCACTGAAAACAAACTCCAGATGCATGTGCCACCTTATACATCTGAGTTTGGCACTTATGCATCTGGCTTACATCAGTCCTGGGGAATTGAACATGGGTCCTTAGGCTTCATAGGCAAGCACCTTAACTGCTAAGCCATCTTTCCAGCCCCAAGCCCTAGTTTTAATCACAGTACCACGTAAGTTTCTAATATAAAACTTGCACTTTCATACTATTTCAGCTTGTGAATAAGCTAAAACAATCTTACGTATCTAGTCTATGTCTCTGGTTTCTAGATCAATGGGACTGAGTTAAATAAGTTTCCCCATATTAATGTGTACAGATGGATTATCTCTTTAAAATTAAGACGTAAACCACATGGAATCTATATTAACTCATCAACTTTGAAATCTACAGTGTAAGCTAAACTTCTACTAACAGGATCCATTTTACTTAGGCAGCACATATATGAAATCACCACAGAAAAGTTTCACCAATTGAAGAAAGAGGGTGAGAAAATTTTATCTTCAAACTCAGAAGCAATTTGGAATGGGTTATAAAGGTGTCCAAGGATGCTATTGATTTTTTTAATTTTAATTTTTTTTTTGGTTTTTTTTTTTCCAAGGTAGGGTCTTGCTCTAGCCCAGGCTGACCGCTGCCTCCCAAGTGCTGGAATTAAAGGCATGAGCCACCACTCACACCTTTTGCTTATTGATTAAAAAAAAATGTTTTGTTTCTCATTTCCCTCTCCATGGTGAATAGGGTTCACACAAGAGATCTAGGAGGAATTATAATCCTTGAAAAAGATATGTCAGATTGGAACTGCTGAGGCATCTAGCCTCGTGCACTGAGCAGCTACCCCTTTCCTTGACTCTCAGGCCTGTAAACTGTTGTTATTGGACAGCCATAAGCTAATCCAATAAATTCCCTTTTAATACAATTCATTGTATCCATTCTGTTCCTCTAGAGAACCCTAACTGATACAGATGTGGCATATGAGAGACAGTTAAACCGAGTCAGTGGGAGTAGGAAGGGACTTGACGGGTAATGGGGAGGGGTAACTATAATCAAAACACAGCACACACATGTGTGAAGTTTTAAAAAATATAAGAAGTTGAACATGACACAGAAACATATCAAATTTAAGTTCTCTTCAGCGTAAGATGATACTGAAGGTATACACCAACTGTTGCCTTCAAGAACAAAATGTCTTGAGAACCTATTTTGTAATTCTCATTTAAAATTGTTAGGAGGCTTGGAGCTGTTAGTTACATTGTTTAACACAGCACTGAGTACATGATGCACATTGTCAATGGATGAGAGATCCACCAATAGCTCTGCTAGGAATTGATTTATTTTTCTTCAATAAAGTTGCATAAACCGGAGAGATGGCTTAGCGGTTAAGCCCTTGCCTGTGAAGCCTAAGGACCCAGGTTCGAGGCTTGATTCCCCAGGACCCACGTTAGCCAGATGCACAAGGGGCGCACGTGTCTGGAGGTCCTTTGCGGTGGCTAGAGGCCCTGGCGTGCCCATTCTCTATCTATCTATCTGCCTCTTTCTCTCTCTGTCGCTCTCAAATAAATAAATAAAAACCAAAAAAAATTTAAAAAGTTAAAAAATTTAAAGAGTTGCATAAACCAATATATATGTATATATTATTAAATTAAATAAAGACTGTATGAAGTTTTTGGGGAAGAGGATGAGATTACAAAACTAAGGCAGATCCTCAGGGAGCCCAGTCCAGTGGGGTCTCAGTGCTGGGTGGGAGGAGGAAGGCACGGTGCGGAGCTTGATAAAGTCATTCAATATATGGCGGAAAAAGGACCTTTTTTTTTTTTTTTTTGGGTAGGGTCTCACTCTAGCTCAGGCTGACCTGGAATTCACTGTGTAGTCTCAGGGTGACCTCGAACTCAGAGCGATCCTCCTACCTCTGGCCTCCCGAGTGCTGGGATTAAAGGCGTGCGCCACCACGGCCGGCTTCGATAAAAGGACCTTTTTTATACATTAGTCTCCTTTGCCAGATGTGACCAGACCCATGAGGCTGGCCTACAAGACTGGAATGGGTCTGAAACCGTCCTTCCGCCTCGCCTTCCCTTGGCCTCGGCGACCGCCGGAGGGGAGGAGGCAGGTGAAAACGGCTCCCACGTCTGCGGCCCCCGCCCTCCGCGGGAGACCAACTCTCCGGAGCTTTGCCGTCGTCATGGCAACCTGGAGTTCCGCGGTACCTCCCTCCGCGCGTCCCTACGGCTCCTTCCACTTCCCCCCGCCGGCCAGGGCCAAGCGGTCGCTGGTCTCGCGAGACTTCCCTGAGCGCAGCGCAGCCCCCGCGGTGATCTCACCCGAGACTTGGAGGGGAGGGGAGGGGAGGGGAAGGAGGAGGGGGAGGGGCGCAGGAGGGGGAGGGAAGGGGAGGGAAGAGGAGGAGGAGGAGGAGGAGGGGAAGGAATGGGGCGGCGAGAAGGGCCAGTGCGGCGCAGCCGCCGCCACCGCCGGCAACTTTGTGAACGAGTTCAGTGCGTGCGTGAGCAAGTGAGCGAAAGAAAGTCAGTGCGGCGTCGAGGCTCCGGGAGGAAGGTCCCTTAAGGGTTAGGGTCAGGCCCGGGGTCCCCCCCACCCTGCTCTCCCTCGGAGGCCGTGTCCCCTGAGCCACTTCATCCCTGCCCACCTCGGTGGCTCCTTTCCTGGGTTCCTCACACGTCTCCTTCTCGGGCCTTCCAGCCTCCCCCACCCCCACCTCGCCCCCCGTCGGCATTTACCTGTCCCTTCCCCTCCGCACTCGGCATCTCCATCTTCCTCTCCCGGTGTCCACCTCGCACCCTCCCCCCCCCCGACCCCAGACACCCCTCAGCTCCGCATTGGCTTCCCGCGCCCGCCAAAGCTTTGCTTCTTTCAAATCCCGGGCGCTTGGCGGGATTGAGGGGCGCCGAGGCTCGGGGGCGGCACGAGCCGGGGCCCGGGCGCCTAGACAATAGTTGATGTTATGTGTGTGTGTGTTGCGGGGGAGGCCGGGCGCCTCGGTCTTCCCCACTCCATCACCCCCCCTCGGCGGCGCCGGGAGCCCGATCCCCTGCCATCCAGGCCGCTCGCTCGCTGCCGGAGCCGCGGGATCGGGACTCACTCGGGGCTGATTGCGCCCCCGCCTCCCGCGCCCTTCTCCGCAGAGGAGGAGGCGGCGGCAGCTGCGGCGGCGGCGGCGGCGGCGGCGAGCGAGCGCGCACCGACCGTCTGCACGGTTTCTCTTTCTCCCCAGGGAGAGCGCGCGGACGACGCGCCGCGGCACCGGGGAGGCTGGGCCGAGCGGTAAGTGGCTCGGGCGCTTCGGGGTCCCGGGGGTCGGGATCGGTGGGTGGTGATGGGTGATGCAAGGTTCTTGACCAGTCCCCTGTGCCGTCTTTGGCTGAGAGTTTGCGTCCAGGATCATCTCCCCCCCCCACCCACCGCGCCCACCCTCCCCCTCCCCGAGCAGGACACCTCTCGGAGGCCGCTGAAAGTTTGATTTCTGATTTGGTGGCGTGTTGGTAGCGCAGCTCCGGTACGGGGAAGAGTCTGGGCTCCGGTGCGAGCGCGCGCGCGCGCGCGCTCACGCGCGCACACCTCGGAATCCAAATCTGCACAACTCCCCGGCGAGGCTGCTACTGCGAAGAGGCCGGGAGACCACCCCTTATCCCCCCCACTCCCACCCCGGGGCCGGGGCACCAGTGGGCTCCGGTGTCTCTGGAGCGACCCTTCCCCTTCCGTCACCTGGGTGAGCGCTTTGCAGGTGGTGCTGGTGGGGAGGACGGGCCGGTTGGGTTAACCGTGGGGAAGGCTCGGGCCCGAGGGTGGTGGTAATTTCCTTGTGGGGATCTTGGGGGAGGGGGATGCTCCAACCTGCCTTCCTTGGAGGAAGTAAACCTCCAGAGGGCTGGAGAGGCGTGAGGGTGCTGCAGACAGAACTTTCCCTTTCTTGCCCTGTTTCCAACTTCTCTCCTGACCTTAAAGGCAATTTGCAAGGTTCGTAAATCGCTCCGCGGCGTTTCTAGATTGGGGCAAGCCATCGCATTGGGCAGGTTGAAATTTCATCGGGGTTTCGCCGTTTCCAAACACAGAGACCTGGGGAATAGCTCACTTTCCAGAAAGATGTTGATACGAATTGTTGGCATTCTTCTTCGAAGGGGGAGACATTTGGGGACGGATGGCTGCTAGACTGCCTTTGCTTTGTGGATTTTATTTTTCATGAGAGGCAGCATTCACTGAAATTCATACTACTTGCTACACGATTGTATTTCTAAACTGGAGCCAGCGATGCGATGCAAATTTTAGAGGGAGGTGTCGGCTTTCATCAGGTTCCAGGTCTATCTGGATGAACTGGGGTTGGCGTTTCCTCTATAAAGCGAGCCTTTCATGTTGAAACTCTGACTCAGAGTCTTAAAGCCATTGTTTTTGTACTGGTGCTCTGTGGGAGTTAAGTGTCAACTTTCTCCTCTGCTTTCCTAAATGGAATATCTTCCAAGGCAACGATTCTCAGGTTGAGTCTTGGACATCTCCGAGATTGAGTCCTCTCGAATTGCTCCTGCAACCCAGTTTAGGAACAGTAGTAATTTTCTATGCAATCTTGCTGTGACGACTTTCTCTCATCTCTTTTTCATTTTCTGAAAGCTGTGATTAGGCTACCTTTACCAAGGTGGAAAAAAGCTCGTGGGATAATACAGAGAAGTGTTAAGTTAAAACTTAACTTAGTAGTGTTCAGTTAAAAGCTTTAAACAAAGCAGTTTATGGTCACTGATGTGCCCAACTATGAGGCATCCTAGTTATTAACTAGAATATTATTGTTATTAAAGCATTTTCCCATGAAATAAATTATTTATACTAAGGCATTAGTAATTAACAGTTCCTTTTAAATGACTTGGGTGATAGTTTGCTCATAAACGGGTTGGGGCAAAATCAGACATTTTGGAGGATGAATGCTTTTATGTCACAAGAGAACTTTTCTTACCTCTTGAAAGGACTCTTGAAATTGACTATCATTAGCTTTTCTCTATTGACTGAGAACAAGTTTAGCAAGAGGCTGGGACAGTCAGTAGGTGTAGCTGTTGTTAGCTTCTCCGCAGTTCCTGGTCCTGCTCTTTGGGTTTGAAATCACCATTCTGGGGCAGTGTGCTTTTGGCTTCAGTATATCAGCAGAGATAGCTGTGGCTTCGTTACAGGGTTCTGTGGCAGGTTGACTTGAGATCACGATAGTAATTCCAAAACACTTCGCTGAAATTACACACCGAGATTCATTTAACTCTTTCACTCCTTTCCCTGGCTTTCATGTTTATTTCAGTCATGCTTTGAGTGATGTGTGTAATTTTGATGCTGTCTCCTCACCTCATGCTTTTTAAAGCAGCTTTTAAAAGAGTTGTCTTACAACTATTGAAAGTCACAGATTGAGATGAACAGTTTTGTAAAATTGGGGGGGGGGCAGGGAGTCTTGGTTTGTGTATGTTGTATTTTAAGTTGCAGTTTGAATTTTCGAAGAAATAATTTTTGAAACGCTCTCCTTGAGATGAGAAATGAAATTGTGTAAGAGTATAGATTGTTTCCAACTGTTGGAAAGTTGGTAGATGCCTGGTAGCATAATTCTGTTCCTTTTACGCATCTGTATTTTTATTTTCACTGCTCTAGTCATTGTACAAGTGAATCATGACTATCTGGGAGGTTTTCAGGTGACACCTTAGATTTGAGCCTTTCGGTGTAGAGCTCTGATGAGCTATGTTTACTCCTTTAGGTTCAAATCACAGAAGTTGAAGCTCAAAATCAGAAAAAAGAATTTTTCCCCCCTAACCTTTTTTACCCTAACCTTTGGAGACTGTGGTGAGTCAAACAGTATTTACTGAGTTCCACTGTCTGAGAGGTGTTCTGTTAGTTTTTGTGACTCCAGTGGTGACCCAAGAATGTTCTTGGCTTTTGTTGTTGGCGCCAGGGTAGTTTCTCACACCCCTCATGTTCTCTTTAAGGCAATTAGTTTTGATTTTTAATTTCTTTTAAAAGTTTGAATTGATGTAGCCCAGTGTTTGCCATCAGAAGGTCTGCGTTTCAGATACCTGCTCTGCCATGTGTGGCCATGTTCTGGCTGTAGTGATCATAAACAACTATTGACTGTCCTTCTGAACGTCGTAGATGGACATGTACCTTGTTTTACAGCCTCGCTACACACATCAGTGAGAACAGATGTATGAAAATACATACTGTATTCTCTTATAACTTCGCAAACAGATTTGTGGGTTGTTGGAACTAGAAGGGATTTATTTTTTATTTGTTTATTAGACAGACAGAGAGAGAGAGAGAGGGAGAGGGAGAAAGAGAATGGGCACATGGGGGCCTCTAGCCACTGCAAACAAACTCCAGATGCATGCGCCACCATGTGCATCTGGCTTGTGTGGGACCTGTTGAATTGAACCTGGGTCCTTAGGCTTCGCAGGCAAACACCTTTCTGCTAAGCCATCTCTCTAGCCCTAGAAGGGATTTTTGAGCATAATTCATACAACTCAGTTGACAGGCAAGGAAGCGGAAGCCCAGGGAGCTGATGTGACTTGTTGAGGTTGGAGAACTAGTTAGCAGCCAGGCTAACAACGTGTCCTAGTTGAGAAAATGTTCCTTTGCTTTTGCCTTTCCCTCCCTACCTTAGAGTCTGTTGTGTTAAAGTTGGTTTACTAGTTTCCCTCCCCCACTTAAGTATTCAGTGTTTATTACAGAATTAAAATCAGGAGAAGCAAAGTAAAAGGAAGTAAAATCTACAGTAAAGTTGAAACACTCTGAAATGACGTGGATGTAGTGTTGGCTTCCTAAGCTTCGCAGTTATTTAGCTTAGTAAGTTATGGAGAAGGAAATCATCAATGAAATTTTGGCTTTGGAGGGCTTGTTGATTTCCTTTTTTCTTTTTTGAGGTAGGATCTGTAGCCCAGGATGACCTGGAATTCACCAGGTAGTCTCAGGCTGGCCTTGGACTCCTCCCATCTCTGCCTGGTGTGCTCCAGCACATCTGGCATGATTACTTTTTTTCCCCTCATGTTTACATTTTTAAAAAGAAATATTTATTAACTCACAGTTCTTTATACTTACTTGTCTGGTCTTAGGAATGCCAAACTTCATCATAGTCCATTTTTTCTTTCTTCTTAAATACATTTGCAAAAGAAAGAGGTTGTTTCTGGAGTAGTGACCACTGTGTTACTTCTCTCCCTTAGCTACTTGGAAGGGCTACACTGAGGGTATAATGTGGGGAATTTTTGAGCATAATTCATTTGGCCCAACTTTCCCAGTTTGCAGGTGAGGAAACAGGCCTAAAGAGTTTGCATGACTTGTTGAATGTTCTAGAACTAGCTAGAACTTGTTAACAGGCTAACAAGGCTCTCTGATTGAAAATGTGTTACTTTGTCTCTGCCTTTTTTTGGTCAGGTGAGGGGACAGTTGCATATGAAATAGGAAGATGTTGCAGAAGCTTCTTGTTAAGCATAGGCCTGGTTTGTGTAGTACGGTCCACTCTTCCCCTGTGTGATCTCAACCAGGAGAAGAGAAACATTCCTGCCTTTAGGGGGGACTGTCCCTTAGGAGAGGGACTGTCTGTTTCCTGTTGCTTGCATCTCCAAGCATTACTTAATTCTGCAGGGTTCACTGAGAGGTTTCTGTTGTGTACTGCACAGTGCATGAGACTGGCAGTCCAACGGTGTAGCCTTCGCGCTTCCATTTTTTTCTGGTGTTTAATATAAATTGGCCTCATTACATTTTTGCTTTTAGTTGTTTTCTGTACTAATTAAAAACAAAAACAAAACACTTTTATGTCACTTTTCTCAAAAGTATTATAAGTTAATTATTATTCAGTGATGGCACATTTCTTCTTTTGGTGGGCTTTTGATGAACTCTGGAGTGAATCATAGGACGACGGGAAAGGAACCCTTTTGCTCTGGATCTCTTAAACACACAGATGATTTGAGCGAGGGACTGAATGGTTCAGTGTGGTTTGATTCATAATCCGGAAGGTAAGAAAAGTATTGGAGTGCATCTTCTGAAGGAGAGAAAGCTTCGCCTCCCCTTCTAGTCCCCGTCCATTGCCCTCATTTTGCCTGGATGGACAAAGATGACCCTGGATGTGAAGAAATGTGTTTTCTTAAGATTGAGAGAGAAGATACCAAAATGGCACGGAGGGACATACTGGGCTTTTATTAAGCAGGGCCTTTGTAACCAGCACTGCACTGGTTGGAGTGTTACAAGGTGAAGCTAAAACTTGTTGCCTTTGGAGGTCTGAGATGAGAATTTCCAGCCTGTAGATTTCTAATTTGTTGCTTGTCATGTACTAAGTTCACTCTCTAATTAGAATTGTAGTATGCCTAACTTTAAATTGTGGGAAACAGGCAATTACATGATGTTAGATTGGAGAATATGTTTGTTGGGGAATGCTGGCTTGGATTGGGAGAGTCGCTGGTTTACATAAACACAGTGGTCACACAGAGGCAGCTGGAGCAGACAGACAGGACATCCAGTCATGTTGCCACTGGATTCCCTTTTACCTCTTCTCCCCTGGAGCAGGTCTAGGTTTAGTGAATTTCCCAGACATGAAAGTGAACTTGGGCCATTCTTCACGCCTTTTCTGTCAAGCCTTTTCCCAAAACTGTGAACAGGTGTGGTCATTGTTTGCTCTTGAGTTGAGTCAGTACCTTGCTTGCTTTTATAATGAATGAGTTCTAATCTCAGAAGAAAGTTATAGAGAAGTACAAAAAGCAGTGTGTTATGTGGTGGATGATCATGTTTCTGTGGTCCAAGACTTGACTATAATCAGTATCCCTTTTTAAAATATATTTTATATATTTATTTATTTTGAAAAGGGGGGGAGAAAGGGGGTGAGGGAGGGAGAATGGGCATGCCAGGGCTTCTAGCCACTGCAAGTAAACTCCAGATGCATGCATCGCCTTGTGTATCTGGCCATGTGAGTACTGGGGAATTGAACCTGGGTCCTTTGGTGTTTCTGGTAAGCACATTAACCACCATCTCTCCAGCTCCCCTGTATCCCCCTCTTTTTATTTCAGTACTGGAGATTGAACCCAGGGCCTCACACTTGGTAGGCTGTACACCCAGAGCCCTGATCAATGTCTTTTACTTTTGCCCCTATATTATCTTTCTGTTATTAATTTAGAGTATGAAGACTCTAAATGATTTATCTAGATAGTGATTTATTTTAATCTGTTGCAGGTATCTTGTACTCCTTTTCCTAGTCTGTAGTTCCCAGAATTGATTAGCCACTTGTTTTTGCAGGTTTTTTTTTTTCTGAGTACTTGATGCTCCCAGAGAGGCAGCTAGTTGCAGAGCTGTGGGATCTCGCGTCCTGAAGAAGAGTCTGCTTATTAGGACGTGCCTGTAAGAGGGTGTGCCAGAAGTTTTGCTTTATATCATTTGTATGTATCTTTGGGGAGTAAACGGATAGGCGACTGTCTTCTTACATCCACACAAGAAGCACAGAGTTGTGGGCTAGGGATGTAGCTCAGTGGTAGAGAACTTGTGTAGCATCTGCGAGGACCTGGGTTCAAACCTCAGCATTGCCTCTCCTATAACAAAACAGCAGCGTTGTGACTTTTCTGAACCATACTGCTTGTCTACCAAAGAATGCAAAACCCATGTGCTTGTACTTGAAATGAGGGTTAGTGTGTAGTGATTAATTTTTCCTTCTTTCCCAGCCATACTTGTGCTTGCTGCATTGAAGATCTCAGAAGGTTCTGATGGGTGCTCTACCAGAGCCTGAGTCCTTAGTAGCTGATGCTTGGTTTGTAAAGTGAGTACCGTGTGTGTGTGTGTGTGTGTGTGTGTGTGTGTAAAGGATGTAGGGTAGTGTGAATGTATGTCCCTCAGCCTCAGATATTTTTGATTAAGGGTTAGCTCCTGCTTATGTCTCCCACAGCCTGCTGGAAGAGGAGGTGTGACTGGGGACAGAGCCTGGGGTGCCGCCCTCTGGTGTGTTTGGGGTGGATCTTGACTCCAGCCCTACAGTGTATGGAGAGAGGTTTGAGCTCTGGTGGTTGTGGTTGCTTGCGGTGCTTGCTGGCTGTTGTTTGTTTCTCCCTGCTTGGACCTGTGAAAGAAAGCCGGCTTGTGCCTCCGCTGGTGGAGCTTCCCCTGTATCTGTAAGCTCCAAATAAATCCCTTCCTCTCATAAACTGTGTCTGGTTTGGATGTTCATCCCAGCAATGAGAAGCTGTGTACAAAAAGGGTGTAGGGTGGCGTCTGACTCCTAGCTTAGGTTGTGCTCTTTGGAGACTGTTCCCAAGCTTGAAAGTAGTTTCTAACACCTGTCTCCTTCCAGGTAGAGAAAAGAAAAAACCATCAGCCTTCACAGAGTTTCATTCTTACTTTTAAAATTAGGCCCTAGTGCTAGCCCTTGGTAATAGGAAAGGAGTATAATGATTGTGTAAAACAACAGTGTTTCAGTAGATCAGTGATGGTCCTGGAGTGCTCTGTGATTCACAGAAAGACTTTATAAAGTTACAAGCTATGTGTGGTGGCGCCCACCTTTAATCTCAGTACTTGGGAGGCAGAGGTAGGAGGATGCTGTGAGTTCGAGGCCAGCCTAAGACTACAAAGTGAATTCCAGGTCAGCCTCGGCTAGAGTTCACCTCGAAAGACCAAAATAAAAGTTACGGAAGCGCAGTTTAGTACTTTGGTGAGATTTGCCCCAGGCTGTTTTCCAGGCAGTGTTGTAAGTGGTAGTGTTGAGTGCTTGAGGGCCATGTAGGCTGGGAGGGAAGGTTGTGAGTGGGGCCTGTGGGCAGTGAATCCCAGTGGATTGATTCTAGGCAGCATGTTGGGTAACCAGTTGGATGAGCAGTTGGAGAAGGTAGGCGATTTGTTTTGCTTCATGCCACCAGATGAAAACATAGTGGCTTTGTTTACTTTTTGGATCTGTGCTTGGTAACCAGGTACATAAGTAGCAGGCCGAAACCAGAGCAGGTCGCTGGAGTTGAAAACACTTAATTTGGGGAGATGAGAAGGAGAGCCTCTGAATCTTTTGCAGAGTTCTGCTGACTGGAGAAGAGGATGTAGAGGAAATCTGGAAATGACTGCCAACAGTAAAGGGGTCAGGCTCCTTAAGATTCTTTTTTTAAAAAATTTAAAAAAAATGTATTTATTTATTTAAGAGAGAGAGAGAGAGAGAGAGAATGAATATGGGCATGCCAGGGTCTCCAGCCACTGCAAATGAACTCCAGACGCATGTGCCCCCTTGTGCATCTGGCTTATATGGGTCCTGGAGAATCGAACCGGGATCCTTTGGCTTTGCAGGCAAATGCCTTAACCGCTAAGCCATCTCGCCAGCCCATCTTAAGATTCTTGAAGGGAGCATGGGCCATGTTAGTTCAGCTGGGTGTGTTGTGCTTCAGATAGGATAGCACATGTATCAGTGTGTAGCTCAGTAGTTAGTTATATAGATCTCCATTTAAAAAAATCGTTGACATCTGAAATTCTGTGCACATCAAACAGTTCCCGTTCCCTCCTTTGCCAGCCACTGGCAGCCACCATCTACTTTGGCTTCGACTACCCTGGCACCATATGTAAATGAGGTCATGTGGCATTTGTCCTTTTAAGACTAGTGTATTTCATAATGTCTTCCAGGGCGATCATGACAGAATTGCCTTCTTTTTTAAGGCTTAATAACCTTCCCCTGTACATACCCATCACGTTTTGTTTATTCAGTCTCGGATGGATGTGTGGATTCTGTTCACCTTTTGTCTGTTAGAAGTTTTGTTGTTATGAATGTGAGATGTATCTTCTGTATCTTACTTTTAACTCTTGACGTTTATCCAGAAGTGGGCTTGCTGGTCATGTGGTTGTCCTTACTTGAGTGTAGTGGAGGCATTTGCATAGTGGTTTCCACCAAGGCCGGGTCCTGTTACATCCCTACCAGTAGTTCGTGAGCTTCCGGCTTCCTGCTGCGTGTCTCACAGCGCTTTCTGCTCACTGTTCGTCGTCGTCGTTTGTTTCCTACCATGACCATCCTGCCGTGTATGAGGTGATAGTGTGATTTTGGTTGAGTTTCTCTGATGATTAATTTTGCATCCTTTATTGCTTCTTGATTATTTGTAAACCATCTTTTGAGAAATGTTTATTCAAGTCCTCTGTATATTTTAAAATTGGATTATTTAGGTTTTTTGATTGTTTCTGAATTTTAAGAGTTCCTTCAATATTCTAGATATTAGACCTCCATAAGATCCAAACTTTGCAAATATTTCTTCTGTTCCACAGGCTGCCTTTTCATTCTGCTGGTGTTTCTTTTGATGCATAGACATTATAAATCCTTGTTTCACTTGTCTGTTTTTGCTTTGGTTGCTTGTGGTTTTGGTGTCATGATTGAGACATCATTACCACATCCAGTATCATGAAGCTTTCTCTTTTTTTGTCTGAGTTGTATAGTTCTAAGTTATGTTTGGCTGTTTAATCCATTTTGAGTTAGTTAGTGTAAGGATCCAGTTTTGTGCTTTTGCAAGTGGACATCACATTTCCCAATACCATTTGTTGAAAAGACAGTGCTTTTCTTGTTGAAGGTCATTTGACCATATATGTGTAGATTTATTTGTTGACTTCCTTTTCTTTCTAATTTTAAAAAGTATTAACTTATTTATAAGAGACAGAGAGAGAGAGAGAGAGAGAGAGAGAGAGAGAGAGAGGCAGATAGAGAGAATGGGCACACTAGGGCTTCTAGCCACTGCAAATGAACTCCAGATGCATGCACCTTGTGCATCTGGCTTATGTGGGTACTGGGGAATCAAATGTGGGTCCTTAGGCTTTGCAGACAAATGCCTTAACTGCTAAGCCATCTCTCCAGCCCCCTTCTTATTTTTTTGGTTTTCCATGGTCTTGCTCTAGCCTGGACTGACCTTGAATTCACAGTGACCCTACTATCTGTGTTTCCTGAGTGCTGGGATTAAAGGTGTGTGCTGCCATGCCCAGCTTATTTCTGGACTTTATTCCATTGTACTACTTGTCAATGTCAGTGCCATGTTGTTTCGATTATGTAAGCTTTATGATATGTTTTGAAATCAGAAAGAGTCTGTGGCACTTAGAAAGTTTACACATTCAGATGTTGAGTGATAGTCACATAAAACACCTGAAACACACTGCTACTTTGAGGGGATCAGGTACATTTAAAGAATGACAAAGTGATTTAAATGGCACAATGTGTGTGAGGCTGTTAATAGACAAGCACTATAGTAACAGCTTTCACTAAGTCCCATAGCTTGGGGAAGCTTTAAAATTGAATGTTAGCTCAGTGGGTATTAATGCCTAATACCACCTTAGCCACTTTTCTCATAGTAAAGTGGGGAGGTCTTAATGAAAGTCTCTGATGATAATCTCAATATATTTAGTTGGGCCAGTTATTATTATTAATTAATTAATTTACTTTGCAAGCAGAGAGAGAGAGAGAGAGAGAGAATGAATGAATGAATGAATGAGTATGAGTATGCTAGGGCCTTTTGCCACTGCAAACTCCAAATACGTGCACCACTTTTTGCATGTGGCTTTACATGGGTATTGGGAAATTGAACCTGGGTCATCAGGCTTTGCAAACAAGCACCTTTAATTGCTGAGCCACCTTCCCAGCCCTGAACCATTATTTGAAGCATTCTCACTTTGGTTACTCTTTTTTTCTTGACACATCATTGTCCTGTTCCATTAGTTGTTTCTCATTTCTTCTAGTAACTGCTTTATGAATCGTAGTGGACCTCATATGTAGGAACTCAGCCACAGCACTGATGTTTTCTGGATGTGTAAAAGAATGGACAACCTAGCTGAGTTGTATAGGATTAATTGAAAGAGAGATTGGAGTCAACGCCAGTTTTAGAAGCCATTTAAGTAATTTAAGCTACCTAGAGATATTCATGTTTCATACTCATTCATATTCTCTCAGACTGCATCTTGCTGTGCTCAGGTTTGCTTAGTATGTGTGATGTGTGTATGTATATGTGTTTGCAGTATATACACATGTGTGTAGATTTGTTTGTTCCATGCACACATGTGCGGAGCCCAGACATTGGTGTCCTCTACTGTCACACTTCTGCCTTATTTGCTTTAGACAGGATCTCTTAATGAACCTGGAGCTCACTGTTTTTTGGTTAGCTGTCCTCCTGTCTCCGCCCTTCTCAGTACTGGTTCCAGGCATATGTGGCCATGTCTGGGTTTTTATGTGGCTGCTGCAAGTGCTCTTACCCGCTGAGTCATCTCTTCAGCCCCTCAGGTTGTCTGTTAACTACTGGGCTCCAGTGATCTCTTGCCTCAGTCTCCTGAGTAGCTGGGATTACAGGCATGCACCGCCATGCCTGGCTTTTCACCTTAAAAGTGCAGAGACTATTTTGGTTGGGTATAATACTGGAAGGACCACTTGTAGAATTTCTATGGAGGAAAATGTAGGATGCATGCATATATTAGGCCTATTGTAAAGATTTGTGTTTGCAAGGATGAATCTCTACTTGCTTGTTCGCTAAGTGTGGAATCCCTCTGCACACCAGAGATTGGTGGTGGTTTATATTGGATGAAGAATATGCAGTTCCTGCCCCATTGGTGACTGGGAGGAACCTTTTCAATTTTGTATTCCTCTCATCTGTTTCCATTTTCTCTTAGTCAAAGTCTACCTGTTTGACTTCTGATGCAAAATAGCTTGCAGCTGTTTATTATGAAAACAGCCCATATTAAATGTTCTTTTCATAGAGGAAGAAATCAGACAATTTTGGTTTTTGGTTTCCAAGGAGATATGTCTTGGCAAAATTCATTTTATCAAGTGTTTTTCTAAGTAAGAGAACTCAAGGAAACTGCCTGTAGTGCACTTGGCTAAGGGTTTCCTGAGGACCCAGAGGGTTTTGAAGTCTTGGTTTCTGCCGACAACAAGAATATTTAAAAACTTTCCTAGTTCTAGGTAATTCTGAGTTTCGTTGTCAGATGTTGGAAGTCAACCTTTGTAGGTCTTCATTCAGTCATTTATCCATACATTTAGCATATTTTAAAAAATATATTTTATTTGTTTATTTAAGAGAGAGAAGGAGGGAGGGAGGAAGGGAGGGAGGGACAGAGAGAGAATGGGTGTGCCAGGGCCTCCAGCCACTGCCAACGAACTCCAGATCCATGCACCCCCTTGTACATCTGGCTTACATGGGTCTTGGAGAATTGAACTGGGATCCTTTGGCTTTACAGGCAAATGCCTTAACTAGTAAGCCATCTCTCTAGCTTCATTTAGCTTATTTTTATAGCTTATCTATGGTATAACAAATAATTTCTTTTTATAAAATGGAGAAAGTTGGGGCTGAATTAAGTTTGCTTTAGGCCCTTCTAATATTACATGAGCTTATTATTATTATTGTGATTTAATGAGATTTGAGGCTTGGGGTAGATGGTAGAAACAATTTTGAAATAACTGAAGAAAACTTAGGGATTTTGTTTTTAATTCTTACAACATTTTTAGTTAGAACATCTTGTAATGGTGAATAGTGTTAGCATTAGTATTTTTCTTCTCTGAAAACAATCAATTTAGACCCAGCTCTGAGAGTCTTTTTTGGTGATTGAAATTTCCGAATTTAACCTTTCGCTGGCACTGTACCAATCCTGGGACATAGGAGTTACTTCCTTAGAAACTTAAGTCCTGTGTCCCATGATTGGTAGAGTGCCAGTGTTACATGTTACCCCCTCTTCTAGGTGCTCAGTTCAGTTTTTCAGTACCCTGATTGTTCATGTGATGGTCTTGAGCTATAGTAACATCTTGTTAGTGAATGCCAAAGAATCACCTTAGAAGTCTGAGTGACAGCATTTGATAATTAATATGGTATTTGTCTATGCTACCAGATATGTTATACTTAAGAGCACCTAGTGTGCAATTTCACGTCTTGGTAAAGTGGTAGTTTCCATTTTATTTTGTTGTTAGAAATCCAACATTATTGATTATGTATTAAAAGATTTAGTTGTGCAAAATTAAATGTAAGAATTTCTTCCCACACAGTTCATTTGGTTGCTATAAATCTGGTCTCATTGCTGTGGAAGAACACTGGAAGATTTCTTTTAGTCTTGGTTTTACCACATGCTGCCATGTGATCTTGGCTGTTCTTTCATTTACGTATCAGCCGTATTCACTGAGCTCTTTGTAGGTGGCAGAGTCTCTTCATTCTCGGGATGCATCAGTGAGCAGCCCTGAGGGCTTTTGTACAGAATTGTGTTTTAAAGGACAAACTTGTGTAATAGAATGGGGAAGCCTCTGTCCATACTCCAGGTGAGGTGTGATGGCAGCAGGGGAGGTGATGCTAAGTGGCTGGATTCTGAGTATGTCTCAGGTGGGATTACCTTGTGGGTGAGATTGTGTGCACTGGGAGAAAGTGTGTCGGCAGAGATGAGACCAGGTTTTTTTTTTTTTTTTTTGCCAGAGTAGCTAGAATAGTAGAGTTGCCATTGATTAAAGTGGGGGTGATTGGAGGAGCAGCTTTGGGTGGGGAGTTAAGGTCATGATTTGCACATGTTGGATATGAGATGCACGTTGACAGGAAAGTCAGGTAGGCAGTGGACAGGTCTGTGGTTTCCTTATCTTTGAAGTAATGGAGGTTCTGCCTTTCTCAGAATTCTTGAGGTCAAATGAGGGGAGAGAGCAGTGTCCTGTAATGGTGGCATTGTTTCTGGAAAGAAGACTGATGGCCGTCTTACAGGCTTTGGGCTCTTTTGACCACCTGACTCCTGGGCCACAGTGTATCATGGAAAGCAAGAATTTGCTCAAAGGCTGGTGGGAAGCTTTCTCTTGGATTTGTCCTGTGAGCCCTAGATGACTTCTAGGAAAACTTGGTATTTTGGCTCTCCAGTCCATGGAGTGCTTCATCCCGTGTATAGCTGCCGGGTCATTGTATGGGAGTGTGGCACAGACTTGCTCCTTAAGAAACACGGCTCTGAACAAAGTCATTTCATTGAGGTGGTATTATACCATAGAGGGAAAATGTACTTTCTCCAGTTGATTATTATTTTAGGTTCCTCATACCCAGGTGAGTTAACAGTTTATGGTCTAACAGGTCAGATTTATTGGGGAGATTACTCTCCTTGTTTCTCAGTTTAGAATACCAAGTTACATTGCTAGGTTTTTGAATCTTAAATTTTAAATTTTCATAAGCATATAAAATGTATTAAATGAATTCATAGAATTTGGCTTAGAGTTTCAGTTCGAGTAAAGATGTTGAAAGCAAGGCTGGAGAACTGGCTTAGTGGTTAAGGCACTTGCCTGCAAAGCCGAAGGACCCAGGTTAGATTCCCCAGGACCCACATAAGCCAGATGCACAAGGTGGCACATGCATCTGGAGTTTGTTTGCAGTGGCTGGAGGCCCTGGTGCACCCAATTCTCTCCCTCTCCTTTTCTCTCTCTATCTCTTTCCCCATCTTTCTCTCTCTCAAGTAAATAAATAAAAATAGAAAAAATACCTAAAAAATTCACAAAAAAAAAAATGTTGAAAGCATCAGCTTTATCTTGTGGAGAGTAGCATTTTGAGTTTGATACGTTTCCTAAGAGGTAATGGTGAAGAAGAAACACGGAACTTCCTTATAAGGACACTTCCCCAGCAGTGAGTTGCCCCATCTTTGTCTCTTCAGACAAGAGGTTGATTATTCCTGGTTCTGCAGTCCAGAGGAAGTTTTGACAGAAATTGTTGCTCTTCATTTGCTTATCACTCAGGCTGGCCTTGGACTTATTCTGTAGCCCAGGCAGACCTTAACTTGCAGTCCTCCTGTCTCTCCTCCTCAGTAGCTGGAATTACAGACCTTTACCACAGGGTTCCATCGGGCATTACTGTGTGTGCCCGTTACAGGGTCTGGGATTTAGAAAGAGAAGGTAGAGGGCCTGGCCATGTAGTAAGTTAACTGTTGGTGACCAGTCATTGGAACACTAAGTACTCTGAGTGCTCTGTGGCAAGAGTGGTGGGGCTCTGGTTACCAAGGGCAGCATGGGCTAGAGGAACTGTTTAACGTCAGAATTACAGGTACTCCTACGACCTGTCATGCAAGAGGGTCTTTCTTTTTGATGGGCTTTAGCAGATCCTCAGATCTGTCCATCTGTCTGGAAGCTGTTGAAGTGCATCATCTGCTTTCATGGAATTGGCTTACTGTACGTAATAGTGAGCTGTGGGTGTGCACTTTAGCATTTCTTGACATAATTATGTGAAAGCCTCAGACCCCTGTCTTTCTTTTTGAAGTACTTACTGGAATATTTAGAGCATCTATCATAACAATTTATGGGGGCTCGAGCGATTGCTCAGTGGTTAAACTTGCTTGCTTGCAAAGCCTGCTACCTGTGTTCGATTGCCCAGCACTCACATAAACCAAATGCACAAGTGATGCATGCGTTTGGAGGTTGTTTGCAGCCCTCGTGATTTGATCCCCCCTTCTCATAAATAAATATAAATAACACACTAAAATGTTTTTAAAAACAATAGTTTTAAAGGAATTTGTTTAACTCTCTTACCTTTACCCCCTTCTCATAAATAAATATAAATAACACACTAAAATGTTTTTAAAAACAATAGTTTTAAAGGAATTTGTTTAACTCTCTTACCTTTACCCCCTTCTCATAAATAAATATAAATAACACACTAAAATGTTTTTAAAAACAATAGTTTTAAAGGAATTTGTTTAACTCTCTTCCTTTGGCTGGAGGGATGGCATAGCAGTTAAGGTACTTGCTTGCAAAGCCAAAGGACCCAGGTTCGATTACCCAGGACCCATGTTAGGCAGAGCACAAGGGGGCACATGCATCTGGAATTTGTAGTGGCTGGAAGCCCTGGTGTGCCCATTCTCCCTCCCTCCCTCTTTCTCTGTCGAATAAATAAATAAATAGTACAATATTTAAATCTCTTACCTTTTTCCTTTGTATTCTCCCCCCAAAATATATTTTATGTTTTCCAACTCATCTGATGACTTGTTATTTTTACTTGTGTGTAATAGTCTTTTCTCCTGGGAAGATGCCAAGTATCTGAAGTTAACATTTCACACACTCCTGAAATTTTTAATAATTCTTTTACAACTTCGTTAACTTTACTTACTATACAGTTCTTCCATGTAAAGTATACAAGTCAGTGTTTTTTAGTATATTCATAGGGTTGTGCAACCGTCTCCATAAGCCAGTTTAAAACACCTTCGTCACCTGTGAAATGAACCTCTAAGACCTTTTGCAGTCATTCTGCGCCTCTGCGCACCTCCAGCCGTGTTCCCCACCCCCGCCCCGCTCTGCTTTTCTCCCCAGAGATTTGCTCGTTCCAGGTGCTTCATAAGTAGAGAACGTGCAGTGCGTGGTGCTTTGCAACTAGTTTCTTCCACCTAGCTCTACCAAGCGTAATTCCAGTAATTTCTCTTTGGTAGTAATGCTACTGAGTTCAAAGCACACAGTCCCTGACTACTGACACCGAAGCCCGGGCTGGGACCAGAGAAAAGGGCAGGGCTCCCAGGTACCGTGCATGCGGAGTGGAGTGAGCTTTGAAGCACCCCCCCCCCCCCCCCCGCCGCAGTCTGTGCACATGTGTGATTGTCCTGCCTCCTTGCTCCAGCTGTCCTGCTCTCCCTTGGACGTTTCCGACACCGCTTAGACGTTATCTGAGCCGTCCTTGTTCATGTTCGCATGTCCGCCTGTCCCCGGTTTTATTGCCCCCACCTCAGAGCTGACCCTTCATGGTTCTTAGTGGCTGGAGCAGTCTCCTTCCTGACTGCCCTGCCTCCTGCTATCTCCATCTCTGACCCTAGCTGATTGCTTTTCGAATGTGATCCTTAGCTACGTGTGCAGTTCTGGGGGAACGAAAGTGGCTCCAGTCCCCTGCCACACCAAACTCACACTGTGCTCCTTGCTTTTCTGACTGGCCTCTTGTGTCTCTCACTTCCTGCTTATCAGATTTCACTGGCTTCTTCTAGGCTCTGTGTCTCTGTGTGCACGTGCGGGGCTCCTGCTCTCTCCCTTTACTGTTTGGATTCTTTGAACCTTTTGTTTGTTTTCAGGTACAGTTCTGTTCAGTTCAAGAAGTATGTGTAGGGCTGGAGAGAGGACTCAGCAGTTAAACGTGCTTGCTTACAAAGCCTGACGACCTGGGCTTGATTCCCCAGTACCCATGTAAAGCCAGATGCACAAAGTGGCACAAGCATCTGGAGTTAGTTTGCAGTGGCCGGAGGCCCTAACACACCCATTCTTTCCTCTTCCCTCTTAGTCTCTCTCTCTCTCTCAAAGAAACAGATAATGAAAAAGAGGTAAGTGCAGTATATAAATCTTCACCCATAGCCTTCTCTTTCTCCTCTCCTGACCTCATCCTAGGCTTCTTATTAGTGGCTTATCTCCCTTCTCCTCTTTGATGCCACATTAGCTTCTGAGCTTGGGTTTTTTTTTTTGTAACATTTAATTTTTTGAAAAATATTTTATCTATTTATTTATTAGAGAGAAAGAGAGAAAGCAGATATATATAGAGAGAGTGAGAGGCCGAGAGAACACAGATATATATATATATAAAGAGTGAGAATATGGGTGCATTAGGGCCTCTAGCCACTGCAAACAAACTTGACACATGACACATGTGCCACCTTGTACATCTGGTTTATGTGGGTACTAGGGAATTGAACCTGGGTCCTTAGTCTTTGCAGGCAAGTGCTTTAGCTGGTGAGCTATCTCTCCAGCCCTAAATATTTGATTTTAAAGATAGAATCTTGATGTATAATCCAGGCTGGCCTCAAATTCCTCATGGTCCTTCCTCTGCATCCTTAGTGCTGGGCATGTGGCATCACATCTGACTTGAACTCTAATTTTATTTGAATGTTTCTCAGTTTTCAAGACCTACTTCCTCTGCTTTGATTTCTGTAGCTCATCTTCCTTTCTCCAGTCTCTGAAGTTCAGTCGGTTCTGTTACGTGCTCAAGCATCCATCATGGATTGATTCATCCGTCAGTGCATAGTTCTTCCAGGCTGTCAACCTAGAGAACCTTGGCGCAGGGAGGTTGTTATTCTGTGCCAGAGATTATGTGGGAGGAGAGTTGTCTGTTGTCAGGTGCCTTCTTTTTGTTTATCTTCCCGTTTCCTTGAGATAGAGCCTCTCACTTATCAGTCTGCAAGCCTCAGCAATTCTCCATTCCTTCCCCCCCCACCCCCGTGGGGCGGGGGTTACAGACGTGGCGTGGCAGGGTAGTCTCAAGCTCTCTCTGGCGCTTAGGCGTGTAGCTCTTAGCCACTGAGTCCTCTTCCCCTCCCCCAGGCTTGGTAACTTTTGAATGAGAAGATGCTGTTAGTCCTGAGTGTCTCATTGACTTAGATTTTTTTTGAGTGCCTCTGTGGTATGGTAATACAGATAAGGTTTTGGTTTTACTTTTGTAGGACATAAAATCTCGATGGGGAGGCAGATGGACAGGAGGAACCCTGGGACCTCTTCAGGTAGTGGTGTATTCTTAGAGGACAGGGACCATTCGTCATTTTGCATGTTTCTTTATTTGCCCCAGAGGAATACAAACTTAAGCCTTCATTCCTGGCTGGAAAATTGATTAGCCTGCTGTTTACTGACTTTGCTCCTTGTAGGACCTGCTACTGTGTAATTTATCCAATTATCAACCTTAATTTCTTGGTTGAAAAGGAGTCACCATGTTTTCAGATGTTTCAGCTCAGCCTTTTGATTTTGTTGCTTCTTTGTAATGGAATTAACATCAGCTACCATTTATTGAGGACCTCGTGTGCCAGGCACTTCATGTCACATTATCCGTAAATTTATAACAAGCTTGTAAGATAGACATTTGCATTCTGAGTGGGAGCTAGGCTGTTGAATTAATGTACAGGATTTCTTCTTGTATTAATGTACATTGCAGCAGCTATATTGTAGTGGTGTGGCCATCTCTTGGGAATATAGTTATCCAAGTCATGCTTTGGCTGTGTGAGTGAGGACACTGTATTTTATTGTTGGTAATGCCAGAAAGTCTGTCTACTCATAGTAGGGTAGTTGTGACTACCACCTTGTTAGCTAAAGTAGTAATTTGTTTTAAACACTAGGCCATGCTGATGATACCAGCTCTCCACCCATTTATCCACTGAAAGGCTGACCTTGCTGTTATTATTGTTAAGTTTGGAATGCAGCTCACCATTCCTTCATGCTGTCCCACAGAAGAGGGTCAGGGGCTGTTCTTCTGGTTGGTTAATGATGGTCAATTTCCTAGAGCTGTCATGAGATCCATTTGTTGGTGTCTCCTCAATTTGCTATAGGATTTTGACCTGTCAGGGAGGCAGTTAATATCTTTCCTAAGACCTCAGAAACAAATGTGTCCTACGTTAGATTCTGTACTTACACCACCATGTTTCATCCTGATGAAACTCCTTTGACATGGATATTTTTAAAATTACAGGCAAGGAATGTGAAGCTAGAAAAGAGAGGTAAGCTGCCTAGCTTCTAGGCATTCATCTGCTTGCATTTTTCTAGGGGTCCGGAAGTAAGTGGTTTGTCCCATCACCTCCTATTGCTGGCTTTACTGAGAAAAATCAGATCCTAGATGAATGTGCTTTACAGAAGCGAGGACGAGCAGGCATCTCAGATTCTCCAGGGTAGTGTGGTGTTTATGATTAAGTTTCCTACTTAGTCCCCACCTAGTAGAGTGATTGGGAGGTGGAGCCCTGCTGGAGGAAGTATGTCACCAGGGACAGACCTTGGGGTAGAGTCCAGCCCTGGGCTTTGAGCATCTGCTTGGGCTTGGTGGAGCGTGCTGCTGTGTCTCTGCTGTGGATGTATGACTCAGTGCCGGCTTCCTCCACCATGATGCTTCCTCTGCCTTGATGAAGCTTCCTCCACCGTGGTGATGCCTCCTCCACCGTGGTGACGCTTCCTCTGCCGTGGTGACGCTTCCTCTGCCGTGGTGACGCTTCCTTTGCCGTGGTGACGCTTCCTCCGCCGTGGTGATGCCTCCTCCACCGTGGTGACGCTTCCTTTGCCGTGGTGACGCTTTCTCTGCCGTGGTGACGCTTCTTCCACCATGGTGACGCTTCCTCCACCGTGGTGACGCTTCCTCCACCGTGGTGACGCTTCCTGCACCGTGATGATGACGATGCTTCCTCCACCGTGGTGACGCTTCCTCCACCGTGGTGACGCTTCCTCCGCCGTGGTGACGCTTCCTCTGCCGTGGTGACGCTTCCTCCACCGTGGTGACGATTCCTCCACTGTGGTGACACTTCCTCTGGAACTGTAAGCCTGAAATTAAACCTTTCCTCCCACCAGCTGCTTCTGGTTGGGTGTTTGTCCAGCAACAGGAAGGTTGCTGCTAGAGGTGGTGTGTTGAATTTACTCCCTTGCAGTGGAACCAAGGTAGTAATTGTCATTAAGTGGCTTTTCTGGTCAGTTTACCTGCTGGAGAAGCCCATGGCATAGGGATGCACAGTTTCTAAAACTAAATGTAAATATAATTTGTTGGAACAAGTGTAAATCTTCAGTATTTAGTATATGAAGTTTTAGGAAAACTTTCTCTTTTCAATGCATTTAAGACAGAAAACTTGAGACTTTTTTTTTTTTTTTTGCCAAGAAAGGCTTTCTTCTTCACCTTCCATTGTGGATTCCAACATGAAGTTGTCATCTTGTTATTGACTTCTGCCTGTTGTCCTAAAATTTTCTTGCTGTCATCAACTTCCCATCTGCTTTGCTTTAAAATAAATGTATAATGCCCCAGGGGTGTATTAGAAATACACAGAATTTTACAGACATGCTAGGATGTGAAATTACTTGAAAATACAAAAGCAGGTGTTGGGCTAGGGAGATTGCTCAGCAGTTAAAGGTGCTTGCTTGCAAAAGCAGGTGTTAAGCACAGTTGTGGCTTCTTCAAGTGTGACTTTAGAAAGCACACATTCAATTGATCAAGCAGATTTAAACTTCTAGTAAAAGTTACCTTTTAGTGCAAAAGGAGGGCATTTTTAATACTACTGTACCTTTTCTCTTGAGCCATGGGCTTTGCACGTTTATTGAACACAGTATACCCTTCTGTAAATTTTTGTACTGATTACTTCAAATCAAATATTTGAGACTTTTCTTTCATGTTAGGTAAATCTTCAAGATTTTCTGCTTTGGTTTATTAGATAAGGCTTTTTGGCAGTTTAATAACTAGGCTAGGCTGGTTTTATCTTAATCCTTTGTTTGCTTTAGTATTTAGTCTTATTTAATCTTAGGAACAAAGATTAATTTTGGAGAAGGCTGTTAAACTTTGGTGGCTGAACAGGGCCGTGATGTGCCTTCTAAATGCCAGCGAGCCCTGATGTGACTTAGTGAATTCAATTCCTAGTGTCTCATTTATGGCTGATATTCACTGTCCTGTTCTTGGTGAGTCACCTGAGTAGGTCACCTTGTCTGCGAGTTGAAGACTTTTCCTATGCAATTGCTTAGAGTGTTGAGGGCTCCCTTTTTAATAATGTTATATACGTGCAGTGAGCAAATTCTATTCAAGGCATGCCATACAGCTTGAGCCCCCTGCAATCGCTTTACCAAGTCCATCCTTAAATATTACCTGAATATTCATCATCTACTCGACAGACACGGAGCTGGCTTGTGGCATGTGTGGGCTGCGGCCACGGCCTGTGCTGAGTGCGTGTGGGTAAAGCTGCAGTTCTGTCCTCTGGGTGCTGGCTGCTGGTGGGGAACTTGTGAAGGAGGGAGGAAAATATCCTGGGCTGAATGAAAGGTCGCTGGAGGCCCCCTCTTCTTTCTTTTGTTCTACGTGGCAAATACAAGAAAGGTTGACGAAGAAGAAAAGTAATTCAGCTTTCTACCACTGAGGATAACCACCCTGTTTCCTGGCTTTTAAAAATGGCTTTCAAGGGCTGGAGAGATGGCTTAGTGGTTAAGGCACTTGCCTGTAAAGACCAAGGACCCAGGTTTGATTTCCCTTTACCCATCCACGTAAGCCAGATAAACAAGGCGGTGCATGTGTCTGGAGTTTGTTTGTAGTGGCTAGAGGCCCTGGCGCGCCCATTCCCTCTATCTGCCTTTTTCTCTCCCTCCCCCTCTCTCAAATAAAATAAATAAAAAAAATTTTTTAAAATCACTTTTCAAAACAAGCAAATTGCAGGGCTCTGTCCAGTAAAAGGGAGATTTAGGTGATACTCGATAGGGAGAAGATACAAAGTCTCTGGGGCCGGGCGTGGTGGCACATGCCTTTAATCCCAGTACTAGGAGGCAGAGGTAGGAGGATCACTGTGAGTTCGAGGCCACCCTGAGACTCCATAGTGAATTCCAGATCAGCCTGGGCTAGAGTGAGACCCTACCTCGGAAAACTAAAAAAAAAAAAAAAAAAAAAAAAAAGTCTCTGGGAAAATTAGAGTGTTTTTGTTGAGGAGACTGATGTGGAAAGCAGCAACTTGAGTGAGGGGGCCCTCACATTTCCCCCGAAGACACCAGGAAATGACCAGGAACAGTGTTGACCTGAGATTTCTCTGTGAGTGGTTTCTGAGTTACAAGTGTGTTCTAAAACCTGGTGAGATGGCTGTTGGCATTCCATATGCTCTTCTCAAACATGAATTTCACTTTGACCTCTTGGAAAAATAAAACAGGACCCTCCCCTCTCTTTAGGACAGAATGTGGGCAACCATATTAGCAGATGCCATGTGTTTATGGTTAAAGGTAGGGAGAGATTATAACCTAGTGTAGCATACAGCCTCACATTGTGGGGATGAACCTCCTGACCAGATACAGTCATGGAGGAAGGGAATTTATTGAAGCTTACAGATCCAGGGGAATTTCCATAATGGCAGAAGAAGCTGGCCCCCTTTCACAGGTCCAGGTAGAGAGAGGGAGAAGCCATTACCAAAAAGCAAGCAAGCACACTTTAGGAACTGCAGGCAAAGCTCAAGTACTTTGTATATACTTAGACTGGAATTTTAAATCTACCTCCACTCCTTAGGGTTGGACACTAGGATCCTCCCACAGCGATACCTCCTTCAGCCAGGTGGCTACAAATCTAAATTACAAACTTTGATAATTTCCTGAATATATCTATTCAGACTACCACACCTAGTAAACCAGAAAAAAAGCCTTAATTTTTTTTTTTTTTTTTTTACAAAAGGTCTATTATGAACCACTACTTTTTGGAATATATGTCCAAACGTTTGAAGTAGGAATTTTCCTCATTTTTATAATTTAGATTTAGAAAATGGTTTAGCAACTAAGTTGCTTGTCTGGGGCCACAGTATTTTGTGTTAAGGGGCAGTGGCACATGAGATTTTGGCTCTGGAGATCTGAGTCCCATCCTACACTGTGATATTAGACAGTTCACCTCTCTTCACTTGAAAAAGGGACAGTGATGATGCTTAACTGCCAAGAAGGCAGTGAAGGTGAAATGAGGCAGTGCATAGCAAAGATGAAGTAACAGTCCTCCCTCAGTCTGGATAGGAGAGCTGTTACTGTGATGTCCGTGGCTGGTCAGCAGGTGTTCTCTGTAGCTGACGCCTTCTGAGCTCTCCAGTGTTCTTTTCTCCTTGGATTTTTTTTTTTTTCAAGGTAGGGTTTCACTGTAGTCCTGGCTGACCTGGAATTCACTACGTAGTTTCAGGGTAGCCTCGAACTCATGGCAATCCTCCTACCCCTGCCTCCCAAGTGGTGGGATTAAAGGTGTGTGCCACCATGCCCAGCTTGTCTCTTGGATTTTTAAACACCCTTGATTGAAAGATACTTCATTTGGGTTATAATGATGGGTACTTGGACTTGTAAAATAAAATTTCTTCTGCAAATCCCCACTCCTTCATTTTCTTTGAAAAGTCATCCTGAACATTTTTCCTTGGTTTCAGATGGGGAAAGACAGAGGGAAGGAAAGTTGAGCATTCAGGTGGTGGGGGAAGAAGCAAGGGAGAGGGAGGAATAGTTTGGGCAGTTTCCTGGTTTAATTTGGCTGGGATTTGTAACTTGATCAGAGGTTAAGAAGGTAGGATGGATACTACCTGAGAGATACTTGGTTCGTCTTGCAGACTTAGGCTTTGTGTGTGTGTGTGTGTTTGTGTGTGTATGTATTTGGGTGCAAGTGCATGTGTGGAGGCTAGAGCTTTTCTTGGCTGTCTTCCATAGTCACACCATCTTATTTTTGAGCTAAGATCTCTCTCTGAACCTACAGTTCCTTGATTGAGAATTGAGCTAGATTATGTAACTGGCAGGTCCTTGGGATCCTCTCATATCCACCTCTGTACTGCTAGGATTCAGGTGTGCATTGCCATCCATGCCTGGCTTTTACATGGTTGTTGGGGATCTGAACTCAGGTCTCCTGCTTTCGACAAACACCCGACTCAGTGAGCTGTCTCATCTGTCCAGACTTAATGCTCCATTAGGCACCTATTCATCAACAAACAGTGGAAGCTCTCCTATATGCAGGTCATGGTGCCAGGCCTTGGGGTTCACAGGGAACATCCATGTCCATAAGATTAAGCCAAGTTGCTAGGTAAACTTACAATTTAGTTGTAAGCGCAGGATAGGAGAAATCTAGGGGAGCTTTGACAAAAATCTATTAAAATTGTTTTTTTTTGTGTGTTAGGCTTTCAAGGATAGGCCTGTGGGATTTGGTACTTCATGTTCCTAGAACCTGGCTTTGATTTTAGTGTGTGGTATGTGATGTGTTTATGTGTGGTAATTGCAAGTGTGCATGTGTGTGCGCAGGCTAGAGGAGGAATTGGGGTGTCCTTCTTCATCATCTGCGTATTTCTTGAGAACAGGGTCTATTAGCCCACGGCTGTTGTTTTGAGTCAGTGAGTCCCAGTGATTCTCTGGTCTTTGGTCCCCCCTTCACCCTGGGACTGGGGTTACAGATGTGTGTGGCCATACCCAGCTGTTTACATGAGTTCTGGAACCAGAAACCCATGTTTATATAGCAAGCATTCTTACCTGCTCAGCCATCTCTACAACCCCCAGGGCTTGGTTTTAGATGTATCCATGACTAGAGTATCTGTGTATATGTGGAGATCCCAACCCTATGTAGTTGGAGACATCTGATGGTAAGTCATTGACGTACTGGTAATTCTGTAGTTTCGGTTTTCAAAGGTAGAAGATAGAAATTGGGTTGATTCATGTGGTGAAATTTGGATGAAAATGGCCCTCTTGTTTTGGATTTAGTTATGATAGCAGTTGTTTACGAGTGTGAATGACCTACATTTTTAGAAAAGGAACCTCTTGAAGCTCAGTGAAAAGTTGGCATGCCTCCAAGGCCATCAGAGGTATAAAAAGAACTGTGGCTTCATCCAGGTGGATAGGAAGTCCTAAGAAGCCAAATTATGGTTCTATGTATGAGTACAAATAATGCACATGTAGGGGTGGTTTCTGAAGAAGTTGACATAACTGTGGGGCCATTGGAGAAAAGGCTAGATCTAAAGCAGTTCTTTATACATAATTCTCGTCCCATATGTGATGACAATCAGAGGGTTGTCAACTTGGCAGGATTTACAGTCACCATGGAAACAAATCTCTGGGAATATTTGTGAGAGATTTTTCCAGATTAGGTTAGTTGAGGTGGGAAGACCCACTCTGACTGTGGGTGGCACTGTCCATGGGCTGGGGCCCCAGACTGAATAAAGGAGAGAGCCAAATGAGCAGCAGCATTCTCTCTGCTTCCTCCCTGCTGACTGTGGCAGCTGCCCTGAGATCCTGCTGCCGTGCCTTTCCTGCCATGAGGGATTGTGACCTGGGACTGTGAGCTGAAATAAACCCTTCCCTCCTTAAGTTGTTCATTGTCAAGGAATTTGGTGACAACAAGAAAGTAACTAAAACATTTTATAGTTGTCCCAGGTGTAATTAGCAACCCTGTTACATAGTAAATTTTTAGAACATTTCATCATATTAAAAACAAAAACACCCAGAACACCCAAATCTCATACTCCTTAGTTATCTCATCCTTCCCTGTTACTCACTCCAGCAGCCTAAGCAACCATTAATATACTTCCTATCCATACAAATTTACCTATTCTGAATATTTCTTGTAAATGGAATAATAATATGTGTTCATTTATAACTGGTTTCTTTTTTAAAAAAATATTTTTATTTATTTATGTATTTATTTATTTATTTATGAGAGAGAGAATGGGCATACCAGGGTCTCTAGCCACTGCAAGCAAACTCCACATGCATGCTCTGCCATGTACATCTGGGGAATCGAACCTAGGGTCCTTAGGCTTCACAGGTGTGCCACCTTGTGCTGCTTGCTTATGTGGGTACTGGGAAATCGAACCTAGGTCCTCAAATTTAGCAGACAAATGCCTTACCCACTAAGCCATCTCTCTAGCCCAGGAAGGCAGATTTTTAAATTTATTTACATATTTATTTTTCTCTGTGTGCAGCATGTGATTGTGTGTGTGTGTATGTACACGGACACATGCAGATGTGTGTGCCCTGTGAACATACTGCAGAGGGCAGAGGAGAATGTCAGGTGTTGTCCTCTCTTACTCTCCATCTTATTTCCTTGAGACAGAGTCTCGCAGTGAACCTGGAGTTCTTGTTCTTCGGTTAGGCTGGCTGATCAGGAAGCCCCAGTGATCCTCCTGTCTTGGCCCTCCTCAGCTCTGGGTTTGCAGGCATGCAGAGCCATGCCCAGCTTTTTATTTGTGTGTTGCAGATTTACTTATTTCAGAGAGTGAGTGAAAGAGGCAGAGAGAATGAATGGGCATGCCAGGGCCTCCAGCTGCTGTAAATGAACTCCAGACACATGTGCCACCTTGTGCCTCTGGCTTATGTGGGCCCTGGGGAATTAAACCTGGGTCCTTTGGCTTTACAAGCTAGCGCCTTAACCACTAAGCCATCTCTCCAGCCCAGAGTACTGTAGATTAAACTCAGTTCATTGTGCTTTCATAACAAGTTTTTGCCCACTGAGCCATCTCTTCAGCCTCATTGGGAAGTCTGATTTTAATTGGGGTTTAAAAGAGAAAATGACACTTAAGTCTGAAAACAAAAGATAGACTGAACTACAAATATTTTAGAATATATTATTTTATTTATTTAATTATTTATTTATTTATTTATTTTTTAAAACAAGCAAAGTTTTTATTCGGGAGGGAAGGTAAAGAACAGGTCCCCACAACAGAGAGGGTAATGGTCTTTTTTTTTTTTTTTTTTGGTTTTTTGAAGTAGGGTCTCACTCTAGCTCAGGCTCACCTGGAATTCACTCTGCATTCTCAGGGTGGCCTCGAACTCACCGCGATCCTCCTACCTCTGCCTCCCGAGTGCTGGAATTAAAGGCGTGAGCCACCATGCCCAGCGGGCAATGGTCTTTTAATATGACTGTGCTGGGAAGGTGGACTCGCGATAGCAGTCACACGACCAGCTTGAGCTCCTCAGCTAGCAGCCCAAATGACCTGATTCAGTCCCCCTTGCTAAAGCAGACATGCCCAGCCCGAGAACACAGAATCATCACCACCAGGAAGAATGGTATTGGAGTGGCAAAGGTAGTATGCCTACATTCAGGTCTGGCTACCCACATGTACAAATAGGGTCATCTGGTTTCCTCCTCCATCCAGTGGCTGTGCCTTCAGCCTGTGAGCAGCCAGTCAGCAAATCCGTATTAAGGAGCCCTTTGGAAGCTTTCCAGATGTAAGAGATATTTTTTTAGCAAAAATCCACTGCAAGAAGCTGGGCATGGTGGTGCACGCCTTTAATCCCAGCAGACGGGAGGCAGAGGTAGGAGGATCACTGTGAATTTGACAGCCTGAGCTAGAATGAAACTCTACTTCGAAAAACAAAAACAACAACAACAAAAATCCGCTGCAAGCCAGGCATGGTGGCTCACAACTATAATACCAGTGCTCTATGGATGTAAGAAGATCACCATGAGTTCAAGGCTAGCCTGGACTACATAGTGTGTTTCAAGTCAACCTGAACTGGAGTGAGAACCTGAATTAAAAATAAAACAACAAAGTGGTAGACCAGATACAGCGTTCTTAGCCCATGTGACTGGGAGAAATCAGGCAGCATCAAATTGTTAGGACATTAGAACCAGCTCACCCTTGTGGACAAGTCCACATGGCTCTGAGGAGGTGGCCCCCTCACCAGTGTCTACTCCAGTCAGCCCGGGGCTCTGTGAAGGACCACAGTGGCCTATGTATTCTTACACTTGAGATCTTGTGGGTCAGCCGGTCTCCCCCAGCTCCTTCCTGGTACATTTTTTGTTACCGCTGGCTTCACTAATTTTATCCTTGTTCCAATAAGCAAGTCCTTGAAGATGTTCTTGAGGAAAGGCTTAGATTCTTACTCTTTTCATGGTGTACACTTTTCCTCACTGCTGTCAGTCTCTTTAGAAAGCATACTGTATTAATCATATCATTGTCCAGAAAGGAGACCAGTGCCAAGTTATAGACCACAGACCTGCAATCCTAGCACTTGAGAGGCAGAGGCAGGAGGAACAGGAGTTTGAGACCAGCCTGGACTACATGAGACTTAAAAAAAATTAAAAGGACCAGAGAGGTGGCTCAGGTTTGACTTGCCAGCACCTATGTAAAGCTGAACCCAGCATGCCTCTAGTGTTCCTTTGCATAGCAAGAGACCCTAGTGCACCCATCTACACATGCAAATAAATAAAATTTAAAAATACAAAAGACCATTGCTTAGAAAGAAGGGGAAAACGTGTGAAACTATTTACTAAGGCAGTGTGTTCTCCTTCTACTGTCCATAAGACCACTACTCACACCACTAAACCCCACCCTAAACTTGCTGACAGCAGACTGGAGAGACAAAGTTCCTGGTAGAAAAGTCTGATAAAACCTGTGCTTAGGGGATAGTTTCTTTGCGTCTTGCTTAGCTTCTCTTAGTCTGATTTTCTCTGAAGCTCCAGGAAGTTTAAAATTATAATCTGTGGTGATGTAAGGAATTGTCCCTTTGAGCCCATGCTGGCTTGTGATGACACACTGTGGAATGGAAACAGTCCCGATGAGCAGACAGTTGACAGTCTTAACTCCCCTGGGGCAGAGGGGTGAGGATGCAGTACAGCCTCTTCTCCTTGTCAGTGCCCCTGCAGATGCCAAAGCCCAGACAGTCATGTATTGGGTTCTGGGCCAGCAGGAAGGGGTCCCCTGTATACCCTCTTATGTTGTGCACAGTTGTGTAAAGGCCACCCCAGCTGGCATTCACAGGGTACAGCATGTGGGTGGGAGCAACTTCAGAATGCATAGTCCTGAGTGCACCCGTGCTGAGAGGACCTGATAGTGTCAGGCCATGTGAAGGCTTGAGTGGCTTTGGCAGTGGAGGCATCAGTTGGCTAAGGTAACCTACTATTGCCAGATCTCGAAAAATTCTGTTACAGGAGTCCCTATTTCTTGCATTTTTTTGGCACAAAAAAATCTCTGCACACACATCAGTTTATGTCCAGTGAAGAAAAGTGGGCTTAAATCTTTCTCTTTGTCAGTAAATTCCAAATTGTCTCCAAATTCTGGAATTTGAAAACCTCGGTATCTTTTTTTTTTTTTTTTTTTTTTGCTTTTGCTGTTTTTTTTTTTTTAGAATTTCTATTTTTATTTATTTGACATACACAGAGAGAGAGAGAGAGAGGGAGAGAGAGAGAGAGAGAGAGAGAATGGGCACGATGCCAGGGCCTCCAGTCACTGCAAACAAACTCCAGATGCATGCACCCCCCCCTTATGCATCTGGCTAATGTGGGTCCTGGGGAATTGAACCTGGGTCCTTTGGCTTTTGCAGGCAAACGCCTTAACCGCTAAGCCATCCCTCCAGCCCTGATTTTGCTTTTTGTATACAAGCAGTCCATGTCATCCACATACTCCATGGTGAGGTTGGGCATGTATTTACTACTGGCCGAACTCAACTGAATGACATGACAGGGAGACCGCAAATGGATCAGGAGAGGAATGACAAAAGCTCAGCTGGGACCAGAGGACAAGGAATGGGGGGCCAGGCGGGGCTGATACCCAGGGTTTACATAGCAAGTTTAACATCGGCAACAAAGTGAGGGCTTGTCTTAATAACAAAATTAGAATATATTATTTTAGATACTTAAGTGCTCTTAATTAAATGTTCCCAAAGGGCTGATGTGCTAAAGGCTTGGTTGTCAGCCTACATTGTTTTGGGTAGGCAGTGGAACTTGTAAGAGGTGAGGGGCAGAGGAAGGGATTTGAGTCTTTGGGGACATGCCTCTGAAGGGGCTCTTGGGACTTTGTGCTTTTCTTCTCTGTTTTTTGGCAGCCAGGAGGTGAGCAGCTTGCCTCTGCCGTGTGTTCCCACCATGAACTTGAGCCAGTGGGGCCAGGCAGCCTTAGCCTGAAACCTCTAACCAGGAGCCAGAAGGAAGAGTTTCTCCTTTAAATTAACGTTCAGAGGTTTTGTCACAGCAATGGAAAGCTGCCTAACATGTGCTGAGTATCACTTATAAGAAAAAAGTTAAAATTACCCTAGTGATTAGAAAAAAGTTTTGTAATTGTCTATATATACACATCATATATACAGACCATTAAAGTCTAGCTTGATAAGGCTTTATAAGGCCATCCTAAAAATGAATACACATATGTAATCACCGTTTATTGTAAAAAGAGAACATTACCAATCCCCTGGCCACTCTGTGTGTGTTTGCAGACATTAGCTGCTTTCTTCTCCACAGGTGACAGCTTTTTGATTTCTATCACTGTGGATTAGTTTTATACTTATTTTTTGAGATTTGTAGAAACGGGATTGTTGCAGTCAGTTTCGCATTGCTGGTAGAAATCACACAACCAAGAGCAGCTTGTGAGAAAAAGAGGTTTATTTTGGCTTACAGGCTCGAGGGGAAGCTCCATGATGGCAGGGGAAAACGATGGCATGAGAAGAGGGTGGACATCACCCCCTGGCCAACATAAGGTGAACAACAGCAACAGGAGAATGTGCCAACACTGGCAAGGGGACACTGGCTATAACACCCCCAACAATACACTGCCTCCAGGAGGCATTAATTCCCAAATCTCCATCAACTGGGGATCTAGCATTCAGAACACCTAAGTTTATGGGGACACCTGAATCAAACCACCACATTCCGCCCCTGGCCCCCATAAACTAACTGATAACCATATATGATGTAAAATGCAATGCATTCAGTCCAACTTTAAAGTCCCCATAGTTTTTATCAATCCCAATGATATTCATACATTTCCATAGTTCAAGATATTTTAATTGAGTCATAATACCAAAAAATGACCTCAAAAAACCCATAATGGCACAGAATAAACATTCACACTGCAAAAGTAGGCATTGGGCATAGCAAAAAAAAATATTCAAGTGATACATGATTTAAAACAACTGGGGCAAACATCAAACTCTGTAGCTCCAAGTCCAACAACTCTAGCCAGTGACAAATCCCCAAGTCCAATAATTCTAACCAGCAACAAGTCTCTGGCATTCCAATTCCACCTCTCCAGCTAGGCTACTCACAGTCCTGGAAAACTTCATGGGGGCTGGCAGCTTTCCTTAGCAGCCATCTCATGGTCCCAGCATCTCCACTGGGTCTCTATTGCAATCCACGGTTCAGCCTCATGGCCCCATGGGGTCTCCATGCAGGCATCCAGTAAACCTGCTTCACACTGCCCATGGCCATTTCCAAAACACAAGACTGTGTTGAAAACTCAATGACCCTCTCTTTCTTGCATTTATTAAACTCCACAGTACAAGGTAGGGTGCCAATTTGTTAATCCAGGGGGGAATAAAGCAAATTTTGAAGAACAGGATGGTCCTTGAGCACTCAGGCCCCTTCAAAAGAGTCTACATTCTTTCTGTTGCCCCAGTGCAGGTCAGCTGGACCAGTCTCAAAGGTTGTAATCTCTCAAACAATTTGCAGGTGAATGGGCATCAGTTTATGCCCAAAGATTTCATTTTTTCTGTGCCATATCCCTCTGCTCACACCAGTTCATTTCTAAGCAGAGCAACCCTGCACAACTTCTCAGGACATGGGCATAAGAGCAAGCCTCTCATACAAAGTACTAACCCAGTCCAGGCAAAGCTCTTTCTCACCCTCATAAGCCAAACCTCACAGTCCATAGTTCTTACTGCATTCAGGTCTTTCAACTCTGACCAGAATAGTCCATCAAGCTGTACTTACAGTACTGCAAGGCATTTCTTAGGCCAAAGTTTCAAATCCTTCCACATTCATCTTGAAAATCAGCTCCAAAAGGCCAAAGCCACATAGTCAGGTGTCTAGCAGCAACCCCACTCTCGGTACCACTTTACTGTTGCAGTCAGGTTCGCATTGCTGGTAGATATCACCTGACCAAGAGCAGCTTCTGGGAAAAAGAGGTTTATTTTGGCTTACAGGCTCAAGGGGAAGCTCCATGATGGCATGAGCAGAGCAGAGGGTGGACATCACCTCCTGGCCAACATAAGGTGGACAATAGCAACAGGAGAGTGTGACAAACACTGGCATGGGGAAACTGGCTATAACACCCGTAAGCCCACCCCCAACAACACTGCCTCCAGGAGACGTTAATCCCCAAATCTCTATCAGCTGGGAAGCTAGCATTCAGAACACCTAAATTTATGGGGGACACCTGAATCAAACCACCACAGGGATCATAATAGCACGTTTTCTCTTGTTTGACATAAAAGATTTATCCATGTGTTGCTTATAGCAATTGTTCATTTTCATCTTTTTATAGTTCCATTGTGTGGCTATCAAACCACTTATTTATTTAAAAGTTATTTATTTGCACATGTGTGTGTGTGAACGTCAAGGTCTCTTTGCTTCTGCAAATGAATGTCTGCTTGGCTTTGTGTGGCGTGCTGGGGCTTGAGCGCTGGGTTGTGGGCTTTGCAAGCAAGCTTCTTATCTGCCCAGCTGGCTTCCCAGCCCCCAACGGCTTATTTCGTTTGGACACTTGAGTTTGAGTTGTCAGTTTTGACTGGCATACTCTGTGTCTTAAGGTACACATGGGCATTCATTTTTGCTGGGCATATTTTGACTTGATAAGTCAGTTATTAAAATTCATGCAAATTAGCTTTCAGTGATAAAAAATAAGGAATAAAAATGCTAGATCACTGTAACAAGAGGAAGTTGAGACTCATTCACTCCTCCCCATCATTTCTAGCAAACAAAGTGTTTTCCCAAAAGAAAGGGAGGCTACAGAAGAGGAGAATCAAGCGAGAGTTCTTATCTACTTAAACTGAATGAGAACCTCCAGGAATGAATTGTTCCTCAGTATAGAAACTCTATACTTACTTTTGAGGAAACCTAATGGGGTAATTTCGAGAATGAGAAGGTGTAAGAAGCTCTGAAATCTGAAGATGAATCAGTGATTTTTCTTTTTCTAAAGAAAGAAAGTGGATTAAGTTTCCTGTGAGTTTCTGGCAGAATTGTAGAGTAGCTTTAAACAGGTGATTTGATAGTACTGAGGAAAACAGTGGTGGTTGCCAAGAGCCAGAATAGTTTCAGTAATTCAAAAGACATTTATTAGGTCGGGTGTCTAATTTCTGTAAGTTTGTGGGACTCTTGGGCCCCAGGGTTTCATTGTGAATGTCAAGTTCCCAATATAGGAGGTCAGTCTGTAACAAGTACCTTAAAGGATGTCCTTGCTTATGTGCTTTGAATGGCTCAATAGCAGGGAAAATAGGGGAATTAGTGATCCCCAGATGTATGCATAGTGTCTAGAAAACTAGCTATGAAGTGCTCTTGTGACACTGGGAAGGAGGATGGGAGAGTAGAGAGTGTTTGAAGTCTTCTAAAACATGAAGAGATTAAGGGAAGGTGAAAAGTGGGGAGGCAGGGGTTAAGGCCTGGGCATAAGAGCTTTCCTGGTAGAATCTCAGGTCTGAGTAAAGACATTATAAAGACATTTTGCGAAGGAGGGTTGGCCTCATAACAAAGGCCTTGCATATCATGCAGAGGAGTTGGGATTTTATCTTAGAGGCTTGGAGGAGGTCTAGGAATATTTAAATATCTGGGGAGCAAAATGATCAGATTTACATTTGAAAAGTTTATTAGTAATGTAGGAAGTAAAACATCCTGAAACAGTTTGGTGGATCCTGGACTAAAATAGTAGATTCCATTCTAGGAAATCAAGAAAGGGAACAGATTCCAGAGGCATTTAGGAGAGATTAAATCATTGCATGATAATCATGTTTTCTGTTTAAAATAATATTCCAAAAAGGTGAAATGTGTTAGTACTTAAGGGGAAGTTGATTTTTGCTTTCAAAAAGTTTAGGGCTGGGATTGTAGCTTTGTGGAAAAATAGGTGTCTTATAAGCACAAGACCCCGAGTCTGGGGCCTACATTTCAAACGGGTGAAAGTGGTTCTTGGGGTGGGGGAGTTATAGGGCAGAAATATTACTCTGAATTTATAAAAGCATAAGCCATAAGCATATGCAGTATATTTATGCCACTAAAATTTTGTGGGGGAGAGTGGTTTTTTTAAAAATGCCCCAAATGTCTACTTAGGGGACTGGTAATGAAAAAACTTGAGAAAGCTGTGCTTTACGTTTTCAGAGAATTCAACTGTCAGGAGAAAAACAAAAACAAAGCAAAACAAAAATCCCCTCTAAACTACAGACTCAGCTGTTGGAACTGTAAGCTAACAGGAGTAAGTGAAGATACTCAAGACTTGTACATTTAGGACCAGATACCAAAGGTCTCATTGAAGGATGAGATATTTCTTGATTTATGTTTATGTGAAGAACAAATTATTGAGGCTTTTTTTTTAAAGAAATAGCTCAAAACTTTTTTATTTTTTAAATTTTTATTTATTTATTTGAGAGAGAGGGAAGGAACGGGAAGAGAGAGAGAGAGAATGCATGAATATGGCGTACCAGGGTCTCTAGTCACTGCAAACAAACTCCAGATGCATGCACCACCTTGTGCATCTGGCTTATGTGGATCCTGGGGAATCGAACCTCGGTCCTTTGGCTTTGCAGGCAAGTGCCTTAACAGCTAAGCCATCTCTCTAACTGTTATTGAGGTTTTTTTTTTTTAAATAAAAACTGATGGTATAAGGGTTTAGGGTTCTTTTGTACTGTATGAGAACTGGTCAGAACCTGATCCAGAAATGGAAAAGATTTGAACATGCAGAGGATGATCAGGCAGGTGGGAGGTCTTGAGACCATGTTGGGAAATGTCCAACCACAACAGCAGCAGCAGGGCGTATTGCTTAAGTACATCAAGATGACTGCAAGGATTTATGGCTTGTGTCCATACATGTAACTAAATAAAAGTAAATTGGGCAGTGCTGCTCAGTTAATCAATTAAACCTGTATTTACTTAATCTCTTTGCAGTGGTACTTGTAGGTACTGTGGTCTTAATATAGCTAAATGTTCATGAACTGGCAGTGTAGTGGGTGGAAATGGTCAACAAGATGAATTTGTAAACTGTAATAACTAACATAAATGGAGATTGACAAGTGCTAAGGAGGAAAATACGGACACGGAGAAGGATGTGAAATAGAGCGGTGGATGTTTTAGAGAGAGTGGCTGGAGAAAGCCTCATTGAAAATGTTTTTTTTTTTTTCCCCTCCAAGGCAAGGTTTTACTCTAGTCCCGTCGGATCTGGAACTGACTTTGTAGCCCATGTTGGCTTCAGACTCACCAGGATCCTTGATCTTCAGCCTCTGCAGTATCGGGATTAAAGTTCTGTGCTGTCATGCCTGGCTTGGACATGTTCTTTTTTCCCCCTCATTTCTGAGGAACTAAAAATGTTTGTTTGGGAAATATTGTCATATTATATATCTTTTTAATTTTTTGAAAAATTTAGCTGGGTGTGCTGACCCATGCCTTTAATCCCAACACTCAGGAGACAGGCTGTGAGTTTGAGGCTAGCCTGGGCTTAAAGCAAGACCCTACCTCCAAAACACTAACAAAAAAGTTATCTATGCATGTTTGTATGTGAGTACAGGTGACATGTGCTGCAATGAGCATGTAGAGGTCAGGGGACAGCGTGAGTTTTGGTCCTCGCCTTCTACCTGGTTTGTGGAAGGGTCTCTTGGTCGCTGCTGTGAATGCCAGGCTGTCTGGTCTATGAGTTTCCAGGATTCTTCTGTGTTTGCCTCACATCTTGCCAAAGAAGGGCTGGGAATACAGATGCGCCACTCTTGAGTCAGGCTGTATGTGGCGCTGTGGATCTGAACTCTGGCCATTGCGCTTGCTCTGGAAGCACTTGACCCACTGAGCCATCTCCCCAATGCCCATCTTCACTTTGATGCTATTAATCAATGGGCATTAATCATATCCTTAATCTTGCAGTTAGGTTGATTGAGACTAGGGACTGGAGATATGAAGCACATGAACAAAATGACGCCTTCAGCCATATGCCCTGTCTAGTGCCTTGTTTCTTAGCAGAGAGTGAGAGTGAGCCACAGAGCCAGCTAAAGCCCTCCAGGGGACACCTAGCGTACGTGCTTGTGTTGTCAGACTGGAGCTGAGTACTCATTTTAATAACTCGTCTGCTGACACACTCAATGAAATTACTGTTTCTAAAATTTTGATGCAGGCAAATTTTAAGTTTTCAAATTAATTTGTCCTTGGGAAAATGCAGTTTGTATTCTCACTTTTAAAAAGTTTATTTATTTGCAACCGAGAGAGAATGTATGTGCACAGCAGGGCCTTTTGACACTGCAAACAAACTCTAAATGCAAGTGTCACTTTGTGAGTCTGGCTTTATGTGGATACTGGGGAATCAAACCCAGACCAGCAGGCTTTGCAAGCAAGCCCATTTGGCTACTGAGTCATCTCCCCTGTTTTCATTTTTATTTATTTGAGACAAAAAGAGAAAGAGAATAGTTGCATCAGGGCCTCTAGCAACTGCAAATGAACTCCAGACGCACATGCCACTATGTGCATCTGGCTTACATTGGACCTGGAGAAGCAAACCTGGATTCTTAGGCTTTGCAGGCAAGTGCCTTAACCATTAAGCCATCTCTCCACCCCTATTTTCATTTTTGATAGTCCCAATTTCTCCTCTAGCAGAGCTACCATTAAGTGCACAGTGAAGTGTTTGGCAAGAAAAGTTTGGGCCAGCAGAGGTGGGGTATGCAACACCACTCCCAGGGTCCCTGGGCCCATCTGGGGAGGGAGGCACTAACACGAGCAGAATTGTCTTCAGTGGCTTCATTAATGTATATTTCTTTTTTTTTTCTGTTGAATTAGACACCTACTTTCTAATGAGTATCTGTATCTTAGACTGGCTTCAGAAATGTGAAAGTGATCTTTAGAAAGTTTTGCCTTTGAGTATTCTTTGGAAAATACTTTGTGCACTCTGACAGTATGAATTAATTTGTTTACTCAGACTTGAAATGTCCTTTGTAAAAGTCTGTTGCCATTTCAGAGAACAGTATTACTAACAGCTGATTATTTTTTCCATCTTTGCCAACTGATTTTATGGAAATTAATTTCTTTATACCAATACCAAGAAGAGAATTTTAACATGCTTAATCGCTCGTTGATGTTTCTAGTCTGCTCTTGGTGTTAGGGGATAGTGTTATTAGGGTACTTGATGTGTCAGTGGTTTTAATGTGATTATTTTCCCCTAAGGGATAGAGAAAGTCCAAGAAAAGTTCACTGCTGCCTTGTGAATTATGTTATGCCCTGGCACAAAGTGCTGATCATCTTGGCATTTAAACATAACATTAGATCACCTTGCTGGCAATTTGGGAATGTTCTGAAAGTGCTACCTAACTCTGCAGGATTCCCCATAAACTTGAACTGGCATGGAGAGAGATGTTTACTGTATCCTGTTCTCAAATGTCTTGCCAGCTTACTGTCATCACACTCTTTATTGGTATAAAATTAGTTAGGCAAAAACCATTTTCTTCTCCTGTATGGCAGAGGTGATGAAACGGATGGGAAGTACATATAAGGAAAGATTTGAAGCGTTGATTGTGGATATGAATCCTGCCTTGAGACAAAGAACTCCTAAGTCACAGAGGAATGGTCTGTGTTACTTGTTTCTTTCAGTCTGAGTGCTTGATGTGTGGGAATAATGAAAATAATATTTGCTGTACATATTGATCAGTTTTTTTTAAAATTTTAGTTATAGATACCAAGATCTAGTCAGGTTAATAGAAGTAGAATGTGACTTACGAGGGGGTGATAGTTTAGCAAGTCATTTGGTGGACTGCAGAAAGAGACTGCAGACTGAGTTTCTGTGACTCATCCATAGCCCTTGTGAAAATGGCCCAAGGAGGAGCTACCCTGGTCAGATGTCCCTAATTGGAAGCCCCAGCTGGAGCACCATAATTTGTCTCCCACCCCAGTGGACATTCGCTACCTGCTGCTTCCTGTCTGCCTGTTCTGACGAGTCCCAATGGTGTGTCTAGTCTGAGGCACCTAATTCACGTGTCTGCCTGAGCCGCAGGGTAAGGAAGGCAAGAAGCATTATCCCTCCCAGTTCGTTTCCATATTTGCTTCAGTATTTCAACCCTGCTTTGGAAAGGTGAGCTTGGCATTGTACGAACTGGAGGTGAAAAATGAAGCAGAGATGATTTTGGGCTCCATGAACAATGGTTGTTATTATAGCACCTATTTAAAACAATGCAGCAGTTAGACATTTACAAGTCATGTAAGTAATTTTTTTAATTTATTTTTTGTTTGTTTTATTTATTTATTTGAGAGTGACAGAGAAAGAGGCAGATAGAGAGAGAGAGAATGGGCGCGCCAGGGCCTCCAGCCACTGCAAACGAACTCCAGACGTGTGCGCCCCCTTGTGCATCTGGCTAATGTGGGTCCTGGGGAATCGAGCCTCGAACCGGGGTCCTTAGGCTTCATAGGCAAGCACTTAACCGCTAAGCCATCTCTCCAGCCCTCATGTAAGTAATTTTTAAGGAAATATACTTTTATAATAGGGAGCAGGGCCTAAAGAGTACTTAAATTTGCTGTGGTTGCATGCTGGTGTTACTTAGAATTCTTTAGTGAGTGTGTTGACGATAGCCAAAGATGAGCAGTTTCAGGTCCTTTTGACCTTGGTGGATAGCACTGCAAGTTAGATCAAGGCCTGTTCTTGTGAGTTTCTTCTTTCTGTCACAGAGAGTTGAGACTTTTCATGGGTTAGTATAAATTGTCACTGGTATTAGAAGAATAAGTCAATGTTGAATCTATGATGATGGGTTAGCAGAGTGACAAAGCATAGCACATTATTATAACTTAATACATGTGGCTATTGTGTCTCTGTGTGTGTGCGTGCGTGCACATTCGTGTGAGTGCATATGTCTGTGCTTGAGTGTGGAGACCAGAGCTTAACATCGAAGATCATCTTCAGTTATTTTCTGCTCTATTCTTTTTTTTAGAGATTTTTTAAATGAATAAAAGAAGTTTTTATTAGGTACAGACGTATTTAGTATGTAAACATCACATGTTGGTACCATCCTTTCCCTCCTCCCTGCCCCTTCCTCATTGGGGATGCAGGTCAACCCCGTGGGGATTGTGGGTCATGCATTATGGGGGCAGCAGTCAGCTATGGGGGAGAGGCAATGTCTCTGTGCAAAATGTCCCAACTTGTGGCTCTAACAGTCTTTCCTCCCTCTCTTCTGCAAAATTCCCTGAGCCATGCTGGGAGCATTTTAAGTCTACTTCAGTGATGGGCTCTTAGGAGCATCTAGATGTCTGGTTTGGTAGGTGTTGAGTGTCTCTGCCGTATTCTTTGAGACAGGGTGTCTCTTGCTGAACCTAGAACTCCCTGATTTGGTTAGCCAGTGAGTCCCAGGTAGTCCTGTGCCTGCCTCATCTGCACTGGGATTATACACGCTCCACTACACCCAGAACTTTTATTTTATTTTTTTATTTTCTCAATTTTTATTAACATTTTCCATGATTATAAAAAATATCCCATGGTACTACCCTGCCTCCCCCCACTTTCCGCTTTGAAACTCCATTCTCCATCATATCCCCTCCCCCTCTCAATCAGTCTCTCTTTTATTTTGATGTCATGATCTTTTCCTCCTCTTATGATGGTCTTGTGTAGGTAGTGTCAGGCACTGTGAGGTCATGGATATCCAGGCCATTTTATGTCTGGAGGGAGGACGTTGTAAGGAGTCCTACCCTTCCTTTTGCTCTTACATTCTTTCCACCAGGTCTTCTGCATTAGACCCTGAGCCTTGGAAGGTGTGATCGAAATGTTACTCAGTACTCCAGTCACTTGTTTCCAGCACTATGATACCTTCTGAGTCATCCCAAGGTCACTGCCATCTGGAAAGAGAAGATTCTCTACTCATAGTGAGAGTAGTGTTAATATAAGGGTAATATTAAGAGAAGTGCTTACTGGGCAGTTTGATAAGCATAGTATATACCTTTTTCCAGACATCAGCAGATGTTACACCCCTAGGGCTCATGATTACCCCTGTTTTAAGTTTTCAGTATCAGGGATGTATTCCCCCCCATGGAGCGGGCCTCCAGTCCAGTTGGAGGGCAGTTGGTTTCCATCATGATAGACGTGCCACTATTGCACTCATTGGCTCATTTGGCCTGGCTGGCCAGTTATAAGGCTTTCAGTGTCCACTGTTGAGTGTCTTCACTGGTGGTATCTCTTTCTCCCATTGAACTACATGTAGAATGGCTTCTTCCAGCTTTCTGTCAACTGGTCTACATGGAGGAGGTTATCAGCTCAGTTCCAGCAGAATTTCTCAGTGGCCTTGCTGCCCAAGTATGTGGAGTCTTCAGCAATAGGGTCTTAACATCTATTCCTGGTGTACACTCAGAATTTTACGTGGGTTCTGCGGATCCAAACCTGTGTCCTTGTTCTTGTATGGTGAGCGCTTTACTCATTGAGCCATCTCCCCAGCTCTCATATGGCTATATTTTAAAGTTTATTATTTTTCCCTTCTAAAATTTTGGAGAGTTAGCTCTAGGAAGAATTTAGAAATTACCCTGTTCAGGACATCCCAATGCCTAGAATGAGGTACCTCCCAATGAGTTGTTGGCCAGGGAGACTCTTAAGGCTCCCTAAACCATTCAGCATATTCCAAGGCTCTTGGTTGTGCACTAGAAGTAGATAGTAAGACCCGATTGCTGAAGACACCACACACTTTGTTTGTAGGATGCTGAGAAATCAATCGGGACCTGAGCTTGAAGTCTCCTCCTGAAGGCTAGCTGTCATAGTATTGGAAAGTGCTGTACAGGCTGTTGGGGGAGAAAAGTTATCAACGGTCTTACTCTTACTCTTAGTACTTAGATGAGTTCTGTGTCTTCCCAGTAGTCACTGCCATCTGCAAAAAGAAGCTTCTCTGACTAAAGGGGAGAGCAGCACTAATCTATGGGCATAAATAGAAATATTTAGAGGGCAGTTTGTTGGGCACAGTAATCCATTTATCCAGACAGTAGTAGTTGCTTCCCACGTAGGGCCTATGACCTTCCCAGCCACAGGCTTTTGACTGTTTTCAGTACTAGGCATGTATGTATTTGCTCCTGTGGTGCAGGCCTCACATCCAGAGAGCAGCTGGTTGCACCTCCCACCCCCAACAGTCATGCTGCTGTTGCACCAGTGAGCAAATCTTGCCTGGCTGGTTGGTTGTGTAGCTCTCAAGGCCCTCTTCTGGGTAAGACCATTGATATCTCTTCTCCCCCACAAGGCTGCCTAGCACCTCCAAGCACTATGACAGCTAGTCAGGACAGAGAAGAGGCTTCCAGCTCAGTTCCAGCATGATTTCTCAGTGTTCTTTGCAGTGACACTTGCCCAGAGCCCACTGTTGGTAAGATTGCAGTTCCCCTGCTCTCAGTGCATCTGAGTCATCATCTTGCCCTCTTGTCCTCTTTGTTTTCAATCACATACATCCCTTCTTTTTTAAAAAAAATACTTTTTTAGCAGCAAGGAGAGAGGAGGGGGGAGTGAATGAATGAATGAGAATGGGCATGCCAGGGCATCTTGTCATTGCAAATGACCTCCAGATTCATGTGCCACTTTGTTCATATGACTTTACGTGGGCATTGGGGTATTGAACCTGGATCTTCAGGCTTTTCAAGCAAGTGCCTTAACCGCTGAGCCATCTCTGCAGTTCCCCCTTCTTACTGCTTGGGCGTCTCCATTGGAGTATAAGCCCTATAGAGGCAGAGATTTGTCTGTGTATCTCTAACATGAAGAATATTGCCTGCCATATTGTAGAGGGTTAATAGGCAGAGCGAATGAGCTTGGCAAAAGCAGCTACCTTTTTAGGGTTCCTGCTAGTAAAACAACAGACGTGAGTATTTACTTATTGGCTTATTGGGAATGGCACAATCATACAATCACCTTTTTGTGCATACAGAATATAAATTAAATGTGTGAGTTGTGATGTATTCTGTTTTCTGGAATCTTCTTGCTTATTGGCAGTAAATAAGGAACTTGGATTCAGATGAAAAAAAGTTGTTATCTAGAGTACTAAAGGCTCAAAATGTGTACAGAGATCCTCCAATACAGACTTAGACATGTAGCTGGCTCTAAGCAGAGTGGCTTAAAAGGCTTTCTGTCAACATGGTGGCCTTTGTAAATTATTAATGTATTTCTTTCTATGTCTAAAAGCACGTGTATTTGTGTGTGTGTGCACATGCCTGTGTGTATGCATGTGTATGGAGGCCTGAAGTTGACACCAGGTATCTTCCTCAATTGCTCTTCAGCTTATTTTTGACATAGATTCTGTCACTGAACCTGGGGTTCACCAGTTTGGCTAGACCAGCTAGCCAGCAAGTCTTCTTACTTACGTCTGACTCTCTAGTGTTGGGATAGATGAGACCACTGTGTCTGGTTTTCTAATGTGGGTGCTAGAGATCCTGGGTACTGAGAATCTGAATGCAGGTCCTGTTGAGCCATCCCCAGGCCCAGAATGTACATTTTTGTTAGTTCTGTAAAAATTTGCTTATTGTCGTTTGGAAGTTAAGAAAATGAACGGAAGGAAAGATCATGGGACGCTCTTGTCCCAAATGTTCAGAGATCAGAGTTTTAAGGGAATGTACCATGGGGAAGTTTATCCACTGGATCTGTTCAGCCATTTCAACATTCTGTGTAAGTAAAGGGAGACATTTTCTATCCTTTAAAGTTATATTTTATTTTTTAATATATTTGTATCTTTTAAAACTATTTTACTTATTTGTGAGAGAGAGAGAGTGAGATAGTGTGATATCATGGGTACTGGGGAATTAAACCCAGGCCATCAGGCTTTGCAAACAACTGCCTTTAATGAACTGCTGAGCCATCTCTGTAGCCCATATTTTGTATCTTGTTGCTAAATATACTGGTCTCGGGTGATATCTAACTTAAAAAAATATGATGTGTATGCATAATTTATGTATATTATTTTTGTGAGCATAAAATTATACCATATTGTTTGGAAAAAGACAGGCAGTTCTGTTTTACCCGCCTTCAGCAAGAGTATTCAAGGTTTTCATTTAATCTATTATGCAAATTATTTTTATTTTTTACAACACTTGTTTAAATGAGATATTTATCATGTGAATGAGTTATAACTTGATTTTAATATGCTCCAGAATATAGTTATCACAACTGATTAGAAAGTAGATGTAACAGTGGGAGCTCTGAGCTGGCAGGCAAGAGGTTTTGACTTAATGTTGTTTGTAAAATTGAGGCTGTGTGACAGCATAACAGGTATTGGAATTAAAGCTTGTGATGTGTATTTGCTCATGATAGGTCTACTTGTGCCTTGTAAGTATTTTTTACAATTAAAATGTGCAAAGTGTGCATATTTTACATTTCAGTGTTGGCCTTGTGAAACAGTGTCCTAGAGATGACTGTATGGGGGGAGCTGCTGCCCCTTACTGTAGTAGCATGGGCAGTGGATTTACAAAACTGACCACCAGAGGAGTCATCTTTTTTTTTTCTTTCTTTTGAGGCAGGGTCTTACTGTAGCCTGCTCACTCTCTGTAGGCCCAGGCTGGCCTTGAATGCCCAGCGATCCTCCTACCTCAGCCTCCCCAGTGCTGGGATTAAAGGTATGCACCACCACGTCCAGCCGTCCAGCGGACGGAGTCCTCTTGAAGGCGCTTGCTGAGAAGTCACTGGTGTTCTGTGGGGTCCTTTTTCTGCTAAGCAGGGGACTCCCATAGCCTCTTAGGGGTCTTGAGAAAAAACCTCACAAGATGAGTGATTTTCCGATTGGGATCCTGAGGGTTGGGGTTACTGCTCACGCCGTGTGGTACTGGAAACTGCCGTCTGAATTTTTACTGTCTACATAGTCAAGGTTTTCTGTGGACGTAGAGGTTTCAGATTCAGCTGAGCACCGGCCAGTGCACTACTGGTTCACCACGCTGCTGTTCTCACTGTACCTGGCCCTTCCTCACACTTCTGTGTTGCTTGTCACTTAGGTCCCTGTCACAGGCTAGTTTACTAGCTCTGGGTTGATATGCAGAGGTCCCTAGAGGATCAGTGGGCTTTTGCTCCATTCCAGCAGTTTTATGTTTAGAAGCTCAGGTAGAATGTGTGTGGTCAGGCACACCTTGGCAGTTGTGAGTGCCCAGTGGGTGGGGAGAAGGTGCAGCAGAAGTTAAGGCAGTGGCCCGAAATCCCTCTCCACATTCACCTTGCTACCCTAGCTTAGGACCTGAGAGCACTCAGGTCACCATCTTCTAGAAATCACAGCTCTAAAGTTAGAGGTAGTTTTAAAATTCTTGAATGATTTTGTGATTTGGCTTATATGCTGTTTTTCATGTTTTCTGGATTTTGAAGTTTTATGAAACTTAGTAGTTTAATGAAGTGTGGTTTAAAGAAAAGGTGTGAATGTTTTCCCAGTTGGTACTTTGAGGCTGAAGAGAGCTCATTTCTCTAAGGTGAGGGCTGGTGAAGGCTGGAGTTGGAGCTGGAGCTGTGTGAAAACTGCCAGCCAATTGGCTGGGTGAATGGTGAGCCAGGAAGCACCACCCACGTTTCCCAGTGTGGCTTTAAATCACAGAGAACAGGTTTCTTGCAGAAACCATTTTGGCTTTAACAACTATATGGAAATTTTATCTTTGATTGAACTCATGTAGTTATCTTCATTATAAATAACTTCCCTTCTTTCAACCCATAGGTATGATTTCATATTTGAATTTCCCATAGTATTAACTAAAGGTAGTTTCTAAGATTTTTGGTTTTGTAATATTTTATTTATTTACTTGCAAGGGGTTAGGAGGGAGTGATGAAGAGAGTAAAAGAGAGAATGAGAGAGAATGGGCATACCATGGCCACTTGTCACTCCAAACAAAATCCGATGCATGCACCACTGTGTGCATCTGGCTTTACTTGGGTACTGGGAATTGAACCCTGGGCCGTAAGGCTTTCCAAATAAGTAACTTTAACCACTGAGTAATCTCTCCAGTCTAAGATTTACATTTTGTATGTGTGTGAGAGGGGGTGGGTGGGTATGGCAGGGCCTCTTGCCACTGTAAACAAACTCCAGATGCATGTACCACATTGTACATCTGGCTTTTCATGGGTACTGTGGGTATTGGGAAGTCAAACCCAGACTGCCAGGCTTTACAAGCAAGTGCCTTTAACCACTGGGCAATCTCCCCAACCCCTAAAGTTTTTATTTTTTTGCAGTTACATACTAACTTTCAGCCCTATGAAAGCTAGCTACCAGGGAGGAAGTTTCCAGTTTAGTTCTAGCTTGATTTGTCTGTGTCCCTAGAATGAAAGAATGTGGTGTCTTGAGTAATAGGGTCTTATCTAGTTCTGGTGGACAACAGAGAGTAGTGGCAATAGCTTGTGCTGTTTTGGGGGCCATTGGAGCCTCCCTGACTAACACTCACTGGGAGGTATCTTTCTGTGAGCACTGGGATATTTAAGTCACTTATGGCTTCTGGAAACAACATTATCCACCCACAGGGCACTTGTATTCAAACTTTTTGGCTAAAAAAGTCGCATACTTTTAGTTGTTAACAAAGAAGTAGGATTCCATATGGTATTTTCATACATCTTTGGTTTTGGTTAGATCTCCCTCCTCCTCACTGCTGTCCTTCCCCCATCCCCACATAGACCTTCTCACCCCAGGATTCTGCCCTTTCGCTGTCATGTCACATGTGGAACCTGGGACTTTTGACTACCACTTTAATTAATACCTTTTTTCCACATATGAACCTTAGTGTCGATGTTAAGCTTCTGTGGAGGTTCCAGAGCTGAAGACCAGAGCTCCGATTTTAAGAGTCTAAAGATCATATTTCTGGTGTGGCCTTGCACTCATTAACTGCAGAGTAATAACTACTCGAGTCATTGTCACATTTAAAAGGATACTGTTTTAAACAGTAGAGGTGTATTGTGGAGATGAAATTAGATAACAGGATTTAAAGGACCTATGAAGTGCTTTCAAAACTTATTTTTACTTATTTATAGCCTCACATATATTGGTTAACTTTTCTTGGGTTCTTAAATTATACAACTAAAAAATAAACACAATTCTGCTGCAATATCCAGATAACACAGAATTATGCAGAGGTAATATCTAGAGGTCGCTAATAATTGCATACTTATAATCCTTTGTGTACATTTAAGTGAATAAATATGTATGATTGTAACATACTTTTTTTTTGGTTAGTTGTCTTAACATAATCTGATTGTGTCTCTCTCGTTTTTTTAAAAACTTACCAGCACGTTTTAAATCATTCCATGTTAGGATATATATAAATATCTCTAGTTTTCTAAATAGTTGCATAGTTTTTTATATATTTCTGTATTGATGGATAGTTAGCCTGTTTCTAGTTTTTTACTTTAGATGGGAGCAAACGTTCTTAGCATCTTCTTATTAAAACATTGGCTAATACTTTGTGTGGCTGTGTATGTGCATGTGTGTGGGGGGGTGGGCGGGTGCATTTGTACAAGTGTGCACATGTGTGGATGCTAGAGGACCATCCCAAGTGTCGTTTCTCAAACAGCGTCCACCTTTTTGGAACAGGGTCTCTTTAGCTTGGAGCTCACCAATTAGACTGGAATGGCTTGCTAGCAAGCCTCAGGGATCCTGATTCCACCTCGCTAGCCAGTGCTGGGATCACACCTGTGTCACCATGCCTGGCATTTTTTTATTTTTGTGTTTTGTGTGTGCGTGTATGTGCGCACATGCATGTGTTTATGTATGGTGTGGTGGTGGTGTGGTTTGTAGTGTGACGTCTGTGGGGTCTGCACACGCATGTCCAGATGCACCTGAGTGTGTATGCAGAGGCCGTCACACTGGTGATAGCGGAGCAAAAGCTACTTGTGTATTGACAAGAAGAATGGAAGCTGAGAGGGAAGGGAGCCACTGCGTGGGGAATTGATCTGAAATTCTGCATGTTAGCTAACAAGTGATAAAAGTTGTTTTCTCGCTGGTAAAGTTGTACTAGGCTGAGTCGCTCAGTTACTCAGGTGCCATCCTGAGTAACATTGCTGTGAGTAAGACATGCCTGTGAGACTGTTCAGCAGTGCCAGTCTGCGCAGTAGTGGATTCCAGCAGGACTTCTCTTTGCCTTGAGGAACAATAGGAGGACGTTTCCAGAAGGGTTGTTTAGTCATGGCACATGAAGGCTGGGAATGCTTCCTCTGACTTGATGGAATTAACAGAAGGCATCCTCAGAGTTTTGAAAGTGCTTTAGTAGTTTATTATGGTTATGATTGTTTGCAGGAGCTGTATGTGGTATTTTCTCAGTCATGATCTTTGTAATGGGGGTTTCAGGAAAGAGGTATAGTTTCAAATATATTCTTTGTGGACCCTCATGTCACATTCCACTTGAATGCTCTTTGCCAGTGGCCCTCATATGTCTTAAGCTTGTCATGTGGCTTGAGTGGTGGAGATACATCTCTAAATGGACGCTCTGGCTTAGTGGCTGAACTCTTTAGTTTGCCAAGAGCTTAGAAAACATGATGAACAGAGTTCAGATGTTATCACTGTCTCATGCCTGGCTTTAGTGTTTTAGAGGAAAGACTGCTGGCCAGTACATATTTGTTGGTTGACGGCAGACAAAGGGTGGCCTTGATCTTTCCTGTGTGGACATGTCTAATGACCTTTGGACACCACAAAGGGAGTGGATCCCAGGAAGCCATTGGAGGGTAGTGACTTGGAGTTGCTGTGGATATTCATTCAGACTCACCAAATCTAGGGCAATCTGTTCTGAACAAACATTAAAAAAATGTGCTTTTGGCTGGAGAGATGGTTCAGTGGTCAAAGGCGCTTGCAGACTGAGTTTGATTTCCCAGTCCCATTCAAAGCCAGATGCACAAAGTGGTATATGCATCTGGAGTTTGTTTGCTGGAAGCCCTGGTGTGCCCATTCTCTTTCGTTCTCCTTCTCCTTCTGACTCTGTGCAAATAAATACGTTAAAAAATTGTGTTTTTGGGCTGGAGAGATGGCTTAGCGGTTAAGCACTTGCCTGTGAAGCCTAAGGACCCCAGTTCGAGGCTTGATTCCCCAGGACCCACGTTAGCCAGATGCACAAGGGGGTGCACGCGTCTGGAGTTCTTTTGCAGTGGCTGGAAGCTCTGGTGCGCCCATTCTTTCTCTCTCTCTCTCCCCTTCTCTCTGTCTGTCACTAACAAATAAATAAATAAAAATAAACAAAGAATTAAAAAAAATTGTGGTTTTTTTTTTTTTTTTTTTTTGTTTTTTGAGGTAGGGTTTCACTCTAGCCCAGGCTGACCTGGAATTCACTATGGAGTCTCAGGGTGGCCTCGAACTCACGGCGATCCTCCTACCTCTGCCTCCCGAGTGCTGGGATTAAAGGCGTGCGCCACCACGCCCGGCTAATAAATTGTGTTTTTATCTTTCCGCAATTTATGCAATTACTTATATAGGAGCCTTATTACCACCTGCATAATAAGGTTGCTTTTTTTTTTTTTTTTTGGTTTTTCGTGGTAGGGGTCTTACAGTTACTCATCCTGAGTACTCCAGGCTGACCTGGAATTCACTATGGAGTCTCAGGGTGGCCTTGAACTCATGGCAATCCTCCTCCCTCTGCCTCCCGAGTGCTGGGATTAAAGGGGTGCACCACCCCGCCCGGCAATGTTGCTTTTTAAACTGACACAACCAGCCTTCTAGAAGAATTCACTTCCTTTTCTGAGCTGTACTATTTGTTGTTTTTATTTCCTACATTTAAATGGCAGCATAAAGAATTCATATACTCAGTGAATACTTAAGTGACTACGGAGCACTGTCTATGGAGTTTTTCCTGTTTTATTGTATTGACATCACATTCCTTGGCTCACTGTTTGTTTTCATCTGCATTTCAGTGTCCTCCTAACAAGTCCATTCAAGCAGTGGTTGAACTGAGGTTAAGTGGCATTGTGGTTGTTTGGCAGGATATGGCTATAAACACTCTTTAAGCACAAAATGGCTTGAGGCAACTGTAATGTTCAATTGCATAATCACAGATTACGTTTTATAAACACAGGGATGGGTACACAGGCCACATATATCTGCAGGGAGAAATTGTCCCATTGAGTAGAATCTAGTTTAAAAGCACATGTAAATTTCCCTAGAGGTTTTCTTAAACCAGTAGGTGTTAGGAACGGATTAAAATATTACCGCTGTTTTAAGTAAATTATATATGTATTCTTTAGCTTTTTACTGTCTGTTCTCCCACCTTCCTTCTCCCTTCCTGGTATTTCTGTGACTGAAGGCCGTTTTGCCAGAGATACCCTTAGAAGCACTTTCTCCCCTAGTGCCTGGGTGGAGGGAAGTTTCCTTTGAAGTGCCTGGCATTCCGTTCAGGGATGTTCTGTGGTGGCTGTGAGGGCTTTGGAGCTCGTGGGTAGTATTGAAAAGGCTTTGTTGCTATGCTACTGTGGGCAGCCGAAGAGCAGAACTTGAATGCCTGTGATGGGATCGTGAGGAGAGGGGCCTTTTAGACACACAGTTTTAAGACTGATATGAATTGTTTTGAAGAAAAGTTACTTGCTTCATGGCCATTGGCAGTACTTACCAGGAAATTGACTATCCTTTTATTAAGTGTTTTAATTTAATGACTAGTTTTTTAAAATTTATAAATAGGTGTTTTAAGCCTTTGTAGATATTTATATATGTTTCTCATGTGTTCTATTTAAACTATTGTCTGTAAATTTGCTTAGAGAAACCAAATTCAGGGGCTGAAGAGATGGCTCAGCAGTTAAACGTGCCTACTGACCTGGGTTCTATTCCTGAGTACTCATGTAAAGTAGGTTGAGGCTGGAATTCATTTACAGTGGCAAGAGGCCCTGGTGTGCCCATACTCACACTTTTCTCTCTTTCTCTATCCCACAAATAAATAAAAAATATTTTTTAAAAAAGAAACAAGGGCTGGAGAGATGGCTTAGCAGTTAAGGCGCTTGGCCTGCAAAGCCTAAGGACCCAGGTTCTATTCCCCAGGACCCACGTGTAAGCTAGCTGTACATGGTGTGCATGTGTCTGCAGTTCGTTTGCAGTGGCTGGAGGTCCTGTTGTCCCCATTCTTTCTTCCTCTCTCTCTCAAATAAATAAGTAACAAGAAAATTCAGCAAAAATATTTTGATAAAGCAATATAAGTTTTTACTTGAAATATTTATTATTTTAATTTTAATTTTTAGTGGGGTAGAAATATAAGGGTTGAAATGAAGAATCCCTGAGTTGTAACTTTAAGTATTCCCCCAGCTGTGTCTTCTGTTACCTGCACTTGTAGATCTAAGTAGTGTGTTTTCACTGCTGTGGCTTGTGTTTTCAGTGGTGAGTGCTGTCCTGGTCTTCTGCAGAAGACAAGCCTTTACCTCCCATGCTTCCCAGTTTCCATCCTCCCATGGCGATTCTCTTTAGTTTTTGGTTAGTTATCATTTATCCATGGCATAATTTTTTGAATACTGATGACATTAGCCACAGAGGACTCTAGGGGCATGTTCTTTAAAAAGTTTTTAAGCTCATTTTCTTCTGAGTTAGTGGTTATTTTGCTTATCATTTTTCAGCTTTCAAAAGCTCATTTTGCTCTGACAATTTTGATAGAACTATAAAAACTCCAGTGGGAAAATACTCTCAGGGCGTCTTTCAGTTCTGGTTTTGTCTTGACACTGTCCCCGTCTGAGTTTCCTGTCCAGCTGGTTCTGAGCTGTCTACTTCCTAGCTTCTTCCGTGTGGCCACCTGGGACTTCTCTTTCCCACCCCCTTGGCCAGTGCCGTGGGTTTTCTCCTTTCATGAATCTTGTTTTCAGGAGTAAGTGCCTCCCTTCCCCTGCCCTCCTCTTCCCCTTCCTCCCTTCCGCTTTTCTTAACGTCTGTTTGATCATCTCTGAGTGGGATTTAGAACAAAAGTTCATTTGATAATTATATGTAGGAACATTCCTGAATTCTTTTTTTTACATCATCCTTGTATTCTGCAATCTTGCTACATTTTATTAACTCTAGCCGTTTTGTAAATCCTCTGGAGTTTTTTATGTGAGTGATTGTATGACTTAAATAAGAAGTTATATATGTCTTTTTTTCTGTTCTTATGGCTTGCATTTCTTTTTCTTGCCTTACTGCTCTGGCTAGACCTCTAGTATAGTAGCAGAACATGACAAAAGCAGGCACTCTTGCTCACATTTCATCTCATTACCACAGGAGGAAATAATTCAGCCTACTCCTTTAAGCTTTATGTTGGTCTTATATTAGTTTTTCCTTTTCCCTTTCCTTTCCCCCTTTCTCCTTTTTCTTTTTCTCTTTTTCCCTCTTTCCCTCTTTCCCTTCTTCTTTTTTTCCTCCTTTCTCTACTTTCTTTTTTTTTTAATTGTTTATTTGCAAGCAGAGAGAGAGAGAGAGAGAGAGAGAGAGAGAGAGAGAGGGAGACAGACAGACAGACAAAGACAAAGACAAAGAGAGAATGGGCATGCCAGGGTCTTAAGCCACTGCAGATGAACTCCAGATGCGTGCTCCACTTTGTGCAGCTGGCTGCCATGGATACTGGGGAATTGAACCAAGGTTCTTAGGCTTTGCAGGCAAGCACCTCAACTGCTAATCCATCTCTCCAGCTTTCCTTTCCCCCTTTCCCTTTCTCTGTAACTCCTCTACTCTTTCTAATTTCCTAGTTTGTGGATTTTTTTTTTAAATCATGAATGGCTATGGATTTTTCCAGATGCTTCTATATAAGTAGTCTTGAGATTTTTTCCTCTTTACTGTGTTCATTGATTTTTCAAATTTTGAAGCAGTCTCCTTAATTGGGATAATCTACTTGCTCATGATGAACCTTTTTATATTGTTAAATTTGATTCCTGCAATTTATTTAAAATTTTATTTGAGACGGCGCGTGGGGGGGATGGGTGCACCAGGGTCTGTAGCCACTGCAAACGAACTCCAGATGGATGTGCCACCTTGTGCATATAGCTTATGTGGGACCTGGAGAATTGAATCTGGGTCCTTAGGCATTGCAGGCAAGTGCCTTAACCACTAAGCCATTTCTCCAACCCTGATTCCTGAAATTTTGCTAAAGATTTCTGTGCCTGTGTTTACACATATAATATGTAAATTTCTTATTTTGTAGTTTATTAGTAAGCCTTGGTATTAGCATTGGGCTAGCCTTAAAACTGAGTTGGGCACTGAGCCTTGTATTTATATCCTTTGTGGCATGAAACTTGTCCTGAGCTTTGTAAAGCACTGTTTGTTTATTTCCTAAGTTCTTTGTAGCCCAGGTTTGGTCCTGCATGCAGGTAGGAGAGATAACCTAGTAGATGTTGTTACGTATGGGATGCTCAGGCACTTTTAGAGGCCTCTACATTGCTCCAGGTTCTACCTGGTATTTAGGATGCTTTCCAAAGATCCCTGTTAAGTGCTTCTGTTGTCATTGAAATTCTATCTTGAGATGCCATCTAGTTCTGGCATGCCAGCTCTGTTTAGTTTATCAGGAGAACAGGGCTTTAAGTGAGTAAGAGACAGGTCAGTGAAGCATGTGGAAGGGCAGCTACAACAGACCTAATGTCTCTGCCGTGAAGTTTGGGAGAGAGTCACAGCCATGAGCCTTGGAATGCCAGGACACGGCAAGTAGGAAAGGGGTAATGTGACTATTTCACAGTCCTTTCCTCTCCAGCTCTGTCTGAGCTGTTACCGTCACAGTGCTTCCATGGTCATCGCTATTTTCAGGCATAAATTATGACACTTGAGTACTAAATATCTAAGCACTGGCAGCTTAGCACCACACATATGCTCCTCGTGGAAGCCTCTTAAGGCATATTTCAAAAGTGAGGAAAAATGGAAATTTTCTCAGTGTTAATTGGGACAACTAGAGGAAAAGGAATATTAATTGCTGTTACTAGCATAACACAATTAGCATTTGGACAAAGTGTAAAGTGCTCATGTAACTTATTTAATGAGTTTGAGATTTTTCTCTCTAGTGTATTTGGAAGTAATATAGCAATATGGTGTATTTGGAGTATATAAGAATTGGTAAATTGTTTTGGTAAATGGTAAAGTTTTGTCAATTTTGGAGCAATGATGATCAATACATTATTATTATTAGTGATTTTTTTTTGAGGTATGGTCTTATTTTAGGCCAGGGTGACCTGGAACTCACTCTGTAGTCCCAGGCTGGTCTTGAACTCACAGTGATCCTCCTACCTCTGCCTCCTGAGTGCTGGGATTAAAGGAGTGAGCCACCACGCCTGGCTTTAGAATTACTTTTTTCAAAAATAGAAAATAGAAGTATCTAACTCTTGCCTTTATGCTGAAGGTATTAGCAGCTTTAGAGCCCACAGCATGTGAGCTTGGTGTGAGAAGCTACTACTTGCTTTGCTTATGATGCTTTTGGTTCTAGAAATGTTCACAATAATCTTTCTGGCAGGGTAGTGTTATGAGTAAATTAAGTATTAACTGAACTTGGAATTTGGTTAACAACTGCAAAGTGATGTTTTAAAAAATATTTATTTTATTTGTAAGCAGAGAGAGAGAGAAAAGAGAGAGAGAGAGAGAGCGCGAGCGTGTGTGCGTGCATTCCAGGGCCTCTAGCCTCTTCAAAGGAACTCCAGATGCATGTGCCACATTGCACATCTGGCTTTATGTAGGTACTTGGGAATTAACCCCAGGTCGTTAGGCTTTACAGGCAAGGGTCCTAACCACCGAGCCATCTCTGCTTTGTTGTTGTTTTTGATATACTTTATGTGTATTGGTCAGGTTGCTTATTTCTGGTACCCTTATCTGTGAATATATTTCTGATGTGATACTCTTGCTTCCTTTGGGTGCCCAGTTTCTTCATTTGGAATCCCCGATACCCACTGTTGTGCCGTGAGAAGCAGTGCATACAAATACTGTAAAGACAGCGGAAATGCTGCTTGAGTTCTGTTTTCTCTCATTTTTGTTTATAATCAATCTTAAATTTTGAGGTTCAGATGAAGTACTCCATGTGGCTAGTAATTGACGACTGTTCTTAATTTCTTTTGTGTTTAGATATCAACTGTTTCTATTGTAAAAGGAAGCCGATGCAATCTAACATTATTTTAGTAGTGCTAATTAAAGTGTAAGTTTTGAATAAGTAACCCTTTGCCATGACTGTGTCAGTACTGGGTGTGGGTGTTGATTCTATACTACATGCCTTCCTCTGGCTTTTGTTGGGAGGGCCTGCAATTAAGAGCCCCGTATAGTTTGTGACTGGCACTGGTAATGTGCAGATCAAGTGTTTGGGGTGGTTCGAGGCTAGGCTGTAATCTTGGTCTCCAGGAAAACAGTGAAAATGGTATTGCTTAAAACTTGATCCCACCTTCTGTAAATATTATCAACAGTGACCTAAACAAGTTTACATTCAAACCTGTTCAGAGAATTAGGAGAGGAGAGGGATACTTTTGTCAGCCTCAGTTGGAAGGTGAACCATTGTTGGCAGTGGCCAGTTACTTTAAGAGGAGGATCTCATTGTTCCTTTGTCACTAGAATCAGGGCTACCTTGGGGCTATGTAAACTCTCATGGTTTTTCCTTAGGTAAGGTTTTTTTTTTTTTTTTTTTTTAAGATTTTTAATTTATTTATTACAGTTAGAGAAGGGGAGAAAGAGAATGGGCATGCCAGGGCTTCTAGCCACTGTAACTGAACTCCAGATGCATGTGACACCATATGCATCTGGCTTATCTGGGACCTGGAGAATCAAACCCGGGTCCTTAGGCTTCGCAGGCATGTGCCTTAACTGCTTAGCCATCTCTCCAGCCCTTTAGGTAAGGTTTTTATTAGTAAGAGTGATTTGATAGATGGTACAGAAGTTGAAACGCTCTAGTCTTAATTAAAGGGGTAGGGACTATTTTAACTTGCTGAGAAGCAAACCCTGAGTGCACATGTGTGACAGGTACTTGGTCAGTGCCCTAGCCAAGGACCAGGAGAACTGCAGCCTTGAGGGAATGCTCGCCGGGCCCGCTGATAAGTGAAAGGCCAGTGCCCCAAAAGAGGTGCAGCAGGCACTTGGCGTTAGGAAAGGGCAGAGGCACTATTTCCCAGTGAGTGAGGGAAGAGAGACTTGAGACATGGGAGGGGCCAGAAAGCTGTGGACCGACTTTCAAGTTGGATGGGGCATACCCTGCCAGGAGAGCTGCAGGAGCCATGATCAGACGGAGGCTTAGGCATGTGTTGGAATCCAGAACTTGAGATTTGCATGTGTCCGTTACGGAGAAGTCGAGGGTAATCAAGCTGTTTTGATTGAGTGGCTTCCTTGTGCTGATTCTTGAGTGCCTTTTGTAGTAATGACCTTGACACTGAGGTAGTTAATGCTGCTGCCCCCATGCCACTGATGAAGCAATTGAAGCCCAATGAAGTTAAGAAACTTGCCTGAGGTTAACATAGTAGGACTTGACCTCAGATTGGTCCCCAGAGTCTTCTGTTTCTTGCCGTTTTATATTTGGGAAGAATGACAGGGTTGGCCACAGCTCAAATACTGGCATGAGGAATACACTGAAAATGGTTGTGTGAGGGTTGGGGATGTGACTCAGTTGGTAGAGTGCTTGCTTATCCTGGATGAAGCCCGGGTTAGATTCCTAGCACCAGTTTAGCCTGATACGATGGTGTGAGTCTGTAATCGCAGCACTTGGGAGGTTGGAGGCTGGAGGATCAGAAGTCCTAGGTCATCATCTGCTACATAGCAAGTTAAAGGTCAACTTGGGCTGCATGAGACCCTGTCTCAGAAAAAAAAATTGAGAAAAAAAAGTGGTTCTATGGTTAAATTCTCTCATTTCTCTTAGTTTTTTGCCTTTGGAATGCTTTTTCTATTTTACGTAGTTCTACTTCTTTTTTTAAAAAAATAAATTTTTATTTATTTGATAGAGAGAGAGAGATACAGAAATAGGCAGGTAGAGAGAGAGAGAGAATGGGTGTGCCAGGGTCTCTAGCCACTGCAAATGGACTCCAGATGCATGTGCCCCCTTGTGTATGTGGCTTATGTGGGTCCTGGAGAGTCGAACCTGGGTCCTTTGGCTTTGCAGGCAAAAGCCTTAACCGCTAAGCCATCTCTTTAATTGCCTTTTCTTCTGTTTTTTTTGTGAGTCACCAGGAAGAAGAGCACTGTTAGGGACTTGCACCCCCTTGGCCAGCAGCCTTCATTTAGTGCTTCTTAGATAGGATCCCAATCTATTTGTTTTTCTGTCAGACTGTAAGATACTTGTAATATACTGGTAAAGTACATGTGTTGTTCTTTTCCATCCCTGGTGTTAGGCATAGCTACTTGTGAGTGGAGATCAGGTAGGACATCGTGCTGACTCCTCCCCCCCCCCCCCTTGTTAAGTGAGGGTTGTCTGCAAGACCTCCATAGGAGGCAGTGACACAGGTGAGAGTGCTCTGGCAGACTGAGCTTCCTGTGACAGTGAAGGTGGAATTGTTTTGGCTTTGTATGCCTGGCCTAGTTGGTCTTGACCTTCATGGAGGTGACATTAAAATTGGCACAGGACACACCCACCAGAGAAAGCCAGAGCCGGGACAGAGAGGACAGAGGTGGGCCCATACATTTGAGTCTCTGGGCCTGCATGCTGCACTCGATTCAGAGGGCATTAAAAAAAAATCTGCCAGAAAGGTATTTAGGTCAACAAAATACTAGCTGTGTTTTAGCTTAAATTTAAGATTCCTACACATGGAACATGACATTCAAATGCTTGGGATGCCTTTTTGGAATTATGCTGCTGTTAAAAAATCAGCCCATTTGGTCTGAATTAAACTTACCCTGAAGAAATTCTTTACAGTCTTGAAATCACAAGGAACATCGCATTTCACTGCATGTCTATTGCAGCTAGCTGGGCTCAAGTTTCTTTTGACTTCTTAAGATCTGCCGGGCCTTTCAGTATTGCACTAATGGACTTGGGTATGTGATCCCGCGTCATGTTCTTTATTGAGAAGCTCTCTGACTGACTTGGGGAATTAAGGTGCTGGAGAGAAGCAGGGTTAATCATAGGTGTAGAGAGAAAAAGCCATAAAAAGACTCTCAGGATGGAGGAGGATGCTGGAATCCCAGAGAGGGACTTGTTAAGAAATGTCTTCAACCCATTAGAAATCTTTTAAAGTGCCTTTGAGGTACATCCAAAGTACTAAAAAATGATGCCTGGAATCTACAGATGCCCCAAATTAAAGCTTTGTTCCTTAGAAGTTCCGATTAAAGTTGGTTCTTTCTCAGAAGTGCCCAGCAGGGAAGACATAGTCTTCCCCAGCTTGGTCAGACTGAAGCTTACAGTTTTACCATCCTAATTATTCTGAGTTCCATAGACCCTATTTCTGGTAGTGTGAGGGTGGGTGTGGTTTCTATCCCAGAGTCTCCTCTATACCCAGTGGCTGGTGTTCGGTTTTCATTGGCTACTGATTACTGAACACTTCAGTGCTAAGTGTGTTGACACATAAGCCCTATGATGTTTGGGACTTGATTTTTGTTCCCTGCTAAATTTCAGAGTTTAGAAGGCAGTGTGATCCTCTTGATAGTTAAAATTTCTAGTTGATATGTTATGAGAAAGTAAAAGGAAAGGTAAAATTAATTTTAGCAATTAATGTTATTTAACCCAGCGTAGATAAAATATTATGTCAACATACAATCACTTACAAATTATATAGATATTTCCCACTATTTTGTTCCTATTAAGTCTTCATCAGCTAGTATATATTTTATACATAGAAGATATCTCAGTTTGGACATGGAAGGACGTAGATCTGGTGTGTATCTGGTGTACGGTAGAAGCACAGTAAATGTTTGTAAGTGAAGGGAGGGGCTGGAAAGGGGGAGAGGGAAGAAAGGGAGATAGAAGCAAATGGTGAATCTTGAAAGGCACAGGAAAACTATTTTCCTTATTATGTCTTGGTATTTCCTAGCTAGAACAGTGGCAGAACCGCCGCGGCCTCCCAGGCCCAGGCGCCCGGGTCCTCTGCACCGGCGTCACCCGCCATTTGGTGTTTTCCCGAGGAAGAAGCTTTATCTGTTTCTTAGTAGTAACTTCTGGTGACTTTCCAGTGTTGAGGTCAGTCTGGTTGTGTCATGGACAGGAAGACAGTGAAGTGGGACTGGCTCCTTTAGAAGTCCCAGGGGCACAGACCTAAGAGTTAAGTAGTAGGATAGCTGGGAAGAAGAAGTAGCAGGTAGGTCAAGGCTGAGGGCCTGTAGGTGGGAAGCAAAGAGAACTGTACAGATTCTCAATGAGTTGATCAGTGTGTTTTGGGTAGTGCTTATGGGGAAATGGAGCAGCTCTTCACGACATGTTTCCTCTTTGTATTGTAGAAGAGTCTCGCTTGCTTACTGTTCTGAGAAACTTCTGTCTTGACTGTTTTTAACATAGTGCCACCTGTAGGAACTCTTGAGATTTTTAAAGTGTCAGTTTTTCCCCCCCTACCACTGTTTTATATTTTGTGTTATATTCCTATAGATTACATAGGATAACATGCATGTTTCATGATTAGTAACAGTGAATGTATTTCCCTTCTTTTGTTTGGTAGAAGACAAGGTTTTGTGGTGTACTTCTTGCTGACCTGTACATAGAGCAGGTTTACTGGAGATGTGTTGTCAAAGCCCCTGGTTCTCAGTTTGATATGTACTGGGCCTTCAGGTGGATAGTTGATGCATGTGTTCACATGGAGAGACTGGCTAAGAATAGAAAAAGGAAAGTTCTGTCGATCCGAGCAGACACTGATGTTAGTTTCTGATTTTGTTGTGATGTAAATCCTTTTCCATCACTGGTCACTGGTTAAGATGGAAAAGAGGAGCTAATAGTAAATGCATTTTTTCAGGGGAGAAATTCATTGCCCTATTTCTTTGGTACTGATCTATCTATCTCTGTCTCTCTCTTTCTCTGCTCCTCTCCTCCTGAAACAGTCTCATTCTGTAGCTCAGGTTGGCCTAAAACTCACTGTGTAGCCCAGGCTGGTGTCAAACTCAGGGCAATCTTCCTTCCTTAGTCACTTCAGTTTTACAGGTGTGAACCACCATACCCAGCTTGGTACTGGCATTTCTTAACCAGCATTCCTCTTGTGTTAAATTGTTCACATAAAATACAACAATGAAAAAGAGCTCAGAAACCTACCTAGCAAAGCCTGAAGATTTAAAAGTTTCATCCTAAATGTGTTTTAAAAACTCGCAACCAACTCCCTTCTTATTTGTAAAGTTCTTTATTATACAAAATTTGAAAACTATAGTAAAATGTAAAGAAGAAAATAAAAATACCAGTAATTTCAGAACCTTGTGATACTACTTTTAACATTTATATTTTCTTTCAATTTTTTTAAAAAAATTCTTTATTTATTTATTTGAGAGAGTGAGAGAGGAAAAGAGGGAGGGGGAGAGAGAGAAAGAGAGAGGGAGAGAATGAATACGCCAGGACCTCCAGCCACCGCAAACAAACTTCAGACACATGCGCCACCTTGTGCATATGGCTTACGTGGGTCTTGGGGAATTGAATTGAGTTCCTTTGGCTTTGCAGGCAAATGCCTTAACTGCTAAGCTATCTTTCCAGCCCTTATTTATTTATTTATTTTTGGGTGATGGTGGGGAGGGTTGGCTATGTTATTTTGTATCATGTTAAATTACTGTTAGTAATTTCCCCTGAAAATCATGGTTTTCATTGATGGCTTTATTCTCATGGGTTTCAGTCTTCACTTGAATCAGGCCGGCATCTGCTTGAATGCCCCTTCCCCCCACCTCGCCATGCTACTACCTTCCTTTTCTGAGGCCCTGGGGAGTTCTCTTGGGCTTCCTAGAATGCTAACTGCTGCTATGGCACTGATTTGCTCTATGCTGTTTCCCATGTACATGTTTAATTTCTCCTTCACATTTATAGAACCCCTCTTTTGGGGTAGACACTAGATAGATAGATTGCATAGCACAGTGGAAATAGAAAGGAAATGAAAACAAAATAACAAAATTTTTCTTGTGTGTTTGCTTTGGTGTTCTTAGTCTGAGGTCCAGTAAGATGCAGGTGCTGATCTTTGTCACACAGCCGGATGTTGGAGAGGAGGTGAATGCACTTAGGGGAACAGTCCAAATGAGCAAGGACCGCCCGGGCACTCCAACCACACGCAGTGTGGGTCTTGAGTTCTGTGGATTCAGAGCCCCGAACATGCCTGCAGTGCTCTGCTGTGCTTGGAGCCTGTTAGGGATTTTCGTATTTATCTCAGACATTGATGATACGTTATGAGGAGAGATGAGGTGGAGAAAGTTTAGAAAGGATTTCAAATGATGCCTGGGTAGGAACACTGTAGCATGTGACTTGAAAAGTCAACTTTGAGAAGTCACAGAGAAGTCATTTGGTTCTTACTCAGTGTGTGGCCGAGGGTTAGATATTTTGAGAGGATTCTGTAGCTGGTCGAAGGTGAACCCCTTCCTTCTAAACATATACTTAACTCTCTTTTTTTCATGTTTATGTATGTGGTTTGTGTGCATGTATGAATGTTTGCTCATATGTGTGTGGGAGCATATGTGGGTTGTGTGTGCATGTGTGTAGCCAGAGGTTGATACCAGGGATTCTCTTCTATTGCTCTTCACCTTGTTTTTTTTTTTTTTGTGGGGGGGTCAGGGTCTCATAATGTTCAGAGCTCACCAATTCCGCCAGGCAGCAAGCTTAGGGCTCCTCTGGTCTCCACTTCCTTAGTGCTGAGATTATAGGCTTGCGCCACCATGACTGACTGACTGACTACACTTCATGTGTGTGCTGGCGATCTGAACTCATGTCCTCAGCCCAGCAAGCGTCTACCCACTCAGCCATCTCTTCAGCCCAGCTTCCACTCATTAAGATTAACTGAAGCTATTTAACTTTGGCTTTTTAGCCTGTATGAAGATAGGTGTGGAGGAATAATGTTTACCTTTCTTCTTGTTCAGTAACCTCCTCTGGTCTCAACTTACATTTTTTTTTTTTTAATTTTTCAAGGTAGAGTCACACTCTAGTCCAGGTTGATCTGGAATTTTCTGAAGTCTCAGGCTGGCCTCAAACTCACAGCAGTCCTTCTGCCTCTGCCTCCTGAGGACTAGGATTAAAGGAGTGTGCCACCATGCCCGGCCTTGGTCTCAAATTTTGGAGCAAGAAGAAGCCAGAGACTTAGGGACCTCAGGGAAAACCATGACTCCCAGTGACCAGCAACTCCTGACAGCAGGCTCTGATATTGGTAGAAATTTCAGGCGTCCCTAGAACCTACAGAAAGAAGTTTGAGTGCCTTGTTTAGCAGGAGGACTTCTTGATGGGGCTTTTGCCTTCCTGGGTGACTTTGCTTCTTGTGCCCATTCACCGAGCTTTGTTCCACTGTGAAATCCTTGCGCATGTGGCGTCCTCACCTTCCATACCCTCACAGTCCTCTGATTTAGAGTTAGTATCTGGATAAATTTTCTGACTTCCTGCAGTTACTTCACTGCACATACAGGTACATTATAGTACCTTTGAGGCTAGAGGAAGATGTGGAATGTCCTTCTCTGTCATTCTTTGCCTTATTCCCTTGAGAAAGGGTCTCTCACTAAGCCCATAGCTCCCTGCTTTTTGGCTCAGCCAGTGCCCAGCAAGCCTCGACAATCCTCCTGTCTCTGACCCCCTCCAGCACTGTGGTTCCAGGTGCACACCTCACTGGCTTTTGACATGCTGCTAGGGATCCGAACTCAGGCCTTCATGCTTGTGCTGTAGCAAGCACACATACCCACTGAGCCATCTGCCCAGCCTTGAAAGTTTTGGTCTAGTTGTTTAACTTGCTTCTTTATCCTATAGTGGTCTTGAAGAGAGGAACTGTGTAGTCAATCTGACTTCAGTGCCTAAAGAGCACTAAACAAACAGCACATCCTGGGGCGTTCAATACCTTGTGGAGGTTTGAATATAATTATCATTTGCTTTACCATATAGATCATTGTGGCTTTGCGTTTGGAACTTATTATCCATGATAAACATAGTTGAACTTTTTAACTGGCTGATTATAACCATTGAGAAATCCAAGAGTGAAGTTTTCTTGGATCTTTTATTAAAATAGCAGTAGTGAGAATGTCATTTTATGATAGGGGCATTCTTAGTTTCTATAAGACAACTTATGTTTTGAATTATCTTATTTTCAGACTCCCTAAAATTATCAGATCACTGTAATCAAGTCTTCAAGAAATACGTCTTGCCAGGGGTGGTGGTGCACACCTTTAATCCCAGCACTCAGGAGGCTGAGGTAGGAGGATTGCTGTGTTTTTGAGGCCAGCGTGGACTGCGGAGTGAGATCTAGGTCAGCCTGGGTTAAAGTGAGACTCTACTTCAAAAAACAAAAACACAACCCCAATAAAACAAAGTAAGCAAACAAAAAAGAAACACAATTTGAGAGCTCATTTGGAGGCTCTGGCAGAAGAGCGTGGCTGTCGTATTCCTTTGACCAAATACTGGCCTTCCTCTAGTCAGGGAAGGGTTTTCTCAGACTAAGCATGCAGCTTTTGGAGAGACACACATAAGAAACACATCTTAATTGAGACTCAAAAAATGGTAAAGGGCGCTGGAGAGATGGCTCAGCAGTTAAGGCGCTTGCCTGCAAAGCCAAAGCATCGCGGTTCGATTCTCCAGGACCCACTGTAAGCCAGATGCACAAGGGGGCGCATGTATCTAGAGTTCGTCTGTAGTGGCTGGAGGCCCTGGCATGCCCTTTCTCTCTCTCTACCGCTTTCTCTCCCAAATAAATAAATAAAATATGTAAAAAAGATTTTTAAAAACTGGTAAAAGAGGCTAAGACGAAACTTGAAAATTCTCATTTTTAGGTTTGAGAAGCACTAGGCACTTAAAGAAAAATTTGGGATGGAAGAATTTTATGATGAGAAATTAGGCATATGGGCAACCAGCGGACAGATTGTGTTCTGCTGTGCTGTGGAGCTCACTGTTTGCAAAAGCCCACCCACAAAATGCTATCAGACCACACTCATGCCTGCAGACTTGCTTTCATAGGGACTTGGTAGTTCAGTGTTATCTTGGGCCGTCAGATCCTTGGAAATCTAGTCTGCTTGAATAGAGGTTTCTTTTCTTCCAGAAAGCCATTAGGAAAGCTGCAAGATGAAATGTAATTCCTGGCATATGAAATATAATAGGCAAATCCTCTTCCTAGCCAACCAGATTTCTAGGGCACCATACCTATCATACTGACCCTGGCGTGATGGACTCTTCAGGCTAGCCAAGGGGGATGAAGTGTTGAGGGTTGTCTGACATTCCTCCCAGAAAGAGCTTAGGACTTGCTTCCCAAGTTTTGTTTTGTCCCCTGCCAACATGTCATCCTAGATCTCTTCAGGGAGTTGTTCCATTGGACACTGCCTCTTTCCTCATAGCTTTTAGCTGACTCTAATCAAAACTGGGTGTAGCTCCCTTGCCACTCCAGCTTTAGCTCCTCTGTTCACCTAGTTACTGTGTATTCCCTTTCAAATGTTGATATGTTAAATGGAACCTTTGCTACTGTTGTTTGGTAGAAACTTTTTGAGTTCTCAAAGTAGTGTCGCTTTCTTATTCCTCTTAGGTACACTGGCTGGATGAGCTCTCACTTTCTAAGGAAGTACCTCCTCCAGTGTGACTGTCTTTAACTGTCTGGATCTCCTCTTCTGTAGTTGCTCCAGCTGTGTGCATCATTGTACAGTGTCACTTACTGTCATCAGCAGAAAAAAAATGAACCTTATTCAAAAACAAATTATTTAACTGGATATTTGATTTTGAATCATGTTTGAATTAAATGGTAATTTATATTGCAGAAAACATTTCAGATATACCTGAAGTTTTTTGTTGAATAATGTGTTCAAAGTATCACATAAAGGTAAATTTCAAGTTACCTGCTATTATTTTTGCGTGATGGATAACAATTAGGAGAAAGAGAATTAGAACAATTTATACGACTGATTTCACTATTAGTTTTAAGAGGAAACCATATCAGAGCTTGTCTAAGACATTCAGAACTTGGTTTTTTTTTGTTGTGTTTTATAATTTGGTTGCATTGTGCATGATGCTACTGAAGAAAGAGAAAAGATGTACAAGGACATAATTGTAGCCAAATGTGCAGTTCTTTTAGTGAAGTGGAATCCAGAGAGGCCCTTAAGGAGATCTGTCTTTAAAGAAAATACTTCATGATCCATAATTCAAATAGCTTAATAAAATATACTTCAAATCGTGTGGCTTTGACATAGCAGTAAAGAAGAACGTACATCATGGGCCGGAGGGATGTCTAAACGGTTCAGGCGCTTGCCTGCAAAGCCAAAGGACCCAGGTTCAATTCCCCAGGACGCATGTAAGCCAGATGCACAAGGTAGCACATGTGTCTGGAGTTCGTTTGCAGTGGCTGGAGGTCCTGATGTGCCCATTCTCTCTCTCTCTCTCTAATAAATAAATAAAATATTTTAAAGCTTGAAAAGTATACATTTTTTTGGTGTAACATTGTCAAGCACACAGCTTGACGAAGATTTGTTTCATTGGAATAAGCAGCATTCATTGAACCCTTTGTGAGTTCACATAAACTCATGCCAGCACCTCTAACGTAATGAGCTGGTCCTGCTCAGCACTACCCTGAGGCTTACCTCACTGAGACCTCCTTCCTTGAACTTTACCCCAAAGACCAGGACTGTCAGCACTGACTTGTTTTTCCTTGGCTGTTTGCTTGGAGAAATTTCTCTGTATCAAGTACTAGTTAATGTGCCCGGTAATGCTAGATACCCTTTTATTTTAGTTAGGTTTTGCATAACTGCAAGGTTAATGATTGAGTCTGCACGGTTCAGTTGTGAAGCAAGATCTTGCTCAGGGACACAGTGAGTCTGATGGTTTCCTACCAGGGTTTGAGGGTGGATCTTGTACCTTTTCTGTTCTATTGTGATGTCCTGTACCATAAAGAAGGGAACACAGGGCTGGGAAGGTGACTCAGCCGTTAAAGGCTCTTGCTGGCTAAGACTGCATGCCCAGGTTCAGTTTCCAAGCCATCCATATAAGTCAGATGCAAAAAGGGGCACAAGTGCTGGTGGTCATTTTAGTGGCAAGAAGCACTGGTATGCCACACACATGTATAAATACATAAAATTAAAAAGAGAACATAGTGTCTTGACAGTGTTTATTACTCTGTTTTCCTAAGATGTCAGTCAGGATCTCCTTTAATATATTCAGGCCAAATCAAAATTAATTTTTAAAAATCAATTTTTCAGGGCTACAGAGATGGCTTAGTGGTTAAGGTGCTTGTCTGCAAAGCCTGAGGACCCAGGTTCAATTCCCCAGTCCCCACATAAGCCAGATGTACAAGATGGTGCATATGTCTAGAGTTTGTTTGCAGTGCCTGGAGGCCCTGGCCTGTCCATTCTCTCTCTATCTGCCACTCTCTCTCTCTCTCTAATAAATAAAATAAAAATCCATTTATTCACCAGCCATCCCACAAGCCATCTGTCCATCCATGTATCTTGACTACTTAGTGCTGCCCCAGACCCTGTGGGTAAGTTGGCTACCAAGCCCTCTCTGCTCTAGTGAAAGTTATAGCCTTGTTATAGCACCTTATTAGAGGGGTTGGAGAGATGGCTCAGTTGTTAAAGGTTCTTGCCTGCAAAGCCTGACTGCACAGATTTGATTTCCAAGAATCCACTTAAAGCCAGATGCACAAAGTAGTTCATGTGTCTGGAGGGTTTTTTTTTTTTTTTTTTTTTTTTTTTTTTTTTTTTTTTTTTTGCAGTGGTAGGAGGCCATGGTACACCCATACTCACTCACTTTCTCTCTCTATGCCTCTTTCTCCTTACACAGTTAGTGGAATGGGGAAGGCTGAGTGTTCAATTTCCATTTTGGATCTCTCAGCCCCAATGCAAGATTTACAGGAAAACTGTTAGTGTCTTTTGACCCACTCCCTTTTACTTAATTTGTTTTGATTAGCACTATTAGTAATTTTGCCTGTCATGTTATGTGGTCATTTAAAAAAGATGTACCATATTTAAAAATGTGATATGATGAGTTAATGTCAAAATTTCTTCATTAAGGACAGTGACATTAAGAAGAATGTTTTTTAAACTGGCGGCTTGAGTTAGCTCTAGCTGCTGGGGCATATCTATGATCACTGCTCACAGATTTGTTTATTTTTATTTATTTATTTTTTTGGTTTTTCGAGGTAGGATTTCACTCTAGCCCAGGCTGACCTGGAATTCACTCTGTATTCTTAGGGTGGCCTCAAACTCACAGTGATCCTCCTACCTCTGTCTCCTGAGGGCTGGGATTAAGGGCGTGTGCCTACACGTCTGGCCTTGCTCACAGATTTTTTTTTAAGGTAAATTAAATTGCGAAATTTTAAGTACCCAGTTAGAGTTAAATCTCTTTCTAGGACTTACCTTACATGACTACGGGATGACTGGTTTCTGCTGAGTTGAAGATGACTATCTTTAACTCCAAAGGTAGCCAAATGACACAGGCGAGTTTGCCGTGGCTATGGCAGATGACTATCTTTAACTCCAAAGGTAGCCAAATGCAGCAATTTAAATTAAAATTTAAAGTGAGAGCATTTGGCCAGGCGTGGTGGCGCACGCCTTTAATCCCAGCACTTGGGACGCAGAGGTAGGAGGATCACCGTGAATTCAAGGCCACCCTGAGACTCCATAGTGAATTCCAGGTCAGCTTGGGCCAGAGTGAGACCCTACCTCAAAAAAAAAAAAAAAAAAAAAAAAAAAAAAAAAAAAGCGAGAGCATTTGTTTTGAGACTAGCGAAATCATTCCTTTTGAGGTGTTGCAGCGTCTCAGTTGGACGGTGCTGCCATCTTCTCCACCCCCAAGCTAGGGATTTCAGCTGACTGCAGGCCAGTACCCAGGGTCTCCACCTGATTCACCCCGCTGCCTTCAGCCCCGCTGCCCCTTCAGGCTCCAGTCTCTCCTGAAGGCTGCAGCGGTGACCCCTCCACAGCAGTGTTGGCATTTTTATTGTGTGAACACAATGTATATGTGCGTGTGCAGGCATATGGTTCTGATTGTGACAGTCTCTAATAATAAACATTTTGCCTATTCCTCATTGCCCTAGCTTGTCTGAACTCCTCAGCAGGTAGTTTAGAAACTTCATGGGTTGAATCCATTCTTCTAGCACCAACCGCTTTTCTTGCCCTTCCTGTTGGATCCAGCAAATGAACTACTTCCTTCTGGTTTGGCTCTTAGTCCTGCTCTGTTTGTGTTGTTTGCTTTGGTTCAGACAGCTGTCTCACCATGAAAACCACCATCCCATCTTGTCTGCACATCGGATGTCGATGCATGTTAAAGCAGTTTTCATCTGAAGTGATGAGTGCGCATTCTGGTCTGTTAAAATGCTTTGTATTTTATAATTTAATTCATGATTATGAGGAACATATCTTTTCTTTCCTTTTTTTTTGTGTGGCAGAGTCTCTCTGTGTAGTCCAGGTTGGCCTTGAGCTCCTCGTCTCCTTTGCCTCAGCTTCCTGCCTGCTGGCTGGGCTCACAGGCACGTGCAAACGTGCCTGGCTCGTGTTCTGATTTTGAGTCTTACATGTTGTGACAAATTCTCCCATGGATTTTGTTTACCTTGAAGGGCTTACAGCCTAGATGGAATTAAAAAGCTAAAATTAAATTGTAATTCTTTAGACTTAATTTGTTGAGGGTAATTACTTTTCAGTTTGGGTCCTATTTGTAAGTTTTGCACTGTTACCACATTCATCATTAAGAACGGTACCATTTTCTTTTGCATTAATAAGCACTCACTTATGCTTCAACTGCGTGATAGAATCACAAAGTTTCAAGCTTCCTTGAGTCCCTTCGTGTATTTGAAAATAAATATTCACACTTAAGCATTATCTGAGTGAGGAGAGACTAGTGTCTTGGGATGTTGAGATATGGTGGTCATCTTTGTAATCAATGATGGCTGATTCCACAAAAGCTTATATAGTCGAGAAATGATGTTGCAGTGGGCATCTGGCTGTCTGGATTTGTGAAGGAGGGGGCAAATGTGAGGTCATAGGCATCAAAAAGACAGTGAAGGCGGGTGTGGTGGTGCACATCTTTAATGCCAGCACTTGGGAGGCAGAGGTATGCAGATCACCATGAGTTCAAGGCCACCCTGAGATTACCAAGTGAATTCCAGGTCAGCCTGGGCTCCCTTGAACAACCAAAGCCAAAACAAAATAGACAGTGAAGCAAAACCATGATTCTGGTGCTTCCTTAGCCCTTTCTCTCTGGTGGCTCTCAGCATAGAAGTTCATGCTACCATTAGAGTTTTTTGTATGGTTTGGTATTTAAAATATGTTTGCATGATTCATACTTTTTCTCTTCTCAAATACCATGTGCACTGCAGCCTTTAAAAAAAAATTATGGGGCTGGAGAGCTGGCTTAGTGGTTAAAACACTTGCCTGTGAAGCCTAAGAATCCAGGTTCATTTCCCTAGTACCTACATAAGCCAGATGCACAAGGTGGCACATGCGTTTGCAGTTCATTTGCAGTGGCTGGAGGCCCTGGCATGCCCATTCTCTCCCCTGCCCCCTCAAATAAAATGTTTTTAAAAATTCTGTCTTTCCTCTCCTGAAATGTTCTTTGTCTCTGCCTCTTTTTTTGGGTCTGTACCACTGAGCTATATCCCTAGCTCCTCTGGTCTCCTTTTGTGAGAAATGTGCTCAGGTACTCACTGTTCTTCCTTAATTAAGCCCACTGATGTGATCTTAAACCTTTATGTCTTTCGTATTCTTTGAAGTTGTATCTCTGTACACCCTGTCTTCATTGATCACTCCCTAGGAATTGGTTTGCAAGCTTTGTGAAAGGACGGCCAATGTTAGGATCTTTGGAAATCTATGTTTCTTTGCTCAGAACCACATATTCAGTAGATGTTTAAGAAATGCTTTAACTGAAGTAAATTCTTAAACGATTGGACCTCAGTTAGGATCTGACTTGTTTGGCTTATGAGGGCACAGACTTGGCTCTCATTTTCAATTGGGGCAAGTGTGGCACTCCCTGTTGAGAATGAGGCAACATTGCTGAAACTTGTGTCATCATTTAAGTCTGACCACTTCTCGATGCTCATGATAGGTTCCTTGATGTGTGTGCCTGTCCTGCCTTCAGTTACACACTTCTGCTTTCCTAGCTTTTCTTCTTTCTTTCTTTCTTTCTTTCTTTCTTTCTTTCTTTCTTTCTTTCTTTCTTTCTTTCTTTTTTCTTTTTTTCCCGAGGTAGGGTCTTACTCTATCTCAGACTGACCTGACCTGGTATTTACTATGTAGTTTCAGGCTGGCTTTGAATTCATGGCTATCCTCCTACCTCTGCCTCCCAGTGCTGGGATTAAAGGCCTGTGTCACCACACCTGGCTCTTTTCTAGTTTTTGTTATGTCATTAACTGTGTGTTTCTGAGATTCTAGTGAAGGGAAGAGAGACACAGTTGATTATCTGGTTGTGTTATCGGCCCCATCTGTTTCCTGTGTATGACAGCAGTTCCCACTTACTGCCTGTTGCCCATGTGCTGAGCAGCACTGCCCAGATGCTGATTTCAGCTTTTAGTGGGGTGATCACCAAGGTCTCACTTCCCAAGCCTCAGGCCATGAGCTTGCCATTGGTATGCCTTCTTGTCTCCTTAATACCAAAGATGACTTTTCTGGCATGAAGAGTAGGTGATGGAACACTGGTAGGTGTCTGGAGAGCCTGTCTTGGCTCCCTAGGGGTCAGGGCCCTGTGTTCTAGTGTGCTGGCTTTTTTTTTTTTTTTTTTTGGTTTCCTGAGATAGGGTCTCACTCTAGCCCAGGCTGACCTGGAATTAACTATGTAGTCTCAGGGTGACCCCGAACTCATAGCGATCCTCCTACCTCTGCCTCACGAATGTTGGGATTAAAGGCGTGCGCCACCACACCCGGCCTCTAGTGTGCTGTTTCAAGAGGAGCACCTACTTATGTTCATGTTAGAAATGATTCAAGGTGTACACACAAAACAGCTGAATTCTGACTGTTTTGGCATTGTTATGTAAAAGATTTGCTTTTTTACAGAATTGTGTCAGGGGTAGTTTCTGTGAACAGGTGGGTGGATGTCAGATGTGGCTGATTGTGCTAAAGGGACATTGTGATTGTGTGTGTGCTTTAATTAGTGCAAGTGCACCTAGAGGAATGAGTGTTATGTTAGACATTATCGCCACCTTTAATATGTAAGTATTTCAAACAGACTGAATAGGATAGGGTGTGTGTCATTTTTGACATTTTACAAAAGTTCCCGTTGCCTTTTCCTCCTTCCTGATCCCACGCTGCTCCTCTCCTGTGGCAGGACACATTACTTGGCCTCTGAAGGGAATCTTCTGCTGAGATTGCGGCAAGTTAATAGGGTGGTGGTTTCCTTTAGGGACACGAGGTTTATGGACCTTCTGTTTTCAGGTCACCGTTACTGTGTCCTTCACCAGGGAGGAGCAGTTCTTCCCAAGAGATCCAGTGAACGTGACACAGGGCCGTGAGCAGGTGGGGAGCATGTGCGTGTGGGGTGAGCCTGATTGGCAGTGCGCACACCTCTCAGTTGTGGCCCCCCAGCTGTCTCACAGCAGAACGTGATCGCTCCAGACCTGCCTTCTCTCGTGTGGGGTGCGCACTTTAGCTCACAGTGGGTTTGTTTATTGTTTTTAAGGCACTCTACTTTCTTCTACGCATTTCTTTCAGGTTCTGGATTTTTGAGTACTTTTTATTGAGGGTTAAATGAAATATAATAGGAAAAAGGCTAATGTCTGTGTAATGTAATTTTATGCCACAGCTTTAAGAAGTTCATTTCTGAAGTTACATCAAAGTGGAATTACATTAGCCAATCAAGGATTTTTTTTTTTTTTGAGGCAGACTCTTTCAAGCCCAGGCTGACTTGGAATTCACTCTGTAACCCATGTCGACCTTGAACTCAAGGCAATCTTTCTTCCTCAGCCTCCTGAGTGCTGGGGGTACAGGTGTGAGCCGTCACACACAGTTTGTATTCAGTTTTTAAACATAGGTTTTTAAAATATGTGCTAAATATTCTTTAATTAATGTGCACATTTGAACTCGTATTTTTGTTTTATTGAGAACTTTATTTATTTATTTATTATTGCTCATATTCCCACCTGGTTATACTCTTATGTTCCCTTTCTCCCACGCCCCTTCTACTGTGGACCCTCCTCAGTGGGGTAATCGATTGAATTAGTATTTTTTTTAACAAAAATATAATTAAGGAGGCAAATATATGTAACTAACGATATAACAATTTAATGAATGTTAGAAAAAATATCTTTTGGTAATATATATGTCATAATTAAGGAGTAGAAAAACAAACATCCCAGTAATTCTGTCATTCATTAACATATTTTTTCTGTATATTTTTTCTAGTTTTCTCCCCAAAATATGCATGTTTTAAAATAGTTTTTATAGTTTGATACATGCCCTATCAGCAAATGAGTTACTTATAAACACTTCCTGAATTATCATTATTCTTTATACAGAAGTTGGAGGCTGCCTGATTCAGTGATAGAAGCCCAGTCTTTGGGTCAGGCAGACTTGGGTGGAGCACTGCTTATCCCATTATGAAGTGAACTGTAAGCCTTCAGCCAAGTTACTTAACTACTTTAGGTCTGTTTTCTCAAATGAAAAGTAAGATATGTGGCTAAGAGTCATCTTGTGGGGATGTTCTAGGAATTCAGTGGAATGATGCTGGGAACATAGTGAATGTCACCTAGTAATTCTGTGAGGCTGTTCTGCATTATTTAGGAAGGGCAAGGGTGTTGAGATAGGATGATCTTGGGTTTAAACTCCAGTGTTATTGCTTATTAGTTTATCTTGGCAGAATTTAAAACTTCACTGATTTTTACTTGTACCCCTTTGTAAAAATATAAATAACACCTGTCTCCCAGGATCATTATATTGATTACATGAGGTAGAGAATACACTATATACACACAATAGTAGTGGTCATTATTATTTATAAGGGAAGTACTTAATTGGAAGACAAATTTGACACTTGACTAAATTATTATCAAGATAGAAGCTCCTAGATGTCCTAGATTTTATTGTGTTTCTTATCATAAAAGTACTTGTGGCTAATGGAAGTAAATGAATGTAGTTTGATAATTGCTGCTGTCTCTGTCCCTCGGCTTTGGAAAATAAGTAGTCATGTTTAACATAACCCGTGAGGGGCACTTTTGAAGTCTTCACAAGTGTCATGAAAAGCTGCTGGCTGTAATTATACACGGAAATATTGCTTTATTAGTGTTTCCTGTGTATGTATTATAGGTCGTCCGCATCCATCCCTCTTAGGTTGGGTATCTATCATAGGAGTTCTAGACTTCTCCTGTTCTTCATTTTTATTTTAAGTTTTTAAGACAAATCAATCCTTATCATTGCTCCTTTTTGCTAGTGTGCTGTGCCTTCTGTTAATTATTAATTTATATGTTTACTGGGTGAAGATTTTATGTAAAAGATACACTGTTTCATACTCCTCATTGAATATTGTTGTGTGACACTTCTACAGTTTTTCATATTGTCACATTGAATCATAGAAACAGTGCCTTTTTGGCTAGTAGCTGTGTAATCGTGTGTGGTGAGAGAAGACCATGTGCTGGTGTGCTCCAGCTGCCGCCGTGCCCCTGGTGTGACTAAACTTCAGGTTTGCAGTCTTGCTGCGGCCTGCCCTTTGCTCCTGCTGCAGACCAGTCCTTCTCTCTGCCCGTGTGTGGCCTACTGTCCACACTCAGCTGCGCTTTGCAGTCTAGGAGGACGCTTATTTTCCCTCTGACCCCATTCTCAGGTGCATGCGCATGTACACACGTGCATGCGCACCCCCCCACTTTGCAGTGAGGGGACTGTATTTGGGTTCAGTTGAAATCAATAAGAACACAAAATCAATGAATTCCTAAGGATGTAAATTTCTGTTTTAGAGGTTGGCACTCAGGAGTGGCCTTCACATTTTCTAAATTTAGCTTTCAGTGACTTGCTTAAAAAAAAAAAAGTTACCAGAAAACATTTTTTTTTCTTAATGATCTGGGATCCAGAGCAGAGAAAGATAACTTATATTTTAACTGGAAAAATTTAATACATATTTTAAAAAATTTTTATTTATTTATTTGAGAGAGAGAAAAGAGAGAAAGAGCCAGAGAGAGAGAGAGAGAGAGAGAGAGAGAGAGAGACAGACAGACAGACAAGACAGACAGAACGGGCATACCAGGCCTGTAGCTGCTGCAAATGAACTCCAGACACCTGCACCACCTTGTACATCTGGCTTATGTGGGAGGATTCAAATCTGAGTCCTTTGGCTTTGCAGACAAATGCCTTAACTGCTAAGCCATCTTTCCAGCCCTAATATTTTATTTATATTTATTTGTTTGCTTGAGGGGGGAAGAATGGACATGTTAGGGGATCCAGCCACTGCAAACGAACTCCAAATGCAAGTGCCACCTTGTGCATCTGGCTTATGTAGGTGCTGGGGAATTGAACCTGGGACCTTTGGCTTTTCGGGCAAGTGCCTTAACTGCTAAGTCATCTCTCTTAAACTGGAAAATTTTAGAGCCAGCCCCAAAATTACTGAAAGGATAAAAACTATTATTTCCTTTCAGGTTTGTTAAGGGAAAGAATGTGTCATAATTTCACTTGAAGTAATTTTTCTCTAAATTGCCATAATAGGGCCAGAGTACCCTCTCCCCTTAGAGTATGCTAAGGCATATTCTTTTGAGTAAAGGACCATCTCCTGACTGGGACTATACTTGTGAGGTTTAACATTGTGCTTAGCATTGCAAGGGCTCTCTTTATATTCTCTCGTTTGATCTTCCCAATAATCTTGTGAGTTATGAAAAAGAGGTTTTCTTCATTTTACTGAAGATTTAGAATTTCATGACCACTAACTGATGGCTGGGAGTGCGGCCTCCCAGCTCCTTACTCCTCGCCTTTTGTACATTGCTGTCCGTGCTGCTTTCCCTTATTAACCTGGGGATATTTTGGTCCTTGATATTGTAATAATTGTTCACTACTCAACAGAGTTTTCTTGAAGACAAGTTTTAAACTATAGGCATTTAGGGATGAAAGAGAAGATGACGTTTCTGTCCTTGGGGAAGATAGTCACTGCGATGGTTAATTTTGATTGTCAACTTGATGGATTGACAGAAACCTAGGAAAATAGTAAATCTCACTTCTGGGTGTGTTTGTGAGGGCATTTCTACAGAGGGTTGTTATGAGGCACAGCACTTCTCTGGGGGGGGGGCACCCTGAATGTGGGCAGTGCCAGTCAATAGGCTTGAGCCCAGTGGAGCAAAAGTGGGGGAAGCCCACTACCATCAGCTTGCTCTGTGTGCTTTCTGGCCGTCCAGCGAGTAGCCTTCTCTGCTCCAGCTTCTGGTGCATGACATCCTGTCTGACCTCAAGCCTAAAGCCATCGATCCAGTGGACATTGCAGGGAAATCTCTGAAACTGAGAGCTCCAGTAAGTCGTCTGCCTTTCATGTTGGTTTTCTCAGGTATTGTTACAACAGTGAATAACTAGCACCATGGTCTCTGCACTGGTGGCAACTTGATAAAGTGGTTATTGTGTCTACAATAATATTGGCTTGTAGATAGGAGCACACTGATTGCTTACTGCATGTATGAATATGCTAAGTGTTAAAAAGAAAAGCAACAGGGGAGTGTAAGGTCTTCACAGCTATGTTGAGCAGGGGAAGTCTTTCTGAGGAAGTGATGTCTCAGCTAGGTAAAGAGCATTTCAGACAAAAGGACCATCATGAAAAAGGCCCCACTGGCTGACTGGAGACCCCCACAGGTGGCCAGGGGAGCACAGTAATCTGGGGAGATGGAGGCTCCAGATGTGGTTGATGAGAAAGGATTCAACAATACAGGCCCGATAGGCCATGCTAAGCAGCCGGGATTTTGCTGTGGCGTGGGGACTCTCTTCTCCATGTGCCTGTGGTGTTTCTGCACTGACTTTTCTGGACTGTCTTTCAGTGGTGTATCAGGAACGGTCTTGGATGGTGTTTCCCTCCGTGCAAGGGCTGGCCATGCTTGTTCTCCAGTTTAGTGAACACAGTGCGTTCTTCCGGGGTAGGGGCCAGGTGGTCTTAAACCATGTTACACAGATGACTGTTCACTGAACCTTGGGATCTCTTGTAACATACTCTGCCCTGGAGGGCTGTACCTGGTCCCCTGGTCACCTGATGAGAATTGGGGCTTGAAGGGACTGGCACTGAAACATGCTGCCACTTGCACTTGGGCTCCTCTTAATCTCTATTCTCCTGGCTTCTGAGAACATCTGTGCAATTGGCAGGCGACCCTTTTACCTTACTGGTAGGGTGAAATTGTATATCCTTCATATCTGTTGATATCTAAGGGAGGCATTGGAAACTGTTTAGCAGGGGAATAATAAAATGTAGTTGACCCTTAAACTTTTTACTTTTCTATTTTTTGTTATTTGTGAGTGCTTTTGTATGAAGTGCATGTGTGGACACGTGTGCTACGGTGTGTGTGGAGGTGAGAGGACAGCCTTCTTCTGAGACAGGCTGTCTCGCAGCACCTGCTTGTGAGCGTCTAGATTCTCCTGGCTCCGCCTCTTTGCCATAGGCAGGTTTTGGGATCATGATGTGTGCAACACTTTGTGTCCTGCTTTATGTAGGCACTGAAGGTTGAACAGTCAGTCAGTTGCAAGCAAGCTCCTTAAACTGCTGCCCCATCACCCCAGCCCTAGCTCAGCCTGTAAAAAGTCAGCATACTGCTCTGTGAACAGTGGCTTTGGGTACAGCGGTGACTGATGAGGAATGTGAGGTACTTGTGTAGTTGAGAGACAGTAGTGGTGTGGGCCACTGTGGGGACAGTGGAGGTGAAGAGAAGGGAAGGATTCCAGGAGGTATTTGGGAGGTAGAATTTGCTGGACTTTACATAGTTGAACTAGGATGTGAAAGAACTTAATGGGGAGTGGATTTTAGGTTTGTGACTCAAGCAACTGGCTAGAGAGTCATGGCTTCTGAGATGGAGAAGCCACAAGATGAAAAAAAAATAAACCTTTTAAAGTTTGCTATATATACAGACTTCCAGTGTGTATGTGTACGTATCTGTGTAATAAATATATATATGAGTAGGACTTATTTTTCTTGTCACCTCTTCAGCCTTTTCAGTAGCATCATGGCTTGAATCTCTTATCTAGGTAAAAATATTAAGTTTAAAATTTGCAGTGAAAATAAAAAAAGAAACTCAAGATGAGGCATGGTGGTGAATGTTTTTAATCTCACCACTTTCTAGGCTGAGGTAGGAAGATCACAATGAGTTTGAGGCCAGAGTGGGCCAGAGTGAGGCCATGCCTCAAAACAACAACAACAAAAAATTATAGTGAAAGGAAATAAATTATTATTATTATTAATTTGGTTTTTTGAGGTAGGGTTCCACTCTAGCCCAGGCTGACCTGGAATAGTCTCAGGGTGGTCTCGAACTCACAGCAGTTCTCCTCCCTCTGTTTCACCAGTGCTAGGATTCAAGGCATGTGCCACCACGCTCGGCAATGAAATAATTTTTAGAACTGGAAATCCTCTTCCTTCTATCCCCTCTACTACCCTTTTCCCCGTCCTCAATCATGTTGAGCACATGTTATACCACTGAACTCTGGGTAGGGAGAGACTAGACTTCAGTTATTTCTGATTGAACTTGTACTCCATAAGCAATGAAAAACAAAAGACCTTCGTTCTATCTGGTTGGAATCAGTTCTGTGTTGCTGGGATGAACACCCACAGCTCATGGGAGGAAGGGATTTATTTCAAGCTTACAGATACAGTAGAGAAGTTCCATCAAATGGCAGAAGAAGCTGGCTCCCATTCATAAGTCCAGGCAGAGAGAGAAAGTGCAGCAAGCAAATGCTAGAAATTGTAAGCACAAAAGGGCAGCAAACAGCAGGGGACCCCTCCCCCACCCAGAATTCAGATTGTTCTATATACCTTTTGGCTAGAATCCAGATATGCCCCAAACACACCTTAGGGTTGTACCCTAGGATACACCCCCAGTGACACCTCTTTAGCCAGGCATCTGGAAATCCAAGTTAGAAGCTTTAATAAACACCTGAGGCTATGGGGAGGGGGGGGGGGACACATCCATTCAAACAACCACACTAATTTAAAGATAGTCTTAGAAAGGATGAACTAAGGCCACAAAATCCTCAGTGCTGGTTAAGAGGCATTTCCATGGTGTTATGACTCTAAATGGCTCTAGAGATCGTTCTACCAGAAATGCTGTTCATATGCACTTATTTCTGTTTTTTTTTTTTTTTAGAAGACAAATACTACCATCATTTTTATTTTCTTTTGCTTCCCTTTTATGGAGATCCATCTTTCTGGTTTTTCGAAGAATTTTTAAGTACCTCTAGGGGACAGTGACATAAAAGTTTCCTGAGATGCCTAGTCTTTGCTGTCGAGAAATGCTGCCTTAGTATCCCATTGTACAAACTCTTTAAAACGGCTCAGCAAGCCCCCTTCATGTTTTGTGCTATGGGCTAAACACTAGCATTCAAATCCATGGACTGTGTTTTCAGTTTCATGAATTGGTTATTGCTCTTCTTTCTCTTGCCTCCAATTGTAAAATAAAGCAAAACCAAAAAACCACACACAGCTAGTAACAAGATTTTACCAGAATCTTCTGAGAGGAAGGTGGACCAGACTGCAAGTTGTGGAATGTGATAGATAACTTCTCTAAGGCATGGCTTGCTTTGCTCTTGAAGGTGGAATCGCAGTGTGGCTCACATTTTTGTGCCTCTATTCCTTTTCCCTTCCTTCAGGATGATGTCCCTCTTTTCCTGTAGCTGTGGAATTAGACTTGTCCATACCCTAAAGATCTTTCTGGAAAAGGCTAAGAAGGATTTACCCTCAGAAGCTACCAGGGCCAGAATCATGACCTCTTTCTTCTGCCTGTTTTTTTTTTTTTTTTCTTTTCCTGCTAGAGCACCGGTGCTTTGAAGCTACTATATGCCACTCTGTCTGGAGATGACCGCTATCCTGAATTGTAGGCTTAACATTCCCTGCCTTCCTAAGATGTCTCTATGAAGAAGATTTTCAGTTTGCCTATTTAACTCTGAAAAATTGTTATCATATTATATATAGTCTTTAAAATGGGCACCTCATTACAGCCAGGCAGGCAGGATGCTGCTGTCTGCTTGAACTTTGCTGGTGGGAGGTGACCTTGAGTGTGGGATTTCTTATTTATTTATTTATTTATTTATTTATTTATCGAGAGTGACAGAGAAAGAGACAGAGACAGAGACAGAGAGAAAGAATGGGCGCGCCCGGGCCTTCAGCTACTGCAAACGAACTTCAGATGCCTGTGCCCCCTTGTGTATCTGTCTTACGTGGGTCCTGGGGAATTGAGCCTCGATCTGGGGTCCTTAGGCTTCACAGGCAAGTGCTTAACTGCTAAGCCATCTTTCCAGCACTCATTTCTTTTCTTCCCTCTATCCTCTTCCTCCTATCTTTTGGTGAGCAGAGATCTTTGTCTGAAACTTTTTGTCATAACAGTCCTTTAGTTATAATAGACTTTCTTTTTAACAAGCCTTTAGTGGGTCACAGGTAAGGATGGCACTACCTGACACATGGTGGAGAAGGTGAGTCTTATTAAAGTCTGTGAGGGCCATATTTACCACCGAGGAAGGGAGAGTGAAAATGAAGTGGCGAACCTTGTGGTGCTGGATTAGAATTTAAGGAACTCAATTTTCAGGGTACATCCTCGGAAAAAGTAAGGCGTACAGAAATAGATATGTGTGCACGTAAGTATTTAGTTCTCTTCACACTGAGGGCCTGGGAAAAGCAGGAATCCAGTTGGCCACCAGATATTGGTTCCTATATACCACTTTCCCACAAAAATTGTAATCCTTATTGAACTAGGAAAATTAAGTTTTGGCAACTATCAAAGGATAATTTTGTCAGCAATTACCGATGAAAGTTTATTGAGAAATAAAATATCTATTTAATAATCTTTCAAGTATCACTCCACAGGATGCTAATTTTGAAAGAGAAAAAGATAACTTTACAGTGGAGAATTCTAACAGATACTAATTGAGTGACGTGAGTTAACATGAAACAATTAGGAATTGTGTACCACCTGGTGGGGTTTGTAGAGTACTCCAGCTGAAGGTACGTGTCTCGAATCTGGTCATGAGGGAACTTCAGCAAACATGGACTAAGGAAACGTACATGTCTTCAAAACTGTCAGGATATGAGAGTTCAGGAATCCCGACTAACATAGAACGCAAGAGATTTAAAAGCTTAGCATGGTGTGAGAGCCTGGATTGGACCTGTTTACTGAAATGCACACTGTTGGGTGAATTGGAGGAGGACAAACCTGGCCTGTGAAGTAGATTTTGCTGTTCATGTCAGGGTAACTTGTGTTTTGATGGTCATAGCAGCTGGATTTCATCAGAGAATTCTCTTGTTTAGAGAGATGACCCTCTTATGTGGCTGATGGCCGTCGTGTTGGCTTCTGATAGGTCAGTGGTCCAGAGAAAAGTTATTTCTACTGTTCTTGCATCTTGTAGGTTGGTCTAAGGTTACTGAATAAAAACAAGGCCAAAAGCCCTCCTCTTGGTAGTCTTATAGCTCAGAATTGTGAGTTTATCAGAGTCATTTACAAGGACTGAGAAATCTGCCTTTGTGGGCAACCACAACTGCCCTGTTGAGGAGGCTTCCTCTTAGGTTCCAGGTGTCTCTGTGTGCTGGCTTATCAGTGTTTGCCTTGTCGTTAGTGCTTTCTCTCTAAGCTCAATATTTGTTTCCTTCCCCTTACAGTTTGCCTGTAATGCAAGAAAACTGCTTTGAGTGGAGAAGTATGGTTTACCAAATATGCCACTCTGTCATGTCACAATGCAATAAAATTATCTGTTAGCTTTGTGTGTGCTAGTCTTCTCTCCTGTTGGCTGGTGGGCTGTTAAAGCAATTTCTTTCTTGTTTCATCAAGAGTTCTGGGTTTCGTTTCGAGTGCTGGCCTGGTTGATTGCACGTCTCACGTTCGGTGGAGCAGCGGGTGTGATGGAGCTTGTGCGCAGTGTGTAGCTCATGTTCATGTTTGAGTGCTTAGTCCTCGAAGGATTAATCTTAAACACGTCGGGTCCAGGCTGCTCTTGGTTTGTGTGCCGGGTGGGGCAGGATAGGGAAGATGAGGGGAGGTTTATGGCCACAACAGCCTTCTGTCTGGTAGGATCTGCCCTTTCCCAAGAGTGCCAAAAATCCCTAACGACATTGACTGCTCTTCCCTCCATACCCTTCTTCCGCTGGTAGGACTAAAGTCTAACATAGGTCTTGTTTTCCTTTGGTAGGATGGAGGACAGAGTTCTCTTTAGTTACCTAATTGTCATATTTCTGAGAATGATCAAGGAAGAGAGCCTTTAACTCAGAATGGTGGTTCCATTGCGCTCAGTATACACCCACGCGAAGGCTTTTCTGTAGTGTTTTTTTTTTTTTTTTCTCTCCCTCTTGCTGCTTTTACAGTGTAGGTGGCCTTCTCTGGATTGCTTTTGACAGGAAACTGAACAACCTTTCTTTTTTGAAACAGAATATATTTTACTGCTGAGAGAGTGGAAAAAAAACAAAATAGTGTTTATGTTTGAATTTTTTTATGCGTTTGATTTAAAGACCAGCTTTAGTCCAGAAAGTGGGGGTGGGGGTGTCAGGGTTGAATTTCCCATTCTGCTCTGCTGCTTCAGAACCTCTGTAACTCCTGGGCCTTCCTTTCTTTGGAGTGTTGCTCTGTTCTCTCATTTATCAGGAAGTTGGCTTTAAACAGATGATTGTTTTGTGGCTCTTGACTGGGCCCCTCCCCCGTGCCCTGGTTGGAGAGTGGAGGGTGGTGGGCTCTGCACTGGTTCCTCAGGCACCCACCCCATCCAGCCCAAGGAGAAGCACATTTCAGGGAAGCTTCCCAAGGAGATAGCTATTCCCCATGTCCAAGAGATGGGAGCTCCACGTTGGAGTCCAGCCCCTGCCCCTTCTCTCTACTTCCTATGAACACTTGCCACCCCGGCTCCCATGTTTGAGTCTGGTTTGGATCGTTCCTGTGCCTCACTGAGAATTCAGGGGAAGAAACCAGTCTGTCGTCAGAATAAGCTTTACTTTGCTCCTTTTGGAAATCTTGTCCAGTTGGGAGTTATTCTGTTGGACTATGCATTCATAAATCATGTCCTTTCGCTTGACTTTATGATTTGCTTGTTTGTTCATGTACCTAAATGGTTTACTAGCCCAGACCAACTGCCAGGTATGTCCTGTTTATGTAATTAGCTAGTTACAGCCCAATTAATTAAGAGGAACAAAACAAAGCATGCATTTTGAGCATCCCAGCTCTTTCCCGTTCTGTGGGTGTCCTCTAGGCCAGCGTGTGGAGACCGAGTCTTCTCACACGGTGCTTCCAAGGTCGCCCCTTCTGGCTGTGCCAGTGTGAGGAGGACTTGCTGCAGGGTCTTGTCCAGCTCTGTTCTCTTGTTCATATGTGCTGCTGGGGTGCAGGAAGCCCGGGGCACAGCCCGTTTTGAATGGAAGGTTACGTTTTTGAAGTGTCTTTACAATTGGCTGAATCAAAGCTGGGTCTCTCAGTGTCTAGCTGGCGAGAGGCGCTTCCTGGCCTCTCACCAGGGTTGGGAATACCAGTGAGTGGTACTCAGCTCTGGTCATTTTGGCTCTTCTTAGCTTCCACTGTATGTGATTGGGAAGAGGGAGGGGAATAGTGTTTAACCTCAACAAATTAAAAAAAAAAGGCCTTATTTCTTAGGAAGCTATATGGGCATATGTAGGGCAATTTAATGGTTTTGGAAGTGGGTACATTTACTCCATACCTCTGCTGTGGAGCAGGCCTCTGCATTCTTTCAATGAATTAGGTGCAGAAGCAGTTTTAGTAGAAAAAGCTTATGATTGTGTTGGGAGTTTCTTGTCTATTTGAAATGAACAATTTGAGTTGTAGACTTTATAAATAGAAAACTTACTTGCTTTGCAGGGTTTCTCAGCCTCATCATTGTTTTCGTGCTGTGCTGGATAATTCTTTGTGGCGAGGGTTGTTACCTCGCACACAGTAGGATGTTAACAGAGCCTGGTTGGTACCCAGTAGATGACCGTAGCACCTCCTTCCTCACCTGTGACACCCAGAGCAACACATTGCAAGATAGTCCATGGGATGCAGAAATGCACTTGTTGAGAATCACTGCTTTGGGAAGGCTCCCATAGGCAACTGATTGGCCTGACTGTCGGTGGGTTCCACCCTAGACACAGAGACTAGACTTCCTGTGATGTGACCCTGCATTAGCACTCGCTCTGGAGGTTGAGTAGCTGGGCTTAAAGATCTCTCGGCTGTGTGAGAGTGGTGATAGATGAACTTAAATTTAAGTGTGTGGAATCTCACACCAAAGGACCACAAATTAAGGAGGGTTTAGATTAGGATTTGATTAATAGAGCTGTTTTTTTTTCTTATTACTCATTATGAGACGTATTTGTGTGATTTTTAAAATTTGAAAGCATACTAAAATTCACAATTACTTTAATCTAGGTTTTTGAAAGATTACCTCACGTTGGACTCAAGGAAGATTTACTTCTGACTTTGAGATGGAATAAGGTGAGCTGGTGGGCTCGTTGCAAAGGGGAAGGGCATGCCAGCTCAGACTTGAGTTCTTAGAAGGGCTGCTATTATAGCAGAGTTTTGGTTTATTAAATGTGTGTCTTAATGTTTTTTCTCTTGGCTTTTCCCCCTATGCTGTTTCCCTAATGACAGTCAGAAATGGAAGAGGAGACGTGAGATGCTTGTGCAGTGTTAGCTGTTGAGCTCTCAATTGAGGATGGTCATCAGGGGAGGCTGGTGCTTAATGGTCTAAGATTTGCGTATATACCTGATGTGTCCATTTCGTGGTACCTGTATTAGAACAGCCTTCTCCATGTTATAAAAATCTGATATGTGGATGGCTCAGCCCATGCCCTAAGAAAGAATCTTGCTAACTTGGACGAGCGGATGCATAATTTAGGAATACTAAGCTTGTCCTGAGTAACTCCTAATGCATTAGTGAACATTTCCCAAGCATTTCAATCAGTTGTGAAAGGATGCTCTCTTATTGAGGAAAACAATAGTTTATCCCAAAGTGAAGGAATTTCTTCTACAAGCCCCAAACATTAAGCTCTTTAAATTAGATTAACTAAATGGTTTGGGTTATATAGGTTTCTTCGGTTTTGCTGCTTTGTACTTAACCTTGATCTCAACCAGGTGCCTGAAACGACAGACGTTGGGGTTTTTCTTATCTTCTGTAAGTTGTCAGAATAGAATTGTTTTAGGACTCAGCTCTCTGGAGTGATTGGGTCCAGGACAGCCAAGGTTATCTGAACATCTCACCTCTGTAAACCTTTGTTCAAGAGCTTACGGGCTCCTTTTAGAAGTCTGCTGGGTAATTGGAGCACTGCTTTCAAAGTGGCTTTCTATTTCTGACCCTCCTTGAATTTCAGTAAGAGAAATTGGCAAATGATTATCTCTGAAAATGTCTTCAAAGTACATTAGAACAATCTCCAGGAAGTGTTTATTTGACCATTCCTAGCATCATTCTTCAATAGAGTAGAATCCAAGAAAGAGTTAGGTCTCTAATTTTTAGACATTTGAAAAGTCCAGATTTTTATTTAATTTTTTTGTTGGCAACACAACTGAGAAACTGTCTTTGAGAAAGCAGCATCATTGGAGGATAAGAATTTGCTTAATGGTGAAGCAGGCAGCCTGCGGGAGCGCTCTGTGAAGGCGTTTGCTGCTTTGATACGTAGAGGGACGACAGGTCAGGACAGTCTACCCTGCATATCTGGGATTTCATAAGTGGCCTTCCACCACCCTGCTTGAAAGGATGTGAAAGAAATTGCATCTACACAAGATATTTACAGACCTTTTTCTTGTCATTATTCCCTAAATAATACTCCATAAATTCCCTAAATAATATTGAATAACTATTAACATAGCATTTACATTGTATTAGGTGTTGTGAGTAAATTAGGGATAATTTAAAGTATGTAAGAGAATATGTATAATAGTTTTTATGCAATATTAAATGATTTATTTATATTTATTATTATTTTTATTGAGACAAGGTCTTAGTATATAGCCCAGATTGGCCTCAAACTCATGGGAAATTTTCCTGTCTCAACCTCCCAAGTGCTGGAATCAATGGGTATGAGCCGTCACACTTGGATTGCATTATTCACTTCATGTAAAGGGTTTGAGCATGTATAGATCTGGAACCTGAGGAGGATTCTGAAATCAGTACTTCCACGGATACCAGAGTTGATTACTGTTATTAAGCACCTCTCATTTTTGCCTCAGTGTCTGGAATTGTTTTATTTATTTTTTAAATTTCTTTTCCTCTTTTTAAAAATATTTTATTTATTTATTTATTGGGTGGGGGGAGGCATATAGAGAATGGGTGCTCCAGATGCATGCCCCACCTTGTGCATCTGGCTTACGTGTGTACTGGGGAACTGAACCTGGGTCATCAGGTTTCGTAAGCAAGCCCCTTAACCATTAAGCCATCTCTCCAACCCTGGAATTGTTTTGTAAGATTTCACCCTTTTTTTCCTCCTAACTGTCTGCATACCATTGAAATGTATACCTTGAGCACAGTCCCTGTTTCTGGTATTCTGAATGCTCGGCTATATGGATAGCTCATAGTCAATAAACTTGGATATGGTAGCTTCAGTCTAGGCAAAACCAGGAGGCCAAGTCCCTGTTAATCTCTTTACACTGGAGTAGTCATACCTTGTCTTTGGGACTGACTTGCATGGTCTGACAACTGGAAAAGCCTGTTTGAATAGCAGGGCTATCTGAAGATGCTGAATGGCCTGTCTGCTAGGCCAGGGCCTAGACCTTCCATTAGGCCACACCTCCTCCCTCAGGCTCCTCAAGCAGCCTGGGAGAAGGTGGAGCAGTGTTCAGCACTGCTGGCCTCCAGGCATATTCATCATTCCTGAGTATTCTTTCTCTCCTGAAGGGACATCTAAAGTAGTACCCTTCTTTCAGGAGAAAACAAGAATCCAAACAGACCCAACATGATCTAAGGAACCTTGTGTTGCATGTGTAGTTCAATGAATATATTATTAAACTTCTCAGTCTTTTATTTATTTTTATCTCTTTTATTTTAAAATTATTTTAAGTGGCCTTGTTCCAGACCATAACCATTGAATTGCTCAAACATGCTTTTTTTTCTTTTCTTTTAAAAGTGTCTTTGATGCATTATTCCTAAATGCTCATCAGAAACACAAATTGTATTGGTAATGATCTCTATGTGCTTTACACATGGAAACAAACTTCTTAGTCGTATCCCCAAGTGCTGTGTGTGTGTGTGTGTGTGTGTGTGTGTGTGTGTGTTCCTCTCTCTCTCTTTTTAGGTTGGGTTTCTGCTCTAGCCCAGGCCGACTGAATTCACTATGTAGTCTCTGGGTGGTCTCGCACTCACAGTGATACTCCTACCTCTGCCTCCCAAGTGCTGGGATTAAAGGCATCACCACAATTTTCTCTTTTTTGTGTGGACAATTAGGTACTCACAGATAAGTGAAGTATTATTTCAATGTTCCTATCATTTCAGTTTACTTACTTGTATCCCAGCTTTCTGCTTCTGAGAGAGCAGTTGGGGAAATGAAAAATAATAACAACAACAGCAAAAACAAAAACAACTCTCTACTTCTCCCTTTTTCTGACAGTCAAATAAAGAGGGGTAACATTGGTCATGTCTGCATTAGAGCAGTTAACTAGGCATTGTCCTTACTGTTTAGAATATTGAAAAAACACATACCTAGAGGCTGGAGAGATGGCACAGCAGTAAAGGACCCAGGTTTGATTCCACAAGTACCCACATAAGCCAGATGCACAAGGCGGCCAGATGCACAAGGCGGCACATGTGTCTGGAGTTCATTTGCAATGGCTGGAGCCCTGGTGTGCCCATTCTCTATTTGTTCCCCCTTCCAATAAATAAAATATTAAAATAATTAAAACACACATGCCAGGCCTGCACTTGGTATAACCATAACAAAGACAAGTTTTTACTGTTTTGGGAATTCTCAACCTTCAGTAGCAGGAAAACAATGCTTGATGGCACATTCTCTTAGACATTCCTCATCCTAGGTGTGTCAGTGGCAGACCAAATCTGGATCGATGGTGCATTGCCAGGAGACCAGCAGTGACAGTAGCCAACTCAGAGGACAGTTAAAACATGAAGGCTGCACACAAGATCTACGTAATATTGGATCCATCAACATTCTGTTATGGATGGTGGAGGTGAGCAAAAACAAAATGAAAGAAAATCCCTAAACATCAAAATAGAAAAGAGGTTAGTTGAAAAAAGGGATTCAGTGGAAAGGGAGATATGTAGGGGGACAAAAGATTATGATTAAAATAAATTAGGTGTGTATGTGAAAATCATTCATAAAAAGTTAAGCCAGAAAAAAAAGTGGAGGTTAGAAAACGTTTCCTTATCTTCTCAGTCTGTGGACACCTCTTACCCTCTTGACTTACCTGTTTCTGTTCTCCAGATTATTTCAACAAAGTATGACTTCTTCAGCACATAAGGGAATAGACATTCAAGATGTCCAGTGACAAAGGGATATAAGACTTTGAATATTTTAAACCCCCACCCCTTGCAAAAGAGCAGAGAATTCACATATTTACTTTGGGAACATTTGGCAGGATTCTCTCAATAAGCACAAAAAAGAGACAACTTTTAAGATAAATCCTAGATATTACTTTATTATCTAAGTTTTGATTATAGTATAAAATAATCAAAATGTATATCAGGAAAGGGGTGATTGTAGAGGCTTTTTATTTTTGCCTGTGAATAATTTGATGAGTTTGGCACACCCATTTATTCTTGAAGATGATGATGATGATGTACAGACACTTTCATCATCTACAGAACTCTTAAGATCCGTTCATATTTACTAAGGTTCTTTTTCCCTCTTCCTCTTCATTAGGGTCAACTTACTTTCATTAAATGCTCTTATCTTTCTGTCCTTCAGAACATAAGAACAGAGAATAGGCTCCCATATCAAGTGGTGACTCACTACTTTTAAATGCAGAATGTACATAATTATAGAAATTTTAATTCAGTTGCCTTTGGAGGGCTGCCTCCTGATTTTTTTTGATACTGGTTATTTGAGTGGGGAGCCTAGTGTTTATATAAATACGATTTTCCTTCTTTCTGTTTTTTATTTTTTAAATAGAGAGAAAGAGAGAGAGAGGAAGAGGGAGGGAGAGGGAGGGAGCAAGCAAGCGAGCACCAGGGCCTCAGCCACTGCATTCGAACTCCAGATGCTTGTGCCACCTAGCAGGCATGTGCGACCTTGTGCTTGCCTCACCTTGGTGCATCTGGCTAACATGGGTTCTGGAGAGTCGATCTGGGTCCTTAGACTTTGTAGGCAAGTGCCTTAGTTGCTAAGCCATCTCTCCAGCCTATGATTTTCTTTCATATATTGTGGTTTTGTTATTTCCCTCCCTCCCTATTTTCATTTACTTATTTTTTTATTAAAAAATTTTTTTTGGTATGTGTGTGTATGGCATACATGTGCTGTGACACACATGTGGAAGTCAGAGGACAACTTTTGGATTAATCCTCTCTTTTCACTTTGAGGCATTGTATTAGAGTTCTCATCAGGAACAGAACCAATGGAATGAATTGGTATTAGAAATGGAATTTATTGGATTATCTTATGGCAGTCTAACAGTAGCTGTGAACAGAACTGACAAAATGAATTGTTTTGAAAACAGAATTCATTGGATTAGCTTATGGCAGCCCAACAATAGCTGTTTTCAGGCTTGAGAGTCAAGCAGCTGGTTAGCTGCTCAGTCCACGAGGGATGCCTCAGCAGTCCCAATCCAGCATTGAACGTCTGAAGGCTTCCTGGAGAGCCACTGGTCTTCAGTGCACATTGGAAGGCTGAGGAAATGTGGTTCTAGGGGAAGGATAACAGAGCAGGATAGATTCACATACAAATGAAGGCACTCACCACCAAGTAGCATAGGCCTCCTACTCTAGAAGAAGGACTTCCTCCTCCAGTCATTCCTCCCCGGAAGCAACCTCAGAGACTCTTCCAAGAGGAATGTTTCTATTCTTAATCTGATCCAGTTGACAACAGAACCATCTCAGGCAGGATCTCTCATTCACCATTCAGTTTGTGAACTTTCCAGAAACTATTCTGCCTCTGCTTCCCTGTTTCCTGTAGGCACTCTGGTTATCCGAACTTGGGTTCTCAGAGTAATGCAGAAATTGCTTAATCCACTGAGCCATCTCCCCAGCCTCCTTCTCCCTGTTTTGAAACTTATGACCCAGGTTGGTCTTGAACTCATGATCTTCTTTTCTCAGCCCCAACTCTACTTTTTTGATTGTGTAATAACTTTGAAATTTGCATGCTAGGAGTGTTGGCTTAATGCCTGTAATTCTAGCACTCAGGAGTCTGAAGCCGGAGTATCAACTGCAAATTTGAGGCTAGCCTAGGATAAGTATGACCCTGTTCCTCCAAACTGAAATTTGCTAATAGAGTAGACTTGAAACGGTCCAGTTCAAGGATCAGAAAATTGAGAAGAGATCATGTACTTTGTGGGCGTAGGTTGATAGGTCAGCTTGGGAATTGTGCAGCACTCAGCCTCACCCTCTTCTGCCTCTGCTGCCTTAAAAAGTTGGGTGGACAGGAACATTGGCTTCTGGTAACACCAGATCACAGGGTGTAGATAAAGATGAACTCAGCTTAACCAGTTCTTCATGTCATGCGAATGTTTCTCAAAGGGCTCAGGAAACTCTTAGTCACAGGGATTCAGTTTAAAATCTGGTCCTTTTTGTAAACTTGCTTAAAAAATTTTTTTTTTTGAGACAGGTTCTCACTGTATAGCCTTGGCTGCCTGGTACTTACTGTGCAGCCCAGGGTGGCCTAGAAATCACAACAGTCCTCCTGCCTCAGGGCTTAGAGGCACGCACCACTAAGCCTGGAAAAATTGGACCTTTTTTAATGTTTGCTAATCTATGCACATTTTATACAAAAAAAGTTGTAAGTAGCTATTGTAGTAAACCTATATTCTAGCACATTTAGTAAACATATTAGCTAGTATATGTAATATAAAAGTATACTTAGCAAATATTATTAAAAGGTACAAAGTTATTTACCAAATATAGCACAAATATTTGTGAGCATTTGTAAGTGCCTTTCATGAAAACTGCATACAAAATTGTGGTCATTTGACTGGGCATGGGCAAGTCTAGTATGCCATGTTCTGGTGGGTTTTGTATCCCTGGGAGGGTGACTGTTTTTAAAACGATTTTTAAAGCAAGAGAATTTAAATATGAGTGTTCTAGATTTGAAAACACTGCTTACATCTGTCCCACATGTGCCCAGGTCTGTAGTGAGTGGATGATACAGAACATAAGGAGCGTGGGTGAACACAGCCCTTCAGCATGGCAGCATGTTACAGTTCCCCCTTGTTGCTGGGATGCAGCACCTGACTAAAAGCAGCTTATGGGAGGAATGGGCTTATTTCGGCTCACAGTTTTGGGGGTAATCTTCATCATAGCAGGCAAAGCACATATAAGCAAGATTGCAGGGGATAAAAGTAGTCTGGGTGAGCTAGCTGTACGCAGCGGGGCTGGAAACCTCCTCTAGCAAGGCTGCGTCTCCTAAAGGCTCAGCAGCTGGGGACTGAGCATGAGACTTAACCACAAACACATAAGGCCATGGGAGGCATATCCCAAACAGCCATGTACTGCCTCTGGCCCCCATAGATTCACGATCATTTCATGATACGAAATGCATTCAGTCTAACTTTAAAAGTCCCTATTAGTCTTCATCAATCCCAACATTGTTCAAAAGTCCAAAGTCTCATCTGAGTCTCAAGTCAGTCACTTAATCTTGAACCTGAAAAATGAAAATATAAATTACATACTTTCAACACATAATCATACATAGGAAATGTTGAAGTTGGGCTTAGCAAGGAAAGATTGGACCAGTGCAAAATCAAAACAAGCAGGGGGGCTGGAGAGATGGCTTGGAGGTTAAGGCACTTACCCACAAAGCCTAAGGACCCAAGTTTGATTCCTTAGTACCCACGTAAGCCAAATGCACATGGTAGCACACATGTCTGGAGTAAACAGTGGCTAGAGGACCTGGAGTGCCCAGTCTCTCTGTTTGAGGTATGGCTTCGCTCTACCCAGGCTAACTTGAATTCACTATGTAGTCTCAGGCTGGCCTTGAACTCACAGCTATCCTCCTACCTCAGCCTCCTAAGTGCTGGGATTAAGGGTGTGCACCACTGTGCCTGGCTTCATGTACACATGCATGCATGTTTGTTCTTTCTTTTCCTCTCCCTCTCTTGCTTATAAAAGCAAGCATCTGTGACCCGTGGAAAAATCATCTTGGCTCTAAATTCTGCCTCTCTAGCCTTGTCCACTTGCTTTCTGGACATATCACCCAAACCAAAGTGAGCAGCTTCCTTGTCCTGTAGTCCTGGCATGGCCCAATATCCTGGGGTCTCCATAGCAACCCATGCTACATCTTCATGGCTCTGTGGAATGGCCCCTCATGACCTCTGTGTAGCGACTCTGACCTTGCAAATCCAGTGACCCTCTCTTTTCTGCATTTGTCATACTTCCAAAATAAGTACCAGCTGGGATAAGATGCCCAAATTTTCAAATCCAGGGAAGATAAAGTAGGACATTCCTTCAGCACTCTTTCTTCAGGAACCTTTCTTGCCGGTGAGCCAGCACTGTTTCTGTTGTCTTAGTTCAGAACAGCTGGCCCGATCTCAGGGGTGATCACCTCTGGAATAATTCTTGTTGAAGTGGCTGTGGTCCCTGTGTCTGGAATCACAACCTTCCCGCATTTCTCCACAAAAGATACCTGTTCTCAGGACACAGGCAGAGCAGTTAGCCTCTCACACAAACTGCTTCTAGCCTAGTTCTGATAAGTCCTTTTCCTCTTCTAAAACCTTGTAAGCCATTCCTCCCATTGGCCACAATTTTCTCTGCATTTGAGTCTTTTAGACTCTCACCAGAATGTTCCATTGGCCTCTTCTTACAGTGCTGAAAGGCTTCTCTAGTCTACAGTTCCAAATCCTTCCATATTCCTCCTGCAGATCACTTTAAAAGACCAAAAGCCACATGGTCAGGTTTATAACAGTAGTGAACCTACTTCTCAGTACTAATTTTCTGTAGCAGTTACTTTTTTGTTGCTGGAACAAAAAACAAACCAAAAGCAGCTAATGGGAGGAAAGGGTTTGTAGATGCTAACAGCTGTGAGAAGAAGGTTCATCAGTGCAAGGAAAGCACGGCCGAGGCCGACAGCAGGGGAGGAAGACGTGTGAGTGAGCCCAGTGACACACCTCCAGCCAAGCTGCACCATGGGTACTGAGCACAAATGAAGCTTGACCACAAGCCTGTGAGGCATGGAGGCATTTCACATTCAAACCATCACACTGTTCTCAGAGCAGGAGCTGCTTCTAAGTGAGTGCTTGTCTCAGCCCATGGCCAGCTCTGTGTGTGGCTGCTGGTTTCACCAGGTGAGGTAATGAGTGGTTACTGAAAGACTCGAGGCTTATTACTATTATTTTGCATGTGCATGTGTTTTGCTTGTGTGTGGGGGGGTGTGCGTGTGCATATATGTATTTGTATGTATGGGGGTTGATGTTGAATTCCTTTGTGAGTTGCTCTCCTGCTCTCCACCCTGTTTTTGTGACGGGGTTTCTCACTGAACCTAGGGATCATGTTGTCTGCCTCCTCAGTGCTAGGATTATAGGCGTGTGCCACCATGCCTGGCTTTCACGGTGGCTGCTAGAGATCTGAACTCAGATCCTCATACTTTCACAGCAAGCACTTGATTCACTGAGCCATGTCTTCAACCCTTCAATGAGCCAGTTTTTAGAAATCCGAATTCAGGAATGGACCCTTTCTGTTACTGACCAATGTTTCTTCTACTTGGATAGTAGGTGTTTATAGAAATTGACTCGGCAATATTTGAAGGATATTTGACATCATGAACATGGTGCAAAGGTGTGAGATAAATGGCAATCATTTTCTGGAGGTTTACTCCAAAAAGGGACCCTCCTTACTTAAACAACAGAAAGCTTGCATTCTCATGTCAGCTTACACTGGTAGTGAGAATGGATTCTTAGGGGCATAGCTATTTTAATTTGGTGATATTAACATTTTTATCATGTGTATGTAAGTTCCTCTTTCAATTATTGTCAAGATTCTTGCCTTGGAAAAGAATATTTGTGTAGGCGTACACCAGTAATAATGAACTACACTGGCTAGAGCTTGGTGTAATGATTTAATAAATAAAGGGGTTTCTGCTTTAACGATAATATTGTGGCTGTTAGCAGTTTGTCTTCTTGAATTAAAAAAACAAAAAACATCAGTTTGTTAGAATAGAAAGTCCTTATGTAGTAATCCCTTATCAGAGAAGATTTGCAAATATTTTCTCCTATTCTGTAAGCTTCCTTTTCATTCTGTTGATGGCCTTTTGATATACAAAACTTTAAAAAATTTCATGAAGTCTCATTTTATTTTTGCTCTTGTCTGTGCCTTTGGCCCTGTTGAAGCAATTCTTGCCAACTGTGCTGTGAACCTTATCCTCATCTTTTCTTCTGAGAAGGTTTTAATTTTAGGTTTTACATATATGAGTCTGGCACATTTTGAATTAGTCTTTGTACGTGAGCCTCCAGCCTCATTCTTTTCCTTGTGGATACTTTGGTTTTCCCAGCACTCTTTGTTGCAAGGCCTATCTTTCCCCCGCCAAATAGCGTTAGTAACCATGTCAGAAGTTATTTGAGGGGCTGGGGAGATGGCTCAGTAGTTAAGATGGCTCAAGTAGTTACTTGCCACTGCTGCTTAAGTATAAAGGTGTGGGAGGGCCTGAAACCACCTAAGTTTGCCTCCCCAGAGCCCAGGTAAAAAGCTGGGCATGGCCATGCATGTCTGTTACTCCAGTCCATTGGGGGTTGGGGGTGGGGAAGAGTCCAGAGACCTGTCTCAAGGAAGTACACAAATGAACAATAGAGAAGGGTTCCCAGAGCTCTCTTTGGGCCTCTATATGCCCACATGGTGCGCACACACACACGACTATCTGAGGGTTTATTTTTGGGCTCTATTTGGCTGGTTTTAATATTTATTCTTATGCTATTATAACGCTACTTTGATTATTGTAGCTTTCTAATGTAGTTTGATATCAGAAAGTATGAGGTCTCCATTTTTGTTAGTATTTTTCAAGATTGTTTTGGCTATTTGAGTTTCCTGAAATTCCATATGAATTTTCAGACTGCTTTTTCTATTTTTGCAAAAAATGACTTTGGAGTTTGGATTAAGGATTGTATATATCTGTAGATTGCTTTGGGTAGTATTAGCTTTTTTTTTTTTTTTAATTTTAGGTCTGGTAATTGACTTGTTACTTTACAAGATTCCTTTTTAAAAAAAATTTATTTATTTATTTATTTTTGGTTTCTAGCTCAGGCTGACCTGGAATTCACTACAATAGTCTCATGGTGGCCTTGATCTCATGGTGATCCTCCTACCTCTGCCAAGTGCTGGGATTAGAGGTGTGTACCACCGCACCCGGTAAGATTCTTATTTTTGAGTGGATTCAGACCTAGGGGTGGTAGCTATCTGTGAGGACAGCCTGTGTCTCTTGGAAATTTATTCCTGTGTTTTTCTTGGATTCCTTCATTCCTTGGCCAGAAGTTGAGCATATTCTATAACCTCTCCCCCAGACTGCCATATAACCCAAATGGGAACACTCAGTTTCGCACCACAGTGTGTCCTTGAACAGATCTACATATTCTCTCAGTTCTCCTTGATCTGTGAAAAGAGTTCATGGGGCAAGGCACCCTGTTTCCTGAAAACTTTCACCCTGGGTGTCATTGCTGCTACCCCTGATTTGGATCACGGAATCCACCCAGTCTTCACCAGAGCAGCGGCAGCAGCTTTTCCTAAAACCAGCAGGTCGTGCTCGCCGTCTCTTGCAGTCAGCTTCTGGCGGCGGAGCTGGGAAGGGGACACGCGGTGGCTTCATCTTGGTCTGCAGAGGCTCCAGCGCTGCGTCTTCCAACTGTGAACATGGTAGTGTTTCTGTCCATTTGTACAAACTCCTGGGCACATTTTTTATTTTTCGTGGAAACGTTTGGGTTTTCTTCGCATAACATCCATGGACAGGTGATTTTAATTCTTCCTTTCAACTTGATGATACTTACTTTTTGTTTCTTGCCTAATTTCTCTGCTTAGAGTTTAGGTACACGTTGAATAGGAATGGTGCGAGTGAGTGAGCATCCTTGCCTTGTTTCTCAGCTCTGGGGAAAGCTTTTGCATTGTCACCGCCAAGCGTGTCTTCACTGTCACTGTCACTGTGGGTCTTCATGAAACTTCCATCCTGCTGAGTAGTTGTTTCCTCGCCCCGGGTGGCTGAGGGTTTCAGCATGAATTTTGTCAAGTGCTGTTTCCTACATCAGTTGAGATGATCATGTGGAATATTTTTCATTTCATGTTGTTAATGTGGGATATTAAATAAGTTGGTTTTCATATGTCAGGTCATCTTTTCATTGCAAAAATGAAATCCTGCCTGGTCCTGTGTGTAATCCTCTTAGTGCGATGCTAAGTTCAGTGTGCTAGTGTCTTGCTGGGCAGTTTTGCTATGGGTGTCCTTGAGAGATACCAGCTGGTCGTTTTCTTATCGTGTCTGCCTTTGGCATCAGGATGATGCTGCCCTTGTTGAGTGTTTAATAAATAATCCTTTCTCGCCACATGTTGGAAGTTTGATCATTAGTGTTCTTTTGAATATTTAGTAAAATTTACTAGTGGATCTATCAGGTTCATAGTTTTTCTGTGCCAAAAGATGTTTGACTGAGTTCTGCTCTTTACTGGTGCTTGCTAGATGATTTCAGTTTCTGTTTCTTGAGGGGCTTCTGTGTTCCTAGGGTGCTTCCATTTTATCTCAGTTACCTGTTTGTCAGTGTAAAGTGTCCACTATCCTTTATTCTCTAGAATCATTAGTAATGTCCCCACTGGCTTCTGATTGCAGTAATTTTTTTCCTTCAGTACATGCAGCTAAGCATGTGTCAGTGTTTATTTTTCTGAAGAATGAGGTTTTGGTGTCTTTGATTTCCCTCCCCCATTGTTTTTTTTTTTTTTTCTTCTCTTTCTGTTTATCTCTGCTTTCATCTTTTTTCTCTTCTTGAGCTAGTTCTGTTTTAGCTTCTTTTTCTGGTTCCATGATTTATAGTGAATTTGGTGATTTGAGATTTTATTTTTTAAAAAATTATTTATTTGAGAGAGAGAGAGGGAGGGAGGGAGAGAGAGAATGGGCACACCAGGGCCTCCAGCAGCTGCAAACGAAGTCCAGATATATGCACCACCTTGTGTATCTGGTTTACTTGGGTCCTGGGGAATTGAACCTAGGTCCTTTGGCCTTGCAAGCACATGCCTTAACTGCTAAGTGATCTCTGTAGCCTAAAATTTTATTTTTTAAGGTAAGCATTTATTGGACAATTTTCTCAGCTGTGTCCTGTAAGTTTTGGTGTGTTGCTATTTAAAAAAAGTTTATTTATTGGGGAGGGGGAAGGGAGGGAAAGAAAGGCAAAGAGAGAGAGAGATAATGGGTGACCAGGGCCTCCAGCCACTGCAAACGAACTCCTGACACATGCGCCACCTTGTGCATCTGATTTATGTGGGTCCTGGGGAATTGAACTTGGGTCCTTAGGCTTCTCTGTCAAATGCCTTAACCATGAAGCCATCTCTCCAGCCTTGATATGTTGTATTTTTAGTTTTAGTCATCTCCACATATTTTCCAACTTCCTACATGATTCCTCTTTGTTTCTGTTTGAGAATATGTTGTTCAATTTTTGCAGTTTTTTGAATTTTCCAGTTTTATGTAACTAAGTTCTAACTTACCCTGTTGTGTGGTTGGCGAAGATATTGTCTATAACATCTATCTTTTATGTAGACTGAGACTTAGTCCATTTCCTGGTGTGTGGCTTATATGCACAGTGTGCGTTGTTAATGAGTATAGGGCCCTGTGTATGTCTGTCATGTGTAGTTTGGTTTCTTGTGTGTATTATATTCAGTCCAGCTGTTATATCTGTTGTTAAAAGTAGAGTATTCAAGTTGACTATTGCTAACGTAGAACTACTTCCCCCTTTAGTGTTAAGGTTTGTTTCGGGTATTTTGGCGGTCTTCCATTGTATTCAATAAAACATACTGTAATGAATCACTTAATCTATAGTACTTTTAAGCTTTTAAAAAATTATTTATTTATTTGAGAGAGAGAGAGAGAGAGAGAGAGGGAGACAATGGGCATGTTAGGGCCTCTAGCCACTGTAAACGAACTCCAGATGCATGTACCACCTTGTGCATCTGGCTTACGTGGGTCCTGGGTAATTGAACCTGGGTCCTTTGGCTTTACAAGCAAGTGCCTTAACCGCTATGCCATTCCTCCAGACCGCTTCAAGCTTTTTTTGTTTGGTATTAGTATAGTGGCCCCTGCTTGTTTTTGGTTACTATTAGCATGGATGCCTTTTTGACCCTTTCACTTTTAATGGGTTTGAGTCTAAAATGAATCTCTTGTCTGGACCATGATTTTTCTTTAAAATTTTAAATCCATTGTGCTATTCTCTGTCCTTTGAAGAGTTCAATCCATTTCCATTTAATTACTGATAAGGAAGAATAATCAATTTGGTCTTTGTTTTCTCTGTGTCTTGAATCTTCTTTTGTTCCTTGCCTGACTATCTTCTGTGTTAGGTTGATCTTTTTGGTAGTGAAACCTTTAAATTCCTTTCTTATTTCTTCTCTATATATCCTGTGGCTATTTTCTTTGTGGTTACCATGGAAATTGCATTTAACATCCTAAAGTTATAATGTCCTAATATGAATTTATATCAGCTTCAGTGCAGTAACGGTAAACTTTTGTTACTCTCAGCTCTGTTTCCCACCCTTCAGATCAGTGTCACAATGCATCTATACACACTGTGTACTCAAAAGGATTTGAACTCACCATAAACTAATAAAAGGTATACATTAGTTTTTAAAATCACATATAAAACAAAATGCAGTGTTAATGCAGAGTTACAACACTTTTATAGGGTGATAATTCTTATTTATGAATGACAATTTCATACATTATATGGTGGATTTTGATAATATTGATCCCCTATTACTCTTTTTTTTTTAACCTCTCTCACACTCCTGTTGAATCCTTTGTCCTTTCAACTATCTATCCCCTTCTTTTTTTAATGTACTGAGTTAATTAGGAATGATTTTATGCAAATGGGTGGAGGTTATTTTCTGGATCATGGGCAACTTAGCAGTGGTTTCACTACAGAAGAAAATGACCCCCACCCCTTTCCTCTGGCAACCATTAACTACCAATAGCTTCTCAGGGAGGGATGGGGCTTAGGAGATCCTTCCCCATCCGTGCTGGAATGTTGTCTGGCTCAATCTTACACACATCTTGTGCAGTTAACCACAGTTGCTCAGTGTTCACGATTACAGTGGTTTTGTCATATCCAGAAGACAGCATCTTCCCCATGCTCAGCTCTTGTATCGTTCCTGCTCCTCTTCTACGATGTTCCCTGCCTGGGCCCTGGAGATGTCACTGCTTGTTTTACCTTTGAGTTACTTAACCCTGCCAAGGTCTGTGTCCGTGTACCAGGTGCCAGCCCTTGTGTGCTCCATCTGCCTTCCGAGCTCTCCTACCTGCTTTCCAGACAGAAGACTTGTTTACTTAGCATTTTTATTTTCATCTCTAATATGCAAACATTGTATTTTTGTCCTTTAAAAACCGACCATAATTGTGATTCTATTTAATATATATAAAGTTTTCTCTTAGTAACATTTTGGAAATCTGTCCATGTTAACCTAAGTCTAGGTATATGTGTGTATGTATGTGTGTATGTATGTATATAATTTATTTATATTGGAAGAGAAAGAAGGAGGCAGATAGAATAGACGCCAGGGCTTCTAGCCACTGCAAACAAACTCCAGATTCATGCATCACCTTGTGCATGTAGCTTATGTGGGTACTGGTGAATCAAACCTGGATCCTTAGGCTTCACAGGCAAATGCCTGAACCACTAAGCCTTCTCTCCAGTTCAAGTTTTCCTTTTTAACTGCTACCTGATATGTTGTAGATTATTAGAGGACTGTTACATGCTTTTCCTGCCTTAAAAAAATTTTTTTTAAACTCCTGAGCATCTCTAGTGTTTGCAGCAGTTCCTCTCACAGAGGCTGTAGACAGTATTCTTGCCCCTAACACTGGGCATGTGGCTCCACAGGTGGAGCCAAGCCGCTGGCTTAGAGTGTCTTTTACCAGCAGAGGATGAATTCTTTAGTCCCACATGTTCGTGTAGAGAAATGGCACAAGGTAGAAATTTGAAGGAGGAATGGGCCCGTGTTCTTTTTCACAAATAAGTCGATCTCATTAACTTGTGACATTTGGCTTTGGATATTTTCTTAGGACTAGTTCTGTTGCACTATACTTTGTTATTAGATGTGAATTTACAGTGTGCTGCAAGTAAGTGATCACTGGTAAATTATAATCACCACTGAATTTTTTTTCCCCCAATAAAAATAACAATGTTATTTTAGAATCTGTACCTGGAGGCTGTGCTGCATGTGAGGTAGTTGTAAGTGCTTCTGAGGTTTGGAAGTCGTCTTCCACAGGGCTGATCTCTGTTCTAATGGCCGAGGAATGTGCTGTGTGCCCAGCGCAGCACCTGCCTCCTTATGGACACCACAGGCAGCACAATGCATGATTAAGTGGGGGTTCCTGCTGGGGCAGGAAGAGACAGGCCTCTCTTTCAGGTTCCCTAGAAGGAGTCTTGGTCTCAGAGTGGGGAATTATTTGAATTCTCCTTCTTTGGAATGGTTGTCTGGTGTGACAGGAAGACTTCTTTATTCCTTTTATGTTTTAAAATAATAAAAGGCATGTAATTCTTGATAAATATATTATTATATTCAGGAGCTTTGAGTTTTGAAATGATCAGTCATGTTCTACTTCTTTCTCCAAAATAGTTATCCTGTCCTTTCTAAAATTTCCAAAACCCTCTAGTTGGGACTTTATCAGTATTCTGAGCCTCACTCTTCTTTTTTTTTTTTTTTTTTTTTTTTTTATTGTTTGGTTTTTCGAGGTAGGGTCTCCCTCTAGCCCAGGCTGACCTGGAATTCACTATGGAGTCTCAGGGTGGCCTCGAACTCATGGCAATCCTCTACCTCTGCCTCCCGAGTGCTGGGATTAAAGGCGTGCGCCACCACGCCCGGCTCAAGCCTCACTCTTCTTGTATCCAGTGGGGCCAGACGGCCAGGAGCCCTGCAGGGTGGTGGAAGCATTAGGTGCCAGAGCCACATCTGGTCTGGAAAGCAGCTGTCTGTGGCCAGAGCCCCAGAGCTGCCTTGTGCAGCCCTTGCCTGTGACAGCTCAGAGCTGCCCCGAGGGTTTCTCCCTCCGCCAGTGCATTCCCAGTGAGCTGCCTCTTCCCTGTCCTGTGGCCTGGGACCCCTCCTTCCTGAGAAGCCACAGTGGCAGCTTCTGACTCGGCTGTTTCTTTGCCTGTGGCCTCTCTCTCCTAAGGCACCTTGAACCATGTTTACTTCCCTGGAAAGGTAGCTTTGTTCCACTTTTCCGGATGGGTATCATTTTAGTTCCTAATCAACTGAAGTATATCTTTCATCGTCAAAATTTGAACTTAATTGGTTTTCTAAACTCCCCTCTCATGTATATAAAGGACTTGTGTCGTAAGAATGCTGAATACTTAGGGGGTGGGAACATGTTCTTTAGAACAAAACCATATTGTTGGCAGCCCAGTGTTAGTTATTTGTGTGTACTGGAAGGGAAAATTTGTTTACTTATTTTGTTTTGTTTTTGAGGCAGGGTCTCAACTGTAGCTCAGGCTGGCCTTGAACTGACTCATGGTAACCCTCTTCCCTCGGCCTCTGCAGTGCTGGGATTGTCATCTCGAACAACCACACTCTGCTGTTGGAAGGGAATACTTGAATTGACAGAGGTTATTAAGTTTGCACTATGTTTTGAGAATGCTAATTCCTATTTACATGCCTCTGTCTACTTTTCTTGAATCACCAGTAAGCCAAAGCTAAGAATTATGTTAAGTTAGAAGCAAACTGTCTTTTGGTAATTCATCTGCCTTTGCATATGGATGAGCGCTCCTGCAGCTCTCTGGTACTGTCCTCATCTTTCTTCCACACGCTGCACTGAGGTAAACAAAGTTAGGATATCAAGTGGCAATGTAAACTCATGAAGATAACTTACTACTGTGGAGAACATTACATGGCAGCTTATACTCTAAATATGAAGGAACAATTGGATTTGTATTTCATTAAAAACAAACATTTTAATGTGATATTGTTGAATGAATCCCTTTTCTTTTTATTTGAGAACTGCTTGTATTAGTGCCGTCAGTAATGGAATATCATTGTTTTGTGTGTTGAGCGACTGTGGAAGTGGGAAGTAAACATTTTAGGCAGCTCTTCCTCTCAGCGCACTAGTGCATGTCCTGTGTGTGTGTGTGTGTGTGTGTGTGTGTGTGTGTGTAATAAAGGTCTTTGTGTTGTGTTTGGGTGTGAAGGGAAAGATGTACAATGGCATTTTGGACCTGGAGGCCACCTTAGTTGTCTAGATAGAAAGATGAGAAGTGGGCATCCACGGTGAGCGCGGGGCTGCAGCGGGCGTCCCGGCGGGCGCTGAGGAAGTTCTGAGTTGGGGCTGGAGAGCTGCTGATGCTTTCGGGAGAGACTCGGTGTTTCCTTACATAGTCAGGAAACTCAGAGTGTCATAGATTTCGGGCCCTTTGGATTTTGGATATTTAGAAACGAAGCGATTGGTAGAGTTTGAAGCGGAAGCTTGTCTGGATGTAGTTTCGCTGCTGTCCCCAGGTGGTGGGGGTCTTCCTTCTCCCTCCTCTCCTTGTCCGTTTCCCCAACGAGACATGGCGAGCCCTCATGCGTGGGGCACACATCTGCAAGCCCAGCACGTGAGGAGCTGAAGCAGGAGAGCCTGGCGCAGCACAAACAGAACCTGGCTTTTTGTGTCGTCCTTGCAAAGGGGGAAATTTTCATTGGAAAATTTAATGGGGCCTGAGGAGCTAGCTCAGTGGTTACAGGTGCTCTGGTTTGCCTGCTGGCCAGGATTCGATTTCCAGAGCGTGGTGGGCCCACGCACACGCATGAAAACACACACAGGCATGCAAATAAATAAATAAAAATTTTTAAAAAGGAAAAGCTGTTCAATATTTTCTGCTTTTCCATGTGTTGAATTCCAGTTAATTATGCCTGCCTTGTGCTGACAGATTATCTATAGGCATCAGCGTATGCTCTGGAGCCTGTGGTACAGACAGAGCCGGGTGTTCTGAAGTTAGGTTATCTGCAGTTCCTGTTTTCCCAGTCATGGCCTAGGTAAGCATTTCTTTACTCCTCTGTGTCTCTTCTTTTCTCTTCCATGTCAGTGTGACTAAGGGTCAAAGGGAATTCTTAGAATTGCTTGCTATTTGTAACACCAACTTTTTTGTTCATCAAAAATTGAGTCCCTGGACTAGAGCAGTATGAATTCTGGCTTTCATTAGTTGAACTCTTACATGTGGCAGCTGGTCCCCAGAGTCCCTGAGTCTAGAGCTGAGCTTGACATCTAGCAGGCCAGGCAGGTGCATGTACAGGGGCAACGAGGGAAGGACTGAAAAATGACGAAGTACAGCTCATACCCTAGGGTGCTCCTCAAAGCTGTGTGTTGAATATGAGCAAAATAAGTTTAGCCAAAAAGTAGGTAGTTTTAAAAATTAAACTTCCTGCCAGGCATGGTGGTGCATGCCTTTGATTGATGTCAGCACTAGGGAGGCAGAGGCAGGAAGGTCGCCAAGAATTTGAGGCCTTTCTAAGACTACATAGTGAATTCCAGGTCAGCCTGGGCTACAGCGAGACCCCTACCTTGAAAAAAAATCGTGTATTTTAAATATGTATTTTTTATTTTAATAATTTTTCTGTTGACAACTTCCATACTTATAAACAATATCTCATTGTAATGCTCTCCCTCCCCTCACTTTCCCCCTTGAAACTCCACTCTCTATCATATCCCCTCCCCTTCTCAGTCTTTCTTTTATTTTGATGTCATGATCTTTTCTTCCTATTAATGATGTTCTTGTGTAGGTAGTGTCAGGCACTGTGAGGTCATGGATATCCAGACCATTTTAGGTCTGGAGGAGCATGTTGTAAGGAGTCCTACCCTTTCTTTGGCTCTTACATTCTTTCTACCACCTCTTCCGCAATAGACCCTGAGCCTTGGAAGATGTGATCGAGATATTTCAGTGTTGAGCACTCCTCTGTCACTTCTTCTCAGCACCATGATGCCTTCTGAGTCATTCCTGAGCCATGGAAGGTGTGATTGAGATATTTCAGTGCTGAGCACTCCTGTCAGTTCTTTCCAGCACCATGGTGCCTTCTGAGTCATCCCAAGGTCACTGCCACCTGAAAAGAGAAGGCTCTCTAGCCAAAAGTGAGAGTAGCATTAATATTTGGGTATGAACATTAAGAGAAGTGCTTACTGGTGAACATAGTATACAGTTTTAGCCAGACAGCAGTAGTCGTTACACTCCTAGGGCTCATGACTACCCCTGTTGTAGGTTTTCAGTATCAGGGATATATTCCTCCCATGGTGCGGCCCTCCAGTCAAATTAGAGGGCTGTTGGTTTCCCCCATAACAGATGTGCCACTCTTGTACCCATTGGCTCCTTTGGCCTGGCTGGCCAAATGTAAGGCTTGCAGTGTCCACTGTCGGGTATCTTCATTGGTGATGTCTCTCTTTCCCATTGAACTGCATGCAGCATGGCTTTTCCCAGCTTTCTGTCAGCTGCTCTACATGGAGGAGGTTTTCAGCAGGGTTTCTCAGTGGCCTTGCAGCCCAAGTATTTGGAGTCTTCAGCAATAGGGTTTTACCATCTATTCCTGGTGGGAAGCCAAGGGCCTCAGCAATGACCTGTAATGTTTGGGGGGCATCAGGGACCTCCCTGACCAACAACTGACTGGAAGGTATCCCATCCCTGGCACTGAAAATTTTCTAGTAACAATCTATGGCTCCCATGTGTTCCATTGTCCAAAAAGTAGGTTTCCATATGACTTATTTATATCCTCTTAGATTTTGATTAGCCCTCCCTCCACCTTTCCCTTTCTCAATCTCTTCCCCTGATCTCACTTAGACCTTTTCACCCCCATTAATCTGTTTTTCTACTTACATATATGCAATACCATATTCTGTGTAAATATGTATTTTTTTATTTATGAGAGAGGAAGAGAGAGAGAGAGGGAGGGAGAGAGAGAACACCAGGGCCGCTAGCTACTGCAAACAAACTCCAGACACATGTGCTATCTTATGTATCTGGCTGATGTGGGTACTAGGGAATTGAACCTGGGTCCTTAGGCTTCATAGGCAAGTGCCTTAACCATATGCTATGTTTCTAGCCTTAAATTTCTTGTTTTAAAACTCCTGGTCCATGTTCATGGAATAAAACTCTAAGGTTATGCTGTGAAACTCAACCATATAGGTGTTACTAGGATTTTTAGTAATAGTTTTTCTGCTAATACAATTATCTGTTCCAGTGTTCAGTCAAGAAACACAGCATTGCATATATATGTGTGCATAAATTTGTCCTCTTACACAGGGCAATAAACTCTGTGTGCTTTCATACTGCTTCATTCAGTTCAGTTCAGGGTTGTCCTTTATCATTGGTCTCCTAATGATAGGGCTTTAAGTTATCAGTGGTGATTAGCATGCTGCAGGAGCTGCTGTGGTGGGGGCTAATTTGCATGTGTTCCTCCCCCCAAGAATGTGTGCCAATGAGATTGAATATACTGTTACAGGATTTCAGTGGACAGCGTTATTTTCCCCCTTGTCCTGTGAATCCAGCTGTACAAAAAAAAAATTGGATTTCAAAAAGTTTAAATTTTCAGGTTTATGGGAAAATTAGTATCTAAGGAAAGGCTGAAATGGACGGATGGGGACACACACACACACACACACACACACACACACACACACACACGGAAGGCAGGACCTGGGAGCCCGTGTGGGAAGTGGAATAGGGTAGTATAAACTGAGACCTCCCTGTAGGCTGCTGACCATGGGAGTGAAGAGAAGACATGAAAAGGAGGTTTAAAAGGGCCAGATCTGAGAGGACGGTGACTAAGTAAGAAGGAAAACTTCTTCCCTCATCTTAAAGGACCACACCCACACCCATGTGGGACACAGGAGGGTGTGAGCCCCTCACCTTCACATTAGAAGAAAACACTCAGTGGTGCGGTAGTAAAGGTCCTATAGCCTGGAAGAGAGTAGCAAAATGAGAAGGAAAAAATTCCTCCCGCTCATCCCAGCCAGGCTGGGGTGGGGGAAAGAACTTACCAGAACAGGGACCCCAAGGTTCAGGCATAGGAAGGAGAAGGAACAGCCAAGAACCCCCCTTGCCCACATGGGGCTTATTTGGTGGGCTTTATCATCAGGCTCCTGTGAGTAAGGGAGAGAGAGCTGATTGGTCCTTTTGGACTCAAGGGGCTGGCCTAAGAGGGGCAGCATGCCAAGGTATGTTAGATTGGGGAAGAAGTAGGGGACACTGTCCCTAAAGAATTATTTATAGCTATCATGGATGACACTGGGTGCTGGGTACTAGCTTTGCCAGGACAAGAGAGATGGTATCTTCTTGTTCTCTCTCTTTGGGTCTTTGCCCCTGACTACCTGTTGTAGTCAGCTTCACACTGTTGGGATGAACATCCACACCAGACACAGTATGGGAGGAAGGGATTTATTTAAAGCTTACAGATCTGGGGCAGTTCCACTAGCGGCAGAAGAATCCGGCTCCCATTCATAAATCCAAGCAGAGAGATACCACCAACAGCCAGCACCACAAGCCAGCACAGCAGAGCTCAAACCTCTGTGCACACCTTTAGGCTAGAGTTCAGATCCTCCCCAGTGACTTGCCCCCTGTGGCAGGAGTCTGCCTGCTATAGTCTGAAACTGCAAACTCAATTTTAATAAAATGACCTGACTCTGTGGGGCCATACATTCAAATTACCACACTACCTATTTAACAAGACTACCTTGCTCCTATTTCTCCCTCCATATGATTAGGTGCTTCCCAGTAATTTCCTCTTCTGTGAATTGACCCTTGTGGTCTTTTGCCCACTTACCTATCCAGGAAGCTCGTATTAGCACTTTGTGATCAAAGCTTGTTTTTCTTTCTTTCTTTCTTTCTTTTTTTTTTTAGTTTTTCAAGGTAGGGTTTCACTCTAGCTCAGGCTGTCCTGGAATTAACTATGTAGTCTCAGGGTGGCCTCGAACTCACGGGGATTCTCCTAACTCTGCATCCTGAGTGCTGGGATTAAAGGCGTGTGCCACCATGCCTGGCAAAGCTGGTATTTTGTATTTGTTATTTATGGCAACTTTTTCCATGTATAAAGATTTTTTTTAATGTATTAATCTTCTAATTTTTTATTTTTATTTATATTATGCTTAGAAAGGTTGTAGGCTCTCCAAGATTCTGAAGACATCTGCTTTCTTTTATGACTTTGTGATTTTTGTTTCTAGGCATAGCTGTCTTGTCAGCGTGTTTTACTTGGCTATGAGTGGCTGTCCAGTTCTCTTTCCCATCTGATCACATGGCTCTGGTGACATGCCTGAGAAGTTTGTTTTTTCTGCACTAATTCTAAGTGTCACATTTTATCTTATTGAATCTTACTGAATACTGAATTCCTGAAAGTATTTTTTTTGGAATTTTTGGCATGTCTATTGATTTGATGACCTATTCAGGAACCTTTTTAATTTAATCTAAATTAAATTAAAATTGCTTTTTAAATTATTAAAGAATCAATCACATTTTCACTGTATGACTAGTCTCTCTCATTAATCCTATTTTTCATAATTACTCTAATTATTCTTGTTCATTTATTTTGCCATATGGACTGTAGTCTTAGCTTTTTAATTTCCAAAGGAATATACTACTAACCATATTGGGATTATGGTAAATTTACATATGAATTTTGATATTTTCAGAACATTGATCTCTGGGAAAATTGTTTCTTATACTTTAAATATTTCTCATCTTCTCAGCTTTTAAAAAGTTTAACATTACCAGGTTTATATCCTTCCTTCCATTTCCTGTATTCTTTTGTTGCTGACAAATCATCTCTTTAGTATTTTTTGTTACTATATATTCAGTAATTGCCAAGGTGCTATGCATGCGATAGGTTAAAGTTGGAAGTTCTCACCTACAATATTCTGGGATCATCAATAGAAAGTAATGTAGGAAAATATCTATTGAGATTTAGAGCGTACACATTCATGGACTACAAACTCTGTTGTTGATAATTGGGCCACAGAGCATCTCAGTGAGCGCAGACTCCCTGGGCAGTGCCTGTCTTTTGTGTGGCCTCCTGTTACTCCCAGTCTCTCCTTCCGTTTTAGCCATTGCACTCTGCTAGAGGTGAAGCCTTGCAGAACTGGTTCAAAGTCCACACTGAGAACTTTAGTTTGGCTTTCTACCTTTTTAGTTTGGGGAAAAAAATCATTTCCAACATAGTAGTTTTTTAGATCTTAGTAATTCTTTAGTTGGTTCTCCTAGATATTCTCTTTTCTCTCAAACTTATTTTAATTCGTTTTTATTGATAATTTTTATACATGTATGTAATATATTTTGATCATGATCCCTTCCAGTTACTTTCCCCCAAATTCCTAGTTATTTGTAGGTGTGCACATTCATGTATGTGTGTGTATGAATGCCCCAAGGTCTCATTAAAAAAATATTTATTTATTTGAGAGAGATACAGAAGGAGAGAGAATGGGCACACCAGGGCCTCCAGCTACTGCAATCAACTCCAGATGCCTGTGCCACCTTGTACATCTGGCTTACGTGGGTCCTGGGGCATCAAATCTGCATCCTTTGGCTTTGCTGGCAAGCACCTTAACTGCTAAGCCGTCTCTGTATCTCTTTGCACCCCTGCCCCCTGCCCCAGGTCTCTTACCACTGCAAATGAATGCCTGTGTGATTGTACTTGTGTAGCGGGGAAATTGAGCCTGGGCCCGCATGAGTTGCTGACAGGTGCCTTTAATTGCTGGTCTGTCTCACCATCTTTGGGCTTCTCCTTCCTGGTTTTCCCTTCCGCTCATTTTCTTTTTTTCCCCAACTAGTCCCTTTTTTATTTTGAGTCTCTCTTTCTTGTGTGGAGGTGTGACCCACTAATTCTATTAGGGTTGCCTGAATGGACTTATGTAAATAATGGAATTATTTACCCAAGTATGTGGGTGGGCCTTACCAGTGGTTTATACCATTGCAGAAAATGAATGTCTCCTCTCACCACCATTACCTGCACATAATCCTCGGGAGGGATGGGGACCTCCTATCCTCCATCATCCATGATGGGGAGTCAGTGGGGCCCAGTATTCTGTGGACGTTGTGCAAGTTATGACAATCAGCATGAGGTCCTAAATTCGACAGCCTTGTCATACTTGGATGACAGTGTTTCACAGCATTCCTCCTCATCCTCTGGCTCTTAACTTCTTTCCATCCCCTCTTCCACATTGTTTCCTGACCTTGCAGAGGGTTAAATTTTAGCAGTGCTGAGGATGGAACCTGGAACCTTGCGTGCGAGGTGCTTTATCCCTTCACTGACCTATGTCTGTGCCACTCCCCATGGCTCCTAAATAATCACTTACGTCTCCCCTAATTCTGGTAACATCCCCCCCCCCCATAGAAAGTCCCCATAGTAAGGCTGCCCCAGCTTACAGTGTCTTTGTGGAGGGTGCTGGGCATGGAAGTGCTCTTGGCCACCTGCAGTCCTTCATTTCCTGCTTCTGCTCGGTTCCAGACCAGCCAACATAAGGAGGTAAGACCCCCACCCTAGCCCCATTCATTGGGGTAGTAAGGCCCTGTCACTTGTGTGCCTGGGTCTGAAATTCTTCCCCCAATGCCTTTATAATCTTAATTTCTATTCTAGAGGCTCCTTCCTTCAGTAACCATTGATTCACATTGTGGCAAAGGGGGCATGATTGCTTTAGTACCAAATAGACTTGAACCAAAAGCCTATCGGCAAAGAGTAACTTGTTTTGTGTAGCCCTCCAGAAGAAACCCTTCTTGGTCTCAGCATGTGGCTGAAGGGAGAAAGGAGAGCCATGGGGACCTGGCTGCCAAGGAGGTAGAGCTGGAACGCGTCAACCGTAAGACTGGCGCGGGGCGTGGGCCTTGCTCCCATGCTGTCTGCTGCAGCTCACATGCCTCCCTCTTGGGCAAGGTGGAAAGCTGTGGGCTGGTTACTATGGGGACTGATGGGTGCTGCTGGCAGAAGGAGAAGGGAAGTTCTTGGAACTGACCCAAAAATCCTCAGCAAGCAGAGTTTTTTCCTGCCTCTGGCTTCCCTGCCTGCTGTTCTCGGATTTGATAACTAACTTCACATTTGCTTGGGGACCTTTCTTTCCAAGAGCTCCTTGGGATATGAGTAGAGTTGGGGGTCCTCCCCAGGAGGACTCGGCAAGGAGGGAGTAGGTATGTGCGGTTACTGGTGTTACCCTGAAGTTGTGAGGAAGGAGCTGGCTTCTCGGGCTCCAGGGGAGTCAGAAGTGTGCCCAGGTTTCTGTCAGTTTACATTGTCCAAGAATGTGCTGCAGACCAGGGGAGAGAGTCAGGGTTTACTTCTAAGGTCATGACCTTTCTCTCCTCTTCACCACCACACCACACAAAGTAAAGATCTGGTAGGATCTTACTAATTCTGAGATGTCAGAGATGGAAAACAGACATTTTAGTAAGCTGATAACCATATTGGGTAACATTGAGGCTGAAATATAGTTTATAAGTCAACATTCATTATTTGATTACAATGATCAGTAACTTGAAACCCTCCACCCTAGTTTATGTTAGGTTATTAGGTTATTTATAACCATGAGTGTGGAATGTAAGACATTAAATTTTCTTTCTTAAAAGAGTAGCTGGAGGAGAAGTGAATCCTTCTTATTTATTTTTTATTTATTTGAGAGCAACAGACAGAGAGAGAAAGAGGCAGATATAGAGAGAATGGGTGCGCCAGGACCTCCAGCCACTGCAAAGGAACTCCAGATGCATGCGCCACCTTGTGCATCTGGCTTACGTGGGCCCTGGGGAATTGAGCCTCGAACCAGGGTCCTTAGGCTTCATAGCCAAACGCTTAACCATTATGCCATCTCTCCAGCCCCAAGAAGTGAATCTTAATGAATCATGAACATTATGAAACTTGATAGGACAAAAAGAGGTTTCTTCCTCTACCTTTTTAGTTCCAGTCATTGTATCTATTGCTTGTGTCTGTTTTTTTTTTTTAACCACCAATGAAAACGTTACTCAGGTAAATTTTTTTATTTTGACTTTGAGAGATTTTGTTGAATTCCTTGCCCAGATATGAACAACTGTCTAGATTAGTCAGATCTTGATTTCTGGGTCATAGAGATGCTTAATCACTTGACAGAGAGACCCATAAGAATTTAAGTTACCTTGTGATCATTTATTTTTAGAAACTTAGCATATCCTTTAAATGCATTTAATTCCTGTTCTGTGAGGGTGGGGAAAGAAGGATCAGTGACACCCAGGTCATGTCCTCTTTAGAGCTTCTGACCTTGTAGCTAAAGTAAGATGATGGGAAAAATTAAAACATAGAAATGTGTGCAATGGTGGGGGCTTCAAGGCCAAGTGACCTTTCCCAGGGGAGACTACAGAATTCATGTAGAGGAGTATGGAGGAGGTGGCAGTTGGGTGTCTGGGAGATGCTCTACTTCATTGGCATTCCATAAGTCACACTATTATTATGTGAATTGAGTCTTCAAGAACAACCAGCATTTTAATGTGTGTTTCCTTTATTTTTCAGCCTCAACACCTTTGAACTTCAGGTTGTTTTTTAAGATTTATTTTTATTTCTTTATTAGAGAGAGAGGGAGGGAAGGAGAGAGAAAAAGAGAGAGAGAACGGGCACACCAGGTACTCTAGCCACTGCAAACAAACTCCAGACACATGCGCTACCATGTGCATCTGGTTTACATGGGATCCGGAGAATCAAACCTGGGTCCTTAGGCTTTGCAGACAAGCACCTTAACTTAACTGCTGAGCTGGAGAGCCCTGAACTTCAGGTTTTTATTTGCGTGCTTCAGAACTTCTTTCCCCCCTGCTCAGGGAGCCTTGCAGATGTCTGATTCTGAGAGGAAGGGCCCCACTCCCAAGAAGCATGTGGGATGTGGAGTTCTTGAGTGTGGGAATCAGTTCTCTGAAAATGCCACAGACTCACCTTTATTTGTTACTGTTGTGAGATAGATGCAGCTCTTCACAGCTGAGTGAGGAGAAAGCTGAGGTTCTTAGTGTCTCCACCTCCCCAAAGGCTAGCATTGAGATTTGAACCTGTGCTGTTAGATGTTGCTCAGAACCCCTGAAACTTGTAAGGTCTCCGTTAGGGTCCCTGTGGTGTTCAGGCCTAACCAGTGGGGTAGAGTGGAGCTAGGAAATGACACTTGCCATCCACGCTCTGGCTCTTTCCACATGCAGAGCACATGCCGAAGGAACTCTGTGAGTAGTCCTAGAGCACGGCCAGAGCGGCCGAGTGAGGCTGGTGACGCTTGGGATTAGAGCCTTCCTGCGGCACTTCGTGTCACTAGAGAATACATGAGGAAAGGGTTAAAGTGAAGCGTGCTCTCAAATGGGAAGAACAGTTCAGTTTGTCTAGAGGGTGGGATGTGATGTGTGAATGGGGCATGGAGGAAATGGGGTTGAGAGACTAGACCTGTTAGAGAATTGTTCCTTTTTATTTGGTTATTGAGAATTTTTTTGAAATGGTTTGGGAGCTGATAAGGTTTCTTTTTTTTTTTTTTTCATCCTGAACTTTGATTTTGTCTTTAGCTGTATATTTACATGAGACTGAAATTGTTTTAAAATCCTTAAAAGACAGTACAGGGAAAAATCAAGATCCAGTAAATCCTTATAAAAAAAACCCGTGGCTGAAGAGAGGGCTGCACGGAAAAAGAGCTGGCTGCGCCTGATGGGGCTGGAGCCGGAACCCAGCATCCGTGAGCTCATTCCACTCGCGGAGGCAGCCAGCCTGGAGTCCCAGCGCCGGGGAAGCAGAGATCGGGGATCCCCAGGGGAAATTGGCTGGCTAGACTGGCCTAATCATTGAGCCCTGTGCTCAGCCGAAGGACCCTGTCTCAGTAAATAAAGTGGAGAGCGATGATGAAGACAGCCAGCGCCAGCCTCTGGTCTCCACACACGCACATCCGTGCACCCTCACACAGGCAACAGAACAAGTCTCAGGTTTTCCCTGTATGAAAGATCATTGGACTTCGTTTGTTTTGTGGGCTGTAATTCTGATTGTTTATGTTTTTAGAATCTTAGCTTGGCGAGTTCATGGCTGAGACAGTCATAAACACAGCGACAGTTCTGATTTTGTGTACGCAGCCCCTAGGTCTGCCACCCATGGACGCACTTATTTACGGGTCTCTTTCACATGGAGGCTTTCCCATGACGTTGCCTAGCCTTCCTTCCTCCCTCCAGAACAGAGTCAGCCCTGGCTAGACTTCCTGGGGACCCCTATCCTTGCATTATTGCCCCGAAATTTCCAGAGGTGCTAGCTGAGACTTTCTCCCTGTAGATTATTTATGAAAGTGCAGCATGTTGCCTGCTATTTGGACAGGATTATACTTACATCTTTATAAACAACATTTCCATCAGAACCAAGGTGAGGAGAAAAATGTATCCACAACTTGTTAGGACTGGTTTTGACCTTCCCTCCCTCCTGCCCCCTTTCTTCCTTCTTTTAAAACTATACCATTTATTTAAAAAAGGCATGGTGGTGCACGCCTTTAATCCCACCACTTGGGAGGCAGAGGTAGGTGGATCGCCATGAGTTCGAGGCCAGCCTGAGCTAGAGTGAGACCCTACCTCAGAAAACCAAACCAAACAAACAAAAACCTCCCTATATTTAGTTAGTTATAAGCAGAGAGATAAAAGAGGAGAGAGAGAGATAAGATAAGAGAGACAGAATGGACACACCAGGGCCTGTAGCCACTACAAAACTCCAGATTTCTAGTTGAGCACAGAAGTGGTAGGGTAGAAGGACACAGACTTAAAGATTATTGCAGTTCCATTCTGTGTCTGTCTTATTCATCATGTTCATGGCTGAGTATAGTGCCCCGGACACAGTGAGTAAGTGCTTGTGGAACAGATGCTGGATGTATCTTGGGTAATTGTTTCGATGGAGTAGCTATTGTGGTTGGTGGAACAGATCCTGGATGTATCTTGGGTAACTGTTTCGATGGAGTAGCTATTGTGGTTGGTGGAAAAGCTGGCAGAGACTCCTTTCTCTCAGTTAGTGGTAAAGATTTTAAAATGCCTTTTTTTTTTTTTTTTGAAATGCTGCTGGAAAATGTGAATGGCACTCTACAGTTCTTTTTAGATAACTAAATAGAAGCAACTAAAAACATAAAGCTGACAGAGTAATTAAAAAAATTCAAAGCATGTAGTATTAACATTCGCCTCTTTTTGCTTTGGAAAGGGTCAGGACCCTGAATTAATATTCCTCTTTTCTAGCTAGCCAAGATTTCATTTACTTGATTCAAAGCCCAGAGTATAGATGGCAGTACAGGAAGGTTTGCCAAAGCATGGAGCAGTAATGAGATTCTCCTCTTTTCCCACCCAGCCGCTTGGAATCTTCCTAATTTTAGTAATTAATTATGAAAAAGTGTTATTTTGTTGACATTTAATAAAGAGTTTAAGTACATAGGAAATTTTTGTGTGAATATGAAGCATTTCTTTCTTGATAGATGAACTGGAAAGTTTGAAGAAAAGTGGTTATTAAAGACCTGATCCTTTTGGAACCTGTGACTTGTCACAAACATTTGGAGCTAGTGCAGCATATATGGCATGTGGCCCATTTGGATGATTGTTGAGATATCTTGTCTGAGATAGTTTTATTATTATTTATGAGAGAGAGAGAGAGAAATTGGTGTGCCAGGGCCTTAGCCACTGCAGATGTTCTCCAGATGTGTGTGCTATCTTGTGCGCATGTGCAACCTGTGCACATGTGTCACTTTGTGCATCTGGGGAGTCGAACCTGGGTCCTGAGTCTTCACAGGCAACCGCCTTAACTGCTAAGCTATTTCTCCAGCCCTGTTTTCATATTTTTATAAGGAAATAATTTTTAGGTTAATTAAATCACTTATAAACAATTTTACCTCTTCATACTTATTTGCAGTTCCTTGCAGTCCTTCTGATGGGCTTTTGAATGAGAACAAAATGATACTGGTTTTCAGGCCATCCACAAGCTCATATTTGGATATGTTGCCAATGTTTTAATAAGACAACTTACACAATAAGACATTTAGAACATCAGTGGATATGCATATGGAAGTCCTCATCTGACATCATCTGTTGTGACTGAACACTTTCTCTTGATGCCTGTAAGCTTGTTTTGCTTCTTTTCTTTCCTCCTTTCCTTCTCTTCCCTCTCTCTTTTCTTTCTGTTTTGGTATTTTTTAAGCACATCTTTTTTATTGTTTCATTTATTTACTTATTAAATATGGGGGATGGGGAGGGAGAGAATGAGCGCACCAGGGCCTCTAGCCACTGCAAACTAACTTCAGATGCATGCACCACCATGTGCCACCATGTGCACCTGGCTAACGTGGGACCTGGAGAATTGAACCTGGGTCCTCAGGCTTCGTACGCAAGTGCCTTAACTACTAAGCCATCTCTCCATCCCTGTTTTGGTATTTTGGAGGCAGGGTCTCACTCTAACTCAGGCTGACCTGGAACTTACTCTGTAGCTCTGGCTGACCTTAAACTTACAGAGATTTTCCTAATTTGTAGAGTTTAACTTTTAAGACCCAAGTGAACGTGAAATTTAAATGATGATATATTTAGCCATAGTTGCAGCAGCCCTCTTTTGAGGAAAAGGGGAAATCCATAAGACAGATTTCAAAATGCAGGTGCCACCTTGTTCCATTGGGACCTCTCCCTCATCCTCATGCAGAAAACAACTGGCTGAGGCATTTCCTTTTCATAGAAGATATGTGGAATATACATCTGCAACGGGGAAACAGAAGAGCCTAGAGTTGCTGGGCGTGGTGGTGCACACCTCTAATCCCAGAGGCAAAGGTAGGAGGATCATTGTGAGTTCAAGGCCAACCTAAGACTACATAGTGAATTCCAGGTCAGCCTGAGCTTAGAGACCCTACCTCAAAATAAGTAAAATAAAATAAAATATTAAAAAGTCTTTTTAAGCCGGGCCTGGTGGCACACACCTTTAATCCCAGCACTTGGGAGGCAGAGGTAGGTGGATCGCTGTGAGTTTGAGGCCACAGTGAGACTACAGAGTGAATTCCAGGTCAGCCTGTGCTACAGTGAGACCCTATCTTGAGGGAAAAAGGAAGAAGAAGAAGAGCCTAGAGTTTTGTACATTATCTCTTGGGCCCATAGGAGATAATGTGTGAAATCCAGGCCCTCTTCTACAAGATTATCAGCTCTTGCCCAACTAGCTCTATTCCAGTCATTTGGACAAAGCAGAGAAAGACTGTGAAGGTCAGATGCCGGTGGTGTGAGAGCATTGCTGTGGACCCCAGGCTCTGGTTTCGGCATGCACTTAGCACCTTCGCCAGGTGGTTCATGTTCCTGAAAGTAATACTCGACTCTGTACCAGTGTGCAGCTGTTGCCCTTCCCAGCTCTCTGTGGACACAAAGACGGACTTCATTTACCTCAATGGGACCAGGATAAAATTCTCACCTAATTAGCATCCATTCTGAAAAAGTAACAGTATGCCATTCAGTCCTTTTCCTTGGGATTATAGTGCATTTTGAAATCAGAGCAGATTTAGCAGATAGAATCATAAAGGTCATTGACTCTCCCAGCTCAAATGAGGTCATAAGTATCCTTCAGATATTTTAGTTCCTGAGACTGTTTTCCCATCTTGGTTCCCAGGTTAGATATCTTTCACTCATTTAGTGTTTCTGAGCCAGGCCCGGGGGAGTGCTGTGCCATGCCTGTGTGCCCTTGTGGATGCAGTTGGATTCCACACTTGATAAACACATGCTGTTGTGTTGGGTCTTTGTGTCTTGTAAGGAAGTCATAGATGGTACTCAGAGCTGTGGCAGAGTGTCAAGAAACTGATGGTGTGGAAGTTACTGGTTCTTGCCAGTTCCTATACATGGGAAGATCCCTCCACCCTGGGACCTAGAGTCATAGACAGCTGAGAAAAAGCTCGCAGAGGCCAAGTTCACATATAAGACATTGTGACAAGAACTTTTAAGTGGGTGTTTATTTATTTGGAGAGAGAAACATTAATGTGAAATAATTGCAATTAATGGAAGATAACACAGTTTAATTGCTTCCCTGACAGCATTTATTGATTAAGTAAATCGGACATCTGGGTAGAAACTTAGCATCTGAGGTCAGCGGGTGAGGAAAAAAAAAAAGCACTGTGTTCTTTTAACACTGTGGCCTCCTCTACGTTCCTTGACAAGTAGACATTCTTGGTTGTCTGAGCCGGAGTAAGAGTTGAGATTAGAATCAAGACTTTTTTTTCCCCCATTCAGAGGAAGTATTTATTGGTGAGTGTCTGCTATTCATATATTAGGGAAGGTAAACAGTTTTCCATCTGTTTTGTCTTTAGATAAACGATTACCCAGAGCTGAAACCTAATCCTGTTTACCTACATGGATCACTGTTTCTTCCTTGGGAATCTTACTCTGAAACAAAGTTTGAGTTTAGCCTGGCTGGTATATCTGTTCCCACACATGAATGGGAGACTGAGACAGGCTTTGTCGTATGCTTGTACTCATAGTTACTTCAGTGTATATGTGCTCTACAGAGACCAGCATTTAGGATTCATAATGCTGAAAATGGTCATGGAATACTGGTTTTTCCATTCATTATAGAAATCTCTAATTTTTTCTATCAATAATAATTTAAAAAATCATATATACTTACATATGTGTCCAACAATGTATTTATTTATTTGAGGGGCCAGAGAGAAAGAGATTAGGTACGCCAGGGCTTCCAACCACTGCAAAACAACTCCAGACCCATGCACCGCCTTGTGCATCTGTCTTTATGTGGGCCCTGGGGAATGGAACCTGGGTCCTTTGGCTTTGCAGGCAAAAGCCTTAAACGCTAAGCCAACTGCCCAGCCCTGGCCAGCAATTTTTGATTTTAGCAGCTAGTTGCGAGATTTTCTTTTTATCTGAAATGCTATTGGAAAGCACATCTTCTTTTCTAGTTATTGTAGTCATTAGAATAAGCAACGCAGGTATTTGGTAACTTAGCAGAATTGCCAGTTAAAGACAATGTCATTTCCACACCTTTCTGCTTACTTTTTGAAATCCTTTTTGTGTGCTAGGTAAGTAATAGAAGCTAGGTTTAGTGAATGTGGGAAACAGGGACAAAAAGCTAACACACATATTTGTGTTTGTTATTTTTTTAATATTTTTCTATGCATAATTGTATTTTCCTTTTCTAAAATATTTTACTTACTTATTAGACAGAGAATGGGTATGCCAGGGCCACTGCAAACAAACTCCAGACGCAAGTGCAACCTTGTGCATCTAGCTTGCCTGGGCCCTGGGGAATTGATTGGCTTTGCAAGCAAGCACCTTAACCACTAAGCCATCTCTCCAGCCCTCAATAGATGTTTTAATATGTTTAAGGATATTTCTCTAAAAAAGAATTACTGGGTCAAAATGTTGGAGTGACATTCGTTTCCTTAATTTCTTCCTTTGGGTTTAAGAGATAACCGTTGTCTGTTCCTCCTCTCTCTTTGACAGAAACCCTGTTTGAAAGCCCATTGATAGTAGCTGAGTTACGGAGACCCTGCAGATAGAGAGAAATGCCTTCACTTCAGAAACTCCCAGGATGGGCTTGTGGTCTGTGATCTTAGTAAAGCTAACCGGAAGATTAAAATAGTTTCAGAAGTGTTTATGTATGTATTTGAAGCACCTTCTGTTACCTTTTATCTTGTGTTGTAGTGAAAGGGTACTTCTAGGACATGATGAAAAGACAGCTTGGCAGTCACTTGAGGAAATTATTCAGACACCAAATAAAGGCTCAAATCTGCTCTGCTGTATATACTGTGCTTTGCCCCAGGCTAGCCTGGAGTGCAGCGAAGTACTTGGGATTTTCAGCTCACTGTGGGTCACATTTAGAAAGGTGGCACATGTTTTGTTCTAGCTTCTGAGTACTTGGGCCAAGGCAGGAGCCCAGCTGTTATTTTGGAGTCACTACATAATGGATAATTTGCCATGGTTTCACCTCTTATGCAGCTATGTGGGAATTTAAATATACACACACACATACTGTTGATAATTTTTTGTTAGGGTGCCGTCTAGAATTTTCACTTAAAATGGCTGTAGTGACTGGACTTTAAGCTCTTTGTTGAAAGTTCCTTGTTTTCCAATGCTTCTGGTATCCCTTTGTATAATGACAAGGTGCAACATTAGTGTGTATGGCTATAAGTACTTTTTTCTGACCTGGAGAAGGCCTGTGGGGGGAGATGACGAGCAGGTGGGCCTCACCCCATTTTATGGCTGAGGAGACTGAGGGGAATTTGCTAGTATGTGGCAGCTCCCTTCCTGTTCTTAACGTTTCTCGTTTGTTTTGTATGTATGCGTGTGCATGCACATGCCATGCCAGTTTGTGTGCATACGTGTGTGGGGGGCGGAGCACGAGCTCGGTGTCATACTCGGGGACAGCACCCACTTTGTTTTGAGACAGAGCCTTTCACTGGACTGGAGCTCACCAGTTACGCTAGATTGGCTGACCGGTGAGCCCAGGTCCTTCTCAGTGCTGGGATTAGAGGTATACCTCCTCACCCAAAATTTTATGTGGGTTCTGGGGATTGAACTCCAGTCCTCTGCCTGCCTGGCTTGAGCTATAGCGTACCTTTCCTCAACATTGTCATCGTGCTCTTGCCTGTCTTTCTAGCAGTAAGAACATCGACCATGATGGTGACAACGATGACGACCATAGTATGACCTGACCTTTTCAAGCAGTCACCATGTATCAAACCATTTCAGGCACTTTACATGTATTGGCCTTACAGAATAGACACAACATGAATTTTCAAAGTTGGGATTTCAATTCTTTCATTGTTTTTATTTTTGTAGTCAGTGAGTCAGTCAGGTTGGTACCATAGTTAGCTTCCTTCCTGCCCTCCCCCCTCCGCAGAGACCCTCCTTGTTGAGGAATATGGGTCATGCATTGTGGGGTTAGTCTTCAGTTTTGGGTAGGAGGAAATGTCTCTTTGTATCATGACCCAACGGGTGGCTCTGACATTCTTTCTCCCCCCTCTGCTGTGAATTTCCCTGAGCCATGTTGGGTTCATTTTAGGTCTGCTTCAGTGGTGAGGTCTTGGGAGCCTCTGTGTCTCTGGATATCTGGTTTGGTGGGAGTTGCTTGTTCTTTGTGACTATCTCCTTCACCCTTGTGCTGGTTCCAGGTTTGCCAAGATGAGATTTCAATTCTGAAAAGGGCTGAAAGAGTTGGACTTTGGGGAAGGTGTAATTTTTATTTGTTTATTTCCTTATTTATAAAAGAGAGAGGGGGGATGGGTATGCCTTGGTCTCCTGCCACTGCAAATGCATGCCCTACTTTGGCCTGGCTTTACATGGGACCTGAAGAATCGAACCTGGGCCATCAGGCTTTGCAAACAAGTGCCTTTAACCTAAGCCATGTCTCCAACCCCTGTAGCCTACATTTAAACTGTGATTGTTAAGGAAATGTGGCCACAGTGGAAAAGTAGCTCTTCCATCTTGGGTTTCTCTTGGTTGGGATTAGTCTGGAGAATGAGGTGCTTATCAGGGGCTGCTTGCTCCCAGCCATCAGCTTCAGCTTGGAAGGAAGCCTCCCAGTTCATGACAGTGGGTGACTGTCACATGGCTGGAGCCAAAGAGACATTTAATTGCTGCTTCTATTTCTTTTTTTAAAATATTTATTAATAAGCAGAGAGAAAGCTAGAGAGAAGAGAAACAGAGAGAGTGGGCATACCAGGGCCTCCAGCTGCTGCAAAGGAACTCCAAATGCATGCGCCACCTTGTGCATTTGGCTGTACATGGGTACTGGGGTATCAAACCCCTGGGTCATTACACTTTGTAAGCAAGTGCCCTAACCACTGGGCAGTCTCTCCAGTTCCACTGCTGCTGTTTTGATTTTAGGTTCCTCTTTGGTTTGCATAGGCTCTGTTTTAAATTTATCTAGTAAGTAAGATTACTTGGAAGGAAGAGAGTGGGAAATTTAAATTCTAGCCCAGCTCAGTGTGATGGTCTGATTAGGTGGTATGGTAAGGCAGGTCTTGCTTTTGTTTTCTCTTTGAACAAATGAAATGATGTTAGTCCCCTGGGGAAGGGTACTTGACATTCAGACAAAATTCTCCCTGTGGGAGCTGAACTTGCTTTTGTCCTTTCATCTCCAGGACATGATTAATCTTCTTTCCAAGGCGACACCTCTGGTGACAGGGCTATCTCTACAAGTATGTTCACCATGTCTGGCTCCTTAGATGATTTACCCTGTAGCATGCATGCAATAGTGTCTGTCTGGAACCCTAACTCCTAGAGTCCTTGTCATAGGTGAGTTACACACAGCCTGTGTACAAAGATGACCTTGATACACATAGAGGAGGAGACAGCACAACGTGGGTACAAGCAAAACCCCACAGGAACTTGCTTCGACAGGAGGTGCTTTCAGTCTACTGGGCAATGTTTCCTGGAGATGGTTGTCTTAGAACTGCCCTTGAAGAATTAGTAGGAAGTAGATGCTTAGAAACTGCTGACTGGATTGAAGCGGGGCACTGTTGACAAAGACACTGTAGACTTTATATGTTTTAACGTATGTGTTCATGGGTGCGTATGTCTGCGGGCATGCCTGTGTGTGCTTGTGCACTTGTGTGCATGTGCCTGTGCATGTGGAGGCCGTGTTCCTCATGCAGGCCATGCATGTTAATTTTTGAGACAGGGTCTCTCATTGGCTTGAGACTTGCCAGTTAGGCTGGACTGGTTAGCCAGCAAGCCCCAGGGATCTTTCTGTCTCCACCTCCCCAGTGCTAGGTTACAGTTGAATGCCATCATGTCTGGCATTCTTACATGGGTTCTGGGGATTGAGCTACCTCATCCTTTACCAGAGTGAGCCCCCTCCCCAGCCTAGCTTTATCTTTTTATAACTGAAGAAATATGCACATCACCCAAAGAGTTCAGCACTAAAATTAAAAGTCTAACAAAATGGAGTGCTCAGGGTGGAGCCCGGACACGGCACATATACCTGGTCCTTTCATCCCTGGCAGTGTCTACCGGTTGTGATCCTAGGCACTCCTTTCCCTGGTTCTCCCATGCAGGGCTCAGGATCCTGTGCTTTGCACACCTTCTTCACACTTTTCCAGGAGGCTCTTCTTGCTGGGGGATTGACCTGTGGTCATCTTAGTATTTGACAAGACCTGCCACAAAGAAAAACTTGCAGGATCCTTCCTGAGAATGAGAGAGAACGCCTGCTTTGTTTTCCTACTAAATTCATGTTTTCATCATGCACAGGTTCTTGTTGGGATAGTTACAGGCTGCCCCCGAAACTTGCTGTGGTGGAATCTCAAGAAGTTGGTTCTAGGAAAGAGGAGCTGTGCAGGTTTACTCTCCTGGCAGTCTCCCGCCTCCTTCGCTCGTGCGCACGTGCGTACGCATCAGCGTGTGGTCACGGGAATTGCTGGCACTGGTGGATTCCACATGATTGCCTTTGTCTTTTTTTATTCTTACATTCCCTACTTGGATTGGAAACACCAGGAACTGCTCACATTGCTTGCTTAAGATTTAAAATTCTCTCAGTTTCTATATTTTTGTGACCATAAGATAAAATTACTAAAGTAGAACACTTTTTTATTGGTATGTTTGTTATTAAATTGGTACTTTTGGTTATTGACCTTGATAATTTCTTCTTAAAAATATTTTTGGGAAGAAAAATATTTGGGGTGCTGGGGAGATGGTTTAGTCTTTAAAGATGCTTACTTTGCAAACCTGATTGCCCAGGTTAGGTTCCCCAGGACCCATGTAAAGCCAGATGCACAAAGTGTTCTGGAGTTCCCTTGCAGTGGCAAGAGGCCATGATGCTTATTCATATTATCTTTCTCTAATATATACATCAAAATATTAAAAAATAAAAAATAAACATTTTGGGGCATGCTAGGGAATTAAACCTAGGCTATAGGTTGTGCAAGCATAGACCTTTAACTGCCAAACCACCTCTTATTGAAAAAGTAAATCTTTTTTTTTTTTTTTTTTTGGTTTTTCAAGGTAGGGTTTCACTCTAGCCCAGGCTGACCTGGAATTCACTACGGAGTCTCAGGGTGGCCTTGAACTCATGGTGATCCTCCTACCTCTGCCTCCCGAGTGCTGGGATTAAAGGCGTGCGCCACCACGCCCGGCTGAAAAAGTAAATCTTTATTATTATTATTATTTATCTTTTAGAGAGAGCGAGCTAGAGAGAGAATTGACGTGCCAGGGCCTCAGCCACTGCAGTCAAACTCCAGATGCTTGCACCACCTAGTGAGCATGTGCGACCTTGCACTTGCCTCACCTTTGTGCTTGGGATCTGGAGAGTCGAACATGGATCCTTAGGCTTCACAGGCAAGTGCCTTAGCCGCTAAGCCTTTTCTCCAGTACAGTAAATCCTTATTAAGAAATGTTTAAGGTGAGCGTGGCGGCACTTACCTTTAATTCCAGCATTCAGGAGGCAGAGATAGGAGGGTCACCATGAGTTTGAGGCCATCCTGAGACTACATAGTGAATTCTAGGTCAGCCTGGGCTAGAGTGTGACCCTACCTTTAAAATAGCAGCAGCAAAAAAAAAAAAAAAAAAAAAAAAAAAAAGCAAGAACAAAAAAACAAGGTTTAAGATAACAGTAATAGTCATAGTTGTCATTATTGTTTAATTTGTGTCTGGACTTTACTGAACACTTGCATCTAATATTTCTTGAAATTTTCACCATCAGCCTATGGGATGTTGATAGAAGACTTCATGGCACAGATGACACTGATAGCTTTTACAAGTCACAAAGCTTGTAAATTGGTGAGCTAGGATTTGAACTCATATCTGTTTGCCCACAGTGCTTAGACCATTGTATTAAATTGTTCTTTCTAGTTTCGTTTCATTTCGTTTCTTTTCTTTTTCCTTTTTTTTGTGGCCAGGGGTTCAAGGTAGGGTCTCACTCTAGTCCAGGCTGACCTGGCACTCACTATGTAGTGTTAGGATATCCTCGAACTCATGGCGATCCACCTACTTCTGCCTCCCACGTGCTGGGATTAAAGGTGTGCACCACCACACTCGGCTTTCTTTCTTGTCCCCCATCCAAGTTTTTTTTTTTTTGGTCGTCATTAATCTTTTTTCTCTGTAGTAGTATTTGTGAGTTTGATACTTTAGTTACTCTGATCAAAACTCATTGACTTGTGTTAGTGGCATTTAGAAGTCATCTTTCTTTTTTGTCTGCTGAAGAGTAAAAGAAATTACTTTATTTCACATGTGGTATCATTTCTTAAGTGGCAGTTCAGTCTAAACAGCTTCCAGCAGGTCAGAAATAGAACCCAGAATCAGATATACTTCTACTGGTCTGTGTAAAGCAACAGCCACATGTGTTGTGTGGGCTCGCTGCAAGGGCATAGTGCATAGTGGCTAAGCCTCTCTGGTTCTGGTTCCAAAAGCAAGGAGGATACTGCAGATGAGGAAGTAGGCACACTATTCACCAAATGTTTGCATTTACATTTGAAAACCCTCCTTAACGTGTAGCAGTTAAGGGCTGGGGAAGTCTTCAGTGGTTGAGTGGCTGCCTAGCATATGTATGAAGCTCTGGGCTTGATCTCTGCTCCACCTCACACTCACAGAGAATTTGTTATTAGTAGCCAGTGCCTATATATTAAAAATATAGCTCTATCAGTTTCATGGCCTAAAATACAACACTGTTATTTACTGGTCTGCCAACACTTGTGGGATAGGGTGGTATGCTTATAAATCCAACTCAATAGCATGTCTAGACAGAACCAAATGTGTAATTATGCGAAATCATAGCTAAGGAATTCTGGCTGAACAACTTTAATAATTATTGGCAACTCTATGACATTTTATGTTACTTTGTGTCCTTATGTGTGTTATTGTAGAAGAGTGAGTTTATTTTTAGACAGAACAGGGAATGTCCAAGATGTTACATGGTATGAATCCAATTTCTTACATAAAATATATTTTTTAAGAAACAACCTTATTCTTGGCCTGTAGAATCAAGTAAATTTGAATAAGAATTGTATCTAGCATTAAATTTAAGCAGAATCTTTCTTTGAAAACAACTTTAAAAAAATGTCAGAACTGCCACCTTAGGGCTGAAGAGATACCTTATCAGTTAAGGCCCTTGCCTTCGAAGCCCAAGGGCCCACATTCTACTCCAGATCCCACATAAGCCAGACACACAAGGTGACACAAACACGCAAGGTCACACATATGCACAAGGTGGTACACACGTCTAGAGTTTGATTGCAGTGGCTGGAGGCCCTGGTGCACCAACCAATTCTCTCTGTCTCTTGCTCTCGCTCTCGCTCTCTCATTAAAAACAACAAACCAACAACAACAACAACAACAAAAAACCCTGCTGCCTTAAATCTAAATTTCTTTTCAGGGGAGACTTACTGGTGCTCTGTAGTAAACTTTTTTTAAATACTTCAGGCTATACTGGCACCTGTCTAGGTTTTATCTCCTGCTTTCTCCTTCAAGGAGACTTCTAGACAGTTTGCTGTCTTCCTTCAGCTCCAGCTCTTAGTTCTTCACGGGAGAGCATGGCCAGCACCGCCCTCCTCTGTTCTGCTTCCTCCCTCCACACAAGCTGTTACCAGCTCTCAGCCATGAATGCCCAGCGCTGAAGCTCTGGGGTTCCTCAGACATTGTGCATATGCGTTCTTTTCCTGAGATTGCTGTTCTGCGGGGTTATCTTCCCAAGCTTGAGCCTTGTTTATTTTTTCTCTTTTTAAAAAAATAATGTTTGGATGACACAAAGTTTTTAATAAGGTGAAATCTGACATCTTTTTCTCTCATGGCTATGAGTTTTGTCTTAGGAAGCATCCACATCTCTCCACCGCCACCACCCATCCTGAAATTCTGCAACATTTTCTTCTGAAAGCTTTGTGGTTTGGCTTTCATCTTGATGGTCCAGCTTGAATTAACATTTCACATGCTTTGTTGTTGGCACTGTGTCCTGTAAGAGGTGTCACCTCCGTTGTATAAATGAAACCTTGAAACACTTTGAGACTTGGTACTCTCTGGATTTAGAAATTTAGATTCTTTTGATGAATGACTGGGTTAAAGACATATGTTAGGTCATAACATGTATAGTGTTTTGGCCAAAATGTTCTTTTCATGAGTTATGTTTTCCTTGTTGTAATAATATTGTTATTACTGAATGAGTGTACTTTGGTGACTAGGTTCATTTTGACAGTGACATGGAGATAGAAATATAGAAGAAGACTGAAGTCCTTATGTGCGTGTATGCTGTTAGGTAGAGATGTTTTGTTTGTGACATGTGTCCTATGCAGCAGACCTGGGAGGTGGTTAAGATACTTAATTGTGTATTGCAGTAAAAAGTTGAAATAAACCTGGATGAAATGGTTTTTCCCTGGAATTCCAGCACTTGGAGCCTGAGGGAGTTTAGCCTGGGCTACAGCAAGACCCTACCTTGAATAACCAAAAAAAAAAAGTTGTTGTTGAAGTGGGAAAAAAATCATCCAAATTGATTCATTTATTTAACCTGGTCTAATTGGACGTCTTTTACTAGCTATATTGTGGGGCTAGGCATTACTTTCAGGTCAGGTTGTTGCACAAGTTGAACATGTGGATGGAGATCCAAGGTAGCATGCCTCCGAGGCATTTGAAAATGAACTGACTGGGAGGAAGCCGGTACTGCTGCCAGACTGAGGTTCCCTTCAGCACGGCACTGTTCACCATTAAAATATGTGATGAAACTTGCCTTCACCTTGCTGACTGCTTGAGGAGGCTGCGCTTTGCTTCCTGGCTAGCAAGCCAGTGTGGAGCAGTCTGCTGGAGGCTGCTCTGATGCCGCCTACTGAGCAGTGTCTGGCGTGGCAGCTCGCTGGCCGGCTTCAGTTCCTTGTAACATGGAATTCTCTCCCAGGAAACATTAGCTTTGGTCGATAACTCTCAGAGAAACCAGGCCAGTTCCCAGACCGCTCTTCATTTGCTTAGATAAACAGTAGCTCAGTAGACCCTCAACTGTAATAATATTCACTGTTCTGATTGTGTCTTCTTAACTGGGTTCTCTTACATATTTTTACCTCTCAAATAGTGCCAAGAGATTTCTATGCATTACTAAATTAAGTGCCTTTCTCTTAGGTGGTTTGGTTTTGTTTTGCTTTGCGTTTGCCACTATTTCTGGTTAAAATGGATATTATACTCTTAAGCATATTTACTGGTTAGTTTTTTAATGAACTATTTTGTATTGTGCATAAGAATTTAATGGGTTAATTTTTATCTAGTTGTTTGGTTTATGTATACTATAATATACAGTTTATACATTTTTTAAAATAAATCTCCATGCTGGGGTGCTATCCTAGGGCTCTACACATGCTAGGCAAGCACTCAGCCATAGCACTGTGCTCTCTCTCCAACCTCTACATGTATATTTTTATTATTATAAATACATACTTACATTCTTTGTTTGCTGTGTGGGTGTGAGTGTGGACATGCCCGTGCCACTAGGGATGTGTGTGGTGATCAGAGGACAACTTTGGGATTGCTCCTTGACTTCCATCTCATTTTGAGTCAGGATCTCTTGTTGCTTACCGATTTGTTGGCAAGCTTCCTGGTCTACCTCCCTCCTCACTGTAGGTACCCTGAAATTCCAGAAGTCTGCCACAGCTTCCACCTTTTTATGAGGGATCTGGGTTTGGAATGGGGCAGCTTGACTTTCTGTTTTGTCTGCTGTTAATTATTGCCTGTCACCTCAGCAGTCTACAAGCTGGTCCTGGGCTTTTCATCTGACTGTGTAACTCATGAGTACATTGCAAGAAGCCTTTGCTAAATGTCTTCCTAGACACGTCAGAGGAAAAGACACACACCTCTGGTGTTAATTCCGTTCTCCACTACTTGTTAGAATCATGTTGTATGCAGCAGAAGAAGTGGAGACTCTTTGGTGGGTGACCGTCTAGTGGGGTTGCTTGTGCATCATTGAGGATTTGGCGAGGACTTCTGGGTCCTTGTGATCTTGAGTAAATGACAGGAACTTACTGGACTTTTGGGTCCGTGCTTGCAGCGTGAGGGGGTTGAGCTGGTAGTCTGTACTTGCTCTCAAGCTGTGAATATTGTGCAGTTTAAACCGGTTGAAAAATTATCTCCTAGTCTCCTAATTATATGTGGAAAACTTTTCAGAGGAGCCTGAAGCATTTTAGGAGTGCTTTTCACTCAGTATTGTGAATTCAGGCCTTAGCACATGCTAGGGATTGTTTTGGGGGCTAGAGACACTGTCACAAGCCAGGCAGGTCTTGCCCCCCCCCCCCCCAGCTCAGGTTTGAAGGCAGCGATACTCATTGGTTTACTCAGAAACTGAGGGGGCGGGGAATTGCTATGAGTGTGGGTGTGGAATCAGGAATTGGCCGAGTTTGAGTGGCTGAGTGGATGGTCGTGCTGGTCGCTGAAAGGAGGGGGTCTGAAGTTGGGGATCCATGTTCTGTTATTTAACACGTGTGGGAGTCTTTTTTGCATGGAGGTATTTAAAGCTTTGGACTGGATGAGGTCATCTGATGACTGAACTCAGATAAAAAAGAGAGGAGAGCAAGCGATAAAACCTGGGTGCCTGCGGATGGAGGTCAGGTAGAGAATATTACGTGGGAGATGCTGATGGGCTGGCCGAGTTGGCTTCTAGTCAGTAACTTGTGTTAAAGACTGACATGTGTCCTGTTCTCTTTAAGGTGTGAGCACCTGTGTTCAGTTTATATGGCTTCCACATAGACACCTAAGGGGTAGGAGGTACCTGTTAGCATGATAGTGGCAGTGCAGCCCAGTGTGGCGCTCTCTTCAGCGAGCTCCTTGTGTGAAGCACCTGGCCATCGAGGACACCCTCTGTGGCTTCCGCAGCCTCCCTCCTTACACCAGGGCGGTGGGTCAGCTGGTGGTATTGAATGTTGACCAAGAGCAGTTTGCCTAACAAAGCCTGTTGTTGCTGGTAATACTTACTATAATTGTATTACTACAATTGGATGCAACCTGATTAATTATGAGTATTGTAGAAATACGTTCAATATTTGAAACACTTTCTAAATGAAGTGCCCCAGAGTTGCCATTAAATTGTACCTGGTTAAACAAACTTTTGCAAGGACTCTGGGATGCTTCTGGAGAGACAGAGTTTGTATGCCACCCTAGGGAGAAGGGGAAAGTGGAAGTTGTGATGGTGTTCAGGCTGTGGTTTGTGTAAGGATGGCTAATCCAAAAGTCAAAAGATGGTGCACGCCTTTAATCCCAGCATCCAGGAGGCAGAGGTAGGAGGATCATCGTGAGTTTGAGGCCACCTTGAGACTACATAGTGAATTTGAGGTCAGCCTGGGCTATAGTGAGACCCTACTTCGAAAAACAAAAACAAAAAGACTGCTTTAAAAAAGGCCTTCACCTTTCATAAAAAAACTGATAAATGAATATATAGCATTTTAGTATCAAATAAAATACCTAATGTATGTATGTTTCAGAGCTTGTGGTTCTGCTTAAACATCCCCTTTTAATTTTCAAATATATTGTCATTCTATAAATACACTTAAGTGGGTCTTTACTGTATGAGTTTTGTAAGAACACAGTTTTAGAGCATGTGTCAAGAGCTTTATAGATGGCCTTGTCTTCCTGAACCACTTCTATGATGTCATTCTATGGAAATACTTCTTTTTTAACAAACATTCACAAATTTATATCTAACAATGTTTATTACTTTTTCATTTTTAACATGAAACTTAATGCAGTCTATAGTACAGAACAATTAAATTGTCATATGTACACATAGAGAACTGTTACATTACAGTGAGCAAGCTCCTGAGATTTGGAAAACATTAAATGACATGTCAAAGTGTGTACTATGTAGTATCAGATTATAGATCATACAAAGTATTGTACATCCACACACCACATTGTAGAGTCTATTTCTGTATAGTTACTTATATTTAATATTTAATTTATTTCTTTTAAAAAATATATATTTATATTTGTATTTGAAAGAAAGAAAGAAGAGAGACAGAGAGAACGGGCATACCGGGGCCTCTAGCTACTTCAAACAAACTCCAAATGCATGCGTCACTATGTGCATCTGCCTTTACATGGGTACTGGGGAATCAAACTTGAGTCCTTAGGCTTTGCAGGCAAGCACCTTAACTGCTAAGCCATCTCTCCAGCCTCTATATTTACTTTAAATGGTCTAATTTCATTTTTAAATAGATATTACTTAAAACAAAATATATTTCTTATGTTAATGGGTGACTGAAAACTTTAGAGAGAGACTTTTGTAGTCTGATTGCTGTTGAGGGTTGGTGCTCCATAGAATGACTTAGTAGAGAATATGAAAACAGTACAAATTACTTTTAGCCTTTATAGTTATTGTTAATCATTTGTAATTAAACACCACACTCTTAAGAATGGTGTAGCATATACCTGGGCAGTGGTTATAATTAAAGCATGAGTATTAAGTACTTAAGCTGTTCCTGTGTACAGTTCTCTTGCCAGTTACACATAGCAGGAAACAACTTCTTCCATTTACAGTTAATCAACCCCTCCTTAAGTCTGATTGAGTCATGTTTGTATTTTTTTTTTTTTTTTTTTTTTTTTTTTGGTTTTTCAAGGTAGGGTCTCACTCTGCTCTGGCCCAGACTGACCCGGAATAACTATGTAATCTCAGGGTGGCCTCAAACTCACCACAATCCTCCTACCTCGGCCTCTTGAGTACTAGGATTAAAGGCGTGCATCACCACGCCCGGCTGTAGTTTTGTTCTTTGACTGCATACAGTCTTTTGGTCATCTAGACCACTTATTACCTTCTTTTACCCCTTCCCATTCTTCTTCCCCTAGCTGATGACTTTGTAAGAGGTGATGTCAGTAGTACTTCCCATTTTCCAGGAGTTCCCCTTTTCAGTGCTCCAGCCGAAGACGAGGCTTTAGTGTGGGGCAGTACATTTCCTGTGACTACATACATGCCAGGAGCAGAGAGAGGAAGACAGGGAAGAGAAGGGCCGACAGCTCACCCCTGTGTGGGGGGCGGGTCCGAGGGGAAGGTTCCCTTCCTCCCAGCAGTGGCCGTGACTCCAGAACACTACCTGCTATGCTTTGGGAGTCACTTGGGCTGGGAAGGCAGAAATGGATGTAAAGAAAAGAAGGAAAGTGGGCTGTTCTCAGACTTAGAACTCTCTTTCCAGCTCCTCCAGCCATGGGATTTAATTTGCCTCCTGGCACCACTTCTGGGTGTCAGCCTGCCTTGTATCCCAGGCGGTGGCATTCTGTAGGAAACCATGGGGACACGCTCTGCTGATGTGGTGGCCCTTTCTGTCCCTCTCCCTGGTTGTCTGCTGTATTACTTTGCAGAGCCCTCAAACAGCTGCCTCGTGCATTCTGTCCAGGTCTCCTGGCTGTACCCAGCAGAGGGACTGGACAGAGGGTGACTCCTTCCCCTTGCTCTGGAACCAGTGCCCACTGTTCCTAAATACAAAATTTGGAGTAGTATTTAAGTTACATAAATCCTGCAATCATACGTGATCCATGGATCTTGGTTTTTCTTAGACTTAAAAAGTTATGCTGGTTTAACCAAATTAATTTGCAATGTATAAAATATGTGACAAAGCAGAAACTTTTAGCTTTTGTGAAAATCCTGTGTTAATGTTATAGTGGACAAGAACAAAGTACAGTTTAAACTAAGGATATTAAGATCATAGGTATATGTAGGTTTAGTAATGTTTGATCTCTGATGCAAAAATGGACCTGGAGTGTGCTGTGTCATTCTCTGTTCTGCTTACCCTGTGGTTCTCATCATTTGTTTTCAATCCTTCACTGTTTAATTATCGAGTTGTCTTTGTCCATCTTCATTCTAAACCCCTTGCCTAAGCCATGAGGGAAATTGGAGAAGCTCGGCCAGTCCAGAAAGGCGAGGCTAACGATGACCATGTTTGTTCTCTACTGACTTTAGAAATTGTGGACTAAATATAATTACCTAGAGAGTGGATTCCTAGTAGAAATGGATACATGGTTTATCAGTAGAGAACCATTAAAAATTAGTGGGGAGGGAATTTTCTATGGGTGGTCATAAATCTCTTGAAGTCTACCTCTGGAGGCCATGGTAATCGAGTCACGGCAGGATATTGTAAAAGACAATTAGGAAGGCTGAGTATAAGGTCATTAAGAACAGTTCACTTGGCATTTAAGTTATAGAAAGTGATAGTGAGGCATAAAGCTGGAGAATGGTTGGTGGTGCTGTGATCGCGACAGCACAGTGGTGTGTTCCTGGTATATGGTGTGTTTGTTATTTAAGACTAATAGAAGGAACAAAAAGTGCTCTGCATGCGCTGTCTCAGAACACTCTCACAAGAGTGCCGTGAGGCTAGCCTGATGGATGGGAGGCAAGTGACAAGAGGAAAATGCTTGGGAATAGAACAGTCTGGCTGTAGATATTTTGCATTTAATTTCTTTGCCTTAAGATTCCCCAGGTGAGGGTTGAGAGTATAACTTTGTGTCCGGGCACTTGCCTAGCATGCACAAGGCTGTGGGTTTGATCCCTAACACAGCCAACCAACCAGCCACCCACCATCTAAACAAAGTAAAAACACACAAAAAGTCTAAAGCCCACCCTCTCCACAAAACACAACAGAACAAAGCACCCTAGTGGGATTTAATTAAATTCTGCATGAGAATAATTTGGAAAGATCAAATTAAATGTTAAAAATTAACTATGGGGGCTGGAGAGATGGCTTTAATGGTTAAGGCGTTTGCCTGCAAAGTCAATGGATCCTGGTTCGATTCTCCAGGACCCACATAAGCCAGATGCACAAGGGGACGCATGCTTCTGGAGTTCGTTTGCAGTGGCTGGATGCCCTGGTGTGCCCATTCTCTCTCTCTCTCTCTCAAATAAATAAATATATAAATTAACTATGCATTTAAAAAATACAATTGAGAGATAATTTGACTAAAAATGTTTAATGATTACTCAGATTAAATCAAAGAAATTTTAAGTGGGAGGGAGTGAAAAAGAGGAGAGAAGTAAAGTAGCAAGTTTTAGGACTAATTCTATCATCAGAACATTTCTTTGGTATTTTTTTCCATATCCACTTTCACCATCGTGTTTCCTCCCAAGATTCTCTGTACAGCAGCACAGAGGTTGAGAGGAGCTTTGTCAAACCATGCTGGAGGACCAAATCCAAAGGCAGACTTAAGTGGGGCTGGGTCTAGAAGAGAATTTGCTGCTGTTCATAGGGACGACTTGGGGTCCTGATATTTGCTTTCCCTCTCCAGGTGGTCTGTTGGAGGGGGGGTTCCTTGTCTGAATGCAGAAGAGACGGCTTCTCTTCTCCACCGCCCCCCCTCCCTGTTCAAGCAGTAAGATTTGGTACTTCTAAAGGAGAATAACCCTTAAGGAATTGAGGAATGGTGCTAACATCCTGTGCAGATGGATATTTGTGCCTGGAGGTTCATGTTTATACATATTTTTCTTTGTGAATATGCAGGCAGCAGCCAGCACAGTCATCCAGACAACTTGTGTGGTAATTTTTTATGAATAGTATCCGCTGTCAGCTAAGTACAGATAAGATCCTTTTATTATGTCCACAAAAGCACAAAGTGACTGTATAGTGGGCCAAAGCTATACTAAAGTCTTTGAGGGTAAAACTCTTAAAAGTAGTCAAAATTTGAGGACTATTAGGATATTATTGTTGTTTACTTACTGTTTACTCTGTGTGTGTGTGTGTGTGTGTGTGTGTGTGTGTGTGTGTGGTGTGTGTGTTGAGATAGGGTTTTAATCTGTAGTCCAGGTTGAACTCACTATAAATCTCTGGTTGGCTTTAGACTCACAGCAGTTCTCATGCCACAGCCTCCCAAATGCTGAGATTACAGGCACGAGCCTGTGTTACTTTTTATCTAAATCTTAATACTTCTTTTAGGTAGTAGACACATGATAAATATTGGAGAATTTAGATTTCCTTCATGTTAATTACAGTTTATCATAAATAGAAACATTTGAGTGTGAAACTGTGTGGCCCGTGCTCTGTGCTATTTTAGAATGGTATTGTAGGTGGTTCTTTGTAGAAATGTCTCCAAATTCAACAGTTAATTTACAGTATTGCATATACTATTTATTATGCCTCATGCTAATTTAAAACTGGACCATCTTCTTTATGCCTAAGCCACTGGTAATTATTGGGAAATTTCATGTATGTATGTGCCTATCTCTGTGTATGTATGTCTATATGTATGTATATCTACATTAATCAAGAAGACCTAGTGTCATTGTAATTTCTTAGCAAACTGTAGCCACTAGAATTAGCTTAAGATGTGAGCTCTGTTTCTGTGGTTTTGTTCTCACTCTCCTGGACTACTAGTATTAACTCATTCCACCCCAGTGCATAGTTCATTTTCCACATTTGCTCCAGAGGTTTTTTTTTTTTCCCAAGGTAGGGTCTCACTCTGGTCCAGGCTGACCTGGAATTCACAGGGTGGCCTTGAACTCTCTGCGATCCTCCTACCTCTGCCTCCCGAGTGAGTGCTGGGATTAAAGGCGTGTGCCACCACGCCTGGCTGCTCCAGAGTTTTATATGAACATTATGTCTAGCCACATCATTCTCTTTCCTAAAACATTTCCAAGGCTCCTCCTGTCCCATGGGAGAAAGTCCAGGATTATCCATGTGTCTGTCCTCAGATCCTGTGATGGGAACCTGCCATTCTTTATTTTTATTTTTATGTTTATTTTTATTTATTGATTTGAGAGCAGCAGACAGAGAGAAGGAGGGAGGGAGGGAGAGAGAGAGAGGGAGAGAGAATGGGCACGCCCGGGCTTCCAGTCACTGCAAACGAACTCCAGGCGCATGCGCCCCCTTGTGCATCTGGTTAACGTGGGTCCTAGGGAATCAAGCCTCGAACCGGGGTCCTTAGGCTTCACAGGCAAGCGCTTAACCGCTAAGCCATCTCTCCAGCCCTAGGGAACCTGCCATTCTTGCTAGCCCTCCAGCCTCTCATCTCAGATGCTTGTGCTCGTCCCTTGCCTCTTCCTCCCCACCTTCTTCTTCCCTAAGATTATATTAGGGAGCCGGTGCTTCCGCTTTCCTCAGACAGGTGGGCTGGGTGCATGCCTCATGCCTGCACTCCCTGGCACTCTGTTTGTCCTTTTGCTCATCAGGATAATGAATGTGTTTGCTCGGACTAGGTGCCCAAGGCATACGTCACACATAGTGAGTTCTGTCCTCAGTGGCTCAGTGAAATGTAGGACTGAAAGGTTGCCTTTCTGGGTATTCAGTTTCTATCACTACAAGAGTATCAGGAGATGGGATAACTTTTATTACTTGGGAATTTCTTGATCATTTGTTTATACTTCCTTACCTTTTACACATAAGTAATCTGATTAATTAGATACTTTAAAGCAAGCTGGGCGTGGTGGCGCACACCTTTAATCCCAGCACTTGGGAGGCAGAGGTAGAAGGATTGCTGTGAGTTCGAGGCCACCCTGAGATTACATAGTGAATTCCAGGTCAGTTTAAGCTAGAATGAAACCTTATCTTGATAAACAAAAACAAAAAAACTGAAAAGGTTTTCATTAATTGTTATCAAATTAATAGGTACAAAAATGCCCATTCTATGTTAAAATTTTGTTTGGACCTAACATATGTTAGTGCTGTTTTTTTTTTCAGCCATGCTTGAAGGTGAGTAACAGCATTATTTTCATCTATAGCTTTAAGAACGGAGGCTGAATAGCAGTAAATCGGCTTGCCCAAAGTTGTATCTGCAGTTGTTAATTGTTACAACCACAGTGGAAATCCTGGTTTGAATCTTGGCTTTTTTGGTACATTTCAGCACCACTTAGCTCTCTGTAAAACTGGCATTTGTTTGTTTCCACATGGCAAGAGTTTACAAGGTTGCAAGGTAGTAGTGACTTGATGGTTAGCTTGTTTGTAAGAGTGGCAGCAATATTTGAAGTAATAAGGAGTAATGCTTTTGCAAAAAGTGAACAGAAAGCCAGGTGAGGTCATTCATGCTTGGAATCTCAGCCTTCTGGAGGCTGAGGTAGGAGGGTTGTCTGGTTCTAGGTCAGTCTGAACTAGAGTGAAACCCTGCCTGACCAAAAAGAAAGTGGACAGAAATAAAACTACAAATTGAATTATTTTCTGTCCCATGTCTTCATTTAGATTTTGTTCCTAGCTTTAAACAAAACCTGTGCATTGAGCTAAGGTGGAGAAGGTGCCTCTGGATTTTCTTCAGTAAGTAACTGTCTGATTCTACCATAGGCCAAAAGGAAGCACTCTCCTAACCTTTCCTCTACTCTGGCAATTCCTGGGACCAGTGCCCTGGTGCTTCAGGTGCACAGGCTAAGCGATGGAGGAGGGGTGTGTAGTAGCATTTCTACAAAAGCCAGGGAAATTACTGTGCCTCACCTCTGCTCTATAGAGCAACTTCAGCTTTAAAGAAATAAAATGACAGGGATATGAAGTGAACTTAAGAATGCCACTACATTTAGATTCCTGTGACAGTGTCAGTGGCAAACATAGGACCCTCCCCCCTCAGTTGACTTTCATCTGACTCCCACCTGGCTCATAAGACAGGAAGAAGCTCTGTGCAGACAGCTTGAGTTCATGGTGTTTAACTGGCCAGTTCTCCAGCCCTGCCCACACGGCTACCTGCCAAGGATCTTTCTGCAGGAACCCCCTTTCCCTAGTTCAACCCCCATAAGGATCACTTGTGTCTACAACTTACATATCTTGTGCTGAAAGAAAATACTGGAAAATATTTATTTTGATTCCAAAGACTTCTTAATTGTAAAATGGATGTGTGACTTAGAAAAAGATACTGAATCATGAAATAACACTTTAATGATATTATTGTGTTTGAAACTGGTTTTTGCCAGATGTGACCCTGTGTGTACTCTGGCATCTGCAGTGATGTTTATGGGGGCCTAGTGAGAACATACAAAGTTCCATTTGTAAAAATTTAATATCTGCTGGAAAACCATGAACGGGTGGTGATTCCAAGTCCTGGTGAGGGACTCGGGCACCTCTTGGATGCCAGCACCCCTAGTGGGAGGCCTTTGTCCTCAGAACTACAGGACACTGTTGGAGCTCCAGACAAGATGTCTGTTAGAGGATGGAAAAGGGACAAAAGGGGCATTTTGGAATCTTCACCCACTGACTTCTGCTTGAAACTCCTTGGCCACAACTGGCTTAAGAGGCTCAAGTGTGGTGTTTTGAGTCGGCATGTTGCCAGCCCAAATAAAATCTATTATTAAAGAAGAGTGCTAATCAGATATGAAAAGTTGACTTTCTGCCATCAAATACACTTATTTTGTAAGCTCACCATCTTTCCAAAATTTAGAGGGAAGTAACTTTTAAAGAAACATTATTTTAGTGTTGGGCAGGCCACCCACCTTCCCATTCCTTTCTGAACTTTTCAAAATTCTTAATGCACCTGTATCATTCTCTAACAAATAATTTGTTAAAACTGCACTGGTAAAGTAGGATACATTCTGTGTGTGACAGACTTAAGAGATTCTTTCTTGCATCTCCCAAAGATGCCTGGTGTAGAAAAACTGAAAAGCCACCTGTCTTTCTTATGGAGACCTCTTTGTTCCTCAGAAGTAGCTCTCAAAGTGTCACCATTGGCTTGTTAACCCACTCTTCATGCTCACTGATTAGTGCCACATCCTATTCCTGGGGTGTTCTGCCTGGTAAGTCCTCTGCACCAAAAGATCTACCCAACCTCTTCAACCTGGAAAACACATCTTTTGATCCTTCAGGCTTCTCCTTCTCTGCTCAGCAGTATTCATTCCTGCCCTGTCAGCTCCTTGCTATTGGCCCTTGCCCTGGTACATGCTTTCACTGAGATGACTTCTTGCAGAAGTGGAGCGGTGCTGCAGAGGAACTGAGGTAGTTCACAGGGCGCCAGAGCCCGTGTCTCCACAGGGGAGGCACGCTTTACACAGCTCGTTCTGAAGCCCAGAACGAGTGGCTGTGACCCTGTACCACAGGTGGAGGCTACCTCCAATACCATGTTCTAACGTGGCATCGTTTCATGAAGCGTTCATAGAACCAGAACAAAGAAAGTCAGAAACGAGGCACTTTTCAAATGCATCCATGGAGCCGGGTCTCAACAAAGCTGGGAAATCTTTGCCACAGGCCTCAGGGGTTATCTGTGGCATTCTTAGCCTTCAGGTTGGTTGAAGCTAGGGGTCTGTTTGTACATTCCAAAGGGATCCCCTTAATGGTCACAAGAATGTCAAGTCACACACACAGGTCCAATTCCAGGGGCTAAGGTAGCCCAAGATAGTTTATCTCCCAATCTATAACACTCCATTTCTCCCCAGATACAGTCAGTTAGTCTGGTTAAGTGGCTGAGAGACACAGCTATCCCCCCCCCCCCCTGGGAATTTAAGTGCATAGTACATCCACCATTTTTTCCACACCACATTGTGATTTCATTGTGCTGTGGATAGTTTTTGAGGGCGCTTGCTAAGCTTCATTTGTTAGAGCAGTCCCGGCATCTCTGTAGTGTGCAGTGCACGTGTGCAGGTGTTCACTAACTGTGTAATGACTGCGTGTGTGTGCGCACAGGCCTTTTCTCGTGCCCACTTTCATAGTCTAGTTTCTCCTCAGATGGCATGGATCTTCCAGCTTTGTCTAGTATCCACCCTTACCCTCCTCAGCCCTGGGAGGTGGGCGCCACAAAGTAGGGAGGTATGTAGACGCTGGGATGGAAAGAGCCCGGCCCCCACGGGCCTCCTCCTCCCGCACACTGCGCGGCACACTTCCCAGCCATGGGGATAGCCGCCACTGACGGACGGCTTAGCAGCTCAGCCTTCACTGGCCTCAAGGTGTTCACGGAAGCGAGAATAATCTCTGCCTGGAAGTTTTTCTAGCAGGTGCTGGGACAGACACACGTTTGCGGTGTGTCAGTGCTTAAGTGCTATGTTAGGGATCAGTACAGAGAAGGTGTGGAGGCTTTGCTTCTCCCATAAGAACACGCTGATCTCTTTATGGAAGGTAAATGCGCTTCCGTAAACCTCCCTCTCTTTTTAACACATAAATTTGCCTGTGTGCATACGCTGGAAACATTAGGCTGTTAGTAGCAACAAGGAAGAAAACAGCTTTGGAGGCAAGTGCTTGGACCTCAGCATACCAATTCCCCAGATGTGATATCTCTGAAGAAATGCTGTTTTGACTTGCTTTCCATGTTCTTGGGATGCATCTCTAAGGTGATCATACAGCATTGGGTAGCTCCTAAAGGATCACTATTTACATTCCGAGAAGTAGAAAGTAGAGAAGGGCTGACTTTTGGAGCAGCCAGTTCTGGTTGACACATTTGCTTGTTTCTCATTGGCCAGATGTTAGCTGTGTTGACTCATGTAGCTGCAAGGGAAGTTCTCCAAGGTAGTTTTAAAGCCAGGTGTCTTGTTTCCCGTAGATAAATTGGCAGCTGACCTGGAAACTACAGGAGAATGGATACTGAGTGCCAGTAAGCAGCTTCAAGCACATCGCATAGTGAGTGTTGCAGAGGGAGTGAATGAGTGAGCGAGACACGGTGGAGTCATGGCACTTGGCACAGGCGTTGTGCTTTCGCTTTTCATGACCTGTAGTTCCTTGTTTGTACAGTGCCGGGGATCCAGCGCAGGGCTGTGGGCATGGAAGTCAGTGGTCTGTTGCTCAGCTTCACCCCTAGCTCTTGGATTTGAGACAGGGTCTTGCTATGTAGCCCAGGCCAGCCTCAAACTCAAGTTCTTCCTCCAGCCTTTACAGTCCTGGGTTATGGATGTGTCCCACCATAAATGTCTTTAAATCAGAGTGTTCTCTCACATGTCTAAGAAATGAGTTATTTGGATTTGCTCTGCCTTCTGAATCACAGTGTTAGCATATCTTCAGCTGTGTGGATGAGGCCAGGATTACAGGCTGAGAAGAGAGTGCAGGCTTGGTTTATGACATGTATATATGGACATGTCTGGTTTTACTGATTATTCAAGTCCATTTAAACAGTCTTACTGAATTACTGTTATTTTGGTTTATAGAAATCTGTATTATATAGTTTATATAGTTCCATATTATGTTGCCAGAAATATATTGTAGCTTTTCACCCCTGACCCAGGGGTGACTTTCCTGGTATAGATGTTAAAATAGGTAAGACGTAATTTCCTAAGGAGCACAGCACGCTGCTTGCTAGCAGCACTGGGCCACGCCTGTGTCATTAAAGTACTTTTGAGAAGGAACTTTTTACAAAACAAGAGCTGGGCATGGTGGTACAGAGCTGTAGTCTAGCACTTGCCTCAGGTGGCTGAAGCAGGTAGATGGTGAGTTCTAGACAAGCCTGGGCTGCACGGGAGACCAGTGCTCGCTTTCTCCTTTCCTTCCTCCCTCCCACCCTCCCTCTCTCTCAAAATAAAAGTGTTCTTTGAGGAAGCTCATAAGCTTCCTTAAAAATGGGATGATAAAAGTTCCAAAATTATCACCAATTCATGGCATAATTATTTAACAGATGTTATAATAGGAAACTCATTGTTTTTAATCTTCCTTTCTTCTGAACACAGACTTCAAAAGAAAACTTGGCATTTGTCATTTGGGATGGCCCCGTGAACTTGTACTTTATGAAGAGCAGTATTCTGGGAAGAAAGCTAAATGGATTTTTGTTGGCATGTTCTTGGGGGTGGTGTCTGTGTGTCTTCATAGCATTGAAAAGTACACTCTTTTCCTTCATTCTGTTGTGCTGAGCATCGGAAATTAGTTTCCTCGGCCCTTCCTCATGGGAAGAAAGGCCTGCTTGTATCAGTTACATGGAGCAGCACAATCTGGGGTCCCTCAGCTGCGGATGGCTCTTTCTTCCCAGCTGCTGCTCCTAGCCTTGTGGAGGACTCCAGTTGCTAACAGAAGGCTTTGTCTGTTGTGGATAAGTGAACTTTGGACTTTCCTCAATTTAACAATTGCTTAAGAGTCCAGCCGGACATTCTTTGCCCAATAATTTAAGTGCTGGTCATTTTAGAACCCAATTTATATTAGTTTAAAAATAGACATTGTCTTTAGAAAATTGACCTATGGCACATTGGTGCCTATAGGGTCAGATGAACTCTTGTTGCAGTGTACAGAGCTCTGTTTTAGACTTTCACAAGAGGCCGTGTGCTTTGTGACTTTTGTGACTCTCTGGGATACGCACCTGCTTCTTCATCTGCACTCATTAATTGCAGAAAATGTATGACAGGATAAAACAGTACTGCTTATAGAATAAAACCTGATTTCTTTTTTTTTTCTTTTTTTCTTTTTTTTTGGTTTTTCGAGGTAGGGTCTCACGCTACCCCAGGCTGACCTGGAATTCACTATGGAGTCTCAGGGTGGCCTCGAACTCACGGCAATCCTCCTACCTCTGCCTCCCGAGTGCTGGGATTAAAGGCGTGCGCCACCACGCCTGGCTCATAAAACCTGATTTCTATGCACTGTTTTTTTGTGGGTATTTTTTAGTTTACTAGGAAAGGTTAGAGAACATAGAAAGCAAATCCAACAGGTTAATTTTAAGAGTACTACCTTAAAATCGATCAATACAGCCTTCATTTTAAGATGAGCCAAGAACTTCCCTGTAGGAACAGTGTAAATATTGTTAACCCCAATGATGAAAAAAATGGAACCAGGGACAATTTTTGCTTGAGGCCGGAAGTCAGTTTATCAAACCGTGTAACAACATTATTCATTTATGATTTATGCAGATTGAATAATCATTTATCAAAATATGGGGTGATTTCATTTATCATATCCAAGTTCAAGGTCTCTATAGAATGTGTCAGAGTTGATAGGATTTGTTTGGGGTCAGGGAGCTTTTTGCTATTGAGTTTGTAAGTATGTATTGAGCTTGCATTGATATATGTGAATTACTTACTACCTCAGATTTTATCTAAAATTCAAATAAAATGGTAAGCTTAAAATAAATACTTGAACTATTTTGACTTCATTGAGGAAAAAAGCCCCAAAGTGCACTATCTTTTCATCATGACTATAAAATATAAAAAGAAAAAAAATTTTTTTTTTTCTTTTTGTGCTAGCGTCTCACTCTAGCCCAGGCTGTCATGGAATTCACTATGTAGTCTCAGGGTGGCCTTGAACTCCTCCCACCTCTGCCTCTTCCTGAGTGCTGAGACTAAAGGCGTGTGTCACCATGCCTGGCAGAAGTGTTTGTTTTTACTGTTGAGAAATGTTTATTCATGGTATACTATTTTTCTTATAGCTTTAATAACTGTCATTACTCACACTTTCATCCAATAGTATTTTTTGAGGCTAATACGTTTTAGTGACATTATCATGTTACATTATGTCTTTGTGATATTTTAAGCAACACTAAATTCAATATTAGTTTGTGACTCTAGTGTGTCTATAATGTTATTTTTTTACATCAAAACAGGTATTGTTTGAAAGGAGAAAATAGGGAGGTTTTAAGCATTTTGTTTATAAAAGGAAAATTACCTGTTTTGTTATAGCAGTTGATGTGTTTCTGATAGAAGGCTACTGTGAATATTTTTACACTGTACAAGTTCTCATTGGGACACCTTCAAGATTACCAAGAGGTACTATGATAGAAGTGCCACTGAGTGACAGTGTCTGAAGCGTTGGCAGAGGTATTTGCAGTTTTATTTGTTGTGTATCTATCTAGACATCAGCTAAATGCTTGCTTGTAGCAGTTGTTTTCTCTGTAACCTAAATGCTGAATGTATGAAAAGGATTGCCTTTGCCGGGCATGGTGGCGCACGCCTTTAATCCCGGCACTCTGGAGGCAGAGGTAGAAGGATCGCTGTGAGTTCGAGGCCACCCTGAGACTACATAGTGAATTCCAGGTCAGGCTGAGCTAGGGCGAGACCCTACCTCGAATAACCAAAAAAAGGGGGGGGGGAGTTGCCTTAAATATTCGCTACCTAGTAATGTATGTATCTTGTAATGTATAGGGTTAGTGCTTCAAAAGGAATGAAGACTGCTAATAACTGAGAAATGTGGTTGTTTAACTTAGTAGCAATAATATTTTTGATATCTCAATTTTAAATCATGTTGTATAGGTCACTCAGTGCTCAAGTTAAACCCCCAGAGTTCCCCTCCAGTTAGAGCATCCACAGTTCAAAGCAAGTGGAAACAAAACCTACATGTTGATCAGTTTTTAACTGGTTGGAAAGGACGTGTCATTTGCTAACTTTCAGCAGTCTTTCAGTCAGTCTTGGTTTCGTTTTTCCAGTGAAGCCTTCATTACAACAGTGTTCAAAACTGAGCAGAGCTCTTGGCAGCCAAGATATCTTCAGGTGCTTTCTAAAATTTGAGTGGCAGTTGTTCCCTTTGGTGGCAGTGCTCTTGCTTTGCTTTGCTTTGCTCCTTGCTCCGCTCCTGCCCCAGCCCTTCCTGTGTGTCTGGTTATCATCCCAGGCTCTGGGGACATAACTCTTTCTCCAGACAGACACCTTACTTGCCTGCATGGAACTTGTTTAATGGAAGAGACATGAAATAAACAATACGGTCCCACAAGTAAACACCAAGTAAGTGCTTAGGAAGCAGGGTGAGCGTGCTATTCAGTAGTATTGAGAAGGCGCCCGATGATGAGTTGGTTGTTTTCACTGGTGCTAGGGATGGATCCCAGGGCCTCACACATGCTGTCTACCAGGGAGCTGTATGGCCTGTGACGAGCTCCTGATGAATTATTAAACAGGCAAGCAAGAGTAGTAACGCCGCTCAGTGTGTGAGTTTTACTTTTAACAGATGGTACATGGAAGAGAATTATTTGGAAGGGTGACATTTTATTTTGTACCTTCACTGAGTTCAATATGTGTATGGGACAAGGACCTTAAAAGTTGGAAAGGTAAGGGCAGGGCTGTAGCTCAGCAGCAGGGCACTTGCCTAGAATGCACAAGGCCCTGGGCTCAGTCTCCAGCACCACCAACTAAAAGTTTATAAGGTTTGCTGGTTAGCCTACTGGTACGTTAGGACCCTGCCAAGGAATGAATGAATCTCTGTCTGTCACACACACCATCCATCCATCTACCCGCCCACCTACCTATCAACCAACTAACCAATCAATCATCTATCTATAATGAGAAGCCTAGGAGGGATTTAGGCAAGTGTATATATAATAAAGAGATAGGAAGATCAATTATACCATCTTTTATTGATGTTTGTTCTGAGGTATAAAGGTGTGGGCTATTCTACCTCACCTTCTCCCTGCTCACCCCCTCCCTAGACCTGGAGCTTTTCTTTTTTGTTTTCGTAGGTTTTGGTGCTCTTCCCTAACCAGAATGTAAACCCCTGGAGGGGCAGCACTTTTGTCTGACTGGATGTTGCATGCCTTTAACCTTGAGCAGAGCTTGGTGTGAAGTGCTCAGTCAGACTCTACACTGAGGGAGAAACACTGACTAAGGGTAACACTCTTGCATTTTCTGCTAGTACATGTCAGTCACCACATTCACCCATTTGTCACGCAGCAGTCTGACTGTGTTTAAACCTGTGTGATGGGGAGGGACCAGTGCGGCCAGCACAGGCATGGACTCTTCCCCTTGACTGCATAGGCTTTGGGTCCCTTGGGACGTTGTGGCTACTGTCCTCAAGGCTGAAGTGCAAAGATGTGGTGTACCAGCTTAGTTTTCCTTGCTCTCAGCCCTATGGCACGGCTACAAAAAGGGCTTTGCCACAGGAGGCAAGTGTGGATTGCTTGACTTTTCAAGGGAGATAAGGCAGGAGAGATTATGGTTCTGTTAGTTCAGAAGTTTAGTTTCAGTATAGCTATGTTTTTCTAATAGCATGAAAGATCAGCTTGGTGTTTTATTAGGAAAAAAAAAGGGACAGGTGTCTTGCAGGCCAAATTTTATTGTGTTCTTTTTATTTAAGACACGTTTTTAGAAGTGCTCAACAGTAGGGCTGGAGAGATGGCTTAGCGGTTAAGGTGTTTGCCTGCAAAGCCAAAGGATCCCGGTTCGACTCTCCAGGACCTACATAAGCCAGATCCACAAGGGGGCACATGCATCTGGAGTTCATTTGCAGTGGCTGGAGGCCCTGGCACGTCCACTCATTCCCCCCCTCTCGTAAATAAATAAAAATATATTAAAAAACAAAGAAGTGCTCAACAGTAGAGCTGTTTAATAGCATGATGGTCATTGCAGTGAGTAGTCATTTTGTTCCTGAAGATGGATGGTTATCGCCAGAAACTTTTTCCCTAGACAGATGTTAACAGGTATCGCTTCACCTCAGGTAGGGTTCAGAGGATAGGTCAAAGCACGGTTGCACCAAAGTCAGTTTTGGTGTACCAGTGAGTTTTTTGGAGTCACTTAGAGTGCACAGGTGAGGGGTTATTTACGGGAGCGTGGGTGCGTCACCTCAAAGTCCCACACCATCCTGGAGGGTGACCTCATGGAAGCTGCGTCATGGAGTCCCACTTGTAGTTAACCTACTACTTCCTATATAATCTAACTTCTCCCATGATCACTTGCAGCTGAAAGGAGGGCAGGAGGGTACAATTGCTGGCCTTCGTGATGAGGGCCTTGTGATTTTCTTCTCCATCTACTAGGGAGTATTGTTTTGCTCCACAGTTGCCATATTTACTGGACCATAGCATTCTTTATTTTAAAAAAGCACCAGTTTTATGTCTGTAGGAAAAATTGTCATACAGCAGTGGTGTTCATATCAGCTCTGAGTCTGCATGATCTCTGTTTTCTGACTTACCTTGAAGTCTGTGCAACAGGGCCAGGGCCAGGCTCAGGAATTCGCTCCCTGTTGGTCTGGAAGATCTTGTGTGGAGGGCCAGTCTTCTGGGGAGGGTGTGAGGAAGCGATATGGTGGTGGCCCTGTGACACACAGCTGCGGGTCCGGGCTGCTCTGTGCTTTTTATCTGAAGTTACTGAGATTCACCTAGAGGTCTCCATGTTCTATAAGTACACTGGAAATGGCTTCATTGTACTTGCTTAATGTTCTCTTTAGGGCAATAATACCATTTTCATACTTGTGTTTTTGTTGTTGTGGAAGGCAGGGTTTGTCATCTCTTCTACTTCTGTACTGTCCTTCAGATTCCAGCTCAGTTCCCACCAAAGGTTCACATCCAGGATACCTGAATCTTCAGTCTTTCAGCAAGAGTTGTTGAACAACTTCTCGGGGGGTGTCAGGTCTTGCTGTATTGCTGTGTTTGTGAACAATGAAAAGTTAAGGGTTTGGGTTTGTGTGCCTCCTTAGGATTAGTGAAATAATTGAATTGATTGACTCGGTTGACTGAGGAGACCTTCACTGTCTCTCCAAGGACATGTTGTTGATCACTCCTCCACCCCCACCCTTGGTCCCCCACACCGAAAAGCACTGGAAGCTTCACTGTGAAAGTAGTTCTCACTAGACAGTACACTTCAGTCGAGAAGCTGGGATTATTATTTTCTGCTTTGTCAGCAATGAAACTGATATTGTAATATCCATGTAATTTTATTCAAATGGATTAGGATGAAATTAAAATTTATATGTATTTGGAACATGTGGTCAGATAACTTTAAGATAAATACATTTCAATTCAGTAAATGTTTTCTTCCATGAACCTTTATATTGATACATAATCTTGTCCGCTAATTTCCTGGGAGAACTTTGCACTCTGGGTCACTGATAACACTGACAAGCCAGTGTGAAAAAAGTCTTTGTTGAATATTTACCTCATACAAGCACAGAGCTCTATTTGAACACAGTTCTCTGACTTGTGTGCTGTGGGTATGGAAGGCTTGGAATGGGCATCCTTCCCCATTTGGATTCCTCTTGTTTTGTTTTTACCTTACTTTTTTCTTGCCATCTTGTACCACACAGAACCTTTGGTAGGATATTGAATGATTGAAATACTGACAGCGAACATCCTTGTCTGCCTTCTGACGTTAGGGGAGATTTTTAGTCTTTTGCTCTTGAGTTTGATTTTAGTTGTAGATTGCATAGCAATTTACTTTATTAAGTTGAGAAAATTCCCCTTGGTTACTATTTGCTGAAAGTTTGTTGCTTCTCTTTTTTTAAAATGACTGATATTGTAAAGTACTTTTCATGCACATTTTGATGTGGTTGTGTGCCCTTTTGTCCATTATGCTAACAATAGGTTCATTAAATTAGTTGATTTTTAGATGTTGTACTGTCATTGAAATTCAAATGTTGAACCAGATTTGCTTTCTTGGGGTGAATCTGATCTGGTAGTAGAATAGGATGAGTTAGATTTAGTTTACTCATGAGGAATTTTAAAATGGAAAAAATTTAAGTGTATATACCTAAAAGCGGAGGATTGGTCTATTGTTTCTTAGTCTCTTTCTCTAGCTCTCTCTATATATATGTGAGAGAGATGTGTTGCTTTGCTGTTGGATAATTTGGAAGTTTCCTATTGGAAATTTGTGAAGTTTTACATTATTTCTTAATTCTACAGTGAAGCCATCTGGGGGTAGGTCTGTTTGGACTTTTTTCTTCTTGAGCTAGTATTGATTATTTGTGGCTGTCTTCTAGGAATTTATTGATTTCATATAACTTTTAACTTGATGACTGCTTTGATAGGTACATGACTTAGCTCCTCTGAAACAAGTGCTGGAATTTAATTCCCCACTATAAGGTTGGGAGAGGGTGGACCCTGAACCTGACTGGGTGTGGAGAGAGGTGGGGCCTTTGATAGGTGATGGGGAGTAGCTAAAATTATTGCTCTTGAGCCCCCTGGTTGAGTAGTGATGGATTTACAGGAGGACAAGAGACCAGGACCCAGCACACACATACCCACCCCCACACCTGTATGCCACGTGATGCCAGTGATGCCTCAGGACGTTGCCAGCAAGAAGGCTGTCACCAGATGTTCCTCAACCTTAGATTGAGACCATCGCCCAAATAACTCTGTCTTTGGTATTATGTTAATAGTGAATGGCAACAGAAAATAGATTAAAATAGTGGCATGCAGTTTTTCATAATTCCTTATAATCTTTTTCTGTAAGAGCAATGGTTGACCTTACTATGACATTGGGGATTGTGTGTGAGTGTGTGTGTGTTGTTTCCCCTTTTTTCTTGGTCAGTCTACATACAAGCTTGTTGATTTTATTGACATTTTCAAAGGAACCAATTTTCAGTTTCACTGCTTCTCCCCCCCCCCCCATTGCTTTGATTTTAATTGCATTATTTTTGCTCCAGTTTCCTTCTGCTTGGGTTAGGCTTATTATCATTTAATTTCTTAAAGTAGGGATGAGTTGAGATCTTACATAGGCTAAAGTTTAAAACTGTAAACTTCTAGCTCTTGTGGTAGCTGCATCCTGAAAGTTTTGACATGTGTTCTTGTTTTCATTCATTCATTCATTCATTCATTTGAAAATAATTTCTAATTTTACTGTTTTTTGACCCATTGGTTGTAATTTGCAAATATTTAGATTTATCCCAAATTCTTTTTGTGTTGTCATTAAACACATTTCATATTATTACAATGCTTACAAATTTACTGAGACTTGTTCTATGAATTTCAAGTGGATCTTAGAAAACTGCATACTCTGTAGTTGACAGTACATGTCCTGTAGATATTGGGGCACTATGGTTAACACTGCTTGCAGCTTGCTCCCCAGAATTTTTTGTTTCCTAGTTGTATCAATTACTTAAAGTGGGGTGTTGAAGTCTTCAGTTATTGGTATATTGTCTCTCTGTTTTGGAGCTCTTTTGTTTTATCTGTGTTTGTAATATATCTTTTTATCTTCATAAGTTTCTCCTTTTTGTTGTCTAGTAAATTTTTTTTTGTCTTGAAAGTCTGTATTGTCTAATAGTATGGTGGCTCCTAATCACACATGTGTCCAGTTGTCTGTTTCTCATTCTTTCTGTCTCTTCTCTCATGTGGCCCTGGCCATAGACCCCATGGCCTTGAGCATGCAAAACACATGCTGGACTCCTGAGCTAACCAGCTCTCTAATGACCACTTTGAAAGATATTGTTAGCTGTGTGTTGAGAATGTTATAATGTAATCTTTGTATATTAAATCTGCCACATTTTCATAGCCTTTTATTTATACATACAATCACAGTGGGTTCAAGTGAAAAAGAATCCTTTGACATTATTGTATGGTGTTAACCTATCTAAGAATCTTAACACATGTGTATATTTTTGGAACTTCCACCTCTCTGTAAGGAGTCTGGAGAGTCCATAGTCCTGAGAACCTTCCCATGCTCTTTACAGCCACCTTCCCTCCCACCCACATCCTTGTGAAGGGCTGGTCTATACTTCATTCCTGTAAGTTTTTTCCTTTTCAGATTGTCATTTAACTTAACGATTCAGCATACCATAAATGAAGTCATCCAGTGTAATCTGAGACTGCTTTCTTCCTCTTAGCTTGTGTTTGAGGTTCATCCAAGCTATTACATATGTTTGCAGTTCTTTTTTATTGCTGGATATTCCATTGTGTGACTATACCAGTCTGTTTATACAGTCACCATTGAAGGACATTTGGGTCATTTCCAGTTTGAGATAGTTATGAATAGAGCTGCCATAAACATTTTGGTTCTGGTTTTTCTGTTTAGTTTTTTTTTTTTTTTTTTTTCTTGCAGTGTTGGGACTTGCACCAGGTTCCTCAAGTAAACACGTGCTCTCCATTGAGCTGTCCGCTATACACTAGAGTTCTATTTCTCCAGGGGAGATACAGAGGAGTGTGCTTTGGCTTTTTGTTTTTTGGGTCTTTTTGTTTTTGTTTTAGCCTCCCAGATAACTGTAACTGCCAAGCCATCCCCAGGAATGCTGCATCTCTACAGTGATGTTTTGAAAGCATTAGTTGCACTCCATCCTTGGACCACCTTTCAGTGGGGCCAGGATGTTTTAATCATTATTGTGCATAGGTAGGAATATCTTTCTATGGGTCTAATTTACTCTTCTCCAGTAGCTTAGAATTCTACACATCTTTTGTTTTTTGTTCATACTTTTGTTCTCTAAGCTCTGCATTTTCTACGGCAAGTTTCTAAGCAACATTAAGTGCATGGGCTGTAATCTTTTCTTGATAGCAAAGGTCATTGTTTGGGCTGTGATTACTTTTATTTTTGGTTTTTGCGAGGTAGGGTCTCACTCTAGCCCAGGCTGACCTGGGATTTACTATGGAGTCTCAGGGTGGCCTCAAACTCACGGCGATCCTCCTGCCTCTGCCTCTGCCTCCTGAGTGCTGGGATTAAAGGTGTGCGCCACCATGCCCCGCTGGGCTGTGATTACTTTATGGTGGTTTGGGATCGCAGCGCTGCTCTCTGGGACGCTGGGTGGTATGGTGCGGCACCTATCTGCCTCTGCGCTCCTGCTCTGCTGTTGCTATGCCTGAACCTGGCAGTAATCCCTCTTCCCGTACCTTCCCTGGTTGCTGATAAGAACGCTGAAAAAGAATGGTGAGTGAGGTCTTTTCCAAGTGAAGTGTGTCAACCCCGTAACACTCGTTTTGGTGCTTCTCACACTCAGACATGAAATGGGCGTAAGGGGTCTGTGGCCGCACCAAACATCGTCTCTGGGCTTCAGTGAACACTGTGCTTCGCTGCATGGGCTCTAGTAGCATTGTTCAAAAGCATGCGGGTGCTGTTGAGTAACTTGGCGCTGTAGTTTTTCCTTGTGTGATTTGTCTCCCAACTCTTAGGCTTTGGCACAACTTTTCTTGGCCAAGACCTGGTGAATAGAATTTGCCAGCTGGAGCTTTTCTAGTAAGTGAGGTGTTGAGCTGAAGAAGAGGCTGTTATGTTGTGGTATTTAACCACACATTCCGAAAGCCTTTGTGTAGCCTGATGTTGTTGTTATTCTTATTATTAATGTATTTTTTGATTTTTCACTCTAGCCCAGGCTGGCCTGGAATTCACTCTAGAGTCTTGAACTCAAGGCAGTCTTCCTACCTCTGCCACCCGAGTGCTGGGATTAAAGGCGTGCGCCACCACTCCCAGCCTGATACTATTTTTTAAAAAATATTTTGGGCTGGAGGGATTTCTTAGAGGTTAAGGTGTTTGCCTGCAAAGCCAAAGGACCCAGGTTTGATTCCCCAGGACCCATGTTAGCCAGATGCACAAGGGGGCACACACATCTGGAGTTCCTTTGCAGTGGCTGGAGGCCCTGGCACACCCATTCTCTCTTTCTCTCCCTTTCTCTGTTAATTAATTAATTAATTAAAAAAATAAAAAGTACTTTATTAGCTGGGCGTGGTGGCACATGCCTTTAATCCCAGCTCTTGGGAGGCAGAGATAGGAGGATTGCCATGAGTTTGAGGCCACCCAGATCCCTGAGATTACAGAGTGAATTCCAGGTCAGCCTGGGCTAGAGTGAGACCCTACCTCGCAAAACCCAAAAAAAAAATAATAATAATAAAAATAAAAAAAATAAAAAATAAATTTATTTCTGAGAGAGAGAGAGAGAGAGAGAGAGAGAGAGAGAGAGAAAATGGGCATGCCAGGGCCTCTAGTCCTGTAAACAAACTCCAGACACATGTGCTACCGTGTGCATCTGGCTTATGTGGGATCTAGGGAATCAAACCTGGGTCCTTAGACTTCACAGGTGTTGCAGGCAGGTTCTTATTGTTGTTAGAAATCACCCAACCAAGAGCAACTTGTGGGGAAAAAAAGAGATTTATTTTGGCTTACAGGCTCGAGGGGGAAGCTCCATGGTGGCAGGGGAAAACAATGGCATGAGCAGAGGGTGGACGCCACTCCCTGGTCCACATAAGGTGGACCATAGCAACAGGAGAGTGTGCCAAACACTAGCAAGGGGGAGCTGGCTATAACACCCATAAGCCTGCCCCAACAACACACTGCCTCCAGCAGGTGTTAATTCCCATCAGCTGGGAACCTAGCATTCAGAGCACCTCAGTTTATGGGGGACACCTGAATCAAACCACCACAACTGGAAAGTGCCTTAACCACTAAGCCATCTCCCCAGCCCTGATACTATTTTTTTTAATGATATAGTATGTCTTATTTTTGTTCAAAAGCCTTTTGTGAAAGATGGGATATTTGCAAAGTCTTAAAATGAAAGGGCCTGATGAATTGTAATGAGCTTCAATCTATAAAAAAATGACAAGCGTATTTGTTGTCACTGTTGCATACAGAATGGTTATATCATGGGTTGATAGTGGAGTGTTGCCTATACTTGTTATGCTGCTTGGTACGTTGAGTATAAATAAAACTTGTCTATGGCTTGGAGGTTTAACAGAGGTTATAAAAATAGAAAGGGAAACTGTTTCTATGCTTGTATTTCATATAAGCATAACTTCTGCTTTCTAATGTTCACCAGTCACTTCAGCCTTGAAGGTACTTAACTTCACTGCTTTGCTTGTCTCATACTGCCAAGCAGGTTCTTGTTTGAAGAATATGTAATTTTATCATAGTATGGTAATTTGTTATGCAAATACCATATCTCAAATTTCAATCTAACAGCTTTATTTTCCTCAGTTATTTTTGGTTCTCATTTCAGCATGTGAATTGGGATAGCAGTTCTTCCTATGTTAACAGAAAACTGATATGCTAAATTGTTACTCCAACTTTATTAGGAGATCTTAGGAACATCATTTGTTTGGGGAGATCCTTTTATCATATTTACTTTGATTCCTAAATTTCTTCATGATGCATGAACAAAACCTATCCTTAAATTTCTTTATAATGTATGAACAGAACCTATCCTTAAAATTTATTATGATGCATAAGCAGAACCTATCTTTAAAAAAGTTACTCATTTGCAAGCAGAGAGAGAAAAAGGGTGCTCTAGGGCCTCTAGCTACTGCAGACAAACTTGAACTCCAGATATATTTACCACTTTTTGCATCTGGCTTCATATGGGTATTGGGGAATTGAACTGGGGTCATTAGGCTTTGCAGCAAATGCCTTAACCGCTGAGCCATCTATCCAGTCCACAGAACCTATCTTTAAGGACTTTCTTTTTTTTAAAGATAAAATAGAATTTTAGATGTTACTCACTGTGAGAGTCATCAGTATGACATGTACTGTACCACAAACTAAGGGCTTTGGTTCCATCTTCATAGTAGAATTACTCCTTAGATTTAAATACCCATGAAGACACCATGCTAGATAACAGTCTTAGCATGCTTGCCCTGGGTTCAGTCTACAGCACTAAAAAAATAGAAAATATTTTTTACAAACTAGTGTGAAGTGAATAATGTCCTGTTAACATGAACATGTTGGTTGTAGTTGAAATAGTCAAGGGTTCTGATGCCTGTCACATGCTAAGTGGTTACTCTTCCACCAAGCTGTTTCTTCACCAAAACATTCTCATTTTACATTAGGTGATAGTGTTTGATTTACATTAAAATTAAATGTATAAAGGAGCAATAGGCAAATTGAACAGCACTAAAATTAACAGGCTCTTTATCAAAACAATCTATGGTAAGTTGTCAAAGAGGCAGACCCCCATAGGATGAGATACTGCAGAGAGCTCAGGCACAATATATAAAGAACACAAAGGAACACTACCTTCCCACCACCAAAGGTACAGAACTTGAGTAAGAAGATCACAGAAGGAAGATGCTTATTTGGTTAAAAAGCCTGAGAGCGTCTTTAAAAAATACTTGATTAGCACATGTGTGGGTATATGCATGTGCATGGTCGTACTGGGGCCTCTTGACACAGATGAATGTCATCACCTGTTGCATCCAACTTGTCTCGGTGGCTTGGGAACTGAACCAGGACCAGCAAGATTAGCAAGCAAGCGCTTTTACCATTGAGCCATCTTCCCAGCACTAAAGCCGAAAACGTTCTAAAAATATTCTCAAAATCATCTGTCAGAGAAATATAATCTCGAGACATAACATGTTCTTAACAGGATAGATATTGAATGAAACTGATCAATCATTTTAAATGTGAAGCACCCGAGCTGGAATGTGCACACACATCACTCATGGCAGTAGAAAACGGTCCAACCTTTGACCTAACAGTTCCACTCCCAGCTGTACACATCCACCAGAAAGTCTCGACAGAGTATCTCCAAAAAGGTTAATTATAGCATTATTTGTGCTAGGATGAAGCTACAGAAAGAATGTTCATCAAAAGTACATTGGGCTGGAGAGATGGCTTAGTGGTTAAGGCACTTGCCTGCAAAGCCAAAGGACCCAGGTTCGACTCCCCAAGACCCACGTAAGCCAGATGCACAAGAGGGCACATGCATCTGGAGTTCGTTTGCAGTGTCTGGAGGCCCTGGTGCACCCATTTTCTCTTTACCTGCCTATTTCTGTATCTCTCTCTCAAACAAATAAATAAAAATAAAATATTTTTTTTAAGTACATGAAGAGGGCTGGAGAGATGGCAAGTGGTTAAGGTGCTAAGGACCCAGGTTTGATTCCCCAGTTCCCACGTACACATTTGGAGTTTATTTGCAATGGCTAGAGGCCCCTGTGTACCCATTCTCTCTCTCTAGCTCTACCTTTCTCTAAAATAAATACATAAATAAATTTTTTTAAGTACATGGAGAATTTCACTTTGGCATTTTGCCTTTTAAAAGTTATTTACTTATTAGAGTGAGAGAGAGAGAATTGGCACACCATGGCCTCCAGCCACTGCAAACGAACTCCAGACATATGCTCCACCTTGTGCATCTGGCTTATGTGGACCCTGGGAACTCAAATCTGGGTCCTTTGGCTTTGCAGGCAAATGCCTTAACTGCTAAGCCATTTCTCCAGCACATTTAGTTATGGTTCAGTCTGTTTGCTGGTCAGTGCTGATTTCAGTATCAGTTTGTTCTATAAGATTCCCTCTGCACTATCTTCTGTAACACCCCCCTCCCACTCTCCATACTCTCTCTGTAAGATGCCTCTTGCACTCTCTATAATCTCTAATATACCTGTCACACTTCAGTATTCTATACCTGTTGAAGTTCTTCATATTTCATTTTTCAGTATGTTAACAAATTTCTTGTGGTCAGAAACTGTTTCTTATTTCTCTTAGCATAATACATAACCAAAAAGTGTTGACTACTTCCACTTTTTAATAGAAGACTTAGTGGTAAAATACAGATTTATTTTTATTTTATTGCATATTTCCTTTTCTCACATAGAACAGAGCTGCAATTTATTATAAGATGTCCTTGAAATTTTTAGCAATCATCTTTCTAACCTCTTTTGAAAAAGTATCCAGAATATATGATGAATTTTGTCTAAGTTTAGCTTCAGGTGGTGTATATAATTAATATTAATCAAAAGTTGAGGGGCCGGAGAGATGGCTTAGCAGTTAAGGCACTTGCCTGCGAAGGACCCAGGTTCGCTTCCCCAGGACCCATGTAATCCAGATGCACAAGGTGGTGCATGCCTCTGGAGTTCCTTTGCAGTGGCTGGAAACCCTGGTGCGCCCATTCTCTTTCTCTCTCTCTCTGTCTGTGTCTGCTTTTCTCTCTCTAATAAAAAATAAAATATTTTTAAAAAGTTGAAAGATCCACAGCTATTAACCTTTGATAAAACAGTGCACGTAAAATCAGTTATAAAGTTATATAACTAGGTGGCAATGATGGAATTTTCTAACATACTTCCTTGTTTGCATTTGATTCTGAAACCATGTCTTTAGAAATGCTATTTTTTATAAGTAAGTTGCTGGTCCACCTTTAGAAGTTAGTTTGGTCGAACAAAAGAAAAACCAACAGTTTAACATGTTGATTACATTGATTTGATAATTTTAAGTATTTCTAATAGTGTAAGGAGGGTGTAATAAGTTTATTGGCTGACAAATTGGGCCTCCTTACTTATAAAACAAAAAGTTTGTAGTACATGTCAGCATGGATTGGCTATTTTTAATTATGGTAATTGTCAAAAGTGCCACATACTAAAAGTTTCAAATATTTTTCTGCATAATTTTTCAGACCACTAACTTACTGATTGAACTTTGAATAGCAACTGATCATCAATATTGTTAGTGTGTACTATTTGAGAGCAATTTTAGGTTTACAAAAATATTACAAAGATACTGATATGCATTTCAAGGTGGTCTAAGTCATAGCTACTTAATTAGCTTTTCAATCAAAGATTACTATTATAATTCGAGACAGGCTGGCTTCAAACTCACTGTGTAGCAGAGGATAACCTGGAACTCCTGACTGCCCTGCCTCCACCCACCAGCTGCTGCCATTGCAGGTGTGCACTGCTGTTGCTGGCAAGCTTTCTTTTTTTTTTTTTTTAATATCCATGTCTCTGATTTTTGTTGAAGGGACAAATACTTGTTTATAGTGTATTTTCTTTAGATGAAGGTCACAGTGTTTCAGTTGTCCCTCTTCCTTGAGTATCACTTTCCTTGCTGCAACATAGCATCAGCCAGTGGAATGCTGTGAAATAAGTGTATCATGCAGTATTCATTGTCTATCTTTATGAGCATTAAGAAGTTATTGAATAAGGACTGTTTCATTTAGTTGTAGAATCAGTAATCTGCCTGATGAAATGCATGCACTATACTCTCTTTATTTTATAAGCCCAAAGTAGTTTAAAATGGCATTACCAAATATCTATTCCTCTTCTTCCTTTTCTTAGTTTTATAGTAACACGAAAGAACACACTTTTAAGGACAGAAGGATAACCTTTCATACACTCTTTCTCCTTTTTGCATTTGTGCACCTGTGAGTGGGCACAAGTGTGTGCATAGGTGTGTGAGTGTTAGAGGACAACTTTGGATGACATTCCTCAGGTATGCCGTTTTCACCTCTTTGTGAGATGGGGTCTTTCGTTGGCTCGGAGTTCTTTGATTTGTTTGGAGTGGCTAGCCACCGAGCTCCAGGAATCCACCCTCTTTACCTTCTACTGCCGGGACAAACATGCACCATGTTTCCTGGCATTTTTATGTGGTTCCAGGAATCACACTCAGGTCCTCATGCTTAAGAGGCAAGCACTTTACTGACGGCGCTCTCTCTCCAGCCTCTTACGCTCTTTTAGAAGCTCAGCCTTTTCCCATGTTTCTTATACTAACTTAAGCCATAGCTTGAGCCCTCTTGAGCTTTCTTTTAGTAGACGGAGAGGTTTGTATTTTGAACTCCTTTCTGAACTCTTGTCATTCTACAGCAGACTCACAAATGGAAGTGCCTGTAGGGACCTTCCTACCAGTGTCAGCCTTTGAATGAGAAGTAATTTTTTTTTCTGCTCTAAGTAAAGCTGACAGATAAATGCTGCTGACATAGGCTTAGGGTCAGAAAGACAGTGTTGGGCACTGGGAAGAGTAGGAGGGTATATAATGATATTTCAGTTTAAAAAAACAAACTAGGTTCTGGCAGATTCAACTGGCTGGGCTAAAGAGATAAGTAAAGTGAAGAGCAGAGAAAGGAAGTTTACTCAGTGTGCATTGGTAAGGGGAATTCATAAATGGGTCCACTGACCCCAAGTTTGTCTTCAAAGTACTGGTATGAGTTTTACTGCTAAATAGGGGAAGAATCAAGCCATTCTGTGCAAGCATGAAGACCTGAGTTTAGATCCCTAGCCCCAATATAAAAGCCAAACAATGCAGCATGCACCTGTTACCCCAGAACTGGGGAAGTGGAGACAGAAGGATCCATGAGACTTACTGGCTAGCTAGTCTGGCTGCATCAGTGAACTCAAGCTTCAATGAGACACCTTGTCCCAAAAAATAAAGTGGAGAGAAAAAAAATAAGGTGGAGAACAATTGAGGAAGACATTTGGCGCGCATGCACACACACACACACACACACACTTGCACATGGAAAACCACACTCATGAACATGCATACACCCATATATCACACATGCATGCAAAAAGAGAGAGAAAGAGAGAACCAGTAGTTTTCTGTGTGTCAGAAGCAGATGTGTGTATAAATACATATATTTGATTTTAAGGGTAGTTAGGGCTGGCAAGTAGGTCAGGCCAGTAACTCAAGCAGGCAAGGTTGTGTGGCAGAATTATTTCTTTGGGAACCCTAATTTTGCAATTACGGCCTTTGACTGGTTGGAAGCCACCCAGTTGTGATGTTGACCACATCTAAAAACATACCTTCACCACAGCACCTGTATTCATTGGGTTTTGTTTGTTGTACTGGGAAGCCAGGATATCACATTCAGAGGATTTTCTACTTTTGTTACAGCCCCAAATCTAGATTAGTGTTCAGTTATGTAACTGAATACTGTAGCCTCACTAGTATAATATCTAAAATCAACAGTTACACCTAATGCAGCCTGTTGCAGTCAGGTTCACATTGCTGGCAGAAATCACCCGACCAAGAGCAGCTTGTGGGAAAAAAGGGGTTTATTTTGACTTACAGACTCGAGGGGAAGCTCCACGATAGCCGGGGAAAACAATAGCATGAGCAGAGGGTGGACATCACCCCCTGGCCAACACAAGTTGGACAGTATCAACAGGAGAGTGTGCCAGATACTGGCAAGGGGACACTGGCTATAACACCCATAAGCCCGCCCCCAACAATACACTGCCTCCAGGAGACATTAGTTCCCAAATCTCCATCAGCTGGGAACCTAGCACTCAGAACACTTAAATTTATGGGGGACACCTGAATCAAACCACCACACACCCTAACTGAGGTAGGAAGATACTGTGAACGATTGAATATTAAATCCATAGAATTTAGACTGCAGGTACTGATGTCATCAGCCACCTAATTGAATGTGCATGTTTTAGGCCCTTCCCTACCATCTTCCCTCCTTCCCTCTTGTAATTTTTGGTGTTTGTGTGCATGAGTGCAGGCAGTCACATACTATTCATTATACATGTGTGGAGGGAAGACCACCTTGGATTGTACCTCACCTTCCACTGTTTCCCTTGTTCACCACTACTGTTTTCCAGGCTAGCTGAACTTTCCATCTCTGGTTCCCACTTTGCTATAGGTGCTCCAGGATTACAGAGCCCCTTGCAGAGGCTGGCTTTACATGGGTTGTGGGGATGCCCACTCATTTACTCGTGCATGCACCGCAAGTGCCCGATCCACGGAGCCTTCCTCCACCCCAGCCACTGCTTCAGGCTCTTAAAAACAGCTCTGGTTTGCTAGCAGTAGACCATCTATATTGATATGTTTTATGCCAGTCTGCCTGAGAGAGTTGTCTTTCTCCATTGAGTACTTAAATGGGACAGTTAGGATTTGAGACTATTTCTTTTGTGTTTATTTTTAGTGAGACGGTCTGTATATTGACTAAATTTCAGAGTTTTCATTAAGAACCAGATTATTTGTAATACCAAATGCACAGTTGTTGCTGTAGAGAGGAAAGCAGACATTACTTCCTGATTTATTTGGTGTGCTCTGAAGGCAAGAATGGAGAATTCATGTAGTACAATGATGGCTTAATAAATTCAGTTCTTGTTAGCCTGAAACACTTAGTATACGCCCTTGAGAATGAAAACATCTCTCCAGTGTACTCTGTAGCTGTTCATTTCTTTTGTCAAACTGTATAATTGTTTCCTATATAAGTAAAGATGTCACCTCTACTTAAAATGAAAATCTCTTTTTTGGGCTCTGGAATTGCTCATTTTGAAACAGTGCTGCTAGAAAGCAAACAAAATGAATGGGAGCGGAATCAGCTGGAACTGTCACCTGATGTCTCTGTATAACTTACCATCTGGTTTAAGGATTTTGGACATACTGTCACCCATATAAAATATGGTCCATAATCTAAATACCATTATATCACATTTAGACCCAAGAAAAATAGTATGTAATACCGAATTGAAATATGTGGTTTTCAAATTATTAACATCTTGGTGTCTAAGTGTTCTTTAGTCCCAAGGTGGTCAGGCCTGAGTACCAAGTGCCATGCCTTGTAGTCAGACCCTTGTGACTACTTATGTATGACACACAGTAAGACAGCCAAGCATTCTGCTTATCTGAGGTGGGGTCTCTCTTTGTTAAAAAATGTATTTATTTATTTTTGTACATTTGCAAGTACAGAGAGAGAGAGAGAGAGAGAGAGAGAGAGAGAGACAGACACAGAGAATGGGTACACCAGGGCCTCTAGCCACTGTGAAGAAATTCCAGATGGATGTGCCACTTTGTGCATCTGGCTTTGTGTGGATACTGGGTAATTGAACCCAGGTCATTACGCCTTGCAGACAAGTGCCTTAAACGCCAAACCATCTCTCCATCCCTTAAATTTTTAATTTTAATATTTAAAAATATTTTTATTTGGGCTGGAGCAATGGCTAAGTGGTTAAAGGTTAAAGGTTAAAGTGCAAAGCCTGACAGCCTGGGTTTGATTTCCCAGTACCCACATAAGCCTGATGTACCCACTTCCCCCCTCAATGAATAAATATTTAAAATAAGCTAAATATTTTTATTTACTTGTGAGGAGGAAGAGGAGAGAGAGGGAATGAGAATATATAGGTCCATTAGGACCTCTTGCTGTTGCAGATGAACCCCAGATGTACACACCACTTGTGCATCTGGCTTTATGTGGGTATTAGGGAATGCAACCTTGGCCAGCTGACTTTGTAAGAAGTGCTTTTTAACCACTGAGTCATTTCCCCAGTCCTATTTATTTTGAAAAGGTCAATATTTATGTAAGGTGTTTCGTATGCTGTGTTTCTGTGACTGCCTGTGAAGGTCTTTGCAGCTCCTCTGGGGTTGAAGTTCACAGCTTCTCTTTAAGGCAGCTCTATAAGAAGTTAGGTATTACCCGTGTTCTGTTACCCATGCTGCAGTTCCTGTATCTGGTCGTCTTTTATGAACTTACTGACATCTTCCAAGCTCTCTATCTGACTTGGCATATAATGTATTCAAGCTATTTCTTTTAGGATCGCTTTGAAGGTAGGTGGATCTGCTGGTTCTTAATTGCTGGCACTCTGCCTGTCTTAATGTAGACAGGTCAGATTGTGTTTATGCCTAAGCATTTTACTTGGGAATACTATGGGTCTGTAGGATGTGCCAGTATTAGCTACATCTAAGCAAGCCCGCTCCACTCAGTAGAGATAATATCTTCACCCTCAGACCTCATGTTCTCAAGGCAAAGGCCTTAAAAGGTGACTTTCCTGTATCACAACATAGAAATTGTGACAGCGATATGCCTGTGCATTCCCAACTACTTATTGGTGGAACTAATACAACCATCACTTTAAACCAGTAACTTGTTATCATATTCTCCTTACATGTATCAAAACTCTAGTGACTAATGCGTTCTGGGTTGCAGAAGGGGATTTGTCCACAATGTGTACTTTTTTAAGTTCAATTATATTGATTTGAGCAGCTTAATATTTTTGGTTGACAGTTATACTTTTCTGATATATATATATATATATATATATATATATATATATATAGAGAGAGAGAGAGAGAGAGAGAGAGAGAGTACTTTTGCATGAAGTGACAGAGGAGCCTTCCCTGCCTTTGTGGCAAACTCCCCTCTTCCTTTTTGAAAAGGCACACAGTGAATGATACCTTCTCAATTCTTAATTGAATTTTGAGAATTTGAGAACATTCTATAAACAACCATCAGTAAGATCTGAAGTTTTGTTTTATTGTGTTTACTGATACTGACTAGGTCTTACTGATATTGAACTTGTAAATCTAAAGTTTTTAATTCTTTTTTTTAGTTTATAAATAATTTCTTTCAGGATATTGCCCCCTTTAAATTCTTCTGCTTGATATGTTTAGCATTTATAGTTCAGTGTAAACAAAATTCATGTTGCTTTCTAAGTTTGTTGTTGGAATTTGTATTACTTGAGTTTTCAATGGTACTTGTCTTCTGGTAAACAAATTTAGGAGAGAAATTGCTGGATGGATACCCACTCTTGACTTTTCCAAAGATTTATACTAGTGCCCGTATCCATGAGACCTGAACAGTGACCCAGTGTCCACGCCCATGAGACCTGAACAGTGACCCAGTGTCCACGCCCATGAGAACTGAGCAGTGACCCAGTGTCCACGCCCATGAGACCTGAACAGTGACCCAGTGTCCACGCCCATGAGAACTGAGCAGTGACCCAGTGTCCACGCCCATGAGACCTGAACAGTGACCCAGTGTCCACGCCCATGAGAACTGAGCAGTGACCCAGTGTCCACGCCCATGAGACCTGAGCAGTGTATCAGTGTCCACGCCCATGAGACCTGAACAGTGACCCAGTGTCCACGCCCATGAGACCTGAGCAGTGACCCAGTGTCCACGCCCATGAGACCTGAGCAGTGACCCAGTGTCCACGCCCATGAGACCTGAACAGTGTATCAGTGTCCACGCCCATGAGACCTGAACAGTGACCCAGTGTCCACGCCCATGAGGCCTGAACAGTGACCCAGTGTCCACGCCCATGAGACCTGAACAGTGACCCAGTGTCCACGCCCATGAGACCTGAGCAGTGACCCAGTGTCCACGCCCATGAGAACTGAGCAGTGACCCACTGTCCACGTCCATGAGGCCTGAACAGTGACCCAGTGTCCACGCCCATGAGACCTGAGCAGTGACCCAGTGTCCACGCCCATGAGACCTGAACAGTGTATCAGTGTCCACGCCCATGAGACCTGAACAGTGTATCAGTGTCCATGCCCATGAGACCTGAGCAGTGACCCAGTGTCCACGCCCATGAGACCTGAGCAGTGACCCACTGTCCACGTCCATGAGGCCTGAACAGTGACCCAGTGTCCACGCCCATGAGACCTGAGCAGTGACCCACTGTCCACGCCCATGAGACCTGAACAGTGATCAGTGTCCACGCCCATGAGACCTGAACAGTGTATCAGTGTCCACGCCCATGAGACCTTAACAGTGACCCAGTGTCCACGCCCATGAGGCCTGAACAGTGACCCAGTGTCCACGCCCATGAGGCCTGAACAGTGACCCAGTGTCCACGCCCATGAGACCTGAACAGTGACCCAGTGTCCACGCCCATGAGGCCTGAACAGTGACCCAGTGTCCACGCCCATGAGGCCTGAACAGTGACCCAGTGTCCACGCCCATGAGACCTGAACAGTGACCCAGTGTCCACGCCCATGAGACCTGAACAGTGACCCAGTGTCCACGCCCATGAGGCCTGAACAGTGACCCAGTGTCCACGCCCATGAGGCCTGAACAGTGACCCAGTGTCCACGCCCATGAGACCTGAACAGTGACCCAGTGTCCACGCCCATGAGGCCTGAACAGTGACCCAGTGTCCACGCCCATGAGACCTGAACAGTGACCCAGTGTCCACGCCCATGAGACCTGAACAGTGACCCAGTGTCCATGCCCATGAGACCTGAACAGTGTATCAGTGTCCACGCCCATGAGACCTGAACAGTGACCCAGTGCCCATATCAATGAGATTTGAGCAGTTTTTGTTCTACATTGTTGCCATCAACTCTATGCAATTTTAAAAATTAATTAGTTAACCAATATACTTACTTGAGATGGGGAGGGGAACGAAGGGGAGAGAAAGGACGAGAAGGCAGAGAGAGAGAAGAGAGAGAGAATGAATATGGGCTCTCTAGGCCTTGTACTGCTGCAACCAGTAAATTCTAGATGCATGTGCCACTTTATGCATCTGATTTTCCATCTTTCCATGGGTACTGGGGAATTGAGCCTGGGCTCTCCAGGCTTTGCAAGCAAGCACCTTTAACTACTGAGCCATTTCCCCAGACCTTGATCTGACTTTGAAATTTAATCAAACTAATTGGTGTGTAAAGGTGTTTCCCCCCGGGGGGGGGGGTTGCGGCCAGGGACAGTGTGTGTGTGTGTGCATGTGTGTTACTGGGAATGGAACAAAGGGCCTTACGATACTAGGCAGGTCCTGTACCAGCCATCCCACTTCCCTAGCCGTTACAGAAACTTCGCATCATTTCATGTTTCCTTTTCTTTTACAACTTCAGCTGTTTCTCTCTTGAGTTATTTGTCTTTCATACATATTTATAAGTTACACATCTTACATACTCACTCTTGTTATGTTTTTCTGTTGTTGCCTATCAGGTTTTTATTGTGATAGGTGAATTTACTGTCTTAATGGTTTTCCTATTTTATATTATTAACCATTTGTAAAGCCATAAAATAGACTTTTATTATCAACTAAAAGTTTTATAATTTTGCTCTTTATATTAGTATACTCAGTTAAGATGGAGTTTATTTTTATTCAGAAGTGGGAGTGGGAATTTAAAGTTTTTACCCCACATGAATGAAACATGTAGTTATCATGTAACTATCTGTATATTGACCTGCAATTTTTGCTGTGTCATAAGTAATGCTTGGTAAGGCCAGTCCTTTTACTACTTTATTTTGGAAAATTGTGATTCTTCTAGATTCTTCTAGGTCTTTTCCAATTTTTTTAATAAAAAAATTTGTGTATATGCATGCATATGTGTCCATGTTTATATGTGTATGCATTTGGGTTTGGGGCCAGAGAACAACCTAATGTGTAGTTCCTTAGGAATGCTATCTACCTTTATTAAGACAGGGTCTATCATTGCTCTTAAACTTGTTATTTAGGCTATACTGGCTAACCACAGAGCTCTAGGAATCCTCCTGTCTCTACCTTCCAAATGCTGCAATTACAAGTTTGCATCACCACGCTCAGCTTCTTCTTTTTTTTTTTTTTTTGAGGTAGGGTCTCACTCTGGTCCAGGCTGACCTGGACTTCACTATGTGCTCTCAGGGTGGCCTCAAACTCACTGCACTCAGGCAGAGGTAGGAGGATCACCGTGAGTTCGAGGCCACCCTGAGACTGCATAGTGAATTCTAGGTCAGCCTGGACTAGAGTGAAACCCTACCTCGAAAAATCAATGATAATAATGAAGTCTGTGGGAGCTGGAGAGATGGCTTAGTGGTTAAGGCACTTGCCTGCAAAGCCTGAAGACCCATGCTCGACTGTCCAAATCCCATAAAAGCCAGACGCACAAGGTCGCACATGTGCACAAGATGGCCCCTGCATCTAGAGTTCGATTACAGTGGCTAGAGGCCTGGCCTGGACTTGCCAAATCCCCTATCCCTCGTTTAAAAAAAAAAAAAATCTGTGGGTGTAGATGTAAGTGTATGTCTGCATGCCTGTGTGTAAGTATATGTAAGCACATATACATGTGTATTTCCTTTTTATTTTTTTCACCAATAGTGACTAAAGGAGCTCCTAATACCAGTGAATATCTCTAGCATCTGGAGCTTACCTAGGTAGAGTCTTTATTTACCCCAGGCTGACCTGGAATTCACTATTAGTGTCAGATTGGCCTCGAACTCATGGTGATTCTTTGCCTCCCAAGTGGTGAGACTAAAGGCATGCATCACCATGCCTGGCACATCCAAATTTTTATTTGTAAATATTTACTTCACTAAAAGGAACCAGGTTGTCTTAGAGAAATGGCTGGTTCCAGAGTAAGAAATAATAAATTGAGACTATGAAACATGGTTTAGGAAAAGAAAAGGAAATGATTTTAAATAATATGGGCATGTCAAAATGACCTCAAAGCTATCTTGAAGGGATTTCTGCTGACCAGATCTGAGGAAATTAGACTAACAAATAAACAATGGCAGTAATTGATTACAGTAAAAAAATAACAGTAATGCATTACACCTGGTTGAATAAATGAATAATTCACTTTATTAGCTTAAAATGCTTCCTTGTAAAATACTTATTAATTGCAAAGGGGAAAAATCTAAAGATCACTTTAACCAGGTCACCAAAGTGAAGGTTGACAGTGGCAGCACAAACCCAGCCTGTGCGCCCTGACAGGGTGCAGTGAGAAGCGTGCTGTCCTTCCTGTGACGCTCTCGCTCGATCTTGGTTCTTTGTACATGCTGTCCTACATGAATATTCTGAGGTAGACGTGACACAGAGGGTACATCAGTCATATGTGGACAGGACAATGGAGGCAAAAGATTGGACTTATTTGTGAAACCAGTCCTCAGATCAAGAAATCAAATATGATCACTGCAGATAATGTCCTGTTCTTAGTGATTTTTTTTTTTTGTCATTCTTTCTACATTTATCATCTATTGAAATTGTCTTACAAGAAAGTGCTTGGCAGGGCAGGGGAGATGGCTTAACAGGTAAGAGCACTTGCTACATGAGCATGAGGACCTGAGTTTGGTCCCCAGAGCCCATGTACAGAGCCTGACATGGTCACTCATGCCTGTAAACCCAGTGCTGAGGTGGTTGGAGACAAGACGATTAACAGGGCCAGTCTAACTGAGAAACAGCTCTGTATTCAGAGAAAGACCCTGTCTCAGGGAGACAACGTGGAAGGGCGATAGAGGAGGACACCTCCTCTGCCATCACCTGTCATCTGCACACATGTACAGGGGACATTTGCATCTGCACGTGCGCATGCACACACACACCACAGCACACAAGAACTTGGCTTTCTCCCTTCATTTATGCATTCCTATGGTAAAGTCTTTCATATGAGTTATAATCTTGTAATAAAATTTATACTTGTAGTATTATAATTGGTCCCAATTTAGCCTTGCAGTTAGGTTCCAGTGTGCTGGTGAGGATCCCTCATCTCAGTACTTCCTTCTTTACACTGCCCTGTGATTTTTCTGGGCTCACCTGGAACATTCCCTGCCACAGTGTTCCAGACATACATTTCTCTGAGTAGTCCTGGTTGGTGGCATTGCAGGATGCTGATTTGGAACCAGTGTCTGGGTGGTAAGTATGCTCTTGCAGCTGAGGGGTTTTTCAGAGGACAGAGCTAGGAAGTAATGTGCGTATACACATCTGTATCTGTGTGTGCCTGTCAGTATGTCAAAATCTGCATTAGGAACCATGCGTTCACACTAATGCCCGTGAGTCAAGTATGATAGTATGGCTCCTTTTAGTCTTTTTCTTTCTCTGTTTCTGATCCTAGCCCCATTGACAGGCCTTGCTGGTCCCCCCAGTCTATTACCATACTCTTTCATCAATCACGTTTCCATATGGCTCTCCATTCAAGCCTGAGCATTAGTATTTCCCTGGCATTTGAGTTTTTGTAAATTTAATTAATTAATTAATTTATTTATTTATGAGAAAGAGGCACATAGAAAGAGAGAGAGAATAGCTGGGCATGGTGGTGCACACCTTTAATTCCAGCACTCGGGCGACAGAGGCAGGAGGATCGCTGAGAGTTCAAGGCCACCCTGAGACTACATAGTGAATTCCAGGTCAGCCTAGGCTAGAGTAAGACCTTACCTCGAAAAACAAAAACAAAAACAATCATTAAAAAAAAAAGATTAAAACTATATAAAACCATGTATCTGGAGGCCTGGCATGCTTCATCTAGTTCCCCCATTCCCACCCCATTCATTAATGCTTATAAGAAAGATAAATTTTAAGCTTTCATGTGATTGGCAAATCCATTCTGTGCTGTATTCTGACTGTTCAGATGTCTTACTGCTTCTCAGACATAACCGATTAAATCCTGTCTCCTTGCCCTTGCATGGCATAGTGCTTCTGGCTGCCCCTGGACCTCGCTGATTGAAATAACCCAAAACTCACCCCCCCCCCCCCGGACAAGACTACCTTCCTCATCCTCTTCCACTTGCCTTTCATTCTTCCTACACTTGCTCACTGTCTCATCGTAGTTCACAGCTCCCGTAGTCCTTGTAAGTGTTTTGTATGGCATCTGTCTTTGTCCAGCTTCTCTGTTCAGGAACTCCTCTGGCTCCGCCTCCCCCCCCAACTTTTGTACATGCTTGTTAAGCAAAAGAACAAATAGATTAAAGTACCTTTCATACATCTTTTTTCCCCTTTCCCTTTCGTTTCATTTCACTCAGAACCAAAGCTCATTGGCATACAAGTTGTGTCCTTGTGCCTGTGCTCTGGTTGTCCCAGGGTTTTGCATAATCTCCTGACTCTAGTGCATTTGCTTACCACGCTGGTAAGTTAAAGACTTCCCATGGCCCTTGGAAGTTGTGATAGCTAATTAAAATGTAAACATGGTTTGCTGTGTTTGGAGATAAGATGAAGTCAGAAATTGTTGAAAGTATGCAGACTTAGGAAGTCAGATTTGTTTTTGTACTTGAAAAGTTGAAACATACCACCTATTTAATTTGGTAAAATTAGAAGAAAATGTTGTACTGGAAATACATTTCCTTCAACAGCCTTTTAAAAACCTTAGTAAGTGCTAAGTTGTCATTAGTTTTGTCTAAAGGCAAGATCAGTGACCTTCCAGATTGTGTTTCTAAGCTGCTTCTGTTACTTTCCAGTCTGTGGGTTTTTTTTTTTCCCCAGCAGATTATGCTAAATGAAGTACATGGACTTATTTCCAGGGGCTTTTCATCTCCCCTTCTGTCACCTTCCCTTTTCCTTTCTCCTTGGTTTCTGATTTGCTTCTGGCTACTCCTAATCAAGCTCATTATCCAGAGTCCTGTGAGCATGAGGTTGCAGTGCAGACCTCACAGTGCCATGAAGACGTTGTGTGGGGCTCCGGGAACGTGCTGTCACTGCGCAAGAGTTCTATTGCATGGCTGTTAGAGGCCAGGGACAGTAAGGTATGAGAAAACACTCATGCAGTACTGTGGTCGATAGCCCTTATTGGTTACAACTGTTAAAATGTTTACGTCCAAACCATTTAAAATAAAAATGAGGGGCTGGAGAGATGACTTAGCAATTAACGTACTTGCCTGCAAAGCCAAAGGACCCAGGTCCAATTCCTCAGGACCCACATAAGCCAGATGCAGAATGTGGCGCATGTGTCTGGAGTTTACTTGCAGTGGCTGGAGGCCTTGGTGTGCCCCATTCTCTCTCTGTCTGTCTCTCTTTCTCTCTCTCTCTCTGGATCCTTGGGCTTTGCAGGCAAATGCCTTAACAGCTAAACCATCTCTCCAGCCCTGTCTTTTTAAAAAGATGTTTTACTTCCTATTTAAAATGAACAGAGGTAAATCATTAGTGCATACTCTGGGGAATTTTCTTAGGTTGCACATAATTGTGAAGATACCACTGAATTCAAGGGACTTTAATGTTAACAGGTAGCTAGAGTTTCTTCTCTCTTCTCTCCCTTTCCCCATGTTTTCACTGATTTCTGTACTTTATAGAAAGGAATCATGCAGTATATTATATTCCCTCTTGTCCAGGCTCCAGTGTCAACAATATATTTGGGAGACATTATTTTCATCAGTATTGCATTGTTGTAGTTCATTTATTTTCTGTGCTATATAGCCAGCAAGACTATACCCCGTAGGCAGGCTATGTTTGTAAATAAGGTTTTGTTGTAACAGGCAAACCCATATTGTTTGTGGCTGCCTCTGTACTTTAAAGGCTGGACCAAGTAGATAGAATGAATGGTACAGGGACCTTATGGCCCTAAAATAACTATTTTCTGGCCTCTTGCAAAAAGAATTTACTTTGTATAGCATTCCCTTGTGTGCATATTCCCATTTATTTGTTACCAGGTTTTGGCTGTTATTACTAAGACTACTAAGGCTTCTTTAAATATTTTGTAAGTGTTTTAGAGACCAATATTTGTGCATTTCTAGAGTTACTCACCCAGGGCCCCAGGGTGTGTTTAGATTCTACTTAGACACTATCACATAGTTTTTGATTTTGTACACTCACCAGCAATGTATGAGAATCAAACTGCTCACATTTAAGTGTTATTGCAAAGGACAGCTCACATTAAGGGGAACAAATACATTTTATTTGGAGCCAAACATAGGTGACCATGGCCTGGGAAGGTGGAGTCTTTAACACAGGTGTGTGTGTGTGAATTTCATTGCATACTGGATATTGTCTTGTGTTATAAATTTTAGCCATTTTGATCAGTATCTCTTGTCTAGCCAAAACCTTGTCCCAAGTTGAACATAATTTCCACTGTAGTTTTTTTTCTTCTTTGTTTCTTTTAATTAAGGTAAGCCTCCCCCCCCCTTTTTTTTAAATGAGAGAGAGACAGAATTGGTGCACCAGGGCCTCCAGCCACCGTAATCGAACTCCAGACGCTTGTGCCATCTTGTGTGCATGTATGATCTTGCACGCTTGTGTTACCTTGTTTATCTAGTTATCTGGGACCTGGAGATTGAACCTGGGTCCTTAGGCTTCACAGGCAAGCGCCTTAACCACTAAGCCATCCATCTCTCCAGCCCAACACTGCAGTTTAAATTGTGCTGAATGTGGTTGAGTGTGTTCCTATATGCATATTGGCCATTTTGACAGCTGCTTGGTTGACCTGTCTTTCTGAGTGTTGCATTAGTGGGATTTCTTCATGTCTTTGAAATGGGTTCTTTGGGGAACATAGGTGTTGTAAATACTGTCTTCTGTTCTGAGGCTTCCACCTTTCCTCCTTCCCCTGCTGTTCAGACATTAAAAGACAGTATTTCTGCCAGGCGTGGTGGCGCACGCCTTTAATCCCGGCACTTGGGAGGCAGAGGTAGGAGGATTGCTGTGAGTTTGAGGCCACCTTGAGACTTCTAGGTCAGCCTGGGCCAGAGTGAGACCCTACGTCAAAAAACAAAACAAAACAAAACAAAACAAAACAGTATTTTAGCTGGGTGTGGTGGTGCATGCCTTTATTCCCAGCACTTGGGAAGCAGAGGTAGGAGGATCACCGTGAGTCTGAGGCCACCCTGAGACTACATAGTGAATTCCAGGTCAGCCTGGGCCAGAGTGAGACCCTACCTTGGAAAACCAACCAAACAAATAAAACAGTATTTTGTGAATCATTGCTATTGCAGCAAGGCACACCCACCACCTGGAAATATCACTATCTTAAAACATGAATTTTTAGGTTTCTTAGTCCCATTTAATTGAGAGTGGTTTACATTTTTTTAAATGCTTTTTATCAGTGTCTTGCCACGTTGGCCTGAGGTTCCTGTGCTGTAGCCACAGCTCAGCCTTTCAAGCTGCCGGGACACAGGCACACACCACCAAGCTGAATGCTTGCTGTGTTATTGCTCTGGGCTCTGGACGGAGGCACCACGTCTATTTCACGTGTAAATATTAAGCGCTACTCCAGGATCTAAGAGTCTGCACTTGTATTTGGTCAGCATTCCATGGCATGCTAAACATTCAAAGATCTCTGAAGTAAGATGATAAGGTGTCAGATGTTTGTATCAGAAAGGTGCATTTTTTTTTCTGGTGCGAACTGCTTCTTTAGATTCTTGAGATGGAAGATTTATAAATTGAAGCTGATTTATCTAGCTTTAAGCTGTGTTACATTAAGTTAAGTATCGTAGAGATCAAACTACATCTTTTACTTTCTCTTTTGAAAAAATTTTATTTATTTGCACATGTGTGTGTATGGGTGTGCCTGGCTCTGTTGACACTGCAAATGAACAGCAGATGCTTGCAGCACTTTTTGGATCTGGTTTATGTGTGTGGCTTGGGAATTGAACCCAGGCCATCAGGTTTTGCATACAAGTGCCTTTAACTGATGACCATCTTCCCAACCTCTATCTTTTTCTCTTATGCTTCATTTAAAAGCCACATGATATTTGTGGTCCATTTAATAATTATTTTCCCTTTTGCTTTAGTATTGAGTCCATGACAATATTACTTGATTAGAAGATACTGTTTGTTTTGTTTTCTTGATAGTTGGATCTATGGTTGATGCAGATCGATGCTGATGATCTTAACTTAGAAATATCTGTGATACTCGATACTGAATCACTTCTAACATCTAATTTAGTGCAGTGTCTTCCCTCCGGAAGACTGGCTTCTCCCTTTCAGAAAAGAGACAAAGCTTTTGTCAAAATTACATAACCACTATATCCTAGTGACATTTCTTATATTTTTTAAAAATTATTATTTTTATTTTTTGCAGGTTATACATCATTCATGTGTATGCTGCCGTCTTAAGTTTCTGTAGCCATGGCACGAGACTATAGTAAGTAACAATATGTTTACAAAGAGTTGACTCGCCGTGTTGAACTAACTCTCTGTGGGATTGAGCCCCGGTCCTTACGCATGCCAAGCAAGTGTTCTACCATGGAGTGATACCTAAGACTGTATCTCCGTTTTGGGGTTGGAGAGGTTGAAATTACTTACTAATTTATTATTATTTATTTATTATTAACCTATTTTTTAAAAGAAAAGAAAAACAGAAGAAAGGTTTCAGTGGAAGTGAGCAGGGGAGTGGGGAATGGAAAGAAGGTAATGGGAGGGGATTATGATCAAATCACAGCATGTTTACATATAAAAAGAGCCAAAAAGTTCAAAAAGCAACCATCCTAATTTTTCTCTGAAGAGATCAATTCATTTGGTCATCTGATTTTGAGTCTTTAGTTTCTTGATTGTGATTTTGTTCCTGTTCCCAGACGTGCTTTATTGTATGCTGGCACCGTGCATAGGAACACTGGATTCCTATCATGTCACATCTGTTCCCCATGTTATGGCTTTGAAGTGGCCCTTGCTGGGCAATCCCATGCTGCTTTGTCCGCAGCTGACTTGCCAGCTCCGGCTCCACTGGCCACTGTAGGGTGCTGCCTGGCCCAGGGGCTGGCCTCAGGGGCAGCCCTGGATTTAGGCGCTCGCGGGAGGGAGATGCGGTAGGTGCGCCTTGGGTTTCCGGCAGGCGCCATCTCATACTCAGCGCCACAGGCAGCTGCTGCCTCCTCCTCCTGGGTGTCTGTGCGGTGTGGGGTCTGGTGGGGCTGCAGCCTGGGCAAGAAGTCACACGGGCTAGAGAACAGTCCAGAATCCAGGCAGCCAGCCCTTTCTCTGGACATCCAGCATTTGAGCCAGTGCATTTCCTTTTTGTTTAAGCCAGTTAGAGTTGGGAGCCAAAACATCCGAAGTGATTCACTTAATCTTCGCTTTATTTTTAGTAATCCATTAGTTTCTCCCTGGGGAATGTGGGAGTAATTGCAAAGTGAGGCAAAAGAATACCGTCAAATGAAACTGGCACAGTGTGTTGGTGTTGACTGGCATCTTCTCTTAGCAGGGAGTCAGCAGGTACACAGTGAGTGCTCAGTGCTCGCACCCTGGGAATAAAATATGGCCTTGTCACAGTCCCCCCCCCCCGGGAGGCTTTGCGTATAGGCCTGACACCGGCTCCTTGAAGACTGTAGTGGGCAGGATAGACTGTCCTTGTGTTTCCCGGAACAACTGTGCGTGTGCACCTTCCCCAGCATATGGAGGCAGTGAGTGTTAGGACTGGCTGTCACCCGGCCAGAGTGCCGCCTGGCACGCACAAGGCCATGCGCTTAATTGCTAGCATGGAAAAACATGAATGAGGGAATGGATGAGTGACATTGAATATTTACTGATGGTACCAAACAGTTAAAAAAAATCCAATGTTCCTTTTTTTTTTTTTTCTTTTGCCCAGAGAACCACTACCGCTTTTATTGGTGACAGTGGCTACAGAAGAGACAACTTCTCCCAACTGACAAAAGCTGTTTGTTCTCTGAAACAGTACCCTGGGGCCTTCTCAGCAGTCCTCACTGTCCCCTGCTTCTTCTATGACCCATTGATGGGTCTTCAAGATCATTCTTGTCAGAAATGTAGCTTAAGTCATTTAACTTCTGTATTCAAACAGAATTCTACCAGCACTTGGGAGGCTGGGGCAGGTGGATTATAGTAAGTTTAAGGCCAGTCTGGGCTAAAGAGTGAGACCCTACCTCAAAGAATCCAAAAAAAAAGAAGAATCTTTAAAAAGAAATTTATTTAAATGTAGATGTATTTAGCTTTTTCTCTCCTGTTTTTGATCCAGAATCTTAAGTTAAAATGTTGCACATAGCCGGGCGTGGTGGCGCGCGCCTTTAATCCCAGCACTAGGGAGGCAGAGGTAGGAGGATCGCCGTGAGTTCGAGGCCACCTTGAGACTCAATAGTGAATTCCAGGTCAGCCTGGGCTAGAGTGAGACCCTACCTCAAAAAATCAAAAATAAATAAATAAATATATAAAAAAAAATGTTGCACATGGGAAGGGTAGTTGGCCTAATGGGGAAAGTGCTGGCCATGTCAGTAGGAGGATCTGAGTTTTGATCCCAGCACCCATGCAAAAGCCAGGTGTGGTGGTGTGCACCTGTAATTCCAGCACTGGGGAGGCAGATCTACAGGGCTTTCTGGTAAGAAAGTAAGGTAGAGAATGACTGAGGAAGACACCTGGTTTTGACCTCTGACCTACACATGCACACTTGTGCAAACACACTTACATACATACTTGCTGCCATACACACAACCACTCATCCGTATGTGCATGAAGGTTAAAAAAAAAAAAAAAGATGATGATCATAAGCTCAGTGTGGTGGTCTATGTTTATAGTTCCAGCCTTTAGGAAGCCGAGGCAGAAATACTTTAAGTTCAAGCCATCCTGGGCTATATAGCAAGATCCTGTCTTAAAACAAACAACCAAGATTGCTATGTTAGGTTTTAACCACCATATGGAAATGCCAAATCTATGCAGTCCATATGAAGAGCAGACTTTTCAGCAATGGGCAGAAACCTACTATACCATATGTCAGGTCAAATAAAGACACAAAATACTTAAGTTATCCTATATTATGCATTATGTCTGTTTTCATGTTTAAACAACTTTTTTTTTGTTATGTTTGGTTTATAAGGGAAAGAAAGCTCATTGAAATTTTTCTTGCCAAAAGAAAAAAAAAGTTTAGCTCACTTCAATCACTATTTGGCTTCCTGTAGGATGGTGTCTTCCTTTTTTGTTTTAGTCTGCAGAGAGACTTGCGGATGTGGGTTGTTTCATCCCTCAGAATGAAGCTGTGCATTTGTGGGCATGGCTGTGCACTGAGGAGCGCCTAGACGGTGACTCAGATCTGCAGTTAGGTCTTGCTCTGCGCACCCTTGCTGACGGGAAAGCACTGGCCGTAGACCACTGGGTCCGGGAAAGCAACACGCCCTCATCCAAGCCGCTGCAAAGCCTCCCGCACACTTCCTACCCTGTGTTCTGTGGCTGGGAACTGGAAAAGACTTGCTCTTTGGGAATGAAAGTGTTACAGAGGGTAAACTGTGTCATTGGGGAGAGTGGATTTCTCCCGCGTTGACTGAAAAGCTTTGGAATGTTGAACATGGACTGCAGCTGCCATTTGTGGGCTGTTTCAAAGGCTGCTTCTTCTCTCTATCCTTCCTTGGTGAGGAAGGTGGGTACTGTTGCCCGTCTCCCCGCTCTTGCTCAGCGCCCCACTCTTGCCTTACCAGCACGGAATTGCAAGGACTGGCTTGTGGCTTGGAATTGGGTTTGACCCTCCCAGCACAGCTGAGGCAGCAGGACACTGTGCCTGCCCCACTTTCCATATCCTTCAGACTTAGAATGGAAATTTTGTATTTTTTTTTCTGTTTTGGTTTTTCAAGGTAGGGTCTTGTTCTAGTCCAGGCTGACCTGGAATTCACTATGAGTTTCAGGCTGGCTTTGAACTCACAGCGATCCTCTTACATGTGCCTCCTCTACCTCTTACTGCTGAGATTAAAGGCGTGCACCACCATGCCTGGCTTTCTTTTCTTGAAAGGATGGGGCAAAAGACTTGAGTCTGAGTAAGTTCCTGAAAATGAAGTAGATGAGAATAATTTTTTGTCTTCACTAAATAAAAATCAATCTTTTTTTATAATAGCTTACATATCTCAATGTATGGGTTAAATTAGATAGTATATAATTGCATATGTTTTAATTTGTACATTAAAACAGTAAAAATTGCTTCAATTTATTTTATATCAAAAGTTTAAAATAATCTAAGAATCATAGAGTTGAAGATATTAATGTCACTTGGAGCTGGAGATTAAATAAGACTCCTTCCTGAGAGCCAGCCTTTTAATTAGGTCTTTTCTTCAGGCTTCTCTGAGGATGTGTTGGGAGTCTTTTTCAGCCCTAGCTACCTGTTACCATGCCTGCTCTGAAGAGAGAACAGATTCATCTATTCAGTAGCAAAAAAAGACCTAATTTTACTTTGTGGTGTTAGTTAGCTTTTTGACACGTGGATGCATCTTTATTTTCATGCTAGAATATATGTAGGTGGGTGTCTTAGAAGGAGTGTATGTTTTAGCAAGAAGAAGGCTGTAGTTTGCTGTGTAACTTTGTGTTTTGTAGCCATAGCTGCTGCTGCGCGTCTGTGGGCGGATGAGCACAAGCTGAGTTTGGTTGTCCTTGTTCTTGAGCACCGCCGCTTGTTAGAGTTACTTCAGTCGTCTTGGAGTTGTTGAAAATCATGTTCGAATTATTAACATATCCACTGAGTTAAACAGAAAGATTTTCGGGTGAGTTTCTAAGAAACTGATAGGTAAACTATTTGCTTTTAATGAGTGATTGATGAAATTCCTCGGTAGTTAAGATCTGTTTGCTAATAGAAATCACAAAGACCTTCATATTAGGAACTTAGATGGTATCATAAAGAGTGCTTGTTCACAAAGAACTGTGACCTCCTTTTCTTATATGGACTTGTTTAGACCAACTGACCTTTCACTTAGTCTCTCTCTGTATGGTTAGGAGCCAAGAGACCATTCTTTTAGTACCAAAACCCAAGTCACCCATCCTCGCTACCCTTAGTTTGTATGTTGTACAGATAATTGGGGCATGAACTAATACCTTAATGGAAAGGGTTGAGAAATGGAAGGTTCATTATTTACTGGTTTCAGATTTCTTATAAATTCTTTCTTGTGTGGAGGTCAGTACTTCTTACTGCAGTGAGGGTAATACTTAGCCAGGAATTCCAAAGTTCTTCTGGGTAGAAAGTTATCTAGGGTGGGGAATGGGGAGGTGCCTGATTATATATTCTGTTCCTTCCAGAAACAGATGCCTCCTCAGTCTTTCTGAATGAGTGCTGATCCCTAAGGAAAGCTTCCTACTCTTTTTTTCTTTCCCATTCTCATCCCAAACCAATTAAATGGAATTAGTTTGGGGTGTGGAGCTCTAGGGTGATCGGTGGTGTTCTGTAATCTGGAAAGCCCTTCCAAAGAGTGTGAGCAGACTGACCATCTGTCTGTTTTATCTGAATATTTATTTGGCCCAACCTCAAATCTTAATGTTATCCCCTTTGTGTGACTGCCTCACACTGTCCTGGATTTAAAGACAAAGCCATTGCATGTCTGTCTGTCTGTCGGTCTGCTCTGAGTGCATGTGGAATCTATTGCTGGTGACAATTCAGGTTGTTTTGCAGCATTGATTATTAGTATAATTTAGTTCTTTAATTGCCTTTTTCTTGTGGTGATTTTTCCTGTAAACTGTTCTACAGTGTAGCTCAGTCTGCCCTAGAGCTCACCATGTACCCCAGGCTGCCCTCAGACTTGCAGCAATCCTCCTGTCTAAGCCTCTCGATTGTGGGGTTTCAGGCATGAGCCACTACGCTGGCTTTCTTTAGTTGCATTATAATGATCATTTGAAATAACATCGTTTTGGTCATATTGTTCACAGTATCAAGAAAATCTTAATAGTACAATCTTAGCAAATTTTAGAATAACTTTTATAAAAATAATACATACCTGTGAAAAATGTAGGAAACACTGAGAAACATGAATATAAAAATGAAAGTCATAGCCGGGCGTGGTGGCGCATGCCTTTAATCCCAGCACTCGGGAGGCAGAAGTAGGATTGCCGTGAGTTCGAGGCCACCCTGAGACTGCATAGTGAATTATTCCAAGTCATCCTGGGCCAGAGTGAGACCCTACCTCAACCCTTCCCCCCCCAAAAAGAAAGAAAGTCATGTGTTGTGTGACAACCAGAAGCGGCTGTATTAACATCATCCACTCGTGTGCTCATAGAGCATAGAGCACAGTCAGTGATGCGGGGTGGTCCCCACTCCAGCAGTTACTAGGGAGGCAGTAAAGGCTGCCAGAGACTCAGTGTGCCTATAGTAACTTAATGTCTTCAAAACAGCAAACATCTGTTTCTGCTGGTTCTGATGTTTTGTCATTTCATTAAGGGGAGACCCATCTGAAGAAGCAGCTAGGCCCTGTCCACTTCTGGTTAGCTTTTGTTTCTGTTCTTGGGCAGGGCATGTTTCTCCGTGTGTGTGTGTGTGTGTGTGTGTGTGTGTGTTTATTTGTGAAAACGTTACATAAAACAAGGTAGTACTTACAAAGAGGAGAATAAAATGGGAAAAATGTTGTACTGTGTTAGAAAGATAGGAAAAACATGTCGCTCAAGGCTGTATATGGTAATTATCAAGGGGTCCCCTTGGTTTTTTGCATTTTATTTCTAGTGTAGTCTGTCTGTCCCCCGCCACATTTGGAGAGGTGGCCCTCTTCCCTGTGGCCCCTCCTCCCATGCAGGTTCAAGAAGTTTAACAGGGCTGTGTTGTAAAACCCGGCAGTGGTGCACGGGCTCCCTTCAGGTCTTCCTGCCAGCACCCTGTTGTCTGTAGTGGATGATAACTTGGGTGTGTCTGGTTTTCAGACTTCTCTGTTGGCCCGAAAGTATTTGTCCTTGGTGAGGTTTTCATAGTTCCTCAGCATTTGTTTGCTGCGCTCCTCCTCAGATGCTGAAAATAGCTTGGAATGCCACAGCCCTCTTCACTCGCAGTGGGCTTCTTTGAAGTGCTTGAGCCTGACCCAGGCATTCTCGATGAGCAGCGATGCACTACGGCCAACTGGCCAATAATGAGCCCTCAGCCTCTTGTCCTAAAGCCACTGCGGTACAAACAGAACAAGTGGTGAGAGTTTTGGTCTCATTCCTATAAGTGAAAGCTGCTTTAGTAGAAGCCTCCACTGTGGGTGATCTCTCACTTTGGGAGCAGCATCCCTTTGCATCTTGCCCTGGAATTCCCTGGGAAATTCCTGGAGAAAAGGGGGGCTTTGGACAGAATGTGTCTCCTATTAGTCGTAGCAGAGCGTGCTCTTTCAGGAGTTTTTGCTTAGGCAGCAGCAGCTGCTGGACTTCACTGCTGCAGTGGTCATCCCGCCCATCGAGTGAGCGATTGAAATTATATTAGGCACATGTTGTCAAGGTTTAAAGTATTCTATGGCATATTGTTGAAAAGCTCTCAGAGTTTGAGTCACTGGGGTCTTGGTCCAGTTGGATCATTGCGTTTGAATGAAGAAAGCAAATTTTAATTTATTCCCAAGATGTTAGAATTCAAAATACTAAGCGAGCCAGGCATATTGGTGCTCTCCTGTAATCCCAGTACTTGAGAGGCTGAGGCAGGAGGTTCACTGCCAGATTGAGGACAGCTCGGTTATATAAGACTTCAAAGCAAAACAAAACAGTAATTGTGCCTTTGCTGTGTGGTTTTCCTCATGAGTGGCTGCCTAACGAAAGCAACTTGGAGGGAAGGTTGATTTGGCTCACAGTTCAAGGGAACAGCCCGTCATGGCAAGAACGTCATGGTGGAAAGAGCTTGAAGTGGTTGGTCACATTGTGTCCACAACCAGAAACAGATGAATGCTGGTGCTTAGCTTTCTCTCTCTCTCTCTCTCTGGTCGTGTGTGTGGGGGGGTGGTTTTTGTGGGTGCGTGTGTATGCATGTTGAGGTCAACAGTTAACACCAGATGTCCTCTTCAGTTGCTCTCCAACTTATCTTTTGGAACAAGGCCTCTCACTGAACCTAGAGATCACTGATTCAGCCAGATTAGCCAGCCTGCACAGCCCAGGGGCCCACCTTCCTCCAAGTCCTGGCCCTGGGATCGCAGGCCACACCACCACGCCTGTATCCTTGTGCGGGAGCCCACTCAGCTCCTGAGGGCACACAAGGCCTCGGCCCTCTGAGCCACGTCCTCCGCACCCCTCTGTACCTTTTGTTCACTCGGAAACCCTCACCCACAGAGTGGTGCCACCGCATATGAGGAGGGTTTTCCCAGTTCATTCTAGAAACTGCATCACAAACATGCCAGGGCTGTGTTTCTGTGGTGATTCTAAATCCCCTCAAATGGACAGACACAATCGACTATCACGGTGCGACCTAGAGGTTTTGTGTGGCCGAGGCTAGTTCTGAACTCTGATGCTTCTCTGTGCGTGCGTTCGTTTTATGAGATTTGTTTCTGTTAACTGCTTCAACCAGAACGGTAGTGATGTAAATAAAGGACCCTGTCTGTCCGCCCTCTTCTTGTTAGGTAGACTATTAAATGACCACAGACATCTTAGGGCCAGGGAGCTGCTGATAGTAGTAAGTTTACTACTCTTGTACAAACTGCCTTGGATAGGCTTTTGTTTTAGGTGAGACTCCAGCATGGATGCTATCTTCAGTCAGTCTGTCTGTCTGTCTGCATTCTCATTCCTTCCGCATAGGCTAGCTCTCCATTCCATTTCCCGTTTCTTTGTTGATGGGAGAGCTTTGACCTTCTCATGGAGGATGAGGGTGAAACAAAGTTGGAGCGAAGAATGAAGGGCACTGATCTGGGAAGAAACTGCAGAAGGGCTCAGGATGATGACTTGCTGCGTGACAGGCCACACCCGCCAGTGCTTCCTGAGGTGCTGTGATGTTGCCCTGCTTCTCCAGGGCTGTGGCTGCTCACTGCGGATTGCTTTGGAGCAGAGGCTGACATACGTGTGTGGCTTCTTCATAATAGATTCTCAGTTAATAGAAAGGGTGCCTGATTGTTGACCTGTTAGAAGGAAGCCTCTCTTGAAAATAGCCTGATTTCCTATCAGATGAATTCCTCCCTCATTAATTTTGTTAGGAAGCTATGAAATTAAAAAGAAAAGAATCTTCCCTACTATTTTTTACTTTTTTATATACTTTTTTTCCTTTCTTCAGGTCTCAAGACAAGAGTTGAAGAGTCATCTAGATCCCAGTGGGGAGATTTTACAACAGTTTTTCCTTTTTTTTTTCAGAGGGGGGTTCCTCCATAAATATGTGGAATTAAATTTTGTTCTGAAAACTTGCCACATTCTTTGAATCCTCTAAAGATACAGAACCACAGCTTGGGATAATTACTTTAGGAATAACTCTCTTACCTGGAAGGCAGTTCAGTCTGAAATCTGATGAGGCATGCCCTTGCCCCCTGAGTCCTCTCTCTGCCTTCCCCAGTACTCTCCTTCAGGTGTCTGTGCTAACTGCCAAGTCTTCAAACTCCTCCTCATTTTCAGCGGCTCCAATAAAAGATAGGGATTAGGGGAGGTGGGTCAGTGGGTAAAGTGCTTGTCACACAAGCATGAGGACCTGAGCTCTAATCCCCAGAAGCCTGTGTAAAATTCTGGTTGTGGGGTAGCACAGAGACACCTATAACCCCAGCATCGGAAGGAAGTTACAGGGGAATTTCTGGAGTTCCCTGGATGACTAGGCTAGCCAAATCACTGAACTCTAGGTTCAGTGGGAAGTAGTCTCAAAAAATAAGGTAAAAAGTGATTGAGGCAGACAATGTTGACCTCTGATCTCTACATGCACATCACAAAAACATACACATGCAAGCAAATAGGTAGGTAGGTAGATAGATGATAGATAGATAGATAGATAGACAGACAGACAGACAGACAGATAGATAGATAGATGACAGATATGATGCTTTGGGGAGGAGTTTGTAGACCTGTGTCTTTCTGAGTTTCAGTGAGAGGCAGGAATGGGGTAGGGAGAGGAGAAAGGGAAAGCTGTGTGAGAGAAAACAGGGATCTAGTTTTAGAGTCTTTCTGTTTCAGAACTGACTGACTGACTGACTGACTTAGTGCAGTCATGCTATGTGGCATTCCTGTTGGGGTGAACGCAACAATCACATAGCTTTGTAGTTGCCATGCCTCCGCTGTTTTTACAAGAAGCAGCCATCTTGGTCTTGTTTGCTTGTTTCTCAGAGTGGAGGGTTCCCGTGTTTTCCTGACCCTTTTGGAGGCCAAGTGCTTTGTTTGGTGGACATTCAGGTTCAGGAATTCTCATTGCAATCCTAACTCCTTCTATAGAAAAATGCTCTCTGGTAGACCGTGGAGTGTCTAAATGCGAGAGGGCACCGCCCTTACCACGGCCCTCTGCCTGAGTATTCCATACTCATCTCATGACCTCTGTCCAAGAGCTTACTGTGTTTAGGGAATCACTCTTTCTTGGTCAGGCCAGCTTTTACCTACCTGGACCTTTTGCAAAGGAAAGCTGTTTGACATTAGACAAATATGTCATGGATCACATTCAAAGGAGCTGAGGTGTTTCGCGGTATTTGCAAACAAGAATCTCTGTCCTTTATGTGCAGTAGTAAGGTTTCTTTTGGCACTGACCCTGAAGTCCTTGGCTGAAGAAAAATGATTGTCTTTTGTAATGACTGTTTCAGTCTCTGCTTAACTTCATATTCTTAGCGAGGATTGTTTCTGACAGATGGACTTTGTAGAATTGTTGAGCTTTTATGTAGAATGCTGTTCTGTTTGCCAATTTAACCCTTCTCTGGAGGTTTTTCAGACTGTGCTCATGGAGGGATGTGTGGCCTGGACTGGAGGAAGTCAAATTTGTGGGGAGAACTAGGTGTGGAAAAGCACCTCTTTCCCATCCTCTCGCAGAAGTCAAGTGATTAAAGATAGGAGTTATCTGAAAAGCAGAATGTAGTTATCTGCTTTAATTCAGCATTGCTGTCCTGGGGTCAGAGGCAGCTCCTGATGAAAGGCAGCCTGAGCCCCCCAGTCAGTGGGTGGTATGGCTCCTTTTGGAAGCAGCCGGAAAGTGCTTCCGCCTTGGCAGAGCTCCTCCTCGGAAGCGCGGAAGCGCTGTCTTGCGTGTATAGTAAACCTGTGTTGACTCTAATGGGAAGCTCTAAAAATACTGTATCGTGGAGATTTGACATTCCTCGTGGCCAGCCAGTCGTTCCTATTGAAAGGAAGGCTCTTGGAATTATTTCAGAACACTAATCACTTGCTGTCAGCAGCTTGTTTTGCTGAGGGAAGGGAAGGGCTGATTATTGTGTGGGGGGTAGAGCTTGCCTGGTCAGGGCAATTTTGAGCTCCATATAGTTGGTCTTTCCTGGCCAGTATGTACATACTGATGGAGAGAATTTTTTTGTGTGTGGTTTTTCGAGGTAGGGTCTCACTGTGACATAGGCTGACCTGGAATTAGCTGTGTAGTCTCAGGGTGGCCTTGAACTCATGGCGATCCTCCTACCTCTGCCTCCCGAGTGTTGGGATTAAAGGCATATGCCACCATGCCTGGCTTGTTTTTATTGCTTTAATATTTACTCTAGAGGGAGGGAGGGAGAGAGAAAGAGACAGGAAAAGAAAGACCTTGCCTGGGCCTCTCTTGTCACTTCAGACGAACTCTAGACACATGTGCCACTTTGTGCATCTGGCTTTTGTGTGGGTACTGGTGAATCAAACCCAGGCAGTCAAGGTTTGCAAACAATTACCTTTAACTTGTAAGCCATCTTTCTATCCCAGAATTTGGTTTTAGAAATTTTCCATTTCTTGAAGTACAGTGTAGAGGGCTGGGGAAACAGTACGGTGGTAGAGTACTTGCCTCAAGTGCAGGAGCCTCAGCACCACAAAATCAATCAGTCAGTCAGTCAGTCAAATGTTGTAATAGTTGTGACTAACAAAAAACAGTTATGCCAGTGCCTGGGAAGTGTGTCTTCACTGAATGAGGAAAGGATACTTACTATACAGGATCAAGGGAATGCTTCATTCATCCACACAGAATTAGGACAGAATTCTTTGCTTTCAAAAGGAATGGAGTTTTTAGGCATTCAATTATTTGAAATTAGGGCTGGAGAGATGGCGTAGCAGTTAAGGCACTTGCCTGCAAGGCCCAACGACCTAGGTTTGATTTCCCAGTACCCATGTAAAACCAGATGCACAAAGTGGCACATGAATCTGGAGACTGCTTTCAGTGGCAAGAAGTCCTGGTGTGCCCATTCCCTCTCTCCCTTTCTTTTCTCTCTGCTTGCAAATAAATAATGAAAAAATTTTAATTTTGAAATTAGGGGAAAATATGTAATATTTTAAAATACACAGTGAAAGGAAAGTTGTAATACAATGACCAGAACTTGCTCGAGCTATATGAAAGATCATTCTCTGGTGAGAGTAATTTATTACTGCATAGAAGGAGAATTTAACTCCTTTACTGGGTCATTTATTAAATGTTAACTTCTGCCTATCAGTGAGTAATTAACCCAGAGAACATGTATCATATGTAAAGAGTCATTCAATGTTTATTACATGTATGACATCTTCATTTTAAGGATAAGCAAGTAAAATCCCTAATGCATTTGTTAAAAGTAGTAAATCATTTAAGAACTGAGCCTGTGAGCATCCTTTTTGTAGAAGTTAATGTTGACACAATGTATAAATCATTCAGAAGAGGGAATCATTCTCTCAGTATTTATGGAAATATAGGTGTTGTACAGTAATAGTAGCTCCAGCTGGCACAATCTACCTTCCTTTCTATGGCTGTATGTCCTTACTGGCTATGTATGGCTATTTTCTTTTTTGTAGAATATCTAAGTCTTGACTTTTACAAAAATTATTGTTGTTATTATCTTATTATTGATTTTTGGGATTTTACATATATTGAATATGTAGATAGGATATATTCCTTTGTCTAATATGTAGCATGTATATTCTTTCTGGTCTCGAGATTACCTATCTTCCTTCGTTCTTTCCTTCCCTCCGTCCTCGTTCCTCTCTTCCAAATTTGTATGGATACACCAAGTGTTGGTACCATCATTCCCATCTCCCCATACTCATTCCACCAAGGGTCTCCCTTAGTGGGATTGCTGTTATTCAGCATGGAGTTGTGGGTAAGAGCAGCAGTCAGTCATGGGGTGGGGGGCAATGCCTCTGTTTGTTCCTTCCCACCCTGTGGCTCTTACATTCTTTCTGCTGCCTCTTCTGCAAAATTCCCTGAGCCTTGGTGGGTGTTTTTCATCTATTTCAGTGTTGAGCTCTCAGCAGCTTGTGGATTTCTGTTTTGGTGCATTTTGCATATACTCGTGCCTGTCTCCATCTTTTGTTGAACGTAAAAGTTAAATTCTGGGAAATTTTCTTATGTTTAACTCAAGAAGCATTAGGGTTTTATCTTTTATACTTTGGTTGATGACCCATTTCTAATTTTGGGTGTGTAAAAAATGAGACAACTATTAAGGTTTGCTTTTTTCTATATGTATATTCAGTACCATTTGTTGAAATGACACTTTTCCCCATCTTTTGACCCTGCTGTCTTCCATTCCAGTGGCCTACTTGTCTGTTCTTCCACTAGTTATACCCTGTACTGAGTATTGAAATCAAATAATTGAGACTTTAACATTTCTGGAAACACCCTCTTGCCTTTTTTTGTGGGCCAAAGATCTGTATTCATCTGTAAGCTCTCCTCCTAAGCTATAATAAAATCTTTCTAAATATAAAAAGAGTCAAATAATTAAGTGTTTGTTTTTTAATTACTTTTGATAGTATATCTTTCACTGTTATGTACAATTCAATTTGTATGTGTGTCGTAAATAAAAGTCTGCTAGATTTTGACTGAAATTTCATTTGATCTTATTTTTCACAATGTGGAGAATTATATCTTCCTAGCCATGAACCACTCTACTTAATTTCTCTCTGCAGTGTTTTATGGATTTCAAAATAGAAGGGTTGTACATCTTTCATTAGTTTTATTAGGTATGCTGGATTTTTAAATGCTCCTGTAAATACAACTCCCCCCCCCCCCCCAGGTAGGGTCTCACTCTAGCCCAGGCTGACCTGGAATTCACTATGTAGCCTCAGGGTGGCCTCGAACTCATAGTGATCCTCCTACCTCTGCCTCCTGAGTGCTGGCATTAAAGGCGTGCACTACCACGCCCGGCTTCCTTTTCTATTTTACTTGCTAATGTACTGGCTTACAGTTGCTACTTGAAAATTGACCTGAAATCCTGCAAATCTTTAAAGTGATTTATAATGCTATATGTTTGGACTTTATCAGGTTATTGATATAATAGAGAATCATGATTGATGTCTGTGGATAATGGCAGTTTTTCTTTCTTTTTCTTTTCATTTTGTACATTTAATTTTTTTGTTTTTCTGGACTTACTGACTGTTGTAGTTAGCTTTACACTGCTGGGATGAACCTCCAAACCAGACACAGCTTATGGGAGGAATGGAATGTATTTGAAGCTTACAGATCCAGGGAAGTGTCATACTGGTAGAAGAAGCTGCCCACCTTTACAAATATCCATTTACAGAGAAAGGGCAACCATAACCCAAAGCAACCACCACCCCAAAACAAGCACAATCCAGGAACCCAGGTGGAACTCAAGCACACTGCGTATCTTTAGACTGGAATTCCAGATCCATTTCCAAACACACCTTAGGGCTGAACCCTAGGATCCACCCACTGTGACAGCAAGCTACAAGCTTGGATCAAACTCCTGCCTCTATTGGGACATCCATTCAAACTACCACACTGACCTAGCCAGAATTTCCCCTGTACTGCTAACTAGAAGAGAGAATGGACATCCTTGTCTTATTCCTGGTCTTACAGGAAAAGTACTGAGAGTCTTACCTTCAGGTCTTCTATCTTAATATTTTCCTGTGGCTTCTGCTCTTAAGGCCTTATAATTGTATAATCTAATATCCAAGTCAGCGGTGTTGCATCTGTATTCTTGGGCCTTTCTTTGTTATTAGCAATATTGTTCTATTATTTTCTGCAGTACCCTCCCAAGTAGTGCTTTTGTCTTTTCTCTTGTTCTCTTGCTTCTTGATATATTCTGTGTAGCCAGGCTGGTTTTGAACTCCCAATACTCCTGTGCCATTATGCCCTGCCCTACTTCTCTTTTTCTGGCTTTTCTTGTTATTTTGATCAAGTGAATACTGAGCAGGTACTCTGTGACTAATTGTTGGTGTCTGAAGACATACTGGTTGATGAAACTTGGTTTCTGTCCCCCAAAGAGCTCATTGCTAAGCATGGAAAGTGCTTTGAAGGAATGGTGGTTTCTTGGAACTCCCTGGAAGGGAGGGTCACTCCCCTGCCTGGTGCAGTGAGAGGAAGGGTCTGTTTGGAGTGATGGTACTGCTCCTAAAATGTGGTGGTGCCAGGAAGGGAGGGACCTTTCCTTCCCTGTTTACAGGTGACCATACCTGTTCTCGGTAGTTTCTGGTCTGGGTCTCGGCACAGTGTCCATAGGCAGCCTCAGCTGAGTCGTCACATGCTTCCTGCCATGTGAGATTTTGTGTGTAAAGAGCTCTTCGCAGTGGTAGCCTTTTTGTCGTTAGAAACTATAATATTTTATGTGTATTTGTGGCAATCCTTCTGCCTCAACCTCATAAGTGCTGAGATTATAGGTGTGAGCCTCTTCTCTTGGCTGCAAAATATTTTTGAATGTGTGTGCTTACTGAAAGTTTTTATTTTTTTGTTCATTCATGTCCTAAATTTTCTTACTGCATAGTAATAATGATACATTATTAAAACAGTTTTCAAATGTATTTATTTCCAAGAATAACTTTGTTGAAACCTTCTGAGTTTTTAGCCTGCTGGTCAGTAAACTGCAATTGTTTGTGTCCTATTCCATTTCTTTATGCAAACCAGCCTGTCACTCTCCTTGGTCAGGCTGCATCTCAGTAACTAACTGTGATTGTTCTTTTTAAGCTATAGTGATAGCATAGAATTACACCCTTACGTACCAACAGAGCATTAGTTTTAAGATTACTAACTTACAAAACTGTAGGCAGTGTCTTATTGAAGTCATAGTAAATAGATATGAGATATTTGTGTTTCAGGAGTTGTGAAAATGTGTGCTACTTTGTGTTTATTAAATAGGACCTTGTAGCTATATTGTGCATAAGTATAAAGTCAGAAGTTTGGAAGTCTGGTTTAGAGGTATACTTAAGTGATAGTCTTTGCCTAGTATGCACAACCCCGTAGGAGTGCTAAAAACAGTTTTTACATGTAATTATGCAATAAATTCTATGATTAGACTATATTAAAGTTTTATCATTTTCAAAGTTTGGAATAACCTTGAAAGCCTTATTATCAATGGCTTTTTAAAAATCTGTATTCTTATGGTGAGGAATGTGGTGACTAAGTGGTATTCATATGTCAGACAAGAACAGTGTACATGGATATGTGTTATGTTCTTGAAGAATGCAGTGAATAGGGGCTGGGGAGATTGCTCTGTGGTTAAAGGCATTTGCTCACAAAGCCTGATGGCCTGGGTTTGAGTCCCCAATACCGACATAAAGTCAGGTGCATAAAGGCACATGCATCTGGGATTCATTTGCAGGCAAGTGGGCCTGGAATACCCATTCTCTCTCTCCCTTCCTTTTTCTCCCCTGACCACCCCCCACCCCCCCACCGTGTGTGTGTGCTTGTGAATAAAAAAATTTTAAATGAAATTAAAAGCATTCAGTAGGGAATTCAGTATTACACAGTGGTATTTACATTCTGGTATTTTTAATTAGAAATAAATTTTGGTCTTCAGCATAGAAGTGAACATTATGCTTATATGATGAAATGTTGAATGAAATTTATTTGGTCACAAGCTGTTTGGCTTTGCCCTTCAGAGGTTATTGTTGCTTCTCATTTGAGACCCATTTGGTTTTTCTGTATGTCTTTAACCTTTATATGTTTACAGATACTTGAGTTTAGTAAAACTCACTAAGCTTCAGCACTTGAGTGTTTGGTTTCTCGAGGTAGGGTTTCACTGTAGCCCAGACCGACCTGGAATTTACTCTGTAGTCCCAGGCTGGTCTCGAACTCACAGCGATCTTCTTACATATTCCTCCCATGTGCTGGGATTAAAGACTTGCACCACCATGCCTGGATTGAGTGCTGGGAAAAGATTTGGTATGCCTTTGTCAAGGGTGGTGGTTCCCTTGACCTTCTAGTGCGTCCCACAGTAGGAGGTCTCTTTACCAATATATTGGGATCTATTAGGGGGAACTCATCCCTATTAATTGTTTCTTTTTAAACCTTTCAGTTATCTTGTTAATTCATATTCTCATCTCTCTCTCACTTCCTCATTGTCCTTTCCCTCTCCCTTCACTGTCATGGAGCTGTCTCATAGCTGTGAACACAGCCATTTCAAGTCTCAGCCTCTTCGGATATTTTGATGTTTTAGTCTCATTATCTCAGCCCAGATAGACTGGGTGGAGGAGGTAGGTCAGATGTAAACATTTGATGTGTTCAGTTACAGTTTGGCAAATAGGGAGGTTTCTCTTTAGTTACTTGACATAGATCACCAATGACATTGTAATAATCCCCTGGCTTAAATTGACCATCTGTTAAGGGACTCTGGCAATTGTCCTTCTTGTGAATACCAGTGTACATGGTCAAGGTGTCACAGTCAAAGGTGACTAAAGGATTGAACAGCCAGCTTAAACTGTACCCCCAGCTGAAACTCCCTCCCCCCCCCCCCCCCCCGCTTGTGAAAGTTTGGTGTTGTGATTATGGAAGTCCAGGGCCATTCTTGCTGGAAATAATTACAAAAAGGAGGGTGGGTGATGGAGTCAGGGTTGCATTGCTGGTAGAAATCACCCAACCAAGAACAGCTCATGGGAAAAAGAGGATTTATTTTGGCTTACATGTTTGAGGGGAAACTCCACAATGGCAGGGAAAATGATGGCATGAGCAGAGGGTGGACATCACATAAGGTGGACAATAGCAACAGGATAGTGTGCCTAACACTGGCATGAGGGAACTGGCTATAACACCCATAAGCCCACCCCCAACAATATGCTTCCTCCAGGAGGTGTTAATTCCCAAATTTCCATCAGCTGGGAAGGCATTCAGAACACCTAAGTTTATGGGGGACACCTGAATCAAACCACCACATTCCGCCCCTGGTCCCCATAAACTGATATCCATACATGATATAAAATGCAATGCATTCATCCAACTTCAAAAGTCCCCATAGCTTTTATCAATTCCAATGAAGTTCAAACATCCCCATAGTCCAAGATCTTTTAACTGAGCCATAATACCAAAAAGTAACATAAAAAAAAAAACCATAATGGCACAGAATAAACATTCACACTGCAAAAGATGACACTGGGCATAGCAAAGAAATATTCAACCAATACAAGATTTAAAACAAACGGGGCAAACTTCAAACTCTGTAGCTTCAAGTCTAACAACTCTAGCCAGTGACAAATCTCCAAGTCCGATAATTCTAACCAGCAACAAGTCTCTGGAGTTCCAATTCTGCCCCTCCAGCTAGGCTACTCACAGTCCTGGAAAACTTCATCAGGCCGGCAGCTCCTCAGCAGCCATCTCGTGGTCCCAGCAGCTCTACTGGGTCTCCACTGCAATCCACGGTTCATCCTCATGGCCCCATGGGGTCTCCATGCAGGCAACCAGCAAGCTTGCTTCACACTGCCCATGGCCATTTCCAAAACACAAGACCGTGTTGCAAACTCAATGACCCTCTCTTTCCTGCATTTCTTATACTCCACAATACCAGGTAGGGTGCCAATTTTTTAATCCAGGGGGAATAAAGCAAACTTTGAAGAACAGGACAATCCTTGAGCACTCAGGCCCCTTCAAAAGAGTCTACATTCTTTCTGTTGCCCCAGTGCAGGTCAGCTGGCCCAATCTCAGTGGTTGTAATCTCTCAAACAATTTGCAGGTGAACGGGCAGGAGTTTAGGCCCAAAGATTTTTCTTTCTGTGCCATATCCCTCTGCTCATACCAGTTCATTTCTAAGCAGAGCAACCCTGCACAACTTCTCAGGACACGGGCATAACAGCAAGCTTTTCACACAAACTGCTAGCCCAGTCCAAGAAAAGCTCTTTCTCAACCTCATAAGTCAAACCTCACAGTCCATAGTTCTTACTGCAATCAGGTCTTTCAACTCTGACTAGTACTTACAGCACTGCAAGGCATCTCTTAAGGCCAAAGTTTCAACTCCTTCTACATTCCTCTTGAAACTCAGCTCCAAGACGCCAAAGCCACACAGGCAGGTGTCTAGCAGCAATCCCTGCTCGGTACCAGTTTACTGTTGCAGTCAGGTTCGCATTGCTGGTAGAAATCACCCAACCAAGAGCAGCTCATGGGAAAAAGAGGATTTATTTTGGCTTACAGGTTCGAGGGGAAACTCCACAATGGCAGGGCAAAATAATGGCATGAGCAGAGGGTGGACATCACCCTCTGGCCCACATAAGGTGGACAGTAGCAACAGGAGAGTGTGCCAAACACTGGCAAGGGGAAACTGGCTGTAACACCCATAAGCCCGCCCCCAACAAAATGGTCCCTCCAGGAGGCGTTAATTCCCAAACCTCCATCAGCTGGTAACCTTGCATTCAGAACACCTTAGTTTATGGGGGACACCTGAATCAAACTACCACAGTGGGTGAGGGGAATTGGCAAAATGGGACCAGTTTGTTCACTTGGGTAGCTCTGTGTCCCCTCAGAAGGCACTTGGGAAGGTCTGACTTTGAGAAGTCAGAGCTCAAGGTCCAAGCTAAGTATCTGTGAGCATCTGGAATATGCGTTTTCCACTGTGTTCTGTCTGGTGACTTCTGAGAAGTAGATGTGAAAACGTGGAGTCCTGGGTCTGCAGGGCAGTGACTCTGTAGTGCAGCAGACTGAGGCAGTATTTTATGTTCTTGATCAGAAAGAAAGAAATGCTGTTTTTTCTCCTCTCCAAGAAAGTCCTTGAATACCAAACCCTAGGGTTTGTTTTTTAATTTTAATCAAAGAATTTAATTAAAAAAGACCAGAGCCGGGCATGGTGGCGCAAGCCTTTAATCCCAGCACTCGGGAGGCAGACGTAGGAGGATCACCATGAGTTCAAGGCCACCCTGAGACTACATAGTGAATTCCAGGTCAGCCTAGGCTAGAGTGAAACCCTACCTCGGTAAAAAAAAAAAAAGACCGAGAAGTAGAATTATTAAATTATTATATTTATTGAGGGAAGTATAGAGCCAAGGGGCTGAACTTGACCGACCACAATATTTAAATCCTATGAAAGATCTCCCTCCCAGGAGAGGTCCTGGTTGTCTGTGGAAAAACAGGTCTAGGGAACTAGGCAAGAGATAAGAAGTCAGATCATCTTTGATTTCTAACAAGTAGACTTTCCTGCCTTTTTCTTATTTCCAGGGGTCCAGTCACCCTAACTATGCCCCCTCTCACTCTTTTGTCTCCCCAGGTGGTGTCATGAACCACATGACATTCCACACTGTGTCTGTCTTTCCACCGTGTATCTTCTACTCAGACTTTGCCCAGCTGTCTTCCTGAGTGCTGCACACCCATGAGCATGACCGTGATGCATGAGACAGGCGCGTCGCCACAGTCAGCAAAGAGTTCTTGGTTTATGTCTTGGGCAACGGGCTCTTCCATGTTTCCTGACTTCTCTATCAACAGAGTCCCACAGCCCAGGAAGTCTTCCGTTGATCAGCTGATGTATGGTCTTGTCCTGCTTCTCTCCTACTTGGAATTCCTTGGGAAAATCCTTTACCTGGGTGCTCAGGATTGGCCTGTTTGAAACCCTTTAGTGTGCCTTCACTTCTCCCGGTCTACAGCAACTGTCCTCATCTCCGTCTTTGTGTACCCAATGCTAGTGCCAGCCACTTTCATCTCTTGCTGGAACACATGCTCACACGGGGCTGTGGAACCCTACAGTCACTTATTTGTAAAAACATTTATTTAGAGATAGGCTGTTGTTTTATTGTGCAAGCTAGGCTCAAGGAATCCACCTACCTCATAATGCCAAGCAGCTGATTACAGGTCTATACTACCACTCTGGCTTTTTTTTTTTTTTTTTAATGATAATAGGGATCAAACCCATGTTGCTGTAAAAATACAATCCCATAATCAGTACCTCCAGACTTCCTCATAGTCCACTCCCATCTGTCTGTCTTTCTCACTCTGTGTCATTGCTTGTCCTCGTCCAACCATAGTGGCTTACTTTACCTCAAACATAACAAGTTTGTTCACGTTTTAGGGTTTTGCACTCATCCATCAGTCTGGAAGCGCCTCCCTTTGTAACCACTTCTCTCTGGCATTTAGGCTACCTTATTTTAAGTGACTTTGCAGTAGAGAAGCCTATCTCTTGAGGCAGCCAGCCCCCACTTTCGACCATGTTTCAGTACTTGAGTCTTAACAGGTGTCACTTGCCGCGGTACCTGTCTCTAGACTGCTGGTCACTCTGCTTGCCTCTCCTAGAGTGAGTCCCATGGGAAGGCAGTGTCACCATCCTTGCCCGGGCTATACAGCAAGCCACAGAATAGGTGTCTGTATTGTTAACTGAATTAACAAACACAGTATGTCTAAGATATCTAATTTAAACTGAGGAAAGGGAGATCTTGAAAGACTTTTTAGCAAGCTGTGATCAGTAAGTAGAAAGTAATTGTTCTGTACATGTGATCACAACTACAAGTACAAAATTGAGTATCACTGGTATTATCTTAATTTACTAGGCAATAATTTTAGGTTAGCTAAGACTTAGAAAAATCTTGTCAGGTTTATTCACAAATACATTTTCTTATGCCCTGTTTTTTTTTTTTTTTAACTCATAAGTTCTTTATTGGTAGCTTTGAGACTGTGTTCTGAATGAAGTTAGAGCCATCCCATCATCTGAGAGGAATGTTTAGAGCCAGAGTAGTTTCCACCTAAGGGACTTGGTCTCCTTACTTAATGATGATAAGTCTTTGCATGTGAAGTTATAGCTGTGAGCTGTGTGGTGACAGTGTGGTGAAGGACAGAAATTCTATACAGTGACCTAGAGCACATTGCCTAGGAGTGTACAGAAGCAGCTGGTGGGATTTTGGCTTAGAGACTCAAGGGGAAGCTTCATGATGGCAGGGCAAAGATGTAAGAGCAGAGGCTGGGCATCACCTCCTTGCCACAGCAAGTGGCAAACAGCAGCAGGAGAGTGAGCTGTACATGGATAATGGGAAGCTGGCTATAGCACTCTTAAACCTGCCCCCAACATCACACCTCCTCCAGCAAGGCTCCAATTCCCAAACGGCCTTCAACTCAGGACCTAGCATTCAGAAGTGAATTCATCATTTGTGTAAGCACATGCTATGATGCTCACTTGATGGAATTGCCTAGTGATACATTTCTCAAAATGGGTTCAGGTGCAAAAGATATGTGACCTAGCATCGACACCAGGATGTCTGAGCTAGGGATATATACAGAAAAGCTCAGTGGTAGAGTGTTTGCCTGGCATGCACAAGGCCCTGGAGTCAGTCACTAGCATGGGGGAGGGGTCTTAGCCCCAGAGCTCTGGCATTGGGGGCTGGGTATTTTTTATTGAGTATATATTATTTGCAGCATTATTGGTGCCTGATCTGTGACATCATTGCATGCTTTCAGTTGTGACCACAGATGTATCTCCAGTCTCTGCCACATGTGAGGGCAAATCCTCCATTGAAACCCAATGTTATAAACATTACATATGTTTTCCTCTAATTTCTTTTTACTGGGAAACTATAATTCAAAAAAAATCAAGTAGAAATCTTTTTGTTTGTTTTTAAGATTTCTTTTTTTGCAGGAGGGATATATTATTTTTAAAAGCTATTACAAAGAAATACTTCATCTTATACCATTACTGAGTTATAAGAATCTATTTTCATCTTACATGTTTCTGTGATTCCACATTAAGCTTTGCACTAGAAACCTTAAAATATTCTGAGAGGATTTGTTCTTTCAGTGTTTCTATATTTTTTGCCTGCTTCCATCACCATGGAGCTAAACACTTTGAGAAACATCTTAGGTTAAAAACAGTAATGACTGAACCGGAAAAAAAAAAACCAAAAAACATTTTTCCTTGTGTCCTTTTTCTCTCTTCTATTCCTCTTCAACTCTCAGGCAACCAAATGAGGTACTAGTAAGAAACAAGGTTTGGAAAAATTAGCTTTCCAGAGCACCCCCACTTCTAGAAAATGCCAGCAGTGTTATTTAAACAGATACATGAATTTAACATGTTGAGATAGGAAGAAATGTACCAGAAATGCTTGGGGAAAGGATCATGCATTTTATAGATTTCTGCTTCAAAGACTACATCATATTTTTTCATATAATCAGATAACAAAATGAATATAAGCTAATCTTTAATGTAGACATGGTTGAGGCATATCAAGACATGAACGTTTTTTCCAGGCTTTCTTTCATTCTGTTTAAAGAATTTCCACCATAGTGATGATGGCCTTTCCAAAAAAAAAAAAATGCCAAGATTATGGCAAAAACATTATCAATGATTTATGATTTTATCATGTATGTCAGTAACTAACTTCAGAGATGTCCATTTGAGGTGCTGTACCATTGTATTATGTGATATATAAAGAAAATAGAGAAATTTTCTTTTTTAATAAAATTTATTTATTTATTTGCAAGCAGAGAGAGATAAAAAGACAGACAGAGAATGGGCACGCCAGGGCCTCTAGCCACTGCAACAGAACTCCAGATGCATGTGCCCCTTGTGCATCTGCCTTACGTGGGTCCTGGGAAACTGAACCTGGGTCCTTTGGCTTTGCAAGCAAATGCCTTAACCACTAAGCCATCTCTCCAAACCCCCCCCCCCTTTTTGAGGTAGGGTCTCACTAGCCCAGGTTGACCTGGAATTTACTGTGCAGTGATCCTTCTACCTCTGCCTCCCAAGTGCTGTGATTAAAGGTGTGTGCCACCATGCCCAGCTAAACAGAGGCTTTTTTTTTTTTTTTTTTTGGTTTTTCAAACTAGGATATCACTCTAGCCCAGGCTAACCTAGAATTCACTGTGTAGTCTCAGGGTAGCCTCAGACTCATGGTGTTCTGCCTCTAGAATGCTGGGATTAAAGGCTTGCGCCACCACACCCGGCTCACTAGAACTTTTAAAAACTAGATCTTGTTCTGGTTTTGTTTGTTTCTTTCAAGGTAAGGTCTTAATCTATCCCTGGCTAACCTAGAATTCACTTTGTAGCCCCAGGCTGGTCTCTAACTCTAGTGATCCTTCTACTTCAGCCTCTTGAGTTTTGGGATTAAAGGAGTGCACCACCACACCCAACCTCAGACCTAGTTCTTAATTTATCATTAGAAAACTTTGGCCCTGCCTCATCATTAAAAACTGAATAAAAACTCCTGTGTTTTTATTCATTTGTGTGGATGTATGGGCATGTCCAGGGCCTTGTGACGATGTAGTTTCCCAGTGGGTTTTTTAAAAGTCATTTCCTATGTATTCTCTTATTATAAATGTTTGGAATCTGTTTTTAAGAAGGGCATCATTAAAGATACCTGGTGATTTTACTGAAGGCTGTTTGTACTAATTTTATAATTAAGCCAAAACCCACAGCACCTTAAAAATACTTCTAAAGTATGACTCTACTAAAGTCATGCTGTGGGAAATACAGTCTCTAGTAAACTCCTTCCCACTTGCTATGTGACAATGGTGGACCATATACATGGGTTGAATCATTTCATCTGTTAGCTGACAAATCCTTTATCATTGTGCAAATAAATATGCACATATGGTAAGATTTACTCTTCCTCAAATATTCTTGCTTGTTTTTATGACCTTCTTACTGACCTCTCATTACTTTTAACAAAAAATTGTGAAGTATGTGTAATTTCCTGCATATTATTGCCAAAGTAATTATGTATTTTGGACAACTACTTCATAACAAATACTTATTAAAGAAATCTTTTCCTTCCCAAAATCAACTTTACTCTTTCCCATATTCCTCTGAAGTCCTTTTGATTTCCCATTACTGCTTCATATACACTCTTCCATAATGTGTGTTAACTCAGTACTTCAGCAAAAGGGTAAAAATGTCATTTTGAATATTTCATCTAACTAGAAATATTAAAGTCATTAATATATTAACATAAGAATTCAGTAAAGTGCTAGATATAAAATAAGTTCAGAGATTGGTAACTTGGTAGTACATTAGGAAATGTGATTACACGAACAGGTTGGATAATAAGATACTATCATGTGTCTTCAGTTTAACCAAAGATATACTGTGGTTTATGTCTTGTTTTGTATTTTGAGGCAGTCTCACTATGTAGCCTACGCTGGCCTTGAATTTGCAATCCTCATGCCTCAGCCTTCTGAGTTCTGTGATTCCTGTTGTCCTTCTATCCAGCTGCAATGGCTTTTTCAATTAAGAGTTTAAAACTGGGCTGGAGTGATGGCTCAGCAGTTAAGGAGCTTGCCTGCAAAGCCTAAGGACCCAAGTTTGACTCCCCAGATTTCATATACGCCAGACACACAAGGTGACACATGTGCAAGGTTGTGCACATGTCTGGAGTTTGATTTTAATGGCTGGAGGCTCTGGCATGCCAATTCTGTCTCCCTCTCTCTCATAAAAAAGAGTTTAAAACCAATTTAAGAAATAGGAGCTATATATGCTATTGAATAAAAGGAGTAAATATTAAAATGAACTTACTGTTCCCTGAATTAATTTATGAAATGGATGCAACTCAAAGATAAAAGAACAAAATCAAGAGCATTTGCCATAAAACCTGACCAAATGATTCTGAAAATAATTGAAGACATAGGATCAGTAGGATTTATTATAAAGTTAGTATATTTGAATTGGTGGGGCATTGGCACATAGAGAAATAGGCCTCTATATACTTGAATTTTTTTTTTTTTTTAAGTTTTAGAGAGAGAGAGAGAATTGGTATGCCAAAGCCTCAGCCAAGCCATGGAACTTCAGACACTTGCGCCACCTAGTGGGCATGTGTGACCTAGGACTTGCCTCACCTTTGTGTGTCTGGCTTACGTGGGATCTGGAGAGTTGAACATGGTTCCTTAGTCTTCACAGGCAAATGCCTTAACCACTAAGCCATCTCTCCAGCCTGAGAACTTTAATTTTTGTAGTTCATCAGTTAAACAGTATTGGTGAGTTCAGGAAGAAGTCTTAGGACAGTATGATCATAAAATTATACTGTAGATGATTTAAAGATTTACATTTCTTTTTTTTTTTGTTCATTTTTATTTATTTATTTGAGAGTGACAGAGAGAGGAAGAGGCAGATAGAGAGAAAGAGAGAGAATGGGCGCGCCAGGGCTTCCAGACACTGCAAACGAACTCCAGATGCGTGCACCCCCTTGTGCATCTGGCTAACGTGGGTCCTGGAGAATCGAGCCTCGAACCGGGATCCTCAGGCTTCACAGGCAAGCGCTTAACCGCTAAGCCATCTCTCCAGCCCAAGATTTACATTTCAAAGGGAGACTTTTAGACATATATACTAAAGCAAGAAAAAATGTGTGACATTGGAAGTTGACAGGATGTTTTAAGGAATGCCTATAATAGCCCAAAGTACAAATTTGATTATTTTATAAATTTCAGATGGAGGTATACTCAAACATACCTTAGGAATGAAGAGATAGCTCAGCAACTAAGGTGCTTGCCTACAGATCATAACAACCCAAGTTTGATTCCCCAGTACCCACGTAAAACCAGATGCACAAAGTGGTACATGTGTCTGGAGTCTGTCTGTATTGGCTGGAGGCTCCGTTGCACCCATTATATCTGTCTTCTATTTCTCTCTGCTTGCAAATAACTAGCGTATTTAAAAACAGAAGATATACCTGAAAGAAAGATCAGAGACAAGCTGAAGACTATGTGAATGTATGTACATCTCTAATAGAGGATCATTACACCTAGAGATATTCTAAAATCATAACAAAGAAAATAGTGACCTAGTACAATGGGAAAACATAGTAGATATGATCAATACACAAATTAGAATTCTCTAATTATCAGGGAAATGCTATCGACAGCAACAAGATGTCATTTTATGTCTTCCCATTGCTAGTATTTCAGAGGCAAAGGTGGCGACTTGGGGTGTTGTATGTACCATTGATGAAATGTGATGAACTCAGGACATTGCACATCAGTGAGCAAGTTTTACTATATGCAGTAGTGAGTAGAAAGAAGGAGAGGACGCACGGAAGCTATACTAAAGGGTCTGTTTCTTTCTGTAGCACCGTAGATAAATCTTAAATAGCTTCACATTAAAAAAGTTGCAAAAGGTTGTGTTCTGAATGATACCATCTCTGTCCGTTTCACAAACATACTGGTTACTCTTATGAGGACATACTTTTTGATAAAAAGTTTAGAGTGTGCATGGAATGGAAGGGTAGCTTCCTCAGAGAAGATTCTGGGAAGTTCAGAGAACTTGATATTTTAGCACTGTTTGTAACATAGCATTTCTTGTCCATTGGCAGAAAATGTGACAGAATATTAGCGTTTATTAAATCTGGATGGTGGGCATCTATGTTTCTGCATGTGCCGAGCACCCCACAATTAAAAGATGTCCGTGTACATGAAGAGCAGTGCATATGTCAGCTAAGCCCGCTGGAAGGGGCGCTGCTGTGTTGCTGTCCATCCTCCAGCCACCGTTGCTCACAGATCGCTCCCCTGCTGCAAGTAGACCAAGGGTCTTTCTTTCTGTACTGGGGGACCTCCGAAGGGCACAGTCCATAGGTCACTTCTAGGATGCGCTTCTAGGGAGTGGGTCCGTGTCCCTTTGGCTTTGTCGGTATTGTTCAAGGAAGATAAAGCAATATGTTCCAGGGTGCATGAGAAAAAGAAATAGATGGTTAGAATTATCAACCGTTTTGGTGAGTGGAGAGAAAGACTCTTAACTAATTTTGTGATGCTGCATGAACTGAATCCCAGTGAGTTTAGAGAGAGAGAGGGCAGAAAGCACTGATCCCATAGAGCCTCAAGATTGGAGAGCCCAAGTAATTGTGATGATTGGACAGGTAGAAGTGAGGTAATACTTGGATCCCTTCCTTCCCCTCCGTAATTATCGAGCATCTGGTAACATGGAGGAATTATTTGAAATGCTTTCTAAAAAAATATTTATTTATTTGGGAGAGAATGAGAAAAGAAGGAGAGAGAGAGAGAATGGGCACACCAGAGCCTCTTGCCACTGCATGAACTCCAGATGCATGTGCCACCTTGTGCATCCAGCTTTACCTGGGTACTATGGAATCAAACCTGAGTCCTTTAGCTTTGCAGTTAAGTGCCTTAAATGCTAAGTCATCTCTCCAGCCCAGTCTCATTCTAGTCCAGGTTGACCTGGAGCTGACTTTGTAGATTCAGGCTGGCCTTGAACTCATGGTATTGATCCTCCTACCTCAGTTTCCCAAGTACTGGGGTTGTAGGCATGAGTTACCATGCCCAACATGAGAATTTTTGCTGAGCTTCCTTTCCAGGATGCTGGAATACAGCCATTCTCTAGACAAGTGAGTCTCAGAAGTACCTGTGAATGTTAGCAATTCTGGGTCTCCCAGTGTAGAAAGGAAGATCTTCAGTATGATTTAAAGCTGCGAGAATTTATGGTAATAATATTTAGTGGCTTGCAGTTCTACTGTTAAGGGTGTAGGAATCGGGTTTGGGAAGTGAGCAAGAACTAGGGAGGCCAGCGGGGTGAGACAATACTCTGTCTGAGAGAGAGAGAGAGAGAGAGAGAGAGAGAGAGAGAGAGAGAGAGGTGCTGCCACTCAACCGTGTATGTCTGTCTTTACCCTGCCGCTCTCAGCACCTCCGTGGTACCTCTGTGCACCATTGTTATAGTCTCTGTCACCACGTTTCATGTAATGGATTTGCTTCTTGCTTTCTTCAGACACCACTTTTCAATTCAGAGCCCAGGATCTGTGCCTCTCTTTGGCTGGGGGTGAGTTGTGTGTGTGCATCTTCTCTGCAGGTGGAATGACTCTATGGCACTCTTGTAGTTTCTCTCAGGGAACACAGACTGTATACAGACAAAAGAACTCCCTGGGCATGCAAACTTCAGAAACCAAGTAGTTACTAGAAGTCATAATTTTAACCCCTGTCATTTCCCTCAAGCAAAACACCCAGGGCCTCAGTCATCCCCTTTCATAGAACTCAGTGGTGTGACAATCAGTAACCCTGGCCCCATATAAGCTTCCTTTGCTATTTTAAAGCATGAAAGGCAGCCAGTCATAATAGACCTGTCAGCAGAACTCTCCATATGAAGAACAGTGGCTTAAAAGATAACAGAATAAAAGTAAATTTGGGGAAAATACTGATATTGATGATAAAATTAGTTGATTGGAAGGAGAAAAAATAATTACCAGCAAGAATAGATTTTATTGTATTGGAAGAAGCAGAGAACACAGAATCACTGTGAAAGAGTAGCCTGTTTAGAAAATGAAGATTTAGCTGGGCATGGTGGCATATACTTTAATCCCAGCACTTGAGAGGCAGGGGTAAGAGGACTGCCATGAGTTTGAGACCACCCTGAGACTACATAGTGAATTCCACATCAGCCTGGGCTAGAGTGAGAGCCTACCTTGAAAAATCGACCTCTCTGCCCAAAAAAGAAAATGAAGTTGTAAAAAGTTCTCTGATACTCCTAAAAGAAAAACAAAAACAAAGGGTGAAGAAGGAAAGATAGTAAACTGTTGAGGAGGCCCAGTATCCAGCAACAAAATATTCATAGAATGATGGAACAAGAATGAAAAGGAAAGGAAATTTATCATTATTATTTTTTGGTTTTTCGAGGTAGGGTCTCACTCTAGCCCAGGCTGACTTGGAATTCACTATGGAGTCTCGGGGTGGCCTCGAACTCACGGCAATTCTCCTACCTCTGCCTCCCGAGTGATGGGATTAAAGGCCTGTGCCACCATGCCCAGCGAGGAAATTAATTTTAAGAACTAAAATAAAAGTTTATATAGCTGGGATGTTTTTATTGGAAACATCCATTGGGTTCCAAAATAAGGACTATAGAATAATCTATACAAAGGTCTCTTGACAGTAGAGATGATCTTTAAAAATTGCCTATGTGGAAAATAATAATGAAAAGAATTTTTTGCTACTTTTGTTCAGTTGAGGTGAAAAAAAAAAACTAAGCAAATAGGGGCGAAAGATGTAGTTATTAAGGCCAGGAATAGTAAATTAAGCAACTGAGTAAATATGTACAGACAATATAAATCCTGATATATTCCTATGTAATATAACCATGAACATGTAGCATATAAAAGCTTAGGAATCAGAATATGATTACTTCATTCCAAAAGTAGAGGTTGAGCATAATGAACTAACTACCTTGAATATTCTGATGGTGAACTTCTACTACCTTGAGCTCTAAACCCAGCCAGCGGTCAGTCTTTAAGCCTAGACATGCCATGACTTGAAACTTACAGCCTGTGCATCCCTTGTTAAGCTGTGACTGAATGGAGACAGTGGTCCGTCCCAATAAGGGAGTAAGCGAAGAGGAGAAGGAAGGAACTTCCAAGATGAACTAATGATAGATGTTCCTGGGAATGCCAGGAGTAACGCAGCCAGCAGGGCTGGACTGGACTGGGAGGGGAGCTCTAGGAGAGAAACCTCCAGCAAAGAAAAATGGGATTAATGAGGAGCCTCCTGCTTTTGACTATGGAGAAAGTAATGATGATTTCTTTGTTGCCTCTTTTACCCAGTTCAAGAAGAAAGGAAGCCAATACAAATTTTGGGGGGAAACAAAAGAAACAATTATTAAGTCTGGAAAAAAGAATCCACTGAGCAAACAGTCATAAAGTATGAATCCTGATAAATATCTACCTATGTCATGTAGCTATGCTTTATACTTACAAACACATATGTATACAGTCAGGCACTTGGATCAGTGGGTGAATATTTATTTCCCATTTTCCACATGAAGACTTCAACAGATAATATATCCAACACTGGTAACTCAAGATGCAGCAGCGAGAACCTATTATTTAGCAATGTGGGAAATACCCCAGGAAACAGCTATGAATTAAAAGTGGTTGGCTCCTGGGAGTGAATAAGATAAAGTAAAGCCGTTCTTTAATTTTTCCTCTTCCTATCTTTGTGCTGTATGTTGTGTGCATAATAAATGTTCTGTGCCTTATACATTATTGTGTTAAAATCATAAAATTTGAAAGTTTTAAAAGTTAAACAATAGTGAACAATGTAGTCAGCTCCTTGTATATGAGGTTTTTCTTTCTTTTTAAATATATATTTTTAAAATTTATTTGACAGTGCTAGGGCCTCTTGCCCCCACAAATGAACTCCAGATGCATGTGCCACTTTGGGTAGTATGTGGGCACTGGGGAATCAAACCCAGGCCTCAGTCATTGCATTTAAGCACTTAAGCCATGTTCCCAGCCTCTGGCTTTTTTTATTTTTATTTTTATTTTTATTTATTTATTTAAGAGCAACAGACAGAGAGAGAAAGAGGGAGAGAGAGAGAATGGGCGCGCCAGGGCCTCCAGCCACTGCAAATGAACTTCAGACGCATGCGCCCCCTTGTGCGTCTGGCTAACGTAGGTCCTGGGGAATTGAGCCTTGAACCGGGGTCCTTAGGCTTCACAGGCAAGCGCTTAACTGCTAAGCCATCTCTCCAGCACTGTTTTTTTTTTTTAATCCATTTTTTTTCCCCTGAAAGCGTTCTACTAATTTCCATTGTGTCTAGCAACATAAGAATGCCTATTTTAATTGTATTGCTCTGTGAGGGGCACTGGGTTCCTAGGATTTTTCCCGGTAAGTGTAAAGTGGTGCTGAGTTAACTTGTATGTCTTTGATGCTTGCTGTACCCATGGTGGCAGTGAAAATCAATGGCTTTCTCTTGCATTTGTGTTCAGCTTCATTTTTTTTTTAACTCTACTATATATTTAAATTTGTCTTAGCTACTGTTTTGCCAGAAAAAAAAAAAAAAAAACTTCAAAAAGGCAGTCCTTCACTTTTTCTGGGCAGCAGACCTGGTATTAAACAGTAATGACATATAGTGAAGCTTGATAAAAATTTTGTTGTAGTAGATATTTTGGTTTCTAAAGTTGTATTCTTAATTTTTAATCACCATAATCCTGTCCTCCCAAGGGATACTAAAGGGGTAACAAGGGTTAGGCTACTGAGGAGAAGAAATACGCAGCTTTCTGAAAGAGAATATACCCAGGTGTTGTCTTGAATTAAGTGTAAGAGTTAAAAAAGAAAAAGAAAAAGAGGGCCACTACGATAAGAGAAGGAAGAGTTCGGTGTGTCCAGCAGAAATCACTGCTTGGATTCTCTGAAATTCCACAATGCCTGGTGCTTCCAAAAACTACCAGGGTTACCTTTCCCTGGAGGATCAGGAGACATGGGGCTGGGGAGGGGCACGCAAGACTGGACTGTTATTGGCAATATTTGCCTTGCATTAGATGATTCAGATTATTCCTAAGGAAGAGAGCAGTAACTGTGAGATTTGATACAAAAGAAGGTCCGAGTATTGAGCTTGCATACGCTTTGAATGTACCTACCAATAGGCAAAGTGACCAGATGTTAAAGGGAGCACTATTGCAAACACACCAGACTTTGGGGAGCAGGGATGCTATGGGACCCCAGCTTTGTGCACACTCAGCGCACACAGGGTCTTTGAAGTATATCTCCTAGCCCCGAGAGCACGGTCAAGATCAAACTTAACTTTCTGTTTACCCGCAAGCAGAGAGATTGTAAGTGAAGTGATAAAGTTAGTAAAATTGTGAGAAAATCTCATTCAGAAATTAATAGTTTTTATATTTGAGGGAATGGACTAAAATAATTTTATTTGAAGGTTATGTGTAATGTGTATTTTGGATATGTACATAATTAATTTACAAAGAAACTTGGAGGCATGTGGTGTGCGGTAAATTAAAGAAAGCTATTTCATGCACTCCTGTCGCAATTCTTGTTGACAGGTTGCCAGAGTCATTTTATAGGGCTCCTTTTCGAGAACCGGAGCTCTGAAGCGTTTCATCAACTACCCAGCCACTCTGGGAGGGAGGTTCTAGACCTCCTGCATTTTTACTTTTTTTCACATTTTCATTAAAAAAATTAATAAACCAAGTGTGGTGGTCATGCCTGTATCCAGCACTCAGGAGATAGAGGCCGGAGGATCAGAAATTCAATGTCGTCCTCAGTGACATAGCAAATCTGAGACAAGGCTTGGATAAATGAGACCCTCTCAGTTTTTTTTTTTTAATAAAAGGCATACAATTGATTGATATTAAAAAATAACTTGGGGGGCGTTATTTGAAGGTTAAAAGCCAACGGAGTTTCTAGTGTCCGTTGTCTGTCCTCTGTGCTGTATTCGCCACTCCCGCTGTGTGAGTCTCACTGACTTTTAGGGCTTTTAATAGCTGCATCTATTGTACATTAATTTACTTCTAGCTATTTCACTGTGACAGCACCTTAAACTGGTTTTAGCCAGTTACTTACTACTCTTGTAAGGGATTTGCTCATTTCATGTGCATTTTTCATGCTCTTGGATGATGAGAGGGTCAAAGGGGAGACGGTCCAACTCCCGTTACTTTTCTTTCATTCATTACTTTTGTAGAAACTTCACAGTGAGAATGAAGCTGAAGTTCATAAGAAATTATAGTGATATGGGCCTTTTGGCATGTCTCCTGAACACAGACATTTATGAGATAACTAATTATGTTTTTGATTCTAATGTAGATTCTGTTAATTTGTTAGTTACATTTTCCACTCTTTTATAGGAGATCCTGTGACTTTTAACACTTACATTCAAGGGTACTGAGCTTAGGTGCTTTGGGGAAAAGATCTTTGCACTGAAGAATCAAAAATATCAGGGACAAAATGCCCAATATGGGGAGTTAATCATGTAATTTTGGTAGAATGGAGACACTCTAGTGCAAGGAACCTGCCTTAGAGATGAGACCCTAATAGAGCCAATGGAGACCCTGTCCGTGGGGCTACAGGTCTTCCTGGGAAAACTGTGGTGGTCGGTGTGTGCAGAGTGCCTTCAGGAGAGGCCGAGGCAGTGCACAGTGCCCGCTGAGCCACCACAGCCAGCATCTTACTGAAAAAGCGTGTCTGGAAGGGCAGCATGGTGGGACTGACCCTGAAAGAGTTGGGAAGTTAGGAAACCTGGCTCACATGTGGGCTTCCCCTGACTGTTTAACCTTTGGTGAACTCAGAGTTTCTGCCACATTTAAAATGATGGTTTCTGTCGAGGTCTTCCTCACAGTAACTCAGTTTTCAGTTGAGAATGTTGTCTTCTCAGTTTAGGCCCAGTCTCCTGATAGAGCTTTATGGAATGGCACATTACCCATGCCCAGGTAAGAAGGAAGCAGTGTGGGGCAGTTTCTGCAGACCTGTGTTAGAACATAAGCTGGTGCCAGTTGACCCACAAAAAAGTCCCAAACTGAATGATCACTGAGCATTCTTCAAACAGTTTTTATTTTCAGTTATTTGAGAGAGAAAGAGGCAGATAGAGAATTGGGGTGCCACGGCCTTCAGCCACTGCGAACGAACTCCAGATGCATGCACCACCTTGTGCATCTGGTTTACGTGGGTCCTGGGGAATTGAACCTGAGTGCTTTGGCTTTGCAGGCAAGCATCTTAACTGCGAAGCCATCCCTTCAGCCCTCACTGAGCATTCTTTAAAGTTAGTCACTGCTACTGTTTTCTCCTTCTGGATGTATTTCCACTAGACACGGACTTGTGCTTAGGGTGGACTTTAGAAGTGATAGGCTGAAAAGGTATTCCGTAAGTATATTTGCAGAATATTTTATTCAACAATTCTTTAAGTGCCAGCCCAGTTTCATTTAGTGAGAGCACATTATGTGATAAACATATTGTGTCATTCACAGTCTGGGTAGCCCTATGACTTTGGACACAGCCTTTTCCTCTGAACTGTTTCTCCATTCATTAAATGGAGGCACTGATCTCACAGAATGTTCAGCTGTCTTTTGCATCGTTGGGTCCAAACACCTTATCAAAAGCAGCCGATGGGGGAAGGAGGTTTATTTTGGCTTTCAGTCTCGAGCGGAGGCTCATGGTGGCAGGAGAAGGATGGCAAAACAAGCTCGTCATCATTCCTGACTACAGCAGGTGGCAAACAGCACTGGCAAGCTGGGGACTAATCAACTCCTGAGACTCCCCCCCCCCCCCCCAGCCACACAGCTCCTCCCGCAAGGCTCCACCTCCCAAATTGCCACCAGTTGGGTACTAAGCAGTGAAAATAAGAGTTTATGGGAGGCACCTGATTCAAACTTGGTGCTTGAGAAGAGGCAGGACGAGGTTTGTCCGAGAATGAGGCAGGTAACAGTGTCCTGTTCTGTTGAATCTTCAAGCAGAGTCATGTGTAGGAATCAGGATGCACATGTCTGAGCCCATGTTTAAGGAAACGTGGACTGAGTCAAGGTTTCAGTTTTTTTTCTTTTGAATTATTAGTCCTTGGGTGAAAATTTTCTTTGTGTGTGTGGCGTATATGTTTATTTGCATTTGGTGTGTGTGTATGAAGGCCAGAGGTCAATGTCAAATATTTTAATAACTACTCACCTTAATTTTTTTCTCTTCTTTCTTTTTCCTTTTCTTTTTTATTTTTGGCATGTGTATATGAGTGAGGATGCATGTGGAGGCCAGACCTCAGTCACTCTCCACCTTATTGTGCGTGTGTGTGCGTGTGCACATGCATGCATGTGATGTGGTGTGTGTTGTATGCACTCATGCTGCGCCCTGTGTGCTTGCCTATGGCTGGATGGGATGCACTCATCCATGGTGGTCTGAGTAGAACATCAGATGTCCCGCTCCATCAGTCTTCCAACCATTCTTATTTGAGTCACAGTGTTGCTGATCTCAGAGTTTGACAGTTTTTGCAAGCTCCAGAGATTCTCGGGTATCTGCTCCCTGTGGGTTACAGATGTGTTGGCTATGCCCAGCTATTGAGGAGTCCCCAGGACCCTACTTGAGCTGACTCTGAGGCCCTCATGTTTGCACAGAAAGTACTGTTAACTTCTGAGTCATCTCTCCAGCTCTCCACCTTATTTTTTGAGACAGGGTCCCTTACTAAAATTGGAGCTGACCAATTTGGCTAGACTAAGGAGCCAGGGATGTGCCTTCCTGTCTCTCTCTCTCCTCAGTGCTGGGATTCCAGGCACATGCCACCATGCCTGGCTTAAAAAAAAATTGTGGACACTGATGTTCCAAACTCAGGTCCTCATGCTTATGTGACAAACAACCTACTGACTAGGCCATCTTCCGAGCCTCAGAGATTCAGCCAGAGTAGCCGACCAGCAAGCCCCAGGGATCTACGCTATGCCCCCCAGGTCTAGGATCATAGGCACACACCACTATGCTGGTAAGTCAGTCTTAGGTCTTATAGTTTACTCAGGCAAGCACTTTCCCTGCTCAGCCAGCCTTTCAGTTTCATCCTTGGGTGATACTTTAGAACCTGCTAAATGAACTATATTACTGTTGATAGTAATTTAATATCAATCAATTAACTAATTTCAATATTACTGATTGGTGACTTGGATTTTAGAATTGTGCATAGAAGGAACTGTTCTTACTAAGGTTCTTTTCATTCTTTCTCTAAACTAAACTTAATGTGCATTCCAAGTGCACTTTCTTGAATTCTTGCAACATATATGTTCAGATACTAAACCATGGTATCTTTAACAAAGCCATTTGTGAGGTTCCTTCCTTCTGAGCCCTCTGGTGTTCTGTGTGTTCTTTCCTCCCAGGATATGAGGGCTGAGATGTGCTTTCCTGTTCCCAAGGGTGACTAGCTCAAGCAGCCCATGTTGGCGGCCTGCAAAAGCCCACTTGATGATGCAGGTCCTCCACTGCGGTTGGTTCTTAGAGTTCATTAGATGTGAATCCGTGGCACTTTCCTTGGCTTGTCTAGGGTAAGTTCCTGCAGTGAAGACGTCTGTCCTTCCGCCCCCAGTGCAGGAAGTCAGAGCAGCCCTGCTGTCCCCCCTCCCCCCCGCTCTCTGCTTCCCCCTCCCAAGCTGCCCCTTTGTCATGCTCTCCAGAATGCTGGTCTGGGAGTCCAGACACTGACACGATTCCCACTTGGCTGAAAGTTCTGTAGAAGAAGGAGGAAGGGGACAAGGACACAGTGTGCATGGGAAAGGGGAAAGGGTCGGGTGGCACCTATGCTTTCTAACTTCACCTGATGTTCCTGTAGCTTCAAGAGAGGACAGAGTGGAGGCTATTGTTGGGTGTGAAGGGCTTCTCATGTGCACATGAACTGCAGAGAGATCTGTATTCTTCAAACACAACAAATACTGCTAGTCTCACCCGCTTGGTTCTCTAAGTAGCTCTCTTTGATTTCATTTTAATTAGAAGATTAAGCACAAGGGCATCTCCGTGAAAGTACCTGATCTGTTAAATTTGTACTTGCTTGGTGATTTGAATGATAGAGGCTTAACTTGGTATAGTTTTATATAATTATTACTTGATGATGCGTTTACCATACTATTTTCCCCTGTCATATTTTGTGCTTTGATTAACAAAATGACTTTTTCTCTTAAGTTTTATTTCTGATTATGGGGGCAAAACATCCTGTGCTAAATTCCTTTGTATTTTTCTATTCTCCCTCCTCCCTTCACTTCTCTTTTTTAACATAGACAGTGTAAATACAGTTTCCCTCTGCATTCTTCTGCAATATGAGACTGCTTGTGGTTCATTAGGCCCACAGGGTGCAGGGATGAAGAAGAGTCCAGAGTCAAATTACAGAATCTCTTAGTTTAATAAAGTGAGTGGTAGTGATGGTGATTTTTAATTCATAGGTTTCATGAATGATTTCATATAGCACCTTGTATTATGTTTTAGGAAAGATCATAGTTGGTGTGTCTGCTCCCTGTTTAATTATGGAACCCTTTTGTGGATAAATAATGAATATGAGCAGTTTGGGAAGTATTAACAATACCAGTTCTAATATCTGCTGGTCGCATTTCTCACATTCTCCTTTCCTTAGGTTATATTTGGTAATAAGTTGTTTAATACTACCTCGTATTTGACCTTCTCTGTGCTAGATCTTACTGTGTAGTATTGGGCACTTTTAAAATGTCTTTTAAGTGAACATTAAAGTAGAAGTTAATATTTTAAAAATACTCACTTGGGCAGGAGAGATGGCTTAGTGGTTAAGGCCCTTGTGTGCCATTCCCTCTCTCTATCAGCCTTTCTCTTTCGCTCCCAAATAAATAAATAAATAAATAAATTAGAAATATTTTTATGAAAGCACTCATTTGCTTCACTGGTGTGGTCTGGCCTTTTGATAACCTGGTGCCAGGTGTGTAAGAACTTTGTATCTACATGGAGTTACCAACCTCTGGCTTTTTCCTCTTTATAAGGTTAGTTTATGGCATTTCTCACACCACATTCCTCTAAATCTGATTCATGGTCACCTTTCTATTTACTGAATTTTACTATTTTTACTTTTTGCCTTCCTATGTTACGCTCCTTAAACCCAGCTCTGGGGCATTTCTTTGCATGCTGTGCATGTTGAGGCGCACTTGAGTGTGGAGTTTCCTCCTTTATCTACGCAGAGAGTCATTGATTTAACACTGGTTACTAATGCCACACGGAACTCGCCTCAGGCCTTCTTTATTTTGTCATCTCTCTTGTGCCATTAAACTGTCTGTCAAATTATCGTGTTTGTTACTTTCCCCTCCTCTGTGTTCATGGCTTTCGTAATCTTTTGACATGTGCCCTTCGTGAACCTGTCAGTCAGGAGGCTGCTCGTGTGGGAAGCCACTGTGTTTCTCCCTTTGGATTGGTCCTCTAGCCCAATGGGCACAGTTAAATTGCTTTTAGAAAAGTCTGTAAGTTCAAATGTAATTGTATCCTTTGTATGTGTTGCACCTTAACTCCTTTCTTCACTCCACTTTGTAAATTTCAGTAGAAGGCTTTTAAATCCCTTTGTCTCTATCATATTGTCTTTCAGAGAGTGACTACTTAGAGAACAGGGAATAGATATGTCTTTCAGAGGGTGAATACTTAGAGAACAGGGAATAGATATGTCTTTCAGAGAGTGACTACTTAGAGAACAGGGAATAGATATGTCTTTCAGAGGGTGAATACTTGGAGAGGGGAGTGCATGTGTCAAGTCTGCTTTCCCAGGCCTCCGTGCTTTCGATAGAAGAGACAAAACATAAAAAATGAAGACGGTAAATTTTAGTCTAAAAATTTATGTGCTGGTTCCTAAATCTTAAATTGTCCATGAGGTTGAACTGGTATATTTGTGTGAGTTTTAGGCTAACTTGGAAGGGAGAGATGTTCCTGCTATGTGAGGTGTTAACTTTATGAACTCAGAGTGAACTCTAGGAAAACAAGGAAGGGATGTGAAGAAGAAAGCAGCCCCTCTTTAAATTATTTTATTATTATTGATGAGAGAGAGAGGGATGGAGAATATGAATATGGCTGCCCCAGGCCTTCCTGTCACTACAAAAGAACTGAACGTGTGCACCACTTTGTGCATCTGGGTTTAGGTGGGTTCTGGGGAAATGAACCTGGGGCAGCAGGCTTTGTAAGGCACCTTTAACCACAGACGGTCTCTCCAGCTGGTGCTACCTTCTTTTGGAGGTGGGTGGATGGGTGTTTGAGAGTGTGTTGAGTGAGACAGCGTGTTACTATGTATGCCTGCCCCAGTACTCACTTTGTAGCCCCCAGGCTCACCTCAGACTCCTGGCAGTCCTCTGTCCTAAGTCTCCCAAGTGTTTGGATTACATGTGCGTACTACCACACCTGGCTCAAAGAGCTTGTTTTATTTCATGAATTTAGCTAATCTGATATTCAAATATTATAAATTTGTATTCTGTGTTAAAAGGAAGTATTCTGCTATATTCTGAAGTAAGGTCTTTGCAGGCAGGCTAGATCTATGTGTACAACTCAAGACCTGTTGACACGAAAAGGTTCATAAATACTTTGGTGCCTGTCTGGATTGTTGGGGCATTTAAATTGTTATTCATCTACCAAGTTTCATTTCTTGTCTTAAATTATTGAGAGCTAGTGCTGCATTTGACATTTCTGTCTCTTCAGAAACCCACAGCATCCTGTTTTGGACACAGTTAGGGGGACAGTGTTGAGAAGAGCTCGGCATCTTTTTGCGTGCACACTACTTACTGTGCTGCGCAGCGCTGGCTCGGGAGCGGACCTGTGCTCTCCTCCTCACCTCCCTCCCTCCCTGCGGCTCGGAGAGCCTTTAAGTCACTCTCATGCCCTTGGCACAAGAAGTTTCCTGTGCTGTTCCTTTCTTTCAGTTCCTAGAATTATTTATTGTCCTCATTTATTTACCAGTCATTCATTCCTTCAAGAAAACGGAACTTCCCATTTTTTTTTGCTTGGTAGTTAATTCATTGTTGGAAACAGAAAAATAACAAAGATAGCAAATAAGCACTTGCATGTGTTGTTTTTTCTTTTTCTTTTTTTCATGTAGTGCTGGGAATGAACATAGAGCCTTGCCCACGTGAGGCAGGGGCTCTGACACTGAGCTGTATCCCTGTCCTGCCGCATGGTTTTGATCTAGAGTTTAGGGAAGAGGGTCATGACTAGAAATTCAGAACTAACAGTAGAGCTGGGATTTAAAGCTGTGGTTCAGCCACATTTCCTATCTGGAATGCTGTAGCCAGAGTATTAATCCCCATGCAGCCCCCATTGCCCCCCAGCCCCAGAATTTTGTTTTTCTTTCCATAGTAATATTTTTATTCTGTTGCATCCATGCCTGTTGTCTTACACTAATGCACTCAGTGCTCTTCTCGGTACTTAACACCCTGTGCAACCCCTTCCAACAGTAGAAAGAAGGACATCAAGAATACCAGTCTGTGCTCACTGTCATGATACACAAAAGTGGGTACACGAGAGAGGTGAGAGCTCATGGTTATCATGGAAGTCGAGAGAAGAGCTTCAGCCTGGAGGCAGTTCTTACTGCTTAATGAAATGGAAAGAGTACAGGAAGGAGGCTTGGTGAATAATGTCACATCCTAGTTAGGACCGGTGCCACATTCATTTCTCTGCCTTTCCCCACTATGCCTCAGCTAACCTCAGCTATTCCTAGCAGCAGGTGTGCAGTCCGTGAGCGTGTGGGGATGGTTGAGAAGAGAGCTGCAGCGTTTCATCTGGAGAGTATGTGTGTCTGCAGAGGCTGATGTGGTCAGGTTGTATGACCTGGACTTTCAGCTAGTAGAATTGACCTCTTTGAATCAACTCTGGCGCCTCTTAATGGGATTAGCATTCTAACTGAAGGAGGATAAGAAGGGAGGATGAGGGAGAGGAGAGCAATCCTTACAACTCTCACTTAACTCAGTTGTCCACCTCTATTCTCTCAGCTTTTACAAGTCATATGGCTTCTCTTCCCCCGGGTGCTTATCTATATTTTGAAATATAAACATCGAGGACTTGTTATAACCAAGATGTGGTAGGACTAAATTGCTAAGAAATTTTCCTATTTAAAATATTTTTTTTTAAACTTGCTTAAAAATAAGAAGAGAATGAAATAGTTTTGGAAGAAAAACTACTGATGGTGAAGACTGGACATTTTCAGGTTGGTTTTATTAATTGTGCTTTGTGCTGCTGGCTTCTTGTTTGCTCCTACAGTAGATAGAGCTTCACCTATCTTTAAAAAGTCAGTTTTGCAAGTCAGCCTTGGTGGCCTTTACCTACAATCTCAGCACTTGGGAGGCCAAGTCAGGAAGATGGTTTCAAATTCAAGGCCAGCCTACATAGTAAGACCCTGTCTCAAGAATACATACATTAGTCATTTGTTTTGCGAACCATTTTTTTTTTTAAATGAGAGAGAAAGAGAATATGAATTGGCACACCAGGGCCTCCAGCCACTGTAATCGAACTTCAGATGTGTGTGCCACCTAGTGCACATGTGCGACTTTGTACATCTGGCTTACATGGGATATGGAGAGTCAAACATGAGTCCTTAGTCTTCACAAGCAAGCACCTTAACCACCACTCCATCTCTCCAGCCCATTTGTTTGTTTGTTTGTTTGTTTTTGAGACAGTCTCACTCTAGCCCAAGCTATCCTGGAATTCACTCAGTAGCCCAGGTTGACTTTGTTTCATGGCAATCTTCCTAACTCAGCCTCCCAAATGTTGGCTTAAAAGTGTGAGTGAGGGCTGGAGAGAAGGCTCAGTGGTTAAGATGCTTGCCTGCAACCAAAAATCAGTAGACGGGAAGAAATAATAAAGATTAGGGCAGAAATTAATGAAATAGAAACCAAAAAAACAATACAAAGAATTAATGAAACAAAGAGCTGGTTCTTTGAAAGGATAAACAAGATTGATAAACCCTTAGCAAATCTGACCAAAAGAAAGAGAGAAGAGACACAAATTAATAAAATTAGAGATGAAAAAGGTAACATCACGACAGATGCCAGAGAAATTCAAAAAATCATAGGGACATATTATAAAAACATATACTCCACAAAGTATGAAAATCTGAAAGAAATGGATGATTTCCTTGATTTATATGACCTACCTAAATTAAATCAAGATGAGATTAATCACTTAAATAGACCTACAACAAGCATGGAGATCCTAACAGTTATCAAAAATCTCCCAACTAAAAAAAGCCCAGGCCCAGATGGATTCACTGCTGAATTTTACCAGACCTTCAGGGAAGAGCTAACACCATTGCTTCTTAAGCTTCTCCATGAAATAGAAAAAGAAGGAATTCTACCAAACTCCTTCTATGAAGCCAGCATCACTCTGATACCAAAACCAGGCAAAGATAGAACAAAAAAGGAAAATTACAGACCAATCTCCCTCATGAACATAGATGCAAAAATTCTCAACAAAATATTGGCAAACAGAATACAAGAATACATTAGAAAGATCATTCACCCTGACCAAGTAGGCTTTATCCCAGAGATGCAGGGATGGTTCAACATACGCAAATCTATAAATGTTATACATTATATAAATGGGTTGAAGGACAAAAATCACATGATCATCTCATTAGATGCAGAGAAAGCATTCGACAAAATCCAACATCCCTTCATGATAAAAGTCCTACAGAGACTGGGAATAGAAGGAACATATCTCAATATAATAAAGGCTATTTATGATAAGCCTACAGCCAACATATTGCTAAATGGGGAAAAACTGGATGCTTTTCCACTAAAATCAGGAACAAGACAAGGGTGTCCACTGTCCCCACTTTTATTTAATATAGTTCTGGAAGTCTTAGCCATAGCAATAAGGCAAGAGACATGCATAAAAGGGATACAAATCGGAAAGGAAGAGGTCAAGTTATCATTATTTGCAGATGACATGATTCTATATATAAAGGACCCTAAAGACTCTACTAGCAAACTGTTAGAGCTGATAAAAACCTACAGTCATGTAGCAGGATACAAAATAAATACACAGAAATCAGTAGCCTTCATATATGCTAACAACAAACACACAGAGGATGAGATCAGAGAATCACTCCCATTCACAATTGCATCAAAAAAAATAAAGTACCTTGGAATAAACCTTACTAAGGAAGTAAAGAATCTATACAATGAGAACTTTAAAACACTCAAGCGAGAAATTGCAGAAGACACTAGGAAGTGGAAAAACATCCCTTGTTCCTGGATTGGAAGAATCAATATTGTGAAAATGGCAATCTTACCAAAAGCAATCTACACATTTAACGCAATCCCCATCAAAATTCCAAAGGCATTCTTCACGGAAATAGAAAAAACAATCCAAAAATTCATTTGGAATCACAAAAAACCTCGAATATCTAAAATAATATTGAGCAACAAAAATAAGGCTGGTGGTATCACCATACCTGATTTTAACCTATACTACAGAGCCATAGTAACAAAAACAGCATGGTACTGGCACAAAAGCAGACTCGTAGATCAATGGAACAGAATAGAGGACCCAAATGTAACCCCATGTAGTTATAGCCACCTGATATTTGATAAAAATGCCAAAAATACTCATTGGAGAAAAGACAGCCTCTTCAGCAAATGGTGTTGGGAAAACTGGATATATATCTGTAGAAGGATGAAAATAGATTCTTCTCTTTCTCCGTGCACAAGAATTAAGTCCAAATGGATTAAGGACCTTAACATCAGACCTGAAACTCTGAAACTGCTAGAGGAAAAAGTAGGGGAAACCCTTCAACATATTGGTCTTGGCAAAGACTTTCTGAATACAACCCCAATTGCTCAGGCAATAAAACCACAGATTAACCACTGGGACCTCATGAAAATACAAAGATTCTGCACTGCAAAGGACACGGTGAAGAAAGCAAAGAGGCAACCTACAGAATGGGAAAAAATCTTCACCAGCTATACATCTGATAGAGGATTAATATCTAAGATATACAAAGAACTCAAGAAGTTAAATAATAAGGAATCAAACAAACCAATCAAAAAATGGGAAATGGAGCTAAATAGAGAATTCTCAAAGGAAGAAATACGAATGGCATATACGCATCTAAAAAAATGTTCTACATCCCTAGTCATCAGGGAAATGCAGATTAAGACTACATTGAGATTCCATCTCACTCCTGTCAGATTGGCTACCATCATGAAAACAAATGATCATAAATGTTGGCGGGGATGTGGAAAAAGAGGAACCCTTCTACATTGTTGGTGGGAATGCAATCTGGTCCAGCCATTGTGGAAATCAGTGTGGAGGTTCCTAAAACAGCTAAAGATTGATCTACCATATGACCCAGCTATAGCTCTCCTAGGCATATATCCTAAGGACTCATCTCATTACCTTAGAGATACTTGCTCAACCATGTTTATTGCTGCTCAATTTATAATAGCTGGGAAATGGAACCAGCCTAGATGTCCCTCAACTGATGAGTGGATAATGAAGATGTGGCACATTTATACAATGGAGTTTTACTCAGCAGTAAAGAGAAATGAAGTTATGAAATTTGCAGAAAAGTGGATGGATCTGGAAAGAATTATACTAAGTGAGGTAACCCAGGCCCAGAAAGCCAAGCGCCACATGTTCTCCCTCATATGTGGATCTTAGCTAGAGATGATTGGGCTTCTGTGTGAGAAGGAAAAAACTCAGTAGCAGAGGCCAGTAAGTTAAAAAAGGAGATAGAAAGGGAAGAGAAAGAAAGGGAGGAGGGCTTTTATTAGGTTGGTATTGTATATATGTAAGTAGAAAGATTGAGATGGGGAGGGGATATGATGGAGAATGGAATTTCAAAGGGGAAAGGGGGGAGGGTAATACCATGGGATTTTTTTTGTTATCATGGAAAATATTAATAAAAATGGAGAAAAAAAAAAAAAGAAAAAAAAAAAAAGATGCTTGCCTGCAAAGTCTAAGGACACATGTTCAACTCTCCAGATCCCACGTAAGCCAGATGCACAAGGTGAGGCAAGCTCAAGGTCATACATGCCCACTAGGTGGTGCAAGTGTCTGGAGTTTGATTTCAGTGGCTGAGGCCCTGGCATGCCAATTCTCCATCTCTCTCTAGTGAGTGTGTGTGTGTGTGACCATACCCAGCTTTGTAGACCATTTTCTAAGGCAAATGAAATGTGGCAAGAATGAATTTTCATCATGGCTGTTGAGGGAATGAATGTTCTAGGAATGGAAGATGATTTTATTTGAGCTTCTGTTGAGGCTATAAGAAATATTGAAAACATCTGATTTTTATAAGAATACTTATAATTATCCTTTATGATAGTATATTATTTCTTTGAAAGATGTCTTATTGAAGTAATCAGGGATTTTGTTTGTTTGTTTTGAAATGGACAGGTGCTCTCATTCTGGTCCAGGTGATTAGGTTTCCTTCCTTCCATCTTATTAGGAGCCTTTCTTGAACCCGGGCTGTGTCCGCACATGCAGGTCCTCACGGCTTCTGGAGGTAGCAGCCAGCATGCTGTTCCTCTCAAAGGCACACAGTTGAAAGAACAGTGTGTAAAGTCCTGGAATGTGAGGAACATCCCAACGGTCTGACTGTAGAAGCATCTAGAAAGCTCAAAAGCCAGGTTTAGTTAGGCAGCAATCCAAAACCATGATCCCTTGCACAAAGGTTGGGGAAGAGGAGTGTGAATGACAATAATGGGCATTTATCTGACCAGCTGGCCAGACCCAGTCTGCAGGAGCCCTACATTCTGCAGGCAGCGAGCATTTTTTGAAACACCCCTAAATGTTCCAGCTTTAAATAGCAGCAAGTCTCCTAAGATGATGCCGCATGCTGCAGGAGAAATGAAAGCGGCTGCCGTGGAGGCAGGAAGCTGACTAGCGAGATGCTTAATTATCGTGGAAGTAAGTGCTTGTTACCTCTGAGTGCAGCATGCAGGGAACGGTCCTCCTTGGTGTCACAGCGTGATTTGCAGACAATGCCGCCCTGTCAGCTCGGTGCTGGTTCAGCAGCGTTTCTCCAAACATGTATCTGCCAGGGATGTAAAGGCCACCTCTTGTGTAATTTGCAGAATCGCGGAATAGGATCCTCTGCCTCTCTTTGCAGGATGTACGCAACCATGCAGGATTTTGTACTCAGTCTGTGCTGCTGTCTCCTGCCTGGCTTGTTCGTGAGGAAGTTCGCCTTCCTGCCCGTCACCTGGAAGGATGCTAACAGTTCTCTGTGATCTGGTGGGGGACATGGAGAGGGCTGCTCAGGGCAGCATTTTGTTTTTGCCGTCGTCATAAATTAGCGCTGATGGGGTGGAGGAGGTTGCACTGCTTAAGGAAATGCAGGCATTTTGTGAATTAGCAAAAGACTTCCAGCTCTAAGAGTAGATGAAAGTAAAGTGAGCTTGGGAAGAGGTGGCGGTGAATGCTGGATTCATTCTGCAACATTCCTCGTCTGGGTAAGTAATAAAGTAGATGAAAATACAGACGCGTGCTAATGGACGTAATGGCTCTGGGAAAATCCTGTTTATTTCCTCTGTACTATGTGTATTTTCCCTTGTGTGCTGTGTAATTCTTTGTAAGGAATAAGTTTTGATTCTGAAATATCGACGGAGTTAAAAGTGAATGTTGCAGCAGCATCAATACAGTCATCTTCAGTGTTCTCAAAACACTGACTTGCGTTGCTTTAATTCACTGCTTCAGTTGGTTTTGTCTCAAACTTCTGGTCAGCACAGTGGCTCGTGATGTTCTACGTTATTAGAGGTCATGGGAGCAAAAGTCTGCACTTGGGGCTGGAAGCCTTGATGCCTCAGAGCAAATGTTCACCCCTCTTCGTTTTATGAAATGTTGATTGAATTGAAGCATTAATAGCCTGCACTTCACTGTAGATGATGGCTCTCATTAAAGGCTTTTACGTTCTTCTGTACCTATGTTACTAAAAATAGGGGCCATGGAACTGTGCACGACAGTCCAGTATGGACTCTCCTTTCATGTGCTGGATTTTGACAACTGTATATTTCTTTTTAGATGTATTCGTCTATTGCTAACTCAAATTGTCCTTGTCTCTTTTAGAGGAAGCATGGGATTATGGCCACCTTGGAGCCCCAGTAATACAAGTTCCATTCAGCTGTTTCTGAAAGAAAGCTGTTAGAGTGAAGCAAGGGGACTACTGTGGATTACAATGCTTTTGAAGATCTGTGGTTTGAAAATAAGGCATCATTTAACCTTCTAAATGAAACAGCTTAAGGTCTCATGCATCTGCTACATTTTCTGGAAGCCATTCTCTCAAACAGAAGTGTACATTTGAAACACAGATAAGATGTTCCATTCTGCAGGGATTTAAGTCTTTTTGCTTTTACATCATGACCAGCTTGAAACGGTCCCAGACAGAACGGCCTGTCACCACCGACAGAGCCTCTGTTGTCAGCACAGACGGCACCCCCAAAGTCCACACTGATGACTTCTATATGCGTCGCTTCCGGTCCCAAAATGGCAGCTTAGGATCATCAGTCATGGCTCCAGTAGGGCCCCCTCGAAGTGAAGTCTCTCACCATATCACCTCGACCCCTGGAGTCCCAAAGATGGGGGTTAGGGCAAGAATTGCAGATTGGCCTCCAAGAAAGGAAAATGTAAAAGAATCTAGCCGTTCAAGCCAGGAAATAGAAACCTCAAGTTGCCTTGAGAGCATGTCCTCCAAAAGCAGTCCTGTGAGTCAGGGAAGTTCTGTTAGCCTCAATTCCAATGACTCAGCCATGCTGAAGAGCATACAGAACACGCTGAAGAACAAGACCCGACCGGCGGAGAGCATGGACTCCAGATTCCTCATGCCCGAAGCCTACCCCAGCTCCCCCAGGAAAGCGCTCCGCAGAATACGGCAGCGGAGCAATAGCGACATCACCATAAGTGAGCTTGACGTGGATAGCTTTGATGAATGTATCTCCCCCACCTACAAGACAGGGCCATCACTACACAGGGAATACGGCAGCACATCTTCAATTGACAAGCAGGGAACATCCGGAGAGAGCTTCTTTGATTTGTTAAAGGGCTACAAAGATGACAAATCGGATAGAGGTCCAACTCCAACCAAGCTCAGTGACTTTCTCATCGCTGGTGGGACCAAGGGTTCCGGTTTCTCCTTGGATATTATTGACGGGCCCATCTCCCAGAGGGAGAACCTCAGGCTTTTCAAGGAAAGGGAAAAACCACTCAAGAGACGTTCCAAGTCTGAAACTGGAGACTCCTCCATTTTCCGTAAATTACGCAATGCCAAAGGTGAAGAGCTGGGGAAGTCTTCGGACCTGGAGGACAGCCGGTCAGAAGACTCTGTCAGGCCCTGGACATGCCCAAAGTGCTTTGCCCACTACGACGTCCAGAGCATCTTGTTTGATTTGAACGAGGCAATCGTGAACAGGCACAGTGTCATTAGGAGGAGAAACACTACCACAGGAGCTTCGGCGGCGGCTGTGGCCTCCTTGGTGTCTGGACCTCTGCCTCACTCTGCCAGCTTCAGCTCCCCAATGGGCAGCACAGAGGAACTGAATTCCAAGGGAAGCCTCAGCATGGACCAGGGAGACGATAAAAGCAATGAACTGGTATTGAGTTGTCCGTATTTTCGGAATGAGATTGGTGGAGAAGGGGAAAGGAAAATCAGCCTGTCTAAGTCCAGCTCTGGCTCGTTTAGTGGGTGTGAAAGTGCCTCCTTCGAGTCTACCCTCAGCTCTCATTGCACAAACGCGGGAGTGGCGGTCCTCGAAGTGCCCAGGGAAAACTTGGTGTTGCATCTAGACAGAGTGAAAAGATACATTGTGGAGCACGTGGATCTTGGCGCATACTATTATAGGAAATTCTTCTACCAGAAGGGTTAGTAGATACTGCTTTATTTTTAAATCTTCTTTTCTTCTATGTCCAAATAAGGTAGACTGCTGTACATTAAATGTTTTAGCAATGCGACACAAGATTTACATGAATTCCTTGGGGTTTTTGGTGGTGCAGTTGTTTCCTTACATTTTTTGGAGTTGTTTTCTCCTTTCAGGTATTGAAACGTGTTATAAATTAAATGTCAGTGTTTCTTTTTTAAGTTAAAACCCATTTACCCTGTGGATGAAATTACCGTCTTTGTTTTGCTGCTTGTCCATGTCACCTTTGGGAGTGAATGCATAAAGTTGAAAATTTTAAACACAGCTTTTTGTTAGGACTGCCGAACCAACTCAGTGCTACTCTCCATCTTGTAGCATCTCTGTCATTTCCTCTAGGCTGCTAGTAAGTATTCTTATTAGTACATGGGAATTATGACATATTCCTATTTACTTCACAGGAACTTTGATAAAAATGAATTATCTTAATTTACCAAAGTCATGAAAACAATGAGTCTCAGAGGCAAGAATTGACCTGAACCTTTGATTCAAGTAGAAAATGTCCCAAAGAGAAAAGCACTTTACAATGTTGGTGACTTCCTTTCTAGTCGTTTGTTAGAAGGGGTGGGTTATAAAGATGGAGGGGTGCATAGCTGATAGTATATTTTACATAGTCGTCTACTTTTAAAAAAGATCTGGGAATTGTTGAAAAGCAGTTTAAACGAACTTTTAAGACCTTTGTCATGTTTCATGAGCAGTGTTAAAATTGAGGGATGAGTTTCAGCCATCCACGTATCCATGCTAGAAATGGTATTGTCACCAAAGACTGACACATATGCCATGTTCACTGAGCAGGCCAGCAGTCTCTGCTGTCAGGTTCAGCATTTTAGTGTTGGATTTATTTATTTATTTATTTTTTTTTTTTTGAGGTAGGGTCTCACTCTATGCCAGGCTGACCTGGAATTCACTATGTAGTCTCAGGGTGATCTCGAACTCATGGTGATCCTCCTACCTCTGCCTCCCAAGTGCTGGGATTAAAGGCGTGTGCCACCATGCCCGGCTTAGATTTATTCTTTTGAGTGAAGATTAGTTTCAAGTGTAGAACTCATTCAGTTTTATTACTTTCGTACAGTGGACCCCACTGAGGAAGGTTCATTGACAAAAGAGTCTTCTCTCTAAATATCCATGCTTTTATCATTCCTAAGTATCGATAATATGTGTGCTGGGATCAACATAATGAAAATTTTGTTTTGAAAGTATGTTGTCCGGAGTGAGACTTTAGAGAGCATATCTTTCTTCCATTGTCAGGTAGGACAGAGGGTTTCTCAAAATCACCAACTTTGTTTTTGGAAACACATGACTCTGTTGGGAGTGCAGGTTGCCTTGCACATGATAGGGTGTTCGCTTCTTTGGCCTCTGCATCCTGGATGCCAAGAGGTTCCTCACCCCAGCCTGTGGCAACAGCCTAAAACAGACCTATCAAGTATTGCCAAATATCCCTTTGGGGGGAAAAATTGCCCTTCTCCAAGAACTCCTGCTCACTGTGCCTGGAAGTCGTCTCCCAGCTCTTTTGAGCTGTTCGACGTCTGTGACTGTCTTGCGTCCACCTGTCACTGACCCCGACACAGAGTCAGTGTAAGAAGACAGTGTGTTTTATTTGTGCTATAGCCAATACAGTGATAATGACCATCTTTGAGCACTGATGTACCAGGCATTGTGCTAAGCCTTTGATATGTTAGTTTTTCATTTCACATTCGTGTTAATCCTATTTTCCAGATGAGAGTACTGGGGCTTGGGTTGTAGCTGTCTCATGGACCCACTAAGCGTTGGAGCAGCGATTCCCCCCTTTGTTCTCCTTAGGTGTAGCACGTTCTTAATCACTGTTCTCTCCTGCCTCTTACATGAGGTGAAAGGAGGGGAGAATTGTACTTTGTACTTTAGGTATTTTTAACTTCCAAAAATACGGAATAAAAACTTGGATACCTAGAGTCCAAATCAATCCTGCTCGTTCAAAGTACCTCTTAAATTTAAAGCCACAATCCAGTAGCAACTGTTGGAGCATGAAAAAGACCCTCTTAAACAATGTAAGTAGTACTGCATAGTTGAAATATCAGGGGAAACTGTAGATTGTTAAATATTAAAGATTTTACTTCCTTTAAGTATGTATTATTTGTTCTTGTGAATTCAAGTGCTTTTCTATGACAATGATGCTATTTTGACTTCTCCCTTGTATTAAAAATACAAACCATGAAAACAATAAAACTAGGCAAGCACTCTCAGAACAGAATCTGTTTCTTGTTTTTGTTTTTTTCATCTTACCCTTATAGCTGTCTTACCCACATCTAACTCTTTTTTTTTCTCCATTTTTATTAATATTTTCCATGATAACAAAAAAAATCCCATGGTATTACCCACCCCCTTTCCCCTTTGAAATTCCATTCTCCATCATATCCCCTCCCCATCTCAATCTTTCTACTTACATATATACAATACCAACCTAATAAAAGCCCTCCTCCCTTTCTTTCTCTTCCCTTTCTATCTCCTTTTTTAAGTTACTGGCCTCTGCTACTGAGTTTTTTCCTTCTCACACAGAAGCCCAATCATCTCTAGCTAAGATCCACATATGAGGGAGAACATGTGGCACTTGGCTTCCTGGGCCTGGGTTACCTCACTTAGTATAATTCTTTCCAGATCCATCCACTTTTCTGCAAATTTCATAACTTCATTTCTCTTTACTGCTGAGTAAAACTCCATTGTATAAATGTGCCATATCTTCATTATCCACTCATCAGTTGAGGGACATCTAGGCTGGTTCCATTTCCCAGCTATTATAAATTGAGCAGCAATAAACATGGTTGAGCAAGTATCTCTAAGGTAATGAGATGAGTCCTTAGGATATATGCCTAGGAGAGCTATAGCTGGGTCATATGGTAGATCAATCTTTAGCTGTTTTAGGAACCTCCACACTGATTTCCACAATGGCTGGACCAGATTGCATTCCCACCAACAATGTAGAAGGGTTCCTCTTTTTCCACATCCCCGCCAACATTTATGATCATTTGTTTTCATGATGGTAGCCAATCTGACAGGAGTGAGATGGAATCTCAATGTAGTCTTAATCTGCATTTCCCTGATGACTAGGGATGTAGAACATTTTTTTAGATGCGTATATGCCATTCGTATTTCTTCCTTTGAGAATTCTCTATTTAGCTCCATTTCCCATTTTTTGATTGGTTTGTTTGATTCCTTATTATTTAACTTCTTGCTAACTCTTATCTTTCTTCTTAGTCACAGGCCTTTGGTAAATTTTTGCAAAGCCATCAGCTTAATTTTCATAAAAACTATCTTTTGTACTCAGCTTTCCTAATTAAGTTTCATAATTAAAATAAGTCAGCCGACCCCAACAGGTCTAGAAAGGCACTGTGGGCTCTGCCAGCAGGAAGCTCAGCTGGTAGGAGCAGACAGCATGTGTGCAGTGGAGATAGCCAGCTCCTGCTAGTGTCACTGGTCAGTGTGGTGTCAGGAATAGTGAACAGTGGGAAGTCCGGGGGCTGGTCCAAGAAAAGTCACTAAGTGTAGCTGCTCTGATGGCTGTGCTTGGGCCACACAGCTTAGGATTTTCTAGTCACTTATTAATTTGGGTACATTATTAACAGTGTACCAAAAATGATGGCTCTGAATAACACCGTGTGGAGCAGAAATTAAGCCCTTGAAAAGTATAATTGTACATTTAATTTATGATTGTATAAATATAGTTAAGTAATTCTGCCTTGTAGTTTTTACTATATAGCTTTGACTCACTGAGATTCATACCCTGTCTCATTGTCCCTGGTCCCCTTGTTGAAGGAACATAGCAATGTCAAGGGAATTTACCTCAGCAACAAGCTGCAGTGCCCTGACTGGGTTGTCACCTCTCCCTCTTAGCTATAGTTATCATTCTGCTGTTTTATGTGTCCCTGACTTCATTGTAGCTCAGTGTCTGAGGAAAATTACTCTTTTACTAAACCATAACCTACGCTTAGCATTGTGCATAAAATTGAATTGTGTTCATCTAATGAAACTCTGGTCACTTTACTATTACATTGTTTTTATGACCATTATTGTTTTGTAGATTTAAACTCTTTTGCTTTCACTGGAAACATGGCGGACCAGCAAAGGAACCCTATTACATGCACTCTCTAAAGTCAGCAGCGCACCATTTTGTTCTTCCTTGCAGTCCTTTCTCCTTGAGCTGTTTCCCTGGGACAAAATGACAGTAGTGGTGTGGCTGATATTTACTGTGTTTCTACTTTGTACTTGATGCAGGCCTCCTCACTTAATGCTTATAGGACACTGACCTAACCCATGACTGTGATCAAAGTTCAGATGATGTGACCATAGCCTGGGCAATTTGGGACCATAGCCTGGGCAATAGGGTAGCTTTCAGTTTAATTTGGTTCTCTTCCTTTGAGTATGTAACTATTTTGTCTTCAGTTTTAATATAGATATTTTCCCATGATCAAAGGACCCAGGAAATTTAGAAGTAAGTGACAGAGGTCAAGTTGTAGAATAATTAACCATTGTCTGCAGCTAGCATGGCTCGTTGAGGAAAGGATTGCTAGCTGTTGCTCATTTTCTGTGACTCACAGGACATTTTCAGTTTTTTACTTAGTGTACAATTGTCTGTAAGGCACATTCTGGAATCCCATTAATGGAAGAAGACACAGGAGCAGATGGGTTGCCTTGATGGAACCATTCATCCACAGTGTCAATAGGCTCATCTCTATGCCAGGTGGGGCATTGCTCTCAAAGTCAAGTCATTAAAGAGAATATGATAGAACTGGAGCAATTGCTCAGTGTGCTTCCTGTGTAAATATGAGGGCCTGAGGGGGGAGATGGCCAAGGTTCAGATCTCCAGATTCCAGGTACACAGCTGGCCATGGCCATGCACGCCAGTCACAACCCCAGTCCCACACGGGAGCAGCGACCTGAAAATCTTGTGCCCCACAAGCTCTGGAACTAGTAAAAGGAGACTCAGGTTCAAAACAATACTAGGTAGAAAAGCAGGACACCCAATGTTCTACTCTGGCCACTGAAGGTGAGTGTATGGGGTGCCACACGGGGCACATTCACTTGTACACTCCCCCCTCTCCCCAGCACGGGGGTGGGGTGGGGTGGGAGCAGAATAGATACAGTGATATGGAAGGGCTCCCCCTGTTGCTAGGCGGCCAGGAAAAACTGCCATTGTAAATTATCTGAAAAACTCTTCCCACTCCTAAAAAGACAGAATAGTATTTATGCACCTGGTTCTCTGATAACCCTAAACTAGCAGCTTGTATCATTCTTAGTGTTCACTTTTATTTCCCCACTACCACACATACACACAGATGACAGTATGGTAGGCCCCAAGAGAGTCATGTTAGGGGACGTGGGTTTCAGTTGCTACTGTCAAGTCCTGCAGTTTAATGTTCTCTTTTGGCTTCTTGTAATCAGCCATCTTTTTCTTTTGAATATATTTTATTTATTTGGGATAGAGAGAATGGGCATGCCAGGGTGTCCAGCCACTGCAAGCGAAGTCCAGATGCATGCGCCCCCTTGTGCATCTGGCTTACATGAGTCCTGGAGAATCAAACTGGGATTCTTTGGCTTTGCAGGCAAACGCCTTAATCGCTAAGCCATCTCTCCAGCCCTGCCATCTTTTTATTTTTTTAAAAAAATAGTTTATTTGAGAGAGAGAGAGAGAGACGCATATAGAGAAAGAGGGATAATGGGCACACCACAGCCTCTAGCCATGCAAATGAATTCCAGACACATGCACCACCGTATGTACCTTACGGGTACTGGAGAATCAAACCGGGTCCTTTTGCTTTGCAGGCAAGTGCCTTAACCACTAAGCCATCTCCCTAGCCCTAATGAGCCATTTCTTTTTAACAGCCCTGTTTTATAAAGAAGAGAGATAGGACGTGACTTATCTGTACTAAAGTGGCAGCTTCTGCAGCCTCCTCAGTTGTGCTGTCAAGAGCTGTTGGGGGCTGGAGAGATGGTTCAGTGGTTAAGAGCACTTCCTGAGAATGCACAGGGGCCTCAAGAGGCCTGAGAGAGCCTGCCTGAGTTCAGTTCCTAGGACTCACATAAACATGGGGACATATACATGCATACACCATACCACACACAAACAAGCAAAAACAAAACAAAACAACAACAAAACAACCTGTTTTCAAGTTTAGTCCATTAAGTGAAGATCATTAAGCCCCACAAGGCAATAGCAACCACACCAACTTCACAAGAACTGGCTAGATCCACAATAATAAATAAATAATTAAAAGCACCCATGAGGTTTTTACTAAAATACTCTAAAGTTTTTTTTTTTTTTTTTTTTTTTTAAGACAGGGTCTCATGTAACAGTGTAGGCTGGCCTTGAACTCACTTGAACTTCTGATCCTCCTACTGAATCAAGAGTTCCTGAGTGTATAATCACCCAGGTGATGCCTGTATAGTATCCTGCATAGTTACTTATCCCGGCCTTGGCTACAGCAGTTTCTATCAGAGAGCCTTGTGTTGTGTTAACAACTAGTGGATGGCTAGAGTGTGGTGCTTTGTATAGAGTTAGACCTTTCATTGTTTCCAGTAGAGAAGCAAACGAAATTTCTCTGTTGCTAAGGCAAGCTCCCTGAGGCCAGGAATGTAAGTAGCATGCCTTTTTGGTTAGAACTTTGCCTAATGTACCTATAGGGTGACCTAAGTTAACAGTCTTGAGTCCTAATGTGACAGACTGAAGGAACCAATTTCCAAGTGACTTAAGTCCCTAATCCAATGCTTAAAGTCTAAGCCTTGCTAAGAGGAGCAGCCCAGAGAGCTCAGACCTCACACACAGCAGTGCCTCACAGGAAAAGGAACCTCGTCAGGGAGCACTGCATAACACAGCTACGTGCATGTCTAACAATCCCTGCTTATGTTGTTTATTCTTTCCTTTAAAAAGTCCTTCTATAAATATAGGACCGCCTGGCTTGAAAAACAATGCTGTAGAATATTTTAAGGTTCAGAGTTCCTTAAGGACACTTGGCCAGCATTTAGTTTACTGACTTGGATAACTTCATCTTCATGTATGTGAGCTCCTGCCAACAAGTCTGCTTGCCTGTTTTGCTCTATACCTTTGAACCTAACTAAATTTTGCCAAATTCATAGTGAAAAGCCCGATGTATGCATTATAATTTATTTTAATGTTGTTGCTTTTTTTCTTATGATTACATGAACTTTCTACTTCATTTGAAAGTCATTCTGTACTTATATCTACTTCCTCACAGGCAGTTTAGGGTACTAACTGTATTCTTGGGAAACCTTCCTAGGGTTGTATTTTGCTACCTTCAGAGATGTTTCACTGTTTCTGGGCTGTGATCCCCACATCCCCCAACATTGTTTAGCTGCCTGTTATCCGTGGAGCATTACCTTGTTTGAGACATCACAGTACATAGGTTGGGGTGCTCAAAGGACATGCACTTCACCTCCTCCATGGGCTTGATTTTAGGCTAAGCTAAACCAGTGCTGGAGAGATGGCTAAGCGGTCAAGGCACTTGCCTGTGAAGCCTAAGGACCCAGGTTTGATTCTCCAGTACCCACATAAAGCCAAATGCACAAGGTAGCCCAAATGTCTGGATTTCATTTGCAGTGGCTGGAGGCCCTGGCATGTCTGTTCATGCTTTCTCTCTGCTTCTTTTTCACTCACTCTCTCTCTTAAATAAATAAATAAAATATTTATTTAAGAAAAAATATAGACTGTCATGTTAGAAGTTTTCACCTACTCAAAGACTCACCTTATTTCAGTCATCTTTTCCAGAACCAGTCATAATAAAAAGTTTGTTTTGCAATAAAACTGGTGATGAAAACATTGCCCATGTAGAAAGTTCCGTTGAGAAATGTTACAGAATTTGATGCTGCCACGTGCCTTTCCTAATGATGGCAGACGTCTGTTGTGCGTCTTTTGTTTAATGTCTACTGTGTTATCTCAAGCCCTAGAGCCAAATTGAAGAGTCATCGATACAACATTCATCATAACACATTTCCTTCCATGTATAACTTTTATTTTTTTGTTCTGCATTATTGGCATGGTTTTTTAAAAATATTTTATTTATTTATTTATTGGCTTCATTCCTCTCATAAATGTCACTACTGTGATTCTTCCCTTGGATTTCAAACACTGCAGATTCTCTGGTGCTTATTCAGTGTTCTTAACCTTTGGGAAGGCCTCCTTAGTCTGCCATGAGTTGCAGCTAACATATCTTCCTTATGCCCCATGCAGGTTCTTATTGCCTCTCGTTCAAATTTTAGCTGTAGGTTTTTAAACCTTTTTAGCTATACTTAAAATCTGGCTTCTGCCAGATACAGCCTACTTTAGTCAGCTGGGTCCTGTGATAGGGAGATGTTGAGGATAGTATAGACAGGCGAGGCCTGGTGGGGACAGCCGTGAAGAAGGGAAAGGAGTATTGCAGAGAAAACCCTCAGCCCACGATGCAGATTTGACACCGTGACAGAGAACGGGCAAAGGAAGCAGGGCGAGGCAAAGGAGTCCCTCAGACCAGCATGCGTGCCAACAAATTGTGATCCAGTGTATTGGAGCACAGGTGGGCACGAGACGAGTCCCTTGCTGGGGTTGATTGCCAGGCCCGGTGCCATGCCGCCTTGCACTGCGTGCTCAGTTATCCACTGAAGGCTGCCCAGGTAGAGTGTGGCTCAACACCCAGACTCCAGCAGATCTTAAGCTGCAGCAGCCAGAGGCCCTCAGCTAATTGTGTTTGAACCAGCTGCACGTTCTGTGAGGGAGGTGAGTTGTGCACCTCTGGCCACACAAGAGGAGCTCTCAGCTTGCCTGCATGGTCTGGGCTCTGGTGACCTTACAGACCGCCTCAGGGGAGCTTACATCCTAGCGGGAGAAGTCCACAAACAAATCAAGACAAAAGCACAGATAGACTTCTGATTAAATAAATAAAAGTGGTATGAAGGCACAGTAAAGAAAGTTGGTTGTCCATTTTCTTATATTAAAAATCATTATCCTGGGCTGGAGAGATGGCTTAGCAGTTAAGCGTTTGCCTGTGAAGCCTAAGGACCCCGGTTCGAGGCTCGATTCCCCAGGACCCATGTTAGCCAGATGCACAACGTGGCACACGCATCTGGAGTTTGTTTGCAGCAGCTGGAGGCCCTGGTGTGCCCATTCTCTCTCTCTCTCTCTCTCTCTGCCTTTCTCACTCTGTCACTCTCAAATAAATATATGAAAAATGAACAAAAAAATCATTATCCTTCGTGGGTGCACATGTGTGTGTGTGTGATGAGTATGTGGTCTATCAGTGTGTATTCATGTGTTTGTAGTACTGCACAGGTGTAGAGATCAAAGGGTGACCTCGGCTGTCAGTCCTAACCTTCTGCCTTGTGTGAAGCAGGGTCTCTTGCCATTCGCCACCTTGTTCTCCACACTTGCTGGCCTGTGAGCTTCAGGGATTCTCCTGTCTCCACCTCACTTCTTCCTGCAGGTACCCTAGGATTACAGACCTCTCTACTGCTTCCAGCTTTACATGGGCTCATGCTGGAGTGGCAGGCATCTCGCCCAGAGCCGTCCAATTTTATGCCAAGACCACTCTGAACATTTTTGTACTGGGTTTAAAATTTTAAATAACTACACAGCCATATATTCACTTATTCAGTTACTTTAGTAATATCTATAGGCCTGTTTGTGCCAATTATGGAATCTGGAGGGAAATAAAAACAGTGTACCTCTGCACTCATATACAGTGTGGAATTAGTGCTATTATGACAAATGAGTAACCTGGAACATTAACTTTATGATTAAGATAATTTCATCATAAAAATCTATAGTTTCTTGGTTTCCTTTGCCTGGAACTTGATTTAGACAGTGCCACACCTTTTTTTTCCCCCTGTTTATTTATTTATTTTTTTACTGTTTGTTCTCTACTATTCAATTACATACTGTGAACAAGGATTGGGTACATAGCTCCATGGGATCCCACTAAGCAGTCTTTTCACTGGGTTTTATTTTGAGCAGTCCTATTTTTCTCTGAGAACTCATTTTTGTTTTCCTATAGTTATTTTTCATAATAGCTTTTTATTGTTGTACAATCATTCTCCCCAGTGTATTGGTATTAATTTCAGAACTTTTTCCCCCAAGCCTTTTCCTTGAATTATCTGTCTCCTAAGTCATACACTGTGTTTTACTTGTTTGTTCTCCGTCATGGTTTTCCCCAGTTGTCAGGAGATCTTGATCACATCTGAGACCGAAGGCCCTGGTAGATAAATGTCAGTGACGTGTGTTCTCCCGCAGCTCTTTCCCCAGCTTCCTAACACAGGAGGCTGGGAAAGTGGTGTGAGCTCTCCTCTAGAAGGTATTGCTGCGAGGAACAAGGGTAGTGAGGAGGGTGTAGAGTAGGAACCCCTCAGGGGTGAAGGTGGGAAGGTTTCTCCCATGCTGCTCTCCTGCATGTAGTGGTTTTCCTTCTCTGTCCCAGAGTCCACTCTGGAATGAGTTATCCCACCTTCCTGTCCACCAGAGAAAGCTCGTGCCCATGTTCCAACCCTAGCTTGGGTACTCACTCTCTGTGATCCAAAGTTACCCTGACCCCTTGTTTCTGCAGGACACTTTAAAGAGGTATTGAGTCTCAACAACCTAAGCATACTTCAAGGCCAGGAGCCTAGATTGGGACATGTTTTACAAATGAATAAAGGCTTGATGCTGAGTGAGGTTGCCTGTCCTTATATAGCATCAGCTACTTCCAATTACTCTGAGGAGCGATGCATCCTGTGCATACAATATTAGGTTAGACCACTGAGGGCCCCTGTGTTTGTAGCCTTGTGTTTCTTTTCAGACACCAAATAGTGAGGACAGTTCCTTTTCCTCTCACTTTAGGAAGTGCCATCACAAACAAGTCTATGTGTGGTCACAGGCACGAGCACCATCTTGAGCCTGCCTGGAGCTCACTGCCGTGAACTTGCATAGACAGACTGTGGGCTCTGGTGTCCTCGCGAAACTGCTTTCTGTGCTTTAATACTTGCTGTAGGTTGAATTAAAGAAATTATTAGACATATACTATAGACTGAGAGTAGTCAATAGAAAGCTCTCGATTCTGTTACTCATTTTCCTTTATTTAAATACAATGTTTTTAACCATTTAGATGTGGTTTGTTAAGGTCAACATAAGTTGATAATAAAAATGTGCCTTTTCTTGGCATTAGGAGCTTGTTAAGGACTGCTTAAGCAAATGTTTTGTTTCACTTGATTTTTGCAGCTTTGGGGATTGAAGTCTTGGGGTCCTTGAGATTGCTAAACAAGCACCGTCCACTGAGATGCAGCTTTAGTTCTTGCAGATACCCTTGCAAACCCCAGAACTCTATGCTCCCCTCTCTTCTTCCTATCCATCCTTCTTTTTAAAAAAAATTTTTTTGTTCATTTTTATTTATTTATTTGAGAGTGACAGAGAGAGAGAGAGAGGAAGATAGAGAGAGAGAGAGAGAGAATGGGCGTGCTAGGGCCTCCAGCCACTGCAAACGAACTCCAGACGCGTGTGCCCCCTTGTGCATCTGGCTAACGTGGGTCCTGGGGAATTGAGCCTCGAACCGGGGTCCTTAGGCTTCACAGGCAAGCGCTTAACCACTAAGCCATCTCTCCAGCCCTCCATCCTTCTTCTGAGACAAAATCTCTTTATGTAGCCCAGGCTGGCTTCCAACTGTTGATCCTCCTGCCTCATCCTCCTGAATGCTAGGCTCACAGGTAATCACTACCCACACCTACTGCCGTGCACTTTGCAGGTAGACTACCTGCCTTTTAAGAGTTACCTACAGAAACACACTGTGGAATCTCAGAGCCCTGAATACTTTATAAGTGTGGCAGGTACTTTTGTCAACAAAAATTGCAAAGCTTAACACAGAGCTTTGGGACAGAACCCTGACCTGTGTCTGGTCCTATGCACACATCCCCATCCATTACTCTGGCCTGCTTCTGATAGTGATGCAAGCCTTAGGCTATTTAGTTCTTAAGGAGCCTTCACCCTTATAATTAAGATGAGCCCTTTGGGGGAAAGAGAGGCTGCATCTTCAGGTATACCTCCCAAGAGACCTTTAATCAGTTGGCCTTTTGAGAGAGTGAGAGAGAGAGAGAGAGAGAGAGAGAATCCTAGTAATGGCAGAGTGACTTAAGTACTGTCTGTATAAACCCTGTTAGGACTCAAAAGCCAGAACTCTTAAGAGAGCTTGAGGCTAACTTGTGTTGAATGTTAAATGTGAGCCAAGTTTGGGGGGGGGGTGGTGTCAGCATACACATTTTTGTGTCTTCCAGACAGCACAAAGACCTTCGCTGCATAGGACATAGGGAAGGTAGCATTGTGTGTGATCTGACTGAACAACTGAATAACTTAACCTTGGGGCTATCAAGTTTTACTTAACTATTTGCTATTAGAAACTTCTAGGAATATAATATATGTTAAAATTGCTAAGAGGATGAGCTTTGGTGTCAGTATTAGCGTCTGAGCTCTAGGCTGCCATATACCACTTGTGACTTGTCGTGGTTGCCATCCCTGTAAACAAGAAAGAACTACCTGTATTTCAGGGCCCATGTGAATAGAGTGCCTGGCAGAGTGCTTGCCTTCATTGCATCATATCATTCTAATACAGTGGTGGCAGTATTGGTTCTTGGCACTGCAGTGTGCTGGCTGCGAAATCTCACTGTTTGGTGCAAGTACAACGCCTGCATTTGAGTTCTCCTTCCACACACAGCTCTGTCCACCCTACTTGAGTCTTGACTCCTCTTCCCTCCCTCTTCCTTTCTCCCACTTCCCCCACCCTGAATTTCCCACTAGAACCTTCCTTGTTTTCTTCACCACTCCTCATCTGTAAATCCCCTGCCCCCCTTCCCCTCTCACTTTTCCATCCCAAAAGAACAGCAGAGCCAACTGTGGATCTTTTAGGAAGAGCTACGTGTCTCCACTAGCCAGGAATAGAGGATGATAGCTGGCAGGAGGAGAGAAGTGTGTATCTGGATTAAAATTATTGTTACTCCTTTGCACGGTGGAGTAAGTATGAGAAGCACTGGCCGGAGCTGCATTCTAGGGAGCAGAAGGCCAGAGCCGCAGCAGCCAGAGGACCGGGCTGAGCGTGTGAAGTCTGACTTGCTGTCTTGAGATCGAAATGTAAAAACTCAAGTTCAATTTAAGGTGACCTGCTGGACTAAAACTGTTCTTTACTGGGGGTTATAAATTGCACTGGGATTTTGAATTGAGTGAATTTGTGCTTATGACTCTAATTCTTTAAGCAAAAGAAGGAGACTATGTGCCAATAGCTTTTATTATAAGAACAATTCCCACTCAAGGTGAAAACTTCTGAACGGAGTCCGATCATGATAAAGTGAGCTTAAAACAGGAAGCCAAGCCAGCACCTCCATCTGTTGCAGCACAGCTGACATGGATGGAGGCTGATTGGAGATGCTCGTGGAAATAATTAAAAATGATGTGTCACTGGGCGTGGTGGCGCACACCTTTAATCCCAGCACTTGGGAAGCAGAGGTAGGAGCATTGCCATGAGTTCGAGGCCAGCTTGGGACTACAAAGTACGTTTCAGGTCACCTGGGCTACAGTGAAACCCTACCTCAAAAAAAAAAAAAATTGATATGTCTACAGAGACAAAATAAGTTCATATTATCTCTCCAGCCTTACATAACCAAAGATGGGCTTGTTTATAGAGTCTGATGGACGTGTGTGTGTGGTTAGTTGACAAGGTTCTCAGTACTATTATTGCCCTGAGTCAGAGAGACACAGCTCTCGTGGCTGAGAACAAGGCATGCACATCATGCATGTCACCAGGCTTTGGTGATGATATGCAAAAGGAAGTCAGAATGAGTGACTTACCACGTCATAGTCATTGTTAGTCCTTAATTATAGCGTATTTTATGTAGGGTTTTAAAAAATTATAGTGATTTGTTTTATACTCTCTAAATTTTTATACTTGTGTTCCATTAAATACTTGGTTTCACTAAACTGTTGGGGATTCTTAACACTTTCAAGCAAAGCATCAGGATTACTATGCAGAGTAAATACCTCTAGTTTTCAGTTATTCTTTTAGAAGATGTCTAAAGGGTACTTCAGATGAGACCTCGAAGGTGAGAGTACTTAGTCAAATGAAGACGTGTTGTAGGAAGAAGGTTCTAGGTAGAATTTTTTATATAGGCAAAAGCACAGTGAGTTTGTACAACTGAGGTTCAGTATAGTTGGTTCTCAGAGCTTGGAAGGATAAGTTTGGGCTAAGGATGGCTCACAGGCTGGTGACAGGTTATAACTTTATATAGGACTTTTAGGAACCCATGAAAAGTATCCAGGCCCTTGGGGAATCCATGGATGGATGATAAGTGTTATGGTGGTTGGTTAGGTTTGTACTCTAGAAGACTTATGTGGCTGCTGCGTGAAGGAGTTGAGTTGGTCAGAGCAAAGCAGTTTCTACAAAGATGGTCAGATCATGAGTAGAAAGCCAGAGGCAGGAGGAGGAAAGGTTCACAGAGCTGACTGACATTCATGGCACATGGCACTGGCCTCTCCTGAGCACCTGGTGAGTGTGGAAACAATTCTTTAAGGCCAGCAAGGAGCACTAAACAGGTTCACGTGGGGAGAGGTCCGTAGGATGGACAAGGCTCCTTAGGAACATGTAGAGATGTAGGGCTTAGAGAGGTCTAGAGTGGGCCGGGAGACTTTCTGTGCATTGCCAACGTTGAGGTGGCAGTTGAAATTTTAAGAATTGATGGAATATTCAAGAATAAGGAAAAAGTAAGCAAAAATAGAGTGGCGGAAGGACAATCAGCCGGGAGATGTTTTAGGAAATAAGAGTGTTCTAGAAGAAAAGCATGATCGTTCGTACTTGATGTTACAGGGAGTTTGACCAAGATTAAAAAGAACAAGTGCTGTTTGCTTTCACAGTGAGACATTCATGCCATGGAAGTGAGGTTATAGTATTTCTAGAGTGAGAAAAGTCCCACTGGAAAGAAACAAAGAGGAGACAATGGTTTGGTTTGGAAAGATGAGAGAGAGTTGGGTGTAAGTTGTTTTCCTCCAAGTGGAGTGCTGGGAAGGAGCACCAGCCAGGCTGTAGGGAGATGAAATGTTGGACTGTAGGGAGATGGAAGCTAGTCTGGCTGCAGGAAAATTTTTGTGCATTTTGGTGGGGGGGGGGGTAAGGCAGTTTGCTTCTGGAGTACTTCTTTATTTTCTGTCCAGCTCTGTTGAGAGGCAGAGGAGAAAGGAGGAGGGAAATGGAAGGAGAGCAGGGAATGTACAGCGTGAGCTGACCAGGGAAGGCTGAGGAGGAAGACAAGTTGAGGCGATTGAGAAAAATTGGTAACAGCCCTGAGTGTCTTTATGAACTTCTGCAGTCCTTTCCTGAGGTATGGGGGGTTGTATCTGAGTGACGCTCTGGTTTCACCTGAGTCCGTAAATGTTAGCCAGGAAGGAGATGCAGGGAATGTGACTCACACTCCCCTTTGACGCATCGGCTATTGTTCTTGCCTTGAGATGAAAATACCCTTTGCGGATATGGCATGTGTTCAATGAATCTCTTTGCGCCTTCACTAAACGGCCCCAGATTGCTGTCTTGCTTTCCTTTAAGTTCTTGTCCGCTTTTTTATACTCTTTGTCTCCTCCCTTTCTGTTTTTTTTTCCTTGTTGTCAGTTGTTCTATCACATTGCTGTCTGCATGCAAGTCTAAGCCCTACATCCTGGACTTTGTCAACATTGGAATTATCACACCTGAACTCAAGCTGTGGGCTTGAAGACCAGACAGCCAAGCTTGCTAGAGTTGTGTGCAAAGTAAGAGTAAACAACCTCTGAGTGTGCTTCTCATGTGCTGTGCTTGGAGGGTGTGCATAAGTGTTTGGACATGAACTTTGTGACACTTACTGGATTGCTGCTCGGTTGTCCATATATGAAATGTTTGTGGCTTGTACTCCCATTGTGCTCTTCTTATTTTGAATTTCCATGGATTATAATATTCCTAGTGACAGCCTCCATGTTTATGATGACATTTTTTGTAATTGTGCCTTAGTATTCAAAAAGTATCTTCATGCACATTACCTAAATTTTAAAATCACATAATTGATTAGACTATATTTTATTTCCCTTATTATTCTCATGGATTTTCAAATACTTGTGTATTTTGTATGGAAATAACACATTTTCAAATACTTATTGCATTCTGTAAATGAATAATGTAGCATGTCACAGCTTGGTTATTTAGTCATGTCACATGTAAAGGAAATACAACAATGTAAATCAAATATTTGGGGGGAGGGGTAAAATTATCAACTCCTGCTTGTCATGTATTTTCATGTTGTGTGGACTTTTCCATCTGTGAACATCTCATATACATATCAACAAGTTAAAAAAATTAATGTGTTAAATGCCCAGCAAATTCAGTTTAGCTTTTTCTGTGGATTATTATTTCAGTGCTAGAGGTTGGATCCAGGGCCTTGTGCATGCTAGAAAAGCCCTCTACCACTGACCTATATCCTTCACCCCCATGAACTTAATTTTGACCTCTACCTTTCTTCTTAACAGAAGGAAAGTAAATTCCACTTGGGTCCTTGAACAGTTGAGAAGAGTTGAGGCGCCTGACTGTTCAATCACCTGGCTACATGGGTTGGCTAGGAGATGCCTACTCTCCCAGCCTCTGTCTAGGTTCTGTGGCCTTGCTGGACAGTTCATGTGCTCACTGCATGGGAACCAGGGTAAGGTGCAGAACCCTGGGTCCAGGCTCCTGCCACCCAGTGCCAGTCTGCGGCCCTTTCCTCTGAAGTCTTCCACCTGGCGCAGGCTGCCTGGAGTCAGGACTGCTCAGTAACTCTGGTCTCCAGGACAGGGAAATTGTTTTCATCTGAGGGACACCTTTCCTCAGACTATGATTAGTGGATCTTTGATTTTTTTTTTAAATAAATGCTAAACAGCTTTGATACAAACTGTCCTTAAGCAGTGAAGCACACAGTGTTTCTTATTAAAATGGTAGGCCATAGGAAGAAGGAGAAATTTCAAAATTTAGAGTAGAATAGTGAGTTATAGAGTAGTAAAAACCCAGTGGACATCTCTGCCCAGCACTCTCTCCTCTAGAACAAACCCCCTGTGTAGCCTTTTGTTCTTAGGACACATGAAGGAAATTAATCTTTGTTTGGTGATGCTTTATAGATATAATTTCTGGGAGACGATCTTTAATGCCAAGTAGAGTGTGAAGTTTCTAGTATTAGATGAATTTTCTCATTTTGTTTTCCCTTATTTTACCTAAGAACACTGGAACTATTTTGGAGCTGACGAGAATCTTGGTCCAGTAGCTGTGAGCATTCGAAGGGAAAAACCAGAAGAAATGAAGGAAAATGGATCTCCATACAACTACCGAATAATTTTTAGAACTAGCGAGGTAAGTTGCAGGAGGGATTTGAGATTTAGTTGAAGCAAGGCGAATGGAGCAGTAATGGAACTGTGTTCAGTAGTGCATGGTCACAGTTGTCCTTGGAAGAAAGGATCCGACGTTCATTCCAGCAGGGCTGCAGGTAGAGAGGATGGGTAGATCTGAATACTTCTGGTCTGGCTCTGAGTAGATGTAGTACATTAATGGGAGTTTCAATTCAACAGAAAGGGGAGCCTTGAGAATCACAATGGATTATTGCACACCTGTCTTGGGACAGCTGTAAAGCACCAGCCAGCTTGAAGTCTCAGGACACTCATGAGGGAGAGGGTCATTGTGAGGATATTCTTGAGCTTTAGGTATAGTCCCTGAGGCCCAGAAAGCTGATTGTGAGAGAAATAGACTCTCAAAATTCTTCAGGAGTCTAAATACATGCAATACAGGTGTTTTTATCTTCACATAAAACTCAGGTTAAAAAAGAAAAGAAAGAAGGGCTGGAGAGATGGCTTAGCGGTTAAGTGCTTGCCTGCAAAGCCTTAGGACCCAGGTTTGATTCTCCAGAAGCCACATAACCCAGATGCACAAGGTTGCCCAAGAGTGTAGAGTTCATTTGCAGTGGCTGGATGCCCTGGCACGCCCATTCTCTCTCTCTCTCTGTAATAAAAAATAAAAATAATTTTTTTAAGAAGAAGAAAAGAAAGAATAAAAATAGCCAACAAAGCATTTTTTACACTAGAACAACTTTGGAACTAGGTGGTTCTTTTGTTTTCTTCCTAAGCATCCGTTTGATTGTTCCAGTTATCAACTTATTGCCTCCCAGCTCATAATCCCCTTTAGGATTGTTCATATGTATCCGTGCACAGTGCCCCTTGAGGTGTCAAGAAAATGATGGTTTTGGAATTAGTTTAAACAGGGTATTTGGCTTCGTTTCCTCTGTCAAATGCAAGGCAAGTTTCAAGGGTAGGCATTATTTTGTAATGGTTCCTAAGCTTGAACTCTGGGGAAATTAAAGAAGTTTAAAAGCAAGGCTTTAGTGCCTGATGTGTGTATAGTAACTAGGGAGAAGGGACGAGCCAGGCCTCCTGTGCTTTCGGTCAGCTTTGTTGGCAGTACCGTAGTGGGAGGTGTGCCCCACACTGGGCATCGTGTCAGGAGGCTCACTCAGGCCTTTCCCACATCCACCAGGCTTCCATGAATCACCCTTCTTATTCCCATGTGTTTTTATCCTTGCTGGTCTTAACTCTTCTAATTGCAGCTCCTTCTAACCTTACTTGTGTGTATATGGGGGGGGGGGGTATATGCACATGCTTATAAGCCAGAGTACATGCAGTGTCCTCCTCTATCGCTCTTGTGCTTGTTTCCTAGAGACAAGTCTTCACAGAATCTAGAGCTGACATTTTCAGACACACTGGCCAACAAGCCCCAGCCGTTCACGCCGTTCCGCTCCCCGCAGGACTGGGTTTACAGGTGTGCGTGGCTGCACCGGTTTTTACGTGGGTGCTAGAATTTGAACTCATGTTGGCTCAGGCTCCCTTGGCCTCTCATGCTTGCATGGGAAGTACTCTAAGTCACTGAGCCATTTTCCCAGCATCTTCTGTGTAATTTTTACCCACCTGCCCTGACCTACTGCCAGTGTCTTACCCTTGTATCGTGCTGACTAGATTCCTTGGTGGGTCATTTCTTTTCAGATCCTGCTCTTGTCTGAGCTGGCACTCCTCAGCTTGCCTGCCAGGCTCGCCTCACTCTCCTGTGAGTTCTGCCTCTTCAGTCTGCCATTTCCCTTAGCTTTCAGCGGAAAAGGCCACGTTCAGATGTTACTCAGAAAGTCATTCCACTTGTTATTCAGGTTCAAATGAATAATGTTCATTTCCTGGCCATTTTGTGGTTAGAGTTGTTTGGGACAGAAATCCTAAACATTTTACTTCTTTTTTTTCTCTCCTACTCCCAAATCTGAACTTGTCTTCACAATAGGACTCAGACACACTTTCCCTATTCCCACTGCCTTGGCCTGATCATGCTCTAAGAACTGGTCTCCTTGCCTCTGCCACCAAGCCCTGTATCCTTTCAACCCAACAGGGGAACTCTTAAGTGTAAGCCAGGTCTCCTCATTCCTCCTTCATAGTCCTTTATGGATCACAGTCCTCTTGACTAAGAAGAGCCCGTGCCTGTGCTGGTCTAATGTACCTCATGTACTTACTGAGTTCTCTCAGCCTCATTGTAGTCCTTTGTAGGGCCAGGGATAGAGGAGTACAGAGTGCATACGTCGCATTTCAAGTCCCTGAGTTCAATCCCCAGCAGGGCAAGATAATAATTATAAAAATGAGCCCTTTTCTCCTTCCTCCCTCTGTTCTATTCTTCCTTCCCTCCCTTTCTTCCTCTGTTTATTTTATTTATGGTCACTTAACTTTTTTGTGTTATTTTTTTCTTTCCAACAAAAGTAATACCTAAAAATGGCTTAACTGCAACAGCTTTATAAGGCTTTCCATAGCAGTAAAGTAACAGGTGCCCTTTGATAGAAGAATTGGTTCCTATACAAAACTTGGACTTCTTAGGATGGTCCCTTCGTTGCTTCATGAAGAGTTTGCTAGATGTATGATGAAATAACAGTTCGTTTCTATTAGGGGCTCATGTTACTAGCTTCTCTTGCCAACAAATACATTGAAAACAAAGTGTGAGCATTTCAGTGGTACCTCAATAGCTTCAATAAATGACATCAAAATATGAGAAAAACAATTAAATGAAAGCTTGCTGGCATGGTGGTTTGTTGATGAACACTCTTAGGTATATGAATATTTTTATGCCTAGAAGTACAAGGATTTATGAGGCTTCTCCGTGTTTCTGAACATCATTAACAAAAATACTAGTACATAATACCAGTGACTGGGATGTAAAATTGAGTCATTCTTTTTGGATGTGCTCCAACTTCAAAGTTAGCAGCTGTCTTTCTGTGCTGGGATGCAGTGATTTGTATTTCTGGTTGATGTTCTCCCCACCACTGAATTGTCTAGAAGAACCTCAAGATTTAAAAACAAAGCCAAGAAAAAGCCCTTGCAGTCAAATTAGATGTTAAGAAATAGGAAAATGGGGCTAGAGGGATGGCTAAGCAATTAAAGACACTTGTTTACAAAGCCTGATGGCCTGGGTTACTTCCCCAGTACCCACTTAAAGCCAGATGCACAAAGTGGGGCATGCCTCTGGAGTTCGTTTGCAGTGGCAATAGGCCCTGCCATGCCCATTCTCTATCTCACTCTCCCCTTCTCTATCTGTGTATCTTTGCTTACAAACAATTAATAAAATATTTTTAAAAGAAAGAGGAAAATGATGATTTTTATACATATTAAGAAATCACTGATGAGCTAGAGAGATGGTTTAGAAGTTAAGCGCTTGCCTGTGAAGCCTAAGGACCCCGGTTTGAGGCTCAATTCCCCAGGACCCACATTAGTCATATGCACAAGGGAGCACACGTGTCTGGAGTTCGTTTTCAGTGGCTGGAGGCCCTGGTGCACCCATTCTCTCTCCCTCTCTCTCTCTCTCTCTCTTTCTCTGTCGCTCTCAAATAAATAAATAAAAATGAACAATTTTGTTTTAAATCACTGGTGTTGTAGACAAGTGTCACGTTGCTGAGATAAACATCCAAACAAGGCACAGATTATAGGAGGAAGGGGTTTATTTGAAGCTTGCAGATCCAGGGAGGAGTTCCATCAGTGACAGAAGAAGCTGCTTCCGTACATGCAAGCAGAGAGACCCTCACCAGCCAACAAACACCAGAAGCAACAAGTACAAACCAGCAGCAGCAAGAACTCAGATGCTCTGCATACCTTTGGGCTGGAAATCAAATCTGCCCCCAACACACCTTAGGGTTGGAGCACAGGATCCATCTACTAGTGACACCTAGCCAGGTGGCTGGAGGCTCAAGTTACAGCTTTAATAAAGCAACTAAATGTATGGGGAACATATACTCAAACTACTGTATTCCACCTCCTGGCCCCTAATAGACTCATGACTATCTCACTTTGCAAATTGTTTTCAGTACAACTTCAAGCATCCCCATAGTCTTTGTCAACTTTGATTATTCCAAAGTCTCAAGTCCCATCTGAGATTCAAGACTGCCTCTTAACTTAGCAAGTTACATATTTGCAGCATATAATGGCCCAAAGTAACTATTTCCATCACTATAAGGTATAACAAGGAGGTAATGGACCAATGCAAAATCAGTAATCGTTAGGTAAATAACAAGCATTGGCACTTTAAGTCTGACATCCATAACCAGTGACAACAGTCTGAATTTCCAGTTCTGCCCATCCAGCTGGACCAGGTAGCCAGGGAATACTTCATCCCAAGCCAACAGCACTCCATGGTAGCCTCTGCACAGTCATGGTATATCCAAAACATCTTCGGGTCTCCATTGCCAACTACAGTCTGTCTTACAATAGCCTCACTGGCCTCTCTGCCGGGGTCATCGTGTCCTATTTCACTTCCCTTGTCTCAGCAGGGGCTCCTGGAACAATATGCACTTCTTGACCCATTTCTGTGTGTTTTTCATGCTTCCAAAATCAGTGCCAAGTGTGTAAAAACACAGCCATATTATTAATTTAGGGAGGAAATAAATCGTGACCTTGAAAATCAGGTTTGTTTCTTTCAAAAGAGTTTGCGTTTTCACCAGTTAGTCTTTCCTGGGTGGAATCACCTCAGGCGTCCTTTCCATTGTTTCAGTGTAGAACATTTTGGTGGTGATCTTCCCAACAATAGCAATTTAGCAACCAGTCTCAGTGCCAGTAACTTCAGCTTGCTTGAATTTTTCTAACTTTATTTTTGGTTTGGTTTTACTTTATGTTTGGTTTTTCAAGGTAGGGTCTGACTCTCTACCCAATAGTTTCAGGCTGGCCTTGAACTCACAGTGATCCTCCTACCTTGGCCTCCCGGGTGCTGGGATTAAAGGTGTGCACCACCACACCTGGCTCTAACAGCAATAGCGGTTGCTCTCTCCCATGCGTCTGGCTTTTCCTGTCTCTGCTTCTGCTCCTGTTCCCCTGATACTTTCTTTTGTAGAAACTGTTCCTTTAGTCTATAGTCCATTTCCGTCTTATAATAGATAGGGTCTTTCTGTATGACCTGGTCCAATGTGATGCCTTCTCTACCTTGGGATGGCCTTGTGTGACCTGTTCTCCTTGTATTTTTCTTGTCAGTCATCCTTCCTAGCTTACCTTTGTGCTATTTCATATCTTTGACCCTGACACACCAGACGCATTCCCAAACATGTAATCTGTTAGTTGTCATGGTGTGAATACCTTACATCCTATGTATTTCACAGAAATGTTCTCAGTATGATATTTTTTCTTATGTCACCAAGTAGTATTTAAGTTACACTAATAGTAGTGCACATCAAACCTTTTGGGAATCGAGTGCTTCAGGCTTCATGCCTGATTTTTCTTTTCTCCTGCACATAGTCCTTAGAGAAATGTCTCTGCTTTAATTTTTTTTTTCTTTTTTGATTTTTAGAGGTAGGGTTTCACTCGAGCTCAGGCTAACCTGGAATTCACTATGTAGTCTCAGGGTGGTCTCGAACTCACAGCGATCCTCCTACCTCTGCCTCCCGAGTGCTGGGATTAAAGGCGTGCACCACCACACCTGGCTGCTTTAATTTTTGTTTGATAATGGTGGAGAGTCTTTTAAGAAGTCTTTTAAGTCATCCCAGTCCCATGCTGGTGGCGCTGCGACCACCACTCTGTTACGACAGCATGTGGAGATCCGAGCAGCTTTGGCACTTCTTAGAAGGGCATTGGGAGTTGTCAAATGTGCCCCCCACCCTTGACCTTGCATCATCCATTCACAAAGGTATTCATTCAGTGCCTCTAGGATGTGGCTTTCATCCACTGGTTAGTGTGCTTATGTGGCCTGCATTGTATGGTGAGCTAAGCATCTTGACCTTACTATCTCTTTTTAAAGGAAGGTAACACCTGACACTCGAGTCTACGTGTCAGAATACTGTGTCATGAATTCTTTTGAATTTCTGTGAGGTTCTTGGGATTATTGGCCTCATTGTTCATATGTAAAATGTTAGTTCAGTTGCTCTTTCCCCCTGGGCAGCTTGAGCAATCAGTGCTCATGCCCCTGTCGTCACAGAGCTGCTGTAGGCCTTCCGTGCTGGTGACAACCATCTCACGCCCTAGAGAGGTCTCACCATGTCACCTGTCTCTCTTGCAGCTCATGACCCTGCGAGGCTCTGTTCTGGAAGATGCCATTCCCTCCACGGCCAAGCACTCAACAGCCAGAGGGCTGCCTCTGAAAGAGGTGCTGGAGCACGTGATCCCTGAGCTCAACGTCCAGTGCCTGCGGCTGGCCTTCAACACGCCCAAAGTCACTGAGCAGCTCATGAAACTAGACGAGCAGGGGGTAAGTGCGACACTTGAGGAGTCTGCTGGGGACCCCAGAGTCTCCCTGCTCAGGTTTCCTGCTGGGCTTCCAGAACACAGACTTTGATACTCATTTTTGTGTGGGAAAAAATTGATACCATTTATTGTGAAGGATATATTCTTTATAATTACTTTATTTTTTTTTATAATGCTCATTACTTTTCACCTGATAAAATGCTCTGTGACTGAACTGGTAACAGAGTGCTTAGACTCTGCTTGGCTCTTTCAGGTGTCATCCATATATATTTTTTTGGCTTTCTGGATATGTGGGAATAAGTCATTATAGAGTAATAAGTATAATAATGTTGTTAAATTAATAATAACTAAAATAGCAATAACAACTGGCCATGGTGGCACACACCTATAGTGCCATCACTTAGGAGGCTGAAGTAGAAGAATTGCTGTGGGTTAGAGGCTCGCCTGGGGCTACAGGGTGAATTCTAGGATGTCAGCCTATGTGAAGTAAGACCCTGCCTTGAAGAAAAAAAAAACATGCAAAATAGTCATAATAATGGCTAACCCTAATGAATGTATTCACCAGGTTCTGTTCTTAGTGTCTGATTAATCTCCCAACCCTAAGAGAATGATACTGTTATTGTCTTCATGTAGATAACGAGTCTGGGGCAAAAAGAGATGATATAATAAATCCAATTTCACACAATTATTGTGGAACCATTGTTGAAACATAATTGTTTACCTCCATGCCTGTGTTATTAGCTATTATACCATACCATTCTTACACACACACACACACACACATACATACATACATACATACATACATACATACCATATCTCAAGAAGAAAGACTATGAATGAGAGAGAGGGGGAGTAGGTATGCCAGGGCCTCTTGCCACTACAAATGAACTCCAGATGCATGTGCCACTTTGTACATCTGGCTTTACATGGGTACTGGGGAATCAAACCCAGGCTGCCAGGATTTGCAAGCAAGTAAGTACCTTTAACTGCTCAGTTATCTCCCTAGCCTCAAACCTTAAGTTTTCAGGAGAGACCCAGTATCAAACAAGTAGAAGATGAAACCTAACACCCAAAGTTGTCTCCTCACCTCCCATATGTAGCAGAGCACACACACGCACACGGGTTTTAAGTCTGTTTACTAGCACTACCAAAGACCGATTTTACCCAAGACTTTAAATATGAAATGTTGAGATTTGAGTCTGAGTCAATATAATTAAAATACTCAAGCCATGGGCTGGAGAGATGGTAAGGCTCTTACCTGAGAAGCCTAAGGACTCATGTTTGACTATCCAGATCCCATGTAAGTGAGATGCACAAGGTGACACAAGCACAAAAGGTGGCATGCACATCTGGAGTTTGATTGCAGTGGCTGGAGGCCCTGGTGTACCAAACCCCCCCCCCCAATATCAAGGAAGAAAGTCTGTTGGGGTTGCCTAAAACAAACAAACAAACAAACAAAAAACCACTTCAAGCTTACTGCCTCTTTCTGGCCTTAAATATGGATGTTCTTTGGTCAAGATGCAGATAAGAGATGAGATAATCCCCGTAAGAGCTTGCATGAGGAGAGAGAAGGATCTGTAATCTGGAACCACTAACCACAGAGTGTGAGCCACATTTTGCTTGGAGTAATTTGAGCATATGGGCCAATTTTGTAGACACTGTACTTACATAATCTTACTCTTTTAGCATTTTAGCCATATTGCGCCCGAGCAGTGGGTAAAAGTAGTTTGAACATTGCATTTAAAGAGTCCCTGGAGCTGGGGGTGTAGTGCAGTTCATTTGGTGGCGTGCTAGCCTAGCATGCACAAAACTCTGGGTTAGATCTCTAGCATCACCTACGCCAGGGTGGTGACACACGCCTGTAATTCCATCAGTGGAGAGTTGGAAGCACGAGCATTAGAAGTTCAAGGTCATCTTTAGCTACATAACCAGTTGGATGCCAGCTTGGTCTCTGTGAGATCCTATTACCAGACACAACAACAAAACAGTTCTTTGCAATATAAAATTGGTCTAGGGATTAAATATTACTTCCTGAACATGTTTTGATGGCATTTCCTTAATCAAAAACTTCCTTTGTTTTTTTTTTTTTTTTTTTTTGTTTTTCAAGGTAGGGTCTCACTCTAGCCCAGGCTGACCTGGAATCCACTATGTAGTCTCAGGGTAGCCTCAAACTCACAGCGATCCTCCTACCTCTGCCTCCCGAGTGCTGGGATTAAAGGCGTATGCCACCACACCCGGAATACATCCAATTTTTTAATAGCAAAACTGGGAGTCAAAAAATTATACTTTTATTTTTATAGTGTATTCAATGAGAAAATAAAATGAACCAGCTGCTGGCTATAGTTTTCCTGATTCTTGCCTTTGCTTTTTCTACCTTGCTCTTCATATTGAACAGCTGATACCTGTTCCATATATCTGTGAAGCGTCCTGTGAGTGTCTGTGATTATCACATGTAAATTTGGGGCACTTTGAATGCTTCCCCAAACAAACTGGTACATGAACTTAACTACTTTGGGGACTGTTTTCCAGCATATATTCTGGACACCAATAAAGATGGCATAGGAAAATGATGATTTGGTTCAACTTTATTGGTTCAATTGTTTCTATTACTGTGCTTGCCTAGGATAAAGCCAATTGGGCATTGACATTGTAATCATGTAGTTAACATTCTAGCTCTGTGTTAGAACAGACTGTTTCATTAAAACACACTTAGTGCCATTATCTTTGTTTTAACAGACTTTTTATTTACTTGAGAGAGAGAGAGAGAGAAAGATGCAGATAGAGAGACAGAGAGAGATAATGGGTGTGCCAGGGCTTTCAGCTCTGCAAATGAACTCCAGTTGCATGTGCCACCTTGTTCATCTGCTTACATGAGTCCTGGGAAATTGAACCTGGGTCCTTTGGCTTTGCAGGCAAGGGCCTTAACTGCCAAGCCATCTCTCCAGCCCTAAACTTTTTTAACAGTCTTTTTCAAAAAAACTTACTTATTTACTGGGGGGGGGAAGATGCACATAGAGGGGGGAAATTGAATCATTATTTTTGTTTTAAACACACTGAATAAAACCCGGATACTCCACTTGTATACTTTTATGGGCGTTTGGCACATTATGTTTCCTCTTGCAGTGATTGGCCCATAGCTGGTGCTGATCTGTAGTGAGCATTTCATAACCCTTCAATCAAAGAAAGATAATAGGCACCGTAATAAGTTGAAGTCAAAGTTAAATTTAGTTTATTCACAAAATTCTATAATTCTATAATTATTACCTTCCTACTCTGGGAGTTATTAAAGTATCCCTTCCTTCATAAATTATTAATTATAATATATGGCAATTGACCTCTTTAAGCCTTAACGTTTGGCATTCACTAGGTTTCTCCAATTTTATTTTGGAAAGAAGTGTATTAAATATGTTATTCCATGAAATAGTGTTTTAATATTAGGCAGTAGTTTTTGCCAGATAGTAGGATACAACAGCTTAAAGCATAGCATTCTGTACAAACCCTCTCTTGCCTTTGTCTTTTTTGTCTCCATACAAAGCATTCCAAACCAGGACTGCACTAGTATGCGTCAGGTGACAGGCACTCTCCTGGAGCCATGTGGTTGACAGGAAGTCTCCTTGACACCTGATTACTTTGGTGGCTTTAGAAACAGGCTTGCAAGGAGAAACATGCAGATGCAGTGAATTTCTCATAGGAGTCATTGCAAAGTGGTTTTATTTTCCGTCTGCATTGTCATTAAAACTTTTAAGCTTTCTATATGTCATTGAAAATACAATACCAGCAAGCCAGATTCAGTAAAAGGGTCCTTTAAATATCCCTTTAGCTTGTTTGGGATGAGTCTTATATTTTCTTCCCGTATTAAGTGTCTTATATAATTCTGTGTAGAAAAATAAAACAACTTGTTAACTATATTGTAGCATTTTACCTTTCAAATCCTTGGTGTTTTATTCTTTTATTTTATTAGTACACAAAATCAAAAGATCATAAAAAATTCTTTGTAAAGTTCACGAGAAATTGCTGTACAAAGATATAATAATTTGCTTTTCATTCGACTCACCAGTGGTATGTATGTGGGAGTAGAAGTAGGCATTTTAATTCCTGACCACATTCATTTTGAGAAATGACTCTGTGCTTTATAGCTTACCCAATCATTCACATTCTCTTTCCTGATACCTTTCAGTCTTTCACTATTTATTGATGTCCATTTCACTTGCTACAGAAAATGACAAGAGAAAATAAAACTCACATGGCAGGGTTTTCACACTGGTGGAATTTAGACCATTCCAGACCTCCCAAAATTTGGATCAATTAAAGATTTACTTTTCCTGCCATTTTTGTTGGGCCTTTGTTTATTACTTGACTGACAGCATCGCTGTGGCGGAAACAGACTACTTAAGTGTGTGTGCATTCTTACTGCATTCAGTCATTTCACTGGCATCGGATTTAATCCCCACAGCCACCCTGAGCAGTAGGCTCTAATCATTGGCCTGCTTTATATTCTTGGGCATTGAGCCTTCAAAAGTTCTCAGAGCATTTTCCTTCCTCTCATTCTGCAGTGATCCTGAGCATGGGCCAGAAATTTGCATAGTACTACCTTTCATGTTTAAGATTTGCAATCTTTTCTTTACTTTTTCATATCTTAATTACTTCCATCCTTAAAACTATACCATGAAATACTAGCAGTTTCATTATCTATCCTAGTGAACTTTGAATTATATGGCCAATTCAGTTACTTTAATATATATTTTATATGGCATCTATTTTTTGCAAGGAGAATAAAGTAGTGTCATGCAAATCCCTGATTTAAGGAGTTCACATGTGTTTTTACTTTCGCACAATGCTATGCACTTGATAAACAGTGAAGAAATATTAGCTGTTTATGACTATGAAATAACTTGTTAGCATTATCCTTTGCATGCATTATTTCCTTTAATCTTCATAAACCTTCCAGAGAGCTCATATTAAAGATTCAGTACTGAGCTTCCACAAGTCAGTACATCTGATGCTTTGCGTGTCTCACTCCTCACAGATTAAGTACTACAGAGCATAAACAGGCTAGGAAGACTCAGTCCTTACTTCTGAAGGAGACAGGCTCATAAATTACTGTCCTGGATGTCAGGCCTAATGCAGTAAGCATAATAAGATACTTCCAAACAAGAGCAGTATAGGTACAAATCAAAGGGTATGAACTGTGGTTGGGTGACAGGATCAGAATGAGATGCTCTTGGGGGAAGAAGATTTCATCAAGGCAGATGGTAAGGGAGAGGGTGCTCCAGATCCAGTTTAGTGACAACCAAGTGCAAAGGAACAAAGACATAGTGTGTTCACGGAGCAGCAAGCTGTGGAGCCGAGCACAGGTGTGAAGCCATGCAAGAGAGTAATGAAAATAGATAACCTGGATTGAGCGTAAGTAATTTATATGAATCATTGTAATATAGATACTATTAGTATTTTACAAGCAGGTACACTAAGGCACCAAAGGGCTGATCGCAATTGAGGTCTGTGGCTGTTGGTCTTGAATCCAGACACAGAGATTCCGTAGCCCACTTTCCCAACCAGCATGCTGTTATGTGCCCCGTCTTCCTATCCTGCCTCACGAATGGGGGTGAAACTGGAGAAATGGCTCTGAAGCTTATTGATATAGGCACCAATGTACAATATTAAGGGTAATATGTTAAACCCAGATAACATTAGAGTAGAGTTGGCTTCTAAATACTTAGAGCACATGCCAGGTGTGGTGGCACACACCTTTAATCTCAGCACTTGGGAGGCAGAAGTAGGAGAATCATTGTGAGTTTAAGGTCAGCCTGGTCTAGTGTGAGACATTACCTTGAAAAAAAATGTGCTAAATACTTAGAGCACAATTGCTAGTTTGCAGTAGAGAAGATTGTTAGTCCTGTTTCCATTAAGAATGATCAAGTTTTATGCACTCGGTAGTGATTTTGCCTAAATGAGTATCTTTTTTATATGTTGCTTTAATGAAAAGAAATCAAAATGGAAATATTTATTGCTTTCTCAATTAAAAAAATCTTACTTTTATTTATTTACTTATTTATCTGAGAGAGAGAATAGGTGCACCAGGGCCTCTAGCTACTGCAAACGAACTCTAGATACATGCACCACCATGTGCATCTGGCCTACGTGGGTTCTGTGCACTTGGGTCCTTAGGCTTTGCAGGCAAGTGCCTTGACCACTAAGCCATTTCACCAGCCCTAAAAAGAAATCTTACTTTTGAAATTATTTCGGTAAGAGTGACAAGAAAAGGAATCATGAAACGTGTATGTGCAGTACGTGTTAACGGGATAATGAAGAGGGCAGCATTGACTTGGTAAGGAATAGTACTGACCCCATGGAAGGGGACGCAGGTGAGATTCTCTGCCGACAGCCTGTACCTTGCCATGGCGCGTTATCGTAGTGTGAGGTTGAACAAGTTTGACAGGCCATTTTCTTCTTCAGTTGAAGGCAGCTGGTTTTGAAAAATGGCCCATAGGGGAAACATTCTTTCCTAAACCATTTTTCTGTGAGTGACACTTTGGCAGAACACTGTGATTCCTAGAATGTAAATCTTCTCCTAGATTATGGTCATAATTGGTGTGTATGTAAATTTTGCTGGCTAGGGGCTAGAGAAAGAGCTCAGTCAGTAAAGCGCTTGCCTTGAAAGCACGTGGCCTAGCCCAAGTTTGATAAAGAAACTATGTACATAGTAATGCTGGGCATGGTGGCACATGTTTGTAATCCCAGCCTTGGGGGGGGTTAGGAGGATCTCTGGGGTCTGCTGGCCAACCAGTCTAACCTAAAGGATCCCCAAGTCAGTAAGAGACCCTGTCTCATAAGAAGATGGGTGGAAACTGAGAGGAATGATACATGAGCCTGTCTTCTGAACTCCACGTGCATGCACACATGTGCACACACACATGTGTTCTTATACACACACACACACACACACACAAAATTTCCTTTTTAAATAAAGTTCAGTTGGCTACCAAAGTGGTTCCAGATGGCTTCTGGACCTGGGTGTGTATTCTCAGGTAGGAAATAGACCCGTCAGCCACCAGACTGCCCAGCAAGGAAGGGCAGCCTAAGCTTTGTGGGATCTGTTTGCAAGCAGTGGTTAGTCTTTGCTGGCTCATCCATATTTTGATGACTGGATCTGGACATTTCCAATGAGAAGCCCTGTGATTGCCATGGCTGAAGGCGCTGGCATTGGGAGACATGTGGCTGTGGTAAGTTGCAGGTGGCCGTAATGGACCTGCATGCAGTGAGGACTCTTGATGGTCTGCAGAGACGGAAGGACCCGACTGGAACAGCACTTCCACCTCCATGATTGTAAACCATGGGGAGTTGACAAGCTCACCTTTAAAATAAGATGTTCAGCTTTTCCATAGAATTTAAGTAGGTGATGTCCTCACAAAGCCCAAAATTCCAAATAATATGACTGTGTGTACATTGAGGACTCTCATTTCCACCATTTCATACTACCTTTTCCTCTTCTCCCTCACAGTGAGCATGCCCATGGATTTCTTATGTGCAGTATTTTTCAGTTTCCTTATCAGACACTGTCAAATATATAAGTAGAGTTTTAGTTCCCTGTTTTTTGTTTTTTACACAAAATAGAGCCTGCTGTTGACATTTGATTTATATATCTTTTGTTAGGACATGGGATAGTTCCCATTTTTATTACCTCTGCCGAGCACTCCCTTGCATTGCTGTACCATTGGTTAGTTAATATCACCACTTTCTCTGTGGATGGGCATTTGAGTTGACTTCAGTCTTTTTCTGTTACACATCATGCTGTTATGAAGGTCGCCTTCTTTGTAATCGAAATTCTTTTCAATGTCAAATCAGGCATATTTATTGTTGACTTAATACTCCAGATGAAGCTTTTTATTTTTGGAGAATTCTTCACAACATCATTGGATAAGATTATTATATGTGCCTTATCTCAAAAAAAAAGAAAGAAAGAAAAGATTATTATATGTGTGTAGAATATTTCCTTTACATTATGCCAAAGTCAGAAATAGATTAGTACATAACTATGCAAGTACACATCTATAATTTTGAAAATATCTGTCAAAAGTATTTTTAAAAAACTTTTCTACCCAGTATCCATATGTTGTTTTTTAAAGCATTTGTATTTTTTTAGTAATTCTCATTATGGATAAAATGTCAAACCAGCTTTTTTTATTGTTGTTCTCAACACTGATTTTTTTCCCCCCAGTTTGCCATTCTTTTGAGAGTACAATAAAAAGATGTAGCTTTGGGAAGAAGTTAAGAGAGCTATTTTATGAAGACTGAGCCAAAGTGAATGCTTGTCAATATGAGTCATGAGGATTTGGAAGTCTGCATCTTCAGTAACGGTGCACAGTAGCTCATTGCAAGCCCAACTACTCACTGAGACTAAACAGGAGAGCTAACAGAAACATTGTTTTAAGCTAAGTTGGAATTTTGGCTTCTGAAAAGATACAATATATATTCCCCCCCCCATTCTCTTTGATAAGTGCAGCCAACAGTCATGGACATTGTGTATAACAAAAGTATAAAAAGAAGTGGGAAGCCCATAGCAAATTCCAGGTCAGCCTGAGCTAGCATGAGACCCTACCTCAGAAAACCAAAAAAAAAAAAGTGGGAAGTAGAAGGTGGCAGACTGGCAAGGGATGCTGGTATCTGGAATGGCACAGTGGTGAGGGCCTCGGTTTTTCTCTGTTGCTCCTGTATCCCAAAACAGCCTGTAACTCTCAGTAATCACAAACAGCAGCAGCAAAAAAAAAAAAAAAAAAAAAAAAAAAAAGCCCCTAAGAATCTTTCTCTCTAGCCAGTGAACCAAAACAAGACAGCCATAGAAAGACATAAAATTTTAAACGTTAGTCTTTACTGAATAGCACAGAACAACATAATGGGGCTGGTGAAGTGGCTCAGCTCAGAAAGTGCTTGCTTTGTAGTGTGAGTACCTGATTCGGAATTCCAGCACCTGCATAAGTGGCAGGCATGCGTGGTAGCTTGTCATCACAGTGCGTGGAAGGCAGGTGCGGGGATCCTCATGGTAAGCTGGTTAGCTGGGCTAGCAGAATTGATGACCTCTGGGTTCAAGTGAGAGACTCTGCCTCAGTAAATAAGGTGGAGGATGATCAAGGAAGACACTCCGTGTCAACCTCTGGCCTCCATAAAATGTCAATTGGAGAGCATGCTGTACAGGCCAACACGCAGATAATACAGATACTAGATAATTGGATTTGAAAACAGCCCATTACAAAAATGCTTCAATGAGCAATTCCAAGCATGATTTTAAGAAACGAGGAAACAAAGTCTTAGCAAAGAAATAAGTGGAAATATTAGAACTGAAAAATATAATTACCAAAATAAAAATAAAACTCACCGGGCATGGTGGTGCATGCCTTTAATCCTAGCACTTGGGAGGCAGAGGTTGGAGGATTACTATGAGTTCAGGGCCACCCTGGGACTATATAGTGAATTCCAGGTCAGCATGGGCTAGAGCGAGACCCTACCTTGAAAAAATAAAAAACAAAACAAAAAAACTCAAAAGATGGGCTCAACAGCAGAAATGAGGAGACAAAAGAATCTGTGAACTTGGAGATAGAGCAATAGTTACCAGCAACTATGAACAACAGAAACATAACAAATCAAATGCCAGACTTAAGCCCTCACATTAGTTATTTCTTTAAATGTAAGTGATCTAGATGTATTAATTAAAGGTCACATTGGCAAGTTGGATTTTAACAACTGTTATCCAACTATATGAACTATAGATTACTCCAAGAAACTCACCTAACATATAAAAGCGAAGGACAGAAAAAGGAACACGGTACAGACAGAAGTCAAGGAAGCCCCAGCAGCTGTGCAATCAGTTAAGTTGAAATTACCAGGTACAGCGAGAGACTGTGTGGTAGTCAGGCTGAGAGGGCACAGCAATCCTCGGTGTTCTTGAACCAACCAAACAGAACCTAAAGTAAAAAAAAAAAAAAAAGAACCCTCAACAAATTAATAGGAAAAATCAACATACTCAGATCACATATCTCATGAATGTACATGCACAATTTCTTGACAAAATCTTAACAAATACAAAGTGTGTGTGTGTGTGTGTGTGAGAGAGAGAGAGAGAGAGAGAGAGAGAGAGAGAGAGAGAGAGAGAAGAGAGATACTTTAACGTAGCTGGGTTTATCCAGAGATGGAAAGCTAGCTCAATATTTATAAGTCAACTAACACAGCTTACCATTCAGTAAGTAGACTTGCTGTACTAACAGGCTGATGGTGGAACTATGACACGTTTAGCAACATTCAAACTAATTCACGATTAAAAAAAAAAAAAGAACAGGAACCTTCTCCTCTTGATAAAGAACATCTACAAAATGTCTACAGCTGGTGTCACAGTAGCGAAAGACAGTCACAGCAAGGAGAGGATGGACGGATTCCTGCACCACTGTTACTTAGCTTACTACTGAAAGCTTTTGTCTTTGACTCAGGAAAGAAAAGGCTTATAGAAGGAAAAAAAAATAAAGCTATTTAGATAATATAATACTCTACAAACCAAGATTCAATTTTTTTAAATTTGTTTATTTGAGAGTGACAGACAGAGAGAGAAAGAGGCAGATAGAGAGAGAGAGAGAATGGGCGTGCCAGGGCATCCAGCCACTGCAAATGAACTCCAGACACATGCGCCCCCTTGTGCATCTGGCTAACGTGGGTCCTGGGGAATTGAGCCTCGAACCAGGGTCCTTAGGCTTCACAGGCAAGCGCTTAACTGCTAAGCCATCTCTCCAGCCCCCAAGATTCAATTTTTCAAAAGTATTTTATTAATTTCTTTATTAGAGAGAGAGACTGATAGAGAAAGAGAAAGGGCGAACAAGGGCCTCTAGCCACTGCAAACAGATTCCAGACATGTGCACCACCTTGTGCATCTGGCTTTACGTGGGTTCTGAGGAATCAAACCTGGGTCCTTAGGCTTTGCAGGCAAGTGCCTTAACTGCTAAACCATCTCTTCAGCCCAAGATTCTAGTTTTTTTTTTAAAGCCTTAGACCTGCAAAGTACATTCAGCTAAAATGTATGACTCAGTATCAACCTAAAGAATTGATGTTTTTCTTTCCATGACTATGTAGAAACTGCTGTTAAAATGCAGTTCCATTTATAATCTATTTAAAAATATTTTTATTTATTTATTTGCAAGCAGAGAGAGAGAGAAGAGAGAAAAATGGGCCATGCCAGGGCCTCCAGCTATTACAAACTTCAGATGCAGGTGCCACTTTGCATCTGGCGTTATGTGGGTGTTGGGAAATCGAATCTGAGTCATTAGGCTTTGTAGGCAAGCACCTTAACTCCTGAGGCATCTCTGTTTTTCTAAGCTTTTTTCATTATTATTCATTTATTTTTACAGGTTATACTCTTTTATTCCATTGCCCTCATAATCTGTTTTCAACAGGAGGAATACTTGGACATACAGACAACTAAGCATAGATAGGACTTGTATTCAAAAAAAGACCAAATAGTCATCCACTAGAGAGATGGTTCAGCTGGTAAAGTGCTTGCTGCAAAAGCAAGAGGGCCTGAATTTAAATCCCTTTAACCTACATGAAGCCGGACATGAGACCTGGAGAGACAGCTCAGCTGTTGAAGGCATTCGCTTGCAAAGGCTGCTGGCTTGTTTCAGTACCTCATTACCCATGTAATGCCAGTTGTACAAAGTAACACATGTGTCTGGAGTTGGATTGCAGTGGCTGGAGGCCCTGGCACACCCGCTTTTTCTCTCTCTTTCTGTCTCTTTCTCTCAAATAAATAAATACAAATATAAAATTTTAAAGCCAGATGTGCAGGGTGGAGAGATAGCTCACCTGTTAAAGGCTCTTGCTCGCAAAACCTGTTGGCCCAGGTTCACTTCCCTAGTACCTGCATAAAGCCAGATGCACAAGGTGGCACATGCATCTGGAATTCATTTACGGTGGTAGGAGACTCAGTCGTGAGCGCACACGCACTCATACACACGTTCTCTCTCTGTCAGATAAAATATATTTTTTAAAGATGGATATGACAGTGCACCCCTATAATTCTGCCATCACCAGGTTGAGGGGGGAGGACAGGGACAGATCCCCAGGAGTTGATGGAATGGCTAAATAGTTTAGCTAAGTCAGTGGGTTCCAGGTTTTGTGAGAGATTTTGTCATCATTTATAATGTGAAGAGCTATTGAGAAAGAGGCCACTCTTGCCCTGGATGACCATGAATAGCCGCACACCACACATACAAAAAGAGGATTCTTCATATTTATGACGTCAGGCCTCCCCAAGTTGATACATAGTGAACCACAAAACCTGTCAAAATCTGAGCTATACTTTTTATTGTTATAGACAATCACATCCTAAAATTTATATGAAAAGGCAAAACTAAAAGAATTGAAACAGTTTTAGGGGAAAAAGAATGCAGGAGAAATTGTTTTACTTGATGTTAAGATACATAGTTAGAGTTATCAAGGCTCTGGTATTTTTGAAAAACAAACACATGGTCAGTGGAACTGAGTAAAAATCCCAGAAATAGACCCATACAAATGTAGCCCACTGATTTTTGGCAAAGGCATAAAAGCAAATCAAAGGGTACGGATAAACTTTTCAAACAAATAATGCTGGGACCATTGGGTATCCTTAAACAAACTGACCTTGACATAATGTTGTAACTTACACAAGTTAATTCAACTGGATTACAGATTGAAATGTCAAACAACAGGGTTTTGTTTAGTTTGTTTCGTCAAACAGGGCGTCATGTATCTTAGGTTGTACTCAAACTCCTGATTCTTGTACCTTTGCCTCCTAAGTATGGGGTGACACGGAACTACTAAAAAGTTTTTCCTAAAACTGTAGAAAAAATATCAGGCATGACACCAAAAGTTTGTTCTAGAGCAGAAATAATTGAGAAATCGGAGTGTTTTTGTTTTTTGTTGTTTTATAATTTTAAACTGGATATTGTGATACATTCCTGAAATCCTAGCACTCAGAGAAGACTGAGGCAGGAAGATTGGAGATACTGTCTCCAGAGGGGATTGGGAAATAACTTAGAATGAAGCCTGTAGGGATTTTCCCCTGGATGTTTGCTGGAGGTGCAAAGAAGTTAGGAGTAGGGGAGAGTTTTTAGTGCTTCTTAGGGCTACACAGATTTAAAAGGCGAAATTCAGAACTCACCAGTGAACTGGTTTTTTTTGTTGTTGTTGTTGTTTTTCTTTTTTAATGAGAGAGCAAAAGACAGAGAGCCACTGCAATTGAACTCCAGATATGTGTGCTACCTTGTTGTGTGCATGTGTGACCTTATGTGTCTGGCTTATGTGGGTTCTGGGGAGCTGAACCTTTGTCCTTGGGCTTCATAGGCAAGTGCCTTAACTGCTAAGCCATCTCTCCAGCCCTGTTTGGTTGTTTTCTTTTTTTCTTTGTGTATGTGTGTGTGTGTGTTTGATTTTCAAGGTAAAGTCTCACTTTAGCCCAGGCTGACTTGGAATTCACTATGTAGTCTCAGGATGGTCTTGAACTTACAGTGATCCTCCTACCTCTATCTCCCTAGTGCTAGGATTAAAGGTGGGCCCCACCACACTGGCTTTAACTGGAGTTTTTCTGTTTGTTTGTTTCTGATGGTTTTCTGTTTCGAGAGGTGAGTGTGCAGTGCTGAGAAGGAGCACTGGTGTAGTTTGACACAGCTGCCGGGGTTTGTTCTGTGTCTTATCAGTGCGAATGCCAGAGCACGAGGCAGTAGAGTCTCAGAGACCTGCGAGAGTTCATGCACCATTCTTTGCAAACTGCTGCACAGAGAAAGAACTAGCATTTCACACCTTGTAAATTCCTAGGTACACATTAAATAGACTGGGTTGACCAAGGTCTTTCTCGTGGCCTTTGACACCCCAGCGTCTTTCTGTGTCTCTACTAAGAGAGGGTGAAAATGCAGAATTTCTTGAGAGCCTGGTTACTCAGATCTAGTTGTGCTGGTATAGGGCCTGACGCAATCAGCCATCTTTCCAGGAACTCAGGACCCGTGGGTCACTGTACAGTGCTTCGCCAGAACGCTGGGACCTGCTTAAAGGGCTCCAGATTTTACAGTGCTTTGGGATTTAGAATGTTGGCATAGGCTTCACTAGTTGAACATCTTTATTCCCCAAATTTTTAATTGAGGGATGCTGGTACTATGTCTCCTCTTCTTTTTCTGTCCCCAACCCCGTGTTTGTGTGTATGTGTCTGCGCATGCGCATAGGCTGATGGGGCTATGTGTTGACAGAGCCAATTCAAGTACTGGGGGTTCCCAGCTGTGGGGTGCACATTACAAACCAGCCCGGCTTTGCTGAGCTTTATCTCAGGTAATGCTGTTTCCTGCTGGGCTGACTGTCCTCGCTTTTGTAAACACATCCGTGTGGGCTGCAGAGGGACAGCTCATCTGTAAGCCCAGAGCTGTACTTGTAAATGGCCCAGGCATTGTCCAAAGCAAACTGCTACACTGTATGCAGCCTGTGTCCAGAATGGTTCTGGTGTCCTGTTTTGAGGTGGTATTTAAGTAGTATATGTCCATATGCCAAGCCCACTGTGATACGTTTGTGTGTTTTCCAAGAGAAGAATACCTGCTTCATTCAACCTCACAGCAATCACGGATTCCCGAAGCATTGGCACAGCTGTCCCTGGGCATTTGCTCCTTCTTGGGATTGTGTCTCAGTGCACTTGCATAACTCCTGCTCAGCTCTTCATTTTCTGACAGGAAACATGGTCACTGAAGATTGGAAGAGCCTGAGTTCAGCGAATGCCACCGATGTTAGACTTAATTGGAGTAGAAATCAAGAGCTGGTGACATTTGACACAGTTTCAAGCTGTGGGGGTATTTGACATTCTAGCAACTTCCTAGAATTTCCTAATCCTCTTAAAGGAGTGTTCCTTTCAAACCAGTGAGACCGTTTTGTTGTCTGTCTGCAGGTGGATCTCACCCGGGTATGAGCCATAGTGAAAAGAGGGCACAGGGTCTCTTGTTTCAGAGTCTGCTTGTCTGCTGTTTTAGAGGCACTTTCATGACTTGTCTGTTTTCCCAGACCGAATTCTCTTTTTTTTGTCGTTGTTTTTGGTTTTTCACGGTAGGGTCTCACTCTAGCCCAGGCTGACCTGGAATTCACTACGTAGTCTCAGGGTGGCCTCGAACTCACGGCGATCCACCTACCTCTGCCTCCCAAGTGCTGGGACTAAAGGCATGTGCCACCACGCCTGGCTCACAAACTCTATTTTTTAACATACAGATAAATGAATTCTTTTGAACTTTTTCAGTGAAATCTTAGGTCTTTCTATATTGTGTATTTTTTTTTTTTTTGTTTCTGTTGTTGTTGTTAAAGGTCCCCACAAATCCAGGGTGCTGTAATGTGATTCAGTGTGAAGAGTGAAGGCTGCTGTGGGAGGCACAGGCAGGCTGCCTGTAGCTCAGAGCTCCCTTCTGCCTCCAGAGTGCATTATCGTATAATTCTCCCTGTGGGGAAGAGACGCCCCTCGGGCCAGTCCTGGGAGCTGCCTCGTAATGGATGGAGAGCTCGCCACTCCCTGATTATTTGCATGGGCCTATTACGGTTCTCAGCTTACTTCTTGAGTCCCCACCTGTGGGGGTACCCTCTGAGTATTAGCCAGCGGTGTGCAGCAGACTTTTCTTGGAAGTTTCGTTTTGCTTCATTTTCCTTAGGTGTGATATATGCAGAAATGTCCCAAATGTGTTCCTATAGCATTAAAGTGAAAATATCAATAATGTCAACTTACATGCTGATTTTTACGTAGTCCAATATTGGTATACACCACCATTTGCATTCTAACACAGAAGTAGGTGGAGTGAAGCAGAACCAGTCTGCGCAGTAGGGAGCTTCCAGGGCCACATTGTGGCCGTATGTCAGCGGAAGCTCCTTGTCAACTAAGCAGGGTGAGCGGAGGGCAGAGAGCAGGCAACGTTGTTCTTCCCAGGATGTTTTTCTATATTAGCACTGCCCTGAACCTTATGATTTGGAACGTTGATAAAGACAGTTTAGACCCTCATAGTAAAATGGCAGGGAGCTAGGAATGTTTTAGGCTTCATAAATTTTCAGATTTTAGGAGGGTAAGAAAACATGTACACTACATATTAATATTCCCAGTATGATCTGAGACAGGACCACACAGCCAAACACATTAATATTTATGCATATGATAATATGAATATTCACACTCAAGAATAAATTATAAGTGCTAATGTTAGCCCCATACCAAATTTTGCTGCAAAGTATGTTTGCTTATGTTTATTTTATTATTTATTTATTTGAAAGAGAGAGAGAGAGAGTGGGCACACCACGGTCTCTAGCCACTGCAAACAAACTCCAGACACATGTGCCACTGGATTACGTGGACACTAGGGAGTCGAACCTGGGTGCTTAGGTTTTACATGCAAGTGCCTTAATCAACGAAGCCATCGCCTTGGCCCCCTATGTTTATTTTTTACCTTTCAACTTTAGAATTGGAAATAAGGGGCTGTGGACCTATGTGTACAATGATGAAACAGAATCAGAGCAGACTGGTTGAGTCTTGGTGATATTAAATGAGTCCATATCCCAGGACTACAATTTGTGATAGTGTTTCCCTCCTTGAGCTACTCACTTTCTCCTCTATTCCCTGACCTTCCATTTGGTTTTCTATCAACCTTGTGAGTCGTCCCAAGGATAGGAAGGTAATGTATGTTTGACACTGCATACATATCATGTTTAGCTAATAGCAGATACTCAGTAGTTAGTTATTAAAATTTCACCTTGCCAGGTGCGCTGCCATCTCTGTAGTCACTACTAACTCAGCAGCCTGAGGCAGAAAGAGGGCTCGACTTCAGATTTGTGAATCAGCTTTTTGGCAGTGCTGGGAATCCTACCCAGGGCCTCTGGATTGCTGGACACACAGCCCTGAGCTACACCCTCAGTTTATTAGATGAAAGCTCGCAGGTGCTACAGTTGCAGTGCTATTGGGGAATTAGGATTAATTGCTGAGAATTGTCCTGCTGCCTTATTTCTGACCCAGAGTCTAGTGTCTCCTTAAAGTCTGTCTGGAGAATGATGAGGATTTTCAATGACGAGTAATTGTTTATGTTTCACCATACTGAAATCACTGAAGTGCTTTACTTAGCTACAGCTGCGGGGAATTTTTTGCCACCAACTGAATTGCCATTGTGAGACCCTTGTTAAAGTTTTTTGCCTTTGAGGAAACTGTTTTGGAAGTTTCTCAAGATTATTGATGGTACTCGTGTTCTAACAGAGGTATATTAGGTTTACAACTTGATGTACTACATAGATGGTGTTGGGTGATAATTCTACTCTAATTTTAGAAAGGAAGGATACTAATAGGGATTGTTAAGAGCAAAATGATTTAAAGTACTTTGTTAAGTAGACCTCTGCTTTTAAATTTGTAAGGGCCTCACCTTTTAAAAGGGCAAGATCATTGAAAAATAATTACCTTTCCTTTTTTTTGGCCAGGCCATTCCTCAGAGCCTCATTTTGTACTTTATAACTCATGAAAACAATTCTTCAAATATTAACATCTGATCTAATGATAAATGATGACATATAGACAATTTCAAACTTTTTTCTGCATTTTTCTCTTAATTCATGAGGATTATAAGTATTTATTCCACTGTAGTCTTTGGATCCAAGACAGAAGAATTAGAACAAGAATTTCAAGAAGACATTAGCTTTTGGCTGGGCATTTTCCCTATAGAACTTGTTAGCACTGAGGGGTAGCATGTATCTGCTGATACTGACATACTCTGTATTTTCTGCCTCCACAGCTAAACTATCAGCAGAAAGTCGGCATCATGTACTGCAAAGCTGGCCAGAGCACTGAAGAAGAGATGTATAATAATGAGTCAGCAGGTCCTGCCTTCGAGGAATTCCTTCAGCTATTGGGAGAGCGAGTTAGGCTAAAAGGATTTGAGAAGTATCGTGCACAGCTTGACACCAAAAGTAAGAAATAGACCCTTCTCTATGCTTGCTTTCCTCCTGCAGTGCTGATGTGCATTCCGTTAAATTGTCCACAAAACAACACTGCTGTTCAGTGCACAGCTCTGCTGGTGATGGGCAGAGAAAGCCAGGCAGGGGAGCAGAGGTAGCAGAGCCATCTAAGAACGTGCTCCAGGTAGGGATTGGACTCAAGGCAAGGCTGTCTACAGAGATGTGGGCAGGTTAGGTCAGTGAACCCGGCATACAGAATTATTCCAGGATAGCATTGCAGACATTTCATTCCATTCAGCTGAGTATTAGGGTGACTTAAACATACAAGAACTTAAAATCTGATGGTAAGCCTTAGAATCCTTGACTTTCCTTGATTTATTTTGTAATTCCCATGCTGTTCTCGGGGTCAGCCCTTGTTTATTGTCCATATTTTTCTAATACCTGGGAGGGCTTTTTGTTTGTGTGTTTCTACTGTTGTCCATTGTTTATTTGTTTAAATTTGTAAGGACATTTTCACACATGCCTTGCTCATCTTCTCTACCCTTCTGTCCCTTCTTCCTGTCCTCAGTGGCTCTCTTCCCTGCCTCAGATCACTTCCTTCTGCTTTCATGGTACAGTTTCTTCATCTCAAAGAAATATAAGCCTTTGGGCTTTGGGCTTTGGCATTAGTTTGGTTTATAAAATGTGTTGGTAAAAGCACAGTATTGAAGTGATCTGTTTACCTACAGTGTAAAAACCTACAAGGGCGTCCAGTGTGATTCCCTAAGTCATCATAGATTGCAGAGGTTAATAATTAGCTTCTTGATTATATATGTGTGTTATAGTATGTTAAATGTTGGCTTCTGCTACATGTCTGTATGGAGATGGTTAGCACTTTTATCTCAAAAACTATCCATAGATACATATGACCTGTTTTTCTTTGAGAAGGTCTTTGGATTAACACATCTGTATTACAGTCTACAGTGATCTCTCTGATTTTCTGTACAGGAAATTAAATAAGGAGTTGACTCATGAAAACAGAAAAGCATTCATAAACTCCACTGCAGGGAAGAATTTCCTGTTGCCATGGTTTTGCTGTTGCTAACTTGGAAACGACATGCAAGAGAGACTATTAAAACCCACAAATAACCTAGCCTCTTAAATATTATTTTAGCTTTCTATACTCAGTGTGCAACTGTATAAGATGCTGTTTCTAGGTGCCCTAGAGTCTTTATGGCCAGACATGCTGATAGCCCCTCTGCATAAGATGTTGTCTCTGGCTATCCTGGAGTCTTTATGTCCAGACATGCTGATAGCCCCTCTGTGTAGCTTGTTCAGGTTTTCTTGGCTTGCTGTGTTGTGTGAATCATCACCACCCCAAGGAACAGTTGAAAAGAGAAGAAAATGTACAGTAAGCAAGCTGATTCTTGACGTGGATGGCCAGATTGCAGGGCAGTAAGGTTGTGTACTGTGTGTGAGTCTGTGTAGTCCCAGCTCTCTCTTCATGAGGAAGGATGGATCATGTAATAAATACCTAGCTGCAATGTGGTAAAATAAGTAGAATGAGCACTTTGTGTATATTTTGCCCCAAATCCCAACAACTTTAAAAGGCTAGAGGGGGAAATGGGTTTAGATCAGCATACTTCTTCTAACTGTAGTTTCAGAATTATGTATACATTTTGGAAGGATGTTTTTCTGTTCACTGTGCCCTATGACCTATCTCCAGAAGATGATCCAATTTTCTTTTTTGCTTATGCAGAATGTGCTTTAGTCCGTTACTGTAGCAAAATACCTGAGGCTGGGTGATTTTGTAATGGAAGAAGGTTTATTTAGCTCAGTTCTGGAGGTCCAAGAGCATGGTGCTGGCTTCTCTTCGGCTCCAGAGTGCCTCCCAATGACAAGAACACTTGTGGAGGAGGTCACCTAATGAGACAGGCTACCATAGGGATTGGAAGGACCAGTCTCATATAAACAACAAAGCCATTAAAGTAGGCACCAGCTCGCTTGTGTGCTCCATAGCCACTTACCAGCCATGGTGCACCCGAGATGGCTCTGGGTCTGTGCGCTCAGCTGTGCACTCACCATGTCTTCCGTGCCTTGATTTTATGTTGAGGAATTCTTTTTTCATATAATCCGTAAAAGGGAAAATGATTCCCAGGGGAAATCCTAAGGAATCAATTCTGTAGCAGGTCTCACCCAAATCTCTAGATTTTTCATTTTTCACGAAATTAAAATACTTGCCATTAGTTTTTTCTCTCACACCTCCCCTCCAGGTTTCCAGTTACACATGTGTCATGTCTTTTACACAGGTTAATGAGGCTTTAAATTCTTTTGTTTGTTTGCTTTTCGAGGTAGGGTCTCACTCTAGCTCAAGCTGACCTGGAATTCACTATGTAATCTCAGGGTGCCATTGTTCTCACTGTGTTCCTCTGACCTCTGCCTCCTGAGTGATGACTTACTTTTCTTTTAACATTTATTTATTTGTTTATGAGAGTGAACAGCGGGGGGAGAGAATGGGTGTGCCAGGACCTCCAGCCACTACAAACGAACTCCGCATGCATGTGCTCCCTTGTGCATCTGGCTTACGTGGGTCCTGGAGAAACGAACCAGGGTCCTTTGGCTTTGCAGGCAAATGCCTTAACCATTAAACCATATCTCTAGCCCTCAAGTGATGACTTTCTAATGCTAGCTCTTACTGAGTGTTTGAGAAAACAATTGCCTCCAGTATTTTACCAGTTTTTCTAATTTGTAGTGGGAGAGTAAATCTTATATCAGGAGCCCCATGACAGCTGGAACAAAAATCCCAGATTCATTTTGTCTTTCTTGTCTGAGCCATCTCATTTAATCCCTGCAAACTGCTAGTTAAGCCCAGTATACAGAATTGGCTTCTTCACTTTCATTACCATGCCCTTCATTAGATAGCCAGTAATCCTAGTAGCATAGTTCATGAAGTGTTCAGAGAAAGCATAACAGTGAATCCACACCTGTCCTTTCTGCCTCTGTCTTGGCCTCTCCCATGCCTTTGAACTTGCAGTGCCCAGAGTGTCTCTTGAAACAGCTCTACTTGTCGGGTGGTGTTATTATATTTCAGTTTTCGTACTTCTGTGAACCAGAAGTCAGGGAAAAAGGTCAGAAAAGGAAGGACCCATGTAACTGTTGAACCATTGCTGCTTTTTCAGTTATCTGTACAAAGTCATTTCCCCATCTCCAAATTAAGGACTTAGAGCAAGCACATAAGCTACAAATAAATGTGTCATAGACTACAACATGAAGAAATTTCAGTAGTAGATTTTTTTTTTCTTTTTTTGACTCTGGGTTATATTTCCTTATTTGGATGACATAGCCTGTTGATAATTATCCTTTCCTCCTACTTCAGTAAATAGAAAAATAAATGTCCCACCAAGCTGTTTATTATTTGAAGACTAGAGACCACCCTCACTGTAAGCTGTGCTCATGTGTTATTTGGAAATTATGTCCTGCTTGCATCTCAGTTGTCAAGTCAGCACACAGGAGACCAGGAGGGAGTCCTGTGCACAGCATTCCTTCCCAGCCCTGCCCTCCTTAATTTGCTGCAGTGTCAGTGACTACTTGCTGCCTCCTCTAGTTTTTCTTAAATATTTTATTTTACTTTTAATTATTTGAGAGGAGGCAGAGAGAGAAAGAGAGAGAGAGATAATGAATATGGGTGCACCAGGGCCTGCAAACAAACTCCAGACGCGTGTACCACCATGTGTAGCTGGCTTATATGGGTACTGGGGAATCGAACCTGGGCCCTTTAGGCTTTGTAGACAAGTACCTTAACCACTAGACAATCTTTCCAGCCCCCTCCTCTCATAAAGGCACTGGAGAGCTGGGGGAGGGCTTGGATGGGGCTGAGTAAGACTTTTCATTAAGAAAATAAATCCTGTATTAGGAATATTTAAACTTTGACAGGAAAAGGATGAAACATGCAAAGAGCTGACTATTCAGTGTCCTGGGGACTCTGAATGAAGAGTCAATAGATGAGTGGAGAAAAGGATTCCTTTCCAGAAACTATATGTTTGACCTTAACTGAATCAAGTTTAAATTCTAACCAACCTATTTATTGGTCACCTTTAGGCCGTCATCTTCACATATTTTATTTATTTATTTCACTTAATCCCAACAACGACGAGGGTACTGTGCAGCAGAGAAGTGAAGTGACTGGGTTGTCACTTAGCACGTGATACTGCTGGCATTTCCAATTCAGATCTTCTTCCACGTCAGGAGCCCGTGTCATTGCACGTGTCTTTCCGTGTGAGCATTTTCTGAGAAGTTATTTTTGCTTTGTTCTATTTTTAGCTTATTTGTTTACATTTTTAAAATATATTTTTATTTACTTATTTGAGAGAGAGAAAGAGGTTGAGAGAGAGAGGCAGGGGAGGGGGAGAATGGGTGCACCAGGGCCTCCAGCCACTGTAAACAAACTCCAGATGCGTGTGCCCTCCTTATGCATCTGGCTAATGTGGGTCCTGGATCCTTTGGCTTTACAGGCAAATGCCTTAACCGCTAAGCCATCTCTCCAGCGCATTTGTTTGCGTTTTTACCTCACCTTCAAAGTGTAGATCTTCCAATAAGCTCGAGCTTAAAACTCAGGGATCTACATCCTTTCTCTTAAGCTGTGGAGCCCCACCTCAGAGCTGCTTGAAGAAAGTGTTTCACAAAGCTAGGTTTCTCTTAAGGCCCCACAAGGCCCCACACCCGACATGTAGTACTTTCTGGTGTGGTCAAACGGTTTTTCATGTGTGCAGTAGGGATTGTTTTCTAGGGAACTGAGAGTGTAACAAACACTAGGTCTTTACAATCGGGAGGGCATCCTTTGTTCCTCACTGGGATGGTTTGTTACTTGAATTGGAAACAATAATTTGTCCTTGGTGTCTTGTGATCTCTGATGGTAAATAAGTTTATCTTTATTTTTACTGGCCCTAGATTAAATTTAGCACTTCCTTCAATTATGAGCATAGATAATAAATCACCTGTGATTTTTGCCATAAGCAAATATTTTTATCATATCATTTATTGACAATAAATTGATAATAAGTAATATTGTTTATGACAACTTCCCAATTATGCTATTAGACCAGTTGCTAAATCTCATATAAATCTTGGTGCATAATGTTTGTTCCTTTACTTAATTTATGGCTTGTTGTTTTATATCCCAGAATGGCCTGAAAGTCGCTGTATCCCAGGATGACCTTGAACTTGTAAAAGTCTTCCTGCTAGGAATACAGGGGTACAACCACACATCTAGCAATAGCATACTTTTAAATCATTTCATAGCTGCTTTTTTTTTTTTACTTAAAAAAAAGTGTGTGTATGCACATGTGACTGGCTACCTTGAGGTATTGATTCCTTCCATCCTTCTTCCTTATTTGAGACATGCTTTCCCTTGTTGTTTGCTGCTGGATTCTCCTGCCTCTGCCTCCCATTGCTTTAGGCAAGTCAGGATTATAGATGCAGGCTCCACTTTGTGTCCCACTGTAATAGGTGCTGTGGATAGAACTCAGTTCAGCAGGTTAGCCATTGAGCCATCTCTACAGTCTTTTTAGTTGATTTTGTTGTTGTTTGTTTGTTTTCTTGAGGTCCAGTTTATTTTATTTCATACATTAGCAAATATTATTCTGAGATTATATCCAACCCATAGGTTTTGTAGGTATGCCAGAGAGGATCAGGTATAAAAAGTAGGTTAAAACACCTATTGTAGGTCTTACCTAGGATCTTTTCTTTCTCTTCCCAGTTGTGAGATCTTTCCCTTAAGCAAATTACTTTTTCTGTCATTTCATCAGTAACATCCTTTTTTTTTTTTTTTTACTGTAGCTGACTCCACAGGAACGCACTCTCTGTACACGACCTACAAAGACTATGAAATTATGTTCCACGTGTCCACCATGCTGCCGTACACACCTAACAACAAGCAACAGGTAGGAGAGCCCTGTGTCACGTGCTTTTCTCCTTTCCTCCCCCCCAGGCTAAACGGCAAGTTTGTAGGATTTGCAACCAGGCTTTAGTGCTGCACCTGTCCCAGCAGCAGGGAGCTTTGTGCTCTGTGGAAGCACGGGATAGCGAATGCGCCGAAGACAAGTGAAGAGACACAAATTCTAGGTTAACAGCCAGCTGGATGGCTTTGTGAATTAATCACTTGCTTTTTACACTGGGGATTGAGGTTTTTATGAAATCTGCAGAGAACAAGTTGAAATCATGGTGATTAGATGACTCTGCAGGGTTACAAAGAACACACACGAGTGCGTGAAGATGCCTTTCAAGAGGCCAATGCACAAAGCAGGAAAATACTGACAACTTCATCTAGATTTCAAGAGAAATGTATTATTTCATCTTAGAGAAGTGTCAAGGAACGTGTCATGGTCTCCAAGTGATGTTGTTTCTTAACATGTTCATCAGGAGATGGCAAGGAAAGTCACAGTGGCATGTGCTCATGTCACATTCGGAGTCCTGTGTGGGTCCCCAAGCACAGCTCCATGACTGAACTGTGAAGACAGGGAAATGCAGAAACTAAGAAGTGACACCTTGTCAGAGCAAAATTTATTTTTTTATTTATTTAAAATTTTATTCATTTATTTGAGAGAGAGAGAGAAAGAGAATGGGTGTGCCAGGGCCTTTAGCCACTGCAAACAAACTGCAAATGCATGTGCCACCTTGTGCATCCGGCTTATGTGGGTACTGGGGAATTGAACGTGAATCCTTAGACTTCGCAGGCAAATGCCTTAACTGCTAAGCCATCTCTCCAGCCCCTGATATTTAATTTTTTAAGAAAACACACAATAATCCAAAAAAATTATACCAAACTGAAATTTGGAAGAAGCAGACAGCTGCCACCTTCCTTCCATAGCTATTACAAACACAAAAGTCCAGTTTTACTTCTGGCCTTTGAGTGTATGTGGCTTCTGGTTTTTGCACATTGTGGTGCTAAGAACACAGGCCAGCTGCAGAGTGAATCCTATCCTCTTTCAGAAATTTTAACCAAACACTAATTGAACCCAACATTTCTTGCTTTGGGTTTGATGAAATCACCAATCTAAGTAACAAAATTTTGTCTATCCTGATAACCAAACTAATTTAAAGAAAACAAGTCAATGAGTCAGTTACAAATCTGAGATAAGTCCATCTTAAGATCTTAAGATAAATTCTTTGATCCAGACTTTAGGGACAGTTTGTTTTATGAAACCTCCCTAGTTGTATATGTTTATGCATTCGTGTTTTTTTGAGGATCTCTCTAGCCTACTCTGACCGTAAGCTCATGGAAATCCTGTACATCATTGTCCCAAGTACTTGGATTAAAGGTGTGAACCACTATCCCTGGTTCCTAGTTGTAAATTTCTCTAAGGAAAAACACCAAACTAAAAAAGAGAGACTCAATTCTGATCAATCAGAATTTGGCAAAAAAAAATGTAACAACATGAACTATTCACCTTTGACAGAAGATCAAGGACTGTTCTGCCTGATTACTGCAGAGGAAAAGATGAGTTTTGTTAGAGTGTGGTATTTAATAACAAAGTCAGTTAATTCTAACTAAATGCATTGAAGTGTTGGGCAGAGTAAGTTTACATTTAATTTCTGTGCTTAAGATGGATAGCTGGTTTCTATTTGAGTCTTTTATGAAGTATTAATTTTTATGCATCAAGATATTACAAAAAAGATAATGACATCATCAGTGCAGAAATGATGCATGGTAGTAAGCAAGTAATGTGTATTTTTTATATCTAAGGTTCTAAGTATTATATAAATGAACTTTCATCATTGGTATATTCTTACGTATTTTACTTGTGTATCATCTAATGTTTAGAAATGAAGTAAATGGCCTCATTGGATGATAATTTGAGATGCTTTTAGAGTCCGAAGGTTAAAAGTATATTACCCAACATTTAAGTCCCAATTCTCAGCAGTGATCCAAAAGGCTAATGTTTCTCCTAGCTGGCAACCACTACTTGATCACTGATTTTATGTGATTTGTGTGCCTTAATGCTACTAGGGAATTTAAGAATTAAAAATAGGTTATACAGTTGCAAGCTTATGTCTAATGGTTATTTTGTGACTGCCACATGTAGATGTTCTCTTTAACAGCGTCTATGAAATATTCAATTTGTCCTTACACTATCAAGTCAAGCTGTCTTGTGAAGCCCTCCTGAAACCGTGCTGGCCTGGAATGGTTGGGTTGCTTTAATTTGAAAACTACTTCTATAAAGTTCCATGTAATATGAAAAGCAAGGTGATACTAGGAAGCTTTCACTGTAATTAAGGAAGCTGCTTAAACCTGGAATTTCACCTGTCTTTACATTGCTATTACATTCTGGAATATTATTCATGTCTACATTCCCAGTTTGGAACACACAAAGTCTATCAGGAAACTGTTGGCCACATTTTCTTTAAATGAATCCAATTAAACCACAATATCAATTGTGTTGTAATTACTACAGCTATTCTCATCGCTAAAAATCTTTCCCCATGGTAAATATCTTTCATATATGAAAATGGAACGAAACTGTTGTTATAGAAACTGAGGATTTGGAGATGCCAGATACTGGATGAATCTGTTTGAATGGCTATATCCTTTATGCAAATTTCAGAATGTTAGTTTCCATATTCTTCCTTGGAGAGAATGGTATGACAGTCTAAAATATTGATAGCACTATGTATATTACCTGCCCTGGAGAGGGCTGATTCATGATGAATGTTTTTAATGTAGAGAATTGCTGGGAGGGAGTCATTTCTGTAGAGATATAGTCACTGGCAAATTGCCCATGCTCCAGTAAATAACCCCCACCCATGCTCATGTAAGTAACCCTAATTAAACTCAGTGGGTCATGCAGACAAAAAGACATACAAGTAGGAAGAGCACTAGTGGTGAAGAAGGGATTGAGTGGGAGGGGACAGAAGAGTGCCATGGGGGAGAATATAATCAAAATATATTACGTGTATGAAATTGTCAAAAATTAAATTAAACAAAAACATAAAGAATTAGGGAGACTCATATTATTGTCATTTTTTTTTTAATCTGGTGCTTTTTTTTTTTTCTTGTAGCTCTTACGGAAGCGACACATTGGAAATGACATTGTGACAATTGTTTTCCAAGAGCCTGGAGCACAGCCATTTAGCCCGAAAAATATCCGATCCCACTTCCAGCATGTCTTCGTCATTGTCAGGGCCCACAAGCCCTGCACCGACAGCGTCTGTTACAGGTGCACATCCGGGCTACAGGAGAGGCCGGGTGGTCATGCAGAGGGTCCTGTCACTTCTGCTTTCCGAGGTGGCCATGGGACATCTTACTGTGTGCTTTTGTCTTTGCGTTGCATATGCAGCTGGCTGAATTTGCAGGATGACATAACCCGGTGGTGCTGGCATCCCCACTCTTGTTGGTTAGACACCTGCCGTTTCCATTTGCACCTCCTCCTTAGGTGGAGTCCATCATCCATACCATCTGGTCACCAACTAGCTAATTACTCATACTGCTAATTATATATTTCTTTTGGCATGGCAAGAGCCTAGAAGACTGTTCATAATCTGATAGAGAAGCTCATTTTTAAAACATTGTTTCTATTTAGAAAACCCAAACCCCTGCTTGTTACTCCTGACATTTCTATGTATACCCTCAAAGGCATTTCTGTGCTTTTAGGGACATTTGCTCAAATTGTTTTGGATACAGTCAGCATTTGAAGCATGCTGTCTTGCTGAGTTTGTGAAGAGGATTTCAGATACAGTACAGAAAGCTAAACCTTCTTGAATGGGCAGTAGATAATTTGGGGACTGGACAGCTGTACCATTTCTTTAGAAGACAGTTTCTTTTTAAGTCTTTGTCTAAATCAGTACTGGTCAATGGAAATTCTGAACAAGCCACATACTGACTTTGCATGTTTTAATACCAGATTCTTAAAAGAAATAACTGAAATTAATTTAAAACTATATTTTGACTCAGTATTATATTTTACTTACCAAATATAGCTAAGTATTATTTCAACATGACTAAACATGTAATTTTAAATTTTTTTAAATTATTGTGAGCCCTGGCAGACACTTAGCATTCAGGCGGCTGAGGCAGGAGGATCACCATGAGCTTGAGACCAGCCTGAGCTCCCGAGTGAGTTCCAAGTAGCCTGGGTTAGATTTAAACCCTACTTTAAAAAATTTATATAGATAGACAGACACATTTTTGGACTAAGTCTTTGGAATGTGAAGTATATTTTTTATTTACAGCACATCTCAAACTGGATGCTAAATTTTCATTGAACAGTTCAGATTTTTATAAAATTTAGAATTGAAAGACCATAGTTATATACCCAGATCATTTTAAGTATGAATTAAATATCGGTTTTTAAATTTTAATATGATTTAATATGCTTTGGTCACACTAGCCACATTTCAAGTACTTGATAACCACTCATGGTCATTGACCTCCATGAAGGCCAGCACAGGGAATATAAGGGGTGACCTTTTTCAGTGTTTTCTTTTATTCTTCTAATGCACAGATACACACAGTGTCAAACATCATGATTTTTGGTTTCTCTCTCATAATTTGAACCTGCTACATAGAAAGCCCACCTCTCCCTCCACCATGTGATGCCCTGCGATCTTTGCTAGGAACAGGACACCGAACCCTCCGGGTTCATGACAAATGGGCATCCATAATTCCCCCAGTTACCAAGCTTCTCTGAAGGCCTGACACATTGTTTATCAGCTGTGACTGTTTGGCCCTTTGCAAATCTGAGAGAATGCTTCTGCTTGTCACGTCACTGAGGGAAGTCACAAGAAGTTTTAAAGTTGGTGACCTTTCCTACTGTCAGCTTCTGATTCACATTGTCCTGTGCCTTCAAACGAGGCAGGCATGCTTTCGGGGACAAGGTACCCAGAGAGCCAGAAGAAGTTGGGCCTCTCTTGCATCCTTGCAAGTTGATGAGGTGGGGAGAGGAGCTTATATTCTGATGAAAATAAATGCATGCTGAGGCTGAAGGAAAATTTGTGTTGATTTTTTTTTTTTTCAAGGTAGGGTCTCACTCTAGCCGAGGCTGACCTGGAATTCACTCTGTATTCTTAGGGTGGCCTCGTACTCACAGTGATCCTCCTACGTCTGCCTCCCAAGTGCTGGGATTAAAGGCGTTCACCACCACACCCAGCTCCAAAATTTGTTTTGATTTTTAAGATGATAGATATGAATTTTCTTCACACTCTAGCTATTCCCCAGACTAAGGACTTGAATTTATAGGATCTTTCTTTACTTTGGTGGAAAAGTTAGAGATTCATTGTTTCATCTTTTATTTAAATCAGATTTACCTTCATCCTTACACAGCTAGAGCAATTCAAGTATCTTTTCCCCCCTTTTATGTAGTACTGATGATGGAACCCTGTGTCTTGTGCATAGTAGCCAAGTGCTCTACCCCTCCTACCCTGAAGTGCCTCTTAGCATGTGAAACCTCTTCGCTGAGGACATAGGACCTCTTTCATGAGGCTCTGGGTTCCATCTAAAATACCTAAGTAAATAAGCAAGCAAGATAAATCCTCTTGGTCCCATTTTCTCCCCACTGAGAACAGTCCTCTGTGGGTTGGTTTTCTTTCTGTTTGTTTGTTTGTTTGTTTGTTTGTTTGTTTGTTTTTGGACACTTTCTAGGTTCCTGAAGCATGGAATGTGGAAACATTCTTTTCTCAAGGAATTGTTTTGCTATAATAATTTAGATAAGTGCAGGGTTGCCAAGTTATAGAAGCTATAAGGATGGTTAAGAAGACAGAATTTGTTTGCATGTACTTTAAGGCACAGCTGCATGGAATTTGATGGAAAGCAGAGGAACAAGTCCAGGAACGGGAGTGGTGTGTGCAGCATAGAGCTAGAGCCAGGTAGGAAACGCAGTCCAGGGGCTGCTCTTGTAGAGGAGAGAACTAGGCAGCCTTGCAGGGCTGGCCCACTAGAGTGACCCTGTGTGAATAGAGGGTAGTCAGTGTACCCAGTGTCACCATGCAAGGTAATGTATGCACAGAAAGAAATTTGGAGGTTGCTGCCTGCTTATTTCTCATTCTTTTAATCCTATATTTAAGTGTGTTTGCACTGTTCTAGACCCTGGGCTGTAACAGGAAAACATAGAAAATTTCATGCAGTGGATCTAGAGATAAGATCCCAAAATAGTTTAGAAAAGCTAATTCCGGAAGGCAGTTAACCTTGAATAGTTATGATGCAGCCAGGAGCTCAGAAATCTTCGTGCTAAAGCTTACTCTGCAACTGATCAGAGAGCCCTCCCGCCTCTGTGATGTTATTTGTGTGATTACGCTGAGCTTCACTGCCTGGTCAGGCTGATAGAGCAGTTTAGAAGCAACAAATCAGAGAGGTGACGGAGCTATTGAGCAAGAGTATGCCGAAAGCCATCGATACGAGATTATTAGTGAGGATGAAGCAAGCCCATATTCATTTCCATCCGAGATGCAAATACAGTAAGCTTAGCCATCTGGGCCATGTGATATGAGGAGAAGCCGCCATACTGCCTCACTTGCCCCAAGGCTACACTTCTGTGCAAAATAGTGTCACATAGTGCCACTTTTCAGCAACTAATGAATTAATGTCTCTAGCATTGATCATCAAAGGCTGCAGATACCACAAAAAGACAACTGTGTGTCTCATAATGCAAAAAAATACCACCTCACCTATGAATTTGTCTTATGCAGTTTGCCTAAACCATATCTGAATGTGGTCCAGGCTTAATTCAGATTTACAGGAAATCCAAATGGCCAAGAGATGTGTTCTTAATCTACGAAGCCAGGCTCTAGAACTCTGTAGTTAACAAATAGCCCAGTGTCTTCTACATAGGCATTGCAAGAGATAAAAGTATAAGAGGCGTAGAGAGGAATCCAAAGTATGAAAATGTTTTTCAAGATTAATTACTTGCAAAGATGATAATTTAGGGCTGGAGAGTTCGCTTAGCAGTTAAGGCGCTTGCCTGTGAAGGCTAAGGACCCGGGTTTGATTGCCTAGTACCCACGTAAGCCAGATACACAAGGTGGCACATGCATCTGGAGTTCATTTGCAGTGGCTAGAGGCCCTGGCATGACCATTCTTTATATATATCTGCACCTCTCTTACTTACTCTCTCTCTCTCATAAATAAATAAAATATAAACAAAAAATTTAAGATGAGAATTAACTCAGTGGTAAGGCATTTACTAACTTTCACAAGGCTCAGGGTTCAATACCTAGCACTGCCTCCCCCCAAAAGTAATTAATTACAGTGTGTAGATCTTATTTGGACCATAATTTAGATTTAAAAAAAAAACTAAAGAAAACCTTAAGACCACTTAAACAATTGGAAATTGAACCATTGATTTGGTGAAATGAAGGAATGACCAAGTTACAACTAGAATAGTAATGAGTACTTATAAAAATGACCCTAAACAAATGTTAATTGTGGTCAGTAGCTACATTTGGAAAGGCAGAAATGTATGTCACTCTTCCCAGAAGGATTTCCATTGTCAGTGGTTATGATGTAATGAATATTGAAGAGTCAGTGTGATGTAGTACAGAGAACACTTGGAGTTGGGCCAAATGATGGAGTTGCTTACATCTTAGATCCCTCTTCTGTGTCATGGAAGGTTGCTTGTGACACATCTGCTTAAAAACCTCACGAGTCCTGAGTATAGGCAAAGAAGTGTGGTATGTGCACACTGAGTGTCCTGTCTGGCCTTGTTCTCATAAAAAAAAATTAAAAAAAAAAAAAAAGAATTCATTTGCAAGGTTCCTCTGAGAAGAAAAAGTCAAAATGAGGCCAGTCATGAAAGTTAGCATTCTAGTTGTCTAGCATTCTATGCAACTGGCCTTTCTAAGAAAAAAAAAATGAAATATGTCACTCTTTGTGCTTCAAACCACTTAGGAACAAGTTTGGACTGCAGCAAAGCCTGAGGTACTTGTGGTCTATTGTGTCTTCTGACTCCCTTGGCTCCTCTCTCCGCTCACCCTCCCTGTTGTGTGCTACTCGATGTTCCGGAAAGGGTGTGTTGTGCCTTCTTTCCACATGTGCTGCTCTCGGCCAGCTGCCGCTCCTCACAGCCACCTGTCCTTCCTTCACCTTGTGAAGTCTGGACTCCGAGAACTGCATAGCCTTTCTGCCTTGTAGCTCCTAGTGCCCTGCATTTCCCAGCAACAGACTCAAACCACACTCTTGAGTTTCACCCTTGATCTTCAAGAGTGGCCCAGATGGGCTGACAAGATTGATTGAGTGGTTAAAAGCACTTGCTTGCAAAGCTTGGCTGCCCGGGTTCAAATCCCCAGTACTCACATAAAGCCAGATGCACACAGTGGCACGTGAATGTGCAGTTTGTTTGCAGTGGCAGGAGACCCTGGCACAGCCATCTCCCCTCTCTGTTTGCAAATTAATTCATTAGCTACTTAGTTAATTTTTTAAAATCTTTTTGTTTATTCTTATTTATTTATTTGAGAGCGACAGAGAGAGAAAGAGGCAGATATATATATAGAGAGAGAGAATGGGCGCGCCAGGGCCTCCAGCCACTGCAAACGAACTCCAGACACGTGCGCCCCCTTGTGCATCTGGCCTACGTGGGTCCTGGGGAATTGAGCCTCAAACCAGGGTCCTTAGGCCTCACAGGCAAGCGCTTAACCGCTAAGCCATCTCTCCAGCCCTAATTAGTTAATTTTTTAAAAAGAGTAGCCCAGAGCCTAGCACAGAGGAGCTCCATGAGTGCTGTGGGGGAAATGAGAACTATTAAAATCCACGGCTCCTCAGAAGGAGCAGCACAGGTGTCCGTTCCTGTCCCGTGCCCAAATCTGCTTCTTGCAAAGCTCCCCAAGCAGTATTCTGTTAATTTAATACTATTTAATAATTTAATACTATTAAAATATTTTACATTTATTTGCAAGGAGAGAGAGAGAGAGAGAGACAATGAATGGGTGTACCAGGGCCTCTAGCCACTGCAAATGAACTCTAGATGCACACACCAATTTGTGCATCTGGTACTAGGAAATCAAACTCGGGTCACTGGGCATTGTAGGCAAGTGTCTTAACCCCTGAGCCATCTCTCCAGTACCCCGCCTTCTTTTTTAACAGTCCTGGGGACTGAACCTAGGGCTTAGCACATGCTACACAAATGCTCTGCCCATGAACTATATTCCCATCTCCCTTTTTACTTTTGAGGTATTGTCTCACTAGGTTGCCCAAGCTGCCCTTGAACTTGCAGTCCTCCTGCCTTCGCCTGCTGCGTAGCTGGGATTACAGGCCTATGCCACCAGGCCTGGCTTCCTTTTAAATTTGAAGTTGGGGATTATTATTTGATTGCTGTTTACATTGTGCTTCCAAAGTTCAAATTTCCTTTCCCCCCCCCCTTTAACTCAGGCCAGCCTCGAACTTGCTTTATAGCCAAGGATGAAGTTGAGCTCCTGATCCTCCTCCCTGTTCTTCGTAAACGCCTAAATGTCTTATTCTGCTCACTTTTCCATTAAGACTTCTGTTTGCCTATTCCTAGAGCATCCCTTTATGTCAACTTGAAATTGGTTCTGGTGTTAAGTCCTGTTACTTCGCCGAAGGTCTTTGATGCTAGAAAATGTTACATGACCCACATCAACTAGATGCATCCTCACGACAATCTCCTGGGCCAAGAGACTTATGTGGGTGGTCTGTTTTAGCTAGTGCCTCAGCAGTTGAGGGAAAGGTTTGCAAACTTTTCCCCGGGGGAACAGAGTGCTCCTATAGGCTGCTGGCACTCTTGCTTGCCTGCATATTTCCCAGAGAAGTGAAGGTTAAAATGGACACACATATTCTTGGAAAAATGTAAAACTTAGTTGCATTTTAAGATGAAGCACTAAGATTTTATGGAAGAGTTTGAGAGCCAGTGACGTCCCTTCCGGTGCTGCCCTTCCCTATGTATACTGGACTCTGAGCTCTGCCCGACTTCTTCTCTCCTGAGCGCCAGGCTCTGGACCTCCACACTGCTAGCTGGATAAGGCATGGCTCTACTGGTAAAGAGAACATCGTTCCCAAGACACGGTGCTGAGAACCAGCTGCCAGAAGCCCTTTGGAACCCACTTTAAAAAGTATCAAGAACAGCTTATAAGTAATATATCTTAAGTACCTATATATAGTAAATATATTCTAGTCAAACTTATATTCTTATTGAGGCAAAATATTGTATTCAGCTTCGACCAGGCCTCATTATCAAGAGTTCAGCATGTGTGGCATCTAAATTAATGAGCATTTTAACCTTGTGGAAACCTTGAATGTTAGATGTGTCCAGAACAAACCTGTGTTTGAACAGAGTCGCCCAGGGTATCATCTTCCTCATCACTTTCTGTAGGGATTCTATTTCTAATAATGCGAGGCTGATTAGTGTCTGTCTCGTTGGCCTCCCGTCCATGGTGAATCACTGATAATTACATGTTAAAGATTCAGTTCTCTGTCTCATAGCTCATTCTAGAAGCTTCTAATTATTGGTGGTTTTCAGTATATGTCTGTCTGAAGTTCTGTGGCTTAATAAATAGATCTATAGAAAGCTTGTGGGCTTCAGGGGCAAGTAGATGGAGGGGCACTGGTAACCACACCCCCGTGAGCATGTCCCTCCCCACAGTTTGGATAAATTCACAGCTGTTTCCTAAGAAAGGATAAGGATTTGAGTGCCAGTACAGCAAGAGAAGAAATCTTACTTGTTTTAAAATGAGAGATATTCAATATTTCTAGCTTTTGACAGGATTCCTTTTTGAGAGTCCACCAGATCTGGATTTCAGCATCTTCTGCTAAACTTCAGGAGGAAAAAAAGAATCTAGCATGATCAAATCAAAATTAAAAAGCTGTCAGCATTCAAGCCAGACAGCTCACAATAGACAAGAAAAATTGCCTTCCTAGTACTAGCATAATTAGGCCCTAATGCATGCACCCAGGTTTCAAAAATTGTCTTCTGCAGTTAGAAAATAGAACATTGCTTCACATCAGTTTTTGTCATAAAAAGAACCAAGTAGTATTAAAAAAAAAAACTTGGTCTGGAGAGATGGCTTAGTGGTTAAGTTGCTTGCCTACGAAGCCTAAAGACCCAGGTTCTATTCCCAGTGCCTACATAAGCCAGGTACACAGGTGGCACATGCATGTGGAGTTCATTTGCAGTGGATAGAGATCTTTTTCTCTTTCTGTCAAATAAATAAATAAGTAAAATATAAAAAAACAAACTTGTGAAAACCATCAACTAGTCAATTCCAAGTTTTCTTTGGTCAATCAAATAGCTTTTTGAGTTCATCAGAATATAATTTTTAACCTCAAATTGCTATTTATCATATTTTTCATAAGATATAAAAAGTTTTCCAAAAGTTGAATATCTGAAAGTGAGGCCCCTCCATTTTTTTTGAGGGTTTTCTTTTTTTCTTTTTTCTTAAGACAGGTCCTTATTCTGTAATCCAGGCTTTCCTCAAACTCAAAACAATCCTCCTGCCTTGGCCTCTACAGAGCTGGGATTACAGATAAACCAACCATGTCCAGCAAGATGCTTCTTTTTCCCCCCATATTTCTGTTTATTTATTTTGAGAAAGAGACAGAAAGAGAGTGTGTGCATAAGGGCCTACCTCTGCTGCAAATGAACTTCAGAGGCATGTGCCACTTTGTGCATCTGCCTTCTTATGGGTACTAGGAAATTGAACCTGGGCCCTCAGCTTTGCAAGCAAGTGCTGAGTCATCTCTCTACCCCAAGATCTTTCTTAAAATAAGGTAGCTCTCAATCTGAAAGGTGTATACTCAAATCCTCTCTTTTGGGAATTCAGGTGAAACATTTTTCTATTACTTTTCTTATAATGCAGTTGCTCACTTGACTTGCTTTTAAGACATTTGGAGAATCATAGTTTCTAGCCATCTCAAACTTGTCTAAGGACATAACATATAATCTTAAAATATGATATAAAACATATTACTGCTGATTTAGGAAAAAATTAATATTTTACTTTTTGAGGTTACAGTTAATAGGTGAGCACAGATGTTCTTATGGCCCTTTCCTTGGTACTATATTTTAGCCATACATGCAGAAGTAATAGGATCAGGCTTGCTTATGTCAGTCTTGCTTAAAGAAATAGGAAAAGGAACATGTGTTTCTCACAAATAGGCTGTCAGAATTACTGGCCAATCATAGAGAGTCTGGACTTCATTCAAAAATATGATTTTGAAGTGCTGTTACTGTCATGCAAAGATCATAATCATTCTCAGTGTTTTATTTTAAAATTATACTTTTTTATTTTGTTTTGTTTGTTTGGTTTGGTTTTTTGAGGTAGGATCTTGCTCTAGCCCAGGCTGACCTGGAATTCACTGTTTAGTCTCAGGCTGGCACTGAACTCATGGCCATTTTCCTACCACTGCCTCCTGAGTGCTGGCACTAAAGGTGTGTGCTACCATACCTGCCTTAAAGTTATATGTTTAATCTGGTTGCATAGTACCTTTCATAAAAAATACTTTAGAAATTTAATTCATTTCTCATGCCATGCATCTTCTGACATTTTCATGATAAGCTATCTTGCTTATAGGCATTCTGCTAAAATGGAGGGCTTGGTTGTGTTCTGACATGATCTCTGTTCTGAAGGTTTATGTGGTTCTTGTAACTTCCTCTGGGAACAGTCTGTGGATACTTTGTAAGTTTTATTCTTTCATGAAGAACATTACAATAACTTCTTCATTGAATTATGGATAGTCTACAATCTGCTAGAGAAATGATAGTTTAACTCTAAGCTTTTAGGTAAAGACATTGGTCTATTAAAAATACATGTTCTTTTTAAAAATACATTTTATTTTCTTATGTATTTGAGGGAGAGAAAGAGTGAGAATGGGAGCGTCAGGGCCTCTAGCCACTACAAACGAACTCCAGATGCATGCCCCTTGTGCATCTGGCTTACATGGGTCCTGGAGATTCGAACCAGGATCCTTTGGCTTTGCAGGCAAACAACCCCTAAGTCATTTCTCCAGCCCGAAATGTATGTTATTTATTGCCTAAATGTGAATGAAAAAGCATATTCATGAAGCAGAAATTGTGCTTTTTTCTTGTATAAAAATGATAAAGTAGCAATTATTTTTCTTTTGCTTTGATGTGTGCCTCTCTCTCTTTCTTTTTCAATACTGGAGATCAGATGCAGTGTCTTGCACATGCTAAGCCAGTGCTCTACCACTACGCTGTATTCCCAGCTCTTTGCAAATATGTATTTTACTTTTATTCTGATGTTGTAAGAGGAAATACTGATATTCCCGTTCCCTTTGATCTTTGCTTTGTCTCTCAGTGTGGCTGTCACCAGGTCCAGAGATGTGCCTTCCTTCGGACCTCCCATCCCTAAAGGGGTCACTTTCCCCAAGTCAAATGTGTTCAGGGACTTCCTTTTGGCCAAAGTGATTAATGCAGAAAATGCTGCTCATAAATCAGAGAAGTTCCGCGCCATGGCAACTCGGACCCGCCAGGAATACCTGAAAGACCTGGCAGAGAAGAATGTCACCAACACGCCGATCGACTCTTCTGGCAAGTTCCCATTCATTTCTCTAGCTTCCAAGAAGAAGGAGAAGTCCAAGCCATATCCAGGAGCTGAGCTCAGCAGCATGGGGGCCATTGTGTGGGCTGTGCGTGCCAAGGACTACAACAAGGCTATGGAGTTAGACTGCCTCCTGGGAATCTCCAATGAGGTCATTGTGCTCATCGAACAGGAAACGAAGAGTGTGGTTTTCAACTGCTCCTGCAGAGATGTGATAGGGTGGACTTCCAATGACACTAGCCTCAAAATATTCTATGAGCGAGGAGAGTGTGTTTCAGTGGAGAGTTTTATTAGTAACGAAGATATCAAAGAAATTGTCAAAAGGCTCCAGGTAAGTCTTTTCTGTCCCTTTCCTCACGTGCAAGTTCTCTTTCCTAAGCTTTCAGTAAACTAGATCCAAGTTACTGAAGTTTGGGTTGCTTAATTAGCTACTCTGGAAACCCCCCTGATGATGGGTGAAGCATCAGTTTGTTCAGGGCTTGTGTTTTCCATCATTTATCAAGGAACATACGCGCACAAGTAGGGGAGGACACATTGACTGCATTTATGTTGGAAACTCATGTGCATATGGCCTGATCCCACTGCTGGGGTGACTGATGTTGCGGCCCGGCCAGTCTGCTGTGCTTGTTGAAAAGAGTTGTTGATTATTTGCTGCCTTGGGTTTTTTTTTTTTTTTTAAAGGGCAGTTGAGTAGCAAAATACTGGTTTTCTTTGCTGCCAGCTCCCTGTGGGTCTTGCTCAGAGCTTTCCTTGTCACTGAGCTCTTTAGATGCCCTTGTGTGTTGCTTTTGACCTAATGAATAGAGGATAGTGAAGGGGAAACAGCCAGTCTACCCTTTAGCTGACAGCAGAGTCTATAGGAATAAGCCTACTTGTACTGTTTTCCCAGTTCCTTATCTACCACTTGATAACTTACAACATTATACCCCATTACCTTTCATTTCTTTGTCTAGTTTGTTTCAAAAGGTTGTGAATCAGTGGAAATGACTCTGCGAAGAAACGGGCTAGGACAGCTTGGCTTCCATGTCAACTATGAGGGCATCGTGGCAGACGTGGAGCCCTACGGCTATGCGTGGCAAGCAGGGCTGAGGCAGGGCAGCCGCCTGGTGGAGATCTGCAAGGTGGCAGTGGCCACCCTGAGCCACGAGCAGATGATTGATCTCCTGAGAACATCAGTCACAGTTAAAGTTGTCATCATTCCCCCCCATGACGACTGCACCCCACGGAGGTAGGTCCGAACTGACCAGTGTGCTCTTGACTTGAGGGCAGGGTTTGTGCGCCGTGTAGAGCAGCTCCTAGCAGGTCGAGAGGCAGGGCGGCGTGGTGGGCAGTGGTTGACATAGAAGGCTGAAAGCTACTCCATAGAACGTCTGATCAAGTCCCTTTCAGCATGCGGCACCAGCAGACAGAAAGAACGACTAACTGGGGCCAGTCCCAGGTTTGCATCTCTGGATTTAAAGTGTTGCTGTTCCCGATACAGACGTCTGGCAATGTCCATCTTAAGCATCTCAAGCGGTCAGATTTTTCCTTTGTGTTCTGTGATGTTCACATTCTTCCCGCCATCCTGTTTGTACCCAGCTGCTGTCCAACACTCAAAGTGTTGTCTTGAGCCCTTCTGTCTGCTTGGACAGCTGAGAGTGAGTTGCAGGCTCTTTCCTGAGTGCATCTGCAAGGGCCAGGAAGTGGCCCAGTGAGGCAGTTTGGTCTCCAGCCTCCTTCAATGGAAAGCCCAGGAGCACCTGCCTGCCTTGCTCCTGCCAAGCTAGCAGCACTGTCGAGAACTCAATTCCTCTGCCTCTGGGGAAGATGGTTGATGGAACAAATTTAATCAACTGCTTCTTTTCTCCTTTGGGCTTGTGCATACTATTTTTGCTGGTTTTTTAAAGAAATGTAATTTATTATTTAAAGCCATTATTTTCAAAGACTTTCTGTTAAACTTTGGTAATTAATTCTTAAGCCTTTCAACTCCAAGACACAGTTCTTTTTCCTGTTTATCCCCAAATAACCAGTCATGTGCCTGAGCATTCATTGGTTTATGATTAGCAGATGGTAGAAACCTCTTTATAGGAGATTGTTTCTTCCTTAAAGACTCAGCACTGTGGCAACCTGAACAGATTTTATCAGCAGCCAGCCTTCCCTCAGAGTAGCATTTCCTAAGCTGTTTATCACCTAGATGGCCCAGGGTTCCTATGCTTAGGTCAAGATAGAATGAAATACTTTAGTCTGAAGGGTCAAGAAGTATTCTCTTTTGGGTGGATGGATTTCTAAAGAGATCCGATTGCATATGTATAGCCTTCTGTTTCAGCTGATTTGGGGTGGAGTGTTCTGAAGGCACCCCACACATGTGCTCTCGTGGATGACCAGGTCTTGTGAGCCCTACTTGTTTTTCTGGCTTCCTCACATGCATCGTTCGTGTTAAGCATTCTGTCCACCTGGGACTCAAAACACAGCTCCGAGTGGCTCAGCAGGCAGCTGGGCCCTTGCCTGGTATACTCTCCAAGTGCCCTGCTCCACTGTCACCTGTCTGCTGTCCCTTGGTTTCCTGAAAACAGACAGTTCCAATCTGGAGAAAATAACCAAGCGTCTGAATGGGCAACCTGGACTATGCCATTCTGAGCTATGAGAAAGAAAGCCTGTAGACCTCATGCTACTGCCATTTCTAAGCTGCTAGGTTTGTCTGGGGGAGCCAACAGGAAGTAGGTTAATGTGCAGGTGGACATAATGGGGCCACCTTGCTGACACTGGAACTGCGTAGTTGTTAGCAGGAAGGTAGGTCAGAAGACCTGCCCAGAAAGGTAGGATAGACCAGCGATAAGAGTGGTTTATCTCCATCTGTGTTCTAGACTGGTTTTATCATCTTCCCTGTGTTGGCTGAATATTTTGCATTAATGTTCCAGATCCTAGAAAAAACACTACTGTATGGATTAGTGCATTCAGTCCTTACAGCAATCCTGTGAGGTAACAGCATTGTCATTATTCTTGTTTAAGAGAAACCCATTAGCTTCCCAAGCTCATCTGGCACGTTGAGTCCACCTTCAGAGTCTGAGCTCATGGGTCTGTAAGCTCTGTAGACCCCTGCCTTTCTCACTGATATAAGCAGCACAGAGGTGTAGGTAAGACTAGCTTTCTTTTGGGGACAAAAACCTTGATTTGAAGGACTGCTGATTCTCATGGTGTCACTTCTCTCACTGATGGCTTTTAAGTAACCACTGTGACATCTTTGTGGACAGAGATGGATGGCAGTCAGTGCAGGTGGCTCCCACACTTGTCTCATCCGTCTTCCTCTCCCAGCACCACTGGAACCTACCATCATCTCATAGCCCACCTTGCTCCCAGGACGAGTTGGCAGATGCCAGGCCAGGGGACTGGGTAAAGACTTAAGCTCCTTTGCGCAGGTGCAGAACCACACTGTGAAGATGCCTTAGGAGGTCTGGAAGGCTGCTCCCCTTCCCGGGAACCGTGGAAACATCTACATCCCGTTACAGTTTTCAGCAGAATAGGATAATGCCCCTCTGTCGTCGTCTCCCCTGCACTTCACACCCCGCTGCTGCTTTCCCAGCGACCAATCTCTCTGTGCTGGACTAGTCCCTCACCTGTGTGGAGCTGCCCTGCTGCGTGTTCTCAGTGACACCGGGACCCTCTGGAAGTCACAGGAGCCACCGACTAACCATGTGCCATACAAAACCCTGAGTTCATGTGTGCACATGGGAGAGTCAGTTTTGAAGAGACGGATTTAAATATAGATATGGAAACTAGTTTAATAATAATAAAAAAGTAAAATAGGGACATTTCCCCTGATTATAGAAGATAAGCAGACCTCTGTGAATTGCTTCTAAACTGCAGGGATCGAAAGAACAGCCAATTCTTTTAGCTCATACCATGTGCTAGGTAGTTTTTGTTTTGCTTTTTTCTTCCTCTAAATCCGTTTTGATTTAAATGGCGATGACGAGGCTGGGTGTGGTGCTGCCCAAAGAATGAGCAGACACCTGCAAGACGGCGTGATGCCAGGAGACTCCACCTCCTCCCTCGGCCCTCTGTCGCCATGGCCTGGGGAGGTGGTGACAGAGGCCCGTGTCCCTGACCTCTGAGATCTCAAGTCATCCTGTTGACAAGAGGAAAATACCTGGCTCGCAGACTCAGTTGAGAAGCTGTGGATGGAACTACGTGGGGGTGCTGGACCTTTATGCAGGGAGGGACACTAGCCTGTGGTTGATAAAGACAGCAATCAAGAGCCATTCAAGAGCTAAAAACAAACAATTACATAAAAAGACCAAATTACCTTTCTCTTTCTCCTAAAGATTTTGGAATCAAATTATCTTCTAATTAAGAATAGGTCACGGAGTGTTTTCTTCCTTTCAAAGTGGGAAAGCACGCTGCTTTTGAGCTTTAAAAGGCTATTAGAGCACATCTGGTTCAGATCTCCTTTTTCAGATGAACTCCCATTGAAAGAAGTGGTATGTTTTTTTAAGAGCTGAAGTCACATGGCTTATAGGGACCAAGCTGTCCTCAAACATAGGGCTTTTCTGACGTAGGAAGCCAGTGTGGAGATGTTCAGCCATTTCTCTGTATTCCACAGTGCCTGTGTGAGAGAACAATGAGAAGGAGAAAAGAGAAAGCTAGAAAGGAGGAAAGGACTGACAGATAAAATGGAATAGCTTTTTAGTTCCTTCGTGGACTCCGTGGGTCAGCCTTTGTCACTTTTAGCACTGGAATTATAATTCCTGCTGCTTATCACTTTCCCCTTGCATTTATAAAAGGAATTGAAGGTTCCTTTTTGTTGTACACTCCGAGTGAGATGTGAGCACCTTGTAAGTGGAGGCTGAACAGGAGCTGGAGTGGTATTCTGTAATAAGTGACTACAAGACAAGCCTGCAGGTAAACAAATTCTGTGTTGGCCTCAACTTGTCCACCCATACAGCCAGTGGAAGGGTAGTGCCTCCGACATGAAGGAGCTATAATGTGGCTAGATTAGCGCCTGGGCTGTTGCACGTTCTCTGTATCACTTCACCTCTAAACACTACTTCAGATGATAAGTGAAGAGCCTTTCACAACCATTTGTGCATGGCCTCAAAACAGGCAGTTAGCTTTGGTCTTTAGTGTAACTGTCCCCTCTTGGTTCCCTCTAGCCTTCTTGGGTTTTGCTGACAAGAGGCCAGGAAGCCAGAGGCAGTTCCCTTGCCATGAAGCCAGTCTATCAGGTTCACAAGAACATGAAACACATGAATAAATTTTCAATACTGATCACAAAGTGATATAGCCTTTTTAGGCATGTTGGGTTAAATAAAATGTATTAACTTAATTTGATTATTTTTCTTACCTTATAAAAGTTAACTTGCAGTTGTGGCTCGTAGGTACATCTCCTTCCACTGTCTTCACGCTCACTGTGCTCGTCTCCAGCAGACCTCACGGAGAGTGCTCTGTACCGCCCTCCTTGCCGAAGCTCCCACCTGTCCCCAGTCCTCGTAATTCCATTGAGACAGGACATGATTCTTCTCCTCAGTGCTGAAACTCAGCTGCAGAGACTGACTTAATGCTTTAGTGGGAGTAGAACTTTCTTCTGTCAGGTTACTGACCAAATCTCCCCTTGTGGTTCAGATATAAAGAATGGAGTGTGGGTTCCAGATTTTCCAAGTGTCAGGGTTTCACGTGGTGCAAACAGTGGGGCAGAAGTGACAAGATCTTGCCTATCATTAATTTCACTGACGTAGGCCTGCCCTGGGAAATTTCTTTAAAAAAAAATAAAGTCTGGTTTCAGATCATGCTTTGTACTCCCTGGGGATTTAATAATTGCATATTCTATAATTGCTCCCCTCCAACCCCCACCCCCCGGGGTGTGTGTGCTAAATTTGACTCTCAGTTTGGATTTCAAGATTTCTCCTGACTTAATTTCCTGACTCTCGGGATAGTAACACATTTAAAACTACACTCCCTTTCAGATCCCCAACTGTGATACTGTGCAAAGGTGTGTAAAGCCCATTGTTTCCTCCAAGGCCACATGCACCAGGTCTGTCCCCCGTCCAAGGTCCCTGTCCTTTCCCCCTCAGCGCTGCTCAGCCCACTTTGCTCCCAGTTGGCTTTAGAGACAACGTATCGCAGACTCCACAGTTGGGATTGAGTTTAGGAAAATACTAGTGTGATTCTTTCAGAGTTCTTGGTTTTGAAGGAAAATCATCACGAGTTTAAAAATTGAAAGAGGGCTCAACACAAAGAATGATGAAGGTTTAGATTCATTGAAGTATTAATGAAAAATCAGTATTAATTGTTTTTCTCCCTGGTCTTTCCTGGCAATAGGAGTTGCTCCGAAACCTACCGCATGCCGGCGATGGAGTATAAGATGAATGAAGGTGTCTCGTATGAGTTCAAGTTTCCCTTCCGAAATAACAACAAGTGGCAGCGGAATGCCAGCAAGGGAGCTCATTCCCCTCAAGTCCCATCCCAGGTGCAGAGTCCCATGACTTCACGGCTGAACGCTGGGAAAGGAGACGGCAAGATGCCGCCTCCAGAAAGAGCTGCCAACATTCCTCGGAGCATCTCCAGTGATGGGCGCCCACTGGAGAGGCGGTGAGTGTGGCTCTGGGTCTGGACCCCAGATATAAAAAAATACCAGCCCCATGGGCATGAGCTCTGGGCCTGCCCATGGTTTTCTAGAATTCCAGAAGTAAAGCTGAAGTGGGCACAAGTTTCTTTCAACGCATGGTATGTTCTAGAGCAAAGACGCATTCTAAGAAAGCATTTGGCCCCATGCAGTAGTATTTGTTTGTGCTTTGCTCTTTAATTCCTGTATGATTATCAACAGAAATTATCACTGCACACTTAGTAACCAGATGGGTTAGAACTTACTAGCTCTTGAGGTGACAGTGACAATATTTTTATCTTTGGCAGTTTCATTGTTTTGGGACAGGTGACAGGGTAGCAACTGAATATAGGTTTTTGTTTGAATGTCTATATTTCTGTCACTTTATTTGAAAAGAATTTTGGGAAGGGAAAACTGGGGCCACTCCTATTATTCTGAAAGTAGAAGAAAGCAGGCCAAAAACACTTACTGTGAGTGAAATAAGCAAAAGGAACAGGGACAGGGATGCTGGGGCGTGTGGAGGCAACGGGCTGCGGTCAGTGGATCTCCCCCCAATGCTAACTGCATTTACGAGTGTGCCCTCAGTTCCCTGGGGGCAGCAGCACCTCGAGCTAGACTCTAGGCTGAAGTTAAACTAGATCAAGTCCTCTCAGAGTGTGAGTAAGTTGTAAGTCTGTGATTGAGCTGCCTCCGGGGCTGAGTGTGTGCCCGTAGAGTCAGTGTAAATCTGCAGGTGCCTACTGCCAGCTGCTTCTTTGTGTCCATCTACTACCCTTTCCTCACTAGCCTTGTATCTCAGGTTGTTCCTGAGGAAACCTTCCTTTACAGCTGAGCCTGTGTTCCATTCCAGGATCTGTGGTGGTAGAAGAGTCTGTGAAGCCAAAATGTGATCCTTACTCATCTGAGCAGCAGAATCAGGGCCAAAAAGAACAGGCTAACAAGGAAAATGTCTCCAGACATGCAGTCATTGGTCTGCTTCAGGAACACAGAGCTGAGTATGGAGAGGCCACACTGTGGAGTCTTCTTCTGTAGTCTAGCTTTTGAGCTATTTTGTAAAATATGGTCACATAGCCATCTCAGCATATGAGGGTGCCAAACAGAAATGTTTATTAAAAAAATAGTAGTGTTCTTTCTAAAATCCTTCACTGGGGCTGCAGAGATGGCCCAGTGGTTAAAGACACTTGCTTGTAAAGCCTGACTTCCTGGGTTCGATTCCCCAGTACCCATGGAAGGAAAAGTGTCACATGCTTCTGGCATTTGTTTGCAGTGGCAGGAGGTCCTGGCACACCCGTTCTGTATGTGTGTATGTGTGTCTGTCTGTCTGTCTCAAAACGATAAATAAAATACTAAAATTCCTCACTGAACTCCAGAGGTTTATCTCAATAGAAGACACTTTACCCGAAGTAGCCCTGCTCCCATGCGCTCCCCTCTTGTTTTCGTTACTTTTGAGGAGGAAAAGCATCCAGGAGATCACTGAATATATTCTTTGTTCTAGTCATTCCAAAGTTGGCTCTTCCTGGGGTGTGTTAACCATAACTCACGGTTTGGCTCACGCTTTGAAAGATGAGCCCAGGAAGCCATTGTCTGAAGGGACCTTACCTCCCCTGCCTGTGTTGTGCTCTTCCTCTGCCTTCAGAAGTGAGGTCACTTGAGTCATTTCCTTTCATAGCATTCCATGTGATAAAGTAGTGAGATGTATTTTGATTCTGTGTTGAATTTAATTTCTGCAGCAGAAGCTAAAGCTTGCCACAGCACTGAGTTAGCTGACCTCTAGAAATGGAAAATTGTTTTGTGGCTGATTGTCTTGCAGCACAAGCAGCTTTCAGTGCTAGAAACACAGGGCCCCATTTTTCCACAAGAGCTTCTCAGGTTCTTGATGAGATTCCTGTGTGTGCATCTGCCTGCCTCCTGTGGCGAGTGTGCCCAGTGAGCGTGTACCCAGTGAGTGTGTACCCAGTGAGTGTGTGCCCAGTGAGCATGTACCCAGTGAGTGTGTACCCAGTGAGCGTGTACCCAGTGAGCATGTGCCCAGTGAGTGTGTACCCAGTGAGCGTGTGCCCAAGGACTATGTAACCCTGCTCACTGCCCCCTTGGGACTTCTGAGTTCCTTAGATGAGGATTTCAGATCTGGGATGCCTTGTGAAATCTCAGACTGACATTTTCAAGCTCCTAAGTTTTGGTCACCTTCATGTTGAAGGGCATGGGAGTCTTTTATGAAAATTAGAATTTAGACTCCTTTCCCACCATTCCTGGTTCTCATTGACATTATACTTTTTTTTTTTAAGTTTAACTTCAAAATATAGAGGATGGGTGATTTGAGAAGCTTAGCTTTGTTATGACTACATGAACATTTGGGCATAGAGCAAATTAGTCATTGTAACATTCACTGGGAGACTCCCTGGTCCTTCATGAGTCCTGGGTTCATAAAGTTACCTTGTAAGGAACATTCCCCCTGAAATGGGGTGAAAATGTAACGGAAAAGTTAAATCATTCCCTTTGTAGGAGTACTGAGATGTGGAAGGGAGGCCCCTCGCTGGGCCTCACCTTTGTCCATTTGACTTCTTTAGCATGCCAGCCTTGTCCTGAGCACCTGAGACATTTATGAAGTATGGGATGGGCCTTGTAAATGAATCAGGAATAGTTAGAACACACGTCAGGGATCTGCAGAACCATGAGGCTTGCCCTATAGTTGCTTCATTCCACTCCTTTTTCTGCCTCCAAAAGTTGTGCATAACTGTAGAGAAAGGCAATTGCGGTTACCACTGAGGTGGGGAACGCAGCTGCTACAGTCTCCTCTGCCTTCTCACCGCGGCCGTGTCCACACAGTCCACTTCAGATGAGACAGCCTTGTCATCACGGCCGTGTCCACACAGTCCACCTTAGATGAGAGAGCCTTGTCACCGCGGCTGTGTCCACAGTCCACCTCAGATGAGAGAGCCTTGTCACCGCGGCCGTGTCCACACAGTCCACCTCAGATGAGACAGCCTTGTCACCGCGGCCGTGTCCCACAGTCCACCTTCAGATGAGACAGCCTTGTCACCGCGGCCGTGTCCACACAGTCTACTTCAGATGAGAGAGCCTTGTCACCGCGGCTGTGTCCACAGTCCACCTCAGATGAGACAGCCTCTGTCACCACGGCCGTGTCCACACAGTCCACTTCAGATGAGAGAGCCTTGTCATCACGGCCGTGTCCACGCAGTCCACCTTAGATGAGAGAGCCTTGTCACCACGGCCATGTCCACACAGTCCACTTCAGATGAGAGAGCCTTGTCATCATGGCCGTGTCCACACAGTCCACCTCAGATGAGAGAGCCTTGTCACCGCGGCCGTGTCCACAGTCCACTTCAGATGAGAGAGCCTTGTCACCGCGGCCGTGTCCACACAGTCCACCTCAGATGAGAGAGCCTCGTCACCACGGCCGTGTCCACACAGTCCACCTCAGATGAGACAGCCTTGTCACCGCGGCCGTGTCCACAGTCCACTTCAGATGAGAGAGCCTCGTCACCGCGGCCGTGTCCACACAGTCCACTTCAGATGAGAGAGCCTCGTCACCGCGGCCGTGTCCACACAGTCCACTTCAGATGAGAGAGCCTCGTCACCGCGGCCGTGTCCACACAGTCCACTTCAGATGAGAGAGCCTTGTCACCGCGGCCGTGTCCACACAGTCCACCTCAGATGAGAGAGCCTTGTCACCGCGGCCGTGTCCACACAGTCCACCTCAGATGAGAGCCTTGTCACCACGGTCGTGTCCACACAGTCCACCTCAGATGAGAGAGCCTCGTCACCGCGGCCGTGTCCACACAGTCCACCTCAGATGAGAGAGCCTTGTCACCACGGCCGTGTCCACACAGTCTACCTCAGATGAGAGAGCCTTGTCACCGGGGCCGTGTCCACACAGTCCACTTCAGATGAGAGAGCCTCGTCACCATGGCCATGTCCACACAGTCCACCTCAGATGAGAGAGCCTTGTCACCGCGGCCGTGTCCACATAGTCCACCTCAGATGAGAGAGCCTTGTCACCGCGGCCGTGTCCACATAGTCCACCTCAGATGAGAGAGCCTTGTCACCGCGGCCGTGTCCACACAGTCCACCTCAGATGAGAGAGCCTTGTCACCGCGGCCGTGTCCACACAGTCTACTTCAGATGAGAGAGCCTTGTCACCGCGTCCACAGTCCACCTCAGATGAGAGAGCCTCATCACTGCGGCCGTGTCCACAGTCCACTTCAGATGAGAGAGCCTCGTCACCGCGGCCGTGTCCACAGTCCACTTCAGATGAGAGAGCCTCGTCACCATGGCCATGTCCACACAGTCCACCTCAGATGAGAGAGCCTCGTCACCGCGGCCGTGTCCACACAGTCCACCTCAGATGAGACAGCCTCGTCACCGCGGCCGTGTCCACACAGTCTACTTCAGATGAAAGAGCCTTGTCACCGCGTCCACAGTCCACCTCAGATGAGAGCCTTGTCACCACGGCCGTGTCCACACAGTCCACCTCAGATGAGAACATTCAGCCCCTGACAGCCACCTTTCAGGTGTATGGAGTAGATTATTTTCTTTTAACACCAAACTCAGGATCTTTGCAACAGAGTGAGGTGTGTTGGCATCTTGAGTTTTTAGCAGGAATTCCTCAGCTGGATAGGGTTCTTTGTGCATTGCTAAGAAACTGGCACATCAGAACCAACCTCATTTGGCATCTAAAATCACATCCTGTTTTGTTGGAATATGAGAGTTTTATGCTCCCCATAAATTCCGATTACTGTATTTTGGAGCATTTCTGGGAATGTATTTGTTAACAACATTAATATTTATTTAAAAGAAATAGGTAATACGATGCAGTTGCTATTTTGGCCTCAAGTTTAGCGCTTAAGGGTGGGATCGGAGTAAAAATAACTGGCTGTAGCACACTGAACTTGATACATTGCTGTGTTTAAACATAACACGGGATCAGCAGTAACCCCTGGTCTGGGTTAAATATGCTGGAAAAGTCTGGTCATTCCAGAGGCTTTTATAAACAACAGTCATTTGAGCATATACAAGGATTTTCCTTTCTCCTCTTTTTAAGTAAAGTTATCACCAACATTTATTGTAATATTTGATATAAGAGCTCACTGAACCACAGGCACACCAAATGCCATCTCCCTCCATCACAGTTGCATGACTAGCCATAAGAACCCCCACCTCAGAGTTTTGTGGGACGGCTCTGGTCGAGGCCGCATCAGTTTTGTGTCTTCAGAGCCATTGGATCTGCTTCATCTGAAGCGGGTTTGCCGCTCCTTTTCTTCAGACTTCTTCCTGCTGCTCTGGCTGGGGTGGGGCCTCCACAGGACCATGCTCTGGTTGGGATGGGCACTGCCTCTAGAACCATATGTAAAAGTCTCCAAGATGGCATTGTTGAGAGGTGCCATGAGACCTAGTGGGAAGTCCTTAGGTCACTGGGCCATTTTGTCACAGGGAAAGTCTCTCCTCTCTCTGCTTCCTGGCTGGGGATATGAGTACTCACTCTAACATAAACCCCTGGGGCCTGTGCCACATTCACTAAACCAACGGAGCTGCCTGGTCTTGAACTTGAGCTCAGAACTATGAGTTATAAATAAACCTTCTTTTCCTTATAAGTAGCTTGTTTTAGGTTTTTTTTTTTTTAATTTTACTCATTTGGGAGGGGTCCAGATAAACAGAACGGACACACCAGGGCCTCCAGCCTCTGCAAAGGAACTCCTGACGCGTGTGCCACCTTGTGCATCTGGCTTACGTGGGTCCTGGGGAATTGAAACTGGGTCCTTTGGCTTTGTAGACAAGCGCCTCAATTGCTAAGCCATCTCTCCATCCCTGTTTCAGGTATTTTAAAAAATATTTTATTTAGGGCTGGAGAAATGGCTTAGCAGTTAAGGCACTTGCCTGCAAAGTCAAAGGACCCAGGTTCAGTTCCCTAGGACACACATAAGCCAGATGCACATGTGTCTGGAGTTCATTTGTAGCAGCTGAAGGCCCTGGTGCGCCCATTCTATCTGCCTCTTTGTCTCCTCTCTCTCACTCTCAAATAAATAAAATAAAAAATAGAATTTAAAATATGTATTTATTTTAGAGAGAGAGAGAATGGACACACCAGGGCCTCTAGCCACTGCAAACTCCAGATGCATGCGCCACCTTGTGCACCTGGCTTACATGGGTACTAGGAAATCAAACCTGGGTCCTTAGGCTTCAGAGGCAAGCTCCTTAACCACTAAGCCATCTCTCCAGCCCTCTATTTCGGGTGTTTTGTTTGTAGTAATGTGAAACTAATGGATGCACTTGTCTTTCTAAACTTTATCCTTAGCTTGTTTTAGTCATCAGCTTTTTATTTTTCGTCTGCCTCATCACCCTGAAGTTTTTCACTCATTTTTGACTTTCAATCCCACATTTTGCAATATATCTACGGGTCATCTGCTTCATTAGCCCAGTCATCACCTCAGGTTCTCTAATCGACTTTGTTTTGCCTTGTCTGCACTTTCAGCTTTCATGTTCGGACACCTGGCCATCGAGTGCGCATCCGCATGTCTCACATTTACAAGTCCAAATTGACCTGCCCTTCTCCCGCCCTTCTCTTCCCACTTCTTCCTCCTTGGTCAATGGCTTTGCCATCTGCTCTGGTACCCAGAGTTGACCTAGATTTCACAATCCGCCTCCCCTGTGCCCTCATCTCCACCCTTCCTTCAGTCACCTGGCTCTAGGAGTCTCCAGTTTTCTCCAGAGTTCATTTCTAAGCTTCCTTTTTCCTATTGCCTCAGAAGCTCGTATTTCATGCAAAGATGTGCCTTGGACCAGACCTGTCGGGCTCCTGCACCTTTCTCAAGGGCAGTCAAACCCCAAGCTTGGTTGTTACCATCCATAAGTCAGCCTGCTTCTCTGCCTATCCTGTTCCCCGTCATCGTCACCTCTTCCCTCCCCACATACACACTTACCCTAGTCTCTGACCTGTGAGTGAGTCTACTCAAAAGTGCGCTGTTCTCTTAATATGAGAACATGCTTTAATGTGATCCTGTCCCACCCCTCCCCTACCCCTATTTCACTTAGCACCCTCCTCTTCCCAATAGTCCTTCTTCTGTTCTGATGTCTCATTCTGTTTATCCTCCTCCACCCTGTGTCAGTGTTGATGGGCTCAGAACAGAGCACCATCCTTGTCTTCTAAGACAAGCAGGCTGGCTTTGAGTAGGTGCCCACTGAGTAACTGGGGAACAAAAGTAAGCTCAGGAGAAAATAAACTGAAAGTTAGATAAAGAAAATGCTTTGTAGTATGTTAAAACTATAGCATTACAAAGTATATTCTGGGCTCAGCGGTTAAGGGGCTTGCCCATAAAGCCTAATGACCCAAGTTTGATTCCCCAGTACCCATGTAAAGCTAGATGCATAGTGACACATACATCCAGAGTTCATTTGCAGTGGCTGGAGGCCCTGGTGTACCCATTCTCTCTTTCTGCCTGGTGTGGTGGCTCATGCCTTTATTCCCAGTGCTTGGGAGACCAAGGTAGGAAGATTGCTATGAGTTGGAGGCTAGCCTGAAACTAAGGTCAGCCTAGGCTAGAACAAGACTCTACCTTGAAAAACAAATATATATATATATATATATATATATATATACATATATATATATATATACACACACACACACACACACACATATACATGGCTTTCCTTGGCTTGAAAATGGGCTCCAAGCATCCCTTCTCCCTTTGCATTGGAGCTAGCATGCTCTGACATCCAATGTTGGGGTTAGAGTTTATATGATTGCTAGATGATTCTAAGAATGGCTGCTCTTTAGGCACTCAGAGAATGACACAGCAACATGAGCTTGCCACAGCTGCCAGGGTCCTTTGAAATGGCCCAGGAAATGACAGGCACATGTCCCAGAGCGGCCCCAGCTCAGGCCCCTGAGCTGCCCACCAGCCCTTACCCTTGCCTCGTATGTGCGCTCAGCCTTAGGAAGCCTTCCCACAGCATCGTCGTCTTGTGGAGCCTCGTGTGTTGTGCACCCTGCCCAGAAACTTGAGTGCTGTGGGACTATGGCTAGAGCTCCCCAGCAGAGGCTGATGGATCTGACTGCTGCCTCACCTTGCTAAGCATGGGGCAGGCCAGTGTGTTCCCCAGCAGGTGTGTAGTCTGCACTGACAGGGTCAGTGTTGTAGCTGACTTTGGTGGGGCAGAGGATGAGCTCAGGTTGTCTGTCGTGCTGAGTAAAACGTGATCAGCTGTGTGTTGTCAGAAGTCACAGGAATTAAACAGGCCTTAGAGATGACCTTATACAAAGTATTCAGTGGTGCTCTGGGAAGAACAGTAAGGCAGTGTGTGACAGGCTGTCTGTGTTACACCTCCCGTTCTTCCTGTCGTGGTTCCCTTCAGTCTCCCCCCGTGTGTACTGCCCCAGCCTAGTACGCCATCATGAAAGGTAGTCTGTCCCCCTATGTTCCCACACTGCACTTCTGACTTGTGAATGCCCCTGTCTTCCCATTTCAAATGCATTTCTTTCATGAATCTTCCTTTCCCCTAGTGTTCCCAACTAGATCTGACTGCTGGCCTACCCGAGGCCCTCTAGGCTCTGTACTTTCCTGTGACTGGTATATGTTCTTGTGTATTACTTGAGACATACAGATAACTGTTACAAGTTCATAGTCTGTGGCAAGCACTCTTCAGTCCTTTGTGTGAGTTTTCTCAATTCTCCCATCAGGCCATCCTCTTTTTGAATAAGAATCCACTATAACCAGAACGTCTGACTCAAGCCCACACATTAGCCCACCTGCTCCGTGAATGAAACGCCCTACTCCACATAGGGTGCTCTGTGACTGTTGGCAGAATGGATGCTCACATTCTGTGTGCTGAGGGGCTCCAGTCACAGTCACTGCAGTCATGACCAGCTTCATGGCCCTGCCACCTCTGTCGTTGTACAGGGCTTCATGCTCAGAAGGGGCCACGTGTGGCATCCTGCCCTGCTGTCATCTTGAAATTTAGATGTTGTTTGAACGAGAAGTCCCATGCTTCCATTATGTGTGAGTCGTACAAGTCAAGTAGCTGGTCCTGCCTGTCATCATTTCATTTTCTGTCCTTCAGGATCACTCTTAGATACAAAATTGAGTCTTCTCAAGGGGCAGCCACGATGTGTGCCAGGCCGTGAATGCCCACAGCTTGCTGGCAGCTGTGAGGCCCTGATCCATGTATCTCAGCCTGGGAAGGGCCATCCTGCCCCAGCTGTGCACTAGCATTCTTCCTGGTTTTAAATCAGCCTTGTAAAGAGGCCTCTCAAAACAGGGTTTCCAGATCCCAGCTGGGTGACGGAGTGGTCAGAGTCCAGTAGCAGCTCTGGTGTAAAGCGTACAGTCCAAAGTCGCGGAAAGAGGGATCTTGCATTGTTCCTTGAACACAAGCGTGCACACTCTTCTGCATAGAGCAGGCATATTATGCAACCATGAACTGTTTTAGAGAAGATTCTTTTTACATAATGCTGGAAGGATCCTGGTTGATACATGTACGCACTGATGAAGACGGGTAGCTTGGTCCTGTTCCCTGGGTGGATAGCATTTTAATTGCTAAGTGTGGCAAAATACTGTGCTTCATTGTGGACTCAAGTATCTAATTTGTCAGTCACAGCTGCTATTTGAAACCCTCTCGATTGTTCTCAACATCATTCTACTGCTTGCACTTGGGGTACAGAGAGCTTTATCTCCGTGGACAAATCCAACTGGTATTGTCACTTTGGAGTAAAAAGCAGGAAATAGAAGTGCAATTAATCCTAAATACTCAGGAAGCCATTTTACTGCTAACTGCTGGGACACTGACGACTCCTCACTGATAGATAGTACATTGTAATCAGTCTGGAGCTGTCGATTTGCATACAAGTCCTACTGTATATACTGAACCTGTCATCCTGTGGGTTAGTTCATGGGAGGGATTGAGGGGAAAGATTATTTTATTTTATTAGAAATCTGGGATTTTTTTTTCTTGTCTCTTTTTAATCCTGTGTATCAGTTAGTTACGTTGCTAAGACAAAATACCTAGCAAAAATCAGTCTCAGAGAGGAAGGATCTATTTGAGCTTACAGTTGCAGGTTATAGTCCATCGTGGTGGGGAAGGCACAGTGAATGGCAGGAGCTCGAGGGAACTGCTCACGTTCAGCCCAGCGAAGAAGCAGAGCGCCATGAATTCTGAATGCTCAACTTGCTTGCTTTTTATCTACACCAGGAACCCAACCCATGGCATGGTGTTGCCACAGTTAGGGTGGTCCCCCCACGTCAGCTAATCTAGTCTAGAAAGTCCTTCACAGACATGATCAGAGATTTGTTTCCATCTTGATTCTAAATCCTGTAGAGTTGACCACCAGAGATTCACTGTCCTAGCTGGTATGAGAATAATGCTGGGACAGTGAGGCACTGACATTGCTCTTTGACCCTCTCTTGAGAAAGATCCAGTCCCTTCCCCTCTACCTCCATTGTGGCAAGATGCACTGTCCATCAAGTGAAGAGCCAGAGCCGGGTGTGGTGGTGCACACCTTTAATCCCAGCACTCGGGAGGCAGAGGTAGGAGGATCACCGTGAGTTCGAGGCCACCGTGAGACTACATAGAGAATTCTAGGTCAGCCTGAGCTACAGTGAGACCCTACCTCGAAAAAACAAAACAAGCGAAGAGCCAGCAGTAATGGCAGTCCTGCCCACCGGGGACGTGTTACGGTCAATGGCGCTTACAATCATGGTGCGTCCAGTTGCTCTGTTCTCCCTTGGCGCAAGAAAGAGGCCCAGATATTTGATTTCTGCACAGGGAAGTGATAAGGCGTCCTGGAGAGTGAATGTATAGTGTTAACTATTTTTAAAACATTTTCCTACTTCTTAACTAACATTTCTTAAACATAAGGAAAGAAAATTTTCTGAGGTTATGCTGAAAGATTTAGAAAATCTCCTTCTGAGAGACCCCATAGTGTTCGTTTTTCAGTTGTTTTATTGTTTACTTCTGTGTGTGCGCGTGTATATACGTGTTCATGAGTGTGAGTGTGTGCGTGTCATAGTATGTGTGTGCGTGTCATAGTACATGTGTGGTGGAAGTCAGAGGACAACCTCAGGTCCATGCTGCCTGGTCCACCACCTCCTTTCAGACAATGTTTCTAGATCGTGCTTTGCTGTTGTTATTTTTGCTGTACTCACCAAGAGCCTCTGGGAAATTCTTCTCTCTGCCTCCTATCTTGTCAGTGTGCTGGGATTACAGATGCCCATCATGCCTTCCAGCTTCTTAATGTAGGGACTGAGGATTGAACCCGAGTACTCAGGTGGAGTGGCAAGTGCGTTATCTACTGTGCCATCTCCCCAGCCCCCCAGCGTGTTCTTCTTAAAGATCATTGTTTGTATGTCACGAGCGTGAAAGAGATCACAGCAACTGAAAAGTATTCATCTTTATACCCTAAGCCTATCTGACCATTATCAGCTGTTTGTGGCCCTTTAACATAGAAAGACTGGATCTGTTTCAGAAGAAAAGGCTTTTCTGACCTTGCTGTAGGTTACTGGACTTGGCAATGCTTAAAATAGGTCATACTTACAAGATGGGCTCAGGGCATACAGGTCAAGAAGGTCACTGCGCTGTGAGCCAGTAGGGGAACCGCTGCCTTTTCTCACTACACCCCTTCCAGGTGGCAGGGCAGAACCCAGCTCAATGTCCAGCGGCTTCTGGCCTCAGGCTCACAGAACTGGACTGGCAGCGCTCAGACAGGCACAAACCTTGCTCCCTAAATAGGTCTGTTCCCAAATATTTGTTTGATGGCATCAAATTCAAAATATTTGAAAAGAATGACAAAGTCCAAGACAGAATAATAAAGGCTAATTCTGAATTTTCTTTGCCCACCATAAATGTGCCTAAAGCCTTTAAACACTTTTGGGTGACTCTCCGTTAGTTGCTATATGCATGTTTTTGGTGTGGAATAGTCATAAAACAAAGCCACTATTGAGTTACATAAATGCCAGGCGGAGTGGAATGAATGCCAGCCTTCTGGAAAGGCTATTTTTTCACTTTGGGATAACTCCAGTAACCAAACAGAATTTTCTGATACGTTTGCCAAATAAAAGAGCCGACGTTGAGAGCACACAGGAAATATTTTAGCTTCACGTACATTAGGGAGAGCAGGCTACAAAAAGCAAGTTCTTAAGCCAAAGATAAAAGTTCTAGCTTCACTTTTCCCAAGGAGCCCTGTTGGCACTTTTCTCCTTGAGGCGTAAACGTCTTACCATGCACCATCAATACGAACTTGGAGAAAGACCAGGGCCCACGTGTCTCATCGGCCCCGTCTGTCTTCACGGTCTGCCGTTGTCTCCTTTTCCCACTTCGCCGAAGCTGCTCTTCCTTTTTGGAGTAAAAGAAACCAGAGCAGCTGCGCAGTGGGACAGTGTCAAAGTCTGTGTGTCTTAGGCACATAGAGGCGCCAAACAGAGCAAAAAGGAGACCAGTATCTTGATGCATTTGGGCTTATGCTGTTCTTAATCATACTTACTTTCCTGGTTTTAACTTGCCCTTTTCCCTTGCTCCTCCACTCCAGTCCCCTTCCTGTTACTTCTGAATGAATTGTAATAAATTTGGAAGATTTCTTAGTAGAAAAGACTACGTGGACATTTATTTGATGATACGCAGATAAATGTCTTATCACTTTCCAACCAAAACACAACACCTAAAATAGGGAAGAACTAGAGCGCTCCAGTGGTCACTGACCATTGCCACCCCGATGACCCCACCCTGGGACCTGCCATCCTCATTAGAGTCTATGTGACAGTATCAAGATGGCTGGTGATGAAGAACAGAATGGTGTAGGAGCAAGTCTTATGCCAGTTAGAAGAAGAACACAAAAGCAGGCATCTAGTGGGCATCTGTGAAAACCAGCACCTTCACACAGCAGGTGCAGATGACAGGAGCATATAATAAATTAGGACACGAGCCATAGAAAATGGTGATAAAACAGAGGCGCCTAGGAATGACCTAACATCCCATCACACCCCTGACGCGATGTCCCAAGGTTGATATGTGTATGTGGTTCACTGCTCAGAGCAGCAACCTCAGTAAGTCCTGTGATCATTCTCTGCGACGTGGTTCTACCACCTGTAGCTCCATCCCTATTCCATCAGTTAAGAAAACGCACCAGGGCTGGAAAGGTGGCTCAGCAGTTGCAGGCTCTTGCTTGCAAAGCCTGTTGACCTGGGTTCATTTCATCAGCATTTGTGTAAAGGTAGTTGCATAAATGGCACGTGTATCTATAATTCACTTGCAGTAGCAGGAGGCCCTGGTGTGCCCATTTTCTTTCCCTCCCTGCCTCTCTCCCTGGCTTTGGGCACGTGATCTAACTATGAACTGTTTTCCTCTTTGGATGCTCGTTTTATACATCGCTGATAGAGTACGTCCTGGTTGAGAAGACATGGATTAAGCTCAGTTCTGTATCTTCAGGACAGAATCTTGTAGGGAGAAGGACATCCTCAAGACTTCTGGTGTACAGAGCAAACTGTGCAGGAAGCTACATGCTGTGAATATAATGTAATAAATATAACATGTATTTCGTTGGAATTGTGCTGGGCAAAGGAACAGTATATAAGTGGGCAGGGTAGAAGGCACTCCATGAAGACAGATTGGTGAAAGCATCAATGTGGTGGCATGAGTGTGTAAGCTGGGACACCCATGACCTCTCCAGCATGTAGGATGGAGGGGGCAATTAAGAAGGTATGGAGATGAAGGTAGAGTCAAGTCAGGTAGTTCAGGGTCTTGGAGAGAGAGGTAGGAATTTGTTCCTGTGGGCAAAGGAAGCTTTGGAGAAGCTTCTAGCAATTGGAAGAGAGGTGGTACTGAGTGTTAGGAGGAGGAGTTACAGAGACCCTGGAAGTCAGAAGATCAGCCAAGCGATCCAGGCTAGAGGGGAAAGAGCTCAGGGTACACGGAGGAGGCCCAATGTTGTCTTTGTCTCTCTGGTTCTGTGTTCCCCACCCATGGGTCCAGGGACACAGTTTGTGTATAGTTCATACCAATTGAGTGTAATCAGGCTATTTGAGTCTAAAGATGAGGAGAGAGGGAAACATGGCTTCAGGATGTTTAGCTTGAGGTAGCAGACAGAGGAGGGGCAGGTCTGGGCATGGGCAAAAGCTGTTAAGTTGTAAGAGGGTTGTTTTGAATTGCTAGGGAAGGTGCTCAGGAGCCATGTCTTGAAAACAGCTGAAGAGAGCTCGGGGCTCTCAACACACATCTGCTTCGTGGGCACAGATAAGCTTGGGAATTATACTTTGAAGCTATCCTTACCTTGTCTACTAGAAAAGCTTCTTGGTGAGATTCTGTTAGTCCCTCTGTCATCTTCTGTGCTAAAACCCCTTCCTCTCCTGCTACAGAGGTCCGTGAGCTTACTGCAGGGATGGCTTTGCACAGCCAACCAGGCTCGGGCCCAAGGTTTCCACACTGCCTAGAGTTTAATATACGTTCATGGACAAAGTCCTTTGACTATGCCAAACCCATTCCGTCTCACTAGTGAACAAAAGCCTGCTTTTCTAATGGACAGCAATTCAGCCCAAAATGCAGTGAACTTAAGTCAAGAAGCCTAAATAGTGACCAGGACAAGTGACTTCTCTTCTGCTCCTGAGCCCTCATCTGGGACTGCCCCACTCTGCTGCATGAACCAAGAGACTTGTGTCCATTTCCACTTATGAAGTCAAGTAGCGTTGTTATTGAGGCTGAGCTTGTACTTGGCCATAGTTGTCAGTTAACACCTCCTGGCATCCCTGTGGTTGGCCTCTTGCTGTCTAGAGTTGAGAAGGCAAAGGGAGAAATCTGTCTCTCCTGCCCACAGAGCTCCAGCATCAACCTGCAAGCCACATGGCAAGGTGAAGGGACCATGGCTTTAGAAAGATAGGCCGGGCCAGAGCACACAGCACATCTCTACTGTGAAGTGATAGAAATTCAGCAATTCTGATTCAACGAATACCATTCATGGAAGTTATTAGCTAATGTGATCCTGTTGTCATCCCAGATTATAGAAACCAAATAGCCGAGTCTGAATATTTACTGCAGACTTTGAGTACTGAATAGGATATAAGTGTGCAAGGAGCGAGCGTGCTGGTCTGTCCGTGGCTGTGTGCTCCGGGAGGACTGGGAGGAGAAGAGTTCGCTGCTGTGTTAACGTCACTTGGGCTTAGTTATCTTCTCTGCCGTGCCACACTAGGAGACTGCGTGAGCCTTTCACCCAGTTGAATATTGGCTGCTTTTGGAGGCTTATGTGTTTGCTAGGATTCTGTTCCCCTTATTTTTCGACAGCCCCCAACTCTTCAAGGCGGTTTTCTACCTGTGCCCCTAGGGAGAAGTTTTGTGGGGACATTTCTTTTGTTAACATCCAGCCGGCTTCATCTTCCCTGCCTCCACAAAGTCACTGCTTTTGTTACATTTATGTATTATCCATCATGCATTGCCTTGAGATTGTCTCTGACTTGTTGACTGCATATTTTTGACTTGCTTTTGCAGACTGTCTCCTGGTTCGGACATCTATGTGACTGTCTCCTCCATGGCTTTAGCACGGTCCCAGTGTCGTAACTCCCCTAGCAGCCTGTCTTCATCCAGCGAGACTGGCTCTGCAGGGGGCACCTACCGCCAAAAGTCCATGCCCGAAGGGTAGGTATGCCTTTTGTCCCATTGCACATGATCCAACATCTCTGGCTACATTCAGATGTGTAAAATGACAGTCATTCATCCAGTCCTTGTCCATGCGTACACAAGCAACAGGGAAAATGTAACTTAACATTCCAGAGAGAGCTATTTTTTTTTTTTTTTTTTTTTTTTTACTTTTTGAGGTAGGGTCTCACTCTGGCCCAGGCTGACCTGGAATTCACTCTGTAGTCTCAGGGTGGCCTCGAACTCACAGCGATCCTCCTACCTCTGCCTCCCGAGTGCTGGGATTAAAGGCGTGTGCCACCATGCCTGGCCAGAGAGAACAGTTTTAAATAGCTGGGTCAAAAACTACTTTGTAAGTTTTTCATTCTCTCATCTCTGCAGTAGCCTCCATGTCAGAGACATCAAATCACATCAGTTTCTCATTATACATATCACCATCACTGGTGAGATTTTTATCACTTTTTAATATTTCTTCCAAAGTGAGCTTAGCAAAATACTACTTGCGCAGGAGTTTATAGTGCTACTAATAAGAGAAAATGGGCAACACATCCAAAGTATAAAATTGTCTCATACTTTAAGATTTCTGTGTTTTGCTTCTTATCCTTATTGGCACTAAATGCCCAAAATAATTATTTGCTTCAGACAAATTTATAGAGCAGTCTAAGGATGTCACTCAGTGGCAGAGTGCTTGCCTAACGTATGAGTTTCTAGGTCCAGTCCACAGCACCACCAAAATACAAAACAAAGCTCTCAAAGTAAAAAGCAAGATGGATGTGATTTTAAAGGCCACTCTAAGGGGCTAAGAGATTGGAACGTCTGCAGCTGGGAAGCAATGAATACCAAAGCACTGCAAGGCACACCGGCTGCCTTTGCCCAGAGGATGAGAACCAGCTAAGACTTCTTCTTTGGGGAACTTGAGAAAGGCTTGAGCCATTTAAAAGTCAAATGTGCTGGAAGTGATGGCGCACACCTTTAATCCCAGCACTCCGGAGGCAGAGGTAGGAGAATCGCCAAGAGTTCGAGGCCACCCTGAGACTACATAGTGAATTCTAGGTCAGCCTGAGCTAGCATGAGACCCTACCTTAGAAACCAAACAAACAAAAAAGTCAAATGTGCTGGATGTGGTGGCACACAGCTTTAATCCCAGCACTTGGGAACCCAAAGTAGGAGGGTTGCTGTGAGTTCAAGGCCATCCTGAGACTACATAGTGAATTCCGGGTCAGCCTGGGCTAGAACAAGACCCTACCTTGAAAAACAAAAATGAAAAAAATAAAAATAAAATAAAATCAACCAACCAAACAAACAAGTGAGAAAAATCAAAATCAGATGTGGGGCTGGAGAGATGGCTTAGCGGTTAAGGCACTTGCCTGCAAAGCCTAAGAATCCAGGTCCAAGTCTCCAGTATCCACGTAAGCCAGATGCACAAGGTGGCGCATACATCTGGAGTTTGTTTGCAATGACAAGAGGCCCTGGTGCGCCTATTCATTCTCTCTCTCTTTCAAATAAATAAATACAAATGAAATATTAGAAAAATAAAAATCAAATGTGAAGTATGCATAAAAGTTGATGTCTCTGTTCTACATTTTCCCCAAGTGTTTTTGTTTGTTTTGGTTTGGTTTGGGTTTTTTGGTTTGTTGAGGTAGGGTCTCACTCTAGCTCAGGCTGACCTGGAATTTACTATGTAGTCTCAGGGTGGCCTCAAACTCATGGTGATCCTCCTACCTCTGCCTCCCAAGTGCTGGGATTAAAGGCATGCGCCACCATGCCCATACCCCCAAGTGTATTTTTGAAAATATTTATTAAGGGTAGGAGGGATGGCTTAGTGGTTAAGGCATTTGCTTGCAAAGCCAAAGGACCCAGGTTCGATTCCCCAGGACCCACGTTAGCCAGATGCACAAGGAGGCATACGCATCTGGAGTTTGTTTGCAGTGGATGGAGGCCCTGGCATGCCCACTGTCTCACTCTTTCTCTCCCTCTATCTCTGTCAAATAAGTTAATTAGTTAAAATTTTTAAATATTTTTTAAAAAATATTTATTAGTAGGAGAGAGAGAGAAAGAGGCTAGCCAACTCTTTGAAACTCCCTTCAGAGTTAGCCTGTGACTCTTACTAAACTATCAGGCGTGCCTCCATACGGGCACAAGTAAGCTGTTCAGATTGAGGCTTGAGGAGAAACTGAGAACATCTTTGCTCTGAATTCCATGACAGAATATTCATAATCCTTATTCTGTGATATAAGACTGCTTTATTATTTATTTAAAAGAAAATAGTTAGAAATATATTCTTTAAATCTAATGACTTAAAAAGTCATATTTGGGGCCTTAGCAGTTCCAAGCCCTTGCTTGCAAAGACCGCCAGCCCGAGGTCATTTCCCCAGCCACCCACGTAAGCTTGGATGGACACTTGTGTGCAGTGGCAAGAGACCCTGACGCACCCATATGTGTCCTCGCCTACACACATGCAAACAGGTAAATAACTTTTAAAGTTTATCTTTAGTTTCCGCTGCTATAAACATGGTAAACAAGATTAGAATCTATTTCTCACTGGACTCTTCATGTGGTTTCTGCAAAAAGTCTTAATTTGGTGTAGATTTACAATAGGATTGAAGATTTTCACTCTTCTGGCTAAACAAGGGCCCTGCTTAGAGAGCAAAAAGCATAATTCTGAATCTTTTTTTAATTCGCCTGCGCTTTTCCCCTGAAGTTTCCATAAATGAAGTTTTCTATCTAACAGTGACTGCTTTCCTGTCTGAGATGGCTGTGCTCAGTGAGCCTGGCAGGGGCATGTGTGTCAGCAACATTGCCGTAGCGCTTGCAAACGTGATTTCATCAATGTTTTGCTAAAGCACATCTTTGATGGCCTTCTCTTCTTTACAAGTGCTCTACGTAGAGGTTTCTCCTTGGAGGCCTGTGACGGACTTGCTATGTTGCATGGAAAGTAACAGAGACAAGTTCAGGGACCTGTACAGTCACACTGAGTAGGGAGTTACAACTTGACTCCATGTTTTCCCTCTCCTAATGTCCCACCTGCCTCAGTTCCAGTTTTGAGTGTGGCCCGTGTGAGAATCAGCCTGTGTCAAGTGTCATGGGTCAGTGGCGTAGACCCTCCTTAGACCTTGGTTACATAAGGTCCTCAGACGTTCATGGTAACCACACAAGCATTACTAAATCTCCACGTGACTATTTGAACTCCACATTCTGACCCTTTTTCTGCGCTCAGTATTTACTTTGCTGGAATTGCTGATGGAAGCATATGCTTTAATTAAGTATACATTTCTATTTTTCCCCGGGGAACACATCACTGGCTCACTAACTACAGTTCTTTCCAGAAGTAAATATTTTACTCTTATATGTGCCAGCTTACTTACTTCCAAATTTCCTTTCTCAAATAAAATGTGTACAATTTGAAAGTGATTTCCACATAAATGATAGCAGTCTTTGTCTCAGACCACAGAGCATGTGCTCAGAAAATGCTCACCCCCAAGAATGGCTTAATGATTTAGTAAATCACTGAGTTAAGAGGGGAAAAGTGCTAAAAATGTAAGTGGCTTATATTTCTTTGGCTGTGAGTGACACACTCAGCTTGGCTCTATAGGAGCTGAAGGATTTGGGGTTCTTACTCTGCATGCCTTAGGTTGGCTCAGTCCTCATGGCCTCTACCCTTGTTATGTTGACATCAGTAGCATGCATACCTTTCTGAGTGGGGAGATGAATGTTGACCACAATGTACATTTCCACCCCCACACACCAGGGTGTGTTGACATGCACAGGCACGTCCACAGAAACTGGTAGTGCCTGTCGGTAGAGTTAAGTTCATTACACCCAGGGCTCCCTTCCCCTTGTGGGTGATGTCTCTGATGTTGTCTTGGCCTTTATTTGGGGAAATCACCACAGGTTTGGAGTGAGCCGTAGATCTCCAGCCTCCATCGACAGGCAGAACACCCAGTCAGATATTGGTGGCAGCGGAAAATCCACACCCAGCTGGCAAAGAAGTGAGGATAGCCTTGTCGACCAGATGGGTGAGTAAGTGATTTACAAAGAGAACTGTTTTTACAACAGGTGACTTTGACCACCTCTTGATGATAATATCCAAACATTGTATTATAAAGGACAGCCCCAGTTAATAAGTTTTCATTAGAATTAAATATCTAGTAGATTGTGTCCATGTGAATGCAAAAAATAAGACCGAGGGTTCTAAGTGACTCAACTTCAACACAGAAACACACAGGGATTCTATGCTGAAAGGCTGGCCTAGCAAACTGCTGGTCTCCTAAGTAGGCCTGTCCTGCCTGTTGGCTTCTTTGTTTTGCCTGCTGCCTGGAGAGATGACTTGTTATTCTTACTGTTGAGGTGTTTGTTTATATGTATGTATGTGCATGTGTGTACGTGTACAGCCATGCCAGGGCCTCTTGCTGCTGCGGCGGCTGCAAATGAATACCAGATGCTTGCACCACTTTGTGTGTGTCTGCTTGGGAATTAAACCCAGGTTGGCAGACTTGGCAAGCAAGCACCTTTAATTGCTGGGCCATCTTCCTAGCTCTTTAGTGTCCCAAGTTTAGAAGTTGGGGAGAACTCTACACAAAATGGGAAAAAATGAAATTATTGGTCACATCTGTAGCTTAGTTAGTTCTTCCCTTCCTCATGTGTATGTCTTTTTTTTAATTTTTATTTATTTATTTATTTGAGAGTGATAGAGAGAGAAAGAGGCAGATAGAGAGAGGGAGAGAGAATGGGCACGCCAGGGCCTCCAGCCACTGCAAATGAACTCCAGACGCGTGCTACCCCTTGTGCATCTGGCTAACGTGGGTCCTGGGGAATCGAGCCTCAAACCGGGGTCCTTAGGCTTCACAGGCAAGCGCTTAACTGCTAAGCCATCTCTCCAGCCCATGTGTATGTCTTTTTCTAATTCTACTCCAGTATTAAGCTACTAGCTAAGGAAATCGCATAGTATTAACACAGCTGGATGGAACAAATGTTTGTTTGCAGTAAGGGGCCCTCATGTGTGTTTCTCATGCATAGCCGTGTGTGCTTACATTTACATGTGTGTATTTGTGTTCCAGAAGGGTACTATAACACTAGTTATTATAATAAAATTTTGCCATGAAGCAAGACTAGGTTTCAACACAGCCTCAGGAATTTGGTGTCAAACATCAAGACTTGATTCTAGACTATAAAGTTGGGCTTTCCCATCCTTTTTCTTTTGTCTGAAATATTTTCATCAATATGGGATAAAAATATGTAAATTTCATGGCTAGAAAAAAACTTTTAAGGCAGAGACCCTTTTTATGTTTTCTGCAGATTAATGAATGGTTTTGTCTTGTTTGGATGAAGGACTGTATGCAAGTAACTGTATTCCATGCACATAGAAGGGAGTGGTGGCATATTTGATAAGACAGACTTCGAGGAAGAGAAATGTAATTCTTAGGTTCTGAAGAAATGCTTTGTTCCGTAACTTCACTGTGATGTGCCTTGTTGTGGAAGCCGTCTGTCACTCCCCACTCTTACCCCACCCACCCCCCACACAGAAAACCTGACATGTTCTGTCTGCTTTTCTGCTCTTGACAGAATGTCTTTAGTCCCGTGTGTTTTGATGTGTCGGGGTAGTAACGCCACCTGGGAGCAGGCTCCCCGCAGCATGACTCTAGCGGTGTTTCCTGGCTCCCCCAAGCCCGCATGCAGGGTCAGACTTCCACTCCCAGGAAGTCACGTGAGAAGGGGGAGGCAGCCAGGGACCGGAAAGCGTGACTACATGGTTCATCCTTGGCCCACTTTCATTCTCTCACACAGCCTCCCTCTAGTCTTCCTGTGCCTGTATCCATTTCCATTTAGGGGTGTCACACTCTTAATAGCTGAGATGCTGATAAGAATATGGGTGGGCCCCTTCAGTACATTAGTTCATCCTTTAATCAAGTATATCTCATTTACAAAACAATAAATAGTAGGATGTCTCTAAACAGACGAATGTAACCTTTTTCACCACACCATGAGAGGGCTAAGTGGTGGCGCTTCTCCACTCAGTTTTCGTGGCCTGTAGTCTTATGTTTCAAACACATTTGTAGCTGCTCATTGTTTCTCATGACTATAATTTTGTTACTGGAGAGATTGAATCAAGAGACTATCTGAGTTTAAGAACATTCTGGGCGACATAGTGCCAGCCTAGGGTAGCATGAGACCATGTCTTAAACAACTAAATACATTTTTATAATCCTAGCATTCCAGGAGAATAAGCCATCCTAGGAAAAACTAAAGGGAAATAATTCTTGGATTTTCATTTCTCAGTAGGTGGTTTGGGGTGCTGGCAGAGCTCCCCTTTCTATGCTTACTTTGGAGAAACACACTTCTCTAATGACTCACAGTGTTGAAGAATGGGGAGGGCACTGGCGTCTGCTAGGCAGGAGTGCCCCCTGTCCATCACTGTGTTATAAGCCCCTTCCCTTCTGCCAGCGCAGACGGGGTTCAGTTTGAATCACAGGGTGGCTCATCTCCATGGATGTTTACTTTTCTGCCTCTTTGCTCCTGGAAATGGTATCAGTCAGGCTTGAGGAGGAGCTGCCTGGTCCTCTGCACGTCAGGAAGGGTGTTGCAAAAGTCCAGAATCCTTGCTAGGTGTGTTAGACATAAATCACGTACCTGTCACTTTTGGAACCCCAGCTTGGCGTCCAAAAGGAAGCGATTGTTTTAAGTAAACTAGTTGCTGTGTGTCTTTTCTGTTGTGCTTAGCTTACAGTTATAGAGGACCTCAGGATTTCAATTCTTTTGTCCTCGAGCAGCATGAATATACAGGTAAAATGTTTCCAAAGTGTTATGGTAAGTAACACGTGATTGCATCCGTGCCTGTCTAGGGAATGGAGACTGAGCCAGGGTAGCCACACTGCAATGAATGAATTCCATAGATGTGATCCCCAAACCAAAAGTGGGTTCCAGACTTTGCTGCATTGTCCATGGCCTTTGGTTTGGTGGCACTTGGCTATGCTAATGTGTATGGTGTGACACACTGTCACCAGCTGCAAGCTTTATCCATCAGCCACCTAGTTTCTGACATGCTGTCTCGTGTGTAGACTCCTAACAAGCTTACTGCTGAAAGTCAGAACTTGCTGGTCAGTGAACTGAGAGATGCAATGGCAAGCCGTCTCCGTGTGGCACCGTGCTTATGTCCGTGTAGTACCTGCACCATAATGTCCTGTGCTGTATTCCAGAGCCTACATGCCATCTCCCAGCAGTCTCAAAGGTACTGCCAGCTTTCCGAGAGAGCCCCAGCGGGAGATTGATGAGGCAAGATCCGGTGGTCCATTTGTCTCCGAACAAGCAAGGCCATGTAAGTTGACTCTTGCCTCACAGAGGTAACCTGTCTCCTGCAGTGCTCGCTCTGCCCTCTGTTCTGTGTGGCTGAAGAGGAAGGAATGTAGCTGCCATGGCACCCAGGCTGTGAGGTCTGAATGGAAGGTTCTTTGTTCAGTCAGAAGCGAATCTAAAATGTTAGAACTTGAAATGTGCTAGAAAGAGATTTTATTTTGCAAGCATGGAAGTGTGAGATCTGGTTGGAGCATCAGTCAAGGGGTTGGCACACAAGCTGCCCTGACAACTGCCCCGTTACTTGTGACTTCCACGACGCACAGTGTCTTTTTACTATAATAAGACCATCTCATATCATTTACAGGTACAAGTGGTATGGAAAAGTTTTCATTTGTCCCTACTCCTTTTAATGTAGTTGTTTTGTTTCCTCTTAGAATGGGTATTTGTATCCATGTCATTTCTTAGATTACTTATCAGATGTCCAGGGAACTTTAAGAAGGCTCATAGAAGTTTTCTTCTAGAGAAATGAGCATTGAAGCTCATAAAGCCAGAAGGCGCACCTGCCCTGTGCTCTGCTCTGTGGAGAGACGCACTGAGGAGCTGTGGTGGTGACAGTTCATTTGCACGTGATACATACCCCAAGCAGCCTGTGACCTTCCCGTCCCTCCTCAACTTTATATTGATTACATAGTAAAATAACATTTCGGACACATTGGATTAGATCAAATACATTATTTAAGTTAACTTTGCCTATTTCTTTCTACTTTCTGGCAACTAGAAAATTTTAAATTGCATTTGTGGTTGACATGGTATTTCCATAGACATTTTCACGGTGCGTTACAACTGAATCTCCTCACTTAGGACTAGCCATAGTCAAAAGACTCATTGGCCACCCATGGCTGGGGCTCCAGGATAACAGCTTGTGTGCCAAGTTAAGGAAGGTCCGCCTTATAAAAAGTCAGTGACAGTGGCCAGGCATGGTGGCACATGCCTGGTAGCTCAGCACTCAGGAGGCAGAAGCAGAAGGGTCATGGGTTCCAGGCCAGCCTATGCTACATTGCAAGACTCTGTTGCAAAAGCAAAATAATAAAACACTACATGGTATTGAGAGAAGCTAGAACTACACCAGTAAAGTGATGATGCTGACTCTTTTTAAGGGGAAAGATGTTTCACTGTGTGGTGAGATTGTCTTTCTCCTGCCCTGGCCATGGCCAGGAAAGAGAGTGCTCCTTCTTCCACCAACAGATGAACATTCACAGTTCCTTCTCGCTTCTTCCTTTGCCTCCAGAAAGTAGTGGGGCCCCTTCCTCCCTCTCATTTATGACATCATCTCATGAGCTGGGGATGCAGCTCAGTGGTAGAGCATTTGCCTGGCATGTACATGTACATGGCTTGAGGTCAATTGAGCCCCAGCACCATAAATAAAATACCATTTCATTCATATATCCTTTTTAAAATCTCATTTCTGGGCTGGAGGAATGGCTTAGCGGTTAAGGCGCTTGCTGGCAAAGCCAAAGGAACCATGTTTGAATCCCCAGTACCCACATAAGCCAGATGCTCAAGGTGGCACATACGTCTGGAGTTCATTTGCAGTGGCTAGAGGCCTTGGTATGTCCATTCTCTCTATCTGCTTCTCTCTGTCTCCTTCACTCAAATACATAAACAAACTATTTTTTTTTTTAATCTCATTTCTTTGGTGAATTCTACAAGATATTATTTCTAGGCATCTAACACTGTGGACATTTTAATTGAGATATAATTCAAGTATTATAATAGTCACCCACTTAAAGAGTATGATGAGTGGTTTTTAATACATTCACAGAGTACACAGTCAACACCATGATGTCATTCTAGACGATTTTTATCACCCCTGAAAACCTCAGACTCTTAAGACATAAAGAACTGCTGATTTCCTTCCTGTGTCTTGGATGGAATGTGGCCGTTTGTGTCTTCTTTCATTGACTCTTTCTAATACTCATCCCAATAGTAGCTGAATCCGTGAGTCATCTCTTTTTGTGGCTGAGTCATAGCCCACTAGTGGACACATATCCTGTCCTGCAGTTGGGTCATCAGTTTGTAGCCGTTGGCTTGTTTGCATTTCAGGGCTTTTATGATGAGCACTACTGGAAGCACTCATGTGCACGTGTTGTGTGAATATATTTCGATTTTCCTTGAGTGTGTACCAAGAATGGAATTGCAGCCTGTTTCCCATAGCCACTGCTCCCATTTTTCATTTCTACAATGCACGCTTTCTGTCGCCAGTTTGCTCCTAGGCGTTCTAGCGTGTCGTTGTTGGATATTCATGTATCTTCTTTGAAGAAATGTCTGTTCAAGCTGGGCATGGTGGTGCATGCCTTTAATCTCAGCCCCTGGGAGGCAGAGGTAGGAGTACCACTGTGAGTTCAAGGACACCCTCAGACTACATAGTAAATTCCAGGTCAGCCTGGGCTATAGTGAGACCCTACCTCGAAAACAAACAAACAAACAAACAAACAAACAGAAATGTCCATTCAAATCTTTGGCCATTTTTTTTTAATTTTTGTTGTTGTTGTTCATTTTTTATTTATCTATTTGAGAGCGACAGACACAGAGAGAAAGTCAGAGAGAGAGAGAGAGAGAGAGAGAGAGAGAGAGAGAGAGAGAGAACAGTCGCACCAGGGCTTCCAGCCATTGCAAACGAACTCCAGACGCGTGTGCCCCCTTGTGCATCTGGCTAACATGGGTCCTGGGGAATCAAGCCTCAAACCGGGGTCCTTAGTCTTCACAGGCAGGTGCTTAACTGCTAGCTAAGCCATCTCTCCAGCCCTCTTTGGCCATTTCTTAACTATATATACATCATGTACCCTGATCATAATCCCCTCCCACCTCCCTCCTTCACCACTCTTCCCTGTCCCCCTCCACTGAACCCTTTCTTTCCGACTAGTCCCTCTTCTATTTTAATGTTATTTCTTTTTTTATTTGTCTCTATCCCTACCCATCCCCCCATATCATGCAGGTATGTGTAGATAGTGTTAGCCACTGCCAGGTCATGAATGCACGACCACTTAATGTTTGGAAGACAATATGACAAGACACTTCTTTCGCCATTTTTATTTGGGTTATTTGAAGCACAGAATTTTTTAATTTTGAAAAAATCCAGTTTTGATAGATTTGCTTCTTTTTTTGTGCTTTTGGTGTTGCATCTAAGAAACCATCATGTAATCCAGGGTTACAGAAATTCACACCTGCTTTCTTCTAATAGTTTTAAATATTTACCTCTTGCATTTGGGTCTCTTTAAATTTGTTTTTCTATGTAATCCAATTTTGTTCTTTTTTGCATGTTATCTCTGCAGCATTTGTTGATAAGACTATTTTTTATTTTATTTTTATTATTGAATTGTCTTGGCAACTCTTTGTAAACCTTACTTCTCAGTACTCCTTAGAAAGCTATTTCCTAAGTAGATGCTAATTGGGGAAGGAACAGGCAAGCCTTCAGACTTATATGTCTCGTGTTCAGTCTTCTAGCTGCTGTGCGTATGGCTTTTAGAGTCAAGCACATGTTCTAATTATAAGCCCTTTGAAAATGTCACTTCCTTTCTATGTTGCGATATTAAAGATGTCAGTGACAGCTTAGATTTTTTTTTTCTGATTAAAATATTCTCCCAGCTATTGTGCCGATATTTTCACAAAAGTCAAATAATGGAAAACGGGTTCCTAAAATGTTTTCTGCTCTCTCTGCCATGGATAGTGAGTGGGCCAGAGTCATGGGCACCTCTTGCCCTTCCTTGACTTGTTTTTGGAGCTTTTGTGCCTTTAGAACTCTAATAGAGCACACGTCACAGTGCTGTCCCTGTTGTTCTTTCTGAGTGCTCAGAACGCCGAACCTTCCCTTAAGTAGCTTTGTGCTTCTCTTGCAGTCTGACAGCCACTACTCAAGCCACTCCAGCAGCAACACCCTCTCTAGCAACGCATCAAGCGCCCACAGCGACGAGAAGTGGCACGACGGGGACCGCACGGAATCCGAGCTCAACAGCTACAACTACCTGCAAGGCACCTCGGCCGACAGTGGCATCGACGCCACCTCCTATGGCCCCAGCCATGGCAGCACAGCCTCCCTGGGGGCAGCCACCTCATCGCCTCGCTCAGGGCCAGGCAAGGAGAAGGTGGCACCCCTGTGGCACAGCTCCAGTGAAGTGCTCTCCCTGGCAGATCGGACTTTAGAGACTGAGGGCCACGGCATGGACCGGAAAGCCGAGTCCTCGCTGAGCCTGGACATCCACAGCAAGAGCCAGGGCGGCTCCAGTCCGCTGACCAGGGAGAACAGCACCTTCAGCATAAATGATGCTGCTTCCCACACAAGGTAATCAGTCTGCACACCTCACGACTCCGGGCAAACATGAACTTGAATGTGGCCACACAGTACCCTCTGTCTTTCCATGACTCAGTAGAGCACTTAACTCCACTCAGTAAGGGATATGCTTGGAAAGTAGAGAAGAAAGCTAGACATGAGCTGTCCTAGCAGTATAGACACACCCACATGGCAGAGTTCTGACACTCACCGGCTGGTTTGGCACATCCTTCCGTCTCTGTAACTGCAGACTGCACCCTGTGGTTTCTCTGTAGTTTCTAGAAACTAGATTCCTATCCTTGGTTTTTGGTTCCTTGTTGAGGGGGGCGGGGTTCCCTAACAGTGGTGTTCCATCTGAAGAAACATCTCTGGTCCAAAATGAAGACAGCAGAAAGTGAGATAGAGAGAGGTGGTGTGGGATGATGTCGCCATGGAGCAAGGTCATAAGGAGCTGGGTCCTGACACCAAAGCTTGATGTGTTGGGTCCCTGCCATTATCTGTCAGATCTAGCAGATCTGCAAACCCTCACCAGAAGGCAGGCACCTGGGTTTGCATTGTCCAAATGCACTGACCGGAACTGCCCAAAGGCCTTGGAAAGGATTATCCAAATTTTCTGCCTCAAAAGACCCATGTGAAATCATTGAAGTCATTGCTTAGCCATAACTCTTCTTGAGTCGCACTTGTTTCTGGGCTCTGGTAATCAGGGTGCTTTGTAACTTCCGTCTGTTGCCTCTTGGCAGAGTGAGCTGGGTAATCAGAGCTTTAGCAGTCTTCCTCTTCTGGAGAAAGGGGACTTAGCTACTAGACGCACATTGCTAGAGAAACTGAAATCACAGTAAATTAGAGTGTTTGTGTCCTCAGAAGACAGGAATAGCAATTAATGTGGAGATCACTTGACAGTGCATAAAAGAGCTTGTACCTGGGACTCAGTGACAAAATCTAAATTACAATGATTAAGTTCTTCAGCATGGTTCTGGCTGGGCCAGGCCTTCCCTCTTTGTCCTATAGGCTCCCTGTTGATGACTGTGTGGGTTTTTGTGTAGCACCTCTTGAGAACTGCATTAATGCAGGTTGATAATTACATAGGATTGTTATATTTGAGTATCAGGAGAAGCCATGCCTACTGATAACTTGATATAACTGAAAAGGTCTATTAATTGATCTAAAGTGTTGCTTGCTAGAGTACATATGTATCACAGATCTTCTGTAAAGCATTAAACATAACAATCTAGGTTTTAGGGGGGCTTGATTTTTTTTTTTTGAAGAAAGGGCTCACTCTAGCTTAGGCTGAACTGGAACTCACATTATAGCCCAGGCTGTCCTTAAATTCACAGCGATCCTCCTACCTACCTCCACAGTGCTAGGTTAAAGGTCGGAACCACCACATCCAGGCCTGTATTTATTTTTGTGTATTTAATTTTGAATAGCTATTTTACTTACAGGCTTTAAAATAAATCACTCAAAAACAAAAATATATGGTAAGCCCAGGGGTGGTAAAAATAACTGATTTATAGATTCTTAGAAGCTGGACACAATTTTTTCCTTAGGGATTTGGCCTTGGCGGTGGACAAGCCCTTTTTGTGTGGGATCCAAGACTCCCTGTAAGTTTATGTAAAGTATTCCAATCCTGCAGACATTTGGTATGTCTGATCTTGAAACTAGATTTAAGCCTATACCATATAAAGTTAAAAAGAACCTTACCTTATACATATACATACACACATCTCTAATAAGCAGACATTTGTCACTATGACAAAGTACTTGACATCAGCAACTTAATGGAAGAAAGATTTCATGGTTTCAGAGGTTTTGGTGCAGGTCAGTTACATCCATTTCATGTGACTGAGTTGAGGCAGAACATCATGGGTGGTAGGAATAGAGACTGCCTATGTCACAGTGGCACCCAAGGGCACATCATTAGTAACCTACTTCCTCTAATTGGGCTCTACTCCAGAAACTGCCATCACTGCCCAATAATGGCATGATGTTATAAGTCCATCAGTGGATATACCATTACCAGGCTTTGGGGGACACTTCACATCCAAACTGTCATGCTGACCTGGCTTGCTTTGGTTCCAAGGCCTGGTCTGCCACCATTCTGTTAGCCATTCATTCTGCTTGCCACAAAACTCTCTTCTGCCGCTTCCTAAAGGCTCCTGAGAGGCTGTAGCCAGTTAAGACTGTCTTAGGCAATGGCTGCATGACTTCACTGCCATCCAGGTCAGGAGGGTTTCCCACCAGCACCTTGGGCTCCTGCATGTTTCAGGAGCCTATCAGCAGATGCTCAGAGTGCTCTGCTGGACAGACAAGAGCTTTGTCCTTGATGTTCCCACTGTTTGCCTGATGACTCTAGTTTCCTGCTGAGAAGTCAGGTCAGAATCACATATGTAAATCCTGAGTTCCAGCTGTTCCACAAAGTCCCACCATGTCTCAAAGCTTGTTGCGCGGACACGTCAGTAATTACAGAGCTGTCGTACTTTCGTGTATGGTTGGGTGCTCAAGTATTCTCTGAGGTCTTGTTTAGATAACGTAAATTCTTAGTGATTTCTATATAAACGTTTTGAAAATCAGAGAACTGTCACAAAGGAGAACTTTGTGTCACCTGATGAGTGTATATGTCAGCTGGAGTCTGACGTTTGCTAGTGGGGCTGGGTAAGATCAAGAGAAATGCCTGCCCATAGTTGTTGATACAGATAATTTTGTGCTTGAGCTTTTTTTCTGGTTAACTAACCATTCATGCGAGAAAAGCTGAATGTCTGAGAGCACAGAAAGCAGGGCTTCCGTGTAGCTCACACTGAGCTTGAGGAGGACTTGGGCACCTACAGACTACTGAGCTGTCTACGTGAGCCTCTGTGTGTCTGCGAGCAGTCGTGTTTAAACTGTGTTCTTTGCACCCTCCTTTGTTTAGAAATTTTCCAATTGCCTTTATATGCAACATTTCCCTCTCTACATCCTTTCTGCCTCGAATTTTGCCAATTAGTAACAAGTGATTGCCTACTTTATTTTGCTTGTCCTTTTCTCTTTTTCAGTACTAGAAGTTGTACGTGGGCCTCATATATGATAGCCACATTCTATGCCATCTTAGCTCCAACCCCAGCTCTTTATTTTTACTTTTCATTTCAAGACAGGGTCTTACTAGTTGCCCAAGCTGGCCTTGAGCTCACACTATAGCCTTGAACTTGCTTTTTCCATCCTCAGACTCCCAAATAGCTGGGATGGCAGGCCCTGTAGTCATTTCTCTCTTGAGATTATTTTTCTGAGTACTGTGGACCAATTCAGAATTTAAAAGCAAAGCCTCTAAAATTCCAAATCCAGAATGTTGGTTAATAGCTATGGCTGTCTTTGTGTTAGAAAAAGTGAGAAAGAAACAAGAGAGAAGACTCGGCAGCAGAGACAGACTTTATTTGGGGAAGCCTGAGAAGGGCTGTGACAGGCAGGTCAGAAGTTCCTTTCCTTACAGACTAGGGGACACTAATGGGGCTGTGAGTCATTGGAATTTTTTGGTTGCTGGGTGTCCACCTTGCCTCAGGGCTTAGGCCACTTCAGGGAAGTGATAATCAGACAGGTGGTTTGGGCCATTCCAGGAAAATGATGGGTGGTCCGGGTCATTACAGGAAGGTGATAATTGGGAGGGATGGTTGGGTCACTGTTGGGAAACAGTGAAATGGTAGTCAGAGTCCAGAGATGGAGTCATTCTGGTTCTAACACTTTGTCTCTGCCTCACTGGTAATTTTTGCTGTGTGGCTCTGCATACAGTGACCATTCAGAGTGTTTTGCTTTATATCACATAGGGAACTCCTGGTCATCTGGACTAAGAGACCGTATGGGGGCAGGTGTTTGTTTTTTCTGGGCTTTCGTATGCTTCCAGTGAGCACAGAGAATGAATAGTATAACCACTGTGGAGGACTTTGAAGTGGCCTATTGAGATCTGAGCCCGCCTTGAAAGCACCACTGCAACCTGCAGAGCTCCCTGGCACTTGTTCTGCAAAGTGGCTCACCCTTTGGGTGAGCCTACACCTTCCAAATTCCATGAAGTCATCAGACTGCAAGAAATTCAGACAGTGCCACGGCCCTTCTTTGTCATTTTAAGCAGCCTAGCAGGATAGGAATTTATGCATTGCTATGTTCGAAGAGAAAAAATAAATCTCAATAGAAGTTCCACAGTGTCCCTGCACCTCTGCAAGTAGCAGTCCTCTATATTCTTAAATTTCAATCGTGTATTTGAAAGAGAGAAAGAGTATAGGAGCACCAGGGCCTCTAGCCACTGCAAATGAACTCCAAACCCATGTGTCACTTGGCATATAGCTTTCTGTGGGTACCGAGGAATCAAACCCAGGCCAGCAGGCTTTGCAAGCAAGTGCCTTTAATCACAGCCATCTCCCCAGCCCAACAGTCCTTAATCTTGTTCATCATTTTGTCCCATTCCTCTAGGTGCAGCTGAAATATACAATTAAGAGAGAATAAATGCAGTTGACTTTTGACTTCTAAGGTCATGAAAGGATCTTTTTGGTTTCATTTGCCTTAATCCAGTAGTTGGATATAGATCAGTGATTACAAGAAAGGAAAGAAATTGTGTCACACTTTTTTTTTTTTTTTTTTGGCGGGGTTGGGGGAGCATACCAGTCTAGTCCAGGCTGACCTGGAATTCACTATGTCATCTCAGGGTGGCCTCGAACCCACAGTGATCCTTCCACCTCTGCCTCCCAGTGCTGGGATTAAAGGTGTGTGCCCGGTATGTTTTACCTCCAGGCAAGTGAAGAGAGAAACTTAAAATAGATTTCTGAGTTGGATGTGGTGGTGCACACCTTTAATCTCAGCCATTAGGAGGCCGAGATAGGAGAATAGCTGTGAGTTCAAGGCTAACCTGAGACTATAGAGTGAGTTCCTGGTCCACCTGGGCTAGAGTGAAAACAAAAAAGAAGAAGAAAGACAATAGAATTGAGCCCACAACCAGTGTCATGCCTCAGTTGTGGTACCATCCAGCTTTGTGCCCTTGACCAGTCATACAAATCCACCTACTAACTGCCTGTGCTGTTTGTTGAGAATGAAAACGCTGTCAAATGTATTGCAAACTGTAAATGTCCTCTAAGACAAAAAAAAGGGGGGGGTTTCTGCCATTTCTTTTAAGCTCTTCATTACCCACTGTAAGCAGTTAAGTAGTTAGCTTCCCGTCTACAAGCGTGTCCCTCTCACAGCTCTGTAACTGTCTTTTGTTTTGTCCTTAATCATATGATCACTTCTCAGGCTTCCTGTTTTGTTTCCTTCAGTCTTGTTTGTTTTTAAGATGCCAAACATGGGCATGGCAGTGTCCCAGCTGTGCCCCGTGCGATGATGATGCTCACAGGTAGCTTGTTAGGTCCTGATTTTCAATGACTCAGGAGGCAGGTCCTCGTCTTGTGGTCTGAGGCGATCCCTGCAGCCTGTCCCGTTGCACATACCCAGCCGCGCACTTTCCACGCTACTCTGTGCATGTCTTTGTGTTCATCTGCTGCAGGGCAGCCTGCGTTGCTGCAGTCACATGCATTTCCGCACCAGCTTATCCATTCCAGCTTTCCTTGTTTGTTTTCCCCCAGCACTTTGGAATTAGTGGCTCCCAAAACCCTCCTAAAATGGAGAGCCAGTACTGGATGTCATAGAGAATTGGCCGGTGTTAAACACAGTGGGAGGAGTCCTGCGTAATCATTATCTTCACCATTATCTGTCACCCAAAGGCTTCGAATTTGTACAAGTAATCACAGGAAACCCTATCTGCTTCCCTCCCCTTGGTATTAGGCCAACATTCAGTCTTTGCCCAGATCTTGTCACAGTCATTTGACAGGTGACTAATTGCTGCTTATCCAAAACCCTTCTGAAAATACCATCCTTAGCAAGGCTGGCTTGTCTGAAACCCATGCCCCTGTGCCATGCCCGCGTAGTAAATGGCTGCAAGATCCCTCTGGCACAGCACAGACAGGGGTAGCAGCTGTTGTGACACAGGACGGGTGGTCTTTGGTGATGCAGCCATTCAGAACAGCTTCCCCATCCCTGGTGGCTCACCCCTTTACAGCCAGCAGGCAGGTGCAAGCGGTGCCCACTCTAAGTGGCATCCTTTCTGCAGAGTGGTGAGCCCCTCCCGTGAAGTGGCACCACACTGGCAACGTGGAGCAAGTAGGTTGTGGCACCTTTGCTTCCTGGTTTCGGTGAAGATGAAAAGTCTGGACAAATCCAGACCGGCCCAAACCTCAGCTACCCTGGGGCCTCTTCCCCTTTCTCAGTATGCAGTATTACATGTGTACATCCTTTCTGCCTTCTCAAAAATCCATCTGCTGTGATGGTCAAACGGGATCCAAAGTCGTTACATTTTTAGGAAAGGGGGAGTATTCTATAGTTTATATAAAGCTGAAGTTCTGGTCTGTTCACATGGAATCCAGGCACGCCCTGACTGAATTCCCAGTGGTTGGTTTGGCCACATTGATAGTTAAACTCACTTTTGGTGTTGTGAGAACAGTAACAGACACTGTACTTGTCAGTTCCAATATATCTACTCTCTCTTCTTTTGTTCCTTATTATTGGCACATGGCCTCCCTATACAGTTCCCTGTGAAGGGATTTAACACCCCGAGTGAGACAGAACTGCAGTAAGCTCAGTTAACAAGAAGTCTCCAGGATAGTGAATAGCTTGACTATACAATTCCCCATGAGCAGAAGCTGGCAACTTAGTGTGGGCGGTAGTGTAACTGAGCCCCTTCAGAGACTCCCTGGTGAAGCGTGTGGTTGTGCATCCTCAAGGTGGTCTGAGACCAGTTGGTGGCCAGCGTGAAGGAGCCCCACCCCCAGCGGGCCCAGGCTGGAACCACAGGAAAGGAAGGCGTACCCATGTAGAGCATGGAACGTGTGTGTGCTCATGTCATACTTCTCAACTCCCAAGAAACAGAATCCTTCAAAAGTGTTTCAAAATACTGATTTCTTGGTTTCCAGAAAAATCTAGCATGAGGCCAGGACCCTGCATTGACATCAGTTCCTGCAGGGACCACAGTTTGTGGCGGTGCCTTCTGAATCATCACATCTGAACAGGTCCTTGACCAAGTCATAGCGCGGTACACATGAGTCAGCTGGGTGCGCACAGCGGTTTTCATTTGGGGTGCGCTTCCAGGACATCTACCAAATGTCCATATGCCTCCCCAACTCTGTTCTTGGGTGAGGACTCAAGCACGCATGTTTGAGAAGCGCTCCAAGGTGATGCTTGGGCCCACCATAGGCTCGGCATATGCAGCCCAGACTTGTATGCATTCGGGAAGGAAGACATGCCAATGAATTTTGGTTTGCTTTTGCTTTTGTTTTCGTTCCTACTCTAGTCAGTTACTGAGCAGAGCTGTGTGGATTCAGACCTTACTTGACACACATGCGCTGGTATTTCATGCACCAGAGCTAGCCTCAGCCGCCGTCCTCACAGATGCAGCCAGTGCTCATGCTCCGTGCTCCCACCAAGCAGCAGTGCTCGTGAGGGTCCACTTGTGTGCAGACGCATCGTGCACTGTTAATTATCTCCCACAATAAAAGTAAAGCAACATCTAGTTTTAAACAATTCAAGTAAGATCTGTGCTATGCATGCATGATATTTCTTATATTTGAAAGTGGATTGCCAGATAACCATTTGTGTGCTAGTTCCTTTCATCATACATTGAATCCCTACAGCTGCCATAGACTGTTTAGGCTTGGGCAATGTAGTGGTGAGCAAGACAAGAGATCTGTGCCTTCACGGGATATGCATTTAGCAGGGACATGGCACACATACGAAATCAAGAAATTAGGTGTGTCATGCTCTGCGTGGTAGCAGCTGCTAAGGAGAAACACTTGGCACAACAAATATTTTGGTGGAAGTGTACTGTGTTCCTGAGATCACTAGCTATACAAAGATAAATTTCTGCCTTCAACGAATGTGTAATCTTGTACATATGCCAAATTCCAACACCTTGTACAAATTCTTACTGAATGCCACTTGGGAAAAAAACTGTAGTAGTTCGAGTCATACAGATCAGAAAGAACTCCAAAAACTATACATAATGTCTATGCTGCTGTCTCCTCTGAACATTTTTAAGCCTTTCCTTTAATTTTCTCTCTTGTGTGATACATACATTACTAAAAGCCGCCTTGGCTGTGAACAACATGGAAGAATGATTTGTAAATTAATGGACTATGTAATTTCCTTTCTATTCTCTTGGTGAGTTATTTCTATTTTGACCAAACATTTAGTCTTCTAAAGTCCTAGGGTTTTTTTTAAAACCAGTATTCTATCAAGGAACTTGAATGTAAAATGCGGCAATTTAAATGTACCTTAGGAATAGAAGATTTCAAAGTCTGGGTCATGGCCCACAGCATTCTCTGAGAACACATTAGAAGTGTGAGTTCTGGGTCTGGGGAAGATGGTTCAGCAGGTAAGAGTGCTCACTGTACAAACAGGAGTAGTGCCTGAGTTCAGTACTCAGCACCCACATTTTTAAAAAGAAACGCTGGGCATGGCCACGCATGCCTCTAATCCTAACACAAGCTCCAAGTTCCGTGAGAGACCCTGTGTCAAGGAAACAAGGCAGAAGACTGATAGAGCACACTTGACAGCCTTCACATACTGTGCACAGGGCAGGCACATTTGCACACGTGCGCACACACACACACAGCAAAAAAGAAAGAAATGAGAGCGAGAGAGTTATTTCTCATGCCCCGGCCCCACCCCATGTACTGAGCCCTCTGCGTAGGGCCGGCACTCTCTCTTTCTAACCTACTAATAATGTTGCACAGCTCCACTAGCTCAGAACTCCCCTGCACTCAATTGTAGATACCATTCGTGATAGGCCATTGAAAGATGCACACGTTTATCCAGTAAGTTAGATCATCATTTTCCAGTGCAGTGAAATCTGCTCCAAACACCAGCCTAGGTTGAGGCCTGGGACTTAGTCACATCTGTTGTAAGCGTAAGGTAGAAAAAAATGTGCAAACAGAAGACTATCTTGTTCCTGAGTGCCACGTAGCATGCACCTGCCGTGTTGTTTTACCGCTCACCCAGGGCCGCGCCCTGTGCCGCAGAAGCATCTCTCCATAGAGACTCCCTCTGTCAATGTGTGCTGCCATCCATTTGGGCCTCAGTCGCTGCTCTCCTATTACATTAGTCAGCCTGTCTTCCCACACTTCCTCCTCTATTTTGGTTCACCTTTACTTTTAATCTCCTTCTGCAACAAATATTTGAATTCTATTACTGATTTAGTATACTGCACTTATGGAAGCGATTGCAGTATATTAATTTTTTCTAATTTTAATATTTACTTATTTTGGAGAGATAGAGAGTGTAAGTGCAACAGGGCCTCCTGCCACTGCAAACTCCAGACATACATGCCTCTCTGTGCATCTGGCTTTACGTGGTCATTGGTGTATCAAACCCAGGCAGTCAGGTTTTGCAAATAAGTATCTTTAACTGCTGAGCCATCTTTTCAGCCCTCCTTTTCTTAATTTTGAAAGCAAACACGTGGACTGGAGAGATGGCTTAGTGGTTAAGCGCTTGCCTGCGAAGCCTGAGGACCCCGGTTCAAGGCTCGATTCCCCAGGACCCATGTAAGCCAGGTGCACAAGGGGCACACGCATCTGGAGTTTGTTTGCAGTGGCTGAAGGCCCTGGCACGCCCATTCTCTCTCTATCTGCCTCTTTCTCTATCGCTCTCAAATAAATAAAAATAAACAAAAAAATTGAAAGCAAGCACATGGAATATTTTTTATCAGAAAGTAAGAGTGCATTATCTTTAAATTTATGGGGCCCTTTGAGATTTTGTAAGGGCATCTTCTACCTTTTCTAGTTAGAAAAAAATACTTAAGAGAAAAAATTGGGATACTAAAATGAGACATCTGTTTTTATATATTTTATTTATTTATTTCAGAGAGACAGAGAAAGATGCAGAGAGAGAGAATGGGCACACCAGGGTAAACAAATTCCAGACGCATGTGCCCTCTTGTGCATCTGGCTTACGTGGATCCTGGGAAATCGAACTAGGGTCATTAGGCTTCACAGGCAAACACCTTAATCACTAAGCCACTTTCCCAGCCCTAGTCATTTTTTTTTTTTTGAAAATTATGAATCCAGTTCTTCCTTGTTAGGTGTAAAAATAAAGGAGATTTTTCTCTTTGTTCTGAAGTAAAGACCAAGTTTGTACTGACAGCTTTTGAACTGGATTTGGGTCTGGCCCCATTCTTCCCATGACATCTTGTCCTGTTCTGCTGGCTAATCCTAACAGACTGCTGGGCCTCTCCTTTTAAATGGTGACTTTGGCTTTTCTGTAGACGTGTTTTCATGGAAGGATACCATTCATGAGGTGGGAGGCACAGGTGACACTATACATCCCCACGTGATCACCACACAGATAAAAGACGCTAGAGCATCCCGGCACCCCCACCCCCCACTCCACTCTATCCTTACCCAGGCATTAACACTTCTTCCTCGAGGGACACACCATTCTGAATGGCAACCCAGACTCACTTGTCCTGTTTCTAACTTCTTACAACCGAAGCTGCACCATCTGTGTAACCCTGGTGTCTTTCCAGTCAGTACCACATTGGTGTTGTTTCTTGCTGTGTTTCAGGTCACCTAAGTTTGTTTCTCTGCTGTTTCCTGTTTGGATTGTTTCCAGTTTGGTTTCTTCCAGGTTCTTGTACCGTCTTTTGCTACATGTATGTGTGCATTGCATTTCTTTTCTTTTTTTAAAATACTTTTTAATGTATTTTATTTGTTTGTTTGTTTGAGAGAGAGAAAGAGGCAGAGAGAGAAAGAAAGAATGGGCATGCCAGGGCCACCAGCCACTGCAAACAAACTCCAGATGCATGAGCCCCCTTGTGCATCTGGCTTGCGTGGGTCCTGGAGAGTTGAACCGGGGTCCTTTGGCTTTGCAGGCAGATGCCTTAACCACTAAGCCATCTCTCCGGCCCATGCATTGCATTTCTGTCGACTTAGGAGAGTGGCCGCTATGGCATAGGATCTATGTGTGTGCAGCTCAGTAGAGGCTGTGAAAGTGTTCTCGCGATAGCAAGAACTTCACCAGCGGCACATGAGGGGTCTGGTTACTTCACTTCCTTTCTGGTACTTGATGCCACAAATTTTTTAATTTGGTTGTTCTGGTAGGTGTATATTTCCTCATGGGTTAATTCATACTTTCCTGATAACTGATGATGGTGAGCATTGATATTTATAGAGTCTCTTTTAGATAATCCTGTTTTGAAATTGCTTTTCAAATCATTGCCTATTTTGTTTCTACTGAGTTGTCTTGTTGAGTCTTAGGACTTTGATTATATATAGTGAATAGGAACATATGTTTCATATATCTTCTGTATCTTTAGATGAACAGTTCTTAATTTTAAAGGGTTTTCATATTTTCCTTTATGATCCTATTTTATAAATCATTTGTCTTTATCATAAGGATATTCTTCCATGTTGTAGTAAATAATTTTTAGAGCCACACTCTAGTATTATAATACAGCTAGAATCGATTTTATGTAAATTTTGAGGCAGGGGTGTCAAGATTTATTTTTACCAATATATATTATCTTAGGGCCACTGGGGCTGTGTTTTGTTAACTAGTCTAAGAGCATCAGACTTACAGAAAAGTTACACATATAGAGTTCCCATATTCAGCCTACCATGGTCTCCTCATCGTTTTCCCTTTACTCTCATCCCACATTACTGTCATACTTTTGTCAAGGCCACACGGTCAGCAATGATATACTTAACTAAAGGCTTTATTTTTCATGTCAGGCCCATTAGGAGCTTTTTTACCTTTTATTTATTTTCAAGCAGAGAGAGAGTGTGTGTGCATGTAAGAGAATGGGCGTGCCAGGGCCCCTGGCTGCTGCGGATGAACTCCAGACACTTGCCCCACACGGTGCATCTCTCTGTACATGGTGCTGGAGAAGCCAGGCCCAGGCCAGCAGGCTTTGCATAGAAGCATCTTTCATGGCTGAGCTAACTCCCAGCCCAGGACCACTAGTTTTTGACAAATGGAAGAGCTCTTGAGGAATGCTTTAGTGGACCTGTGCAGTTTAACCTCAGCAGCTGAAAACATGCTGTTGTGGGATTCACCTGTCCTGAGACTCCTAAGCAGAACTCAGTGGGGTCCATACAATAGACATGGGTGGATTCTGAGGGACCCCTGGAAGGGAAGTACGGAAGTCCTACTTGTGCGTAGTTAACATAAACTCTCATCCCGGTTTTGCAGTTGCCCTTTTTGCCAGCTGCCATAGGGAAGGAGAGTTCAGCAGGTGTGTCCCTTGGTGGTAGATGTGGAGGAGGGCCGTACCTGACTTGGTCTCCTTCCCCGCCTTGCCCTGGCCCTGGGTTCTGAGGAAGGCAAGACAGACAGCCATGGAGGCTGTTAGACTTTCCACTATTCTTTCTCCTGTTACTTGCCTCTTCTGGACTTCAGTGGTGCCAGTGTGTTTGAAAGTGTCCCTCATAGTCCTAACAGTTTTTACTTTTTAACCTAAGAGTACAGACCAAGCCTCACTGACGGTTCGTCACTTTGAAAGCAGACATTTAAATTATGGTGAAGAAACAAAGAAGGCTGGCCAGTCATCCCCTTTAATATTTTATGGAAAAGTCACTGTTATTTAACCTGGGATCACCCGACCCTGGGCACCTGTTATGTAGCTGACAGTGACCCTGGGCCGTGTACTAGAGCCATTCTGTCTTTGTCCTAACTCTCCTCAGTACCATGAGCTCCCGACACTCTGCCAGCCCTGTGGTTTTCTCCAGTGCCAGAAGTTCCCCTAAAGAAGAGCTTCACCCCGCCACGTCCTCGCAGCTCGCACCTTCCTACTCCTCGTCTTCCTCCTCCTCCTCCGGCCCTAGGACTTTCTACCCGCGCCAGGGCGCTACCAGCAAGTATTTGATTGGATGGAAAAAACCTGAAGGAACCATTAACTCCGTGGGATTTATGGACACAAGAAAGTAAGAGTTCTTTTCTTTCTCCTGCTGGGTGGTTGGTTTTTATCATAGCAGAGAGCAAAAATGGTTGGGATGGATGGCTCCGTACCACAGAGGAAGCCAGGCCAGGGTGGGAAGGAAACATACTAATTAAAATTTTTTTTCTTATCTTTTTGGTTTTTCAAGGTAGGGTCTCACTCTAGCCCAGGCTGACCTGGAATTCACTATGTAGTCTCAGGCTAGCCTCAAACTCACAGCGATCCTCCTACCTCTGCCTCCCGAGTGCTGGGATTAAAGGCATCCGCCACCACGCCCAGCTAAATTTTTCTTAAATAATTTATCTGCTTCATTGTGTGAAGAAGATGGATTGGAACATTTGGATCTGAGAATCTTAGCTCTTCTTGGGAAGGGATATCTGAAGGACACGCTGCAGAATGGCTGAAGCTCTGGTGCTGAGAGCACACGTGTTGGTGCCTTTGATTCTGCTGGTCACAGCCTTCCATGGAACTCTGTTTAACGGGGCCAGTAGGGCCAAAGCCGTTTAAAAAAGAATGAAGAGCCTTTTCACATAGTAGCGCAGCAAAAAATTCTGTGGTGCTCTCTGCTGCTTTGCTTTTGTATGTGTGGAGGTTGCATTCAGAAGGCGAGCCTTTGGCTCTGAGGAAGTCTGGTGTTGGTGTAGCAGAGCTAATAGTTGTCTGTAGAAAAGGAATGCACTATCAGACTTCATTCTGCGTGCAGATTGGCTCTGCTCTGAAACAAGCATTAATCTGAGTACCTTCGATGTAAACAGGAGTGATTTCCCTCTTCTCTGCTGTGCCGTGTGCCACTTGTCTCTCCCGTCCTTCACAGCCCACTGTGCCCTTGAGCCAACCTTGCTGACTGGGTTTCCATCATCTCCTCAGGCGTCACCAGAGCGATGGTAATGAGATAGCCCACACCAGGCTGCGTGCCTCCACAAGGGACCTTCGGGCATCTCCCAAGCCAACCTCCAAGTCAACCATTGAGGAAGATCTGAAGAAACTCATTGACCTTGACCTTGAAAGCCCAACTCCTGGATCACAGAAGAATTTTAAGGTACGGTGCAGAGCTTGGGATCAGTGGCAGTTAGAGGGACGCCAGGACGGATGGCATAGTGACACCTTCGAGGGGCGGTTAGGGACCAGACCCCATTGCCTGCTATTCCCCAATGTTCCTGTGATTCATCACGGTGCTTCACAGCGTTGTCCTTACAGCCACTTCTCAGACACCTGCTGTGGCCCTTTGTCAGCTAGAAAGTTTTCCATAGGCCTCCAGTGCCTTCTATCCAAGGCACCCTCCTCTTCCTCTCACAGGTGCCCCAGCTCCCTGCTCTATGCTCACAGCACTCTGCTGCCCATGGCATGCTTCACGTGTCACTGGGGAACTCCCTGGTGGCGTCCATTGTCTTCCTGGCTAAAAGCAAATAGCTGCCCTTCAGCCCATGCCCTTAAGCATCCCAGATCTCTTTACTCGACAGGGTTTCAGTTTCCTTCAGAATTCCAAACCACCATGCCTTTCCTAAAGCCCAGCCTCCCTCTACCAGTCCCACACGCTGCTTGTGCATTTGTGCCAGTGGCCAGACCCTGTGGGACCCTCAGGAGATTTGTCCTGCATGCCTCGCTGCGTAGTCTCAGGAGCTTCCAAAGGCGCTCGGCTCCGCTTCTGTGACTCAGGCATGTGGCCTCAAGCTCCCGAGCACTGCCAGGCCGGAGGGATTTCTTCTCTCCCAGTCTACGTGCAGGGAGGTCAGCAGTGGGCTGTGAGGGTTTCCACTCTCTCGCTTCTTACTTCAGTGGTGTGTGTTCTGTTTGGAGGGACTAGAGAGCTTGAACTTTAGAATTTAGAGAATGGATTGAAAATGGAAGCTAGAAAATTTCCTTACTCACGTGCTAGTTTCCACTGCAGTCAGAGGGTGAGTGGTGCTCGGAGGGGGAGCTCTGCACTCCTGTGACTTCAGCAGTATGTGTGTGTGCATGTGTGCACCATGCACTGACCCCCGATAGGTCAGAAGTGCCTCCTTTGAAAATCAGTGTTTACAAGAAGAAAATGTACATCTAAGGACCACTCTGCAGTTTTGCTTTGAAATAAATGATCTATCAACATGATTTATTTTGTTTCTAAATCATTTTATGAATGCAGCCATTCTTTATTTTATTTCATTTATTTCTTTATTTTTTTTCTATTGGTTTTTCAAGGTAGGGTCTCACTTTAGCTCAGGCAGACCTGGGATTCTCTATGTAGTCTCAGGGTGGCCTTGAACTGTCAGCGGTCCTCCTACCTCTGCCTTCCGAGTGCTGGGATTAAAGGCATGAGCCACCATGCCCGGATCTATTCTTTATTTTAGATGGCTCATTCTTTATTGCCTGGTTGACATCACAAACATATATTTTATACCAAACTGTTAATTCATGTGTCACATTATATGTGTATTCTAATATTCAATTGTCAGTTAGTATTAGTTCCTCTATTCTACTTCTAAAAGTCATGTCCTGATCTTGTAATCCATGCATATACATATACACTGTTTTCAGTTGGCAGACCAAGGTTTCAATGAGATTGGGCATGTTCAGGGCTCTCTGGCTGTAGACGAGAGACTTCGGTCTTATTCATTTTGACATTTTCAAATACAGTTTGTTTTGGTTGGTTCTCATTCCCCCTTTTATCCTCTATCCTCCTCCCCCTCGTAATTCCTCTCTTTCCCCAATATCCCTCTTCCTTCCATTTCCAGGTCACATGTCTTTTCCTCCTTTCTTCACCCTTCTTCCAGCTCATCTCCTTACAGTCACTTAATCTCTATTTCTTTAGTCATATATGAAACTTTAAAATTATATTTTATTTCTTTTTATATTTTATTTTTATATTTTCTTGTCCCTGCTCCTATTGCCCCGGGGGCCCTCATCAGGGGGTTATATCATTCACTGTGGGGTCTTGAAGGCCTCAGTCAGTCCCTGTGGGGTGGTGGGAGGTGGGTGGGGCATGCCTCAAACCCACTCTGTGGCTGTTAAAATCTTTCTGTCCCCTCTTCCACAATGTTCCATGAGCCGTGGCAGGCCTGTTGGCAGTCCAGTTTAGTGTTGAGTCCTCTGTAGCCTCTGGATTTCTGCTTTGATAGGTTTTGACTGATCACCGTGTCTGTCACCATCGCCCTGGAGCTGGTTGTCAGGCTAGTGGTAAGGGAGTTGAATGTAGCCATTCTTGACTTCTTTCATTTCTGTTTTGGGAGCTAGCAGTTTGCAGTTCTGACTCATCATCCAGGGTTACAAGTGGTTTCCTCAGCAACCTTGAAAAAGATAGTTCTTAAAACTTCTTTCTTTGTCAAAACCTAAGGCAGTATATTAAAAGTTGTAAGTACTACTTTCAAAATAAAAATTAGTTCTTTTTTAAAAATATTTTTTAAATATTTTTTGTTTATTTTTATTGATTTATTTGAGAGTGACAGACAGAGAGAGAAAGAGGCAGAGAGAGAGAGAATGGGCGCGCCAGGGCCTCCAGCCACTGCAAACGAACTCCAGACGCGTGCGCCCCCTTGTGCATCTGGCTAACGTGGGTCCTGGGGAATCGAGCCTTGAACCGGGGTCCTTAGGCTTCACAGGCAAGCGCTTAACCGCTAAGCCATCTCTCCAGCCCTTAAAAATATTTTTATTTGAGGGTGGCCTCAAACTCATGGCGATCCTCCTACCTCTGCCTCCCGAGTGCTGGGATTAAAGGTGTGGTCAGCCTGGGCTAGAGTGAGACCTTGCCTCGAGAAACCAAAAAAAAAAAAAAAAAAAAAAAAAATTTATTTGAGAGAAAGAGAGAGAGAATGGGCACACTAGGGCCTCCTGCCACTTCAAACAAACTCCAGACGCATGTGCCCCCTTGTGCATCTGGCTTACGTGGGTCCTTTGGCTTTGCAGGCAAGTGCCATTTCTCCAGCCCATAAAAATTATTTCAGATATTTTATCTTTGAGGTCAAAGGATAATAAAACTTTCCCTGAAAGGAATCTTTCCTCTAATTCCTACTTCAACATTTTTGGCAAGGAGCAAACAGATCTTTTTCCCTTTTCAGTCCACTTACTCATGCCGGGGAAAATAGTTGAAGGAAAATGTCTGTTTTATCCTTATTCCAGGTCTTGGCTTCTATTTCGAAAATGATGGACCGTAGCACTCCTCTTGACTGCTAATGTGAGACCCTCTGCAGAGACAGTGTGCTGCTGCCTCACGCCCACTTAGTGGGAGGCTGGAGGCAAGAGTGGGGTGGGCTGTTTCTCCTCTGCAGGTTGGTTCCTTGTGAGCTGGTTTGGTTTCTGATGAGAAGCTAAGTAGCAACATGTGTCTTCTGAGCATCACTGTCTGAAAGACTGTGGCTGTGCAGCATCGGGGAGGCCAGCACGCCCGTGAGAAGTCTCCCAGGCCACACACACAAGGCTGCCAGCCAACACCAGGCCTCAGAGAGAGGCCTTCGTGAGGCAGCTCACATGCCACAGTAGCTTCCTTGGATAGCATTGCTGCGTGTGAGCTGCCACTGCCGGGCTCATCTGCTGGCAGGGTGGACGTGTGCACGGGATGTGGCGGCACTTGTCCCCAGCTCCTGCCTCAGCCGGAGCAGTCCCCTTGCGGCCGTGTGGGCTTGCCTTGCTTTCCTGTGGGCAGCACGGAGCCCGGCAGGAAGCAGCCCTTCAGTCCTGCCTTCCAGCCAGTGCTCCAGGTAGACCAGAGCAAGGGCCATCACGTGGCCCTGGTCCGTAGGAAAAGTTGTTGGCTCACTGTGAGTGTGGATGATACATGTGTGGAGCAGCCATGGGAACTGAGAAGGGTGAGAGGAGAGCAGATGAACAGGAAATGAGAGGCCAGCTCTTCAGGGCTGTGAAGTAGAGGGCCAGACTTAGGAACGGTGATCTCCAAATGGCACTAAGGCTCAGAAGCAGTCCCTACTTTTTTTCTTGAATAAGATCATGCATGGAAGCCCAGCACGTATCACTGAGCTTCTCTGGTGGGAAAATGGGCTGGCAAGGGTTTGTGGGTTCTCCCCGAGTCTCTGTCCAGGAGTGAGTACTGTAAGGCATCCTTAGGGCTCTTTGAAGCAGTTGGGGAACCCTTTCCATCTACCTAGGTGCTCCTTGAAATCCCTTCCAGATCTGACACCTGACTCTGTTGTGGATTTTCCCCAGGGGTAGCAGCACTGTCAGTGGCCCTGGGCAGTACAGGTACCCACCTGCACAACAGACGAGGTGCCCTTGGGACCCCACTGGGTTTTGTGCACCTTTAAGCCTGGAGAAGGGGCGTGGTGAGGGCCCATGTGTGTGGTTTCGGACAAGACTAGGTACTGCTCTTTCAAAGGGCAGAAAACACCTGGGCAGGTTGTTTTCTCCCTCTCCTGCCCTGCCTCCCTGTAGGGCAGGATGCTGTAACTTTTAATAAAGTCAGCTGCATGGAGGACTGGATTATAAAGTAGTTCCCAGAGAGATGAAAGGAGAATTGGTAGAGAATTTCTCTCCTGTAGAACCCTCAGGCTACAGAAACTCACTGGAAAATGAAATTCCTTTCTAAGACTACATGTGCTTTTTTAGATTTAGCAGCGGTTTTAAATGCAGAGATCTGAAATCGGCCTGATAGGCAGGAGCCTCAATGGTTTTGGCATCTTAAAGACAAATAGAAGTGACTGAATTTTTAAAAGAACAACAAAAATAAAACTACAACCAGCAATCCACTTGACCTCTCTTGTTCTCATTCTTTCCTATAAATAAGAAATTGCCACATGCACACCAGGTTCTCCTCCACAAAGCATTCATCACAGCAGCTTAATTTCCTAGGCCACACTATTTGTACATACCTCGATCTAATGAATTTTTAAGTGGACAAGATTTTTATGCAGTTGCTAGCACTTTGGGCTTGGTTACAGCGTGTCTGATTAATCATTTGAGCAGCAGCAGCTGTGCACAATGTGGTGGGAGAGGAGGGCACTAAGCCTGATTAGCCCTTGGCTTGTTGGATGGAAACACCAGGCCCCAGAGCACACGAATGAGCCTAAGTGTCACTTCTGTTTATGGGTCTGTAATCCCAGCCGCCTAAACCAGCCATTGCTAAACCATTCTCTCTCTGCCCTGTTGTTGCTGTGGGGAGTCCCACAGTGGCTTTCTGCCTGTGGTGACTCAACCCTCCTCAGCTTCACCCCACGCTATTCCCCCGTCAAAGGAACAAAATAGGGAGTTGATGACTGAACACTCCATTGGCTTCTAGGTTGCTGGATATTTTAGCATTGTCTGTCTGTCGTTTCTCAGTAAAAGGGATTCTTACAAACTTGTTTGCAGAAAAATCTCCATATCAAATTTGGTTACCAAGACAAAACATATTGATAAGAGATATAGCTCACTGGAGCTATTTGTTATTTATGTATAAATATTTGTCATTATTAAAGCTAATTTCTGTATTATCACATGGATAGGAAAACAACTTCAAGACAGGTGGCATAATGGTACATGCTTATAATCCCAGCACTTGGAGGCAGAGGAGGATCGAGAGTTCAAAGCCAGCATGGGCTACGTAGAGTCCCTATCTTCAAAAAAAAACAAAAAGTACATCTTCAAATAATCTCCACAATCCATCCACATGAGCAGTTCAGTTAGTACAATTTAGAGCCACCTCTCCTTAGTTCATACATGTTGATGATCAAGTGTTCTGATTGATTGCCCAGCAAACGTGCTGTCACTTGGCTAAGCTTCTGAGGCTGCCTGCCCTCCCCGGTTCTGTGGCTCTGTTCCCTGGAGACGACAGCATCATCTTGGAATGCCAGATGGGTGGCATTGTGGTCAGCCAGCATTTCACTTAAGCTTACAGTAATCCAAACAGGCACTGGGCTCCCATTTAATAGATGAGGAATCTAGCCCATGGAAACTACATGATCTGGTCACACAGACACAGGATTCAAATAGCCCTTGTTCTTCACCAGCACCTCACACTGCTGAAGCCGCACGGATCCCCAATCACAGGTCTAGTTACACATTGAGCCCTGGCGCACTGTAACAGCATTCGCGCTGAGGTGGGGAGCTCCTTTGGCTGCCTCGAGGATGTAGAACTAGATGGGGCTGCGGGGCTGGGAGGGACTCATCCAGAGCAGGGACCTCATCTCCCCACCTATCCGGAACTCGGTCCCCACTATCTGAGCCAGAACGCTGACTGCAGCCTGTCTTCATTGTCTTCCAGTTCCACCCTCTGTCCTCCCCGCAGTCTCCTTTCCCCACCACACCTACCTCCCGGCGGGCCTTGCACAGGACACTGTCAGACGAGAGCATTTACAGCAGCCAGAGGGAGCACTTCTTCACCTCCAGGGCCTCTTTTCTGGACCAAGCTTTGCCCAACGACGTCCTCTTCAGCAGCACGTACCCGTCTCTCCCCAAGTCACTCCCGCTGCGGAGGCCATCGTACACCTTGGGGATGAAGTCATTACATGGTAAGTGTGCTCGCAGCTGCAGCCAGAGCGCCCTGTGGAATGGCCAGTGTCCAGACATGACAGCCATTCAGTTTTCTCCAAGGATGGGCGTGCAGGTAGTCCTGCCTCCACACTCAGGTTATCTCCACTCCCCACCTACCTTAAGTCACTCCTCCCTCCTGTAATCCCAGACCACAAGTCAGTCACCTGTGGTATGTCAAAAACACAGATTTCTAGACCTTACCAAGACCTGATGAATTTGATTTCGTAAAGGAACACTCTGGGGATTAGTGTTCCTGTGAAATACCCAGTTGCTGGTAGGATGGGGCAGTGGTGGCAAACTTGAGATTAGTTACATCTTAGAGGTGTGCCCCCTGCTTCACATAGCTGCCATACAAACTCAGGCCTGAAATCGCCCTTTGCCATTTCCATGCTGTGAGGCTAGTACCCGCTGTGTCTGCTGCCCATTTGTTGACTCCTCCATCCGTCCACCCATCCATGAACAGTCTGGTAGATACTGGTATCCCACATTCTGGCCCTTGGTTCATACTTGCCATGTTTGCTTTATGATTTCACATTCCAGCTTTATTAAAAGCCATATTCTAGAGCTTTCTATTTAAATTTGGTCCCTTTCTTTCTTCTGTCTGTCCAATTCCAGGGCTCTACACATTACCATATAGTCACACCTGAGCTCACCAGACACCCATCACAGCCTTTCGTCTTGATTGCTTACTATACACACTGCTGTAACCCCACTTCCCTTCTGTGAATTCTGCTGCCAGCTCTGTGTCTCTTCTGTGCATTCCGACCCACATTTCCTCTCCTCTGGAGCTCTTTTCTCTAAGCCTTGGTTTACTCTGCACCGTTCTCCACCCTCACCTATGCTCGGGAACATTCCTCTGTCTCCACCCTACTCAGCAACAGTTCCACTCACCCTCTCCTTCCTCCACTCACGTACAGCTCAAGTCTAGGCTTTCTTTACCCCAGAAAGTCTAACCTAAGTTAAACTGAAATGATCACTTCCTACCTCTTGGTAGAAACAGGATACTTCTCACCTTTTCCCATCCTTTCTACTCATTCAGGAGCCACTCTTCTCTCATGAATTCCTTTATTCCTACAATTTCTACCTGCCTTGAGTGCTTCTTTTATCTCCTTATGACACTTGTTTCTAACTGTCAGATAATAATCAAAGGCAGCCCTCCTTGTGTGTCTACATCTGCTGTCAGAGGGGGCTTGCCTTCTAGAGGTTTCTATCCTAGGAGAATCCAGAAATCCAGGTCCCACACAAGGTCATTGCCCCACCCTACCCCACCGAAGCATCCTAGGATAAAGGCTGAGTTGTGCTTGTGGAGAAGGGAGGAAAGGAGCTGATGGCTTCTCTGTCCCTGCCAGCCTTCCAAGAAGCTCGGTGCAATCTGTCGCAATTTATGCTGCCAGACAGAGCAGTCCTTGCTGGGTTAATCACCCTTCCCAGTGCCTAGTTTGGTATCTACCACTGATATGTCAGGGTGAGGGGCTGGTTTTGTTTTGTGTTGTTTTTTTTCCCTATATGGAAATTTGGGCCTCAGAGATAAGAGGGCAGAAAAGTTATGAGTCACATGCAAAATTATCTTTTCCACCTACTTCCCCTTGATGGGCGCACATTTGAATGGAACTGAGCATTTAGAATCATGCAATATTTGTTGACTTCCATTTTCTCATAATTTTGCTAATTTTAAGCACATTAATAACTAGCAGCTGCACCTCAGAGCAGTTCTTTACATAATTGGAAAGGGAAAACAAGCACTAGATATCCTCTTGCTTACCAGGCTGGCATCGTAGACAGAACTCTTAACGCCTTGTAAACCGGCATCTCCAGAGCCGCAGGTTTTCAGTGAGGCCTGAGCACTTTGGCCTGGCAGACAGCGTGTCTGAGGAAGCTTTCTCAGGGAGCCACTCTGCCGTGCTTCCACCCCAGCTCCCACTTCCTGGGGACTTCTCCCTCCCTGCGTGAGCACCACCTTCCTGCCTTCCCGCTGTCCGTCTCCCGGCGCTGAGAGCAGTGACAGGCCCTCGCACGGCTGCGCGGCTCACGGTGCTGGTTCTCCCACCCCGTGAAGCACTGGTGTTTGTTAGGATATCACTTGTTACAGCGGCTGACGCTGTCAAGCACCCTTTACCCTAGAAACAGGTGGATGTTGGTTGCTGTAACCAAAACTTACCCAGGTGTTACTTGCTCCAGCGTCCTTGCACTGGAGAATAGTGCCCGTGCCCACCTAAGTCCCCTTCCCAGGCTGACTCCTGAGCAGCTTGGCATTCATGCCATCTGATCTGCTTCTCGTGCTGCCTGTAGACCGGGGGTGGGGGGAGGCTCCTTGGGATGCACCTGTCCCTCACCTGCCTGGGAGTGGAGTCTCCAGAGGCCAGGGTCAGATCCTGACTCCTAGTCTAGATTAAAAGATGCTAACTTGTCCCTCTAACAGCAACAGTCATCCCTGGGCTAGCTCCACAGTCTGTGGTGCAGCAGACCTCTTCTTCCTAGCCAAATCCTTGGCACTGTTAGGGGAGCCCAGGGACCCTCAGGACAGACAGCTCACCTGACAGCATATGTAAACATCAGTGCAAAACTGACCTTCTCGTGACTCATGTTCCTGGGAGAGACATGGTAGAGAGGTACTTTTAACCCGAGGGAAGCTGGAGGCCAGCTCTCCTTTCAGATCAGCTTCAGAGTGGCCAGTCTGGCCTGCTGGACCAGACACGGGTGGCCGTGGTGACAGGAATTGGGAAATGCTTGAGCATGTCTCCTGTGGCTGCAGGCACTTACCCTCGGGTCCCTTCCTGCAGGAGAGTTCTCAGCCTCGGACAGCTCTCTCACCGACATCCAGGAAACCCGAAGGCAGCCCATGCCCGACCCCGGCCTGATGCCCCTGCCCGACACAGCTGCGGATTTGGACTGGTCCAACCTGGTAGATGCGGCCAAAGCCTATGAGGGTGAGTGAGGCTGGTGTTGATCCAGACGGGGCCACCAGGGGCAGGCAGGCCACATGCAGTGTGCTGGGACTTCTGTCCAGTCTGACCACTCAACATGCCCGGCACAGCCAGAGCCCATTGTAGTGGTCAGGCACCTTGTACTGGGGCCAGATTCTGAGCTGGGTACATGCTGAGTTTACTGAGATGGAAGCAGGTATTTGCTCTACACTGGAATTCCTACCATGATGCCTCACCGCCACCATATATGGGAAGGGCAGCTGCCCTCGCTGGAAGGAACATGTATTCATAGAGGATCTGTCATCAAGTTGTAAAGATACTGTTGGAAAGCAGTCAGGTATATCAGATGCTTGCCCTGCCTGGCCAAGCCCAGATCTGACCAGCGTGGGCGCTTCCTCCCCCTCCCCCTTCCCACGTGCAGGACCACGCTGCTGCTCTGCCGGCCTCCGGCCGTGTGCTTGCTGTGCACTGCTCGTTCTTAAATGCAGGACCCAGACTGGGGCTGCTCTGGTTTGCCGAAATGAGGAGCCAGAAAAGCATATGTGTTGACATAGGTTATCAACTGTCTGTCTGTCTGTCTGTCTGTGTGTTTGCTTGTTGAGGCAGTATCTCTGTCAACTTCGCAACTGCCGAGACAGGAGCTCAAGCCACCATACCCAGCTCAGATGTCCTGTAAGATTTCCCTTCTAAAAATGTTGACGATAAGATGTTCTTTATAAAATGGTGATAGCAGAAGATGTTTGTTTGGTTGTTTTATTGCTCCTGTTAGAGAGGATGGAAAGTGGCTGCTGTCATTTCAGTTTGGGTGGCAAGGGTCCCTGGGCCCCTGAGCTCTGAAGTTAAGCAGCCATGGAGTAATTGACAGGAAAGCCCTGTGTTCCTCAGCTGGCAGAAATTCTGTGGTGCTAACTTGATTTGCCAGTTTTGGGTAACCCTCCTCATATAAATTTTAAGTTGTAATATTTTGAAGCAGATAATATGGACTCAATGCTAAAGCCCACCAGGGTGGCCAGGCACCTTGTGGAAAGATCCCACAGTCTCAGGAAGCTCCACTCCAGCACCTCAGCCTTCAGATCATCAAGGAGTGGAAAGCTTGGTCTAGAGATACAAGTCTCTTTTCTGGAAACAGTTTTTGGAATGTTACTTTGACGAGGAGAGCAAGTGGCCAGCAGTTGACTCGGAGCCCCTGCTTCAGGGCAGTTGCAATGCTGCTGCCCTTTGACTAAAGAGCAGAGCTCCTCCGTGTGAGGGTCTGAAATGGGGGCTTCCAAAACATCCCTGCACTTGATTAGACTTGACTGTGTGTTATCCATTGGTTGATTTGCATATAGAACCTGGGGATGTGGCTCCAAAACACTCAGTGGCTCCTTGTCTCTCTTCTAGTCCAGAGAGCCTCGTTTTTTGCTGCTAGTGATGAAAACCATCGCCCCCTGAGTGCTGCGTCGAACAGTGATCAGCTGGAGGAGCAGACGCTGGTCCAGATGAAGTCTTACAGCAGGTTGGTCTCCCAGTGGCAAGGACACCATTCCATACTGTCACCCCCAGTAGTGACATATATGACAAAGAGGAAATGGACGGCACATGGATTAGCTGAACAGAACCTACAGCTGCAGTGCCAGACACTTCACTATTTATTTAGTCAGAACACTGTATAACTAAGCCCTGTAAACATAATTAACTGTTCTTGATGGCTTATGGTCAAAACTATGAATTTTCCTTATGAGGCAATGCACCTATGCCCCAGAGCTTTTAGGTAAAGTAAGGGAAATCATGGGCAGCAATTATCCATGTGTGACTTAGCCCTGAAGTCTGGTTGTTGAGTCTGTTGCCTGCTGCTGTGATGGCCACATTGTGACTGTGTCTGTGTCCTCATGGCTTCCAGCCCAAGCTGTCTCACGTAAGAAAGCAGGGTACCAGCTTGCCTGTAAGGAGTGAGTGAGTCAGCAGTAGTGAAGTCCAGATGACTTGCTCTGGGTTGGGAGTGTGGACTCCACGATATCTCTTTTTTTTTTTTTTTTTTTTTTTGAGGTAGGGTCTCACTCCAGCCCAGGCTGACCTGGAATTCACTATGGAGTCTCAGGGTGGCCTTGAACTCACGGCGATCCTCCTACCTCTGCCTCCCAAGTGCTGGGATTAAAGGCGTGCGCCACCACGCCTGACTCTCCACGATATCTCTTTAACCACACCAAGGCTCAGTGTCCCATCATGATGAGGGTCGGGCTCCCTGTGTTCCTGTACAAGAAAGCTTCCCAGTCACCTGCACTACGGAATATGCAATAAGCACCCGGATGCAGAAGGATCTTGCCAATTTGAAATCCCTCCCCGAATGCCTCATGGGGACAATCAGAATCCAGCTCTGTCAGCCAGGTGTGCTGCCACCTACCCGTGATGCAGCCCTGAGGAGGCTGGGGAAGGAGGATCAAGATTTCAGGCTCAGCCTGGCTATACGGGCAGACCTTGTCTCAATAAAACCAAAAAAAGAATGCAAGTGTCGATGGAACAAGTTTAATAACGGAGCTGACAGTCCAGGGACAGTGCGGTTGATAATGGTTGCACTGGTGTGAGTGAGTTTGGGCTCGAAGACTCCTCCAAGCAAGCTGGCAGGATGGGCTATGGGGGGGGGGGGCTAAGTGGCTTCTACTCCACTGTGCGGGCACGGAGTGTGCCATGCTAACTCTTACTGAGGTAGCTGGGCTGAGCACATTGGCAGTTTGGCCACTGAGAACTTTAAAAAATAAGAGAATCACACAGTGGAAGAAAATGTGCCGCCTTAGGATGAGATTTCCAACAAAGAGAAGTGTGAGTCACACCACTCTTCTGGGAAAGGCTCATTATGAGAGAATCATAGCATGAGGAGGAGGGCGGGCTTTCTTTGTTCCGTACAGGCTGAACAAATGCAGATGGAAGTCAATGTGTCTTAAGACGGCTGGTGCGCCCAGGCCTACAGTTCTTCCTGAAGGACCCTTAGAAGTCACGCTAGGCTCTCGAGCGTCCCATCAGGATCGAAGGCCTGTAGTGGCTTTGTGAGGCGGCTCGTTGTCTGCCCTGTGTTAGGCCTTCAGTCTGTCCCAGACCTGACCAGCCTGTGTGGCTGTATCTGACCACTTCCCTTTTAAAATCCATTTACTGTCAGCTTCTGCTTGTCGTGTCTGAGGAGTTTAGAGTTTGGATGCCATTAGCATCACACACACAAGGAGCTCCCTTCTACAGCCCCCAGAAAGGACCCTGAGAATCCCTGTTCTAAGTGACTGTCCTGTCTGCCAGAGTACCTCTTGTGCTGCCAAAGAGACCTTTCCCTCATTGTCACGAACTCTTTTGTCATAAGATGCAGGATCTCTAGCAAAGGAAGCTATTGATTGGCTGTCATTCAAACCTGTATTGCCTCTTGTTAAGATCACCATTTTCTCTCTCAAAGTGAAAAATGCATATTGGATTGCCATATTGAATAATTTGACATTGATAACCATTTTATAAATAGAGACACCTCAGAGTGTAAAAAAAAGTTCCGGGGGGGGGGGTTGCTAGAGAAATGGCTTAGCGGTTAATGCATTTGCCTAAAAAGCCAAAGGACCATGGTTCAATTCCCCAGGATCCATGTAAGCCAGATGCAGAAAGTGGCACAAGCATCTGGAGTTCATTTGCAGCAGCCAGAGGCCCTGGCATGCCTGTTCTCTACCCCCCCCCCTTTCTCTCTGTCTCTCTCTCTCTCTCTCTCTCAAATAAATAAATAAATAAATAAAAATTTTAAATAGGTCAGGCTGGAGAGATGGCTTAGTGGTTAAGGTGCTTGCCTGCAAAACCTAAGAACTCATGTTTGAATCTCTAGGTCTCACATAAGCCAGACACACAGTGACGCAAGCACGCAATGTCACACATGCGCACAAGGGGGTGCACGTGTCTAGAGTTCATCTGCAGTGGCTGAAGGCCCTGCCACACCCATTCTCTCTCTCTCTCTCTCAAATGAATAATAAAAATTTTTTAAATGTCCACCAGTTAGAGAGGCCCCTGCCCAACATGACCTTTTGTCTCCTGTTCCAGCAGTAAGGATTCCTCGCCCACTCTGGCTTCTAAAGTGGACCAGCTGGAAGGCATGCTGAAGATGCTTCGGGAAGACTTGAAGAAGGTAAACATTCTCAGTGTGAATTGCCCAGGTGGAGGAGACAGACCTCTCTTGGGCTGGGAGAGTGAGTGGTATTAATGAGGCACAATGTGGGCGTGGGTGTTTGCATACATTCAAGGGCAGCATGGAGCTCAGCCCCCCACTGGCCCAGTGTGAGAGGCCTTGAAGTGACTTGTACAGAAAACTGTTCCAGTTTTGGGAAAGTCTTTGACTGTCAGCCAGGCTTCTCTGGACTGTCCCCATGTCCCCCAGCCTCACCAACCCTCACGTCAGGTATTAGTAGCCCAATCGCCCATTCAGCCCTTGTTACTTAGGTCTTCACATCAAGGAGAGCTGAAAGTTGTGTTTCTTACATGGCTTTGACTTCAGAAAGGTAGCAGCCATTAAATGATGGCTTAAAACTCAAAGCTGACCCTACTGTCAAAGACTGCCAAATACGTATTAATGTAACTGCATTCCAAGGTAGTCTTATAGTGTTGATCTCCTTGGAAGTCCTGGGCTTAGAGTGGCTTCGGCCCTGGGACCCAGCATGCACACAGGCGTGGAGTGGGGTGAAGAACTCCTGAGTGCTGGGCGAGCTGGGAGAGCCCTCCTCCATCATGCTGCTTGCTTTTCTCCCAGGAAAAGGAAGACAAGGCCCACCTGCAGGCGGAAGTTCAACACTTGCGCGAGGACAACCTTCGGCTTCAAGAGGAGTCCCAGAACGCCTCGGACAAGCTGAAGAAGTTCACCGAGTGGGTCTTCAACACCATAGACATGAGCTAGGGGCAGCTGAGGGGGGGCGCAGGCGCGATCTCTAGTGGGCACCCTCGAGCCCTTTCCCACCTCCAAAAGCACCCTTGGAGCATCTTCCGCTTCCTCCTTTGCCCCTTCCGGGGAGGGTACAACACAACACAACACAACACAAAAACACTTGCAGATAACAATCAGTGTCTGCTTTTTTGTAGAAAAGAAAAACAAAAAATAAAATAAAAATTTTAAAAAGTAAAATAAAAGTTTAACCGCTAAAATGTGAATGTCTTTATTTTTTTGCACAATATCTTTATCTGTTAGGTATTTAAAAAGAAATGAGGCCCAGGACCAGGATGCCCTGGGGCCCATCTGCCTATTTCCATCAGCTTTCTGATCTATTTCAGGTAACCCAAGCACTCCCTGTTATCCTGACAAAGTCATTGTTGCTGGGAAAAGACTTTTCTTTAACTTGTTTATTTGGGGAACTGGGGAAGGAATAGGGGTGTTTCCTAACTTGCCTGCAGAGGGAGGCGCTTCAGGAAGAGGCCACCTCCCAGGAACGACGTGCTCATGCACTGGTGCTGGTGGCCTGATCTCCCAGACACCAGCAGGTGGGCACCGTTTCACAACCCTGGCATTCACAGGCCTGTTGACCAGTCCCCGTTCTGATCCTGCATTGTGATAGCATTTCTTGTTCCTTTACCCAGGGAGGTGGTCCTGGGTGTGCTCCTCAGAGCTAGGCCTCTTCTTTGTTTAGCTTTAGTGAACCCCACGAAATTGAAATCAACCTCTGCAGTTCCCTGGCTCCAAACATCAATTGGTTTTCAAATCCTCCCAAAAGAACACCTTACCTATATGCATTTTGAATGCATTTTGGTGAAAAGTTTATCTAGTTTTTTGTTTGATATTCTTAAAGGTATAGCAAAAAAAAATATGTTTTTTTTAAGCTTGTTCAAAATGACTATATTAATTGATAACTCCTTCTCTCCAAAGCAAGACTTCACGAGTGTTTGTATTTAGGAACAGATAACAGTGAATGTTAAACTGTGAATTTTAATATTTGCTTGTGTAGGAGCAATGCCTGTAATAGAATGGGCTTTTGAAATCTGCATGCCCCTGTGTGGAATTTAAGCACGGCATTTTCTGCACCCTTTCGTGGCCATCCGAGGGACCCTGCTGCAGGAATAATTCTCGTGCTGGTTTTGCTCTAGAGACGCAGCTGCCCAGGCCCCGGCGCACTCACTGCCAAGGGCGCATGGGCATAGGGCTGGTCAGAGCTGAATGACCTAAGGAGACACCTTTTTTTTTTTAAATTTTTTTTTATTTTGCCTTCATAACTGTCACTAAACTGGCTCTGAGGGGACATTCAGCATCCTAGTGGCATGTGCTAGGAAGCTCCCTGCCCTTAGTAACCTCAACTGTGTTCACCTCTTCACCCCGGAAACAGGATGGATTCCTACTCCAACCCCCACCCCCCCACCCACACACCCCAGATTTTTATGCTACAGTTTCATTCATGATTGTGATTTCGCCATGGGTTTTGTTTTTTTCTTTTTTTTCCTGTTACCATTTCTATCATGGAAATAGGAAGATTTTGGAGTGCTTTGTAAAACTTTCAATCGCCTGTCTCTTTCTCTTGAATGTGTATGAAGGAGATTGTACATTGCCTGATACCTCTCTGTAACTGAGAAACGCTGCTGCCATCCAAGCGTTCTGAAGTCTCGCTTCCCCTCCGGAGTTCTCCTTTTCATTCTGTTTTCTGTTTTCTTTGGGGACTCGGGGCAAGCTATTTATTAGAGTTTTGCAACAGAGTTCTTGTTTGAAGCCTCTAAAGACCACTTGTAAGATTCAAATAATAAAATTCATTTTAAATGCTCTTTTAAAACGCTTTGGTGTTATTGCTTGAGGTTTTATTTGAAAGGACCACCCAGTAACTCACTGGCCCTCCGTGCATTCGCATTTTCTCATCAAGCTCCATTAACTCCAAGGATAGTCCTTGAAAGTCTCTGTCCTCTTTAGAACTTTAATAAGCTTTTACTCTGTTCATACGTCCGTAGAGAATTCCAATGCTGCCTTCTCTGCTCATGGTCTTGTATTTCCAGAACACTGTATAATTAGTTGCTTCTTCATTATCCACATGTGGATTTCACATCACAACCCTGTCACTGCCTGAGACCAGCACATTTTTGGGGGGCTGCAGCTTTATCCCCCAGCTCTCAGCATCCAATGCTGTGTGCTCAAAGAATGCAAATGCCCACTAGTATTAGGCTGTGCAAAAATATAATTAGAAAAGTTAATCTACTGAAAAAAAAATCTATGCATTCTAAAGTCAGACAGTCCAAAAAAAAAATTGTTTTTTAACTCACCACATCACTGTTCCTCTTCAGTGGCACAGTTAATTGAGAGCTGATGGTGGTTTCTTGTATTTGGTTCAACAATTCCTGCAAATTTGAGAATTGCAAATCTAGCATGCACATGGACACCGCACGGTCTTCTGATCGATGACTGAGAGCACGGTTCTTAAGCTAGTTTGGAGGGCTTATGCTTCGCTTCTGAAGGTCTCGTGTAGGTGGGCACCCTCTGCGGAAGGGTCCTACTGGTATGCCTTGGCAAAGGTTCTTCCATGAGTGCTGTGGAGAGGCTGGGCTCCAAACCTGCTGCAGATGACCAGCTAGATGAGGTCACTAACTCCATAGGTGGGGATAAAAGGACAGTCCAAGTAGGTGGTGTCCTGGCACATGCCTGTAACCCTAGCACTCACTTCTGAGACAAGAGGAATTGGAGTTTGGAGCCAGCCTGGACTATAACAGACATAATAAATGAAGTGAATCCAACGACAAAAGAAACCGGCCCAATAAATGTAAGCAGCTTGCTTCCTGCTAAATGATGACTACCTGAAGCCAGGTTTAGCAGCACCGTGCATGATGCCAGCAGCTGCCAGGTGCTGCTGCTTAGGAATGAGTGAAATTAAGTAAGAGATGGCACACCTTGGTGAGAAGCACGAATGGCAAACAGGGCCTGTGCCATTTAGAAAGAAACACTGCTACAGAATATAAAACTGCCTTTTGCACTAATTTCCTGGCCAGTAGGGATCCTAGGTACTTTGGCCTTGCATGTCCTTTACATTGGAAAGCCAGCCGTGCCAAACTATAGCATCCAACCTGCCTTGCTTTGGCCTCCGCCTCCGATGTGTTAAGGCCTTTGTTTTCAGGAGGGAATTCTGATGTGTTGATAGCCTGGTGGGAAGGCAGAAGGAAGATGAGTCAGGCCCCGCTTAATATCTGTAAGGTATTTTTTAATCCTTTGCTCTACATTTTAGAGCAGCGGTAGTTTGAGTGTTTGTACCCCATAGACTCAGGTGTATTATGAAAGCTTGTAACTTGGATCTTCTGCCTTCTGGCTGGAGGAGGTCTCACTGGGGGCAGATCCTTGGGGTCCAGCCCTGAGGTGTGTTTGGGGGCGAATCTGAACTCCAACCCAAAGGTGTGAGAGAGCAATCTGAGCTCTGGCTAGAGCCCCTGCCGCTTGGTGCCAGTCTGTGCTTGCTGCTTTTTGCTGTGTGTGCCGGTGCTGATGTCTGTCTGGGGCAGTTTTCCTCTCTGCTTTGATCTGTGAACTGGGAGCCAGCTTCCACGATAGATGGAGCTCTCCCTGGGATCTGAAAGCCTGAAATAAACCCCTTTCTCCCCAAAACTGTGCCTGGTTTGGATGTTCATCCCAGCAACGTGAATCTGTCGACAACAAGCAGTGACTGCTGAACTTGATCATCACCTGGGCAGTTTGTTAAACCAGTCACTTGGCAGCTATGCCCAGGAGCTGCGCTAACGGGAATGAAGGGTGCACATCATATTGGTATCTTCTACCAGGTAACCCCAGGTGACCAACGGCTCGTGTTCGAAGAAGGCCTTGGGGGAATACTGTATCACTGGGATTAAAAGAAACAGTCACCGTAGTGCAAGGGCGCTCATCCCCATGGAGATCCTTGAGTTATGTTAACAGGTTCACTGACCACAGAGCGCCTTGCAGGGGAAGCAGCTTTAAATTGTAGCTAGAGTTGAGTAAGAGAAAACAGAGTTCCTCCCCACCCTTCCATTTAGAATGAACTCTGCCTAGAATTTTCTACCACTTGACTATTGGAAAGCTCTGTGTTCCCTCGATTAGATAAGAACTCTTTCAATGTAACATGAAAACGGTTGCCAGGTATGGTGGATTGATTCATGTGTCCCGCATAAACTTAGGCATTCTGAATGCTAGGTTCCCAGCTGATGGAGACTTGGGAATTAAAGCCTCCTGGAGGCAATGTATTATTGGGGGCGGGCCTATGGGTATTATAGCCAGTGTCCCCTTGACAGTGTTTGGCACACTGTTCTGTCAGTGTTGTCCATGTGATATTGGCCTAGTGGTGATGTCCACCCTCTGCTCATGCCATCATGAAGCTTCCCCTTGAGCCTGTAAGCCAAAATAAACCTTTTTTTTTCCCCCCCAAAGCTGCTCTTGCTCAGGTGACTTCTGCCAGCAGTGTGAACCTGATTGCAACACCAGGTTAGCAAGGGGTGACCCTGAAGACCTTAAAGAGATGCTGCTGAGGAAAATAGGACCCAAGATGGCAGTTGAGGAGCCCCTGAGCCAGGCCCACAGCAGGTAGCCACACTGGAGGTCAAGAGGCTGGTGGACCTAGTTCTAGGCTGGGGATCTTGAATTCCAATTGCCCACTTTCAAGCTCAGCAAAGCCTACTTGTCTGAATCCCCAAGAGTGTTAGTAACAAGCCTCACAAACAACCAGATCAGGGTCGAGGTGGTGGTCCAGCGGCTAAAGCGCTTGTCTGCAAACAGAAGACCTGAGTTGAATCCCCAGAGCCCATTTTAGAAAAGCTAAGTATGGTGGCACCCACTTGTAATCCCAGCACCGGGGAGGCAGATCCCTATAGCTTGTTGGTCAGACAGTCTTGCCTACTAAGCAAGCTGCAGGCCAGTGATTGCCCCTGTCCCCTCCTCCGTAGAGGTGGACAGTACCTCAGGCCTGTATACACACATACACATTCACAAACACACACATGCAAAAAGGAAAAAGAAAAGGAAAAACAAATTTTACAGCTGCCCCCACACCTGGCATACATTTAGAAATCTTCATCAACATTCATGCCACACAGCAGCCCATTTCCTCTGCCACTGACCAGAGAGAAGAAACAGGAGGAAAGGGCCGTCTGTCCACTATATTCTGCACGCAAACTGCAGATCCAAGACCCTGAGACGCTGGCTGTCTTTTCCAAGATGATGATCGTAGCTGTGGTCCTTCGTTGCTCTCTCTGCATTGTTCATCGCAGGCTCGTTGGATTATGTCTTTCCAGACCTTCATCCTTTCAAATCAAACATCCTCCACCTTACCTTTGTGTACCTGAGTCATCACACCTGAAACCCAAAAGAGCTTTCCACCTTCCCCTTTCATTAGGCTTCTCATTCTAGCCTTCCGCCACACTGGCTTCCTGTCCTGAGAGCACGCCTCTCTCCCGGCTCCTTCCTTTACTTATTCTCCATGAACAGTACCTCACTGCCCCTCCTAACCAGGTCTTCTGCCAGACACTTACACAGCCTCACCCTTCCAGGTGCACCCCTCCTGACCCATCCCCTGACCCTGGTGATCTCCAGCTCTGTGCCTCTCACTCGGGATCTCACGTGTTCTGTCGTACACATGTGTTCTTTATGTGAGCTTGTCTCCACATGCATCTTTGGGATCATGTTAAGCATGCCGAGTCTCTGATGAGCTTGTCTAGCTACGTCTTTCCTAGGCAGTTCATCATTCAGCACTTATGAAAATCTATGAATTTTCAACTCCCTTTTGCAAGCGACCTACCTGGTAAGTTCAAATTGGAGTCCAGGTACCCTGGATCTTTTTTTTTTTTTTTTAATTGAGAACTTTAATATACAAGCATGCTGCAAATTGGTCATATTCCTACCAGGTTACCCTTGTGTCCCCTCTCTACCCCCCTCATTCCACTGAGGGCCCTTCTCAGTGGGGTGATTGGTATTCACTGTGGGTCATGAACGCACCATTCAGTTTCTGTTGGGTTGGGGCACAAATGCCTCAGGAATGCACCTTCCTACTCTGCAGTTCTTACAGTCTTTCTACCTACTGTTTCCCTGCATTTCCTGAGCCTTCACTGGAGCATATGTTATAAATCTCCTTTAGTGTTGAGCTCTCAGTAGCCTCTTATTTTCTGCTTTGATGAGTTTTGAGTCTCCTCAGTATCTACCCCCATCTCCCTGGAGGAGGTTCTCTGGCTAGCAGTCATATTTAACAGCAGTCATATTTCACCTGCCACTTCCTCTGTAATGTTTCTGGGCTCTGAATCTTAACCCCAATCCCAAGGAAGCTATTTTCTGTCCCAAACTATCACCATATCCAATACCTGTATATACACAACACCTTCCTGTCCTTAGGTACCTGCATGAAAGCTCTAACGTAAAGTGCTTAAGAAATAAGTTTGATTAAAATTCAATTAGCAGGGCTGGAGAGAGGACTTAGCAGTTAAGACACTTGCCTGCAAAGCCAAAGGACCAACGTAAGCCAGATGCACCAAGTGGCACACGCATCTGGAGTTTGTTTGCATCAGCTGAAGGCCCTGGCACACCCATATTCTCCCTCTCTCCTCTCCCCCGCCCTCCATTTCTCTCTCTCTCTCAAATAAATAAAGTAAATAAACTTTTAAAATTCCAATTAGCAAACTAGACATTTCTTTAGTCACTTGTATGAATGAAGAGGTTAGATGGATTTGTAACTGACCTGGTAATTTTTCTAAAAGCACTTAAGAGTATTTGAAAACAGTTACTCTCATAAGAAGCTTAACCATTGTTCTGCAATCTCAGGTGATGTATATGCTTAGCAGGTTCTTTTATTTGATCCAAAGATAAACTCAACCCGATGTAGACATATTTCAAATTAATGAAGGGATGCCTATTAAAACATAAGACAGCAGTTGCTGTAGGAGCTAGGCTTCACAACAGGAACTGGGATGGACAGTTTTGGGGTGGGGGAGAGGAGGGCAGAGCATGAAGCTATAGCTTACTGTCAAATATTTGATGAATTACATCATGAAAGAGAACTCAGCCTTGATCTCTGTGACACAAAGACAAAATCAGGACCAGTAGGTGCAAGTAAGAAAGACAAGGTTTTGTCTTCCAGATCAAGGGAGGTTACGTGGTCTCTGAGCTTGAAGCCAAGGATCAGCCTTGGAGCCACTTGGCAAAGATGCCCTTCCCTGCCCTTTCTTTATTTAATCTTAGAATCATGAGACAAAATTCTGAATGAAAAAGATCTTTCAAGTCACATGCGTCTGTTTCTTGGCTTGATTCCATCTCTTCACTCTCCTGCCTCATGTCTAGCCACCTGTGTTTGAGCCTGTCCAGTAGCAGGAGCCCACCACTTCCTGTGGCTGCACATTGTAGGTAAGTACCAATTTATTTTAAGCCCTTTTTATTTAGGAAAAATTCGTTACCCTTTATTTTTGTAACTATTTCCAGCCTTGTCACTTCAAACAAATTATACAAAAAATATAAAGATAACTTCCAGGTCAGAACAATTAATACATTGGAAAATATCAGGTCTTCCCAGTGCTATTCTTCCCCTTCAATTTTTTTTTCAAATTTGCTCAAGCATTTTGGTGGTTTGAATGTGGAATGTCACTCATAATCGCATGTGTTTGTGACTAAGGCTTATACTCAATCCCCAGCTGGTGGAGCTTTTGAGAGTAGAGCCTTGCTGGAGGAGGTGTGTCACTGGGGGGTGGACCTTGAAGTTTATTAGTCTAGTCCTACTGGATGTGTAATAGCTAGCTCACTCTTTTTTTTGTTTACTTATTATTTGAGAGCGACAGAGAGAAGGAGGCACAGAGAGAGAGAGAGAGAGAGAGAGAGAGAGAGAGAGAATGGATGTGCCAGAGCTTCCAGCCTCTGTAAACGAACTCCAGATGTGTGCGCCCCCTTGTGCATCTGGCTAACGTGGGTCCTGGGGAATTGAGCCTCGAACCAGGGCCCTTAGGTTTCACAGGCAAGTGCTTAACCGCTAAGCCATCTCTCCAGCCCGCTAGCTCACTCTTGATGCTACCTCCCAACTGCTGTGACAAGATGTGATGCCCAGCCTCTGCTTTGTGCTCTTTCCCTGCCGTGATGAAACCCCCCCTTAAGACTGTAAGCCAAAATAAACACTTTCTTCTCTTAAGGTGATTTTTGTCAGATGTTTTGTCACAGCACTGAGCAGGTAACTGCTATAGGCATCATGGTTTCTGAGCCCTCCATTACCATAACATAATCGCATGCCACACGTATTAGGGACACAGTTGCTTTATGCGTATTATTCCATTGGGTTCTCACAACAGCCTGGTGACAGAGTGAGTTCTGTGTCTACTCTCAGAAGCTGAGGCCTGCAAAGGTCATATAGTTTGCAGCAAAAGAGCTGGTGAATATTGAACTGAGATTTAGAGCCAGACCTCTGATACCAGAGCCAGTGTTGAGTCACATTCTCAGCCCACATAGCCTGGTGGTATGGAGCCTTCTCCAAGGAGTGCAGTGAGACAGTGAGAGGACAGAGCAGGCAACTGAAGTGTACTCAAAAGACCAGAGGCCCAGGAGAAAATGTCTTCTGAAAGGACCTCTCTTCTAATAGGTGGTTTGAAGTCCCCCTCATATAATATAGATGTTCTAGCTATGAATGTTCTCCCTGTGAATTCCAGTTCAAGGAAATATCTTTCTGTCCAATTCTACTCCAAATATGTAGGTGAAAGAAGGTTCAGGAAGCCAGTGGTCCTCAGATTTCAGAATGCAGTAGCATCATCAGAAGAGGTTACGTTCCTATTTCTGGACCCCAGGTTAGAACCACAGATGTTAATTTCAACTGACTCTCCCAGTGTTTAAGACATGGGAGGTTCCCAAACCACTGTTCAGGAGGTTCTTCCTTGAGTATTCAAGGTGTCTGCCAGCTCTGCTGAGTGAGGGAGCAGCATGCTAAGGCAAGGAGTGACAGGTGAAGGTGTGGTCATGCTTGAAATAACCAGATGAAAGCCAAACATGGTGACTCATGCCTTTAATCCTAGCACTTGGGAGGCTGAGATAGGAGCATTAAAGGCCAGCCTGGGCTGCAAAGTGAGTTCCAAGTGAGCCTGTGCTAAATGAAACCTTGCACCCCAATCCCCACAAGAAATATCTGAATGATGTGCCACTCAAGAACTCAACAGATGGAGAGCAGCTGCCAGAAACCATCCTCATACTCAGAAGGGCCTGAGCACCATGTACTCAGCAGCCTCACCCAAGTGGTCCCTTCTCTAAATCAGGAAGCACTGCATGATGGAAGCCATTCAAAATCTTTGTTTCAAAGCCAACTTCTAAATATTGTATATAACACTCTCTCCTTTAGGATAAAGTACAACAATGTCAGTTTCATTCTTGGATAACACCTCATTATCCATGTCATATAATGTCCTGATACTAGGGCTGGACTGTCTGGGGGCAGGTAGGAGCCAGGGGTTTCAAAGTAGATCCCAGTATCCAGAAATTTTAGACATAAGGAAGAGATTTCTAGTGGATATTTCTAAGCCCATCTGTCAGACAACCATGCCCAAGGATCTTGCAGCCTGCTCACTAAAGCAACAGACTGAGAGGAACAAAACAAGTTCAGTTCACAAGTGTACACCCCAGCAGAAACCCAAGTGCTCCTGCCTACCCGCCAGGACTTCACAAGAGGGCACCCAAGAGCCAGTGCTCCCATGAGGACCTCTTCCTGCAGCCAGTGGTCTAGATATCTATGGCCATGTAAACATCTTCATAATCGCTTTTTAAAAACCTACCTTATTGACCCTTTTGCTGATCAGGAATTTGGACAGGGATCAGCTGGGTGATTCTCCTGCTCCATGTAGCCTGAACTGGGGTCACTCATTGGTTTGTAATTAGACTGGTTTGGAGAGTCCAAGATGGTGTCAATTCTATTTCTGGTGGAAATAATGAAAGTCTGGGCTCAGCTGGGACCCTTTTCTTTCCCTTATAGCCTTGAAGCTTTTCATGTGCTCTTTCCAGTAGAGTAGTTGGACTTTCAACCTGGACTCAGAGCTCCAACAGGCCAAAGGTACGTACAGACAGTAAGAGTATCATATCCCCACAACTTGTCAAGCCCACAATAAAGAAAGGAGAAACTTATGCTTTCTTTCAGGGCCAAGCCTGGCACAAAGTCAGCACCACATTTAATCTGTTATAACCAGCCTTCCTCTGTAGGTCCCTACTGGGGTCCGCTGCATTTTTCTTTCACTGACTCGTAAATCCTCAATCAGGATGAAAATACCGGAAGTTTCCACTGTAACTATAAGAAGCACAGACAGATACTAATTTTGCCCGAGGGCATTTGCCCCATGCTGTCATGAGGTCAAGGGCAAGCCCTTTAGGATTTTGTTCCTTGACAGTGGAGCTTGCTCCTGCCTCCTGTCATGGAGGTGGTCTACGGTTGATAGCTCTTCAAGTGATTAGCATGCCTCTCCTGTTTTCTCTCCCAGCCTGGTCTCTGTGCCGTGGTTGCCCTCAGAAGAGTCTGGAAGAGGGGGAGGCCATCAATCAATCTTCACCCCAATCCTCCTTTCCCACTAAGACCAGGAATCTCAACTGAGTACCCGTCTCAACCTATGCCAAAAGTTGCCTGTTGTTGCAAGTGATGAGAGAATCTCATGTTGTGGGATCTTTAGGCTTGCTTGGGTCAGCCAAGACTAGGAGCTGAGAAAGCTGGCTCTCAGTATCCTCACCTCACTCGTAAGATTGCAAGATTTGCTATAAATCCTTATGATTGTGCTGAGTACGTGAGTTCAGATCCCCAGAACCCATGTAAAGCTGCTGATCCCAACATGCCTGTTTAAGATGAGAGGCAGAGATAGGAGAATTACCTAGGTGCTTGCAGGCCAACTAGTCTGGAGAAGACAACAATGAACAGTGAGAAAACTTGCCTCAAACAAGGCAAGGACCATGTGGTGGTTTGAATGAGATGTTCCCTCATAAACTCATGTGCCTGATGTTTGGTCCCTAACTGATGGCAATTTGGAAGATAGGGACCTTGCTAAAGGAGGTGTGTTGTTGGGTATGAACTTAAGGGTGTTAAGATTAGTTTCCCCTTGCTAGAGTCCATCTCACTGCTATTTCCCAGCAGCTGTGTCAGAGGTGATGTCCAGCCTCTGCTCATGCCATGCTTTTAACTGCCGTCATGGAGTTTCCACTGTAAGTCAAAAATCTTTCCTCCCATCAGCTGCTTTTGGGTGGGTGTTTTGTGCCAGAAACTTGAAGGGAACTACAACAGACCAACATCTGTAATTGTCTTCCGTCCTCCACACGCATAGTGTGGCATGTGCTTGCCTACACTCACACACAGGAATAAAATACACACACACACACACACACACACACACAAATTCTTGTGACTTCCAGAAGACCATCTAAAGCCAAACAGAAGTCGGGGGGGAGGGCCTTGAAGAGAGTGAGGAGTAGCTGGGGGAAGGTAGTACTGGGAAGCCACAGTCCCCATCATGGGAAAGCAGGAAGTCAGCTGTGGAGGAATGTTCCCCAGCTTCCTCCTCTGCAACACCCATAGACAGCCACACTTCTATTCCAGGGAAGGGGATGCGCCAGAATTCAAGTTTGCGGGGCCATCCCACCCTCTGCCTGCAGCCTGGAGGTATGCAGCCTGGCCACGCCTGAGACCGAATGTGTGTTTAGTGGCTTGATGCCGAAATTCTGTCAGCTTAATCACAGAGAGTCCCACGATTCCATAACCAGCTGGGTTCAAACGCTTAGCTTGCCAGAGCACTGGCCACAGGGAGCAACCAGAAGCAGGACTGAGAGAAACCTCAGTTAGGGAAAAAGCCGGGACCCATGGGGGCCTCAGCGACTCTCTGAGAAGCATGCTGTTCAAAGACAGAAGAGACAGCCACCTCCTCTGTAAATGCCTCCCAACCCCTCCCCGCCCCCAGCCACTCTGCTCTCACAGCTTCTGTACTGCTGGAGGCTGAGCTTCACTTTCCACCACTGCCTCACATGAGGGATTGTCCGTGTCCTTCTGTGACACGTTAGGCCTCCCCTTTATTCTGCAGTGTCACGGTGAGAAGGGGTCTCCATCCCGCTGAAGCTAAGCTTAGCTCTCCTTTTCCCAAAAGGCAGGAAGAGCTTAATCCTAAACTCTCCCTGGGGGAGAAGGCAAATGCTTGCAATCCATCTAGCCAGGGCTATGAAATATACAAAAGCAGCACCGTGTCAGTATCAAGGCCGCCCAGTACTTGTAATCTGTCAAGAATGCACTTGGTTGGAAAATAGCTCCGAGTGTTAGAAAGTCCTACACTAACATAAAATCTGCCTCCTATTTGACAGGAGTAGAGAAATACTTTTGCTACTGGTAGTCTTGTCTAGGAGGGGCATTTCCAGGTTCTTGGAGCCTTATTCAAAGAAAAAGTAGCAAGGGGGACTGAGGAAATGGCTTAGCGGTTACAGCATTTACCTGCGAAGCCTAAGGACCCGGGTTCAATTCCCCAGTACCCACGTAAGCCAGATGCATAAGGGGGCACATGTGTTGGAGTTCATATGCAGTGGCTAGAGGCCCTGGCGTGCCCATTCTCTCTTTCTCTCTATCTCTGTCTCTTTCTCTCTCATAAATTAATAAATAAAAATATTTTTACAAGAAGCAGCAAAAAGTTTTGTTTGACATCTCACACCCTCCAAGGCTTGGGGTCCATTGCAGAAGAGGTGGCGGAAAGAATGTAAGAGCCAAAGAAGGGTACCGCTTCTTACAATGCAACTGTCCGGACAGAACTTGGCCTCGATATCCATGACCTCCCAGTGCCTAGCAATACCTACACAAGACCTCATAATAGGAGAAAAAGATGATGACATCAAATGAAAAGAGAGACTAATGGAGAGGGGGAGGAGATATGACAGAGAGCAGAGTTATGAAGGGGAAAGTGGAGGAGGGGAGGGAAATATCATGGCTTATTGTCTGTAAGTATAGAAGTTGTCGATGAAAATATATATATTAAAAAAATTTAAAGGAAAAAAATCTTGTTTGACGCAACAGTACAGGATACGCTGCAAGGGAGCAGTGAGCTACTTGAGCCACATTGTTCTAGAACCCCCCCCCCCGTTACTGCCCTAGGCTTCCTTTGGTGTGTGTGGGGGGGTTCTGGGAAGAGAAGGAGTTGGTTGCCAGGGGCAGAGTATGGGTGGCTTTCAGTTTTGATTGATAGGCTTGGGTTACATACACCTTCGTTCACTGATCATGTCCTTTACCGTGATGCATCTGATCTTACTGTTAAGCGCGCCCAATCCTGCATGGGAAAAGGGTGGTAAACGGGAGTTTCCCTAGAGGTCCATTCTGAGGACAGTTTGTTTTACTGCACATGCGCTCATAACCATATCCATCCTCGGCTTCTAGAAATGTGCTCCAGGATGTGTTTGAATGGAAACTAACCACAAACAGGGAGCTGCGGAGGGGTTTCTAGAGGTGGCGTTGCCTGTTGGGAGAGGCTGAGTGCACCTGGATGCAGGTGAGCATCTTGTGAGGAACGGGGTGTGTGGAGCTCGAGCCAACTGCAGTCCTGGGTTGCTAAGCTAACCCCACATTGCTTGCCTCACCTGAAAGTCTTCAGAATGTGTTGTAGTTAACCTCCTCGTTGCTGGAACAAAGCCCCCGACCAAAAGCAGCTGATGACAGCGGGGGGGGGGGGGGGAGGTGACACGAGCAGAGGCTAAACGTCACGTCTGCCATAGCAGGTGGAAAATAGCAGCAGGAGAGTGAGCTGATCTCTGGCAAGGGGGAAATGGCTATGACACACACACACACACACACCTCCTCCAGCAAGGCTCCACCTCCCAAACTGCCACCAGCTGGGGACCAAGCATTCAGAACCCCCCAAGTTTGTGGGGGACAGCTAATTCAGATCACCATACAATGCTTCTGGTACTTTGCTAAGACCATCCGTGTTATCCTCTGGGAGCCCTCACCCACACCAGCACCCCAGTTCTCCTGCTAGAGTAGCTGAGGCTCACCACTCGCTCAGCAGGGTGTGCACCCAGGCCCGTTGGGTTCTAATGCTCGTGTGACGTCCATCCTGCTGGGCCTGACCCTATCCTCACCGACCCCAGGGAAATCTCTCACCCCTCTTTCCCAGGGAAAGCTCTTCAACTTCGTAGGTAGCTGCCATGTCCTCTTCACACCCTAGTCTTCCCTCCCGTGCAGAGCACCCTCAAGCTTCTCACTGCAACTCTCCTGCCTGGCCTCTTGTCTGCAGTGCTTCCTGGCTATCTGCCTGGAGTCCCTTTGAGGGGCTATGGGCAAAATGAACACAATCTTCCTGCCTAGTGATTACTGCTCCTGGCCTGGATCGAGGGCCCCTCGGTGCCTGAAGTCACCATATTGGTTTTGTTCCTCCTGACAGTGCGAGGCTGCCAGGGTGCTTTGTTCTGAGCTCAGAGGTCCCCACATCCTGAAGCAGTTCCTCCTTGTGGTATCTTGGAGTTGGAAGAAGCCGTGACACTTATCTCAGGTAACTTTCATATTTTTTAGATTTTACCGGTTGATTTTAATCTGTTGAATAGTTTTAATCATGTTAATTTGGCCATTCAGCGTGATAGCCACTATAACCGATGCGGTGCTGCAATGTGATCCGTATGTCTTAGTGAGGACATCACTCGTAATGCTGGGCTGGCTGGGAACAGAACCATCTAGCTGTGATCCTAATGCATTCTTTCTTTTTTTTAGGGGGGGGGGTTCGAGGTAGGGTCTCACTCTGGCCCAGGCTGACCTAGAATTCACTATATAGTCTCAGGGTGGCCTCGAATTCATGGCGATCCTCCTACCTCTGCCTCCCGAGTGCTGGGATTAAAGGCGTGCACCACTACGCCTGGCTCCTAATGCATTCTTTTTTTTTTTTTTTTTTCTAATGCATTCTTGATAGCTGTCGGCCAGCACTAAGTCCTTGTCGAGGCTGCTTCCCCTGCTCCTTCACCCGAAGGTACACAGACCTGGGCTCCCATTATTGGGGTGGGATCTCACCACTTGTACATCATTGGGCTGTTTCCACTTTCTTCTGGTTTCTCTGTAAAATCTCCTAGCATCAAGCGGGGCTGAGACCTTGCGATGCTGCAGAGAAAAGTATGCATGGGATGGATAGTTGCAACAACAGAACAATTCCAGCAAGGGACATCAGAGGGAGAAGTGGCCAAGTTCTCCGAGACCCACGTGGAGTGACCAGTAGCGCTGATCTCAACAAGCTTCCCGGAGCTTGCCTTGGGAAACTGTGGACAGCTAAGTGAGCAGGTGGCACAAACAGTTCCTCTCCTTCCTTCAGTGTGCTACTCGGGATTAGCAGCAAGCCAGTTTTCTCTGTTGTGTAGTTAGCTAGCGACCAGCCTGTGGAGACATGAGCCTGCCCATCCAGTCGCATCCAAGATGGCTGAAGGCAACAACCACTCAGCAAGAACAGATTCCTGCTTCTGCCCCAACTGCGGACGCTTGGCCCTGTCCCTCCCTACACACCTGGGTCTGGTGTTGAGGCGCATTGAAATTGGATGCCAGGGCATACCTTTAATCCCAGCACTGCGGAGGCAGAGGTAGGAGGATCGCCATGAGTTCGAGGCCACCCTGAGACTACATAGTCAGCCTGTGCCAGAGTAAGACCCTACCTCGAAAAACCAAAAATAAATAAATAAGTAAATATAAAAAATAAAATAAAATAAAATTGGATACCAGACTTGTATAATTGGACCTGACCGTGTGAGTGGCACTCTCCCTCTCTCTCTGACCCCCTTAGCTTCTCTTCTTCCTATGTGTGTGTGGTGGGGGGGAGGGTCGTCTTGGTCTCCCCTTCCCATTCCCAGCCAGAAAGGGGGAGAGTTTCTTTCGGCTTGGGTGAATTTCTGGTTTGCTTTCTGTCCTAACTCTCCCTAAAATAAATTTCATAACTTACCCTTCCCATAAGTCTGAGTTCTTAATTCTAATGTAGATAGGAGCCCCAGACTCGAGAGATGCTGGGTGGGAATTCTAATTCTACACACTTAAAAAAAGTATATATATTTTTAAATTTTTTGTTTATTTTTATTTATTTATTTGAGAGTGACAGACAGAGAGAGAAGGAAGCAGAGAGAGAGAGAGAGAGAGACAGAGAGAGAGACAGAGAGAGACAGAGAGAGACAGAGAATGGGCACGCCAGGGCCTCCAGCCACTGCAAACGAACTCCAGATGCGTGCGCCCCCTTGTGCATCTGGCTAACGTGGGTCCTGGGGAATCAAGCATCAAACCGGGGTCCTTAGGCTTCACAGGCAAGCGCTTAACCATTAAGCCATCTCTCCAGCCCCCCCCCCAAAATATTTTATTTATTTATTTATTGAAGAGACAGAGAGGAGAGAAAAAGAGGAAGATAGAGAGAATGGGCGTACTAGGGCCTCTAACCACTGCAGATGAACTCTAGATGCATATGCCACCTTGTGCATCTGGCTTTTACGTGGGTCCTGGAGAATTGAACCTGGATCCTTAGGCTTCGCAGGCAATCACCCCAACCACTAAGTCGTCTCTCCAGTTCCGTCTACAGACTTTATGATCTCTCATCAGCTTTCTGGAGTAGCTGGGGCTTTGTGGCAGGGGCCAACTACTTCTGCTGCCCTTTTATTTCACATTTTGCCAGCAGGCAGTTTGTCCCAGACTTTGGTTCATTGATCTAACTGGGCTCAGTCCCTCTTTGGATATATCATTGCAGCAAAAGTACAAAGGAGCTCACTTTAAGAATTATCTTTTTAAAAAAAAATCAAATATTAAACTGGGCACAACCGTACACACCTCTAACCCTAAGCACTCCAAAGGCTGAGGCAGGAAGATTGCAGGTTTGAGGCCAGCCTGAGCTACCATAGCAAAACCTTGCCTCAAAACAGAAACCAAAACAAGCAACAAAACCAGGTACCATCAAGTACTTGGTTATGGAGCTAATTAGCAAAAGGTGCTCCTAAAAGATATTTACTGGGGGCTGTGAAAACAGTCCTAACACTTTTCTGCCTGGCCACAGATCAACAGTTCAAGGAGTGCCAGTTCGGGAGGCAAAACGGAAAATCCTGCAGGAAGGAACGACTGTCTACACTGGAATAGAAGAATCAGAAAAGTTCAAGTCCTCACGACAGTATGCAGTAAGAAAATTGGGTTTTGATGGACCTAGGGTGGATTTCCAGGTGTTTATTAGGAACGCAGCAAGAGACATATGAAAACGACAGAAGGCGTGAATTTGGAAGAAAACTACGGTGAGACCAAGGAGACAGGCTCCCCGGAGAGGCAATGATAAGTAAATCTGAATTACCCGCGCCGGCTCCGCGAGGGAGGAGCCAGACCGCAGGAACAGAAGCCGCGCGTGCCGGGCCCCGGGCTGCATCGGCGGGCTGCGGGCGCCCTCTGCCGTCCGCGCGGGGACTGGCTTCCCCGGCTCAGCCTGGCCAAGCGCGATGGCCAAGGCCGGGGCCGTGGCTCTGAGCCTGACTCTCTCCCTGGAGCACCTGTCTGGAGTTGAGCAGGTTCACAGCCCCATCAGAGCCTGCTGCAGCTAACCAGTGGGCTTGGTCCAAGTGACCCCCCACCCCACCGCAACCAACCACAAAGTCTGGAGGCAGAGAGACTAGAGGACAGAGCAAATGGAGAGGCCTTGCTGATACTGAGAAGAAAACCACCGCTGGTGGGTCTCAGACCTTCTGCCCAGGGACTCCGTCTTCCAGGCCTCAGGAGGCTGGGCTCCCAGGTGCAGAAACACACCATTCTCCCCTAAAACTGACTCCCATCTTTCCTCAGGCCAAGAGCTCAGCACAGTTTAAGGGTGTGGTGGAAAGTTGGGTGTGATGGTGTGTGCCTTTATTCCTGACCCTTGGGTGACTGAGGCCCCCGGGGATCTTGAAGTTCTAGAGCAGCCTGACCCAGTCTTAAAGCCAAAACAATCAAACAGCAGCGGCAGTGATGAGGACGGGGGAGGAAGGGCAGGGCTTCATCAGACTTAGGTAGTTGACCATGGATACACTGAACACAGTAGGGCATAAGAAATGTCCTACTTTTTTTTCTTCCTTCCTGCTCCAAATCTAATTCATCTTTCTAGACTGAAAGGCAAGTCTATTTTGAGGTTCTCTTCTGTCTCCCCAGACATAGAAGGCCCTGGTGTCTAAGAGGTTCCTGGTCTGATCAGTTGGCCAAGACTCTCACAGACAGGGCTGTTCTGCTCCCTTCCTGAGTGCAAGATCACTCAAGCCTCACCAGCTGTGCCCAGGGACACCTTCCTCTGAAGCCCTGGGACCTCCTCACAGAACCTACTAGAAAGGCCTGCCTGCCTCCTGAGCTTGGGGGAGCCCTGTCTCTTTCTAGTCTTGCCGCTTCTCCATGCCGTCACAGCTCAGCCTCATCACGCCAAAAACGGGCCTCCATCAAGGACCGCTGCCAAGCCTGGGCAGGAGGGTCGCCATGCTTAATAGAGCCCTTGTAAGGGTCACCCACGTGCACAAGGTGGGAGAGAGCACCCAGTGCCTCTGATGCCCAGAACATGGTCCTAGTAGTCAGGACAGTGTCACCTGCTACCCTAAACAGACAGACATCTCCCAACTACTGCTCGTCAGACCTCAGAGATGTGCCTCTTCGTCTCTCTCACTCTCTGTCTTCACAAAGAAGGGGCTACGACAGTGACCTCACACCTTATGGGCTAAGCAGCTGCCCATGTGGAGACAGACACATCTCTGAATGTAGGAAAGGTCTGGGCAGGTGGAGACTTCACACGTGAACCTGTCAAGTACCTTTCGGTATTCAAGCAGGACAGTGTTACTTCCCAATAGTGCTAAGCAACATTGTCTTGCTTCAATTCGTGGTTTGAATTTTGTGACAGTAGGTGCATGTAATAGCCAAGGAACATTTTATATTATTAAACAATTCATATTACTCTAAAGATGTAACATAAAGGTCCAGAGATAACATTTGAAGTAAGAGGTTGATTCTTTTTTTTTTTTAATTATTTTATTTTTATTTGAGAGCAACAGACAGAGAAAGAGGGAAAGGACAAGAGAGAGAGAGAGAGAGAATGGGCATGCCAGGGCCTCCAGCCGCTGAAAATGAACTCCAGATGCATGTGCCCCTTGTGCATCTGGCTGACGTGGGTCCTGGGGAATTGAGCCTCGAACCGGGTTTCCTTAGGCTTCACAGGCAAGCGCTTAACCGCTAAGCCATCTCTCCAGCCCAGAGGTTGATTCTTTATAGTGGCAACAATATAGACAGCGAGTATAATTTGAACATTCCTATATTTTAAAAAATATTTCTATTTATTTATTTGAGAGAAAGAGGCAGACAGAAAGAGAGTATGGGCACACCCGGGCCTCCTGCCGCTGCAAACAAACTTCAGACACATGTGCTACTTTGTGCATCTGGCTTTATGTAGATACTGGGGAATTGAACCTAGGCCATCAGGCATTACAAGCAAGGGCCTTTAAAGGCTGAGCTATCTCTCCAGCCCTGAATACTCTTATTTTTATACCAGTGTTTAATAATATTTAAATGTCAAAAAATTTAAAGATACAAGATTTTTTGAAATAATCAACCCAGGGCAGAAGGCTTTGCAAGCAAGCACCTTTACCCACCGAGCCATCTCTCCAGCCCCTAGTGGTTATTTTGTTTTGGTTTGGTTTGTGCTTGTATGTGTGTGGGGGTGTGGTACACAAGTGCATGTGCTCATGTAAAGCCAGATGCACAAAGTGGGGCACACATCTGGAGTTCTTTTGCAGTGGCAAGAGGCCCTGGTTCACCCATTCTCTCTCTCCTTGCACATAAAAAATGGTTACTTTTAGGGGATGGAGAGATGGCTTAGTTCTTAAGGTGATTGCTTGCAAAACCTGACTGCCCAGGTTCTATTCCACAGTACCCATGTAAGCCAGAGCACAAAGTGGTACATGTGTCTGGAGTTTGTTTACAGTGGCAAGAGGCCCTGGCGTGTCCATTCTCTCTCTCTTTTTCTCTCCCCCTCTTCCTCTTTCTCTCCCTGCTCTCTCTGTACTTGCAAATAAATAAAAATATTTTTAAAAATACCAGAAAATGCCGGGCGTGGTGATGCATACCTTTAATCCCAGCATCGGGAGGCAGAGGTAGGTGGTTCGCCATGAGTTTGAGGCCACCCTGAGACTACAGAGTGAACTCCAGGTCAGCCTGGGCTAGAGTGAGACCCTACCTCAAAAACCAAAAAAACAAAACAAAACAACAACAACAACAAAATACCAGAAAATGCTGGGCGTGGTGGCACATGCCTTTAATCCCAGCACTCAGGAGGCAGAGGTAGGAGGATCGACCATGAGTTTGAGGCCAGCCTGAGACTACAGAGTGAATTCCAGGTCAGCTTGGGCTAGAGTGAGACCCTACCAAAAAATTAAAATTAAAAAAAAAAATACCAGAAAACATGCACTGAAAAAGAAGAGGCCCAAAAGAGAAAATGAATAGAAAAATCTTCAGAGAAATGGACTACATATGCGTGTAATACCTGAACACAGGAAAAGTGGGCGACCTTGCAGATCACAAAACACTGATAAAGGGAGGCCCTGCAGTCAATGCACTTGGGTCCTGCCAAAAATCAGGAAGTGGATGGGAAGGTCTGACGTCACATGACGTGTCTGCTAATTAGCCAAGTAAAATGGTGCAGTAACCACACCCACAGCACAGTACTTACGAAAATAATGCTAGAAATCATTTTGAAATGTGATGCTAGAATGGCCAAAATGTGTAATCTGGAAAAAACAAACAAACAAACAAAAATCTCTCTCTAGGCATAAAATTCAAAGATAGTTTATGACTACTTGATAAATGACACGTATGATATGTTCGGGTCACCTAACCAATTACACTCAGAACAACTGACACATATTTATATCATTGAACTACAGAGGCGTTGAAATTAATCAGTATTTTAATTGGTTTTACATATTGTCAACATATTTTTTTTTTTGAGGTAGGGTCTCTCTCTAGCCCAGGTTTTGACCAGGAATTCACTATGTAGTCTTAGGCTAGCGTTGAACTCACAATGATCTTCTTTACCTTGGCTGGGATTAAAGTCATGTGCCACCATGCCTGGCTGCAAACATAATGTTGTAAAGTGAAGAACTGGAAAAAAATCAATCACATTTAAAACAATTATTTATTTACTTATTGAGAGACAGAGAAAGAGAGAGAGAGAGAGAGAGAAATGGGCATGCCAGGGCTTCTAGCCATTGCAATCGAACTCCAGATGCACGTGCCACCTTGTGCATCTGGCTTATGTGGGGCCTGGGGAATCAAACCTGGGTCCTGTAAACGCCTTAACTGCTAAGCCATCTCTCCAGCCCCGCAATCTGTTTTATGTCTTGGTTTAAAGCAGAGGCTTTTATGGAAAGGGAATAGTTCCATCTCTACAATCCTTCAGCTGACTAGCTGGCTTAGAGGCTGCCTCCACCCTAGTAGCATTTCAGCCTCAAAGGAGACAATCCCAGACGCAGAAGCTTAGGAGCCACTGAAGGACATCAGAGCCCCTAGCCCAGAATGCTGACAGGACCCTGTTTACAAACATCCCGTGTTCAGAGGCCTCTGTGGACCTCTGACTCTTAACCTCCTGTAAGCTTATAGTCAGGCATACCTGTGGCAGTGCTGGTTAATCCACTCGGTGATGTTGTATATTCTCCTTGTGAATAATTGAGGGCTTTTATCATTTAATTGGATTCCCAGTCCAGGCTATGGACCAATGAGGTCAATTCTTTGCATCATCAATTCAGTATAGAAAAATTCTTTGGCATATATATATATATATATTTCCAATTTGTGGACTCCCCATCACCTTCCTATTACCAGAAGACGGAACATGAAAAGCAAAAGAAAAAAGCCTTCACAACTTCATAGGATTTCTGTGCCAGCATGCTGAAGAAACCAGATAACAGAGTCACAAGGGGAAGTTAAAAAGTGGGGACTTTATTATATGTTCAAAAAAAACCAGGGCTTTTTTTTTTTTTTTTTGCTATTCCTCTAATAACTCATGCAAAGTCTTCTTTCAAGCTGAGGAGTAGAAGGATGTTTTCCATTTTCCTTTTGGTAAATGTACTGATATATTAGCCTGGGCTGGGCATGAGTAGAGAATTTTAGAAAGAAAATGAGAGGTTGGGAAGATGGCTCCGTGGCTAAAGGCGCTTGCTTGCAAAGCCTACTGGCTGCGGTTAAATCCCCAGGCCACGCGAGTGGTGCAAGTTGCACAAGTGTATGGTGTTCATTTTCAGTGGTCAGAGGTCCTGCCACACCCATACGCACATGTGCAAATTCACTGATTCATAGAAAGAAAGAAAAGATGAGAAAGCTTGCCCACCGTTCTCCTTGCAATTGTGTCCTTGTTCCAGACCCAACTGAGCTATGCCGGGACAGGGAACCCAGCACAAGGGCACATGTTCACTGTTCCCCTAGATAATAATGTTGTGTTAAATGAGTATCACTCTGGAGGCTGAAGAAGGAGGATAGCAAGTTCTAGGCCAGCCTGAACTATAGAGCAAGTAAGACTTTGTCTCAAAAATAAATAAAAAATAAATAAAAGAAAAAGAAAAAAGCTAATCCCTTTTAACATTAACACTATTCAAATTTCAGTGAAGGAAAGCAGAGAGGGCTTCCAGAATGATCCTTTCCGCTCTACCACCACTACGCCCAGGCAGGCATGAGGGAATGACAGGTTTCTGGTTCCCCAGATCACCCGGTCCCTTTGTGCCGGCAAGGGACAAACAGGCTGCATGAATGACAGAAGTGGACCGGCCACTGTGGGTACAAATGGGAGGGAGGGGGCATTCACTCCTTCCGTGCAGCTCCCCAGGTACCTCCCCTGTCCCTCCCCTGACCGTGAGGGAGAAGCCATGTCCCTCCTAATGTGGCATCTGCTCCTGAGTGCTGCCAGGAGACCCTGAGCCCAGTGACCAGGTCACTTGCCTTTTAAAGAAACTACAGAAATTTATATCTTTGGAAAAACCTTCCGGTTAATTTAAAATTTTCTTTTTCATTTGAGACACATGAGGGCTAAAATCTGAACCATGACCTTTTCTTTCTTTCGTCTTCTTTTTCTTTCCTTCTTTGCAAGGTCTCTTGTGAGTAACCCAGGCTAACCTGCAAGTACCCTTGAATTTTATTTATTTATTTGAGAAAGATGCAGAGAGAGAGAGAGAGAGAATGGGTGCGCCAGGGCCTCCAGCCACTGTAAATGGACTCCAGAAGCATGCAACCCCTTGTGCATCTGGCTTATGTGGGTCCTGGAGAATTGAACTGGGGTCCTTAGGCTTTGCAGGCAAATGCCTTAACCGCTAAGCCATTTATCCAGCCCCCCCCCCTTGAATTTTTGATCCTCCTGCCCCTTCAGGTGGTGCAGGTGATGGAACCCAGGACTTTGTGCACGCTAGACAAGCGCTCTACCCAGTGAGCTACACCCCCAGTACTGCGGAAGTATTTCCTAAGTAGTTGCTATGGGACACTGTCCTCCAACCATAACACCCGTGACCATCTTTGACAGAGCAGCTGTGTCTGCTTACCCGAGACCCTCAAGATTGGGCCTATTGATGGTCCCTCACAGGAGTGGGTGGGAAGTCATTAAACCTTCACCTGAGGTCGCAGCCACTGCCTCCTTTGCCTCCCTGTCAGCTGTATGGGGTTTGCCCCAGCTGTATGGGATTTGCCCTAGCTGTATGAATTTGCCCCAGCTGTATGGGATTTGCCCCAGCTGTGTTGGATTTGCCCCAGCTGTATGGGATTTGCCCCAGCTGTATGGGATTTGCCCCAGCTGTATGGGATTTGCCCCAGCTGTATGGGATTTGCCCCAGCTGTATGGGATTTGCCCCAGCTGTACATGATCTGCAGAGGTTAGAGTATTTAGAGAGCGGAAGGTTAACTGAAGGGGAGACACCATCTGTGCAATATGGGGAGTTGCTGGGGTGGGGCTTCTCTGTGATGCGGCTGCTTTGGGACCACCCGCAGTCCTGTAAGTAGCACTCGCCACGTCCTGTACGAAAGCCCACTGAACTCATTGCTTCAACACATTGGACTTCGGTGGAGTCTTTACTTTGACCTGTTCTCGGTGCCTTATCTGGCGTGTGGGGCGGGGCTAAGCTGGCCTTTGCTCTAGTCTCCAGGGAGTCCCTGCACCAGCCACCACTGATTTGATCCTTTTTCTTCCCTTTTCTTCTTTTTTTTTTTTTGGTTTTTCGAGGTAGGGTCTCACTGCTAGCCCAGGCTGACCTGGAATTCACTATGGAGTCTCAGGGTGGCCTCGAACTCATGGCAATCCTCTTACCTCTGCCTCTCGAGTGCTGGGCTTAAAGGCGTGTGCCCACCATGCCTGGCTTCCCTTTTCTTCTTTTCAAAAATATTATTTATTTATTTGAGAGAAGAGAAAGAGGCGGGGAGAGAGAGAGAATGAATATGAATGGGTGCACCCAGGGCTTCCAGCTGCTGCAAACGAACTCCAGACACACGCGCCACCTTGTGCATCTGGCTTCCGTGGGGTCCTGGGGAATGGAACTTGGGTCCTTTGGCATTTGCAGGCAATGCCTTAACCGCTAAGCTATCCCTTCACTCCTCTCTTCCCATTTCTAAATCTAAGCAGCACTCTTTCACACAGGCTGGGTGAGGCTGGAGGGTTAGTGTGGCAGAGGCGGCCAGTCTCGCAGCCGAGAGCAAGCCCCGTCCTGCTGGGCACAGGGACGCTCAGCCCTCATGTGTGTGGGAGAGCTGCTGCGAGAGGCTTTGCAGTCAGTATTAGGAAAGCTAGGAGCGTGGCAAAGCCAACTACAGTGAAGGGAGAGCCAGAGAGAGTGTGCAGCGTGGGGACAAGGTAGGCAGTGGCCCAGCCAGGGCACAGTTCACCTTGTAGAGCCAAGTTCTGCTTCTGAGTAGGCTGCTGGCTCTCCTACTGACAAAAAGTGGAAAAATGCTGGGTGAATTACAATGTGCATTAAAAAAAAAATAATTTATTTGGCCGGGCGTGGTGGCGCACGCTTTAATCCCAGCACTTGGGAGGCAGAGGTAGGAGGATCACCATGAGTTCAAGGCCATCCTTGGGACTACAGAGTGAATTCCAGGTCAGCCTGAGCTAGAGTGAGACCCTACCTTGAAAAACCAATAATAATAATAATAATAATTTATTTGCAACCAGAGAGAGAGAGAGAGAGGGAGGGAGGGAGAGGGGGGATTGGTCACATTTGGGGCCTCCAGCTACTGCAAATGAACTCCATTTGCACGCACCACTTTGTGCATCTCGGTTTACGTGGGTACTGGGGAACCAAACTCGGGCCATCAGGCTTTGCAAGAAAGTGCCTATAACCACTGAGCCATTTCTCTAGTCTGAGAGTACATTTTCCTTCTGCGTGAGTTGTTTAAATCACTTTCTGACAGCCAGTTACTTAGTAAACTGTAGTCACAATCTACCATCGAAGCCCATTTGCTGAGGTCTTACTTTCAGTTAGTAATTTTCAGTTCTTTTTTTTTTTTTTTTTTTTTTTGGTTCTTCAAGATAGGGTATCATTCTAGACCAGGCTGACTTGAAATGCACTATATAGTCTTGGGCTGACCTCGAACTCACAGCAATCCTCCTACCTCTGCCTCCTAAGTGCTGGGATTAAAGGCGTGCGCCACCACGCCCGGCTAATTTTCAGTTTTTGACTGTCCATTTGATTCTTCTTAGCGATTCCACTCCACGTGGCTGGTGACATTCCCAAGCTTTCATCTGTTGGCCCGTCTTCTCTATCTTTGTGAGTATATGAATCATAGCTACTCAAAAGTTTTTATCTGCTCACTGACATATTTGCACCATCTGTGTTTCTGTTTCCATTGTCTAATTTTAAAGAATTCATTATCTACAATATGATCTGTTTTACATGTTTTGTCATTTTTTTTCAGCATGCCAGACATTTTGTAGAAAAGGCCTCAAAAATGATTTTGTCTTTCTCCTTTCCTCGTAGACATGGGATAGTCTAGTTATCAGAATTGGTAAAATTCTTTTTTAAATGTTCATTTATTTATTCATTCATTTATTTATTTGCAAGCAGAGAGAGAGAGAGTGAGAGAGGGAGGGAGAAAAGAAGAGCGAGAATGGGCATGCCAGGGCCTCCAGCCACTGCAAATGAACTCCAGATGCATGCGCCCCCTTGTGCTTCTGGCTTTGTGTGGGTACTAGGGAATTGAACCTGGGTCCTTAGGCTTTCCAGGCAAGTGCTTAACCGCTAAGCTCTCTCTCCAGCCCCAGAATTGGTAAAATTTTGACAAGAATTTTTAAAACTATAAAACATTTTTTTTTGGTTTATTTACAAGCACAGAGAAATAGAAGAGAGACAGAGAGAATGGGCATGCCAGGGCCTCTAGCTGCTGCAAAGGAACTCCAGATGTGCCACTTTTTGCATCTGGCTCTATGTGGCTATTGGGGAATCAAACCCAGACTGTTAGACTTTGCAGGCAAGCACCTTAACCACTGAGCCATGTTTTCAGCCCCTTGGCAAGAATTTTGGCTGGCTCAGTCTACCTATGCATGGTTTCCAACTGAGAACCTAGCAGGTGTTTTCTTCCTTAGCCCTGAAAGACTATAGAGGACATTCTGTTCTGCCTTTTTGGGGTTGTCCGCTGAGGGTTTTAGCCTCTCAACTCGCACAGATTGAATATATGGCCCATTTCCTGCGAGGGGACCTGGCAGTCTGTCTGAGGTCTCCCGAGCCTTCACTTGCATCTCTGCCGATAGCTAGCACGAGTCTCTCCCAGCAGGGGTTTGGATGAGCCTGAGTCCTCCAGCTATGACCGGTGTGAATAGCTTCATCCCTGCCGCCTTACTCTACCGCCTTGATTTCAGCCCCGGCCTCCACACACACCAGGGCATTTTTATTTCTTCAGAACCCTTGTCAAACTTGCCTTCCTGCCTCTTGTGTTCCTCCCACAGCCTCAAAATTCAGGAAATGCACTATGGGTGGAGACTTGCCATGCATTTGAGACCCCCCCAAATCCTTCAGGACAACCAGGGGATGGGCTGATTTTTGCCAGCTCTGCCCCTGCACTTAGCAGGTGGCCTCTGCATTTCTTTTCTTTTTTTCGAGGTAGGGTCTCACTCTGGCCCAGGCTGATCTGGAATTCACTATGTAGGGTAGCCTCGAACTCATGGTGCTTCTCCTACCTCTGCCTCCTGAGTGCTGGGATTAAAGGCGTGCACCACCACGCCCAGCTGGCCTCTGCATTTCTGTTCTACAGCTCACACATTAAAATGTCTCCTACCCTGTACCTGGCCTCCTCTCTCTTCCATCCTTGGGCTCTGTTTGTACAAGCAGGTCACAGTCCTGTGGTTTCCTTATGAACTCCCTGCCTGCGGAGTTCCTGAGGTTGATGTGAGGGAAACCATGAAGAAGACTGGTTTTTCCCACAGGCTCCAGACTCATCAAGGCCCCAGATTTTCATGTAATATTTCAATCCCTGTTCACCTTGATTGGCTCAAACTCCAGTGGTTCTGTTTTCTAAATATTTGTATCTCTCCAAAATTCATGTTAGCCAGGCTTGGTGAGGCACGCCTTTAATCCCAGCACTCAGGAGGTAGAGTTAGGAGGATTGCTGTGAGTTCGAGGCCACTCTGAGACTACATAGTGACTTCCAGGTCAGCCTGGGCTAGAACGAGAATCTACCTTGAAAAACCTAAAAAAAAAAAAAAAAATGTTGAAATGTATTTCCAGTGTGATACTTCTAAGAGGTTCTTGGGGAAGTGATGAGGATGTAGGGGTTCTGCCCTCATAAAAAGTCTTTTCTCTCTCTCTCCCTCTCCCACACTCTACCTCTTTCTCTCTCAAATAAATAAAATATTTTTAAAAAATAAAAAAAAAATGGGCTGGAGAGATGGCTTAGCAGTTAAGGCATTTGCCTGCAAAGCCAAAGAATTCTGGTCTGATTTTCCAGGTCCCAAGCCAGTGCATGCATCTGGAGTTTGTTTGTAGTGGCTGGAGGCCCTGGCATGCCCATTCTCTCTCTCTCTACCTTTTTCTCTCTCAAATAAGTAAATTATATATATAATATATACTTATATATTATATATTAATATATATTAATATATATTATATTATATATATAATATATAATATATAATATATATATATATATATATATATATATATATATATATATATATGAGTCTTGGGCTGGAGAGATGGCTTAGCAGTTAAGGCACTTGCCTGCAAAGCCTAAGAACACAGGTTGAATTCTCTAGGTCCCACGTTAGTCAGATGCACGTTGTGGCGCTTGTGTCTGGAGTTCATTTGCAGTGGCTAGAGGCCCTGGCATGCCCATTCTCTCTCTCTCTCTCTCTCTCTCTCTCCCCCTCTGTCCCTCTGTATCTAATAAATAAAAAGTGATTTAAAAAATTAAGAAAAAGGTCTTGCCCACATGTCATGTGACATACAGCAAGTTTCACCATGAGGAACAGTCTCTCTCCAGACATTGCATCTGCTGGACTTCCAGCTTTTAGAACTGTGGGGAATGACTTTCCGTTGTCGGTTACCCCATGTAAAGTCCTACATTACAGCTGCCTGAACGGACAGAGGAAGGCGGTCAGAAGCTGAAGCAGAGCCCTCACACGTCAGGCAAGGCTCATCGGAGAGGTCCCTCTCTCTCCACGAAGCCTTTTCATCCCTCCTGTGGCAAACTGCTCTCCTCCTGGCTCTGAAGCACTGTAGCAGCATATAGTGCGGTAATTCTTTCATAATCTAGAGGTCCACCTCACCAGGGCCCAGGCTCTTGAGGACATATCTGGTTTATTTTTGTTCCCTCATACCAGCTAATACAACATCCAGCAGCTCCCATGCATGAGACTGTTGAAGGGGGAGACTATGGAATTTCACCAGGTGTCACTATCTAAGGATCACTGATGGCTCCAAGCAGTTCTGCAGCCTCCTTTATATTGGGTCTGTGTTGTGGTCATGTTTGCATTGCTGGCAGAAATCACTCGGCCAAGAGCAGCTTGTGGGGAAAATGGTTTGTTTTAGCTTACAGGCTCGAGGGGAAGCCCCACGATGGCTGGGGGAAATGATGGCATGAGCAGAGGGTGGACATCACCTCCTGGCCAACATCAGGTGGACAGCAGCAACAGGAGAGCGTGCCCAATGCTGGCAAGAGGACTCTGGCTATAACACCCATAAGCCCGCCCCCAACAATACACTGCATCCAGGTGGCGTTAGTTCCCAAATGTCCATCAGCTGGGAACCTAGCATTCAGAACACCTAAGTTTATCGGGGACACCTGAATCAAACCACCATAGTTTGTGTTTATTAACTTGGAGTCACAGAGATGGGCTGTTTGAAGAGTTTACCTTGTACATAACGAAGATTTTCTTCTATAGTAATGTTTGCATTTTTGTTTGCTTTAAAGAAAAGCTCTGTTGTATTTTAAAGATTACGTATACACAGGCGGACGCACCACGGATACATACACGTATATGCAGATGGGGGATGGAAACCAGAGTTTTGTGCAAACAAGGTAAGAACTCTCCTGCTTAGCAACACCTTTGGCCCTTGTAAATTTTAGGTACAAATATATCTGCTATTTGAAACAGAATATCTTTTTTTAAACTATTTTTTTATTTATTTGAGAGTGGCAGAGAGAGAAAGAGGCAGTTAGAGAGAGAGAATGGGCGTGCCAGGGCCTCCTGCCACTGCAAACGAACTCCAGACGTGTGCGCCCCCTTGTGCATCTGGCTAACGTGGGTCCTGGGGAATCGAGCCTCGAACCGGGGTCCTTAGGCTTCACAGGCAAGCGCTTAACTGCTAAGCCATCTCTTCCAGCCCTGAAACAGAATATCTTGAGCATATCGTCATGAGGATGCTGACTTAGGAGTTCTGCTTCTTTTCTCTCTTTCCTTTTTGTACGTAAGATATTTGTGCTACCGTGTACGTGTGGTACAAGCACTTGTGTGGGGGCCGCATGGGTGGGTGCGCAGTGCGTGGGTGGGTAACCTCCTCTAGCTTTCTCTGTTCCCCTGAGGCCAAGTCTCTCACTGAACCCAGAACTGTTGTTTTCTACGTCAGATTGGCTTACCAGCCAGTCCCAGTGATTCTCCCAGGTCTAGGATTAGGGTTACAAGCATGCATGGTCACATCTAGATTTTATTTATTTATTTTTTTGGGTTTTCAAGGTAGGGTCTCACTCTAGCCAAGGCCAACCTGGAAGTCACTATGTAGTCTCAGGGTGGCCTCAAACTCACGGCAATCCTCCTACCTCTGCCTCCCAAGTGCTGGGATTAAAGGCATGCGCCACCACGCCTGGCTACACCCAGATTTTTATATGGGTGCTAGGGTTTGAATTCAGGGGGTCTAGGCCCTTTCAGGCCCTTAGGACATGTGCAGCAAGCACTCTTACCTGCCAAGACATATCCCGACTTCTGTTTATATAAGACAATTGTCCCCCAAGTGCTTCAGAGATGTGTCTGCCTCTGTACTACGTGACCAAGTTCACTACGTGACTAAGCTTGGGGACAGGCTTTTCTATTTTCCTCCTTTGTGGGGAGATCCAGAGCATGGGGTCTTTACCCTTCCCGCTCCCTGGTACTCATCTCGCATGACAGGAACTGACCTTTGACAACCAGGTTGCTGGGCTGGTCCTGCCTATGAGTTTAACAAGAGAAGCTCTTTTGAAGGGCCACATGCCTGACTTTGGGGTAGAGTTGTCACTGGGCCACACTCACTGTCTACTCTGAATTGTTTCTGTCTTTCACCCCAACACCTGAACCCTCACAAGGTGCTGGGGGTTGGGGGGCTGGAGAGATGGCTTAGCGGTTAAGGCATTTGCCTGTATAAGCCAAAGGATCTGGGTTCGATTCTCCAGGACCCACGTAAACCAGATGCACAAGGGGGCACATGCATCTGGAGTTTGTTTGCTGTGGCTGGAGGCCCTGGCATGCCCATTCTCTCTCTCTCTCTCTCTTCTCTCTCTGCCTCTTTCTCTCAAATAAATAAATAAAAAGACATGGTGAAGAGCACAGGAGCTCTTGAGACCCTGGTTGTGAATGTGACTCAGTACCACAAAGAGGTCACACGCACAGGGGAGAGGCAGGAAGGAGAGATAGCTGGTGGAAGTGCTTGTAGGAGAACATTCTGACTTGTTTGTCGATGAGGTCACGCTTTGTAATGACTCTACGTTACTTTACTGTGAGCATCAGAAATCCAGGACAGCCCTGTTTGGCTTCACATGTGTACACGCCGAGCAGTCGGCTTTTCCAGGCTGAGGCTTGCATGGGCACCGCTGGTCTAGGAATGAAAATCAAGTCTTCTGGGGGATCGGACACAAAAGGAATTTGGCATATTTTGCAAAGTGACACAGTTGTTGTGTTTTTTAAATGACACTTGTAAGTAATTACCGGGAAAGTGAACGATCAATTATGGAATCACTTAGGTAGTCTTGTCGAACATTAAATATATACACATGTTGAACCCACTCCCAAACTGAGTTATGTGTGTTTCGGGAAAGATGGATGTAGGCAGCTCCTGCCAGGAGTATTATACACAAAGCAGAAACGGTGAGGAAGTAACGTGCAAGACTTCATTTCTTCTGTGTTCATAAGAAAAGTATTTATTTCATAAAAAATGTCATTTATAATTAAGTACAATGAGGTATATTGTTACATAATCAAGAGGGTTTGTCCTATGAGGAGACATGTGAGTCTAAGAATTTTTTTTTTACATTTGTGTGTGCAGGTGCACACGTGGAGTTCACAGGACAACTTTGGGGTGTTTAATGCTCTACCTTCTTTGAGATGGGGTCTCTATGTGCAGATGAGCTGCCAACCTGCAAATAAATGTTAGACTAGCTGGCCTGTGAGCTTCGGATTCTCCTGGGTCTGCCTCCCTTTGAGGTAGACATGTTGGGACTCAAAGATGCTTGTGTCACTTTACGGATGGCTTTATGCGGGTGTTGGGGAGCGGAACCTGGGCTGGCAGTCTTCGCAAACAAGTATCTTTAATGGGTGTGCCGTCTCCCAGCCCAAGGTCTCTTTTAATTCTGTAACTATAAAGAAAGCAGGCCTCTCTCACTAGTCTAGAGTTAGTGATAAGACAATGCTTAGGTTTTTCTAGGGATCTTTTTTCCCCCGCTCTCAAATCCTCAAATCTGCTTTATTCCTTGGTGTACAGAGCTCATTTCTGAGGAGGAAATAAGGTGCAGTGGCTCCTAGGACTGTCCTCCCTCCCCCTCTCTTGCCCTCCCTCCTCATTTTCTTTCCTAAACAGCTTTATTAAGATATAATTCCCACACCACACCTTTGCAGATCTGAAATGTGGAGTCAGGGCTGGAGAGATGGCTTAGTGGTTAAAGTGCTTGCCTGCAAAACCTAAGCACCCAGGTTTGATTCCCTAGCAGCCATGTAAGCCAGATGCACGAGGGGTTGCGTGAGTCTGGAGTTTGTCTGCAGTGGCTGGATGCCCTTGCATGCCCATTCTCTACCTACCCCTCTCTCTCTCAAAATGGGTAAATAAAATAATTGAAATGTGGACTCATTGGATTTTAGGATACTCATGATATGTGTAACCATCACCACAGTCCACTTCAGATTTTATTTTGGCTTTTCAAAGTAAGGCCTCACTCACATCTAGGCTGACCTGGAATTCACTATGTAGTCTCAGGGTGGCCTCGAACTCCCAGTGATCCTATATCTGCCTCCCAAGTGCTGGGATTAAAGGTGTGTGTCACCACGGCCTGGCTGACTTTAGATTTTTATCACCACAAATCCTGCTCCACTCTGTACTCTGTAGCTGTCAAGTTCTCTTCTCCAACCCTAGGCAACCACTAATCAACTTTCTGTCTCTATAAACTTGCCTGTTTTGGACACTTCATAGAATGGGATTATAAGCCCTGTGGTTATTGGAAACTTCTATAGGTAGTGCTGATTGAAGTCTCTCATGAAGTTGTGGCCAGGTGCTGCCTGAGGCTACAGTGACCTGAGCCTGGCTGGAGGATTCACTTCTGAGGCAGCTCAGTGTCTTAAAGCCGTCTTTACGCCTAAGACTGCTTGAGGGTCCTCACAATGTGGCAGACAGCCTCCCCACCCCCAGGACAAGTGACACGGAGGAGAGGAGGCTATAGTACATTGAATGACTTATTCTCAAAAGTCACCATTACCATTTGAACCACATTCTCTTCTCTAGAAGTGAGCTCACTAAGCACACACTAAGTAAGGGAGGGGAATGGGATCTAGATCTGGGAGGATCAGACTGTGAATACATATCACACATTTTAAAACCTCTGCAGCAATATCGTGGGATTAGAGATCAGTGAGAGAACCATTTCTTTACATTAGTTGTAATCAACTAGAAATATAGCACCCACTACGCTACTCACCATGGCATCAAAACAATAAAATGGAGGCTGAGGGTGCGTGTCCATGTAGAGTGCTTGCCTGAAATATATGAGGCCCCATGAGCCCAAGCAGTGAGAAGAAAACAAATCCAAGAGTGAACTTAAAAATACCAGTACACTACAGGACATATAAACAAAGATCTAGTAAATGGAGAGACATTACATGTTCTGGGCTGGGACAGTATGATGTTATAAACATGTTATTCCATTCCCTACTTTTTTTTGGGGGGGGTGGGTTTTGAGGTAGGGTCTCACTCTAGCTCAGGCTGACCTGGCATTCACTATGTAGTCTCAGGGTGGCCTCGAACTCACTGGTGATCCTCCTACCTCTGCTTCCTGAGTGCTGGGATTAAAGGCCTTTAATCGTGCGCTACTATGCCTGGCCCTTGATACATATTTTTTGAGGATTTTTGTTAAACTTTGAATTTTTAAAAAATTATTCTGTTTATTTTTATTTATTTATTTGAGAGAGACAGACAGAGAAAGAGGCAGAGAGAGAGAATGGGCGCACCAGGGCTTCCAACCACTGCAAACACCACCTTGTGCATCTGGCTTATGTGGGTATTGGGGACCCGAGCCTCGAACTGAGGTTCTTAGACTTCACAGGCAAGTGCTTAACCGCTAAGCCATCTCTCCAGCCCAAACTTTGAATTTTTATGGGAAAAAGTCATCCTATAAATAAGGCAATTTTAATTAACAAAGAAGCAAAAGGCAAGCACCTACTTTATCCAACATGAAGACATAACAGGTCAAAATGAAAACAATGTGAAATTGGCACAACAATGAAGTCAATTGAAACAGAAGAGAAAGCTCAAAAAAAACATGGATTGTAGTGCATCTGAGAACTGAATATGGATGCGGCATCACAAATTCAGAGTGGTCAGTTTTTCTGATAGATGATGCTAGAGAAAGTGGCTACCACAATGTGAAAGCTATAACTGCTTACCTACCTAAATAATGCTGCATATAAAGATCTGCTTAAGCCATATTGTTAATACGATACAAAACACAACGTTGTTCGAACTAAGAGCAAAAGTACTAAAATTAAGTGTTTTCAATAAGAGATAGATACCCTTTAATAGCATGAGAGTAGCTGTTTGTAATTTTTAAGAGTAAAAGGGATTGGTATCTATAACAATGGTTCTTTTCAACTTCACTAGGCACCATGATTTCTTGGGCATCTTATTACACAGCAGGCTGTGATTCAAAAAGTCCAGGGCGAGCTCAAGATCACGTGTTTCTCAGGAACTTGCAGTGAATGGCAAGGACCTAGAATACCTGACAGATTTCCCTGGTCATTAAGAAAATGGCAGGGACACCAGTGGAAAATGGCCAGTGCTGATGAGCATGTGAGTTACAGCTAGGAAATGTAAAAAGATTATTAATTAGAGGAAAGGATGCTCAAACTCTTGATTATCAGATAAATGCAAATTTAAACAATATCAGGAACTCATTTCACACAGGCCAAAGTGTCAAGAATTGGAAAGCTTGAGCTGGAGGATTGTTAGTTCAAAGTCAACCTGGGCTACATAGCAAAACTCTGCTGAAAGAAAAGGCGAGAGAGTGTATGTGTGCACCGGGGCTTCGTGCCACTGTAAAGAAATGAATTCCAGATGCATGTGTCCGTTTGTGCATCTGGCTTTACATGGGTACTGGGGAATTGAACGTCAGGCTTTACAAGCAAGTATGTTTAACTGCTGAGCCATCTCCCCAGCCCTCAAATATTTGTTGATCTACAACTGGTTGAATCTGTGGATGTCGAATCTGCAGACGTGGAAGGTTAACTATATGTTGGTAATTGTTGAAGCTTAGTGACTTAATGGGGACTCATACTATGCTTTCAATTCTGGTGTATGTTTGATAATTTTCATAACAAAGTTAACAAATCAATAGCATTCTACAAAAATTGTGCAGCCAAAATAGGTAGGCTAGCTAATGATAAGAATATACAAGAAAGAAATGGCCAACTGGGACTAATTGCACACATCTCTTATTTTGTAAATTCAAACCAAGCAAGGGGGGGAGCTGAGCTGTCTTTATTTAATCACCATTAAAAAGCCCTTATCACAGAAGACATAGATCTGTGTTCCCGTCCCCAAAACATGCAATGTCACTAGTGTGCAGCATCCCCTCCTATGGAGAAACAAACAAGACTGTCCACTTAGTGACCACAGACACTCTGCAGGTTGCCTAGCAACAAGCCACTGAGGTCCAGAGGCTCTCCATCCTGCTACCTATACAATTGCACATAGTCTTGAGGTCCCACAAGTCTCCAGGTATTATTAGCACTTACCTGCCATCCTCCCCCCACCCACAACCAGAGCTTGTATTCAGCCATTTCCTCCTGTTTGGGAATCTGCTGCTCTGTTCACTCTGTTAAAAAAAAAAAAACAGAACAGAGGGTGAGAGTTCCCACATGAAGCCCAGGGCAAGGAGGAGCCCACTGGGCCCTGACCCTTGACTTCTCCCTTGGGTGATGAGAGCTCTGAGTGCCCCGTGACGTCTTATTGGCCTGCTGCTGCTATGCAACCTCAAAGTCAGCTTTGTATCACCCATTAGCACATGCGGGCTATGCCTTTGCCTACATCCCGCAAGTGATGCCTGGAGCGCACACAGCTTGCTCTGATTGGGGCACATTTGCAATTTCCTTCTGAACACAGCAGAGGGAAGCAGTCACAGTGGTCAGGCCATGCTGGGAGTGATGTCATAGCTTCTGGGGGCAATGGCAGACCACATGGATGAGTTGGGCTTGTCAGTCACCATGTGGCCATTGAGATATATTCCTGTAGGCCAAGGGATCTATAGAGTAGTAATTAAACTAATAGTGGGGTTACAGAATACAACTAAATGCCTTTATTTTTTTTTTGAAAATATCTTTCATCTCCAAGGAAAAGGAGAGAGAGAGAAGAGATTGCTTGGACTTAGTGTGGCTGAGTCATTTTCACGCTCAGACCTCCAGTCTATTAGTGGGCAATGTGGCAAGTGGAGTTGTTGTGTGGAGTCTCCTCATCCAGTAGCAGGGTGAGCTGAACTGACATGATTACCAATAGCCACAGGAATGCTGAGAAGCATGTTCATTTATAGGACACTACAGGCTGCATTCAGGAACTCAAGTGAAAAATCCCACGATTAAGATGGAATTCACAGGGCTGGAGAGATGGCTTAGCAGTTAAGGCTAAGCCTAAGGACCCAGGTTCGATTCCCCAGTACCCATGTAAGCCAGATGCACGTGGCAGCACAGGCATCTGGAGATTGTTTGCAGTGGCTGGAGGTCCTAGCGTACCCATTTTGTCTCTTTATCTGCCTCTTTTTCCCTCTCAAATAAATAAAATATTTTTTAAAGATGGAATTCATGAAAGACCTATATAATGAAAACATAAAAACACTCAAGAAAGAAATAGAGGAGGACATGAGAAGATGGAAAGACCTCTCATGCTCCTGGATAGGTAGAATTAATATTGTGAAAATGGCAATTCTACCAAAAGCAATATACAGATTTAATGTAATACCAATAAAAATACCAGCATCATTCTTCACAGAGAATGAAAAAAAATGATCTTAAAATTCATATGGAATGGCAGAAGGCCTCGGATATCTAAACATATCCTCAGCAAAAGAAACACCTCTGGTGGTATCACCATACCTGATCTAAAGCTATATTACAAAGCCATAGTGACAAAAACAGCATGGTACCGGAATAAAAATGGAAACATAAGTCGGGTGTGGTGGCGCGCGCCTTTAATATCAGCACTCAGAAGGCAGAGGTAGGATAATCACCATGAGTTCAAGGTCACCCTGAGACTACAAAGTGAATTCCAGGTCAGCCTGAGCTAGAGTGAGACCTTACCTTGAAAAACCAAAAAAAAAAAAAAAAAAATAAAATAAAAATAAAAAATCAAAACAAAAAATAAGAACCAGAAACATAGACCAATGGAGCAGAATTGAAGACCCAGGCTTTGGGGCAAGCAACAATTTCTTGATCTTTGACAAAGCTAGCAGTAATTTAGACTGGAGAAAAGACAGCATCTTCAACAAATGGTGTTGGACAAATTGGATGACCATATGTAGAAAAATGAAACTAGACCCACTCATTTCACCATACACAAAAATCAAGTCCAAATGGATTAAAGACCTCAATATAAGACCTGAAACTCTTCAACTACTGGAAGAAAAACAAGGAGGCCCTCTCCACGATATAGGACTGGGAAAAGACTTCCTGAACAAAACCCCAGTATAAATTAAATAAGTACTCAACTGATGAGACCTCATGAAGGTATAAAGCTTTTGCACAGACAAACATACCATAAGCAGAGCCAATAGATTATCCACCGAATGGGGAAAATCTTTACTAGCTATACCGCTGACAGAAGACTAATATCTGGAATCTACAAAGAACTAAACAATAAATCAAACAACCCACTCCAAAAGTGGGGCAGAGAACTAAACAGGGAGTTCTCAGAGGAAGAATTACAAATGGCTAACACACACTTAAGAAAATGTTCAACATCCCCAACCATTAGGGAAATGAAAATTAAAACAACCATGAGATTCCACCTTACCCCAGTGACGAGAGCAAACATTAAAAAATCAAATGAAAAATGTTGGCGAGGCTGTGGAGAAATAGGAACACTCATTCACTGTGGGTGGGAATGTAAGCTGGTACAACCACTATGAAAACCAATATGGTGACTCCTGAAAAGGATGAATATAGAGTTACCAACTGACCCTATTATTCTCTTACTGGGCATTTACCCTAAAAGCTACACATCTCAGTTCAGAGATATCTGCTCAACCATGTTTATAGCTGCTTAATTCATACTAGCTAAAAACTGGAGTCAACCCAGGTGCCCATCATTGGATGAATGGATAACCAAGATGTGGCATATCTACATGATGGAATTCTACTCAGCAGCAAGAAAAAAATGACACATTAAAAATTGTAGAAAAATGGCAGAACTTGGAACAGATCATTCTAAGTGAACTCACATAATCACAGAAAGACAACCATCACATGATCTCACTCATGCAGTCCCTAACCTGGATCAGCCCGGGTGGCTGACATACAGGAATAGCATCTCGAGGCTTGAACAATAGGGTGGGTAGGGCTTGAGGGAATGGAAAGGGTGGGGGGACACAAAACTGAACCCAAATTAAACTGATATCATAGAATCCTATAACCTTGAAGTCAGAGTAAAAGGTGGAACCCTCAAGAGGACCTTAGGGGAAGCACCTGAATCCAAGGACCCTGGAGAGGGTGAGACAAAATCTAACCTCAAATTTCTCCTGTTTCTCTTTCTTCTCTGTCTTTTTCTTTTCCCTTGGTGCTGGCCTGTAATTCCCTGTACCAGGATGTGGTTTACATCCATAATGAGCTGCTTATCAGAGAGACCTACTAGATCTCCCAAAACAAGACAGACTTCTGTCAGAGCACTTGATTACCCACCAGAGGTTAATGGTAAGACCCTACTGCTGAAGACGCCATATGCTGTTGGCATGGACCATGGAGAGACCTGGTTGGAATCTGGAGGACAACCAGTCCCTAGACAATTAGCCCATCTAGTGCTGGAAGGCGCTACATGAGCTACCAGGGGAAAGTGGCCAACATCTGTCCAAGCAACTCAAAGTCTAAGTGACTCAGAAGCAAACAACCTGACGTGACACTCACATAAGTGCAATAGTGGCACACAGCCATTGTGGGTAACCGACTGTTCTTGGATTGACTAAGAGATCCGCTCAGTGGAAAGGAATCCATATTTGGAACTGGGAAACAAGTCAGAATCATATCCAGATAATGATTCTGCTTTCCATTGTCAAGCTCCCACTAACCTTAGACTATAAGAGGGTCTACACCCTTTTAATTCTCTCTAAATTAATAATGGTTATCCCATTTAACTGGTGCTGACTTCATTCTCCATTGGAGAATCTGCTTCTCTTTTTCTGATGGGAGCTGGACCTGAGGAGATAAAGGACCCAGCGCATTCCACCCCGGCCCCAGATGAAACCACGGAGGAATTGAGGAAATGAGCAAGAGCGCTGCTTTCTTAGTGAATTGATACCAGCATGAGGGTGATGGAGATAAACACTGAGGACATTCAACACCTACCAAACCAGAGATCCAGAGGCTCCTAAGTGTCCATCACTGAAGTAGACTTAAAATGCTCCCAGCATGGCTCAGGGAATTTTGCAGAAGAGGGGCCAGAAAGATTGTGAGAACCACAAGTTGGGACATTTCGCACAGAGACATTGTCTCTCCCCTCGGCCAGAATGCATGACCCACAATCCCCATGGAATTGACCTGCATCCTCAACGAGGGAGCCTCTTCAGAAAAGGGGCAGGGAGGAGGAAAAGGATGGTACCAACATGTGTTGTTTACATACTAAATATGTCCATATCTAATAACAACTTATATACATATGGAATTCACCAATAGGCATAGGGCAACTTGCTTAGTAGCAGCGCCTCTGAGTGTGACGTACCAGTGGCCCTCGGCTCTTAGTCAAAGCTTGGGGTTTTCAGTGCCAGCAGCTCTTTGTTGGCTGCTCAACTCATGGTGACTCCTGGGAGATCTTCCAGTGCCTGGGGCCAGTTGTTGTTGACAATTCTTCTGCAGCCGCTCTGCTCTCCACAATAGCTCATCTTCTGCCACCTCTCGGGATTCTCTAGCCGGTCACCTTGTTGGCACGTTTAGCCTTTCGCTGTCTCAGTCCTTTATCATCTCTGCAGCTGCCCTCTTGTGGTTGGGTGCTGGAGCAACACGTGTGTCACCCGTTCTCTGGGTTAGCAGCTCAGCCCTCTCTCTCTGCCTGTGATGAAGTACCATGAGCAGGCAGGTCATTCACCCACATGGATGAAACTTTACTGGGCCCTCGGTTGCAGCACGGGAGGGCAGGGCCAGAGCTCAGGAAGGACGTCTCTGACCCGCCGACAGTGAGGACGGGTGCTCATCCACCGATCAGGCTGTGCACAGCCTCCTGTCTGACCACCGACTCTTTGCTTTGTCATCCCAATCTGCACACGTCCACTTGGACCTCATGTTCCAGCTCTTGGGGATGGAAATGCTCCTCCCTGACCTGACTGGAGACGTCTTCACCATGGGCAGGGTCAGCCCACAGCGAGGGTAGGATGTCAGAAGGTCCTGGCTGAAGCAAAGTCTCCTGAAAGTGGTAACTGCTACAGTGGAAGCCTCTGGGACGACAGTCATGACCAGAACCAAGAGCCCTGAGTAGTTGTCACAGTGACGTATTTAGAGCAGCCATAGCTGTCTAACTGGCAGCTCTTGGAAAGGGCAGAAGTGGGACCAGGTTGTACTCACCACCTTCTCTGATGGAACTTCCAGAGTGGTGGCAATGTTGCCTATAGCCTTGCTGGCCTTGGCAACCACATTCACAACAGGAACAATGTCCCCACCCGGCCTCTCTCCTTGCTGTAGTTTCTACTCCCAAGCAGCCACTTTGGTGGGGCCCGGGATGGGGGGACATCTGTCCTTCAAGCAACCAGACTGCACTCCTGACAGTCTCTGTCATGGAAAGGGAAGGGGAAGGGAAAGGAAGGAAACTGCACGACATTAAACGGCTTGCACCAGTGATCTAACATGAAGTTCACATTCTTCTTAGGTGAACTTTGTGTAACACTTGACTCTCAGCCAAGTATCCTTGGAGACTTCCTAATGTGGGTCAAAGACTGAACCAGGTGAGATGGGTGAGAAGTTAATGCAAGATCTCTTGGTGTTAGAAAGGATGGCCTGGAACGTGAGCAGTTCTCAGACTGAGTGTCAATGTGCTTGTGTGGATATATCTGCGCAAACGAGAAGACCCCTCTGAGACTTTGAATGTAACGTGGGATTCTGCTGACACTGCGGCATTTCATTCACGTTGTCTGATAATTCTGAGGCGTGTGAGAACCTCCCAACAACATCTGCTTGACTCAGGGTCCACCAGATGAGGTAACACAGACTTCCAAACATAAGACACCGCTCACCTTGAACCTCGCCTACAGGCTAATGAGACACTGCCTTGGGATGGAACGGGAAAGGCCAACTGCATAAATCAGATCTTGGTCCTAATATCCAAGAGCCGAAACGAGCCTAGTGTTTAAGGCTTGAGTGGCCGGCTTTCTGTCACGGTGGGTCATAAAACTCTTGCTGATATACATGGTTCAGGAAAGAACCAGTTGTGGTCAACCCCATCCATGGGACCAGAGCACATGGTCAGTGGACACCAAGGTGCAAATCCATCCCAAATGCCACTGTCCCGCCATAGCCAGTGGAGGAGACAAGTGGGGTTGAAATATATTTTGATAAGAAAGGGAGGCTTGATTCCTAGAACAAAAGATACCAATTATATTCGAGCAGAAGAGAAACCGTGCAGAGGAATACTTGCACTAAAATCCCCCAGAGGAACACGTGATAAAAGACGCGAGCAGGTGGGAAAGTTGCAAAGCGTTTCCATGTAAGGAAATGAAATGTTGAAGATGCCAGTGTCACCCAAGATGACTTGGGTTGTGATCATGGCTAATGATGATCTCTTAACATAATATTACTGGGAAATGAACATGCCAATGGGGTGGGTGATATGGAGAACTAGGTGGGCCGTGCAGGTGAGGTGATCTCCTCCCCAAGCGTGGGGAGGTGGATGAGGGCATTAAACACGTTTCTGCTAAGGATGGCCAGTGACACACTCAGTTAAAGAGAACTCGTCTCCTGGCCAGATGGAGCCGCTGGGGGCTGGGAGTCTAATGGTCTCCCAGGAGCAGCATTGCTGCAGAAGGGGAATGCATTGCCTTATTTATTTCTTGCAGCGACTGACAAGAGACTTATTAGCATGCCTATTTTAGTGATTTCTTTGAGCATTAGGGAGGGTAACTTTTATTCACAATAATAATTATCAGAGCTGGGAATCACACCGGGGGGTGGGGGTGGGGGCTCGAAGAAATGAATCCTGAGCCTGAGTTCTTCTCGACAGAAGGTTCCATTTTACAGCTGGTAGAAACTTAGAGGTGACTGCATAGCATTCTAGACTATAAAATCCACTCAGCTTCCCTGGGAGCCTGGCTAGAGAGAGCAGTCAGTGTGTACATGCTACCCTGGCTGGGCAGTGGGCTGCTGTGTTTCCTACAAGGAGCAGACAGGTCCCAGGCCCAGGTTTGCTACTGTTAATGGCAGAACTGGGATGAGAATTCTTGCCAGGTTACTGCTCTGTCATCTTTCTATGGCGTACTTCCCATGATCCCTTTTCTCTCTCAGAAATTCATTCCCATTAGTCAACCCCTCTTCTTAGTGGGCGAGTCGTCTTGTGTAGGAGAGCTATGCCTCCAGCATCAGCCAGGTACCACACAGTTTTGTCTGTGGTGATGACCTCACGGAAGAGTCTGACTTCTCATCTTAGTACTTCCCCGAGTTCTGGAAGAATACCAAGTTCTTTATGACTCTCCTCCCTCTTGAATTTGGGTTGGAAATTGTCCTTGCCCCCAGATCCATTCATACCTAGCACTGGTTCCTCTCTCAGGTGCTCCTTTCCAGATTAAGTTCCCTTCCCTGACACTTGTTAGCAGAGGTCAGATCTTTATTTGCATTAATTCCAAGGGTCTTATGAGTAATAATTAACTCTTATTATCCCTGGTTGGTGTGAGGAAGAGTCTCCTATTGGGCCAACACTGTCCGCATGTATCTGTCTTGGTCACACCGTGAGGATTCCCTTGTCCTTCCCCACACTGCTTGTCACTTACAAGTATATTTCCACCCATTAATTTTTATAGGATGAAAACACACACACACACGCACACTCTCTCTCTCTTTCTCTCTCTCTCTCTCTCTCTCTCTCTCTCTCTCTCAGGACTTAGCTCAAAGATAGGGTCCTGCACAGCTGCAGAGTCAAAGGTTACATTATATGGACCAATCTTACGTGTTCCTCTGGGCTTGTTCTTACCTGCAATTGAAGAGACATTCACAACACCCTGAGTCGCTCACTGCAGCAGGCTGCAAGACCAGGTCTGCCCACAGGAGTTGGCTTCTCCTTTGCCGGGTGGGGCTGAGCCTTCTGGGGCCAGGAGAGTAGGCTGATGCGAATCATTTCGATGCAACCAAACCCAAACCAATCCACAAGTGACCTGAGGCACCAGAGAATTCTGATGAAAATTCCTTTAAATAGAAAAATGGAGAGTGGTAATTGTCTTGCTAAGGAATTCCCATTTAAGGTGTCCTCCAGAGTAGTAAAATTTTGTCAAAATAGGTCAAGGTCCTCTAAGTTTCACTTGGTTGAACAAAAGACAGTCGAATGGGAAAAGCTGGTTGCTCCAACTTACATAGTTTTCTGACACTGAGAAAAATAGCATATAATACAAGTACTATTACATGAGGTCTGTGGCCTGCAGAGTTGGACCTTTGACATGTAGTTATCAGTGTTTGTTTGCATTCACTTTGTGTGTCCCATTCTTACTTCAGAGGACAATGATATAAATGCAAACAACCACAATGTCATGAAGCCGCCATGTTTCTGTATAGACCAACATTAGACAGTTTCTCTGCCGGATCCCATTTTTGAGCTAAGCCCTAAGGACTAAGCACCACTGAAGACATCCCTTATCTTTCTGCCTAAGGAACAACCAGAGCTCACATAGTAGCCTGTGGGCAAATCGAATGGGTTTGAATTTCTTCCGCATAGGTCCTAAGCCTTGGCTTGTTCCTCATTCCAGGAAGGAGGGGGAAGTTAGCGGCCCCATCTGGAGGAAGTGAGCTTGATGGTGTTCATCCCACCGTTAGCTGTCAGGAAAGAGGCCCTGCTCAGTGTGCAAGGGGTCGAGGAGACGAGGCACATGAAAGGCAGAGTCTTCTAGGGATCAGCAACCTCCACTGAAGGACTGAGGCTGCTCACGAGAGGCTTAGCTGTGAGCCCAGCATGAACCGCATCTTGCGTGGTTTCTCAGAGGTGAGCTCAGGAGTGAGGGGAGGCTATGCGATGTCTAGAACAGGGCTTGAGCTAGCCTTCTGGCAGCAGGAACAAACATACAAATCCTAAAAATAGCATAAGAGAAACATTTTTTAAAATTAAAATTTAATTTATTTATTTCAGAGAGAGGGAGAGAGAGAGACAGAATGGGCACGTCAGGACCTCCAGCCTCTGCAAACCAACTCCAGATGCATGCGCCCCCCTTGTGCATCTGTGTTACATAGGTCCTGAGGGATTGAACCAGGGTCCTTTGGCTTTGCGGGCAAACGCTTTCACCACTAAGCTCTCTCTCCAGCCCAAGAAACAGTTTTGTAAGGGGGCAATTTTGAATTCTAGAAACTTCTTTGATGAGTGTGTTAGTTACTTGTCATGTGGCTACCTGATGAAAGCTATTTAAGGGAGGAAGGGCTTATTTTGGTCCACAGTTCAAGGGTACAGCCCATCATCATCACTGAGAAGTCGTCGGGGAAGGAGTGTGTGTGCCCAGCTGGCTCTCCCCGTGGACCTCAGCCCATGCAATGGTGATGCTCATCGTTAGGGTGGGTCTTCCTGGCTCAATTTAATCTAGAAACTCTCTCACAGATATGACCAGAGATTTGTCTCTTGGGCGATTCCAGAGCCAATTGATTTGACCATTGAGATTAGCTATCACAACAAGCAGTGCCTCTGCGGGATATTATGATGTTACTGTATTATGATGGTTTGAATGTGAAATGTTCCCGGAGCCTCATGTGATTGTGATGAAACCTCATACTTGACCCCTGGCTGTTTGTTGTCAGAGGCTTTGGGAGGTAGAGCCTTACTAGAGGAGGTGCGCCACTGGTGGCAAGTCTTGGGATTTTATTTTTATTTGTTAATTTATTTTGTGTTTTTATAAGATATTTTTAAAGTTTTTATTTATTTGTTTATTTGACAGAGAAAGAGGGAGAGAAAGTGAGAGAGAGAGAATGGGTGCACCAGGGCCTCCAGCCACTGCAAACAAACTCCAGACACGTGTGCCCCCTTGTGCGTCTGGCTAATGTGGGTCCTGGGGAATTGAACCTGAGTCCTTTGGCTTTACAGGCAAATGCCTTAACTGCTAAGCCATCCCTCCAGCCCAAGCTTTTCTTTTTCTTTTTTTTTTTTCAACGTAGGGTCTTGCTCTCACCCAGGCCCAGAAGGAATTCACTGTGTAGCCTCAGGGTGGCCTTGAACTCATGCTGATCCTCCTACCTCTGCTTCCTGAATGCAGGGCTTAAAGGTGTGTGCCACCACGCCCGGCAAGTCTAGGGATTTTATACTTCAACCCAATTTCCCAGAGCTAGCTTGCCACTTCCTCCTGGCTGATGTGGTAAAATGATGCCCAGTGGGTTCTGCCATGACGAAACTTCCCTCGAAACTGCAAGCCAAAAGAAACCTTTCCTTATGTGAGACTCTTTTGGTTGAGTATTTTGTCACAGCAATAAGAAGGTAATTGCTATGTGTGGTGTTCATTACTGGGACATCTTTGGTCCTTCCACAGATATCAGCATCAAGCAGACATTGTTCTCAGAGACAGTTGTTAGAAGGAATTGCAAAGGGCTCAGTAAAAACCTACACAGCTCTCAGGTTTTGAGTTTCCAAGAAGATTTTCCTATTTCCAAGTGGGGGAAAAAAAAAAATCTGACTTTTAAGTCCAAAGCCCAAATCTGTGTCCCACACAATAGTCCTTGGAAACACAGCTGATGTGGCATCAGCCAGTGCTCCTGCCCAAAGCTTGATCAAGACTTGGCTGTGGGTGACCCGCTGAGGATATTCGGGGCTGCTTGTGTGAGCATGGGTGGCAGGGTTATCTACCCGAGTGTGCGCTATGCCACCAAAGGAAACCTCTCTCCACTCTCCAGTAACCATTAATGACTCCTCACAGAGGGATGTAGGGATTCCGAAGCCCTCCTCCATAATGGAATATTGATGGTTCCAACATTATGACTAGTTGGGAAGAAGGGGTTTGGTGGGAAGGGTCAGGGGAGTTGGCAAAGAGAAGGTAACGGAGGGAGATTATGATTAAGATATGTTATAAGCACCTGTGAAAATTGTCAATAAATTAAAAAAAAAAAAACAATTCAAAAGAGAGTCAGCTAAACCTGGCGTGGTGGCGCACGCCTTTAATCCCAGCACTCGGGAGGCAGAGGTAGGTGGATTGCATGAGTTCGAGGTCACCTTGAGACTACACAGTTTCCAGGTCAGCCTGGACTAGAGTGAGACCACCTTGAAAAACCAAAAAAAAAAAAAAAAAGAGAGAGAGAGAGAGTCAGCTGGTTGAAGGAGGGCGAGGAGAGTGTTGCAGTCCGGTTCACATTGCTGGTAGAAATCACCCAACCAAGAGCAGCTTGTGGGAAAAAAGAGGTTTATTTTGGCTTACAGGCTTGAGGGGAAGCTCCATGATGGCAGGGGAAAACGATGGCATGAGCAGAGGGTGGACATCACCCCCTGGCCAACATAAGGTGGACCATAGCAACAGGAGAGCGTGCCAAACCCTAGCATGGGGAAACTGGCTGTAACACCCATAAGCCCGCCCCCAACAATACACTGCCTCCTGGAGGTGTTAATTCCCAAATCTCCATCAGCTGGGAACCTAGCATTCAGAACACCTAAGTTTATGGGGGACACCTGAATCAAACCCCCACCGAGAGGGAAGAAGGAGGGCAGGCGGGTGTGGTCCTGTGTTCTGTTCCCATGCAGGCCAATTCTAGGAGAGAGAGTATCTTAAGTCTGGGGATGCAGAGGTGAGGGGACACATGTCATATCCGTCTGTGCCCTGAGGTCCCCACTGATTGATGTATGAGTGGAGGCCGGCAAGGTTGAGAGGGTGGCAGGGCAGGGAGCTCATGCTGGCCACACACACACACACACACACACACACACACACACACACGAATCCCCGTTAGGCCACAGGGGTGAGGAAACAGCGCGACCCACCCAGCGGAACTCTATGCGAGCGTTGCTGTGTGGCGGGAAGGTCACAAGGGTAAGGTGTCTGCAGTTGTGGAGTCCGAGTATAGAGGACAAAAGATGAAACCCTTTGGGATTTAGGGGTTTGCAACTTACCTCTCCTCCTGGTGTCAGGAATTCTGTAGGTTTTGTCCATTTATATGTTATTAGCTTTATTAGGGTAGTCATTCATTTGTTCCATTATTCTCAGCATCTACTGTGTGTCTGGAGTCGAACTCTCATGTTTATTGATAAACTACCCCTTTCTAGCTTTAAGGGGAGCTCCCTGTCACAGTTCCTTCCCTTGAAAGGATACTGACAGAGCATCTAGCTTGCAGAAGTCACAGACACTTCCACTGGTACCTTTCAGGTAAGTGGACACAACTTGTTTTCGAATCTGCACGTCAGAAGGGCTCAGTGCAAAGATCTACCTTCCCTTCGACTCCAAGTCTCTCTCTTGACAAATTCTCATTCCTCTTGGTTCTGAGCCTTTGAGCAAGCAAGGGGATGACTATGTCCGGGCATTTCTACAGAGGAGGACTGGGGAGATGAGCCCTGGAAAGTTAAAGATGTGTAATATGCCCCACGGCTGCTGAGAACAGCTTTCTACTTCAAGCTGCCTTTGTCCTTGGGCTTTTCTAGAGGGAGGATGGATGGAAAGCAGACTGCCAGGCCAGGCCTTAAATAGATCATCAAGCTTAACATTCCCAGAAGAACCCATGAATACAGCAGAAGACACTGCAGCCTGCCTGTCTCCTGCATGGAGGGTACAACGCAGGGGTATTTTCTTCACCTTCCATGGGGAGTGTGTCATTTGCAGTAGCTCTGTCCTCGCTGTAAAGAAAAAAAAAGAGAAGTGGCTGAGGTGGTTCATCCGGGCATGTCCTTGGCTGTCCAGCCTGGTCCCTGAGGTGGTTGGAACCACAGTTATGAAGCTGAGGTTTCACTTCACCCTTAAGCCCATTAGTTTCAGGTTGGATCACAAGGGATCCTCCTAATGTGACTTGCAAATGTTGGCACTGTCTGTGGAAGAAATCCGGATGGCTCAGTGTGCATCTCTCATTGCTGGTGCGGAGGCGATAACCCCAAAGGCATGCTGATTGCTCATTCGAGGCTGGGACAAATAGCTTGCTTTCTGGTTGTGTTGGAAGCAGAAGGTCTTCCTTTTTATGAAAAGGTGTTATTTAAATGATTAGTTGCTTTGGCTCTGATGTGAGAAGAGAAAGTGTGGCTTGCAAAGTCCCTTCCCTGCTGAGGTGAAGAGAAGAAGGTGGGCTGCAAGCTGAGAGGCCATCTGGGGTTTCCCGTCAGCCACTGCTCCCAGGAGAGGCACCTTCATCCCGTGATGGGACTCAGCCTGTAAGAGAGGGGGAAAGAGCTAACAAAAGGAACAAGGAAATGACAAGGGACCAAGGCAGGAGCCCCTCTGTCAAGAGCGATTCCCCATTGGCCCTTGTTAAGTGCAGGAGAATTAGGCCACATCCAAGGCTGAGTTCTTCAAGGACAGTGGCAAGCAAGCAGAGCTTTCCCAAGCAACTGCAGCAGGTTCATAGATTAACTAGGTCATTTTCTCATTTGCAACTCAATGGGCATGATGTCCCTGGCCTTCAGAAATCATTTGGCGGTTTGCTCTCTGGGCTTTGAGGAATTCAGGAAGATAATTGGTAAGTTAAAGAGTGCTATTCAGAGAACAGCTTGTGTCAGCTGAGATAGGGCCACTGCGGGAGGTCAGGCAGAGCTCCAGCGTCAGCCCAAGATGATCCACACATTTGACCTGGGTGTGTGTGTTACACTAACAAAATCCACAAGCCACAGATGCACAAGCTAGAGCAACAATTTGTTAATTTTCATAAGAAAAATAAAGTCAGCACTGGGTCAGCTGGTCAGCTCTGGAGGGATGGACTACTCCGGTCCTTAAGGAATCCAGGTAGGTTAAAAGAAAAAAAAGAAAGGTACATTGGCCAGTGTTGTAATCAGCTTCATGCTGCTGGGATGAACTCCCAAACCAGACAAAGTTTATGAGAGGAAGGGATTTATTTGGACCTTACAGATCCAGGAGAAGTTCCATTGATGGCGGAAGAAGCTGATCTCACAGATCCACGCAGAGAGACACAACCACACAGCCAGCACCACAAGCAAGAGCAAAATGCAGCCAAACAGCAGGGAACCCAGGCAGAGCTCAGGCACTCTGAATACCTTTAAGCTGAAAATCAGATCCGGCCCCAAACACACCGTTGGCCTGGACCCCAGGATCCACCCCTAGTGACACCTCTTCCAGCCAGGTGGTTGGAAATCCAAGTTACAAGCTCTCATAAAACTCCCAGTGAGCTGGAGAGACGGCTTAGTGGTTAAGGCGCTTGCCTGTGAAGCCTAAGGACCCATGTTCTACTCTCCAGGTCCCACGTAAGCCAGACGCACAAGGTGATGCATGTGCAAAGTCGCACATGCACACAAGGGGGTGTGCTTGTCTGGAGTTCGATTGCAGTGGCTGGAGGTCCTGGCCCACCAATTCTCTCCCCCTGCTCATATAAAAGGCCAGTCTGTTGGGATTGCCTCAAAAAAAAAAAAAAAAAAAAACCAAAAAACTCTTGAGTCTATTGGGGGGCATAAATTCAAACTACCACAGCCAGGTAGGTGTGAAGCAAAAGCACTCATGACTCTATTCTAAAATACTGGGCTGGAATGACCTCCATCTCACTATTGCCATTCAGGCCTTGGTGTGTCCAGAACCTTGGATTTTTCAGAAGTTGGAGATTCAGATGAGAAATAGCCTGATTGGTAAGAAAGTCATGGGCTGTAGAGTGATGTTCTGGCCACCAGTAGACTGCAGATAAGATGGTGTCTCGAAAAGTGATATCAATAGTGACTTCGTGGCTATCTTCACGTGTGTGTGTGTGTGTGTGTGTGTGTGCACCCTGTGGCTCTGCACAATGCCACAGTCGCCCATGGTATGTTTCTCAGAATGTATCTTGCTATTGAATACCACATCATGCTATTAGCAACTAATTTTAAGCATCATTCCCCACGGGTGGGGAGGGCTGTGAACAATAGCATCTGCATTCGACTTGGCCCCATCTCACGGATTCACAGCCGCTATGGCTTCCAGCACCTGACTGAGCCTGTCAACCCGTCACTGTTGACGGTAGACGGGCACATAAGACCCTGTCCTCCCACGCTGCCTCTGGCAGCTGATGGTTCCTGGGAGAGTGGGATCAGGCTCATCAGTGGTGTAGCGGGGGGGTGGGGGTGGGGCTGGGGGAGCAGCCTACTCCACAGTAAATACCTTCCACACACAATCATGTAAACAACTCATTTAATTTAATGCTTTTTAAAAAAGGTAATATGGGGATCAGTGGAGAAGAAGGGTGTTAATGGGAAAGGGGGAGAATAAGAGAAGTGTGGTGGTCTGACTCAGGTGTCCCCCATACACTTAGGTGTTCTGAATGCTAGGCTCCCAGCTGATGGAGACTTGGGAATTAATGCCTCCTGGAGGCAGTGTATTGTTGGGGGCTGGCTTATGGGTGTTATAGCCAGTTTCCCCATGCCAGTTTGTTGCTATTGTCCACCTTAATGTTGACCAGGGGGTGATGTCCACCCTCTGCTCATGCCATCATTTTCCCCTGCCATCATGGAGCTTCCCCTCGAGCCTGTAAACCAAAATAAGCCTCTTTAACCCACAAGCTGCTCTTGCTTGGGTGATTTCTACCAGCAATGTGAACATGACTGCAACAAGAAGATAATGGGTAGAGGAGAGGAAATAAGATCAAAATACATTATGTAATTTCATGAAAATGGGAAAAAAATAAAAATATTTTAAAGTTAAAATAATGATTCTGCAAACCAAATGTGCCTGCATACATATTCTTTGCAACCTTCAGTTAAAATATAAGCAGAAAGGCTGGGCAAATGGCTTAGTGGTTAAGGCGCTTGCCTGAGAAGCCTAAGGACCCGTGTTTGACTGCCCAGATCCCATGTAAGCCAGACTCACAAGGTGATGCATACACAAGATTACACATGCGCACAAGGTGGCACAAGCATCTGGAGTTTGATTACAGTGGCTGGAGGCCCTGGTGTGCCAGTTTTCTCTCTCTTTTCATTCTCACAAAAAAAAAAGGCCAGTCTGTTGGGCTTGCCTCAATATATATATATATAAAATATAAGGTTGCTTTGGGAGCCAACAAAGTGGGCAGCGTGTTTGCTGTTATCACGCTGTGACTGTTGATGTCTGTGTTTGTGTACTTGATAGCTGGTGGGAGAGGTGGAGGTCTCTTTCCTGTCACATATTCCTCCACCTTCCTAGCTGTCAGTGATGCGGAGGCAGGAGAGGAAAGGAAAATTAAGGGGACCTGAGAATGGAATGAACCCTTTGCTCCAGAGCCTCGTTGAAGTTTCTTGTCCTTTGGGAGCCAAGAATCCTAACAGAGTTCACAAAACGTGCTATGCGGGTTGCTTACATTGAAACACTCTTCCCGTCATACAGGGATATTTCACTAAGGATCTTAAAGTAATGACAAACTATGCTGAAAGCCTAAATATATCTACTCAAACATGTCCTTGTGCTTTCCCCAGCTGTAAAACCAGAGTTTTCTAGGGATCCCACAAGCAAAATGATGAACTCGATTTACAGTTCAATACACGTCTCAACTCGCTTATGCAATTTTCCTGAACCATGGCTTTAGCTTGTCGGGAAACACCCTATGATCTTTTTTTTTTTTTTTTTTTTTTTTTTTTGGTTTTTCTAGGTAGGGTCTCACTCTAGCCCAGGCCAACCTGGAATTCACTATGGAGTCTCAGGGTGGCCTCGAACTCACGGCGATCCTCCTACCTCTGCCTCCCGAGTACTGGGATTAAAGGAGTGCGCCACCATGCCCGGCTTTACCCTATGATCTTATTTTCCAAACAAGAAAAAAAAAAAAAAAAGAAACGTTTGAAACAGGGCCTGGGTAGATAGCTTAGTGGTTAAAGGCACTTGCTTGCAAAATCTGCTGGTCTGGATTCAGTCCCTAGCATCTGTGTGCTCAACAGGCTTATGACAACGGAAGGCAGAACCATGAGAGTCCCAAGCAGTGATAAGAGACATTGTCTAAAAGAAGGTGGAGCTGTTATCCCCTGACCTTTGTGTGCACACGTGTGTGTGTGCGCGCGCACACACACACACATATTATCACACATACAAAAAAAAAAAACCTTTAAGCAATGTATCTCTACTAGAAGCCACAAAAAATGTGCGTATGTATGGCTATTGTAAAGAAACTCAAAATCCGCTTTCTTGAGAAGCCCACAACCACACTTGCATGTGTACTGTGCATTCTTCCAAGTGCCCATCTTTCTAATAATGCTTGTGCTTAAATCTGTGTTGAAACCCCTCCTCAATAAGCCCCAATGCTGCTCCATACCGGCTCATTCTGAAATTCTTCTTTGTGAGAATTCTGGCTTCACTTGAGTGAAAGTTTCTGCAAAGAGCTCAGGCCCCTGCAGGTGGCAGTGTGGAGCTGCCTCTCTCCGTCCCACCATCGCCAACAAGACCTCCCGGGCCCTGCTTGCTCACACTTGGTTCACTCTGTGGTGTTTGCCAGTTACAGCCCGCTTTTCCATATATCTTCCGAGACTGGATCCTCAGCCCTCTGAGAGACTACACAGCTCTCATGTTTCCCCCAGAGATTCAAATGCAGCCTCTTGTTGATGCACAGTTTGCTCCACTAGGAATCGACTTTTTTTTTGGTCATGTTTAACTTTCTCAAAGCATCAACAACAGTATTAATATTCATTCATCCAACATTCAGTTCATTGAGCTGACATCTTGAACCGGCACAACTGGATGTGGGGGAGCCATTTGAAAACAAGCAGAAGTCAGCCAATCTATGTCAGCATCTGTGCAAAACCTTTCCCATCGTTATCTCATTTCATCTTCAGGTTAGCCTGTGAAGTGTTATCATGATCTCTGTTGTGCTTAGTAACACTGGCTAATCAAGATCAAATGATCCAGCCAGGCGTGGTGGCATATGCCTTTAATCCCAGCACTCGGGAGGCAGAGGTAGAAGGATCGCTGTGAGTTCTAGGACACCCTGAGACTCCATAGTGAATTCCAGGTCAGACTGGGCTAGAGTGAGACCCTACCTCAAAAAACAAAACAAAACAAAACAAAACAAAACAAAACAAAAGAAAACAAAACAAAAAGATGATCCCACCAGAAAACCGCGTAACCACACTGGTGAATCTCAGTCTCTAAGTGGCTAATGGTGATGGCTTCTTCCCCACAATAGTCACAGAAGTGGATTTGGTGAATGACAAAATAACATATACAAATAACAATATTTTAATTTATTTATTCTTTTGGTTTTTGAGGTAGGGTCTTGCCCTAGTCCAAGCTGACCTGGATTTTACTCTTTTTAATTTCAGGGTGGCCTCAAACTCATGGTGATCTTCTTGCCTCTGCCTCGGAACTTCCACATGGTATTGAAGGTCTTCCCAGTTTAAGTATTTATAATCTTATTAAGAGATAGCTGGCTCATGGTGAGTATTTTGTAGACATGATCAAAGCTATCAGATGAAATCGATATTGTTAACTGTTTTTAATATTTTATATTTATTTATTTATTTATTTGACAGAGTAATAGGGAGGGAGAGAGGGAGAGAGAGAGAGAGAGAAAGGGGGACAGAATGGGCAGCGCAGGGCTTCCAGCCACTGCAAAACGAACTCCAGACTCGTGTGCCCCCTTGTGCATCTGGCTAACGTGGGGTCCTGGGGAATCGAACCTAGTGGGTCTTTTGGCTTTGCAGGCAAACACCTTAACGCTAAGCCATCCCTCCAGCCCTGATAACTTCTTTTTGAAGAGACTGGAGCCCTCAGAAGACAGTAATTCCTCCAAGGTTACGCAGAAAGTCGCTGCCTGTCTGTAGCGGGCAGTGGCCTTGCAGGCCATGGAGTTAGGTGATGTGCCATCCATCAGGTCGCTCTCAGAGTTAATGTCCGGTGACACTGAGACTGGCCCAGAGCAAAACCAGTGAGATTGGAACACAGGTGAGGGAGCTAGTACTGACCAGGAAAGAAAGCTAGGGCAGGCTCGAGAGACGCTCTAAAAGAAGCGGGATCTGCCACCGGCAAGAGAAAAGCGACCTCCCAAACACAGGTGGCTTTGCCTGTGGCCAGTTCTACCCTTTGGACAAGCTATGCCAGCTTGCCGGTGGCTCACCCCTATGATCCTATATAAACATTCCACACGCTCAGCTACTTTGATATGATCAATCTGGGGATGGAAATGACTGCCTTGACCAGAAACTGTGACACTGTGTACATAGGTGGATTAAGCAGTCAGCTTTCAGATCCAGGGTCCAAGTCAAGGTGAGGCTGTTCTCCGAACAGTCTGGCAGGTTTTGTAGCTCCCGTGCTTTCTGTGTATGAGGTGTCCTATTGTCCTAGCTGGGTTTGGGGAAGGAAGCATTTTCTTGAGGTCTGAAAATAAACAAGTAAGTAGGATGCTATCAGACGCCATTAACTAAAATTGTCCCTGGAGGACAGCCAAGCAGGATTCTTATCAAGGTGGGGCAGGCTTCCCGAGCACCCTGTCACATCAGCATGATGCCAAACGGAAGGCAAATGGATTGAGCAGTCCTGGGATTCTAGAATGTTAGATCTGGGAGAGGCTTTCGGTAACAGCTAGCCCCCCCCCTCCTTTACTTGACAACCTGAAGTACCATCAAGATAACAGTGATTATCCCAAGCCACAAAGCCAATGCCAGAGCAACATTTTCACTATCTTTGAGAGCTGTTTTTGCACTATTTGGGTTTAAAATTTTTTTTTTGTTTATTTTGATTTATTTATTTGAGAGTGACAGACAGAGAGAGAAGGAGGCAGAGAGAGAGAGAGAGAGAGAGAATGGGCGCGCCAGGGCTTCCAGCCACTGTAAACGAACTCCAGACGCGTGCGCCCCCCTTGCGCATCTGGCTAACGTGGGTCCTGGGGAGTTGAGCCTCGAACCAGGGTCCTTAGGCTTCACAGGCAAGCGCTTAACCGCTAAGCCATCTCTCCAGCCCCACTATTTGGGTTTTAAAAATAACTGATTTATGAGTGTTACCAATAAAAAAATCTAGTTTTTCCTAAATGTTTTTTGATTTATGTTGGTTATTTATCAGAAAATCCTATTTAACCCAGTGGATAAAATTATTTCAAGTCTTTCAGGGATTATTTATAAATATATTCCCTTACATTCTGAAAGCATTTGAAAAACTTTTAAAAGAGCAAGCAACTTTTCTGAGTTTGAAAGCACTGTAAAAAAAAAAAATCTGATAAATCTAATAGAGTTATCAGTGACTATTCAAATTTTAAATGTTTCAGTAAACTTATAAAATTCTTTAAACCACTTATGTGCACTTAAAAAATATCAATCAACCTTTTTGTTTTGTTTTGTTTTTGTACTTAGGATGTAACCTAGGTCCTTAGGCGTGTCAGGCAAGTGCTCTGTCACTGAGCTACACCCTGGCCACACAATCTAAACTTAACTACTTAATCTTCCCTTTAAACTGGGATCGCATGGCTAAAAAATGTTATTCTCCAATATGCGTACTACACAGTCTTCAACGTTTTAGTCACTTTAAGTACAAAATCTGTACAGATTGTCCCAGTGTTTCCAAACTGATTCTCTATAGGAAAACACGAATTACATTGATTTGCTGGACTTTTATTTATCACGTCCGTATGTGAATCTGAGGCTTGGTGGTGGTGGTGGTGGGGGGGGAGGGGGAGGATGGGACAGGGAGAACTGTTACTTTTTTCTCACTGTAGTGACAAAGTAAATACCCCTGCAAAACCAACTTAAGGAAGGAAGGGTTGGTTCGGGCTTGTGGTCTGTGAGTACGGAGGCTCCTGGCAGGGAAGTCACGAGAAGAGAAGAAGCAGGAGCGTGTGGCAGCTGGCCTCGCTGTGTCTGTAGCAGGAAGCGGAGGAGCCGTCTGCTGCGGCTGCCTTTCTCCGTTTGATTCCGTCCAGGATCCCAGCCCCAGTGGAATGGTGCTCCCACACGTAGGGCGGGTCTTCCCTCCTCAGCTAACCCTCTCCGGAAACACCTCCACAGACACATCTAGAGGGGTTATTCTGAGCTGCTTCTTAATCCAGTCAACGAAGATTTAGCTGCAGTGGTTAGTCTACCCCGAGAGCCCTTAAAAATTGTTGCTGAGGCCGGGCGTGGTGGCGCACGCCTTTAATCCCAGCACTCGGGAGGCAGAGGTAGGAGGATCACCATGAGTTCGAGGCCACCCTGAGACTCCATAGTGAATTCCAGGTCAGCCTGAGCTAGAGTGAAACCCTACCTCGGAAAAAGAAAATTGTTGCTGCAATGGGGGGGGGGGTGGTCTTGGAGACCAGTCTCTGGTTTGAAAGCACTCAGTCATAGGGGTAGAGAGATGGCTTAGTGGTTAAAGGTGCTTGTTTGCAAAGCCTGCCAGCCCAGGGTTCAATTCCCCAGCCACTCATGTCAAGCCAGATAGGCATATGCTTGCAGTGACAAGAGACCCTGGCATACCCATACACATAATAAAAAATTTAAATGATATGTGTGGTGGTTTGACTCAGGTGTCCCCCATACACTTAGGTGTTCTGAATGCTAGGTTCCCAGCTGATGGAGATTTGGGGATTAATGACTCCTGGAGGGAGTGTATTGTTGGGGGCGAGCTTACTGGTGTTATAGTCAGTTTCCCCTTGCCAGTGTTTGGCACACTCTCCTGTTGCTGTTGTCCACCTGATGTTGGCCAGGGGGTGATGTCCACCCTCTGCTCATGCTATCATTTCCTCCTGCCATCATAGAGCTTCCCCTCAAGTCTGTAAGCCAAAATAAACCCTTTTTTCCCCCACAAGCTGCTCTTGGTTGGGTGATTTCTGCCAGCAATGCGAACCTGACCGCAATGATACGCAAATGCATCTGCTTAGATTCTGAATGGATGTCTTTGCTTAGTATTCTGTGACCACGAAATCCAAGGACACCCTCTAGGGTCTTTTCAACCACATAGTATTCTCTTTGGACAGCACACTCAGCCTTTGGGTAGTTTTTTCAGGAGTGGCTGGTGATCGCACCCTTCTCCTCCTTTTCTGCCAGGAAAAATATGCCCCAAATGCTATTTGACTTACGGCCTTCTGAGGAAGTGACCAGATGCCCCATGTTGCCAGTCCCCATGTCATGTATAACCAGCCGTTTTAACAGAGATCAAACCCAGGGCCTCATGCTGGCAAAGCAAGCATTCTACCAACTGGACTATTTCCCCAGCCCCAAATTAGAAGAGTGGTATTGTTATACTTTTGTGTGGGTGGTCCTGGGGATTGAACTCACAACCTTGCACATGCGTACAACGATGTACTACTGATCCATATCTCCAGCCCATATTTTATTTTATTTTAAAAAATATTCTCTCTTTTTTAATTTATTTGAGAGAAAGGATGGATGTGCCAGGGTCCCCAGCCTCCGCAAATGAACTCTAGGCACATGCGCCACCTTGTACATCTGGCCTTACATGGGTAGAGGGGAACCAAACCCAGGTCCTTTGGCTTTGCCGGCAAGCGCCTTAATGGCTGAGCCATCTCTCCAGCCCCCTTCAGCCCGTATTTTAGCACTTTATGTAAACATAAAGTTTGGAGGGGATATCTGGGTGAGCTTAAATTTTACTTTCCAAAGGTCAGTTTTACTTTTGAAATCCTCCCACCTCGAAGAGTTTGGAAGTCATCATCCTTCAGAGGAGCAGAAAATCAGAAATAACAGGAAACTTGAGTGCCTTCGGGTTAGGAATATGCTGCCGCAGTCTGTGTGGTATTAAGAAGCTGTGAGCAGACACCAAGCGGTGGATTCAAATAGGAGCCCTCCCTCCATCGGAGCTCATCCCGAATCACAGTGGTTGGCTGGAGTTGAGCTGTTTGCTGCTGGGGTTGGGGCAGCTGAAATGACTAAACCAGGCTTAGTGAGACTTCTGTACAATCCTGGGGTAGCTTGAATTTGATGTGTGTGTGTATGTGTACACACCTACCTACATACATGCATCCGCATATATGTTTTAAATAGAACTGGGCTAGGGAGATGGCTCAGTGGCTAGAAGCGCTTGCGTGGGAGCTTGCTGGCCCAGGACCTACGTGTAGCCGGATGCAGAGTGGCACATGTATCTGTGACCCAATGAGCCAGTGACAACGGGAGGCAGAGCCGGGAGACTCTGAAACCTGCAGGCCAGCTGGTCCGACGTACCTCTGCAGCCTGACACTTCGTGCGCCTGTCTCAGTGAAGGTGAGGCGCAGACGCCTTGAAGTTGTCCTCCGCCCTCTGCAGGTGTGCTATATAACACGTATGCGTGCACACACACACACACACAAATACGTTTTTAAAAATTAGAAGAGAACGAAGAAGCAGATGGTTCCCTGTCTGCTTTATTTATTCACAAATATTCAGCTGAGCTTGATTTCTGAGTGTGTGTAACACATGTTGCAATTTCGCACTACTCTGGTAAAACCCATCCTGCGGCTTATACTTGTTAGCCTATCAAAGCCACAAAAAGACAACAGTCAAAAGAATGGCATGGAAGCTATACTTATCTAGGCATTTTTCTTTTCTGACAATAGAAAGATCTGGTTACTGTGGTGGTGATGGTGGTGAGTGGTCCACTCTTAGCTTGGGAGATTTACTGCTTTGTTTCTATTCTCTCTTAAGTCTTTCATAATTTACCCCTGTGAGAAGAAATACCTATTGGGCTAGAGCAAGACCCTACCTTGAAAAACCAAAATAAAAAAGAAAGAAAGAAAGAAAGAAAGAAAGAAAGAAAGAAAGAAAGAAAGAAAAACCTGGTTACAGCTGGGTGTGCTGGCACATGCTTGTAATTGTAGAACCGGCAGGCTGAGGCAGGAGGATTGTAAGATTAAAGCTAACTTGGGTTATGAAGGGAGATCCCGTGTCAATAAGAAGTGCACAATTGCCTGCACACAAAATAGTTGATTACAGAAGCCGGTGTTTCCACATGGTGCCAATATTGGTGCTGGATGCCTTCTGTCCCCACTAGATGGGGCTTGTACTCTCCATTCCTTCGCATTCCTCATTAGGCTCTGTTTTTTTTCCGACATCAAGTGTCTATCATCACACTCAGCATTAAGAGGAAGTAGTGCAGCATCCTATCAGAAGGAAAAGCAAAAAGAATGAAACAAAAAACATGATTTGCAGGGACTGCATATGCCTATGTGAAAATAAAGGCTATTTTCCTGTTTTTTTAACATGCAGAACTTTAAAAAAATTATTTTTATTTGTTTATTATAGTGAGAGAGAGAGAGAGAGGGAGGGAGAGAGAGGGAGGGAGAGAGAGAGGGAGACAGAGAGAGAGAGAGAGAGAGAGAATGGGCGCGCCAGGGTTCTAGCCACTGCAAACGAACTCCAGACGCATGCGCCGCTATGAGAATCTGGCTTATGTGGGACCTGGAGAATCGAACCTGGGTCCTTAGGCTTCGCAGGCCTGTGCCTTAACTGCTAAGCCATCTCTCGAGCCCAACATGCAGAATTTGTGTGTGTGTGTGTGTGTAGGGTAGAGACCACCTTCAGCCTTGTTCCTCAGGAACGCTGTCTACCTTAGGTCCTCTTACCTTCCCAGCACGGACTGGCCATGTCCCCAGCCTAACATGCAAAGCTTTCTGAGATCGGCTAACATGATGAGTCTGGGCATCTGGGGTTCTGATTAGCATGTAAATCGGTAACCTCTTGTAAGCTTTTCTTGGAATTAGACTCTTACTTTTGCCTTCCCAGTGGTAATAATTGCCAACTTGGATCCGACTGCTGTACTCCCTCAGAGGAAGGTGGGTGAGTTTCCATACCTAGAGCGAACTCTCCTTCCTCCCCAAAGTTTCAAGCCAGTTTTGTCTCCACTTCACACAGACATAATTGTCTCTGCAGGTAGTTTTTCCTTTTCCAATCTCTCTTGAAATAATTGAGTTAGTTTAGCAGAGGTGTTTCTGGAGAAGGGAGACTCACGAGCTAATAGAGACACGAACCCTGACGATTCATCGCTCCCTTAGGAAATTACTGGGGGATATAGTTGAAGGGGGAAGATATGAAAACCAAGATAAAGGTGAATCAGGTTGAAAAGGAACCTGTAATTGGTGAAGGAGAAAAGAAAGTAGTTGCAGGGATTTCTTGATTTTTTTTTCAAAAAACTTATTCTCTTAAGGAGATTCTGTTAGAAAGGCCCTAGTCTTAGCTTTTGACTCAAAGATTGGGAGGAGAAAGGAACACCTATACTTCAATATGGGCAAAGATAGCATTATAGATCACTCATTTTTGTAAATTTAAATTTTCGAGACAGTTTTATTGTGTAGCTCAGGCTAGCCTCAAACTCTGAAGCCCATGCTGGCCTTGAACTTGTAGACCTTTTGCTTCAGCCTCTTGAGTGCTGGGTAACAGGCTTGGACAATCACACCTGGTGGGAACACTTAGTTAGTTACTATTTGTGTGTGTGTGTGAGTGAGTGTGGGTGCACATGCATGGAGGGCAGTAGACAGCGGGTATGCTGACCGTCCACCTCATTTGGGGCAAGGTGTTTTGGATGTCAAGCTGGTTTGCCTGTCAGCTTCTGGAGTTTCTCTTGTCTCCACTTCCTATCTTGCTGTAGAAGTGCCATGATTACAGACTGGTGCTACCACGTCTGGCTTCATGTGGGTTCTGGGGCTCCAACCTCAGATCCTCGTGCTTGAGTGGAAAGTACTTCATCCACTGAGTCATCTCCCTAGCCTCACATTTATGTCTCTTTGAGGCAGGGTCTCATGTAGCTGATGCTATTGTTGAACTTTTTATGTAGCTGAGAATGACTTCGAACTCCTTTTTTGTTTGTAATAATAATAATAATTAATAATAATTTATTAGAGAGAGAGAGAATGGGCGCACCAGGGCCACCAGTCACTGCAAAACAAACTCCAGACACATGCGCCACCTTGTGTATCTGGCTTATGTGGGTACTGGGGAATCAAACCTGGGTCCTTTGGCTTTGCAGGCAAGCGCCTTAACTACTCACTAAGCCATCTCTCAGGCCCCAACTTTGAACTTCTGATTCTCATGTTTCTACCTCTGAGTGCTGAGATCACAGGCTTGGGCCACCAGACCCAGTTTCTGTAGTCCCTGGGGCTGAACCCAGGGCTTTGGATACGCTAGGAAAATACTCTATGAGCTGAGCTACATCTGCGATGGTCAAGAAGACTTTTCCTTGGAAAGGTGGGAACAGTGCTCAACAAAAGCCACATCTTTCAGAGTGTGGCTCTGGGTCACATAAATTTAGGACTGAGCATAACAGAAACCAACAGATCTCAACAGCCATTGTGTGAGTCAGTTTTTCATAACTATAACGAAACATCAGAGGCAGACTAACTTTGTAAGAATGAAGAGGTTTATGTGGCTCACATCCTGGATCCAAGGGTGTGACACCTGCATCAGCTCAGCTCTGAGGGAGACCTCATACACAGCCACGTGGGAGACAGATAGCATGACAAAAAATAGGAAGCCAGAGGGCCTGGGGTCCCACAATCCCTTCTGAGGACCTGTCCTGATGACCTATGGACCTTCTATTAGTCCTTACCTCTTAAAGGTCCCACTGCCTCTCAGGATTGCCACACTAGAAAACAAGCTTCTAATACATGAACCTTTGGGAGACACTTGCATTTGTTTATTTATTTATTTTTGAGAGAGAGAGAGAGAGAGAAAGAGAGAGAGATTGAGAAATGACAAGCCAGGGCCTCAGCCACTGAAAATGAACTCCAGACGCTTGCGCCACCTAGTGGGCATGTGCGACCTTGCGCTTGCCTCACCTTTGTGTGTCTGGGATCTGGAAAGTCAAACATGGTCCTTAGGCTTTGCAGGCAAGCATCTTAACAGCTAAGCTCTCTCTCCAGCCCAGTTGTTTATCTATCATCTATCTATCTGGGCATGAATGCCATGGCACACGTGACTATAAGAGGACAACCTCAAGATGTCTGGGCTCCACCTTCTTTGAGACAGGGTTTCTCGCAGCTGCAAATGAACTTGCAGTCTGTAAATGAAGATCAGACTAGCTGGCCCTTGAGTTTCAAATTCTTTTGGCTCTGTCTCTCACTGTCATAGTCACAGGGCTGCTGGAATCACAGGGACACGTTACACTTTACATCTAGCTGTATGTGGGTGCTGGGGAAATGAGCCAGGGCATCAGGCTTTGCAGGCAAGCACCTTTAAGTACCGAGCCATATCCCTAACCCCGGGGGACACTCAAATCCCATCCCAACCACAGCCATCTCTATTATGACGTTTTTTGTTAATAGAGGCCTGCTTAATGGAGTGGAACCTTACGTAACCAATGCAATGAACAAAATGAATTGACTACTAGGACGCAGCCCAAAGCAATCATGGTGTTGACGTCGCTGGCAAGTCCTGCTTCAAATGTGCTCTGGACAGCTACTTGTCCTGACTCACGAATTTCATCTAGGGCGAACTTCAGATTTTCTTGGTCACTCTCAGATAAGGAACATTTCTGATTGCATTAAGTTATAAAATCACACGTCAGTGATTTACGCTGTTGAATTGCACAACATAGACCGAACTCCAGCTACATTTTGAGGTGGTCTTTCATCTCTTAGCTCAAGCCTCCTGAAAGAAGAGCGCCTATAATTCCTACTTTTATTCATTTTCAGACGTTTAATCTATACCTCTCTTCCCCTCTCTCTGTCTCTAATAAAAATACATAAATAAAAATAAATCTTTAAAAAAAGAAAAACAAAAAGGAGGGCTGGACAGATGGCTTAGTGGTTAAACCTAAGGACCTGGGTTTGATTCTCCAGGTCCCACGTAAGCCAGGTGCACAAGGTGGTGCATACATCTGGAGTTTGTTTGCAGTAGCTAGAGGCCTTGGTGTGCCCATTCTCCCCTCTCTCCTTCTCTTTGTCTCTAATAAAAAGAAATAAATAAAAATAAATCTTAAGAAAAGATGTTCAAGATGTGGTGTGCGTGTTTGTGTGTGTGTGTGTGTGTGTGTGTGTGTGTGTGTGTGTGTATGGGTGCACTAGGGTGTCTTGCTGCTGCAAATGAATGCTCATCTGGCTTTACATGGGTGGCTGGGGAATTGAACCCAGGCCAACAGGATTTTCAAGCAAGTGTCTTTAACCACTGAGTAATCTCCCCAGCCCAGTGATTCCTAGTTTTATATGTCAACTTGGCTAAGTTAAAGGATGCCCAGATACCTGGTAAAACATTTCTTCTGTGTGGGTGCATGCCAGTGTTTCTGCAAGAACTTAGTGTCTGAGCAGAGCTTAGTATCTGAGCAGCCAGATGATCATTTTCACTAATGCCAGGGGACATTATCTGTGTGCCCAGATGGAAGAAAATGGTAGAAAGGGAGGATGTGTCCTTTTTTCTTTTTTTAAAAATTTTTTTGGAAAGATTTGTTTGAGACAGAGAGAGAGAGAGAGAGAGAGAGAGAGAGAGAGAGAGAATGGGCACAGCAGGGCCTCCAGCCACTGCAAATGAACTCCAGACGTGTGCACCACCATGTGTACCTGGCTTACGTGGGACCTGGAGAATCGAACCTGGGTCCTTAGGCTACACAGGCATGCACCTTAACCGCTAAGCCATCTCTCCAGTCTCTGTGTCCCTTTTTCTTGAGCCAGGGTATGCCTCCTCTGCCAGCGGACATGGGTGCTCCTGGTTTTGGAGGATGCTTTGGACATTGCTCTGTGGGGTGACAAGCCTTGAACTGTCAATCATACCTCAGCTTTTCCCCGGGGCTCTGGCTTTCAGGCTACGGGTTTTAGTGCTTCTCAGCCTGTCTAGTTGTGTGGGCCAAAGTTGATAAAATTATGTGGGATTAGTTTACAAAATTATGGAAACCAAGAAGCTCATATATATAGTTTTATAGACATGTACATAATATGTAATAACATTCATGTTTATATAAAGCAATGCAATGAGATATATATTTGATAATATATAGCCAACATATATTATTGATTCTGGTTCCCTGGAGAACTCTGACTAATATAACACAGGGTGAGACTGGATTCTTCAAGATTTCCTAACTTAATACTTTTATACCAATAATCACTGCCTTCCTTCTCAGCTAGTGTGAAGCAAGAGGAGAGGAGATGTAAATGGTCAGGAGACGTCTTGCCTGACAGATAAGTGCAGGCTGAGATTAGAGCATAAATTTATGGGACCCTCAAAACTAGAAATCAAAAGAAGGAACATCTTCATACAAAAGTAGAAGAAACTCAAAGTAATGCAAAGATCCAAAAGGGACAAAAGTTCAGACTTTTAAATAAAGGCAGGATCTGCTGAAGTTAATTTTAAAATTGTTCCAGCTTATCACTTAAGTTGAGAGAAATTGTCAGACACAGCAATTCTCTCAGTGGAAACTAAGGAAGCAAATAACTTGACTTTGAAAATATTATTGATGAGTTTGTGTTGACTAAAGCCAGGAAATTAAAGTGATAATAAATCTATTTTGAGTACAAATAAAATATTTAAAGTAATGCGGTTTCAATCTGCTTCAAGTTTTCCATTGTTTTCAACTATGTTAATGTTCTAAAAAATTAAGCATTAAAATATGCATTAAAAATGTATGCAAAGGACACACATCTTTCACCTCAGGTGCCAATATTATGGCTTGATGAGTCATTATTACTGACCCTGACTTTATTTAAAATGCTCACATTTTGCTGGTAACGAATGGTTTTGCCTTAATTTGATTTTTAAAAATATTATATCAAGATATTGGTTATCTTGACAGTTGAGATTTTTCATGTCTCCTTCACCTTCGGGCTCCTTGCCCCAGCCACAGCCCTGCATGGTGATTGACAGTGGGCGGGGTAGGGCTTCCAGTTGACTTCTTGCACAGTTGATTCTCCACCCACTCACGGCTCCTGGCTATGTTTTTGGATATCCCAAAGGATACTACTAGCTCTCTGGACAGTTCTTGGGGAGGGCCTAAGCAAAGACCACAGCTTTTTTTAAAAAAATTTTTTTGTTTATTTTCATTTATTTATTTATTTGAGAGCAACAGACAGAGAGAGAAAGAGGCAGACAGAGAGAGAGGGAGAGAGAGAGAGAGAGAGGGAGGGAGGGAGAGAGAGAATGGGCGCGCCAGGGCCTCCAGCCACTGCAAACGAACTCCAGACGCGTGTGCCCCCTTGTGCATCTGGCTAACGAGGGTCCTGGGGAATAGAGCCTCAAACCAGGGTCCTCAGGCTTCACAGGCAAGTGCTTAACCACTAAGCCATGTCTCCAGCCCAAGACCACAGCTTTTTGCAGAAAGCATGGCATGGGACCTGTTGGTGGTGGAGTGTAGTTACATCAGCCATAGCTCTTTCCTGTTGCTGCCAGACACCCGTGTTTCAACTTACCCCCCTCCCGCCCCCCGCCCCCAGGGGCTTATCTCAAGATTCTAAAGTGGTCTCCTTGAAGTCCCTCTTGCTACACCCGACTGGAAGGAATGGCACTGACATTGACTAATGGCATTGACCAGGAGTGTCTCCCTCTTCATGTAGCATCCTTTTTTTGTTCTAGGGTGCCATCTGGGATGGGTGCCTGATGTTGTTCTCATGCTTGTGTTGGTGCTGTTGGTTTTGAGGAGGAAACCCACAAAAGTGTCATTTTCATCACATCGTCACACTAAAGGGACATACTGTCAATATGACATAAGGCTGTTCATGGTGACTTTGATGACTGGTTAAGGTGGTGCTTGTCCGACTTCTCTAAGGTACAAAACTCCAATGAGGTCATAGTAACTTCAGCAGTATGATACTTTGGTAGTTCTTGTTGGTACAAGACCAAAAATGTTGCCTATTTTGAAACACAGTGGATCCTGACCAACTTCTTTGTTCAAGTTTTTTTTTAAATTTTATTTATTTATTGGAGAGAGAGGGAGAGGCAGAGAGAGAGAGAGAGAGAGAGAGAGAGAGAGAAAGAGAGAGAAAGAGATTGAGAGAGAGAATGGGTGCACCAGGGCCTCTAGCCACTGCAAACAAACTCTGGATGCATGTGCCACCTTGTGCATTTGGCTTACATGGGTACTGGAGAATTGAACCTGGGTCCTTAGGCTTCACACAGGCAAGTGACTTAATTGTGAATCCATATCTCCAGCCCCCCTCAACTTTTTTTTTTCTGAAGTAGTGTCTTGCTCTGGCTCAGCTGACTTGGAATTCACTATATAGTCTCACGCTGGCCTCAAACTCATAGCGATCCTCCTCCTACCTCTGCCTCCCAAGTGCTGGGATTAAAGGTGTACACCACCACACCTGGCTCGGCTCGTTTCAGTCTTTTTCCTTTTCTTTTCTTTCTTTCTTTCTTTTTTTTTTTGAAGGTAGGATCTTTCCGTAGCCCAGGCCAGCCTGGAATTAGTCTCAGGCGGGCCTTGAACTCATAGCCATCTTCCTACCACGGCCTCCTGAGTGCTGGGATTAAAGGCATGTGTCGCCACTCCTGGCTTGTTTCAGTTTTAAAGTGAAAGAAGTTGGGCCTTGGCTCTTAGAAGTGCTGGGTGCCCAGCACTGACTCTGGGGAAGCTGGTATCTACTGGATTGTGTAGAGCCTTACAGAGGTCCTGGGCTGGACCACTGTCATACTTGAATCATCCACTGACTTACTTGCTGTGTGACCTTGAGAAAGCCCTTGTGCTATCCAAGCCTCAGGTTACTTAGAGACTGGAATGTGTTGAGAAATGATCTATAGAGTCCTTTCCACTTCAGCCTTCTATCTGTCAGATATCGTGACTGATTTTAGCCCAGATTCTATTACAAGATGATCCCAGAGCAACAAAGAGTACTGGTCTGATATTTTTACCCTCGCTCCATCCTTGGCGGACTATTCTTCCCTGTATCTATTCCTTCCCTTACACATTCAACTGGGATGGCATTGAGAAAAGCATGAGACTTCCCACACACTTAAAAAAATTTGTATTTTTAATTTATTTATGAGAGGGAGGGAGGGAGGGAGGGAGAGAGAGAGAGAGAGAGAGAGAGAGAGAGAGAATGGGCACGCCAGAGCCTCTCGCCACTGCAAATGAACTCCAGACGCATGCACCACCTTGTGCATCTGGCTTATCTAGGTTTTGGGGAGTCGAATCCCAGTCCTTATGCTTCTCAGGCAAGCGCCTTAACTGCTAAGCCATCTCTCCAGCTCCCCATACACTTTTTTTTTTTTTTTTTTTTTTGGTTTTTCGAGGTAGGGTCTCACTCTAGCCCAGGCTGACCTGGAATTCACTCTGTATTCTCAGGGTGGCCTTGGACTCACAGCGATCCTCCTACCTCTGCCTCCCGGGTGTTGGGATTAAAGGCGTGTGCCACCACGCCCACTTCCCCCATGCACTTTTGACAAGGTAGAATGACCATTTTAGTTAGTGAGGAATACCTTTGTGAAGCCAGCTCAAGAGACCTAGCTCCTGAGGCATGTCTCCATTGTGTTTTTACCCAGGGCATTTTTAGTTAACAAAACAGAATTGCAATGAAATAGAAGCAGAGAAAATCCATTTGTACCCATTTGCATTCTCTTCACAGGGTGATGCATTATTCTGGAAGCAATGGCAAAATGCAAACAAAGAACTCTGTGTGGAGACTCAGTTGGTAAACAGCACACTGCAGTTCTCTTTGATACGCAAAAGGTTGGGGACATGGTCAAACATTATGAGATTGCGGGAAAAAGCTCGGGAGTTTTCTCCGTCCATGTTCTACCTACTGGAATTTACTGTACCTGTCTCTTCTGATACCTTTTAGAAAATGCTTTAGGAGCACAGAATGAGGGGAGAGGAAAGATGGCTCATTTGTAACAAACAAACAAACAAACAAACAAACAAACAAAACACTTGTTTGCAAAGACCTGCTGGCCCATGGTCAATTTCCAAGTTACTCACTGGACGTAAACTGGATGCAAAAAGTGGTGCCAACATCTGACATTCATTTGTAGTAGCAAGAATCCCTGGCAGTCTCGTACACACACACATACTTATAAAAAAAAAAAGTAAAATAAAAAAAAAGTTTAAAAAGAAAAGGGTTAGGGTTAGGGTTAGGGTTAGGGTTTGACAGGCTCAACATTCTAATTTTTACCTGAAGAGGCTCAGTGTTACATTCTTCAGAATCAGGGCACAAAGCCAGGCGCGGTGGCACGGGCATGTAATCCCAGCCCTAGAGAGTGTGGGGCAGGAGCCTTGAACTTGAGACGACAACACAGCAACAGCCCGACTCAAAAGCCAAAACCAAAGCCAGAAGGCACCACATTACAGCGTAACGAGGTTTGGAGTCACGGCCTGGGGTCTCTGGCTGACTCCATCCTTTGATGCTCAGTTCCCTCGACCGTAGCACAAAGCCAGCCAGTCACACTTGCCTTACCTGATTACTGTCACCGACAAGCAAACCCAGGGCAGCAGGGTTGTGCGGAGAGGCCCTTGAGGAAGTGTGCTCCTCGGAATCAAAGGCGTCAGACAAGCAGAGATGCCAGTCAGGGGCTGTGTCTGGGGACAGCGGGAGGTGTTGAGCTCTGTTCTCCACCCTTTTCATAGGTGTCTCCGCCTATGCTGACATACTCATAACCCATGAGGCAGGCTCCCTTGGAGAAGTATGCAGGGGGTGAAGGGAAGGGACTCTCACTTGGGGACTTGAGCTGAGGAGTTTTCAGAGGACCTGCAGATGTACCAAGGAAGGGTTCGTGTAGCTCAGTGGCTCAGGCAGTGGCTGGAGCTCGTCCCCAGCGTACCCGCTCACCCCCCAACTACCCAGCCCGAACATGCGCTGGATCAGGTGTACATTTAAGCCTTCCCTTTCTGAAGGTTCAACCAACATCGCGAAGACTGCAGTCAGAGGTCCAGGGTGGCTCTTCTTTCCCATGAACTCACATTTTCCTCCTATGGGAAGGAGGGTGCTCAGGAGGATTCCAGAGAGCCTTACCACCCCAGCTCCCTTCCCTTCCTTTGGGTTTTCCCTGACCGCACATCCCGCAGTCCCCCCTCTATGGCAGTCTTACAGCCCTCTCAGAGACCTTCATTTCTTCCTACATCATAAAGAAATCCAGATCTCATGCTTTCCCCAAGTCTTATAAACTCTGCCTCCTTGGTTCTCAAACGGATGTCTCAAAAGTGTTCTTTTTTTTTTTTAAAAAAAAAACAACTATTTTTATTTTTATTCATTTATTAGAGGGAGGGAGGGAGAGGGACAGGGAGCTAATGGACACACTAGGGCCTCTATCCACTGCAAAAGAACTCCAGCTGATGCACCATCATGTGTATTTGGCTAATGTGGGTTCTGGGGAATCGTACTTGGGTCCTTAGGCTTCGCAGGCAGCTGCCTTAACCACTAAGCAATCTTGCCAGCCCTAAAGATTTGATTAAATTTTTTTTTTTTTTTTTTTTTGCAAGAGACAGAGAGAAAGAGAGAAAGAGAAATAATGGGTGTTCCAGGGCCTCTAGTCACTGCAAATAAACTCCAGATGCATGTGCCATTTTGTACACCTGGCTTTACATGGGCACTGGAAAAGTGAACCCAGGTCTTTAGGCTTTGTAGGCAAGTGCCTTAACCACTGAGCAATCTCTCCAGCCCCACAAAAAATTATTTTGCTGGCTATAAATGATGTATGGTCAGTGGAGTGGTAGAGGGGTAAAACCAAGGTGTGGTCTGTGATGTGGTTTTCACACCCATTTCAGTGTGAATGCTCTGCCTATATTCACCTTCAGGGCAATATACTTTCTGTTCCTGGGAAGGACAAAAGTCTAAAAATTCTGGGGAGAGGGGAGAAGAAAAGAGATAGGGAAAGAGGGGGGAAAGGGAGAGATCTTAATGCCATATTATATCTAAGCGTGATTTTTAAATATAAATTTTAAAATTTTCATCTGGGAGCATGGGCACATGACTGCACACCATTTAAAGTACGAATTTTCATGTCCCCATGACAACAAGGGCCATTCAGAACAAACCAAAGTTCATAATAATTCCAGCAGACTTGGTGAGGTCTGGAGACCTCATAATGAATCTCTGTAATGAGTAGCAAAGACAGGTCTGCAAGACTGTGATGCGTGAACCGCAGGTCTGATTGGATGTTTCTTCAGCTTGACCAAAAGTGGTTTATAAGTCAACCCTTCATCTCACACACACATCATTTAAAGCAAAGCAAATCATGCCGAGTAAAACAGCAAATTCCTTAAGTCCAATCAGAAGGTAAAAATGTGGCTGACTATAGTCTCTCAGAGCTCACGTATCTTGTTTTTAAATCTTCTGCATGGTTTTGAGTGTGTGTGTGCGTGTGTGTGTGTGCGTGTGTGTGTGCTCATGTGCCATGGTGCATGTGTGGAGGTAAGAGGACAACCTTTGGTGCCAGTCCTCACTGTCTACTTTTTGAAGCCAGGCTCTCCTGTTCGCTGCTGTGTACGCCAGGCTAGCTGTCCATCAGCATCCAGGGACCTCTCTTCCCTTTCTCCCGTCTTGCCATATGAGTGTTGGGATTATAGACACTCGCCACTGCGCCTGGCTTCATGCAGATTCTGGGACTCTGAACTCAGATCATCAAGCTTGCTTGGTAAGTGTTTTATCCAGTGCCGTCTCCCTAGCCTTCGCGGGTCCTTTGGACACATAAGGACGCATCATTTCAATGTGGCTATCTTCTTGGCTGCAAAACATTCAGTCAGATTCACAGCACAGGGCTCAACCACATTTTCACCTCTTAAGTGACTCTGTTTTTTTTTTTTTTTTTTTTTAACTCTGCATGTGTAAGTGTGTGTGTGTGTGCGTGTGCAGGCGTGCACATGCCATGACATGTGAATGGAAGTCAGAAGACAACTTCAGGTTTCAGCCTTCATCTTCCACCTTGTTTTGCAGCAGGGTCTCTGGGTCTCTGTTGCTTACCACTGCATTTGCCAGCTCATGAGCCCCTGGGATTCTCCTGCCTCTGCCTCCAGTCGTGCCAGGGCTCGGGGACTACACATACTCACCACTGTCTGGCTTTACGTGAGCATGGGGGTTCTAAACTCAGGTTGTCACAGCAGGCACTTTTAATGCCCTAAGCTAGTTCCCCAGCACTTTAAGTGATTCTTAAGTGTTCTTTGAAAGAAGTTCTAAGTGATTTAAAGTAGTTTTATTTTTGGGAGAGACAGAGAGAGAGAGAAAGAGAGAGAGAGAGAGAGAGAGGGAATTGGCACACCAGGGTCTAAACCTACAATTGAACGCCAGACTGTGCCACCTAGTGAGCATGTTCTACCTTGTGCTTGTGTCACCTTTGTGTGTCTGGCTTACATGGGATCTGGAGAGAGAGCGAACCTGAGTCCTTAGGCTAAACAGGCAAGAGCATTAACTGCTAAGCCATCTCTCCAGTCTGTATTTTTATTTTATTTATTTATTTATTTATTTATTTGCAAGAAGGGAGAGCAATTCAGGGCCTCTTGCCACTGCAAACAAACTCCAGATGCATGGGCCACTTTGAGCATCTGGCTTCACCTGGGTAGTATGGAATCAAACTCAGACCATCAGGCTTTACAAGCAAGCTTCTTCCACCACTAAGCCATCTCTCCAGTCCAGCTCTCACTTTTGATCAGAGAAGCTTCTTTTCACAGATGGCCTTGGCTACTGGGGAGACTCAAACTCATCAAAGTGCTGAGAAGAAGTGGCAGCTAAGCACTCAATATTAAATGATGCATCTCCATTAAACCTGCCAAGGCTCAGGGCAAAAAAGGAAAGGGGGAAAAAAGAAAGAATGTAAGGGGCAGAGGATAGGAAAGGGTGTTTTGGAACTTTGACTTCTTTTTATTTTTTGGTTTTTGGGTTTTTTTTTTTTTGGTAGGGTCTCACTCTAGCTCAGGCTGACCTGGAATTCACTCTGTAGCCTCAGGGTGGTCTCGAACTCATGGCGATCCTCCTACCTCTGCCTCCCAAAGTCTAGGATTAAAGGGGTGCACCACTACACCCAGCGAACCTTGACTTCTTGACATGTGGTGGCTGTTGCATTCGTGACCTTACAGCAGCTGTCATTACCTGCAAAAGATTGAGCTCATCAACAAGTTATCATGGATGATGAAAGAAGGCAAAAGAAAAAAAAAAAAGGCAGTCGAGGGACTGGTTGGAGAGAAGGTGTTCAGTGGAAGTGGTATGGGGAACTGGGGCAAGAGAGAGTAATGGGAAAGGACTATGATCAGGATACATCGTGTACGTATATAAAGCACACATGGTTCTCACTAGGTAGTGCGCATGCGTTCAATCAGCATGCACGTGGGCTCAAGGCGGCGGGAGCACTGCTTGGCTATGGTAGCAGACAGCTTCAGTTGCTGGGGTGAACTTCCAGACCAGGCAGGCGCAGTTACGGAGGAAGGGATTTTACTGAAGCTTACAGATAAGGGGGAAGTTCCGTGATTGTGGAAGAAGCTGGCCCACCTTCACAGGTCCACGCCTAGAGAGCAAGAGCGACCGCCACCAGCTCAAGCCAGCACACTTCCGAGCACCAGGCTTGTCTTTGGCTGAAAATTCCAGATGCGCCTTAGGGGCTGGACCCCGGGATCTGCCCACTGTGACACCTCCTCCAGCCAGGCGGCTGCAGATCTAAATTACAAGCTTTAATAAACTCCTGAATGTACTGGGGAACGTTCATTCAAACTACCACAGCTACACATCAGTAGTCGTATTACAGTTATTTAGCTTACCTTTCCTAAGTTTGCTCACTGGTCAAAACATCACCGAAGCCAGGTAAGGACTGGTGCGGAGAAAGCTGAAAGCTTGTTTAATACATATTTGTAAGCTAGCTGAGCGGGGAGAAGGCAGTCAGTAACATTTTCGGGCAAGGAATCCAATTGTTTGTTAAAGAAAACTTAAGACTAGTGGGAAAAGTGAAGGCAGACGCGGGTGAATGACTTCATTGTTGACCTTGACAATAAAAAGTGACCATGTAGCCTTTCACAGCACAATGTTATTTTCAAGATGGAATGCTCTTATTCGACACCAAAGCAAAAATAAATGTTTTAATTGCACTTGATTCGATGAGAAGTAAAAAGCCTGAGAGTTGGGTAAAGGCAGTGGATTGTCACTAGGAGTCACTTCGGAGCCTCTGCTAACCTGCACCTGAAAGGGCAGCGTTGATGGTAAAATAAAGAACAGCGTTGCTGGTCATCCTTCACCATGGAAAAGCCACTTAGTGAATGTTCTCTGCGACGGCGCGAGAGCCTCAGAAGGCTCCTTCAATTATTATGTGGCAGGAACTACTTGACCTTCTAAGAAAGGCTCATTTATTGTGTTTGTAACAAACACAGGGCTGCACTACCTCTGGGGGGATCTTTCCGGCCCCTCTCTGTAGTTACTGTGGTATTTGTTAGGCTGTTGGAAAAAAAAAAAAAAAGTTCTAGCCATTATGTTTATGTCAATCTGTACTTATCCATATTATGACACAAAGAGAAGCTGTCTCCATGGTGAACGAGCTGCCATGTGTTCCCCTTGTGCCCCAATGCCTCTGCGCTTCTGGCCCCCAGCTCTCTCTCCTGACAGAAGCAGCTATGGTGTCCACTGATCAGATCCATCTTCCTACCTGCTGCTGTCTGTTTGTTGAGACTTGGGTGAGCAGGGCCGCCATGACCACCTCCCCCCACCCCACATCAACATATAGTTAGTGGAGTTCTACTGGCCTGTGGGTTCTTTGCCAGGAGCTCATTTAGGCCTCCTCCCGGTTCAGATGGGAGCGTCTGGGGATCCCTGTTGGGTCTTACTCAGCTGCTCTGTGCTGGGGGCACCTGGGCGCTCATCCCAGCAGTTGAAGTGAGCTTTTCATGGTGACCCTCTCTTTGACTTTGCTGGATTTGAGTGTCTGATACTTTAGGTGTTTGGCACACACTTTTTCCTGGGTTTCCAACAAGTGGCCATTTAAATGGTCTCTAGACTTCCTGTGGTTCTTTATTATTCTTTTTTTAAAAAAAAATCTTATAACTCTTCCCTTTTAATTTTTTTAATTATTTATTTGCAAGCTGAGAGAGAGAGAGAGAGAGAGAGAGAGAGAGAGCGAGCGAGCATGCCACTGCAAATGAATTCCAGATGCATCTAATCTGTTGTAACGTATTTGAAAAGTAATACCTCCTCAGAATCTAAAGGTATTGAAGGTCATGATATGATTCGACAACTCTAGGCAAAAATGGGTGTTAAGACAGCCAAGTGATATGGTTTATACTGGCCTTCAAATACTTTACAACAGATTTGGTGAGATCTAAGTTATTTCCATACTGGATGCAGAAGACTTCCCAGCCCTGTTTGGCCCATTCATCAAATTCCCATAGGTCTTCAGTCACAATTTTGAAAGACAATGTGAGCCTGCAAAGGACTTCAATCTCTTCATCCACCAATCCACTTATTAAATAAATAGTTTTACACTTGTCAGTTCTAACACTGTGTCAGGGACTATTGCAGGCAATATAGCTATCAACTGAATGACAGAGATGATGTGCCTGTTTCTGGGACTGTCACCCAGGGCTTAGCGCAGGTATGCTTGAAGTGACCCACTCTGAGTATTGGAAGGAGACAGGACAAGACACAGGTTCGGAAGATTTTGTCATGGTGTGGGCGAGACATAATGGCAGCCTGGATCCTAAAGGGTGACTCATGTAGAAGAAACGAGGGAAGGTTGAACTACTCTCCAACCTTAAATTTTGCTTTGATGTGTACTAATTCCTATCACGCTCTCCATTTGTTTGGTTTAGTTCTCAGATTTTTGAGTCAGAAGTACAGTATGTGTTTTTCTACATGCTGGTTTTTATGACTATCCTAAAGATGACCTTCCTGGGACTTTGTACAGCTTGTCTGTACTCTCTGCGGGTTCTGACTTCTCTTGGCTGCTGTCGCCCTTCCCTAGACAGCCTGCAGTTTCTTCCTGGATTGCCTTTCAGACCCTTATGTTATTTAAGAGTTTTCAAAATTTTCAGGTAGAAAGACCTTGGTGTTTTCTGATAAAAAAAAAACAACAACAAACTTTTGGGACTGGAGAGATGGCTTAGTGGTTAAGGCACTCGTCTGCAAAGCCAAAGGACCTTGGTTTGATTTTCCAGGACCCACATAAGCCAGATGCACAAGGGAATGTACACATCTGGAGTTCGTTTGCAATGGCTGGAGGTCCTGGTGCACCCATTCTCTCCCTCTCTCTCTCTTTCTGTCTCTCTCTCTCTCTCTCATTCTCTGTGTGTCTCTGCCTCTTTCTCCTCTCAAATAAATAAATAAAAATATTAAAAAATACATTTGTTTATTTGTTTGCAAGCAGAGAAAGAGGCAGAGAGAATGGGCATACTAGGGCCTCCAGTCGCTGCAAACAGACCCCAGATGCATGCACCGCCTTGTGCACCTGGCTTTATGTGGATACTGGGGAATCAAATCTGGGTCATTAGGCTTTGCAGACAAGCACCTTAACCACTGAGCAATCTCTCCAGCTCCCTGATTATTTTTAATTTCTAATTTTATTGCCTTTGAATAGAAAATGTCTGAAATATTTCTACTATTTAGAATTTGTTGAAGTTTTCTTTGTGGGTTTTTAATATATGCTCAATTTTAAAGAAAATCTCATTAGTACTAGAAAAGAAGGCCTATTTGTAATTTTTAGGGTATAGTTTAATGTATATCCACTCAGACGGACCTTGTTAATTATTTAAGTATGCTAGATCATGTATTTATTCTTTGCTTCACTTAATGCTTTTTGGCCTTAATTCTAGCTTACCTTGTATCTAATATGATGACCTCTGCTTGATTATTTTTTGCATCTGTCTAATATACCTTAGAACAAACTACCTTCTCTATCCTTGCTGCATAACTGCTTTTTCCTCAGGTATATATTTCGTTTGCTGAATAAATATATCTTTTGTTTGTGATTAAATATGAAAAAATTTTAGTAAGTGAATAAAGCCATTATTCATGATCTGACAGATATATTGACTTCAGGTCTGTTGATTTATGTCTTCTTTTTTTTTTGTATTTAGAGGTTTGCTTTTTTTTTTTTTCCAAGCTAGGGTCTCACTCTAGCCCAGGCTGGCCTGGAATTCACTATGTAGTCTCAGGGTGGCCTCGAACTCACGGTGATCCTCCTACCTCTGCTTCCCGAGTGCTGGGATTAAAGGCATGCACCACCACAACCAGTTTAGAGTTGTTTTTTTTTTTTTTAACTGTTTTTGATTGGTTTATCTCTATCGTACCTCTGATATTTAAAAAACTAAAATAATTTATATACAGTATTTATTATTTTACATAAAATATTTCATTTATTTTTTTTTTCTAGGTAGGGTCTCACTCTAGCTCAGGCTGACCTGGAATTCACTATGTAGTCTCAGGGTGGCCTCAAACTCATGGCAACCCTCCTACTTCTGCCTCCCGAGTGTTGGAATTAAAGGTGCGTGACACCACGCCAGGTTTCATTTACTATTCTTGCCTCTGTAATTTTTTTTAGAAGTCATAAAGTTGGGCTTGGAAGATGCCTAAGTGGTTAAAGGTATTTGCTTTCAAAGCCTGCCAACTTGGGTTCACTTCCCCAGTACCCTATATAAAGTCAGATATACAAAGTGGTGCATGCATCTGGGGTTCATTTAGAGCAGCAAGAGGCCCTGGTATACCCACACTCTCCTCCTCCACTTTCAAATAAATAAATAAATAAAAAGAAAGAAGTGATGAAGTTGACATGTTCTCTTGCTTTGCTTTTCTCTATCACTTGAGTTTTGTCAATATTCATAACATGTTTTTGATCCATCATGTATGTTTATACTTCTATTCTTTGTTGATGTAAGCTTTAAGCGGTATCTTTCACTCTCATCTTTAGAGATGTGGCCAGCTTTGAATTTAATCTACCCTCCAACTTCTTCCCCCATCCAGTGCAGGACAGGGTACTATTGTGCTGCTCAGGCTGACCTAGAACTCACAACTCAAGTGACCCTCCCATCTCACCCTCCAGATGGGCTGGGACACAGGCCTGTGCCACCATGCCCAGCTTTCTCTCATTCTTTATTGTAGAATTTTTGTATCATCAGAGATAATTACACTTAGCCTCCTGTCCTATAGCATCTTCCTTGCCATGAGCTACGCCATTTCAAAGTGGAAATTTAAGACTCAGTAACACTCTCTTTAATTTTACCTTTAAGTGTTCTTCTGTTTTAGTGTGTTGATTTTCTACATTCTTTCAATTAAAAGTATTTGGGGGCTGGAGAGATGGTGTTGCAGTCAGGCTCGTATTGCTGGTAGAAATCACCCAACCAAGAGCAGCTTGTGGGAAAAAGAGGATTTATTTTGGCTTACAGGCTTGAGGGGAAACTCCGTGATGGCAGGGAAAATGGTGGCATGAGTAGAGGGTGGACATCACCCCCTGGCCAACATAAGGTGGACCATAGCAACAGGAGAGTGTGCCAAATACTGGCAAGGGGACACTGGCTATAACACCCATAAGCCCGCCCCCAACAATACACCGAGTCCAGGGGGCTTTAATTTCCAATTGCCATCAGCTAGGGAAGCTAGCATCCAGAACACCTAAGTTTATGTGGGACACCTGAATCAAATCACCACAGATGGCTTAGCAGTTACCGTGCTTACCTGTGAAGCCTAAGGACCCCTCCATTCCCTAGTTCCCATGTAAGTCAGACGCACAGGAGGTTCATATGTGTGGAGTTCATTTGCTGTGGTTGGAGGCCCTGGTGTGCCCATTCTCTCTCTCTCTCCCAAATACATAAATAAAAAAAAATTTAAAAACTAAAAGAGTATTTAGGTTCTGCTAGTCTCTGTTCCAATACTTGTACAGTAAACAAGAGAAAGAATTTGTATTTAGGAGCTGTTCCCCTTCAGGAAGGGTCTTTTTTTTTTTGGTACCTGCCATCTCTGAACCCTCTTGAAAATCTCTATTTCTTGTCTCTACTTTCTGCCTTACGTTAGCTGCTTTGGAGACAACTTTTAGCATACTTTGAAGCCCATGAATTTATATTTGTCTCTGGTATAGTGCAAATTGAGTGTGCGTGCATGTGTGTGTGTGTGTGTGTGTGTGTGTGTGATGTTTCCTCCACAACGGCCTCTGCAGAACATCTAGGAGAAGGGAAAGACTGATTTGCATAACAATTTATATCAGATGAAGACTGACCTTCTTAAAATAATAACCAGATGTCATCCCCAGCTTCAAATCCTGTAGTACCTTCATGCTTCAAAAAGAATAAGATCCAAGTTCATTTTTAGCACATATGTCTTCTCATGGGATGGTCTACTCTCTGGTTATCTCTTGCCTTACCCTTAAGTCTCCCAAGTACCTCATGCTTCAGCCACAATGGAATTCTTGGAGCTCGTAGGATATGCCAGTTCCTCATCTGGTAAGGGCTCCATTAAATACTCCCGTTGTCTTGGTTAGCTTCTTACTTCTTTTGTTTGTTTGTCTGTCTGAAGCAGGGTCTCACTTTAGCCCAAGCTGACCTGGAACTCTATAACCCAGGCTGGCCTTGAACTTATGGAAACCCACCTACGTCTGCCTCCCGAGTGCTGGGATTAAAGGCGTGTGCCACCACACCTGGCAGCTCCTTCTTTGTCTTTTCGGTCTGAGCCCAACAGATTCTCAGAGATGCTGTCGCTGATGACCCTCTCTCAGCCCCCTGCTTCTCCGTTCACAGCGCTTAACACATGTCTACTCTTCTGTCCTCCCTGCTGTGTCTTTGCCCTTCTTTCTTTCCTCCCTCCCTGTCTCTCCTCTCTCTCACTTCTGTCCTCCCCTCGCTGCTTTTCCTATTTCTCCCTTTCTCTTCTCTCTCCCTCTGCCCCCCACCAAACGCCACTCTTCTTTAGAAGGACCGTGCAGGAACTGGGTCTTGTCCTTTATCTGCACACCTTACAAAGTGCCCACCAACAGTACATTCTCAGGAGGCATTTGTTAAAAGAATAAATACATATTTGTGACATGTTGTTACAAGGCACCCATTCAAATCCTAATTAAAAAAAACAAAACAGTTTGGTTAACCAGCATTCCGTTTCTGACAAGACACTCACATAACTGGCCAAGCAGACATTTAAGACCAAAGCAGCCCCTATACAAGAACACGCAGGATTGGACCAAGCAAGACTGGTTTCAGTCCTAAAGGATACTTTATTCACCCTCGTCTTACTGCCATCCAGTGGATATATCACATTATCCTAAGAAAGTCCCAGCTACCAGTGCCATCTTGGGAATCACACATATAAAGGTTATAAGAGGGCTGGAGAGATGGCTTAGCAGTTAAGGCACTTGCCTGTGAAGTGTAAGGACCCATGTTTGACTCTCCAGATTCCACATAAGCCAGACGCACAAAGGTGAGGCAAGTGCAAAGTTGCACATGCCCACTATGTGGCACAGTGTCTGGTGTTTGATTGCAGTGGCTGGGGCCCCAAGGCACCAATTCTCTCTCTTTTTCTCTGTCTGTCTGTCTTTCTCTCTCTAAAATAAAAAAAAAAGGCTAACCCTGTCTCTCTCTCCCTCTCTGCCTCTTTCTCGCTCTCTCAAGTAAATAAATAAAAATAAAGTTAAAAAATATTTTAAAAGGGGCTAGAGGGATGGCCTAATGGTTAAGCAGTTTGCATGCAAAGCCACAGGACCCAGGTTCGATTCCCTAGGACCCATGTAAGCCAGATGCACAAGGGGGCACACACGTCTGGAGTTCGTTCGCAGTGGCTGGAGGCCCTTATGCCCATTCTCTCTCTCCCTCTCTCTGCCTCTCTCAAAATAAAGTTTAAAAAATTACTTTAAAAAAGGCTAAAAGAAGCAGCCTCTGTCTCTGGAATGGACTCAACCTCTTCCCCAGAAGATGCCACAAAGCAACATCCTCCCACTGAACCTCAAAATCTTCTCCCTTGACCCTCAAAGGCACTCCCATCCATTTGGTTGAGAACCTGTTTGTGAGGCTTTTTCTATCTCAGTTTCCAGTTCTGGACCAAGAGTAAAACTTCTTTCCCAGCAGCCTCTTACTGGTCTTGTGACTCCAAGAAGGAAAGAGGACACATTTGGAGGTCAGAATTGTAACTGTATTTCAATGAGAACTCTCCATTGTTCTGGAAAACAGAACGGTTGGAAGATGACCTGGAGAGTATTTCTTAAAAGGGTTGGTTATAGAAACAAGGAATCCCTTACAGTGGAAAAAGCAAAGTGTAAAGGTAGAAATTAACAGCCTTCAAATGTAGGAAATATAATCTTTGAGAAAATTGTTTTCATCACAATAATCACCTGGGGAGCTTGTTAAAAGTATGGAATCCCAGGCGTTTCCAGATATATGATTTGTAGGGTACAGGGAGAACTAGAGATTTTTTTGTTTTGTTTTGTTCTCTAATAAGCAACCTAGGTGTTTCTTTCTATTAGAAAGTGTTGGAAAATAACCATTTTATAAGAGACAATGTTATACAATGGTATAACTGGGAAAGGTTGGAACTCCCTGGAAGAAGTTATTAATAGGCAGACGAACTCCATGTAAGGAAATCACCTTAACATGGATGGGGCTGCCTCCTGGCTGGGTTCCTCTGGTGTCCACCAGCCCTGCAGGAAGCTCATGCTATAGAGTGAATGAAGTTTATGCTTAAGTGTCTGACATTCAGTATTTTTTTAAAATTTTGTTTATTTATTTATTTATTTGAGAGCAACAGACACACAGAGAGAGTGGGTGCACCAGAGCCTCCAGCCACTGTAAACGAACTCCAGATACATGCGCCACCTTGTGCATCTGGCTTACACGGGTCCTGGGGAATCAAGCCTCCAACCAGGGTCCTTAGGCTTCACATGCAAGCACTTAAGCACTAAGCCATCTCTCTAGCTCCGACATTCAGTCTTTTAAGTGTTAGAGTATAGCAGTTAAGGTCAGAGAGTGTGCGGGGAGGGGTCAAAGCAAAACACACAATGGTAACAAACAATCTAAATAGAACCCACACCCTCAAAGGAATTTTACAAGGAAAAAGGAAACAAAACAATGTACATAATTAACCCTTCAATATAATAACCCTTCAATATCTTAAAGAAGAAAAACAATCTTGCCTTTTTTTATTTTGCATGTGTGTGTATGCAGAGCATGGTGTGCTGTGTGGTGTGGTATAGTGTGGTGTAGTGGGTGTGATGTGTGGTGTATAGACACGTGTGTGGACGCATGCACCCCATGCATGTGTAGAGGCGAGAGTAGAAGGATGGGTTTCCTACACTTATTACTCATTCGTGTATTTCCTTGAGACGGGGTCTCACCCACAACCTGAAGTTGCTATCTGTCAGTGAACCCCAGCTATTCTCCGATATTTACATGCCCCCCATCCACTGGGATCACAGACGTGCATGGCCATACCCAACTTTTTATGTGGGTTCTGGGGAGTCAAACTTGGTGGTCTCCCACCAAAGAGGCCCTCATGCTTGAGTGGCAAGACCTCTTAACCACCGAGCCCTCTCCCCTGCCCGACACTTCTAATACACATGTATGCAGAGCCACAGGATAAAGAGGCTTGATGAGGGCTGGAGAGATGGCTTAGTGGTCAAGACACTTGCCTGCAAAGCCTGAGAACTCTTGAGACCCTACCTAGAAAAACAAAAACAAAAACAAAAAAAGAACTCCTGTTCATATCTCCAGGCCCAACGTAGCCAGATGCTCAGTGGCCCAAGCGCACAATGTTGCAATGTGCCACAAGGGGGTGCACGTGTTTGGAGTTGGTTTGCAGGGGCTGAAGGCCCTGGCATGCCCATTCTCCCTCCCTCTCTCTCTCTCTCAAAAAAAAAAAAAAAAAAAAAAAAAGATGGATGAAGTGAACTGTAGTCTCAGTTATTAACTAGATTTATTTAAAGCATGAGGGCCTTAGCCATTAGCATGCAGAACCTGCCTGCATCTGCAAGTAAGAAGTTGTGAGGAAATGGGCAACGGAGAAGCAGTCTCAGGCTGCTGGGGAGTGTGCATCTGCTGTCAGTAATTCCCCGGGCAGTCCTGAAGCTGGGAAGCCCAGGGCTGCTCCGACCTCCAGGAGGCAAGTTAGAAGCAAAAGGCCTGGTTTGTTTCTGGATCCTGGTGGAGGTTACTATAGAAACAGAGGCTGGGTCTGGAACTGAACTCTAGAATGGCCCGAGGGAGGCCAAGAAAGATAGGAGTGATCATTATTGTTTCTTAATATTTATTAAGTCACATTTATTATTTAATGTCCACAAAATCCCAAAAGACAACTTTAATTATCCCCATTAATTGGAATGAGGAAACAGCTTCTGAGAGATTGTATAACTTGCCCAAAGAAACATAGCTGCATTTTCTTAACCACTGCCTAGTAGTTCCTAAAGGCTGGTAGGTAGGAGGAAGATTTCATATTCGAACCCTTATCTGACTGCAAAGTATACTTTTTTTCCTTTGTTAATCAAAGGCTAACTTTAGTCATAACTAAAATGTGTTAGAAACTTGGAAGAACAATTCCCAATAAGTCAAAGGAGAAGTTGGCAAAAAGTACAAACAGGCAGGTCACCAAAAAGGAAAAAAAAAAAAAAAAAAAAAAAAAAAAAGAATTTAAAGAGCATGAATGGGTTGTACATTTTTACATATATCACAATCAAAGGAATGCGGAAACAAGCAATGGCCCATTCACTGGCACACACATAAACCAGTTTGAAAGACAGTTTGACAGTATCTACCAGAATTTGGAAGGCACGTTCTGTTTGGTACCGAAGCCCTAGTCAGGGTTTTCACCTTCTACGTATATACACACGCTCTCACACATGTGCACAGAAGCAAAGATGTGTCTGTGAAAATCCTTCAGCGTTTTCGGCACGAGCAAAACTCCCCCCAGAAGCAATACAGGTGACCTTCAACCGGGGGTGCATTGAATAAGTAATGGTCAAGCGTGAAAAGAAATTGACCAAGCCCGCGCTTAATTACTGAGTGGCTGCATTGATCAGAGAGGACAGGGAGACGGGCATAGCCGTGGTACCGTAGACATGGATGCAGCGTCTTGGCTCTGCAGTTGATCGTTTGCAAAGGCACTGACGGAGTCTCTCTGCCATGCTGTGAAGGAGACGGAGCAGCTGGCTGCAGACAGCCGAGGAAACCGAGTCTGTGGGAGGCCCAGTGTGCTGTCCAGCGTGGTGGCGAGCAGGGGCAAAGGTCCCGATGGCAGCCTTGTGCATTCTGCCCATGCTCCTTATGAATCTGGTGTTTGAGAAACCAGCATCAGGGGACAGAGGACACCACCTTCCTCTGGGGAATGACAAGATCGAGGGGCCGTTTTGTGCGTGTTTTGCTTATTTTGAGTGTCATATAAATTGAATCCTAAAGTACGTGGTTGCTGGCTTCTTTAATCAGCATACTATTTCTAAGATTCATCCATGATTTTGCTACTTGCTTTTTATTTTGAACTAGTGTCCCACTTATAAATATTTTACTTTTTTTTTTTTCATCCATTGACCTATTTATGGGTACTTGAGTTGTCCCACTTCTAGCTGGTATGAATGAAGTTACTCTTAAGCGTTCATCCAAAGCTTTTGCCGGCAGGCTTTTGTTTATCTTCAGTAAATATCTATAATAAGAATTACTGGGTCAACATGAAGGTGAGTATTTAACTTTACTAGAAATGCCAAACTATTTTCCAGAATGCTTACAACGTTTTGGACCATTTATGTGGGTACGTGGGAATCAATCCTGGGTCCTTTGGCTTTGCAGGCAAGCAACTTCTAACAGCTAAGCCATCTCTCCAGCCCAGGAAAGGCATGAAAGTTCTGCTTGGTTTGCATCTTTGCCAACACTTGCTATTGTCATCCTTTTTAATTTAAGACATCACCATGGGCGTGTGGTTAGTGATACTTACTGATGATTTTACTTTGTGTTCCTCTAGTGATGAATGATGCAGAGCACATTTTTACATTTGACGTTAGCCAAAAGGCCGAGAAGCGAGCAGAGCACATTTTAATATATCTATTGGCCATTTCTATCTTCTTTGTGAAGCATCCAAGTTTTTTTATGTTACCGGGTTGCAGGAATTCATTAGATATACATTTCATTGATTTTTTTCACCCAGTCTGTGGCTTGCTATTTCTGTTTAAAATAGTATTATTTAAAGTGCAGAAGTGTTTAACTTTATCATTTTTTCTTTTTTAAAATATTTATTTGAGAGAGGGAGAGAGGGAGAGGGAGAGAGAGAGACACACACACACACAGAGAGACACAGAGAGAGACAGAGAGAGAGAGAATGGGCAATGGGCATGCCAGGGCATCTAGCCACTGCAAACAAACTCCAGATGCATGTGCCACCTTGTGCATCTGGCCTATGTGTGTCTTGGAGAATCGAACCTGGGTCCTTTGGCTTTGCAGACAAGTGCCTTAACAGCTAAGCCATCTCCCCAGTCTTCAATGTTTTCTTTTATGGTTTGTGCCTTTTGTGACTGCTGTCCGTTTGCCTTACCTGATGGCATGGGGCTTTTCTATTATGTTTTCTTTTAGAAGATTAATAATTTTTAGCTTTCACCTTTAAGTCTACGGGTTGTTGAAAAAAATAAACTAATCTTGGAGGTCAGTGTTGAGTGTCTTCCTCAATTATTCTCTATCTTATATTTTGAGACAGGGTTTCTCTTTGCTCCTTTAAAAAATTTTAAATTACTTATTTTTTTTATTTAAAAAATGTTCTTATATTTATTTATTTGACAGAAAGAGGCAGAGAGAGAAATGGGCAGGCCAGGGCCTCCAGCTGCTGCAAACGAACTCCAGACACATGCGCCACCTTGTGCAGCTGGCTTATCTGGGTCCTGGGGAATTGAATCTGGGTCCTTTGGCTTTGCAGGAAAGTGCCTTAACTGCTAAGCCATTCCTCTAGCCCAAATTACTTTATTTGTTAGAGATAGAGAGAGGCAGGGAGAGAGAAAGAGAGAGAGAGAGAGAGAGAGAGAGAAAGAGAGAGAGAGAGAGAGAAAGTGAGAGAGAGAATGAGTACACCAGGGCTTCCAGCCACTGCAAACAAACTCCAAACACATGTACCACTTTGTGCATCTGGCTTATGTAGGTTCTGGGGGATTGAACCTGGGTCCTTTGGCTTTGCAGGCAAGCACCTTAACCACTAAGCCATCTCTCCAGCCCAAGACAACGTTTCTCACTAGGCCTGGAGCTCACCCACTTTGGCTAGACTAGCTGGCTAACAAGCTCTAGGGATCTGCTTGTCTAAGCTTCTCCAGTGCTGGGCTCACAGGTACATTCCACTGCACCTGGCATTTTTATGAAGTACCGAGGCTCTGAACTCAAGTCCACATGCTGTGTGGCAAGAACTTTTACCCACTGAGCCACTTCCCCAGCACTGTAATTGTAGGATATATATATATAATTAGATATGGACATATTTTGTATGTAAACATCACATGTTAGTACCATCCTTTCCCTCCGCCTTGCCCCTTTTCTGAAGAGGCCTTCCTCATTTTGGATGCAGGTCAACCCCATGGGGATTGTGGGTCACGCATTATGGGGGCAGCAGTCAGTTATGGGGGAGAGACAATGTCTCTGTGCAAAATGTCCCAATGTGTGTCTCTAACAATCTTTCTGCCCCCTCTTCCACAAAATTCCCTGAGCCATGCTGGGAGCATTTTAAGTCTACTTCAGTCATGGGCACTTAGGAGCATCTAGATGTCTGATTTGATTGTAGGATATTTTTAAGGTAGAGTCAGAATTTAATATATAAGTGGTTACACATTGCCTTTAAATAGAGACAGCTTCCATTTTTATTTATATCCCTTTTAAACTACATTTAAATTTTTTAATTTTTTTTTTACTTGAGAGAGAGAGAGAGAGAGAGAGAGAGAATTGGTATGCCAGGGCTTCTAGCCACTGCAAATGAATGTCAGATGCATGTGCCATCTTGAGCATCTGGTTTACATGGGACCTGGAGAATCAAACCTGGGTCTTTGGGCTTTGTGGGCAAATACTTTAACCACTAAACCATCTCTCCAGCCCTAAACTACATTTTATTTATATATACTTTTATTTATTTACTTAATTTACATATTTTTAGTTATTTTTATGAAAAGGTTGTACTCTTAGAACCCCTCACCCCACTCCCTACCCCAATCTGCTGAGAGTCTTCTTCAGTGGGGTTATTGGGATTCATTGTGGGGATCAGGAGGCCTCAGTCAGTCTCTGCAGGGGGTAGAATACAGTGACTCAGGCTAATCCCACCCACCCTGAGGCTCTTTCAATCTTTGGCAATGTTCCCTGAGCCTTGGTGGGCAAGATGGAGATCTGATTCAGCGTTGCTTTCTCTGTAGCTTCTGGACGTCTATTTTGATGAGGTTTAAGTGACCATAGTACGTATCGCTGTTCCCCTGGAACTGGTTTTCAGCCTGGCCGTGAGAGCAGTGCTCATGTCACTGCTTCCTGTGTCATGACTTTTGGACTCCTGCAGATGAGGTGGAGGTGACCCGTCTCACGGTAGACAATTGGCTTCCTCTTCGTGAAGTATTGATGTGCCCTGGTTCTTCCCAGTATTCTCCCCTATCTGTAGCATAGCACAGACTCTCCAAGCAAAAGTGAGAGCAGTTTGAACTAAAGGGGATAAACCTAGTCATTAGGCAGATTTCTTGATGTGTCCACTCTTAGTTAAAGACGGTGGAGGTTCTCTGCAGTCTATTGGTTTCCTGTTCTAGGGAATCTGGCTTGGTGTGAGTTCTCCCCCAATGAGTGGGTCTCATGTCCAATCCATGAGCAGCTGGCTACCTGCATCGGCTGGGTGCGTGTGTGGCACATGTGGTTTACACACAGGTATATGTCCTGTGCTTGCGGCAGGGGGCAAGGGTGGAACATCAGGTGTCGGGCTCCGTCACTCTTCCGCCCGTTCTTATTTGAGCCAGAGTCTAGCTGACCCCAGAGCTTGACATTTTTCGTGAGCTCTGGATGTTGCTGGGTTTCTGTTCCCCTACTGGACTCTGGGTGCCAGACACTGCTTGTGGCCACACCCAGGGTCCTGGGGATCCAACTTGAGTGGTGTCTTGGGCCTCAAGCTTACGCCTTCTTGTGTGCACAGGAAGTATTCGTATCCTCGGAGCCATCTCTCCGGCCCAGTGTCTAAATCAGTTTGAAGTATTCTGCTCAGTTGTAATAGTCACACTGTTGTGCAGACGTTCTCTAGAACACTCTCATTTGCAGAACTGAAACCCTTTGAACAGTAATTCTCCATCCTCCAACCCCAACTTACTCCTGACAATCACCATTTTACTTTCTATGTGTGTGAATTTGACCATTCTGGATACTCCATACAAATGCAATCTTACAGTATTTGCCTTTTGGTGACTTATTTTTTTGTGTAACTACCTTATTTCCCTTAGAATAATGTACTCAAGACTAACCCATGTTATAGCACATATAAGATTTGTCCCCTTTTTAAAGGGTGAATAATATAATGTATTTTGTGCACTACATTGTGAAGGGGCGACCGGTTTGCTCCCCTGTTGACCGTTATGAATAAAGATGCCGTGAACACAAACAGACAGATCTCTGTGAGGTCCTGCCTTCAGTTTCGTTGGTTATCTACTCAGGAGTGCAATTCTTGTTTTTAAATTTAATTAATTAATTTATTATTTATATGAGATAGAGAAAGAGGCAGAGAGAGAGAGAAGAGAGAGAGAGAGAGAGAGAGAGAGAGAGAGAGATTGGGCACCCCAGGGCCTCCAGCCATTGCTAATGAACTCCAGACGCATGTGCCACAATGTGCATCTGGGTTGTGTGGGTCCTGAGGAATTGAACCTGGGTCCTTGGGCTTCGCAGGCAAGTGCCTTAACCACTAAGCCATCTCTCTAGCCCAGGAGTGCAATTCATTATTTTGCTTTTTGATGATTGTCCTGGAAAGGACTCCTGCTATATTACTGAACAGAAATGGTAAGTATAGGCATTGTTACCTATTTCTGAATCTACAGATGAGCACACTTGATATTTCATTGTAAAAAATTAGGTTGCTACAGGTTTCTTTTTCCCTTTTGAAAAATATTGTAGTAAAATATATGAACCACAATACTAAAGTTTACATTTAAAGCCTACTGCTTTAAATGTAAACTTTAGTATTGTGCATATTCATATCATCATACAAATGTTCCTATAGATATTTGAGGATATCTGTATAAGACTGAGAAAATTTCTATTTTTCCTTATTGCAAGAGTGGTCACCATGATTGAGTGTTCAATCTTGTGAAATACCTTCTGCATCTATGAAATGACTGTTACTCTCTTTTAGTCAGGTTTTTTTTTTTTTTTTTTTGAGTTAGGATCTTGCTGTAACCCAGGCTGACCTGGCATTCACTATGTAGTCTCAGGTTGGCCTTGAACTCACAGTGATCCTCTTACCTCTACCTCCTGAGTGCTGGTTTTAAAGGTGTGAGCCACTACACCCTGCTTGTTAAGGGTTTTTGTTTGAGTTTTTATGTTCATTAGTATTGGTCAGTAATTTTGCCTTCAAACATCTGTGTCTCTTGGTGTCGTAGCTTTGTTGTTTTCACAGAACAACCTGGGCTCATTTCTTCCATTTGTTAGTGAGTGTTGGAGTCTTGCTATAGCTCACTTCTATTCCTGACTGGGCCTGGAATTTTTTTTGTAGAAAAGGCTTTTCATCAACAATTCAGCTTTTTAAACAGATTTTCTTTTTGTATCCTTAGCAACTTGCATTAACATAAAACTGTTTCTAATATTCAGTTGTTATCCTCAATGTGTGTAGCATTCATAGTTATTATATCCCTCTTATACCTGACACTGGGGTTTTGAACTTTCTTTCTTTCTTTTTCTTTATCATCATTGTTAGTACTTATCATTTAAAAAAATGATTATTTTAAAATTCAATTTAATTTATTTATTTGAGAGAGAGAAGAGGCAGATATATGAGAGAGAGAGAGAGAGAGAGAGAGAGAGAATGGACACACCAGGGCTTCTAGCCACTGCAAATAAACTCCAGAAGCATGCACCACCTTGTGCAGCTGGCTTATGTGGATTCTGGGGAATAGGATGTTGGTCCTTAGGCCTAGCAGGCAAGCACCTAAACTGCTAAGCCATCTCTCCAGCCCCAGTACTTACCAATTTTATTATTATTATTATTTTTAAAAACCCAACTACTGACACATAAAATTTTCACTGGAATTTTTTTTAATTTTCAATTTTAAAATGACTGTTGTATAATCCCGATTATGGATTCTTCACTCATCTTCATGTTGTCTCTTTGGGTGTTAATTTGTCCTTCCTTTCCTGGCTCCTTTAAGCCTTATTTCCTCTAAGCAGTGTAGCAGTTGTATCTTACACATTTGCTGTATTTTCCCTGTCATTCAATTTAGAGTGCTTTACAGTTTCTTTTACAATTTCTTCTTTAACTCAAAAGTTATAAAATATATGTTGTTTGTTTAATGTGGGGCTTTTTATAGATATCTTGCTGATTTCTATAACTGAGTACAGTTGAATGACATGCTCTGTATGATGTCAATGTTCAAAAACAGAGGTGTTTCTGGAACAGCACGAGGTCTGTGTTTGCAGGGCGTGCTGTGTGTACTCGAGGGTTCAACCTCACGTTTTCAGTGCTGCGTTCAGGACATGCATACTCAGCCTAGCTGCTGATCGTGTTCGTCTCTCTTGTACTCCAGTTTAGAAACATCTACTTGGGGACTGGAGAGATGGCTTAGCGGTTAAGGCATTTGCCTGCAAAGCCAAAGGATCCTGGTTTGACTCTCCAGGGCTCATGTAAGCCAGATGCACAAGGTGGCACATGCATCTGGAGTTCATTTGCAGTGGCTGGAGGCCCTGGTGTGCCCGTTCTCTCTCTATATATACATATACATGTACATATACATATACATACACACACACACACACACACACACACACACACACACATATATAAACATTTACTTGCTCTCGCATTGAAAGAGGAGTGTTAACATCTCCAGCTATGATTATGAATTGAATTGGTTTTACTTCTGCCAGACTTGATTCTTGCATTTAAAAACTCTATTATGATGTACACAATAATTTAGAATCATTATGTCTTCTTAATGAACTGACCCTTGTGTCTTTATGAATGTCCCCCTTTAGCTCTGGTCACATGCTTTGTCATTTTTTTCTCCTACTTAGTACTAGAGTCCACATGGTTGATTTTCTTCATGGTCTTCTGATTGGGAGGGGGCAAGATAGGTCACCCTCAAACTAAAGGAGTCTGGTTCCATGAATGGTATGTTCCTTGTTTGTTTTCATGAGATGGAGACCAGGGGAAAAGTAGGTCATGTCAGAAACCAGCTCTAAGGGCTGGGGAGAGTTCTCAGAGAGTAAGAGTGCTCACTGAGCAGGTAAGAGGACCCTGGTTTGATCCCCAGAGCCCACCTAAGAGTCAGACATGGTCACACATGCCTGTATCCACAGCTCTGAAGAGGACAGAAATAAGAGGGTCGCTGGGGCTCCCTGGTCACCCAGACTAACTGAAAAACAGAGAGCTCCAGTTTCAGTGAGACTTTCTCTCAGGGAAATGAGGCAGAAGCATGACAGGGAAAGACACCTGATGTCTTCCTCTAGCTTCTGCATGTGTGTGCATGTGGTATGTGCATCTGCATACATACGTATGTACACCACCTGCACACTTACCACACACACACACAAATGACAATCAGAAATCAGCTACAGACATATGATGTTTGAGATTCTTAAGAGCCATGTAGGTGGAAATGAATTTTGAGTCTTTCATAAATGATAAACACAGTCCCAAGTACACTGCAGGTACTAGCAGACTTAAAGCTTGAAGCAGCCCTGCGAAGAGGGGGCCATTACTGTTCTCTTTTATGGTGAGAAGCTGAGACCCGGAGAGCTGGAGTTCCCTCTGGAGCTGATGAAGGAGACGTGCCGAGCATGACCCCAGGGGCTGAAGCTCAGCTCTGAGTCACTGGGGATGTAGAGACAGGGTTAGCCAAGGCATTCACTGCCGGCAGAACTGAAACCACATCTGGTCGAACTTGAGTGCTTACATCCTTTCAATACCTTGATATGGTTGTCAGGGTAAAGAACAAAAGTCTTGTTAAAACGTGTGTGTGTGTGTGTGTGTGTGTGTGTGTGTGTTTTCCAAGGCAGGCATGCAGAAGTCAGAGGACAACTTCAAGGTGTCTGTACTCCACCTTCTTTGAGACCATGTCTCTTTTTTTTTTTTTCTAAAGATTTAAAAATATTTTATTTATTAGAGAGAGAGAGAGAATGGCTACTGCAAGCGAACTCTAGATGCATGTACCACCTTGTGCATCTGGCTTATGTGGGTACTGGGGAATTCAGCCTGGGTCCTTTGCAGGCAAGCGTCCTCACTGCTAAGCCATCTCTCCAGCCCCGAGACAGTGTCTCTTGCTACTGCAAAGGAACTGTCAGCCTACAAACAAATGGCAGCCTAGCTGGCTTGTGAGCTCTGGATTCTCCTGGTTCAGTCTCCCGTCACTTGTGGGCGCACTGGAATCACAGATGCGTGCGCCACCTTGCATCCAGCTTTACAGGGGTGCCGGGGAATTGAACTCTGGTCAGCAGCTTTTGTCAGCAGTGCCTTTAACTGCTAAGCCATCTCTCTAGTCCCAAGAGCAAAATTCTCTTGCTTTTTCATTCTTGAACATTTCAAATCCGATTTGTTTTTATTTGACTCTCATCCCTCCCTCCTCTCTCAACTTGCCCCCAAACCTCCACTCCCAGTGCATTTTCTCTCCTTCTGCTTACACGTCACGTGTACCCTTTTGCCCAGCCCTTCCCCTTCTCCCTGCTCATCTCTTTATAATCACTTTGCTTGCGGCTCTGTCTTCATAGGTTTTATCCACATTTGTTCCCCTTCCTATGCATACTTATAGGCATACATGCTAAGACATGCGTACCGGAGAGAACATGTGGGAGCATGTGGCTCTTTCTGAGTTGGAGTCGCTTTGCATCATATAATTCTTTCCAGATTCATCCATTTTCCTATAGATTTCATAATTTTGCTTTCCTGTACTGCCAAGTACAATTCCACTGTGTATATGTGCCACAGTTTCATTATCTGTTCCTGTGTTGTTGGGCATCTAGGCTGTTTCCAATTCTTAGCTATTGTAAATAGAGCTGTAATAAACAAGAATGTGCAAGTATCTTTGCAGTTGAGTGTGGAGTAGTAGGAATGGGTCGTACAGGAGGTCTATTTCTTTTTTTAAAATTTTATTTATTTATTTATTTGAGAGAGAGAGAGAGAGAGAGAGAGGCAGTTAGAGAGAGAATGGATGTACCAGGGCCTCTAGCCACTGCAAATGAACTCCAGATGCATGTGCTACTTTGTGCACCTGACTTTATGTGGGTACTGGGGAATCGAACCTGGATCCTTTGGCTTTGCAGGCCAGCACCTTAACTGCTGAGCCATCTCTTTAGCCCCAGGAGGTCTATTTCTAATTTTCAAAGAAACCTCCTCACTGATTTCCATAATGGCTGTGCTGGTTTGCACTCCCCCCAACAGTGGATAAGGTCTCCTCTTTCCCTGCATCCTCACCAGTATTTGTTGCTGTTTGTCTTGATGATAGCCATTCTGACTGGGGTAAGATGGTTTCTTAAAGGTGTTTTGATTTGCATTTCCCTGACGGCTAGGGTTGTTGAACATTTTTTAAAAGTACTTGTTGGCCATTTGTGTTTCTTCTTTTGTGAACTATCTGTCCTTTTGGTTACTTCATTTGGTGATTGGCAGATGTTGCAGTCAGGTTTGCATTGCTGACCAAGAGCAGATTTTGGGAAATAAAAGGGGTTTATTTTGGCTTACAGACTCAAGGGGGAAGCTCCATGATGGCAGGGGAAAATAATGGTATGAGCAGAAGGTGGACATCACCCCCTGGCCAACATCAGGAGAGTGTGCCAAGCACTGTCAAGAGGACACTGGCTATAACACCCATAAGCCCGCCCCCAACAATACACTGCCTCCAGGAAGTGTTAATTTCCAATTGCCATCAGCTGGGGAGACTTGCATTCAGAATACCTAAGTTTATGGGGGACACTACCACAGCAGATTAATTTTTTTGTGTGTGTGTTTAAAATGTGCAGTTCTTTGTAAACTCTGGTTATTAGGCCCCTGTCTGAAGTACAGGAAGCAAAAATTCTCCCCATCCTGCAGGCTGCCTATGCCCTGTGGTGAGGGTTTCCTGGGCTGTGCAGGAACATTTTCATTCCACGTGGTCACATTTGCTGAGTCTCGCAGCTATTTCCTGTCCAAGGGCAAGATGCTCTGCCTGTCCTACAAAACGAGATCTAGCCCCTGGCCACCTCCTCCGCCATACTTGCACCTGATTTCTCTTTTGGCCTACCTCGTTTAGTATATTAGTGCCTAAGAATTCTCAGTCAACGTGTTGCATGTTACGTCCTAAGCTTGACATCTCTCTGCATGTTGTTCTGTCTTCTCATTCTTCCAGCTTCAATACTGCCTCCTGGCAGACCCCTTCTCTCATGCTTGCCCCTCCCTGCCCCACACGCTCAGAGCAAAGCTTGCCACACCTGGACAAGGACCTTCTCCTTGGGCGCACATTAAGCACAGGGACGGTGATGTTCTCATGCACAGCTGGGTTCCCTTTGCTTGGCCAGAACAACCCCATGGTGCAGGAATCTTAACTGGTTTAAGTTCCAGAAGCAAAACAGGCATCTGAGGAATTTTCTTTTTTCTTGGCTTGTGGCTTCTAAGACATTTTGGGTATCTTGTCCACAAACACTTTAGACTCTTCACAGGGCTCATACCCAGGACTTAATTTACTACCTGAAAATAAGGTTACCGTTCTCCTGGGACCACACACCTCAGGAGGTGAGACTTCTGGGACTTTTTGCTTGATCAAAACCTAGCAAACTTGTCCTGGAGAGATGACTTAGCCATTAAGGAGCTTGTCTGCAAAGCCTACACACTCATCAGATCCCACGTAAGCCAAACACACAAAGGTGAGGGAAGTGCAAGGTCATACATGCCCACTAGGTGGCACAAGTGCTCAATTGCAATGGCTAAGGCCCTGGCATGCCAATTCTCTCTCTCAAATAAAAGTAAATAAATAGGGCCGGATGTGGTGGCGCACACCTTTAATCCCAGCACTCGGGAGGCAGAGGTAGGAGGATTGCCATGAGTTCGAGGCCACCCTGAGACTCCATAGTGAATTCCAGGTCAGCCTGGGCTAGAGTGAGACCCTGCCTTGAAAAAACAAAAAAAAAGTAAAAAAATAGAAAATATTAAAAAAAAATATTCTTAAAAAAAAACTAGCAAACTTCTGATTTTTTTTTTTTACCTAATAGTTTCCAGTCCTATCTAGCACCTAAAAGTGCAAAGTCATGTGTATTTATGAGGAAAAAAAGTGACCAAACATAGTCAATAACCCCTTTTTTTAAGTTCTACATAAATTTGTTTTAACTAGTGGGAATGGGCAGTGGGAATGTTATTTAAGCAGCATTTCACTTAAAGTATAAAATGGAACTCAGCAAGTTCCTTGTGACCCAAATTATTTCTTTGTAGATAACAGCAATTCCTCTTTTAAAATACAAATAGCACTGGGGGTTCCGGGGGCAGAGCTAAAGGAGAGAGCTGGCTCTGATGGGCATTTGCTTCATTGTTTTGATTCTTTGAATTGGTAAATCATTTTCTTTTTCTTTTTTTTTATTATTTACTTATTTGAGATAGAGACAGAGAAAGAGAGAGAGAGAGAGAAAGAAGAATGGGTGCTCCAGGGAATTGGTCCAGCCAGTGCAAACAAACTCCAGACGTGTGTGCCACCTCATGAACATGCGTGACTTCTCGTGTTTGCATCACTTTGTGTGTCTGGCTTATGTGGGACCTGGAGAGTTGAACATGGGTCCTTAGGCTTCGCAGGCAAGAGTCTTAACCACTAAGCCATTTCTTCAGCCCTGTGTTCATGTTTTATATTTAGGTCTATGTTCACTTTTAGTTCAGTGTCCTGGCTTATGGGAGAGCAGCTGCTCTAACATCATTGTTTGGAAAGACTCACTTTTCTTCACCGAACAACCTTTGCAACTTTGTCAAAACAGGGTTGTCCACACATGTGTGCCCTAGTCCTAGATTGTGCTCTGAGCCATTGAACTATTTGTTCATCTCGTGTCAGTATCATGTTATCTTGATTACTGCAGCTTTACATGGGTCAGGCAGTGTTACCTTCCAGCTTTGCCTCTTTTATTTTCCTTTTTATTATTGACAACTTCCATGATTATAGACAATAAGCCATGACAAATGCCTCCCCCTCACTTGCCCCTTCGCAACTCCACTCTCCATTATATCCCCTCCCCTCTCGGTAAGTCTTTCCTTTATTTTGATGCCATCACCTTTTCCTCCCATCATGATGGTCTTGTGTAGGTAGTGCCGCCAGTCTTGCCTCTTTAAGGTTGCTTTGGCTCTTCTATGTTCTTTGCATTCTCATATGAAGTTCAAAATAGTTTACGAATTTATTTTTATTTTTTAAAGAAGTTTTTTACTTTCTATTTATTTATTTGAGGGAGGAAGGGAGAGAGAGAAGAGAGAGAGAGAGAGAGAGAGAGAGAGCGCATGGGCACACCAGGGCCTCTAGCTACTGCAAATGAACTCCAGATGCATGTGCCACCTTGTGCATTTGGCTTATGTTGGTATTGAGGACTCAAACCTGGGTCCTTAGACTTTGCAGACAAGCACCTTAACTGCTAAGCCACCTCTCCAGACCCAGTTTGTGAATTTTACCAACCAACCAGCCAACCAACATTGCAGGGATTGGGCTAAGAATTGCATTGAATCTATAGTCCAACTTGAGGAGGTCTGACATTGTAACAATTCCTAGTCTTTCAACCCATGAAAAAGACACATAACCCCATTTGCTTAGGACTTCTTTAATTTTCCTCAACCATTTTCTGGACACACGCACACATACGCACACACATATTTTAATCAGATTTATTCATAGATATATCATATGTATACCACTATTGAAAATGATAATTTTGGGACTGGAGAGCTCGCTTAGTGGTTAAGGTGCTTGCCTGTGAAGCTTAAGGAGCCATGTTTGACACTTCAGATCCCACGTAAGCCAGATGCACAAGGTAATGCAAGCATACAAGGTCACATGCGCACACAAGGTGGTGCACGTGTCTGGAGTTCAATTACAGTGGCTGGAGGCCCTGGGACACCAATTCTCTCTCTCACTGTTTCACATATAAAAAGCCAGCCTGCTGGGCTTGCCTCAAAAAAAATTAAGTATTATAATTTTGGGCTGGAGAGATCACTCAATGGTTAAGGCGCTTGCTTGCAAATCCTGATGGCCTGAGTTCGATTCCTTAGTACCCACGTAAAGCCAGGTATGCAAAGTGGCACATGTGTATGGAATTTGTTTGCAGTGGCGAGAGTGCCCGTTCTCTCCCGCTTTGCAAATAAAATTAAAAGTAAATGATAATTTCTTGAAAATACAAATTTTTGGTTTGTCTGTTGCTAGTGAATAGAAGTCTCACTTATTTTTAATGCTAATGTTAAAAAATCAGCAATCTTGCTAAATTCATTTATTAGTACTAGTATCATTTTAAAAACATTTTGTTTATTAGTGTGTATGCTTGAGCATGTGAGTGAGCGTGTGTGTGCATGGGTGTGTATGTGTGCATGGGCATTCTAGGGCCTCTTGCTATTGCAAACAGACACCAGACACTTGTACCACTTTTTGCATCTGGCTTACATAGGCAACTTAGGAATTGAACCCAGACCAGCAGGCTTTGTGAGTGAGTGCTTTTAACCATTGAGCTGTCTCCCCGATCCCCTTATAGCCTTTTGAAATAGATCCCAACAGAGTTTCCACATGGATGATCATATTGAGCATTATCTACAAGTGAAGGCAGTTTTACTTCTTTCCTTCTATCTTGGATGTCTTTCATTTCTTATTCCCCACTTATTGCACTGACTAAACCCTCCAGGGCCATACTTAAAAGGAGTGGTAAGGGCAGGCATCTGCATCTTGTTCTGGATCTTGTGGGAAAACAGACTTTCACCATTAAATCTGATGTGAGCAGCAGGGTTTCCTAGGTGACCTTTATATGGTTGAGGAAGTTCTCTCGTATTCTTTACTTGCTGAGGGTTATTAGGAGTAGAGATATTGCATTAAAAAATCTTTTTTGGGGGTGTATGTGTATGAATGTTCCCATGCATGCGGGTGCATGTGTGTGAGGGTGCATGTGGACACCAGAGGTTGAAATCCAGTGTCTTTCACAATCACTCTCCACTTAATTTGATTGAAACTGGGTCTCTTGCTTAAACCCAGAGCTTTCCAACTCTACTGATCTATCTAGCCTGCCTGCTCTCCTGTCTCTGCCTCCAGAGCACAGGGAGTACAGGGGGCTCGCCATACACACCTGGCATTTGTGTGAGTGCTGGCGGCCCAAATGCCAGGCTTGAGCCCCTACCCATGGCTCTGTTGGACTGTTTGCAGTGCTTTTCTCTGTATCTATTAAAATGACAATATGGTTCCTTTTTAAAAGCACACTTTTAAAAGCTTAGTAGAACAAATTACATTGATTGACTTCCAGTGTTGACCACTCACTTTCATGGGATGAGTTTCTCTTGGTCATGATGTTAGGTGGCTAGATTAGAGGACACTGGGGCTGGTCCTGTCCCTCACACAGTCAGTTGTATGCAAAACAGAAGCTGAAACAACAGGATGTTAATTACTGGTCAGGATGGGACCTGAGTCATATTCTAGCCTTGGAGGAGACATGACAGGGCTGTCAGCCAGGCAAGGCCATTGATAGGTGTGGTAGTTTGAATGTGTTTCCCCCATAGACTCAGGTGTTTTATTAAAATTGAATGTGCAGCTTAGCTCCTAGCAGGCAGATCCTGCTACAGGGGGCCTGTGTGTGTGTGTGTGTGTGTGTGTGCCTCTGTCTCTCTCTTTCTGTGTGTGTGTGTCAGATAAATAAAGAAAATCAAAGCATTAAAAAAAAACAATTAAACTGGGAAAATGGCTCTGTTGGTAAGGCCCTTGCTGTGCAGTCATGAGGACGAGAGAGAGAGAGAGAGAATGGGTGTGCCAGGGCCTCTAGCCACTGTAAACAAACTGCAGAAGCATGCACCACCTCATGCATCTGGCTTACATGGGTCCTAGGGAATCAAACCTGGGTCCTTAGTTTTCATAGGCATGCACCTTAACCACTAAGCCATCTCTCCAGTCCTTTATTGATTTCTCTGTGTTTGTTTTTGCTCATTTTTTGTTTTAATTTCTACTATTTCAGTTTTTCTACTGATTGAGTTTAATTTGCCCTTTTTAAAAAAATTATTTATTTATTTGCAAGAAGAGAGAGAGAGAAAGAAAGAAGAGAGAGAGAAAGAAAGAGGAGAGAGAACACGCTAGGGCCTCTAGCCGCTACAAGCTCCAGATGTATGTGCCATTCTTGTGCATTTGGCTTTATGTGGGTACTATGAAATCAAACTCAGGTCTTTAGGTCTTGCAGGCAAATGCTTAACCACTGAGCAATCTCTTTAGCCTTTCATTTGCTGTTTTTGTGGGTGATGTATGTGCAGATGCACATTCCCATGTGTGTGAGCACATGTGTTTACAGGTGCACATGCATGCGTGTGTGTGTGTGTGTGTGAGAGAGAGAGAGAGAGAGAGAGAGAGAGAGAGAGGTTGACATTGGGCATTTCCTTCCATCACTCTCTGCCTGAGGCTGATTTTCTCCCTTGAATACAGAGCTCACGGATGTGCCCATTCTAGCTAGCCAGCTCGCCCCAGGGATACCCTCTTTCCTTCTGAGCTCTGGGATCCCAGGCAGGCCTCCATGCCCACCCAGCATGTACATGGGTGCTAGGATTTGAACTCTTCCAACATGCTTGCATGGTAAGTGCTTTATCCACCGAGCCATCTCTCCAGCCTGGTTTTCTCTCTCTCTTCCCTTCCTTCCTTCCTTCCTTCCTTCCTTCCTTCCTTCCTTCCTTCCTTTCTTTCTTTCTTTCTTTCTTTCTTTCTTTCTTTCTTTCTTTCTTTCTTTTTCTAGTTTCCTAAGACAAAAGCAGGCCATTAGTATGATGCCCTCATTCTTTTCTGATGTGGTCATTGAGGGCTGTGAAGTGTCTCCCTGGGTAATAATTCTGCAGCATGTGCATTGTGACAGCTTGTGTTTTCAGTTTTGCTTGGTTCAGAATGCTTCCGTCTCTGACTCACGCATTGTTCAGAAATGTATTAGTTAATTTTAAATAAATGATCTAAAGATTTTGCTAGATTAATTGTACCGTAATGATAGATCATATTTTATATGACTCAAATCCTTTCAATTTGTTGAGACTTGGGACCCAGAATATGACTTATGGTAACTTTTTCTTGCATACTTGGAGAAGATGTGAGTCATGCTGTGGCTGGGTGGAGAGTTGATGAGGTCAGTTGGCTGTGTTGAAATCTCTGTTTTTTTACTGATTTCATATTTCTTCTCTATTACTTCATTGCAGTTCTATTTGTTTGTGATTCATATACTTTCAAATTCTGTATTTCATGTGCATAAGCATTTGCATTTTTCAATACATTTTATTTAATTTATTTTTTATGTATAATTTATTTATTTCTCAATTAACATCACATTTTTTAACTTTTTAAACATATCTTTATTTATTTATTTGAGAGTAGAGTATGTGTGTGTATATGTGTGAGAGAGAGAATGAGAATGGGTGTGTCAGAACCTCTTGCCACTGCACACAAACTCTAATTCATGTACCATTTTCTGCATCTGGCTTTATGTTGGTGCTGGGGAATTGAACTTGGGCCAGCAGACTTTGGATTCATGTGCTTTTAACCACTGATGTATCCTCCTCAGTCTCAATTTTTATTAATATTTTTTCCCTGGGCTGGGCCTGATATCAGCCCAGGCCCAGCAGGGAGGGCCCCCTAGCCCTTACTCTCTACATGGGCTCCTGTATCCCTTCCAGGTCCCCCCATAGCAGCTGCTTATTGAAAATTTTCTCTTTTTTTCCTTTTTTTTGTTTTTTTTTTTTTGAGGTAGGGTTTCACTGCAGCTCATGACCTGTAGCTTCAGGGTGGCCTCAAACTCTTGGTGATCCTCCTACCTCTGCCTCCCAAGTGCTGGGATTAAAGGTGTGCACCACCATGCCTGGCTGTTAATTTTTTTTTTTTTTGTTTTTTTGAGGTAGGGTCTCACTCTAGCCCAGGCTGACCTGGAATTCACTATGGAGTCTCAGGGTGGCCTCGAACTCACGGCGATCCTCCTACCTCTGCCTCCTGAGTGCTGGGATTAAAGGCGTGCACCACCACAGCCAGCCCATAATGGAATTTCTAACAATGGGGTCCTCCAAGTGATTAAAGGCATGCTCCACCATGCCCAGTGATGATATTTTTAATTAAAAATTTTATTGAAAGATTTACATAAGGGTCTGGGAAGATGATTCAGTGGCTAAAGGTGCTTGCTTGCAAAGTCTGATGGTCCAGATTTGATTCCCCAGTACCCACATAAAGCCAGATGCACAACGGCTTGCATGCATCTGGAGTTTGCAGTGGCAAGAGGTCCTGATGCATAAATAAATAAAAAATAAATAAAAATAAATAGAAAAATAAATAAATAAAATGTTTAGAGACTTAATTAAAAATAAAAAAGTGAAGTTAAAAAAATTATGTGCTGGAGAGATGGCTTAGCAGTTAAGGTTCCTGCCTGTGAAGCCTAAGGACCCATGTTTAATTCCCCAGTACTCATGTAAGCCAGATGTACAAAATGCCACATATGTCAGGAGTTTGCAGCAGCTGGAGGCCCTGGCATGCCCATTCTCTCTCTCTCTCAAATAAATAAAAAAATAAAAATTACATATTCCCTTTCTACTCCCTTCTTTTTTCCCCCTTCCATATCTTCCCTCCTATGAGCCCCCTCTTCTTTCCAACTATACTCTCTTCCACTTTATTGTGTATTTTTATCTCTTCTACCATCAATGATAACATGCTGATGGGCCCAGTATTATACACGTCTTGTTCAGGTAATGACAGCCACTGTGAGAACATGCATGCAATGGCCATTTTCTGTTTGGTAGACAGCATTCTAAAACACTCCCCCGCATTCTTTGGCTTTTACATTCTTTTCTTCTTTCCACTGCCTCTTTTACGGTAGTCCCTGAGCCTTGGACGGTGTGATAGAGATATCATATTTAGTGCTGAACATTCTGTTACTTCTTCTCAGCACTTTGATGAGTTTTGAGTTTCCTCTGCAGTCACCACTATTGTAAAGAGAAGCTTCTCTAACCAAAAGTGAGAGCAGCACTAATATATGAGTATAAACATAAATATTTTGAGGGCAAGCCTGGCATGGTGGCACACGCCTTTAATCCCAGCACTCGGGAGGCAGAGGTAGGAGGATGGCCGTGAGTTCAAGGCCACACTGAGACTCCATAGTGAATTCCAGGTCAGCCTGGGCTAGAGTGAGATCCTACCTCAAAAAACCAAAAAAAAAAAAAATATTTTGAGGGCAAATTAGTGTGTAAAATATATTATTTTATCTAAACATCAGACGTAGCTTCCCCCCGAAGGCTTATGACCTCCCCAGTCATAGATTTTTGACTAGATTTTCAGCTTTAGGCATGAATTGCCTCTTGTGGAGCAGACCTCAAATCCAATCAGAGAGCAGTTGGTGACCCCTGTAATAGGCATGTGACTATTGTACTAGAGGGCACATCTTGTCTGGCTGGACAGTTATGTAGCTTGTGGGGGCCAGTGCTGGTTAGTATGCTTTGTTTGTAGTGACAGGGATTTTCTAGGTACCCTAGGCAACACTAAACTTCACTATGTAGTCCCAGGCAGTGATCCTCTTGCCTCAGTCTGGCAAGAGGCTGAGGGTATACATGTATGCACCCTGCCTGTCTTTTATGACATATTCTCTTGTGGACTGATCCCCTCAGCGTTATGAAATAACATCCTATTCTGTGATGTTCTTTGCTCTGAATCTTCTTTTTGAGGTAGGCTTTCAGGCTGGCCTCTAACGTGGTATGTAGTTTAGGGTGACCTTGAACTCTACCAACTGAGCTATAGCCCCAGCCCTTTACTCTGAATCTTGGTGGCATTATTCTTCTCCCTTTTCTCCACTGTGCTTTCTTTGGATTAGTATAGCATATTGTAGATATTTTCATGTTGCTGGGATAATCATCCAGCTTACAGACCCAAGGGAAGTTCCATCAGTGGCAGAAGAAGCTGTTTCCATACATCCAAGCAGGGAGAAGCAACCATACAGCCCATGAAGAAACAAAAGCAGCAAGCATAAACAGACAGCAAACAGCAGGGATCCAGGCAGAGCTCAAACTGTTCTGCACACCTTTGATCTGGAAATCAGATCTGCCCCAAATATATCTTAGGGCTGGACTCCAAGATCTGACCCTAGTGTCACCTCCTCTAGCTGGGCAGCTGGAGATACAAGTTACAAGCTTTGATAAAACATCTGAGTCTATGAGGGGCATACAATAAAGCTACCACATTCCACCTCTGGTCCCCAACAGACTCATGACTATCTCATGTTGCAAATTGCATTCAGTCCAGCTTTAAAGGTCCCCATAGTCTTTACCAACTTTAAGACTGTTTCAATATTCCAAGTCTCATCTGAGATTTAAAACTGTCTCCTGTGAGTCCTGTAAAATACTTTCAACATATATTGGCACAGAGTAAAAATTTCCATTGCTGTAAGACATATCAAGGGGAGACTGGACCAGTGTAAAATCAATAACTATCAGGTAAAGGTCAAACATCTGCAGTTCAAGTCCAACATCCATAACCAATAATGACAGTCTCTGGATTTCCAATTCCACATTCCTAGTTGGGTTGAACATCTGGGGAAAACTTCCATCCCAAGCCAACAGTGCTCCATGGTAACCTCTACATAATCCTGGGATATATAAAACATCCTTGGGTGTCCATTTCAAATGACAGTCCATCTTCCAATGGCCTTATTGGTCTCTCTATTAGGGTTATTACACCCTGCCCCATATGCCATATCTCAGCAATGGCTCCTGGAGCTGTGTACATTTCGTGACCCACTTCCATGCATTTACCAGTTGTGTAATGACACAGCCATATTGTTAATCAAGGGACAAAATAAATTGTGACCTTGAAGAGTAAGTTACCTCCTTCAGAATTCTTCCTTTCATAAGAGTTTGTGTGTTGAAGAGATGGTTTAGCAGTTAAGGCCTTTGCATGGAAAACCTAAGGATTCAGATTTGACTCTCCAGGACCCATGTAAGCCAGATGTACACGGTAGTACATGTATCTGGAGTTAATTTGAAGTGGTTAGACGTCCTGGCATGCCCATTCTCTCTCTCATTTCTCTCTGCTTGCAAATAATAAATAAATAAAAGAGTGTGTATTTCTACCATTCAGTCATTCCTTTATGGAATCATCTCAGGCATTCTTTCCAATGTTTCAATGTAAGTAGTTGGACATCCTTAACAATAGAAGCTCTGGTAACTTAAAACCTGTGCCAGTAACCTTAAACTTTCTTGAAGTTTTTCAACTTTAAGTTCTATATCTTCTGCCAAGCACATAAGTCCTTCATGTTCAGATTCAACCTTGATCAAACTCTGAGCATGGGAAGTAGAACACAGCCAGCATTTATGCTATTAGCCCAGTTCCAACAAAGTTATCTGAGGTTTCTCCTTCTTCTCAGAAAGTTTATAAGCAGGGGCTGGATAGGTGGCTCTGTAATTACTGGACTTGCCTGCAAAGCCTAACAATCTGGGTTTGATTATCCAACACCCACATAAAGCCAGATGCACAAATTGGCACATACATCTGTCATTTATTTGCAGTGGCTGGAGGCCCTGGTATGCTAATTCTGTCTATCTTTTATGTCTCTTTGTTTGCAAATAACAAATAAGTAAATAAATAAATAAATAATTTTTTAAGTAAAAGATAGTTCGTAAGAAACACACTGAATTACAATTCTCTCTCCACTTAGCATTTTCAAACTCTCACCAGAATAGCCTACTGGTTACTGCTCTAAAAGGCATCCTCAGTTACAAGTACCAAGTCCATGCCCATTTCTCTAGACCAAAAGTTCCAAAGGACCAAAATCCACATGGTCAGATTCATCGCAGCAACATCACCCCACTTCTGTGGTGCCAAATTTCTGTTGTGGACAGCTCTATGTTGCTGGGATGAACATCCAAACCAGGCAAGGTTTAGAGGAGGAAGGAATTTATTTCAGCTTACAGATCCAGGGGGAAGATTTCTCAATGGTGGAAGAAGCTGCTTCTACACAACCAAGGAGAGGGAAACAATCAAACAGCCCGTAAAAATGAAAAGCAGCAAGCACGAATGGACAACGAGCAGCAGGGACCCAGGAACAGCTCAAACTGCTCTGCATAACTATGAAATCAGATCCACCCCAAACACACCTTAGTGCTGGACTCCATGATCTGCCCCCCAGTGTTACCTCCTCCAGCCAGGCAGCTGGAGATCCAAGTTATAAGCTTGGAATATCTTCAAATTTTCTTCTTCTTCTTCTTCTCCTCCTCCTCCTCCTCCTCCTCCTTCTTCTTCTTCTTTCTTCTTCTTCTTCTTCCTCTTCTTCTTCTTTTTTAAAAAAATATGTTTATTTATTGAGAGAGAGAGAGGGGGGGGGAGGATAATGAATGGGCATGTAAGGGCCTCTAACCACTGCAAACGAATGCCAGACATATGTGCTACCTTATGCATCTGGCTTTATGTGGATACTGGGGAAGTGAGCTATGATCCTTAGGCTTTACAGGCAAATGTCTTAACCACCACTGAACAATCTCTTCAGCTCCCAAATTGCAAGTTTCAATAAAACTATGGGGGCTATACATTCAAACTACTACAATAGTAGCTATTTTCCCATACTGTTATTATTATTATTATTATTATTTTTGCTAATTATGTTTTTAAGGTTGAATGTATGTTTCTTAAAGTCATGTCTGGAATTTAAAAGAAATTAATCTGACAATCCTTGCCTTTAGATTCCAAATTACATGTTAGGTTGCTTTTGCCTTTAGCTCATTTTTTTTTCTTTTTCTGTTTCATTTGGCTCTTTCTGCTATTATATCTTCAGATTTTCTTCTTGAATGTCTAATCTTTCATTAATTCCATCTAATTTTTTCATCTCAGACTGTACAGTTTTATGTATGCAAGATCAATTTGGGCCAACTTTATTTCTTACATATGTTTACTTTGTGTATGTGTGTGTGTGTGTGTTTATGTGTGTGTACATGTGTCTATGTATGTGTGTGTGCTAGTGATGGAACCTGGTGAGGTCTTGTGTATGCTAGACAAGTGCTTTCCTACTAAGGAATATTCCTAGCTTATACTTAGTTTTTTGAGCACATGGGTTGTAGTTTTTTTAAATTAATTTATTTATTTGAGACAGAGAGAGATAGAAAGAGGCACACAGAGAGATCAAGAGAAAGAACGGGCACACTAGGGCCTCCTCCCACTGCAAATGAATTCCAGATGCACGTGGGTATTGATACCATTGGTTGTGATAATGGCCTTGTGTTTATAAAAAGAAATGTCTGAAGCTGGGTGTGGTGGCACACACCTCTAATCTTAGCACTTGGGAGGTAGAGGCAGGAGGATCAGGAGTTCAAGGTCAGCCTCAGCTCCATAGTAAATCTGAAGCCAGCCTAGGGTATATGATACCTTGTCTCAATGAAAAGAAAATGTCTGTATTCGTTAGGAATATATGTGGAAGGATTTTAGGGTCAAATGACCTGATGACAGGAATGTGCTAAAAAAATACTATAAAAAAGGAAGACTGACAAGAAAGAGTTGAACCAAATGGAGGAAGAAAGTGCTAAGTGTTGACTCAGGGGATATAGGGGGTTCATTATGCCAGTCAGTCTTCTTTTGTGTACCTTGGGAAACTTTCATAATAAAAAATTGAGGAAGAATTTTAGATTGGATCAAATCTCTTATCTCTGATTCGATGTGAAGCTCATCTCATGATTAAACTTTTCCAAGAGTTATGGTCAGAGCCACATTTTCCTTCTCTGAAGCCAATTCAGAAGTGAGTGGCAGAAAGTCACCTTGAGCCCAGCGGATCTACGCAGGTTTCCTTTCATTGGAAAGAGCAGAAAAAATAGTATCTTTGTGGAAGTTTTACTCTGTGTCTTAAAGTAGATGTGTCTGAGGCTGGGGTTGGGGGTGGCTTCTGCTCAGAGGCAATCCAGGACCTTTACCCCTAGGGCCCTGTGCAGAAGGGAGCCTGGTCTTTTGGTACAGGGAACTGTGTTCTGCTTTGGACACGAGAATCCTCACCCGTGTGCTCCAGGGTTTGGAATCAAGCATATATAATAGAGCCTTTGGTGGATTTTCAAGTTACTGCATGTTTCAGAGTATCAGAGATAAGAAACAGGGCACAATGAAAGGGGGACAACTCTGGGAACACGATGTTCTATCTCTGCGTCTTTGAGAAAGCTACATGTCTCTGCTTCATCTCATCATCTGTAAAATCATTTAACCTAACCTACTCAATTGGGTTGCTATGATGATTTAGTAAGACAACAGGCATAACCTTGGTCTCATTGGAACTGTAAGAAGTGGTAAGTAGGGTCTGGAGAGATGGATTGGTGGTTAGGGCACTTGTCTGTCATGCCTAGTACCCACATAAGCCAGATGCACAAGTGGCACATGCATCTGGAGTTTGTTTGCAGTGGTGGGAAGCCCTGGTGTCCCCATTCTCTCTCTCTCCCTCTCTCTATCTGCTCCCCCCTCAAATAAATAAAAAGTATTTAAAAATAAATCTTAAAAATGTGGTAGGTAAGTATTAGTTACATTTCTTCATGAGTTGGACTTCCTAGCATTCTTTATTTCTTAGGCAACTTATCTTTCTACCTAATTTATTTTTTTTTTAATTTATGAGAGAGAAAGAGGAGAGAGAGCATACACATGGGCCCACCAGGGCTTGTTGCTTCTGCCAATGAACTCTAGATGCATGTGCATCTGGCTTTGAATGGGTACTGGGGAATTGAACCTGCGTCAGTGGGGCTTCATGAGCAAGTGCCTTTAATCACTGAACGATCTTCTCAGTCCTTATCTTTCCACTTTCTAAGTTTTTATCTTTCTTTCCTTATGTTGGTGATGAATTGGGATTGCCAAGTGGTAGATCCCAAGTTTTCCTATTCCCCCAAGATTCTGTCTTCATTGACTATGCTTACATAGCTCATTAAAAGATACTTCTTTCTGCCCAGACTGTCGGTCACCTGAGGTGCGGCAGCCATCTTACCACCATAAGCCAAAGATAGGAGCCTAGAGAGATAGAAGGGGCCCAAGTCCTCCACAGCAGTGGGCTGTGCCACAGGTGTAGATGAGGAAGTATGGAGTTTTGAGTCAGAAGAAAATTTTGTAACAAAGGCAAGTTGAGTGTCAGCACATTGGTTATTCGTGTGCGGCTCCAGCTTCTCTTTGAGCTCTTCCAAGAGCAGAGCATCATGGTTCCCTGTTGGCAGTTTCCAGTGGCCACATCTGTTCACCTCATGCCTGCCTCAGGACCCCACTGGGCTGCCTCCCTTGGCTGGCCTTGCCACATTGTGGCCCTGAGATTGACAGTTCTACCTTAGTACAGTCCTGTTTGTGAGCGACCACCACCAAAGATATTTGTAGCCAAAAAAAAAAAAAAAGACTTTCTTGGTTTTAGATGATGTTTAATACATGAATATTCCTTCTATTCTAAAATTTTAATACCTTTTTTTTTTCAAAAAAGCACATGGGCATGTGGACAGATACAGAGACATGAAAGTCTCTGCCCTGAGGATCATTTTGTGAGAACAAGTATTCCGAAGTTCACCCTCTCCCAGCTGATGCCCCACTCCTCCATGATTCTCACTCTACTGATTTCTTCAGTGCTCTGCTTGTGGGCACGTTTTAGAAGTCATTTATTTTTTATAACTTTCATTTATTGATGGTTTTATATATGATATATAATGTATTTTAATCACAATCCCCTCCCATTCCCTTCTCTTCTGGCCCCTCCCCATTCCATCCTCACTGAACTTCTTCTTCCCAACTATTCCATCCTCCACTTTTATGTCTTTCAAAAATTATTTATTTGTTTGAGAGAGAGAGAATCAGCTTGTTCTGGTTTACCTCCGATTTACCAGTTTTGGCACTGAGAACCCTACATTCCAGGAAATCCTCTGGTCCTGAGAATATAGGGACGTTGGCACCCTGCAACAAATTATCAACAGATAAAAAGGAGATTTCCCTGTACAGATACTAAAATGATGGAATACTACAAATAATCACACACACACACACACACACACACACACACGCACACACATGAAATACTGAGACAGGGCTGGAGAGATGGCTTAGCGGTTAAGCACTTGCCTGTGAAGCCTAAGGACCCCGGTTCGAGGCTCAATTCCCCAGGACCCACGTTAGACAGATGCACAAGGGGGCGCACGCATCTGGAGTTCGTTTACAGAGGCTGGAAGCTCTGGCGTGCCCATTCTCTCTCTCTCTCTCTCTCTCTGCCTCCTTCTCTCTGCCGCTCCCAAATAAATAAATAAACAAACAAACAAAAAAATAAAAAAAAGAAATACTGAGACAAAATGCATTTGATTCTGGAAATGGAAGAAATCGGATTCAAAACCAAAGCCCCCAATCCTATATAGTCCATATGTATAGACATATGTATAGAAAAGATGTTAATTCTCTCCAAAATGTTTCTATAGGTTTACTCTAATCTAATAAAAATCCCCAAAGAACTTTGTATGGATATGAATAGGCTTATTCTAAAATTTAGGTGTTAGAAGAACTGACATAGCCAGAAAAGGTTTGAGGGACCTCACTAAACAATTTTAAAACTTACTATAAAGCTATGAAAATCAAGGTAACATGATATTAGTGAAGGGACAGAAAAATGTGCCAGAATAAGGAGTCCAGAAATATACCTTTACACACACACACACACACACACACACACACACACACATTCACACACACATGTCTTTTCAGGGTAAGGTTTCACTTGAGCACAGGCTAACCTATATCTCTGTAGTCCCAGGTGGGCCCCAGATTCACAGCAGCCCTCCCACCTTGGCCTCCTGAGTGCTGGGATTAAAGGCAGATGCTACCACACAAGGCCAACTGTGTATATTTTTGATACACAACCTTACTATATATCTCACATTGGCTTCAGATTCATGATTTTCATGCTTCAGCCTCCTGAGTGCGAGAGTTACCGCCATTTACCACAAGGCCCAGCTTTAACCAATTGGTTTTGCACAGAAGCAATTCAATGGAGATAGGATTAATTTTTTTATTCAACAAAATAATGTTGAAACAATTGAATGTTCCCTTACAAATAAAACCAAAAAACTCACCAACATTTATCTACAAAAAAATGGACTCAGGGATGGAGAGATTGCTTAGTGGTTAAGGAACTTGCCAGAAAAGCCAAATGACCCAGTTTTCATTCCCCAGTATCCATGTAAGCCACATGCAGAAGGTGGCACATGCGTCTAGAGTTTGTTTGCCAGGGCTAGAGGCCCTGACACACCCACTCTCTCTCTCAAATAAAGAAAACTTTAGAAAATGGACTCAAATGGATCACATATCTAAATGTAGAACACAAAACTAAATCTTTTAAAGAAAGCTGAATAGGAGAAAATCTTCATGACTCTGGGTTTAGGCAATGAGGTCTTAGATATGATGCCAAAAGCACAATTTACAGTAGAAAACTCTGCTCAGCTAAATCCTGAGAAGGAGAAGCGAATACTTTTGCTCTGATAAAATATTGTTAAGGGTCTGGAGAGATGGCTTATCAGTTAAGGCACTTGCCTACAAAGCCAATGGACCCAGGTTCCATTTCCCAGGACCCACTTAAGCCAGATGTACAAGGGGTGCATGCGTCTGGAGTTTGTTTGCAGTTGCTGAAGGCCCTGGTGTGTCCATTCTTTCTCTCTTTCTCTATCTGCCTTTCTCCATCCCTCTTTCTTTCTCAAATAATAAATAAAAAAATATTGTTAAGATGCCTAGAGATGGAGCTCAATCAGTACTGTTTGCTTAGCATGCATGAAGCAGCAGTTTTCATTCCTAACATCACATAAAACTGGAGGTGGTGGATTACACCTGTAATCCTAGCACTTGGGCATTAGAGGCAGGAGGACCAGAAGTTCAAGGCCAACTGGGATATGAGATCCTATCTCAAAAAAAAAAAAAAGATATTGTTAAGAGAATGAAAATATATGCTATGTGTTGGGAGAAAATATTTCTGAGATAGACATATTACCAACTGTGCTAATGAGGTTCCTTGGGAGAAACTATTTAATAAATTACATATGCATGCAAAGTATATAAATTGTCAGTACTTAACAGGAAAATCAAATAATATAATTAAAAATGAGCAAATAGAGGCCAGAGAGATGGCTCAGTGGTTAAAGGCACTTGCTTGCAAAGCATGGCAGCCCAGGTTCAACTCCCCAGTACCTGTGGAAAGCCAGATGCACAAAGTGGTGCATGTGTCTGGAGTTTGTTTGTAGGTAGCATCAGGAGGCCCTAATACTCCCAACTTCTCTCTGTCTTCTCACTCTCAAATAAATAAATATTTTTTAAAATGGGCAAATGTCTTGCATAAACAGTTCGCCAATGGCATATGTCTAAGGCAAATAGGTACATGAAAAAGCATTCAGTACCCTTAGCCAGTAGGAAAACGCCAGCTAGAACCATGATGAAGTCGGGTTCCCACTTTGCAACGATTAGAATAACTACGATCAAAATACTGACAATACTAAATCATGACAAGGATCTGGAGCAGCTAGAATGTTTACACGTTGCTGACGGCTATGCAAAATAGTACAGCCACCCTGAACACATGATCAGGTAGTTTCTTGTTAAGTCCGAACCACACGCATCCTATGATTCATCCATCCGACTCTTAGGTAATTTCTTAGAGAAATGAACAGCAGCTCCATCCAAAATTTCTTCCAAGTGGAAACGATCCAAACGTCCCTCAAAAGATGAATAGATAATCAAGTGTGGTTTATGTTCATACAGTGAAGATTTTCCTCAGCAGCAGAAAGGACTAAGTTACTATCCATGCAACAAGCTGGATGATTCTTTAAGACATCAGGCTAAATGAAAAGCCACTCTGAAGAGACTATGCCCTGGGGGGCTGGAGAGATGGCTCTGCAGTTAAGGCGCTTGCTTGCAAAGCCTAATGACCTGAGTTCGATTTCCCAATACCCACGTAAAGCCAGATGCACAAAGTGGCGCATGCATCTGGAGTTCATCCGCAATGGCAGGAGGCCCTGGTGTCTTGTTCTCTCTGTCTTGTCTTTATTTCTCTCTGTTTGTAAATAAGTAAATAAATACAAGTATTTTTTTTAAAAAAACTATACCCTGAATTCCATTTATATGAGGTTCCTAAAAAGACAGAAATGCATTGACATACGGAAGGGGCTACAGGGTTTCTGTGACCAGCTGTGGCCTCAATCTTCGTCGTCAACTTAGTGAGATTTAGAATGATCATGGAAGTAAACCTCTGGACACGTCTGTGAGGGAGTCTCTAGACTAGGTTCACCGAGGGGGAGGACCACCCTAACTGTGGGCAGCACCATTTCATGGGATGGAATTCCAGGCCGGATAACAAGGAGATCCAAGCTAAGCGTGGGTACCCGTGTCTTTCTGCTTCCTGACTGTGGATGCACCGTGAGCAGCTGCCTTGCAGTCCTGCAGGCATGCCTTGCCCACTGTGATGGACGGAACCCTTGAGCTGTGAGCCAGGATAAATCCTCCCTTCCTTCTGTTGTTTTTGTTAAGTGTCTTGTCCCAGCAGGAGAGAAAGTACCTCATACACCAGCCTAAGCGCGGTTACTGTTAGACTCTGTGTCTGTCTGGTCCAGTGGGCTCAGTGTAGGTATGCAGTTCAAATCCATGGCCTCCTAAAAAATGATTAGGCAAAAGAGGGTGGCTTTATGCTACCAAAAAGCACACAGAGAGCTAAAAAGAGTGAGTGCCATGAAAGGCAAAAATGATTAAAAATAAGTGGCTATGGTTATTAATATCCATAGCAACATGGGGGTGGGGCTCGAGCATTAGTTTAGAGCACACAGACCTTCAAGTGGTTTCCAGTGGATGGGTCAGTGCGTGTAGAATTTGTGATGAGCATGTTCCAGTTTCCAAATCCTTGCTCTTGACCTGACATAGGATTCTATTGCCTTGTGATGTTGCCTAGGTACAGAGAGTTTTATTTTATTTTTTTATTGGTACTGGGATTATTGCAGCAGCCATCTCACTGGCTTCAGGCTCACTTCTTAATTCATTCACCCTCATTGCCATTGCCAGAAAAATCATTTTAAAGTTCAAACCAATTCCACTTAAGATCTCTTAAGAGCATTCCCTTCCAAACAGAAAAAAGTCCTTAGTGTTCCAGAGAGCTCATGTCTTAGAGGTGTCCTTGTTGTTTCTCATTTTCTGAACGTGAAGTTGGAGTGTTGGAATCATTCGCACATCCCTACCTGTTAAAGCGGAAGCTTCCAATCCCCGGGGGACGGGGTGTGCATCGTGGTGACCAAGACGACCTCAGGGGTGCTTAGTCAGGGTGCCAGGCAGCCCTGATGTACACCATGATTTTTCTTTTTTAAAAAAATGTTTATATTTATTTATTTTCAGAGAGAGAGAGAGAGAGAGAGAGAGAGAGAGAGAGAGAGAGACAGAGACAGAGAGAGAGACAGAGAGAGAGACAGAGACAGAGACAGAATTGGCCCAGGGCCTCAGCCACTGCAACCCAACGCCAGACGCATGCGCCACCTAGTGGGCATGTGCGACCTTGTGCTTGCCTCACCTTTGTGCCTCTGGCTTACGTGGCATCTGGAGAGTCCAACATGGGTCCTTTGGCTTGGCAGGCAAGCCCCTTAACCACTAAGCCATCTCTCTAGCTCCCTGTTTTTTAATTTTTTTCCTGTTAGACTATTTAAGTTGTTCTTACTTCTGGTCATATATTTTAGGTTTGTTTTTCGAGGTAGGGTCTCACTCTAGCTCAGGCTGACCTGGAATTCTCTATGTAGTCTCAGGCTGGTCTCAAACTCGCAGTGATCCTCCTACTTCTGCCTCTCGAGTGCTGGGATTAAAGGTGTGCGCCACCATGTCCAGCAGAGCTGGTCGCATATTTTCAATATATATCCAGAAAAGCTTACCAGTTCAAAATAGGGCACTTTGCTGGGGCGTGGTGGCGCACGTCTTTAATCCCAGCACTCAGGAGGCAGAGGTAGGAGGATCACCATGAGTTCGAGGCCACCCTGAGACTACATAGCGAATTCCAGGTCAGCCTGGACTAGAGTGAAACCCTACCTCAAGGAAAAAAAAAAAAAAAATAGGGCACTTTAAGAGTCCCACACTGAAAGGCAACAAGCTTATAAAGAACAACAAAGAACATTCTCCTGTTCTCAGGATGATGTCAGCAGATCTAGAAGCTTCACTTGGGCAACTGCATTTCTTCGACAGCACCGCAAGGTATCTTGGGTACTTCACAAAGCAGTGATACAGGTAGTTGTATGTCTGGCTTATTGGTCATGAAGACTTTACACTGTTGCCACGTGTTCCTGCTGGGAAGAGCGGGTAGGAGGAGCTGGAAACCCTCAATCCATCATTTAGCAACAAGCAGGAGACCTTCGAAAACAGACCAGTTGGTTATTTTTTATTTTTAAAGGCAAAGTCAAGCATTCCAGTATTAGGTCAGGAAAACAGTTTTAATCTATTTTTTGCTCTTGTAAAATGCAGTCAAAATCATGCTATATTAGGTGTGTTTAATCTCAGAACACACCTACAGTGCCAGCTGCTAATGTTCAGCGCAGTGGTTAAGAAAGCATCCCTTTCCTTACATGGGGAGCTAAAACAAATTTATTTAGTAATAAGCTTATCCAGCCTATTAAAGAGAACAAAATTGTATATTAAAATAAATGTTATTGAAAATTATTTTACAAAGTAGAATACAATCTGTTACGTTACAATCTAAAAGTGTCATAAACTGGAAACAATCTCTTCATCATATGCCATACGTAAAGAACAAGTGTCGAGGCTCATTCAGGACCCATGAATGGACTTTGGTGTCAGATTTAGATCTATCAGTGTGATACGCCGACACCTCTGAAACTTGGCTCAAATTCTGCTATTCACCACCAGTGCACACTACCGTCGGGCTGTGCCAAACTGTCGGAAGATCCCCTGACCATGTCCTCAATGACTGGGGATGCTAAGGTGCTTCCGTCAGCCTGGAACGGCCTTTCTTTCTTTCTTTCTTTCTTTTTTTTGAGGTAGGGTTTCACTGTAGCCCAGGCTGACCTGGCATTCACTATGTAGTCCCAGACGAGCCTCATGGCAAACCTCCTACTTCTGCTTGCCAAGCGCTGGGACTAAAGGCGTGTGCCACCATGCCCGGCTTTGGAATGGCCTTTTGTGATCCTCATTTTTGGACTAAAACGTTTTTTTTTTTTTAAATTTTTTAAAAATTTTCACTTATTTATTTCAGAGCAACAGACAGAGAAAAAGGCATAACCTCTAAGCCATCTTTCCAGCCCTTTTAAATATATATATATTTTTTAAATTTTTATTTTTTAAAATTTATTTGCTAAAGCATTTTGACTGACCTGTTGACATCAATTTCTGAGTTCTCAAGCCCTCCTCCCCTTTCCATTCCATGTAGATATCAGGTTTTCTAATTGGTTGATTACTTCTCTGTTTCTCCCATCAAATTGTGGATTCTTTGCCATGGAGTTTTGTCTTATGTGTAGTCCCTTAACACAGTCCCTGGAACAAAAATCTTTCTCCCAATCAATTTTGAAAATGATGCTACCCATTTAAAATAGGTTTAATTATATTGAATATGTTCTAATTGAAGTATCAGAACAGCATGAAGTATGTTTTAGAAAAGACAACTATGTCACATGACTAAATTAGAAATACTGATGCTGAAAAGGATGTCATTCCAGATCGCCATAGGTGTCCTGCAAAGCAGGGCACTAAGGCAACCTGGAGAGATGGCTGGCTTTAGTAGGCTAGCTGGACACAGAACTGGCCATGTTTCCCCTGAGCTCAGCTGCGCCACCTTGACAGGTAGAATTTGGGTTGGTCCTTCTATCCCCATACAGACCTCTGGTTACCTTTGGAGAGGGTCTTATTGCTAGACTTTGTGAAATCAAGGCGTATAAAGACACACAGAGGCAGGCTATTACCTTAAGTTGCTGCCTCAGACCTCACAAGGGAAAAGGCCCTTGGAGAAATGATTCCTAAACACGAGCTCAAGAGTTACAGATCCCAAGAAAAGCAGGAGTGAAAGGCATGACTTCTGGAAGCTCCTTCGAATGACTTAGGGCTGGGCCCTGCTGGCCATCCCCTCTTCCACCCCCTGACATCGGAGGAACATCTTGTATCTAACCAAATATTCTGTGGAGTTGCTCCAAACTTTTTAGAAACCTGCTTAAGTAAAACTCAAGGTACTAGGATAGAAAGAACATATGTGTTTTTAATTGTATCCCTTTTCATTTCTGATCGAAAGAGCTGCGGCATGTTCCATCAATGCTAAGGCTTCTCTGAAGGAAAGGACTAGGGCTGGCGATGTAGCTCAGTGGTAGAGTGCCTGCCTCACATGTTTGAGGCTGTGGGTTCAATTCCCCAGAATGACCAATAAATAAACACATAAATAAAAACAATTTTAGGAAAAGAGTTGCACATTAAGATAGGTTGCCCCAAATGCCTTCTGAGAGAATTTAATTATTTAACTCAGCTGTAGGTAATTTGGCTGAAAGCAATTTGAACAAATGTAATTTGGCCAATAAGAGAGTTTGGTTCAAAAATATTGTTTTTTCAGGAATTGATTTTTCATTTGTTAATCATTTTGGCAGACAATCAGGCAGGTTTTACAGCCCTTAATGAATTTAGTTGGCACTTTTTCTCTCCCCTGTCTCTTTAAAATGCAGCCAGTTTTTTTCCTTCTGCTTTTGATATTTTAAGATTGAAATTAGTTTTCAAGAAGTCATTCCAGCTCCATACAGTGTATGGTAATGAATAATTGGAGACATCCTAAATGCTCAGTGAAAGAGAATTAGCTGAAACAAGTCCATGACGAGTAATAGGTAGATTGTTTAAATTAATTACAGTATGTTTGCTGTAATATGAAAGAAATATGAAAATCCTTGGCTATCTCCCTAAAATAGCTTATTATTATTATTATTATTATTATTATTTTGTTCATTTACTTGAGAGTGACAGAGAGAGAAAGAGGCAGAGAGAGACAGAGAGAGAGAGAGAGAGAGAGAGAGAGAATGGGCACGCCAGGGCCTCCAGCCATTGCAAACGAACTCCAGATGCGTGCGCCCCCTTGTGCATATGGCTAATGTGGGTCCTGGGGAATCAAGCCTCGAACTGGGCTTCTTAGACCTCACAGGCAAATGCTTAACCACTAAGCCATCTCTCCAGCACAGCTTTTTTGTTTTTTTAAAAAGTATGAGACAGAGTCTTATTGGCTTCAAATTTGTGACCCTCCAAACTCAGCCTTCTGAGTCCTGAGATTATAGGTGTGTACCATCACACCTGGCTTCTGAATTAGCTATTCATCAAGATGCAGACATAATGGTTGCAGAGGGGTAACCACTCTTACAGAGAGGCAGCTGTACTCATACAAAATCCTGGCAATGTGTACCTTAATGGTTCTTTCTGATGGATGGGCATATGAGAGTTCTTTGTGGATTACCTTGTCTATTTTTTTTTTCCTGTTAATCCAGATCTGTTGCGTTATAAATAAGGGAAATAAGTTGAGGGCCGGGGAGATTGCACAGTAGGAAAAGTACTTGTCTCCCAAGCACGAAGACTTGAGTTTGATTCCCAGGGTCAGCAACAGTGCTGGGCATGGTGGCTTGTGTCTATAATGTCTGCACTGGAAAGGAAGAGACCGGTGGATCCCTGGGGCTCACGACCAGCCAGTCTAGCCCTAGTCTGTGAGCTCCAGGCCAGTGAGAAAGCCTATCTTAAAAATAAGTGGATGAGGCTGGAGAGATGGCTTAGCGGTTAAGCACTTGCTTGTGAAGCCTAAGGACCCCGGATCGAGGCTTGATTCCCAGGACCCACGTTAGCCAGATGCACAAGGGGGCGCACGCAGTCTGGAGTTCGTTTGCAGTGGCTGGAAGCCCTGGCGTGCCCATTGTCTCTCTCTCTCTCTCTATCTGCCTCTTTCTCTCTCTGTATGTCACTCTCAAATAAATAAATAAAAATAAAAAAAATTAACAAAAAATAAGTGGATGACATTTTTTTGAAGATGACACCAAATAGTGTCCTCTTGCCTCCACATGAATGTGAGAGCACGCACAGACACCCACATACTTGCACACACACACACCACACACACACGTGCCCCCATACATAAAACATATATACATGCACACATACCCCTCCCCCCCACAAAAGAATTTGAGAAACTTCTGTAGTGTGATAGTATAAAAGAGAACGAGCTGGAATTTTCCTGCTTTCTGGAAGCAATAGAGACTGCCGGTCGCCTGCCTCACTCTCTTATTCTTGGAGGCAGCAATGTGCAGCTCAGCGGCTTCCAGCCTCCCTTAGCTGCAGCGGGGGGGGGGGGGGCTTGGAGCTGGTTTCCGACCTCTGCCAGAGGATGATGTGGTCCTTCCAGATCTCCCCTCTTCAGTCCTGCTCTTGGATATGGTGTCTGGTGGTCCAACCACAAAGGCCTGGAAGAACTGGCTGGAAGAGAACCAAGCATAAGAAACAAACAATAGCAGCCCCCTTTCTTTACAAAAACACACTAAGATCCAGAGACTGCAGAATCACTTCCCAAATCATAAGAATGGCTAATAGGTTGGAGATAGTTCTGTGACAGGTTGAAGACAGGGGCCAAGTGAATTTTTTTTTTTTCTTATACTGGTTGGAACTGAGAACTTTATTGCTCAAAACAAAACCACTTGTTTCCCAACTCCAGGGCTCTCCACCCTTAGGGGAGAGAAGAGGTTGTTTCGGCTCACAGTTTTGAGGGAGAGCTTCACGATGGCGGGGAAAGCATGTCAGAGCAGACTGGCGAAGTGTTGCATCTTGTCACATCAGTTGGAAGGTAGCAGCAAGAGTGAGTTGGCCAGGTATCACATCTCACAGCAGCAGGAAGGAAATAGACTAAGTATGGGGCTTGGGACTGGACTATTCTATCCCAAAGCCCATCTCCCAGCAAAGCTTCACCTCCCAAAGGTCCTATAACTTCACCAAATTGTCACCAGCTAGGGATCAAGTATTCAAAACACATGAGCCTATAGGGGGAGCACTTCATTCAAAGCCACCGCAAGAAGGTACTGGAAGTTTAGAAGTCATTTATTTTTATTTATTTGAGAGAGAGACAGAGATAATGGGCACACTGAGCCTCTAGCCACTGCAAATGAACTACAGACGCAGGTGCCACCTTGTGCATCTGGCTTACGTGGATACTGAGGAATCAAACCTGGGTCCTTAGGCTGCGCAGGCAAGCGGTTTAACTGCTAAGCCATCTCTCCAGCCCCAGAACTCTTTCAGGTTCACGTTTTCATGTAGGCTTTCTCGTTGCTAGACCAACTACCTTCCTTCCACACAAGTAAAATTGCCATACTGTTTCATTCCCGAGATATATAATTCTCCCGATGGCTTGATGGGATCTTGCAACGAGGTGGCAGCATAGTGCAGGTATGGAAGAAAGTTTTAGGAGGAGCTCTGTGGTATGTCATTGTGTTAGGCACCGTTTAGGAGTCACTCCCTCTCACCTATCCCCAGGACCTTGAGCTACTATGGGAAACATTTTCTCAAGAACTCCGATTAACGTGTGAAGAGCATGAGCTCCATGGCTTCCTGCCCTTGCGAACTCCCATCATTCTCGGGTGATCCTTACTGGTGAAAAGCCATAGCTCTGCTGTGAGATCTATGTCGTGTCCAGCACAAGCCCTGGGCCATGAACCTTTCCACCACCGGGGGAGGAACCTGCAGACACAGGCTCGCTTTCCGTCTGCAAGGAGAGGCTGCGAGGTGCTGCCTCGGGCCTTTGAGATGGCCTGGTTAGCCGCTCTTGACACCAACCCTCCTGCCTTTTCCTGCCTCGCCCACTTTCCTGTACTCCTCCTCCTCTGGGATTGCGCTCCTTAATAAGGAGTAGCGCATAAGCTTTTGCCTAGGGCTCTGCTTCTGGGGAGCTCAGGTTGGGCCAGCTACGAAAACCTGCCTTGCATTTTCAAAGTAGGAAATTGTAGTAGGTTTGGGGCCAGATTTGCCTTTCAAATCAGCTTGAATGTTGTGAGTGTGAGCGCTGAAGATCTGGCAGCTGGAGACAGTGAGCAGGCTGCATGTGTGCTTTGCATCTGTCTTACAAGCGCCTGCTTATGTGCTGGGAGCAAGTGGAGAGAAATTCTCTCACACCTCAACCCCAGAGGACCACCAGGGCTGCCATCCCAGGGATCCTTTCCCAGGGGGGAAATGATTCTCTGCTTTGCAAGGGGAATTGTGTTGAAATGACAGCCACTGGGGAAACAAAATTACTCAAGATATTGTTGCTATAGTCACTGCGGAGACATACACGGAGCTTAACAAGCTTCTCCAACAAAGAAAGATGACTTAAGCTTCAGAGACTGAAATACAGCTTCCATGGTGAACCTGACAATCAGCGCCAGAGTGAAGGAGACAGACGCTGAAGAGACTCAACGCTTACCAAAGCAGAGATCCAGGGGCTTCTAAGAGTCCATCACTGAAGTAGACTTAAAACTCACTCACCATGGCTCAGGGAATTTTGAGGAAGAGAGGGCAGAAAGATTGTAAGAGCCACGGGGTGGGACATCATGCACAGAGGCACTGCCTTCCCCCAACAACTGACTGCTGCTCCCACAACGCATAACTCACAACCCCACGGGGAATACCTACATACCCGCTAGGAGGGCCCCCAGCCATAGGGGGACAGGGAAGAGGGAAAGGATGGTACCTACTCATGATGCATCCATACCAGGTATGTCCATAATTAAGAAATAAAGAACAAATGGGGATAAAAGCAAAGTATACATTTTGAAAGAGAACTATCTTCTAGCTATAGAATGCCTGCACCTTTGACTAAAACCTGCACACTTCCTGATGGCCATAGCAAAACTTGGTACAATGAGGTTACTATGATCTGAACGTTTGTTCACTCCAAATCTCATGTGAAACTTAATTGCCATGGTGTAGCAGACACATTCAGGATGGCTGAGATGAACTTCCAGACCAGGCACAGTTATGGAGGAAGGGATTTATTGAAGCTTACAGATCCAGGGGAAGTTCCATAATGGCAGAAGAAGCTGGCCTGCCTTCACAGGTCCAAGCAGAGAGAGAGAGAAAAGAAGCACAAGCCTAAAAGCCAAAAGCCACACAGCCCAGCACACTTCAGGAACTCCAGCTAGGCACACTTTGCATATCTTTAGATTGAAATCTCAACCCCCCCCCCCACCACACCTTAAGATCCTCCCAGTGACGTTGCCTCCAGCCAGGTGGCTGGGATATGAACTACAAACTAACAAAACACTGAACATATTGGAGTCCATCTTTTCAAACTACCACACACGGTAACAGCTTAATGTGCTGGGAGCTTTTTGAGGTCATTAAGTGCGAGCTCTACCTTCACAGGCAAGAGTGATGTCATTGGCTCTCATCCTGTCACCTTTGGCTGTGAGAAATGTGCAATAAGGTCCTTGGCAGGTCCAGGTCTTGATATTGGACTTCTCAGTGCTATAAGACAATGTATCTATTTGGTCTAATTCTCTGGTCTCAGCTATTCTGGTCATAGAGGTGAGATGGACAGGGTCAGTAGTCTACGGTAGGATTGAGCTGCTAAACTCCAGGTTGATACTTAGGATGGTGCCCAACCAACTCCTTTTCCATCACGCAATGACACATCCTGTATGACAGGGAGGCAAGGTCGTCTTCTATCCACCAAGCTTTCCCTTCATCCCACTAATAAGCCATTTGCAACTAGGCTGAAGGAAACGGAGTAGAATCATGGTAACCCTCATCTCAAAGTAATTTGCCTAGAATGTGTGCAGAGGAGAATGGGAGAGCATCTGTCTTAGTAAAGCCAATGAACATCTGTGTCCTTGGTGGTGGTGGTAGGGTGGGGGTCGTCGAGGGAAACGTGTGACCAAAAGCAGCTCATGGTAGGAAAAGGGTTTAGTTCAGGTTACAGTTCCAGGTGGTAGAGTCCCTCCTGGTGAGGAAAAGCATGGCAGGAGGGAGGAGCTGGTGTCACAGTGGAGAACAGAAAGTGGACAGCAATGAATGCTGGTGCTCAGCCTGCTCTCTTTTTTATACAGCCCAGGACCCCAACCCATAGGATGGTGTCACTGATAGTTAAGGTAGGTCTTCTCATCTAATCAAGGTAATCCCTCATGGGCACACCTGGAGACTAACCTAGGTAATCTCTGGTGTGGAGGTGGTGTGTGTGTGTGTGTGTGTGTGTGTGTGTGTGTGTGGTATTTGCCTGGGGTACTGTCTGAGGAGTTGCTGCTCAGGAGGAGATCAGCATCTGATATACACCTAGGTTGCAGGGAGCTTGATTGGACTTGTGTCTGCCTCAGCAGACATGGAGCTTGGCATTTTCATGCAGGTTTCTGGTGCGATGTCACAGGAGGTGCACCAAGGCTGTGAAAAGTTGCCAAAGAACCAATTTTCCAAAGGCTGGTGGTGCTTGAATGCTGTCACTGCTTGGTGCGAGCAGTCCTCCTGGAGGTCCTGGGACGGGAAACCTGGAGGGAGGCCATCTGTAGCCATGAACCAGTTAGCAGCCCATGGCTCAGCTCTCAGGGTCCTTCCCTCTTTGTACATACCAGGGCCTTCCACACATCTGATTGCTTAGCTAAGGATGGCAGTTGATCTTACTAGGCTGTCTGTGATGTTCTACTCAGGCAAAACTCTGAAAGGCCCATAGATGCTTGTACCTCTGTGGTGGTTTGAATATAAAATATCCCCCATATCCTCATGTGTTTGAATACTTGATCCCCAGTTGGTGGCCCTGTTTAGGAAGTTTGTGGAGCCTTTGGGAGGTGGAGCCTTGCTGGAGGAAGTATGTCATGAGGGGCAGGCCTTGTGGTATTACAGCTCAACCCCACTGGTGAGGGTTTTTTTTCTCTCTCCTTCCTCCCTAATAATGCGATGAGGTGTTGCCAGCTGTCTGCTCATGCCATACTTTGAGGCTGTGATGAAAGTGTCCCTCAAAACAGTAGGCCAAAAATACAGCCTTTCCTTCCATAAGCTGTTTCTGGTCAGGTGTTTTGTCTCAGCAATGAGAAAGTCACTGACACACCCTCTGAGGGGATGGTGCAGGTTGTGCTCAAGTTCTAGGAGGAGGGAAATGACCACAGCGAGGGTGAACAATGAAACAATTCAACTGTTTCACCATTCTGTAGAGGCCTTCCCCAGCCCGGATGATCTAGATGGCTCCTGCATCAGAAGGAACCACACAGCAAAGCTCCTAATGCTGGGGCCTGTTTTCACAGCCAGAGTCTCCAGCCAGTGTACTGTGGAGGGCAATGCAGAGAGCGCAGGGTCATCCAAATGACTGACCCAGACCACAGACTCTGGGAACAAAGAATGGAGAAGGGCAATGTAGGGAGTCATCCCAAATCAGAGCATTTTTTTTCCCCAGAACCTCCCGCTTACAAAAATGCAGGACAACACAGACATGTAGAAATGTTAAGTGATCAAAGCCAAACCGCCTCCTAGTGACACCAAAATGTCCTCCTTGCTTGTTGCCAAGTGACTGCCCTGTTCTTTCTTCTTGTCTGTGATGGCTCTTGCCCCTCCTTAGAGCGGATAGAGAGATTCCCAGGAGATGGCGGTCAGCCCTTTGCTCTGATTCCCCACCCCCCTCGTTTGCAAGCTTATTTCTCAAAGAGCCTCTGCTTCAGATGTGGACTTTTGGGTTCCCTGATGTCCATGTCCACTCCTGCCTCTAGAGCTTTCCACATGGCTGCTCCTGTCACCTCAGTGTCACCCACAGACCCACAAGCTCTTCTTCCAGCACTTGGTCTCCCTCACCCCCACATTAGTGTGGCCATCTTGTGGAAGCAGCTCCCTCCTTCCCTTCCCTTGTGTGCTGTTCCCATGTCTGTCACCCTGGCTGAATTCTTTGTCTAGTGTAATTTGTGCAGCTGTCCCAGTGTATGCACATTGGGCAGTTTATAAACCAGGGACATTTATTTGTTTTGAGATATTGTGGTTCTGGAGGCTGGCGAGTCCAAGATCAAGGGGCTATATTTGAGAATGGTTTTCCTCCTGCATCATAATATATAGCAGAGAGAGAGGAAAAGAGAGAGATATGAGCACACAGCCTTCAACTCTTTTACAAGTGCAATCAGTCCATTCATGAGGCCTCCACCCTCTTGATCTCTGTGAAGCCTCACCTCACTTCCCAACACTGTTGCACTGGGGAATTGGGAATTGGGAATTGAGTTCCTGCCTCTGTGTGTGTGTGTGTGTGTGTGTGTATTCAGATGCATCTGCCCTATGAATACATGTAAGAAGGTCAGAGGAAGACATAGCATGTTCTCCTCTACAGTTCTTCCACCTTACTTCCCTGAGACAGAGTGTCTTACTGAACGTGACGCACCTTGTCTTTTCCAGTTCGACTGGCTGACCAGTGGGTCCCAAGGATCTTCGGGAGTCTTGGGGTTGCAGTCAAGTGTGGCCATGCCTGGGATGGTATGTGGGTGCTGGGGATCAATTCAGATCCTAATACTGGCACAGCAAGTGCTCTTACCTGCTGAGCCATCTCCCTAGCCACCCAGCAGCTACTTTTCGGAGAGCGCATTTGGACCAACTGTCTCTATCATGCCACACCTGAGCTGCTATGTCCTGTGATCTAGCTGATGCATTCTTTTCCTCTCCAGCATATTCTGTACCTGACTTTTGGACACTCTTCCCCTGGCGTCTTTCACCGTGTCCTGTCAGCTCCCTTACACTGAGACTACCAACATCTACTTTCTCACGGCCCCAAATTGGAGCTTCTCCCTGTCTGGGAGTGGTGGGGGTGGGAGTGATAAGAGATGTGAGAGAGGGGCAGGACAGGCCTCCCTCCTTGATACCACTGTGAACAGGAGCAGGCCGTGGGCAGCCACCCAGCAGGCTCTGGTTTAGGCCGAGGTTTATACAATTCTAATTACAAGTGAGCACAGTGCCACCCCCTTAGCCAGGAGCTAAGCCACAAGCGCCTGTGCCTCTCACTAAGAGAAGCTGAAGAAAAATGAGCAGTTTCCCACACTTCCTCCCACAAGGTGGGATAAAAGAAGAATCGATTGGGTGACTCAGGGCTTCCTTTCCTCACTAGCAGGTCCGCCCTAGGATGCGAGTGTAGGTTCCAATAGTACCATGGACAGGGGGTCACCCAGGGACTGCTTTCTTCTCTGTCCTGGGAGTCCACTGTGTGGCTTGAGGGGTTCTTCTTACCGCAATGGATACCGAGGTCTCTGATCACCGTGTGTGTGTGTGTGTGTGTGTGTGTGTAAGCCCCATGGCTGTAGAGTGTTGAATCTTATACTACAGCTGTGTAGACCTTAGAAGACTTGAACAGAGGGTATGTGTAAATATAGAAGATATATTCAGATTTGATATGAGACTTCCAAAAATTCTGCAGGTTGTATCATCCTTGCCATAGCATGTCCTTCCTTCCTCCGTTCCTTCTTCCCTCCCTCGTTCCCTTCCTTCTTCACTCCCTCCCCCCTTCCTTTCCCTGTACTTTCAGCATTGTAAAATCATTCTGATAAAATCTTCCATTGTAGCCATGCTCCACTCCGCTGTTCCGGCAGCATTCAGTACATCGACACCGAACAAATTTCACCACCATCCATCTCTGGAACCTTCCTGTCTCCCAGACTGAAACTCTGTGCTCATCTAACCCTGACACCCCATCGTCCCTCCTCCTCACCTATGGGATCACTCTTCTACTTATGACTCTATAAATTTTCCTTTTGTTTCATGCTAATTTCAGTTAATATCATGTCTTCAATTTCACCCATGCCGTAATGTGTCAGAATTCCATTTCTTTTATAAAATTTAAAAATTTTATATTTTTAAAGAAATTATTTATTTCATGTGTGTGGGAGGACATGCATACATGTTTGTGGGGGAGGGGAGCATGCCACAGTGCACATGTGGAGGCTAGAGGGTGACTTTCATGTTGGACCTTGCCTTCACCTTGTTTGGGCCAGGCCTCTCATTAGTGTCTATGGCTCCACTGACCAGCTTCTGGGGAATTCTCCTATCCCCACCTCCCTTCTCACCCTAGGTGCACTGAGATTAAAGCCGTCCACCACTGCTTCTGGCTTTTATATGAGGTCTGGGCATCTGAAATCAGGTAGTCAGAGTTGTGAGGCAAGTACTGAGCCATCTCCTAGCCCCCTTCCATCCCTTTGTGTAACCCAATAACATTCTGTTTTATACATACACCACGTTTTGTTCATGCTTTCATCTCTCGGTGAGGTCATCTGGAGGGTTCTACCTTTTGGCAGCTGTGAATAATGCTGTCACGGACATGGCTGTACATGTATCTAGATCTCTAATTTTTGGAATAGGCTTTTAAAGGATGAAAATTGTTAAGGACAATAAATCAAAACCCAGAATTATGCAAAAGCGATTAGTAGATGTCCCTTAAGTAAAGTGCTGGGTGTTGTGTAATTAAACAGAATCCCCCACCCCTGAACACTGATGATCTGATTTTTCTGGTCATGGGAAATTTTGAGTTCCACATTTTGATTGGTTCAGTTATTTTCCAGCCTATGCGGGCAGAGATTGGCGTGTAGAAAACAGACAGCATCATCAGTGATTCTGCCCAGGAGAAAGTCAACTCAAGGTTACACAGCCAGTGCCTTGTGAGGTGTCTTTAGCAGAGGCCGAGGAAGAGAGGAAATCTGTGTAATTTTGACGGGGACAATTTTGCTTCTGGCTTCCTTGTGCTCTGCTTCCCAAAGAGTCACAGCAGTCTTTGCTCTGTGGCCTTGCTTGTCACTTCACTTACTGGATACCTTTTTCTTATTCTTCTTCTTCTTTTTTTTAATTTCAGCAGCATCTTTATTGCAACTAAGACCCTGTAGTAAAATGCAACAGAATGAATGTTTCACTTTACGCGATTAAAAGCCATGTAGCTGGAAATGAGAAAACCCCTAAGCGTACTGGATGGAGTGACATGCAAACTGTTTATACAAGTCAGTGCTTAAAACAGGCACTTTTTGCTCAAAAATCAAAGAACTGAATTCCAATTTTTGCCAAAAACTATATAAATTTAGTTTTTTGTTTGTTTGTTTGTTTTCTCGAGGTAAGGTCTTGCTCTAGCCCAGGCTGACCTGGAATTCACTATGTCATCTCAGGGTGGCTTCGAACTCAAGGCGATCCTCCTACCTCTGCCTCCTGAGTGCTGGGATTAAAGGCGTGCGCCACCACGCCCGGCCAAAAACTATATAAATTTGGGTTGCTATTGCTGGGGGCCCCAGTCAATTCTGTGGATACACAGGAATGTTACATGGATACCTTCCTTAAACTGTCCTTGCCTAGGCCAGGACTGACCCCAGACAAAGCAGCAAGAACCCTTGTTTTGGGGCCTGATGACAGAGCCTCAAACGCCCTGCACCAGGTTCTTGTCTGATCCTTCAGGAGACCCATGCTCCTTCTGTCTGCACACTCCCATTTCAGTCCTCCTACCTGACCCATGCGGCTTTGGATAAAGTTATTTCAGGCTTTATACATCACTGAAGAAACTTGTTGAGTATTAAGCACCTGTAATTCCAGCCCGTGCTTTTGTTCTAAAGGCTCACGATCCAGCGCTTGGCTAGGGGAGTGTGGTGGTTTGAATTGAATAGATGGCCCCCAATATATTCAGTTGTTTATTTGTTTGTAGTTTGCATCTTTAGCCACCTGGCTGGAGGCAGTGTCACTGGATCTTAAGGTGTGGTGGTGGGTTTTCAGATTTCAATCTAAAGATATGCAAAGTGTGCCTAGCTGGAGTTCCTGAAGTGTGCTGTGGCTTTTGGCTTTAGGCTGGTGCTTCTCTCTCTCTCTGCTTGGTTCTGTGAAGGCAGGCCAGCTTCTTCTGCTATTATGGAACTTCCCCTGGATCTGTAAGCGTCAATAAATATCCCTTCCTCCATAACTGTGCCTGGTCTGGAAGTTCATCTCAGCGAACCTGAAGCTGTCTGCTACAGGGAGTATGTGTTCATGCATGTGAGTGTTGGCAAACCCACGTCATGGTGCACACGTGGACAACCTCCGGTGTTGGTCCTCACCTGCCACCTTGTTTGAGGCAGGGTCTCTTGTTTGCTGTGCTAGCTGGCCCATGAGCTTTGGGGCATTTTCCTGTCTCCATCTCCTATCTCATCACCGGAGTGCTGGAATTACAGACGCTTGTACTGAGCTTTATGTAGGTGCCCTCAGGTCTTCGCTCTTGCAAAGCAGGGTCTTTTATCCGCTGAGCCATCTCCCCAGCCCTGGGTTTTCCATCCAGCAGCGCTTCCTCCTTGGGGAAAATGACCCTATCGCTCCTAAATGTGTATGTTTCCCTACTCAGCCAGGAGGATGCGGTCTATTCCTCCCGAGTGGTAACGGTCCACTCCCAGAACCCCCTTCCCCGCCTTTGCATCTCCATCCGTCCTGATGGAGGTTGACGACTGGCCCGCTCCCTTCCCTGTGCTCCTAAGAGGACCAGAAGGAGGAAGTGAGCCACAAACTTACTTTCCGGGTGGTACAAGTGTGGCATCAGAACCTGAGCTCTTCATTCCCTTCTATATTCTACTTACCTCTCTGCCCTCACCCAAATCCTGACACCCACCAGCGCTTCCTGGGGGAGTAGGCAGCATTGCCAGCGTAGAACCTTCCCTTCCCATGCAATTGCCCTCCCTCAGTAGAGCTCTGATCTCAACTCAGGCAGTTTTCATGCGTCCCTCCCTATTCCCTTTAGCCCCAACCCTTCTCTTAACTCACTGTTAAAAGAAACAAATGTATTTAAATTGTAGACAAATTGTTTAACCAGCACTAAAGAAAGAAACCCAGATGTTTCTGGTCTACCAACATAATCAAGGTTTTTTTTGGTTTTTTATTTTCCACCTTCATAAATTTGCCAAGCTAACTCAAAACTTAAAAGACAGGTGATGGTCATTTCTAGAACGGCTGAACCAGGCAGTGTAATAGCTGTCTTTGGGTTTTAGAAATGAAAAGAATTCGTACTTCAGTTCTTCCGAGCGATAATTCCAAAGGGGACAGACAGCTCGCTCTGTTTCTGGAGCGCCAGGGGAGACAGGGCAGAGCGCATGCGCAATACCTCTCTGAGGCTCTGATGCGGGTCTCCACCCAGTCATCCCGTTCAAAAACCCCCCAGGGGCTTTGTGGAATCCCAGAGTTGGGAGCTGTTGGAGAGCTTGAAAACATCAACCAGGGCTGCGAATTTTATAACACGGATCATTCTTTTTGACCATGGAAAAGGTGGAAGGCTGTTCTTGCGGATCTTCGGTAATTCCTCCAGCACTGTCTACGTTTAGGGAAGAGTCTGCCCTCTTCTTCCTCTTTCACACACAGAATCTCTCTTTGGCTGTAGGAGAGGAAGGTCGTTGAACACTGGGCACAATTCCTTCTTCCCTCTTCCTTTCCCTTCCAAACAAAGGAAATTGGCCATACCATATCTTGCTAGTCCCTGGAAAAAATAATGATGTGTTTTGAGAGCTTGGAAACTTTAGACTGAGATGGTTAAGGTTGAAGCCATAGGACGATGGTGAGTAATGCTCCAGATGCCGCCTCCCCTGAGCCGCGCAGGGCACGGAGCCCGCATCCTAGCATGCTCACCACCACCGGAAAGTCGTCAGGGTTCAGGAGGTAACTGTCCTCATCTCCCATAGTACTTGTAAACTCCCTGAGGGTAGCGGCTCTGGCTGTCAGAGCAGCAGTGGCAGTTAAAATCATGGTGTACATCACAGAGCAGGCAGCCAATTAATTAAACAAATATTTTATTTATTTATTTATTTATTAGAGCGAGAGAGGGAGGGAGGGAGGGAGAGAGAGAGGAAGAGGCAGATAGAGAGTGGGCACACTAAGGCCTCCAGCCATGGCAAACGAAGTCCAGATGCATGTGCCACCCTTGTGCATCTGGCTAAGGTGGGTCCTGGGGAATCGAACCAGGGTCCTTAGGCTTTGCAGGCAAATGCCTTAACCGCCAAGCCATATCTCCAGCTCTTAATTTTGATGAAATGAATGAATGTATGAATGAGTTACGTTCCAAGAATGAATAATGCGAGTCAGTCAAGAAAGTAAGCTGAGGTGTTTCAGGTCTTTCCTTTAGCAGTACCTCTGCTCAAAGCACCTTGGGCTATTTATTGGCCTAGGCAGTGCATTAGGCACTGTGGATAAGGCAGTGAGAAAGACCAACGTGACTCAGCATGCTCTGAGCTGAGAGACTGGAGGAAATGCAAGCAAAGAAAACAAGTCATTTTCGAGGATTTTTGTTTTATCCAGACACATGGACCACTTTGTGCATCTGGCTTTAAATGGGTGCTGGGGAATTGAACCCAGGCCAGCAGGTTTTGCAAGCAAGTGCCTTTAGCCACTGAGCAATCCCCGCAGCCCCCTACAAATCATTTTAGTGTACTGCATTTTGAAATGTAAATATTTATTTTTTCCTTTGTTTTGGGGAAAAAATAAGTATTACTTGAAGGCTGCTGGTTATATCTTGACAAGTTCTTTTGGAAAGAAATCTAGAACTTTCCAAGGAGCATATAAATAAGAGAGAGTTATCCCTGCAAATATGAGAATCCCGATTATGTAACTGTAACCACATTAGGATTTGGTTTTCTTCACACAACAAACAGAGACTGGTGGGGAATTTCAAGGCTGGTGCAGTAGCCTCATGATGTTGTCAGAGTTTCCAGAACTTTCTAACCCTTGCTCTGCCATCCCAGGTATCATGGCTGCATAGTAGCTGTTCTACTTCAGGGCTCCCTGCTCTCTTTTCACTTATTTTTTGAATATTTTATTAATCTATTTGAGAGAGAAAGAGGGAAGGAGGGAAAGAGGAGAGAGAGAGAATGAGCATACCAGGGTCTCTAGCCTCTGCAAACAAACTCCAGATGCGTGTGCCACCTTGTACATCTGGTTTTATGTGGGTCCTGGGGAATCAAACCTGGGTCCTTTCGCTTTGCAGGCAAGTGCCTTCACCACTAAGCCATCTCTCCAGCCCTATGCTCTTGTCATGTATTTAAGAAGGAAGTAACAAGGAGGGAAACCCAAGTCTCTCTGGAAGTCATCACGAAACATTTTCTAAAATGGTGTGTATGCATCATCAGATGCAAGGGGTCTGGGGGCAAAGACCCTTGTAACCTCTGGAAGCAGTTATACTGAGGTTTGGATTCATGCCAAAGCTACCTCATTGCAAAATCAGGTCTCCTTTTGTGAGGCAAAAGGAGAATAACCATTGCATGTGTAGCTAAGAATTCACAGTCTTCCCAGAGGACTGGCTCGCTCCTGAACTGGTCCCGACTGACTGTGCTGACTTCAGCTGACTAGAATGTGACTGGTCACATAGGAGAACACATCTTCAGAAGGCTGGTGTTTCAGCCACTGGTGACAAAGAACTCTCACCGACAAAATGAGGTGATTAATAATAAAGGGGACTGTTTTAAATATAGCCTGAAGCAAGGATTAAGGTGTGAACCTCATGGGGGGGGGGATACAAAGCAGGGAAAGTAACAGAAAAGTCGAAGTGAAGAGAAGGGCTAGAATGCAGGATTCAACCCTGGTCACAGTTTCCCTGTGTGTGTCCCCTCAGCATGCAGGGCTTCTCCCAGAAGGGTTGCAAGAGACTCGACACCCCAGAATAGCTACGAAGTGAAAGGAAGAGGGAAAAGTGACCTGTCTTGTTTCCCACAAACAAGGGAAGGAAGTTGTATAACTCGGGCACCAAAGCATGAAGTATAGTTCAATAGAAGTAAATTCTAATGTTCTGTTAGCATAGGAGGTTGACCATGGTTTACAGCAATTTATCATATTTTTTGTAAAGAACTCATAAATCAAGCTGGGTGTGACACAGCTGTTTGCCTCAGTACCTAGGAGATGGAGGCTGAAGGATCGTGAGTTTGAGGCTAGCCTGGTTACCTAACAAGACTCTCTCATTAAAATAACAACAAAAATCAAACAAATAATACCCCAAACAAACAAACCCACACTCAAACGAAAAGCAGAAATAAACAAAACCCCATAAGAAATGATCAATATGTAAGGAGACAGAAACAGTAGTTACCCAGATCTGATCACTGCATATTGTATACATGTCTTTAAATGATCACAATGTAGCCCATAAGCATGTATAATTAGTGGAAAAGAAAATGGGCTGAGGAGATACCTCAGTTGGTAAAATATTAGCTGCATAAGCATGAGGACCTGAGTTCAGATCCCAGGAACCCATGTAAAATGCCGAGCAATGGTAGCACACCCTTGTAACCCCAGCAATGGGGAGGCAGAGACAGGAGGACTCCAGGGGTTGTTGGCTAACTAGTGCAGCTGAGTTATTGAGCTCTGGGTTCAATGAGAGACCCTATCTCAAAGAATAAAGTAGAAAGCCATTAGGGAAGACACCCTAAGTTAACCATACGAACTCACATCTGCATGCATACCCACGTGTGCATCCACATATCTATGAACATACATACACACAGAAAAAGCACAGGTCTATAATTCCAGCACTTGGGAAATGGAATCAGAAGTTCGAGGTCATTCTTGGCTACCTTGTGAGTTTAAGGCCAGTTTGGGTTACATAAGATCCTGTCTCCAAAAAAAAAAAAAAAAAAAAAAAAAAGAGAGAGAGAGAGAGAGAGAGAGAGAGAGAAAGAGAGGGTAAAAATGAATAAAAAATAGGTTGTGTCTTAAACTGTAACATTGTGAATATCCTAAATACTATCATATAGAATTTAGATGTTTTTCTCCTTAAAAGCCATGGAGACTTAGTTGAGGGATTTTGGCACTCAGAGAATAGCAAATTAGTGGGTGGGGAGGAGGAGGTGGTAGGAATCCCATTGTGATGGGAGCTGCCCCTTAAGTAGGATGCCCACACCTTACCCAGTCAGAGAGGGCATGGTAAATTGGGGTGCATGCTTGGGTAGTGCATTTGGGGGCATAAGGTACAGAAAGGGAGATCAGGAGAACGAGGACATTTCTAGCTTACTGTTATCCAAGACATGACCATCCTGGTTCTCGGTGGGCCATTTTCATATTCTGTGAAGGCCATCCCAGACCCAGAGCACTTCTCTGCCCACAAAGAGCTACAACTGTCGCACTGATCTGGTGTTACAGCCCTGAGGTAATTTACTGTGTGTGCATGTGCACACATGTACACCCCTATGAGACAAAGAGACAGAAAAATGGGGGGGGGGGAGAGAAAGAGGGAGGAAGAATATGAATATCCTTGCTAGAAGGCTAGAAGCCAAACTAGAACTTTCCTATACTTCTGCTTACCTCCCTAACCACTGGTAATTCTGTGGTGCTTGCCTTCCTGTTAAGTGGATTGACAGACATTTGTGATGAGCTTCAATTTTTGGTTGAATACACTCCCTGAAGAGCTGTTTTCAGATCCTCTACTCCTGACCACGTACCTGCTGCTAGTTCTCGGCACAGTTAATTTCAGGGCTGCCTGCAGACTGTGCCATGGATATTTTATAATTGTTACAGGTATTTTCCTTTAAAAATCACTGGGGATGTTTCTCCTGTAGTAATTTACCCTTCTAGAAAGCCTTAAGCTGCTACCCACACAGCACATGAGTCACAACAGCATTTTATTCAGAGCTAGTGAAACCTTTAAAACTGTATTAGCAGAAGGATTAGCTCATGAGCAATTAAGGAGGATTGAATTCAGCTTGCAATTAAAAATGGCAAAAGTACTTCTTTAGGTAATTTTTCTTTACATCTTAAGTATATGTATTTTGAGGAAATATTTCAGTGCTTCACGGCACTTCTGGTCAAACAAGATATGAGAAAATGAGTTCCAGAGCTAAGGGGTAACTTAGTTCATTTTTCTTTGAGATCTGGGTGTTGTGGTGGTTAATCTCTGGTTGTCTACTAGACAGGATTTAGAGGGCTGGAGAGAGGGCTAAGGGGTTAAGGTGCTTGCCTGCAAAGCCTAAGGACCCATGTTCCATTCTCCAGGTCCCATGTAAGCCAGACACACAAGGTGAAGCAAGTGCACAAGGTCACACATATGCACCAGGTGGCACATGCCTCTGGAGTTTGATTACAGTGGTCGAGGCCCTGGTGCATCAATTCTCTCTCTTTTTTTCTCTTTCTCTCTTTTCTTCTCTCTTATAAAGGCATGTGCCACCACACCCAGCAAAAAAAAAAAAAAAAAAAAAAAAAAGAATAACCATAGAATAACCATGGAAACAAATCTCTGGTCATGTCCATGAGGGGTTTTTCTAGATTGGGTGGTAGGATCCACCATAACTGTGGGTGGCACCATCCCATGGGGTGGGTTTCTGGGCTGTATGAAAAGGAGAAATTTAGATGGGCATTCAACATTCATAGCTCTCTATTTCCTCCCTGCTGAGGTGACAATAGGAGCTGGCTGCTTGTTCTGTCATGGCTTCACTGCCATAATAGACTCTGTCCTCCAGAACCGTAAGCCAAATCAATCTCCTTTCCTTCTACACATTGTTTCCGGTTGGGTCTTTTCCCCAGCAATGGAAAGGTAACTGACACAGGCACTCTCTACGGCCTGGAAAGAAGAGAAGATTCCTGATAGTTAAGACAGTTTGTCAAAACCCGACAACAAATTCATAGTCCTAGGGACGAGGAGGAAGGCTCAGTGGGTAAAGTGCTTGCCTTGCAAGCATGAGGACCTGGATCGGATTCCCCAGAACCTATGCAAACGCTGAGCACAGTGGTATATGCATGTAATTCCAGTGCTGGGCAGGTGGAGACTGGAGGATCCCTTGGGCTTGTGGCTAGCTAGTGTAAATGAATAGTGTGGAGGGTCACCCAAAGCTTGTATAATTCTGACCCACATCTCCTATAGGACAACGAGTCAATCCTTATTCTGGTGGTCATTGACACAAGACATATTACCCCAGGAGTAGAAGTTGAGGAAGGCGTTAGCTGGGTAAGTCCTCCGAGGCATCTCTCATGTGCTTGTAGCCAGAAGTCTGCAGGAGCTGCCAGCCCTTGAAGGTTTGGCTGTACCAGATGTGCAAGAGCGAGATGTCTTATGCATGGCCAGCAGTTGATACCCGGTGTTGACTGGAGTCCAGCTGGAGCTGACTATAGGAGTGCTGACATGGTGCCCCCAGCAGGGTGATCTCAGTGTCCTCAGATTTCTTGTAGGACAACTGTGTTCCACCGAGAAAATACACCCACCCCAAAGTCAGATGGAATCTGCATCTCCTTTTCCAGCCTGGCTGCAGCAGTGACAATCACAAGCCCACAGGACAAGGCAAGGACCCCCCCACAAGGGAGGGAGGGGGAATGTAGTATCATTTTCAGCCATTTAAAACCAGCCCAAATTGTGCCAGTCATAGTTTGTCTTAACAGTTCCCCTGGGCACCTCTCTGGGGACTCCTGCCAAGTTCACGTCTAGTTCTGCTAGCCTCTAGATAGCCACTTGGTATACTATCTCCCCAGCACTTCTTACCATGCCTACCTTCCTTTTCTTTCTATTTGGACAAATCATCGTAAATTTCTCTTCCTACTTTTAAAATATTTTTCTAGCTGATTTGGTTCAAATCAATTAACAGATTGCTGATGTGCATGTAGAATGCCTGTCAAAAAGTTTTATTTTTATTTTATTTTTTAAAAAGTAGAGGTTTTAGTATAATAGCTTATCCTTTGAATTATCTCTCGCATGATTATATTATACATGAATTTTATGATACATGTCATTTCAAGGAAGAGTTTTTCTGCTTTTTGCCTTACCAGGCTCCTAATTACCCCTTTCTCTCAAACAGTAAATAGAATTTTTCCTCAAGAAAGCTCATGGGACCCCCATGGGCACAACTATAATGGGTTGGGCCCACCATAAAAAGGAAATCTATTGGAAGTTGGTTCAATGCCTGAGACAACATGTTCAAGCTATGGGCTACCAATAGACACATAGAAAAACATTCTTGCTTTAAAATTGTTAATAATCTCCAGCCAGAAGGATACCTTCTTCTGACAATCACATCATAATTTTTTTCCCCAGACTTTCTGGGTCAGTCTCAGACTTTGCTCAGTAATGATGAATCAGGACTGACAGAACAGATCCTCTCCTTGTGTCAGGATGCTAGCGCTCTTTCTTCTGCACCAGGCAATTCTGAAGGTGGGTCTCACTGGGAAGAGCGCATGTCTGTTATCAGCTGAGTGTGGGCTTTGATTTGCATGTAGTTTAAACCATCATCCCAGAAAAGGAAATGACACATAAAGAAGGAGTAGCCTTCCCCCCAAGATGACAACAAGAATGTAGCATTTAGTAGATCACAAATTCCAAGCCAGGCTGAGGGCTCATACCTGAAATCCTAGTACTTGGGAGGCAGAGGCAGGAAGATTGTGAGTTCAAGGCTAGCCTACCCTAGGCTATATAGTGAGATCTTGTAATAGAAGAAGGAGGAGGAGGAGGAGGAGAGGGGAAGAAGACGACGACCCCAAGGGTTAAGGATGCAGTTCAGTGGTCTAGCTCAGTGGTAGAGTCTGGCCTAGCATGTACAAAGTCCTGGATTTGATTCTTACCACTACCAAAGCAAAAAGTAATAATAACAATTATGAATTCTTTCTTAGAAAGTAAATGTAGGTTATAGAAACCCATGGGTCGTTAGGGATTTACAAATGGAAAATTGTTTCTATAATAGAATGGCAATTTATAGTGACATTGTATTAATGTTTTACAAGTAGTTTTGTCTTACAGGAGCAGTGCTAGAAGACAATAATAATGTTCTCTATTTATAGATGAGTAAGTGACCTAAGCCAGCCTTATGGGATAATGGTATCTGTACTTTACTGTAAAAACACTTCCATGTGGGCACTGTAAAATCAGCATTGGTTGGTTCTTATCTATACTTTGGAGGTGGTTAGTTAATATTTGAAGCACTTTAATCAAAAATTATACACCAAATGGATGATTAGTTAGAATTTGAAAATCCTAAATAATAGATAGCAACTCCCAGAGGGATTTCAACATCCCTTACCACTGATAAAATTAGAAAACTTGATTAATGGAGTTGATATTTATGAAGAATTTTGTCACCAGTGAAATAAAGGCTTTTAAATGTGTAGATTTGCTAGAAATGTTGTTTGAGCACTCCCATGTTTTGATCAACATGGCTTAGTTACTCTTCCATATCTGAAGGGGATGGAGCCCCCTCCTCTCCCCATGTAGTGCTCCCTCCCTCCTCTTTCCTGGATCCTGAAATCCACAGCTGGTTAACTCTTGTATTTTATAATGGCATATCTGCATATAACTTACACAATCCTCCCATATACTCTAAATCATCTCCAGACTATACAGAACACCTAATACAATGTCAATGCTATCTCTGTTGGAACATGGTACATTGTGTTGTTTAGGGAGTAATGGCAAAAAAAAAAAAAAAAAAGCAGCCTGTAGCTGTTCAGTAAAAACACAGTCTTTTTTATTTGAGAGAGAGAGAGGGAGAGAGAGAGAGAGGGAGAGAGAATGGGCGCACCAGGACCTTCAACCTGCTGTGAACGAACTCCAGGTGCATGTGCCCCATTGTGGCCCATATGCAGCACTGTGTGCTTATGTCACTGTGAATCTGGCCATGTGAGACCTGGAGATTTGAACATGAGTTCTTAGGCTTCGCAGGAAAGTGCCTTAACCACTAAGCAATCTCTCCAGCCCAAAGACAGCCTTTTTAGAATGGACATTTTTCAATCTGAGGTTGGTTGAATCCATGGGTGAGGAGTCTGTGGCTCACGAAGGATAACTATATAAGGATCCCCCAGGGACAACAGCCTCTCCTTAATCTTAATCTCTTTAGATTCCAAACCTTCCCTGTTCTCTTGTGCTGACTGCAGGACTTTCCTGACCTGCTTTGTCGTGGTAGCTGAGTTAGCTTGTTTGTGTGTTTGTTTGAGGCAGGGTCTCACTCTAGCCCAGGATGCCCTGGTGCACACTCTGTAGCTCCAGTTTGGCCTTGAGCTCATGGTCATCATCCTACCTCAACCTCTCCATTATTGGTATTAAAGGTGTGTGCCACTATGCCTGGCTACTCAGCATTGAAGCTGAATCTCATTACTAGAACATTACGTTTGCTTTGAATAAAATTTGTGTGAATGGTTTTTTTAGTACCTACAAAGATTGAAGCTGGAACTTCATTGAGTTCATAAAATATAATGTATCAGCTGGGCCTGGTGGTGCATGCCTTTAATCTCAGCACTTGGGAGGCAGAGGTAGGAGGATCTCCATAAGTTCAAGGCCACCCTGAGACTCTATAGTGAGTTCCAGATCAGCCTGGGCTAGAGTGGACCCTACCTTGAAAAACCAAACAAATATCTATCTATCTATCTATCTATCTATCTATCTATCTATCTATCTGTCTAATGTATGGTTCTTTTGTGTTTATATCACTGGAGCAAATCCCCAGGAAAATAAATTACTGTTACGTATCAAAAGTATTTTTCAAACTTGCTTTCAGGTAAGAGGCTTTTGAATAAACTATGTTCTGTATTTGATACCCAGTTGTTGTTTTTTTTAAAGGAAAAATAGAAAGTAGATAAACCTTTATTAGACTTTGTTTTCCAGAAGAATATAATTAGACGCCCTTGGAGATGGGTCAAATGTTGATAAGCAGTTTCCAATGTTGGCAATTGGCTGGTGGATGTGTGAGGCAAGGTCCTGGTAGAAAGTGAATGAGTCACTCTGAAGGGATCAGGTGAAGACAGTCTCGTCAGAGGCTACTTGTTAAGATGCGGCAGAGTTTGAGGATAGTACCGTAGGGGGAGTGCAGATGGCAGAGGTAGCCTCAGGGAGAACATTCCTTCTCCTAGGTCTGAAAGGACGGGAGAAGAGAGCAGGCGCTAGGACCTGCATGGAAGGTGTTCTCTGCCAAGGGCTGGGGAGGCTGGCAGTGTGAGGGGGCATCCAGTATGCCAGAGTAACCAACCCCACCTCCCTACCTTTTGCCCTTGAGCCCCCTTGATTGGTGCCTTGTACTAACCAAGTCCAACTCACACTGAAAAGTCAAGGAACCCATGAGTACAGCCCACATAAGCAGTTTCCAGGGCTCCAGAGGTGGAGAAGGTGGGCTATGGAACTGGAGGAGCTAGCAGAAAATTGAACATAGGAAATTTCCGAGGAAAAAAGCTCTTGTCTATCAGAAAATAGGCCTTGTAACCTATCAGGAATGGCGATGTTTTCTGCAGAGGAGTAGCTGATCACATCAGACCATAAAGTTCTACCTCGGCTCAGGGATGCTTTCTGGTCTGAACTGACTTTCATTATGAATCACCACCTGGGAGGAGGCCCACAACTTCCTCTACCTCTCAGCTATGGTGGTTATCAGAGGTTCATTTTGCTCCCCTCTCTTCCTCCCTCCCTTTTGCCTTTCAATACTATTTCAAAATAATTATTCCCACAGAAACACACTTGTGCTAGCTAATAGAATCCAACTAAGTTTAGCTTATCCTACACAATTCGGAACAAAAAGTTGGTACATGGTTTATGATTGAAAAACACAATCTGGTTTTACCTATTACGAATGTAGAGAAGATCCTCTTACTAAATGCTACCAAAGAAGCCAGCAAGACCTTCAAGAAACATGCCTTTGGTTCACCTCATAAAAAAAAAAAAAAAGCCAACACACTCCCTCATACTGCACTGTAAAGCTTTATAAAATTGGTGCAACAAAACATTGTAATGCTGGTTTTAATAGTTCAGTAGCTAACAGATGTGGAGGGGGATGGAGAGAGCCTTTGTACATGCATGGAGCTGTCAAAGTTTGGGGTATCTTTATTTTTTCCCTTTTTTTTTTTTTTTTTGGTTTGTCGAGGTAGGGTCTCACTCTGGTCCAGGCTGACCTGGAATTCACTATGTAGTCTCAGGATGGCCTCAAACTCACGGCGATCCTCCTACCTCTGCCTCCTGAGTGCTGGGATTAAAGGCATGTGCCACCATGCCCAGCGTGTATCTTTTTGATACTTCGTACTGGTGAAGGGTTAGATTGGTGCAGGTGAGCTAGCAACCATCTCTGTATAATACACTCTGACCTGCATTTACTGCCCTTTATAACTATGTACTCATTAGTGTACTGTCTCCCAGTCATTCCACCAGTGCCTAAATTCCTTGAAGTTTAAGGGATGCATCTCTCCACACTATGTAGTATGAAGCTACATGTATAGCAAGCGCTCAATAATTATTTGTTGAATGAATGAATGAATGAATGATACACTGGCTGGCTGCCAGCAAGGCAGCAAAGTTATGGTGTAGATCATGTAATGAGAACTAAGTTTGAATCTTGGCGCTACTTGGAAGACATGGCCTTAGCAAATTATTTCACCTCTCCGAGCCTTTCTTTCCTCCTCCATATTGTTGGAATTATAAAACTTACTTCATTGGCCATTAAAATTTAAATTCAGCCGGGCGTGGTGGCGCACGCCTTTAATCCCAGTACTCGGGAGGCAGAGGTAGGAGGATTGCAGTGAGTTCAAGGCCACCCTGAGACTACATAGTTAATTTCAGGTCAGCCTGGACCAGAGTGAGACCCTACCTCGAAAAAGCAAAAAAAAAAAAAAAATTTAAATTCAGCTCACTGACATGCGGCCCACACAGATGAGAGCATAAAGAAAGACGGCTGAGGAAGAGAATGGCATTCCCTGCATGTCCCATCCACCTGTTGGTAGGTTTTGTAAAAAGAATACTTGTAGCAAGAGAGGAAAACTTTCAATTGAGAAATGCTAATTAAAAATATTTTTCTTGGGCTGGGCAAGGTGGCATACACCTTTAATCCCAGCACTTGGGAGGCAGAGGTGGGATTTCCACGAGTTCAAGGCCACCATGAGACTGCATAGTGAATTCCAGGTCAGCCTGGACTAGAGTGAGACTCTACCTTGAAAAACAAAACAAACAAACAAACAAAACTATATGTGTATAGTTCTTTTTTTTTGACAGAACTTTCAGCTGCTAGGAATACAGCAGAAAGGTTCATTTCGGAGCTGGGAAGATGTTTCCATTGGTTAAAGCACTTACTGTGCAGGTGTAACAACTTGGGTTCAGAATCCTAGCGTCCATCCACGTGAATAAATGCGGAACAGAGAAGGAGGCTTGCCTCTAATCCCATCACTCGGGAGGTGAAGATAGAAGATCCTCTGGGGCAAGCTGGCTTGTTCAACAAGCTGAATGGGTAAGCTCTGGATTCAAATAAAAGACCTTGTCTCAATAAGGTGGAGAATGGATGAGGAAGATGCCTGATGTCAACCTCTGGCATCCACCCGAGTGTGCAAAAATGTACACACATACCCCATCATACACATGCACCTCCCCACACATGTAAACACAATGAAGTTCATTTCTTTTTCTATGTCTTCATTAAGTAAGAAGTAAGTCTCTTTCCCTTTTTTATTTCCTTTTTTTGGCACAATATGATGTTTTGATACACGTATATACTTTGAAGTGTTTAAATCAAGTTAATGAATATCCCTAACATTTTACACTTACTTTTTTGATAGAAATATTTAAGATCTACCGTATCAGCAACTTTCAAGTTTACAGTACATGACTATGAACTATAGTCAGCAGACATACACCTCAGTACCTAATTTCCTATACCCTTCACCAGGATGTCCCCCTTCTCCCACCCTCCCAGTCCCGGGTGTGACCATTAATCAAGGGTGTGACCATTGATCAACTCTTTTTTGAGAATTTATAGAAATTAGTCTTTGATATGATCACTGGCTGCTGGTAGTTAGTGAAATTTCATGGAAATATAATCAGCCTACCCTGAGGCTCTTGACATCTGTAGGACAGAGTGTCCTATGGGATTGTCATGAGGCCGTGGGTAACGTAGGTGTCCCTGAACTTCACATGCACGCTTTTCGTAACTTAGGGCATGTTTAAATGCATTAGGAGCATTTATCCTCTGATGAATTCTCCTTTAAGGCTGAGAATGACTCTCACATTGTTTTTTGAATCCAGCATGTTTTAAGTACTGTTGTGTAGGGAAAGCTTGCGTCATAGTAGCTTCATGTTTCTGGGATGAACCTCCAGACCAGACAGACAGTTTATAAGAGGAAGGGATTTACTTGAAACTTATAGAACCTGGGGAAGTTCCTTAATGGCAAAAAAGAGAAAACCCACCACCAAAAGCAAGAGCAAAGACCAGCAGCCAAACAGCCGGGAACCCAGACAGAACTCAGACTGCTCTCTGCACACAAGGCTCAGGCTGGAATTCCAGATCCGCCCCCAGTAACACCTTAGGGCTGGACCCTAGGATCTGCCGACAGTGACACCTCCTCCAGTCAGGTGACTGGAAATCCAAGTTACAAGCTTTAATAAACTCCTGAATCTATTGGGGGGAGGTGGGAGGTATCCATTCAAACTACCACAGCCTGTATGCTGATACTATCCTCTGGGCTGGCTTCCCAGGTCTTTGTCAATAAGGAACACCTGCCCCCTTCCTTGGCTTATTGAAGTGGACTTTAAAAATATTTATAGAGGGCTGAAGAGATGGCTTAGTGATTAAGGTGTTTACCTGCAAAGACTAGGGACCCAGGTTTGATTTCCCACTACTCATGTAAGCTAGATGCATATGGTGGCACATGCATCTGGAATTTGTTTGCAGTGGCTAGAGGCCCTGGCGTACCCTTTCTCTCTATCTGATTCTTTCTTTTTCTCTCTCTCAAATAAATAAATAAAAATTAAAAATAATTATAGAAAATATATGAAATAGAGATGCCAAAATCAAAAGAACTTAAAAAAGATTTAAAACCTACCCATAATGCAGCTGTTCCAAAGGTAACCTGTATTTGTTTCTCATTGTGTAGGTTTTGCCAAGACAGCTCATGAGAGTTGCCTTGTCTTGCCTGGAGTATCATCAGGCTCTCACCAGTTTCCATGAATATTTCTGTAAAGCAAATTCCTTTTGTGAAGTCCTCCCACTCTCCCATTCATTCTGCATGTGGCTTTCTCCTAGTATTGATGTCTTGCCCCATCACAGTTAGTGTTAACTGTAGTTGTCCCTCCAAATTTGTGGGTTTGGTATCCGAGGCTTCAACAAATACGGAAAATTAGATTTGACCAAATGCTGAAAAATATTTTACCGTAGTGAACACCAAAGATCATTTCCTTGTTATTATTAATTGAACAATATAGTATAACAACTATTTACATAACATTTGTGTATTTGCATAGCATGGTGGTTTGAATCAGGTATCTCCCTTAAGCTCGCGTGTTTTGAATGCTTGGTTCCCAGATGGTGACAGTTTGGGAGGTGGAGGCTTGCTGGAGGAGGTGTGTCATTGGGACAGGCTTTGGAGCGTCACATACAACTTCCTTTGCTGGAGATTGGCTTGCTCTCCTTCTACTGCTTTCCACCTGCTGTGGCAGAGGTGATGTCCAGCCTCTGCTCATGCCATGCCTTCCCCTGCCATCATGAAGCTTCCCCTCGAGACTGTAAGCCAAAATAAAAACCTTTCCTCCCATCAGCTGCCTTTGGTTGGGTGCTTTGTCCCAGCAGCGAGAAGGTAACTACAACGTAGCATTTACATAGCTTGGTGTGAGACAAGTCGTTTAGAGATGACTGAACGTAAATGGAAGGCTATGCACAGGTTCTATGCATAACTTGTGCCATCTTCTATAAGGGACTGGAGCATCTTTGGATGAAATTCTTGTAGATACCCAGACTTACTATACTTCTTTTTTTTTAAATTTTTTTGTTATTTTTATTTATTTATTTGAGAGCGACAGACAGAGAGAGAAAGAGGCAGATAGAGAGAAGGAGAGAGAATGGGTGCGCCAGGGCCTCCAGCCACTGCAAACGAACTCCAGACGCGAGCGCCCCCTTGTGCATCTGGCTAACGTGGGTCCTGGGGAGTCGAGCCTCGAACCGGGGTCCTTAGGCTTCACAGGCAAACACTTAACTGCTAAGCCATCTCTCCAGCCCCAGACTTACTATACTTCTTGACCTCCCTATGGAATGCAACACTCTGGCCATTATTATTATTATTATTTTTCTAGAAACAGCTCCACCTTCGATTCCTATAAGGCAATATCCCACCCAGCACTCCACATGCCTCTCCCACTCCTCTTTCCTCTCCCTTGTCCCTTTCTTGGTCTTTGACGACTCAAGTCTGCTAGTTCCTTCTTGAGGGTCCTCCGCTATCCAGACTCCTTCAGAGATCTGAGCTCTCACGTGGCTCTGTCCATTTGGAAGGTGTATGATCCATCTTTCTCAGGATAAGTGAACCTGAATAGGGTGATCTGATTCAGTCTCAGTCCCATGGTCCATACACTTCGAAACCTGTGACTTTCCCCAATCAATTCAAGGACTATGTCAAGAAAATGGACTAGAGGAAACTTGCTTTGATCAAGTCTTGGCTCTGTTAGAAACAGTCTTGTAAATATTGGCATGGTCTTGGTTTCTCTTTGGTCATTTTCCTCTCTGTGATTTCTATCTTTTCTTGTATGTGCATTGTGGGCGTAGGTGTGGAGTATGTGATGTGTTGTGTGTGGCATACGCATGTCTGTGCAGATATGTGCACCCACCCCTTGTAGGTGCATGTGGAGGCCAGAGAAGAATATTGGAAGTCCTCTTGTAGTTCATCTGTGAATTTCTTTCTTTTAGCTGGGGTTTGTCTCTCAACCCAGAGCTGCTGTTAGCGAGCCCCAGCAATTCTCTGGTCTCTGCCCCTGCAGACTGGAGTTACAGATGTAAATGGTAATGCCATATGTTCCAGAGAGTTGAACTTGTCAGTCTCCAGCCTGAGCAGCACTCTCAACCACTGAGCCTTCTCTTCAGATACAAACCTATATCTTTTTTTAAGTTTAAATTTTTTTTTATTTGAGGGAGAGAGAGAGAGAGAGAGAGGGAGAGAGAGAATGGGCACACTAGGGCCTCCAGCCATTGCAAACGAACTCCAGACATATGCACCTCCTTGTGCATCTGGCTTATGTGGGTCCTGGGGAATCAAACCGAGGTCCTTTGGCTTTGCAGGCAAACGCCTTAACTGCTAAGCCATCTCTCCTGCCCCAAACCTATATCTTATATAATGTTGGCACATGGTAAACATGTGCTGAGTGTCTAGATACAATTCTTTCTTTATTTAAATTTTTTGAGGTAGGGCCTCACTTTAGCTCAGGCTGACCTGGAATTCACTGTGTAGTCTCAGGCTGGCCTCAAACTCACAGCAATCCTCCTACCTCTGCCTCCCAAGTGCTAGAATTAAATGCGTGAGCTACCACACCAGCCTGATTTTTAAAAATTATTTATATATTTACAAGGAGAGAGAGAGAGCATGTTACAGCCTCCAGCCCTGCAAACTCCAGATGCATGCACCACTTTGTTCATCTTGTTTTACATGGGTACTGGGGAATCAAATCCCCATTGTTAGGCTTTGCAGGCAAATGCCCTAACCATTGAGCAATCTCTCCGAGCCCTAGCAAATTATTGGTGTGGTTATTTACAGTAGGCCTTATGTTTTAAAATATTTTATTTATTTACTTGAGAGAGGAGAGAGACAGAGAGACAGAAACAGTGTATGGGCATGCTAGGGCCTCTTGCTTCTGCAAATAAACTGCAGGACACATGCATCACTTGGGGCATCTTGCTTTATATGGATTCTGGGGAATTGAACCAGGCCTTCAGGCTTTGCAAGCAAGTGCCTTTAACTGCTGAGCTATCTCTCCGGCCCCAGAACTTTTATTTTTTTTATTGTTAATCAAACCAAGATATCCTTATCTAATGCTGACAGACATGAACTCCATCTTAGTCCAATATATGTACTTTTAAATTAATACCTTTTGGAGATACAGCACAGATGCCAAAGGAACGGCTGCAGTGGTTGAAATCCCAGGCTGGTCACATGACTACCTCAAAGCTGCTTTCTTTGTTAGGTGTAGTTTCTACCCCTTCCGCCATGATCTTGGGTGGTCTTTGATACACATGCTATGAATCACCCAGTCAATATTCTTTCTTGCTAAAAGAAATATGATTTTATAGTTGTTGCTTATTGGTGCCTTAGAGGATTGAAACTTAATTTCAATTACCATGCCAGTCATTAGTTTAGAAATGGATGTGTGGTGCCATTCTGGCCAGTGAAATGTGAGGAAAGTCATTTGCACGGTTCCTAGAGAAAAGAAATTGAGTCTGTTAGGGCAAAGAAAGATGGGGCATTCTTTTTTCTAGCCTTTGGGTGTAGGCCACATGAGTGCAGCCATCTTCCTGCTCTAATACATCAAGGTGGTGCTCAGAGCCAATGTTCTCAGGAACAAAGAACCTAAAGAAAGAACTTGGTTCATGTTAACATTGGGGGTAAACAACAACAAAACCAACAAAACCAACCAAACAAAACAAAACAAAAACCCAACCTGCTTTAGGACTTCTCACTAAATGATAAATCAAATCTCTTTATTATTTAAATCACTTAGAGTTGAGTCATCTGTCATTTGCATTAAGAAAACATGGGAGCTCAATGAGATGGCTCAGTGGTTGAAGGCGCTTGCTTATAAAGCTTTGAAGGCCTGGGTTTGATTCATCAGTCCCCATATCAAGCCAGATGCAAAAGTGGCATATGCATTTGAAGTTCCTTTACATTGGCAGGAGGCCCGGGCATGCCATACTCTTTCTCTGTGTTGCAAATTAATAAATAATAAATAAATAATAAGGAAGAAACAAAAAGAAAATGATTCAACTATGGGACTAGAAAACTGGAAAATCAGGGAGGGTGCCACTCCTTTTGTAGAAAAGAAATAACCAAAGATTCTTATGGTAAATCATTATTCCCATAGTCCCTTTAGTGATTTTTAATTCTTCTCTTAAAGGAAAAGCAAATCTTTTTGTTCCTGTCAGATGTGGATTCCGGGCTACCCCAAAGACGCCTTTGAGTGTCTTGGGACATTTTATTTCATCAGTACTGTTTTTGAAAGTCTGAATGCTGACATACAGTTTTCTTTTGAGGTATATTCCTCAGAGAGGTAAAATAACTGTTTAGAAACAAGACACAGAGAAAAATTCCCTTTTAAGGGACAGTCAGAGAGGAAAATTCTCAGAACTACAACTTGGCAATGTTAGTATAGTTAAGAGAAATCTAAAGAATGTCTGTGACATATCATGACCAAGGAAATATATCAAATATAGAAACTTATTTGATTTTGAAAAGAATCATGTGCTATTTATTTAAAGGCATAGCAATCAATTTCCCAGAAAGGCTTGAAATTATATATTGGAGCTGGATAGATTGCTCAGTGGTTAAGGTGCTTGCCTGCAAAGCCCAAGTTTGATTCCCCAGGACCCATGTGAGCCGGTTGCACAAGGGGGCGCATGCGTCTGGAGTTCATTTGCAGTGGCTAGAGGCCCTGGCATGTCATTCTCCCTCTCTCCTTCCCTCTCTCTCTCTCTGTTTCTCTCCCCCTCTCAAATTAACTAACTAACTAACTAAACATATGCTTGAACAGAGCATCACAAAGTGTTTAACATTGCTCCATTTTCTCCCTTCTTCTCAGAGGTAGAAGAGGTTAGACACTGCCCACCTTCACTTCTGTAGGGTGAGCTTATTCACCGTGAGCTTTTGTGGCAATACCACATCTGGGACTTTAAATAAAGATTTAGCAGGATTTCCTCAAATTTGATGGTTGTGATACATGAGGCCAAAGGAAGAGTTATGGGAGAGCCACAGGAGCCGACTTCAAGCTACAGACCTTTCCCATGACCTGTGCCCCCAAAATAGTAGCTCCCACTGGCACCCAACTGAAGCCTCAATCTGACCCTGCCCCAAGATGTCCGGCACATGGAAGCTGGCCTAGCTGTCACCAAGCAGGCAGATATATAAATTTCCCAATGTCAACAGACTTTTTGCGGATCTCTGCAATACCTTCACAGTAATCACAGTTTAAAATGCTTGCTAACGTTCTAGAACGTGCCAGTGATCACTCATTCCTCACAGGCCGGGCGGGCTCTCCAAAGCAGCGGAGGCTGACAGTTGCTCCCCTAGAAAAGGTGTGCAGGGTGCTGGCTGCGTGTTTGGAGACACAGACACACCCCACCCCAAACCGCATGGGTGAGGAAGGACGTCTTTCCCTTTGCATCGTCTTTCCGTGGTTTGCCCTTGCCGAGAAGGTCCTGCTCCTTAGGTTTCCCTTGCTTTTCCATCACTAGTTTCTTTTCTTCTCCTTTCTTTCTTTCTTTCCTTCTTTTTCTGTTTTGTTTTTTGAGGCAGAGTCTCGCTCTAGCCCAGCTGACCTGAAATTCACTAGGTAGTTTCAGGCTGGCCTTGAACTCACAGTGATCCTCCACCTCTACCTCCAAAGTGCTGGGATGAAAGGGGTGCACCACTATACCCAGCCTATCCTTGGATTTACTCTTTATTTACTTTTGATTGACAGCTTCCATGATTATAAACAATAAACCATGGTAATTCCCCCCCCCAACTTTCCTTTTGCAACTCCACTCTCCATCATATGCCCTCCCCCTCTTAATCAGTCTCTCTTTTATTTTGATGTCATCTTTTCCTCCTCTTACGATGGTCTCATGTAGGTAGTGTCAGGCACTATGAGGTCATAGATATCCAGGCCATTCTATGTCTGGAAGAGTGCATTATAAGCAGTCCTACTCTTCCTTTGGCTCTTACATTCTTTCCGCCACCTCTTCCACAATGGACCCTGAGCCTTGGAAGGTGTGATAGAGATATTTCAGTGTTGAGCACTCCTCTGTCACTTCTTCTCAGCACCATGGTGCCTTTTGAGTTATCTCAGAGGTCACTGCCATCTGAAAAGAGAAGCGTCTCTAACCAAAAGTGATAGTAGCATTAATACATGGATATGAACATTAAGAGAAGTGCTTACCAGGCAGTTTGGTGAGCATAGTATATACATTTAGCCAGACAGCAGCAGACATTACACCCCTAGGGCTCATGACTACCCCTGTTGTAGGTTTGCAGTATCAGGGATGTATTCCTTCCCATGGAGAGGGCTTCCAGGCAAATTAGAGAGCGGTTGGTTTTCCCCCATAAGAGACATGCCACTATTGCACCTGTGGGTTCATTTGGCCTTGCAGTGTCCACTATTGAGTAATTTCACTATTGATTTCTCTCTCTTCTGTGGAACTGCATGCAGCATAACTTCTTCCAGCTTTCTGTCAGCTGGTCTACATGGAGGAGGTTATCAGCTCAGTTCCAGCAGGATTTCTCAGTGGCCTTGCAGCCCAAATATATGGAGTCTTCAGCAATAGGGTCTTACCATCTATTCCTGGTGGGAAACCAAGTGCTTTGGCAATGGCCTATAATGTTTTGGGGGAATCAGGGACCTCCCTGGCCAACAACTAACTGGAAGGTATCCCATCCCTGGCACTGAAAATTTTCTAGTAACAATCTATGGCTTCTAAGTGTGCCATTGCCCAAAAAAGTAGGTTTCCATAACTTACTCATACCCTCTTAGATTTTGATTAGCCCTCCCCCAACCTTCCCTTTACTCAATCTCTCCCGCTGACCTCACTTAGGCCTTCCCCCCCCCCCCATTAAGCTTACTTACTTATATACAGTACCATCTTCTAAGTACTCCCTCCCTCTCCTTTCTATTCCCTTTATATCCCCTTTCAAGCTTACTGGCCTCTGCTTCTGAGTTTTATTCCAACTCACATACAAGTCCAAGCATTTGCAGTTAGGATCCACATATGAGAGAGAACGTGTGACGTTTGGCTTTCTGGGCCTTGGTTACTTCACTAAGTACAATGCTTTCTAGATCCATCCATTTTCCTAAAAATTTCATAATTTCATTTTTCTTTACCACTGAGTAGAACTCCATTGTAAAAATGTGCCACATCTTTATTACCAACTCATCAGTTGAGGGACATCTAGGCTGGTTCCATTTCCTACCTATTATGAATAGAGCAGCAATAAACATGGCTGAGCAAGTATAGCTGGGTCATATGATAAATCTATTTTTAGCTATCTTAGGAACCTCCACACTTATTTCCACAATTGCTGGACCATATTGCATTCCTTCCAGCAATGTAGAAGGGATCCCCCTTTTCCACATCCTCTCCAGCATTTATTGTCATTTGTTTTCATGATGGTAGCCATTCTAACAGGAGTGAGATGGAATCTCAATGTAGTTTTAATTTGCATTTCCTTGATGGTTAAGGATGTAGAACATGTTTTTTAGATATTTATATGCCATCTGTATTTCTTCTTTTGAGAATTCTAGTTCCATAACCCATTTCTTAATTTGGTTGTTTGATTTCATATTATTTAGTGTTTTTGAGTTCCTTTTGTATCCTGGATATTAATCCTCTGTCAGATGTGTAGCTGGCAAAGATTTTCCCCCATTCTGTAGGCTGCCTCTTTGCTCTATTCACAGTGTCCTTTGCCGTACAGAAAGCTTTGTGGTTTCATGGGGTCCCAGTGGATTTCTTAAAGCCTCATCTAAAGAGTTTCATTGAGTCTCTTCCCTGGCATCACTAATTCTCCCTCTTGCTCTTCGTCCCCAAATCTCCTCTTCGTGATGGAAGAGATCACCTAGGCCTTCATCTTGATCAAGATGTTGAAAGACATGTAGTTTAAATTAATGAAGAAAATCATCTTTGAATCTTTGCTTTGACTTGTGAGACAAGGCTTGGCTGAGCCCAGGCTGGCCTCGAATAACTAGACAGCTCCAGATGACATTGAGCTCCTCATCCTCCTGTCTCCACCTATCAAGTGCTAGGATGACGGGTGCATCACCATGCCTGGCAAACCTTTTCATGGCAGTCAAAACTGACAGAAAATGTGGAATTCATTTAGGTGACCTGGTCTCTGGAGAGCAGACAGAAGTCAGACCAGTTTATGCATCCGAGTAATGTATTCCTAGAATTTCAGGGAAATTTGACTGGTTTATTGTATGTGGACATTTTCCAACAACAACAACAAAAAGAATAAGACAAGGATCATAAAAGATGGGAAATTAATTCATGAACCAGAGAGAGGTAGAGGAATTGCTGTACTTAGATATGGTAACGTTTCCCCTCAACCCCCTTGTTTTTGAGAAGGACCTCTGCAAAGCAAAGAGAAGCGGGTCCCTACCAAGTCAGGAGCTTAGTACTATCTCCCTCTGGAAGTTCTGGCTGCCCCCGATGTGTGAGGCACGGTATTGGATGATGTACCAACAGATACAGGCACTGCTTTCATGAGCTACTCTTCCAAAGGGTGATCCCACGAATCAATTCATCATTAAACAAATGTTCAAGTGCACCTGACAGGCTTCCTGCCAAGGAGGGGTCTGTGAAGACAGGGAGCAGATGGGAGAGAGGATCTGGCCTTGTCAGTGGCATCGGGAACATCTTTCCTGAAAAGACGGTGGCTGGATTGAGATCTGAACTATGAGAAGAAATAGGTAGAGAAAGAAGACACAGCAGCGCATGCGCTGAGCCCTGCCCAGGGACTTAGCCCCCAACCCCCTCCACCAAGGCACATGGGGAGGGGCCTACGTAGCAGCAGGGACGTTCCAGGAGGTGGGAAAGGCTGCAGAAGCTCTGGGGCACAGGTTAGGGAGGTCCTTGCTGTAGATCTGTCAAGGATGCTCGTCTTTATCAGATGAGCCACGGGAAATCACTGACCCCTTTTAATCTGTGCTCCTGGTTATGACCTTGGTAGGGAATATGGTTGTTCTGTCAGACGAGGTAGTTGGCGGCGAGTGGAGAAGGCAGATTCAAGGTAGGAGAAGCAGGAAGAAGGGTTCTGCTGCGTTTCAGGTAAGAAAGGAAGGATTCCTGGGCCAGGCTGGTCACAGTAAAAGCGAGAGTTAATAGGTCACATCGGCTGGGCACGGTGGTGGGCCTGTCATCCCAGTACTCAGACCAGGGAGGCAGGAGGGTCAAGCCTGCCTGGGCTATGCCAGGAAGCCCTGTCTCGGAAAATCAAGCGAAAACGAAGGGTTTGAAATCAACCAAGCTTGTTTGCTGCTCGCTTTATCACCTTCAAGCTTGCTCAAGTGTCAATGTAACAGCAGTCTGAAGGTGACATGTCCATTGGCGCGTGAGGGAGGAGACCAAAGCTCCATTCATCTGGACAAATAGCCCTGGTGCTGGGACCCAAGGAGCCTTTTCCAGCCACCCCGCGTCTTCAGCATGAGTGGGTGCTGAAAATGAAGTGTGAGGGAAGGACATAGGCGCCCAGGCTATTTTTTTTTTTTTTAACAAGTTATAGGAAATAGAACATTCTCAATGGAATCCTTCTCATGAAAGACCAGAGCCTATCTTCACATAGTTCCTGTTTCTAACGTTGGAAAACTTCCCCTGTGCTAGATAATTGACAGGAGATCCCCGTGGACATCTCCTGGGAATTCCTATACAAATTTGGGGTTCATTAGGTTTGAGGGCTGTGTGCCGGGGAAGCAAGAGTCTTGAACCCAGCTAGCAAAACTGGAAGTGTGAGAACGTGGAGCAGCGAGGCCAGTGCAGAATGACTGATTATGTCAGGAGGTTTCCAGTGTTGGGGTTTTCCATTGTTTCTGAGACAAAACCAAACTTTGGCGACGTGGGTCCAGCTTCCTCCTCTTTCTTTTCTACTTTTTTTTTTCTCTGTGCTCTCAAGTGGCCACTGGACTTAACAGCGCTCCCCCCTTTTAACAGCACTGAGGATGGAGCCCAGACTGCATATATATCCTGCAAGCAAACACTATGTCACTGAGCTACAGTCCCTGATTTTTTAATTTTTATTTATTTGAGAGCGACAGACCAAGGGAGAAAGAGGCAGAGAGAGAGACAGAGAGAATGGGCGCGCCAGGGCCTCCAGCCACTGCAAACAAACTCCACACACGTGCACCCCCTTGTGCATCTGGCTAACGTGGACTCTGGGGAGTCAAGCCTTGAACTGGGGTCCTTAGGCTTCACAGGCAAGCGCTTAACCGCCAAGCCATCTCTGCCTGCCCGTCCCTGTTTTTTTTTTTAAATATTTATTTATTTGCAAGTATATATAGATGTATACACATATACATCTATCTATCTATCTATATCTATATATACATCTTTCTTTTTCTTTTTTTTTTCAGACTAGGTCTCTCTGCGTCGCTCAGGCTGGCCTTTAACTTGCTCTGCCTTCCCCTGAAGACTTCTGCCTTACTTAGCTTCCTAGTAGCTGGGATTACAAACTTGTGTCACGAGGCCTACAATCACCAATTTCTAGTATTTTCTTCACACAGTCATAAACCCTTTTTAAAATTAGTAGGTTGAGAGGCTGGGAATGGCTCAGCAATGAAAGGTGCTTACTTGCAAAGCCTGGCCCCCCAGCTTCAATTCCCCAAGACGCCACATGAGCCGGACAGAAAGAGTGGTGGAAACATCTGGTATTCATTTACATTGACAAGAAACCCTGGCAAACCTACACCCCAACCCCAGCCCCATGTAAATAAATACATTTAAAAAAAATTAGTAAGTTGAAATCATACGGCTGAACTGAGCTCCACGGTGACGCTCCAGTGCCCCTCAGCCTGACCCGAGGCAGCCTTGGGAATCATTCTCACAATACCGGCCATGTGGACTTTTACTCATTTCTTTTAAAGTTTTCCCCTTTAAATTGATTCATTTTCCTAAGTCCCTCTAAAGAAAGTTTTGTCCACAGTAAACTGTGTCATGTGAAATCAAGGGATTGGTGTGCTAACATTTTCTCTTTTCTGACACACATAATTAACATTCAGATGTGTCTTGTGTGCACAATGCAATCATCCTGTCCACCACCATGATAATATGTACGTCTACCTTACAGAATGGTATGAGCCGCCATCTCAGCTCTCTCCCAGCGGCTATCTTACTGTTCAGAGCTGGTCTTATCTACCAGGGTTTCTCTCCGATGGCTTCCTAAAATGAAACCTCATGATGGGCCAGAAATCAGTGTTCTTGTTGTTCCCCACAGATAGTTTGCGTGCACTTTTCTCCCACCAATAATCAATACTTGGATGTTATAGATGGTTTAGACGCCATGTTTAGGACTAAGAATAAACTAATTCTTTTTCTTGTTAGCTTTACCTCTTTGTATTCACCTCTACCCTTTGCAGAAAGAAACTTCTGTGTTTGAGCCTACGAGCAGTACCAATTGATGGGAACAAACAGATATTTGGAAGGTACTTTGACATGCTATCCAATCAGCATGTTCACAGTATTAGGCTCCCTTCTAGGGCCTAGGTCCCTAGCCTCAGTCTTTTGGCCTGATATATAGTACCAGGCATGATTTCCCTCCCACAGAGTGGGCCTCACATTCAATCAGAAAGCAGTTGGTTACTCCCATCGCTTCATGACACCATGGCACCAGTGGGCAAAACTTGCCTGGCAGGTCAGTTGTGGAACACGCAGGGCCCACAGCTGGGTAGTACTGCTGCGGGCTTTTCTTCCCCAGTGGCTTGCAGAGCACCTTCTGGTACGAAGGAAGCTAGCCCGCAGGGAGGAAGTAGCCAGCTCAGTGATGGCTCAATTTCTCTACGTCCTGCACCCGATCGGGGTGCTAAGCAGCTGCCCCACCAGCCTTCGCTTTCTTTTTGAAGCATTGAGAATCAAACCCAGGGCTTTACACGTGCCAGGCAAGCATTCCACCGCTGAGCTCCAGCCCGAGCTTTGAAGTGATCGCTGCAAGTTCCCTCCGTGGAGCTTCTCCTGAGCCATGGGCACGGCACGCATCGATACATTTGCCTATTTTCATTTATTTATTTATTTTTTCGAGGCAGGGTCTCACTCTAGCCCAGGCTGACCTGGAATTCACTCTGGAGTCTCAGGGTGGCCTCGAACTCACGGCGATCCTCCTACCTCTGCCTCCTGAGTGCTGGGATTAAAGGTGTGCGCCACCACGCCCGGCACTGCCTATTTTCATTTTGTTACAGAGTTCTGCCCCAACTACAAGTTTATGAGGGCTGAGGAGAAATCATATCTGTTTCCTGACAAGCGTCCCAACGAGAGATACCCAGGGCAGGAGCAGGAGGGTAAAGAGAAAAGGGAAGTGATGGTGATGGGTGCAGGGAATGAGATGTTTAAGAAGATGCCAAGATTTACAGCTCATGTGACTCAGTAGTGGTGCTATTCCACAGTGGAGACAAGAGGAAGGATGCAACCTGGAGTCGCGCGAGTTCCTGTTGGGGTTGTATGGCTTGGGGCCCGTGGGTTGCAGTGACAGGGTATGGAGCAACATCATGTGGATCCTTTCCCTAATTCTGTGGGCATGACTGTTTTCAACTTCTCTGAGTCTCTTCTCTGTGCAGCACATGTATTGGCTGTCTGGGCTTGCGTTCCCATCTCAAAGAGAAGATATCTTCAAAAATTTAGCTCAAAATACTTATATATTTAGGGAAGATAAGGTATAGAAAGCGGAGTCAGCATACATGACTGATTTGCACTCGGGTCGAGTATCCAGCAGAGATTTTTACACAAACTTACCAGCATCATGGCCCATCCTCTGACTATGGTGGCTCAATTCCTATAGGCCAAAAGCCATTACATTGCTACCCAACATCCCAACTCATGAACCATCACATCTCCTTATTTTCTCCAAATGTTCTTAAGTCATTTCTCCATTTATACTTGCTAGGTGAGGCAAGGCATGCACATACCACGGTTAATATTGTTGACGTGAAAGAATCTAGAATCACCTAGGAGACAAATCTCTGGGTATGCTTTTATGGTATCTCACAGATTAGATTAATTGAAGCAGTGCTTCCATTCCATGGCTGTGATCCCAGACTGTATCAAAAAGGAGGAAGTGCCGGGCGTGGTGGCGCACGCCTTTAATCCCAGCACTCGGGAGGCAGAGGTAGGAGGATCGCCATGAGTTCGAGGCCACCCTGAGACTCCATAGTGAATTCCAGGTCAGCCTGGGCTAGAGTGAGACCCTACCTCGAAAAACCAAAAAAAAAAAAAAAAAAAAAAAAAAAAGGAGGAAGATGGCCAGGAGCCAGCATTCACCCCTCTGCTTCCTAACTGCTGGACACAACGTGACCACCTGCCTCATGTTCATGCTGCCTGCCCCACCAGGATTGATGGTATCCTTTCAAACTGTAAGCCAAAATGAAATCTTCCTCCCTCAAGCTGCTCCTTGCAAACTATTTGGTCACAACGATGAGAAAAACAACTAATATAATGCAAATATCTTGTTTTTTTTTCCCAATGGTGAAATGATTGAGGTTCAAGATACATAGGTAGGTTAGAGCTATCACACAGGCATCCCACCTTTGCATAAACAGTGTATCTATTATCTTACCATAGGCTTGGGCAAATACGTGTTAATTCCATCGTGCTTTTCAAGTGGGATGCAGGTGTTTGAAGGTCTTTGAAGTTTGTGGCGCGCTGCACTGAGAAGACGATCCAGACGTACTGAGTATTCTACACTAATGATTGCCACCTGCCAGGCAACTCAGAAGCACTGTTATCCACAACAACAACAACAAAAATTTACTCAAGGGTCTACTTTTGACTGCTGTTGTCTTTACAGCTTGTTTGTAGAACAATGACAAATTCTAGAAACGAGAGGAGTTGCAGTGCCCACACATGGAGGAAACCTCAGAGTCGTACGGTGAGAGGGGTCTGGGATGAGGGCTGAAGATAGAGTATGGTTGACAGAGCTGAGGTCAACCAGAGAGAGGGCGAGGCAGACATAAAGACTATTTGAAAAAGATGTCAGAGTGCGGAGACATGTCAATAAGGAAGCATTTTGAGTTTGTTGAAAAGAACTCTAGTTTGTTCTATAATCTTTGTTATAATTCTTTCCTGAGAACTGAAAAAATATCAGCTTGGAGCAACCACCCTTAGAAAAAGCATTTCCGGTTACTGCACTTTTTAACTCACAGCCTAGGGAGAGAGAAAGGCCCGTGTCTTAGAGCAGCGTTTCTAGAAGGGAACCTATCTACCACGTTTATACTCTGAGATAGCTGTGGGAGGTAAACATGAAAGTTCTTCTAACGGTTGCATATTTCTTTTGATTGTGATGATCATAAATCATTATGGGTTTTCTATGTAAGGTAAAGGGACACTTTCCTTTAAATAAACTCATTTAAGCAAAGAATGAAAGGTGAGTTGATACGAGGAAAAAGTGCTAGTTGCTTCTTGTGTCTTTGCGACAGAGTACCTGACACAAACCTGTCGAGGGAGGAAAGGCTTATTTTGGCTCAGTTTCCCGTATGAGGAAGCGTTGCTACTTGAGTTACTCTCAGTCTGAGCCGATTTCCTAATGATCTGCTAATACTGTGACCACGGCAGGCAGGCAGAGTGTAGCCGTGTGTGGTGGCCGCGAGGTAAGGAGGGGCAGATGCTAAGATAGTTCCTCAGCCTCAGTTTCTTTTTGTTTTCACCCCAGTCTTCAGGAGAGGGAGTGCTTGGTGGCATAGCACACGTGGGCTGAATACAAATTAAGTGAAACTTCAATCTCAATGTGGCAAGGAGGGCTCCTCGTGACTTTGTGTGTGTGATGTGCATGTGTGTGGGTATGCATATTTGTAAACATGTGGGTGCACATGCGTGTGCAGAAATACATACTTGTGTGTGTGTGGAGGCCAGAGACTGGGCATCGGGTGTCTTCCTCTGTCACTCTCCACCTTATTTATAGAAGCAGGGCTTTTCACTGAACCCAGAGCTTGCCAATTCGACTAGACTACCTAGCCAGTTTGCCTTGGTGAGCCACCTAGCTCCTCCTTCGAGTGCTAGGATTATGGGTGTATGCCACGATGCCTGACATTTGCAGAGGTGCCGAGGACCCAAACTCAGATCCTCACGCTTGTGAGGCAAGTGCTTTGCCAACCGAACCATCTCCCCAGTCCCTCCTTGTGATATATTGTTTTATACATAGAGCCCCGCACTGCCTAGAATCAGTGCTCTGCAAATAGTTACGAATGAAAGAATATAATTGTTGGGGCTGGAGAGATGGCTTGGGGTTAAAGGTGCTAGCTTGCAAAGCCTGACATCGCAGGTTCGATTTCCCAGTCCCCATATAAAGCCCAGATTCACAAAGTGGTGCACACATATGGAGTTCATTTGCAGTGGCAAGATATCCTGTTGTTCCCATTCATCCTCTCCCTCTTTGCTTGGAAGGAAAGGAAAAGATAAAGAACATGATTATGAAAAGTACACAATGTTTAACATGTATAGTTCCAAATGAAGGGAGAGCTGAAATTTGGAATCTTACAACACTGAGCTCATGTCACATTTATTTTTTAAAATATTTTTATTTATTTGAGAGAGAGAAAGAGATAGAGAGAATGGGAATGCCAGGGCCTCCAGCCACCGCAAACAAATTCCAGAAGCATGTGCCACCTTGTGCATCTGGTTCAGGTGGGTACTGGGAAATCCAACCTGGGTCCTTAGGCTTCGCAGGCAAGCTCCTTAACTGCCACATTTCTACCACTGACTTGGTGGGTAACTTTGGGCAAGCTACTTTAACTCTGATTCTCATCTGTTCAACAGAGTTAATCAATTATTTGCTCTGCAGGAGGAAAAAAAAAAAGAGTCCTGCCCTATAGAGTTTGCTGATTTCCATGGAGTAATGCTCCTAACAAGTTAACAAACTGCTCAATTACTCTTTTGAGAAATGGGTACAGCATTTAAAATCAGCTCTGATGAGGCACCAGGGGCAGTTGGGAACTGGAGGTATGAATGCAAGCTCATAGGGATGGGGTAGTGATGCTTGGCTCATTTGCTGCTAAGCACTGTGTTTGGATCATCTCATTTAGTGCTTGAAATACTGCGAGACAGATAGCATTGCTGTATCATTTGAGGCATAAGGCAGTGGAGTGCTGGAGAGATGAGGGACTCACCAGTTGGTACAGTGAGCCTTTGTCCTCTCCAGAAGATATCCCTCCCTCATTCTTGAAAGGAAACAAATCGGACAAGTCCTACATATAGCATCTGGCATATATTAGATACTTAATCATTTCTCTTCTTTTCATTACTATGATTATATTGGCATAAAAATGTTGCCAGGTAGATCCCAGACATTCATGGGAAAGCCTAGTCATAGAACGAGTTCAGAAGCTATTGTTGGAAATGTATCTGAAGTATTATGGAAGTAAATAAGATTAAGCCACTTTGAATATACATTTAAAAAAAAAATCCAGGGGTAGTTCAAGTATTTCAAGAATCAAATTGCTACCTGTTAATCCTTTAACAAGCTTATGACTTTGAGCAAGGATAGGAGAGCACATCAACCCCCAGTGACTTTCGGCCCAGCAGTAGGGCTTCAGGACGACCTATCAGAAAGGCGAGCTGTTGCTGGGTCCTGCTCCCTGTGCTGTTTACATGTCATACAATTAGAAGCTCCTGAGTATTTCCAAACATTTTATATTTAACTAGTCCTGAAATATATAGTTGGAACTCATACGCTTTAATATATTTTCACGGTTTCTTTCTCATTGCTGGGACAAAATATCTGATCAGAAGCAGCTGATGGAAGGAAAGCTTCTGAAATTTCAGCTTACAAGTTTCTTTTTTTTAAAAAAAAAAGAGGTTATTTTTTAAAAAATAATTTATTGCCGGGCGTGGTGGTGCACACTTTTAATCCCAGCATTCAGGAGGCACAGGTAGGAGGATCACCGTGAGTTCGAGACCACCCTGAGACACCATAGTGAATTCCAGGTCAGCCTGGGCTAGAGTGAGACCCTACCTTGAAAAACAAACAAACAAAAAATTATTTATTTGAGAGAGAGACAGAGAGAAAGAGGCAGATAGAGAGAGTAAGACAGAGAATGGACACACCAGGGCCTCTAGCCACTGCAAACAAACTCAAGATGCGTGAGCCACCTTGTGCATCTGGCTTACGTGGGTCTTGGAGAATTGAACCTGGGTCCTGAGGTTTCATAGGCAAGCGCCTTAACCTCTGTCAGCTTACAGTTTTGAGGGGAAAGCACGGCAGAGGAGACAGCTGGGGAATTGCATCTTGTCATATCAGCTTGGAAGAAGCAGCCAGATGATCCAGTGGGCTGGATTAAATAAACTTCAAGATACACCCCAGAGACATACCTCCTCCAAGGCTTCACCTCCCAAAGGCTCTACCGGCTGGGGGCCAAGTATGAGGCACAATCACAAACACATGAGGCTACTGGGGGACAATTACATTCAAACCACTAACCACTACATATATTTTCTGCTAAAGGAGTTTCACGATGTCCTTTAAATATACTGTCATCTCCTGGGTTGGAGGAAATTGAGCTGGGGTTTGGCTGAGTGAAGGGAGTCTCCTGCCCAGCAGTCATTGCTCTCACACATCTTCCTGCCCCCACCGCTAGCTCCAGGAGATCAGTTTGAAAGCCAGGAGCTTGCTTGAACAGATACTGGCCATGGAACCCACACCTTTCTTACCAGCAAGACTTGAATAGAAATGAACTATGAAGCTTCTTGGGTCAGTTTTCATTGCTAAAATAAATAACTAACTAAATAAAGTAGATATGTATAAAAAGAAACACCATTCCTCTCTTCCTGAATTTTGTCCTCAGAGGATCACAGATTTAGTTACAGTCTAAGTGGGTCCTCTTTGCTTCTTTTTTAAAAAAATATATTTTATTTATTTATTTATTTGGGAGAGAGAAAGAGGGAGGGAGGGGTAGAGAGAGAGAGAGAGAGAGAGAGAGAGAGAGAGAGAGAGAATGGGCACACCAGGGCCTCCAGCCTCTGCAAACAAACTCCAGATGCATGCGTCACCTTGTGCATCTGGCTTACGTGGGTCCTGGGGAATTGAACCAGGGTTCTTTGGCTTTGCAGGCAAACTCTTTAACTGCTAGGCCATCTTCTCCAGCTCTCCTCCTTGCTTCTTATTAAGCAAAGCAAATAACTATCCTTACTGTTGGAAAACCTACAGTGTGATTTTCAGCCCAAAGTATCCTAACCAATAATTAACATAGATTATTGAGTTTACCTGCTAGAATGTAGCTGTTAGAACTCACGCTTTTCAAGTTTCCAGTGGATACATTAGAAGCTTCCTGCTGAAGGAATGCACAGAGGAAGTGAATCCATTAGGACGTGGAGAGAAAGCAGCCGTCTGCTTGTGTGGGGAGGCCTTGGGAGAAGCTGACCAGCTGACACCTTGACTTAGGACCTCTGACCTGAAGCACCCATCTGTGGTCTTTGGTTATGGCTGCCCTAGCAGCCCAGCACAGCAGGGGAATGAAATGGTCTAATTAAAGCAGAATACTGGTGTCCTTCTGCTTTGTTTTTCTCTTTTATGATGATGATGATGATGATGATGATGATGATGATGATGGATGAATGATTTCAGTGCTGAGGACTGACCCCAGGACCTTGTGCTTCCTAGGCAAGTGCTTTACTGCTGACCCAAGTCCTCATGTCTGGGGTGCTATAATGGACAGGTCTCTCTTCTTTTGTGATGTATAGATGTACAGTTGGGTGCTGTTTATGCTATGAAATAAAGATGAAGGAAAGACCCTGAAAGCAAAGAAAAAAAGAAAGCAGACGGAAAGGAGCTGGGTCAAGCGGAACCTAAGGCCCGACGTGGCTTGGTGCTTCCGGTTCCATGTGCCAAGTGACCTCCGTGTTGCCGAGTTTCCATCAGCAGCAACTCAAGGGCCCCGGCTGAGACCAGGGAAGAAACTGCCCTCAGACATTTCAGTCAGCAGGCCCATGTGTGTCTTAAGTCTAGGCTCCTTGAGGCAAGTAAGTATTATTGCCCCCAAAAGGAAGGGGAATGAGTCCTTTGTGTTTTGAGAGTTAGAAAGAAAATTAGCCCGATTCCAAGCGTGGATTTGTACTGTGGAGATTTGTACTGGCCTGAGGTGTGGCGATCCTGTCGGAGTTGTCCAGAAGCTGAGCCCAGGCCAATGAGAGATAGCATCACTGAGGGGTGGGCTCACCGAGGGGATGTGTCATTGGATATTGTGAAGAGATTCCATGGTAGGCAACCACAGCTGGGGTCAGTGTAGCCGAGTGGTCCATGAAGGTTCCTTCTGGCCCAGTGAGTGAGGAGGCCTGTCTGCGTCAGGCTAGCTGTGAAGGACCAATGGGGGAGGACCAGTGGAGCTTGTTAAAATACAGATTCCCAGACACATGCTAAAGTCACTGAATCAGAATCCTAGGGTACCCAACTGAGGGAACAAACATTTAAGAATCTTTCTACCTGAATCTGACATGAATGCTATATTAGAACTCATGGTTAAGAGTATGTACTTCATTAATTTCATTAATCACTTCCCAATCCACGCAGGAGAATGGCTGGCAACAGTCGGCAAGGAAGCCTAGGGTCAACTTTCTGTCTGATCCTGTAATGGTATACTCACAGGTCCTTCATAGCTTTGGGTGTTGGTTAAAGATCATGGGTTGGGATGGATCACAGGAAAGTTCATTTTATCTTAGGTTATATTTTTATTTTTTTCAGTTTTGTGTGTGGTCGTTTGAATGTAGAATGTCCCCTTTGGACTCATATATTTGAATACTTAATCTCTAGTTAGTGACACTGTTAGGGAAGTTTGTGGAGGCTTTGGGAGGTGGAGCCTGGCTTGAGGAATGTGTTAACTGGGGGATGGAGTTTAGAACCCTGCCGCATGTCCTTCCTAGTCTTCTGTACTTTCTCCATGCCGATGTGATGATGTCAAGCTGGCTGTCTGCTCCTGTCTCCCTGTCCCTGTCACGCTGCACTTCCCTAGAAACCCTTTGCTGTTTGTTTTGAAAATATTTTATTTATTTATTTTATTAGAGAGAGAGAGAGAGGCAGAGAGAAAGAGAGAATGGGCACTCCAGGGCCTCCAGCCACTGCAAAAGAACTCCAGATGCATGCACCCCCCTTGTGCATCAGCTTACGTGGGTCCTGGGGAATTGAACCGGGGTCCTTAGGCTTCTCAGGCAAATGCCTCAATTGCTAAGTAATTTCCCCAGCCCCCCCCCTCCCCCTTTGCTTTTTTAAGCTACTCCTGGTCAGGTACTGTGTCCTAGCAGAGAGAAGTGGACTGATACACTATGTGCGTATGCGGTACGTGCACATGTGCACGCAGACGCTCATGTTCTGTGTGTGTGCGTGCAGAGGCCAGAAGAGAACACAGTGCCCTCCTCGGTCACTTTTCTGGCTTTCTCTGAGACAGAAACTCTCGCAGAACCTGAAGCTGCCTTTTTTTTTTTTTTTTTTTTTTTTTTTGTCTGACTGGCTGACGAGTAAGCCCTAACTGCTTTCCTGTCTCTGTCCTCCTCAGCTCTGGGATTGTAGGAGAGTGTAGCACTGCTTTTTACATAAGTGCTGGGAATCAAACTCAGGCCCTAATGCTGGCACAGCAAGTGCTCTTGCCCTCTAAACCATCTCTAATCCTTGACATTTGGACTCTCTTTAGTGGTACTAATAAACTTAGGTGATCCTCCTACTCATTGGCATGATGGTGTGGTACTAAGGGGTGATAGTATGTGGACCCAGATACTGTCTGAGCTTCCAAAGCCTCTGTTGATGGTCACACATATCATGTGGCACACCTCATGATAGAACGCACCCAGTCAGTGTCACATACTGGCTTCTCCTGCCACTACTATTTAACGCACTCATAGAGCACTGGGGCAGGGAGATGGCTTTACCCTCGCTGTCTATAAGTGACGCCTGGAGCACTGAGTCATCAGACTTCTCCAAGGTCAAGTTAGCAGCAAGTTCAGGGAGCTGAGGAGCACCTAGTCTTCTCCTTGACCCTGAAGCTCTCAGGGTCAGATGCCCGGGTTGCTGACCCTCATGTTACCCACTTGCTTCCCTTTTCATCTCTTAAGCCCAGAGTGCTCTTCATCTAAAATCAGCAATTCAGGTCAGACAAGAGCAAGAACACTTTGAAAAGCACCAAGAGTGAGAACACAGTGAAGGAATCGGGAGGTTCTGCTCAGCCATCTTGTTTCCTCAGCATATGTAATTGGGTCAGTTCATCATCTCCTCTGACTCCCATGTATAATAGACACGGCAGCTGCTCACTGCAAACATTGTCTGTTAGGATGCCCTATTTCAGCATTTGTAACATAAGACCAGCTTGGAAAAACTCTTTAATTGTATGTGTTCATAATGGTGGCTCTGAGGTTTTCCAATCCGAGTTGATCTCGTATGGAAAACATTTTTTTTTTTGTTTGTTTTTTGGTTTTTCAAGGTAGGGTCTCACTCTGGTCCAGACTGACCTGGAATTTACTATGTAGTCTCATGCTGGCCTTGAACTCACGGTGATCCTCCTACCTCTGCCTCCTGAGTGCTGGGATTAAAGGCGTGCACCACCATACAAGGCTAACATTTCTCTCTCTCTCTCTCTCTCTTTTTTTTACCACCATACTGAAATGAAAAGCTGCATTCTTATTTCCACCTGTTGCAGTAAATAAGCTCCTAAACCTGGTCCTATCAAAGGATCAGCTAGTCGTTTCTTTCTCATAGTTTTGCCTGGTTTTACAGCTCCTCTCCTGATTGAGAATTCATTGCTTGAGGTTGAGATTTTATGGCTGATAGTCCTGATTTCACTAATTGGGCAGGGGTGGGGGAAGAGGCTGACAGAGATGGAGTTTTGTATTCCCATTCGAGTACTTAAAAGAAAATTTTTTTTCCTATGTAAAAATACTCCCTCAGCACAAATATTTATGTGTATATATTTTCTTAAACCTCAATAATTTCCCATTACGTGAAATAGTTTTCATTCCTGGAATGCAATCCTGTTAACAATCTATTGTCCTCAAACTTAACCACCCTAGTAATTTCCGTGGGGATTCATTTATGATCCTCATTTTAGTCCATTATCTTATTTTTTTAAGGGATAATGTGATTTTATTGCGCTCTAAGACATACCGTTGAAAGAGAAGCAAACATGATGTATGGTAAGCACAGAGAATTGAGTTTCCACGATAAAGGCTTGTTTGGAGTACATCTGATGGTACAAAGCAGCTGGGGTTTGTGTTCAAACTCTTTCCGTTAGAGAATATTTTCATTTTCTCTGAGAAAGTGATGTTTCCAACAAAACCATAAACAATCTGGATGAGTACTGTGCAAACACAAAAGAGGTGGGGGGGGGGGTTGGAGGGATGGCTTAGCAGTTAAGGCATTTGTCTGCAAGGCCAAAGGACCCAGGTTTGATTCCCCAGGACCCACGTTAGCCAGATGCACAAGGGGGCGCATGCGTCTAGAGTTCGTTTGCAGTGGCTGGGAGGCCCTGGTGTGCCCAATCTCTCACTCTTGCTTCCTCTTGCTCTGTCAAATAAATAAAAAAAAATAAAATATGAAAACAAGAAGAGGCAGGGGCCTACTTCCTTTGTGCTTACAGTGGCTGGGTGGGGTGGTTTGAATCAGCTGTCCCCTATAAACTCATGTCTTCTGAATGTTTAATCCCCAGCTAGTGGCAATTTGGGGATTAGATCCTTACTGGAGGAGGTGTGTTTTTAGGGGTCGGCTTGTGGGTGTTATAGCCAGCTCCTCTTTGCCAGTGTTTGGCACACTCTCACGCTGTGGTTTGCCACCTACTATGGCCGAGGTGATGTCCGCCCTCTGCTCATGCCATGTGTCACCCCCTGATATCATGGAGTTTCCCCTCGCGTCTACAAGCCAAAATAAACCCTTTCCTCCGACAAGCTGCTTTTGGTCAGGTGGTTTGTGCCAGCAACGAGGAGCTGACTGCAACACTGGATTCTGCCCTGTGCTCAGCTTCCCCACAACTCCCAATATAGACCCAGCCTCAGGGGAAGAGGGCCAAGGCTGTGTTCTTCTCTTGGTTTGTCCATACTTTTCCACAGTAGGGGTCAGGACGGGGCTCCTCCTCCTCTTGCTCTTTTAGGAGGGGACTTCAGATTCTAGAGCGCATTAGGTTGGCCTGAATTACCCACAGAGCTTGCTCTAAGGGCTGAGCTTTAGCTCCCACTTCTTGAGACTGTGATTCAGCAGTTATCTTCTGGGATTGAGAAAGGTGCCTTTAAACCAGTGTGTCACTTAGGGGTGTGTGTGTGTTGAGATTAACAGATAGGTAAATAGGCTATGAATATATGGAGTACTCTGAATAGGAATGCTCATTAAAGGAAAAAGTCTGGTGTCTGCAGAGACTCTTATCTGAGGCTCACATGTCTGTGTTGGGAGTGGGAGGAGATTTCTATATGCAATTACAACTATATCTCCAGTCAACATTGGAGGGTGCGATTACTCTAAGATACGCAGTAGAAGCAAGTTTCATTAGTGAAATGAGTGGAATGGGGTGGTAGTCTAAATAAATGTCCCCTGAGAGGTTCAGGGTTTAGTAAAGCTTCTTGGATTTCTAGATACCTGGCTGGAGGAGGTATCATTGGGCAGATTCTAGGTTCCAGCCCTAAGGTGTGGGAGCGGATGTGGAATTCTAGCCTAAAGATATGCAAAGTGCTTGAGCTTTGCCTGGTGTTCCTAAAGTGTGCTTGCTTTTTTTTTTTTTTTTTTTTTTTTTTTTTGGTAGTGGTTTTTCCTCTCTGCTTGGACCTGTGAAAGCAGGCCAGCTTCTTCTGCCATTATGAAACTTCCACTCTATCTTCAGTAAATCCCTTCTTCTTCCATAACTGTGTCTGGTTTGGAAGTCCATCTCAGCAACCTGAGGCTATCTTCTGCAGATGGGATATAGGATATGGGTGTAATTTGGGGATGTGGCTCAGTGGTAGAGCACTTGCCATGAGTTTAATTCCCAGTACTACAAGAGGAAAGAAAGAAGAAAGAAATCTGTGCAGTGCTGAGGATGTGGCTCAGTGGTAGAGTGGTTACCGAGCATGCTCAAGGGTCCTGGTTCAATACCCAGTACCATAACAAAACAAAACAAAACCCAAAGAGATATGCAGGTATGTTGGAAATACTTCAGCCTACCCTTGCATAAACGCATTGCCTTTCTGTAGGCCTAGACAAATCCATAACAGCGGAGTGCAAGTCTTTGAGATTCCTTGCCTATAGACCTTGGGAAGATGAACCTGGGATACTGGTTAATCTGCACTGTAAGTTTACACCCACAAGGCAGCATTATCTCCAGCCCATAGAATTTACTGAGGGATCTACTTTTGGTAGCTGTTGTATTCCTAGTTTCCTACATAGAAAACACATTTTCAAAGCATCAGCAGTGAGAGAATCAAGATGCAAGGAAAACCCCAAGCTGAACGGGTGGAGGGGGCGCTGGCGAGGAGGGCTGCCGGCTCAGTGTACTTGATGAAGCTGAGGTCAACTGAGGAGGAAGAGGCAGGAAGCCAGGATTTCACTGGAGAAAGAGGTCAGAATGGAGGGAAATAGGAATGAAGTATTCTGTGTTAACTGAAAGGAACAACAACAAAAAACCCTTTCTGATAAGTTGGTCCTGAACAAATAAAAAAAAATCTACTTAAGGCAACCATCCTTAGAATAAGTATTTCTGGCTGGGGAATTTTAAATGCTCTATGCTCATATGTATGTTAAACATAATGGAAGCACTTGTATCTAGCTGGACTTCAGGCTAAAACACATCAGTCTTTAGGCAATGAGTTTTGTTTTTTTTAGATACCCCCTCAAACAAAGGCAAACATAGGCAAATGGGATTGCATCAAACTCACAAGTTTCTACACAGCAAAGCCAACAATCAACTCAGTATGAACATGACCCTCCGAATGGAAGAAAGCATATTTGCAAATCGTATATGGAGTAAAAGGCTAACATCGACAACATATAAGGAACTCAACAACAAGAAAACAAAGGAATTTTAAAAATGAGCAAAGGGCTTAAATACGTGTTTCTCTCTCTCCTCTCTCTCTCTCTTTCTCTCTCTCTTTCTCACATACACATACACACACACGAGTATGAATGAATACCCAGAAACATTAGTCATCAGGGAAATGGAAATTAATAGCTATAAGGAGATACCACATTTGCCTAGTTACAATAGTTATTATCAAAGCAGTAAAAGATAGCAAGTATTGGCAAGGATGCATAGAATAAGAATCCTTGTAATGTAAATTGTCACCTCCATTATGGAAAACAGTATGGACTGGGTGTAGTGGCATATGTCTGTAATCCCAGAACTTGGCATGTTGAAGCAGGAGTATCACCTCTTCTGAGTGTAAGCCCATAGGGTACAGAATCAGCATGTCAGAAACGCATCTGAGTCCCACATTCATTGCAGCATTGTTCACAATAGCCGAACTGTAGAAACAAATCAAGTACTCATTAATAGATGGGCAAAGCACACGTGTATGTCTAGGTAGTTGAAATACTATTCATCCTTGAAAAATAGAAAAATAGAAATAGAGTAGAAAATAGAACACAGACAAACCTGATGTCCATTATAATACATGAAACTAGCCAGACACAGAATACAAACACGGTGTGATCTCATTTGTATATGCAAGCTCTGAAAATGTCAAACTCAGCAGAGAAAAAAAAAATTTGATGGTTGTTATTGGAGACTGAGTGGTGAGGTGGGAGATGAGAATGTTGCTGTTCCAAAGGTCCGACACTCTAGAACAAACATCTGTTCTTGGGCTGGGGAGATGGCTCAGTAGGTAAAGCACTTCTGCACAAATGTGTGGACCAGAGTTTAGATCTCCAGCACCCACAGGAATGCTGGGTAGAAGTGGCGGCCTGTCTGTAATCTTAGTGCTTGGAAGGTAGAGACGCAGGGTCCCCGGGGCAGGCTGGCTAACTAGACTAGCTGAATCAGTGAGCTACAGGTTCTAGCTGAATCAGTGAGCTACAGGTTCAAGTGAGACACTCTACCTCAGTGAGACAAAGTGGAGAATGATCAGGGAAGACACCCAACGTCAACTTCTGTCCTCCATACCCATGTGTACACGTATGTTCATGCACCCCCCGACATGTACCCATACACACATTAGCAGGCATACATGTATGCACATCACACACCTAAAAAAAGAACATAAACCAACAAAATCAATTCCTGATTCCCCAGATCAATGCATCTTAGGAGGGACAGCTGCAGTGATTTTCAAGGGGAAGGAGAGGCCCAGAGGATATCTGTCTCTATGTAAGTGCTCACATGTGTAGCTTAAACGCGTACTTAGTCAAGGATTCTCTCAAGCTTTTTCATCCCATTTTGTTCTCTGCAGACAATCACTGCCACAGAAAATTTTCTAAGTTCCATGGCTTTAAATCACACCAGTATCGAAGCTCACCACTCTCTCCCAAAGTACTGGGATCGATTTACAACCTCCCAGCAGACTTGTCCCTTCTCACTGGTATCGGCCTTAGTCCTTTCTCCATGTTTTTAAGGTTGGAATCATCTCTGGCTCTTCTTTCTCCCAATATTCATCTATTCCACCAACTAGTTTCTTTAAAAAATATTATTTATTTGAGGGAGGGAGAGAGAGAGGAGAGAGAGAGAGAGAGCAAGAAAGAGGCAGATAGAGAGAATGGGCACACCAGGGCCTCCAGCCACTGCAAAGAGGCACCAGACGCACGCACCACCTTGTGCATTTGGCTAACGTGGGTGCTGGGGAATCAAACCTGGGTTCTTAGGCTTCATAGGCAAGCGCCTTCACAGCGGATCCACGTCTCCAGCCTACCACCAAACAAGTTTTTCAACTCAACTTTCTCCTAGCCTCAGCCATTGCTCACGACGGTCCCCCAGGTCATTGTACCACAGGGCAAAGCTGAGCTCCGGCCCTAGCCTCATCCTTGTGGCTCTGTCCCCTACACTATAAGCACAGCACAAGAGTGAGAACTGACAGACCATGATTGTAGGTCTCCTGTTTAAACTTTCTCTCCAGTGGATTTCCATCACACTGAGCATGAAATATATCATGACCAATGAGGCCTTGTGTGGCCAGTACGGAGCCAGTTTTTCTCTGATTTCATCTCCTCTAGCCTTTCTGCTGTATTCTGTGGTTCTTGGAACATCAAGCTTATTTCACTGTGGAGCCTTTGCAAAGGCTGTTGTTTCTGCCTCAGAAGAGATTGCCCCAGATGTCCTCACGTATACTCATCTTGGTTTCTGCTCTAGTATTATCTTGTCAGAAAGGCCTTCAGTAACCCCGGCTTCTCCCTTATGACATTTTAAATTTGACAGTATACTGATTTTTCCTTCTTTTTCATTTCCCCCGCCCTTTACCTCTCCTTCCCTCTATCTCTACTCTCTTCTGTCCTTTCCTTTCTTCCTTCTTTCCTTTATTTTACCTTTCCTCACTAGAATGTAAGCTTTATGAATGTAGGCTCTTTGATTTGTATGCAAAACTAGCCCTAGAGCCCCATCAACAGCAAAAATTTAACAACGTTTACTGAGTGAATTAATAAACTCTCAAAAATATCCTATGTAATCAAAGTGATACCTTTTAAGTAATAAACCATGAACACATTATAACTTTAAATAATATTCCATGTCCTTCAAACTTCCTTTTTTTTTCTTCGAGGTAGGGTCTCACTCTAGCCCAGGCTGACCTGGAATTCACTCTGTAGTCTCAGGGTGGCCTCGAACTCACAGTGATCCTCCTACCTCTGCCTCCCAGAGTGCTGGGATTAAAGGCATGTGCCACCACGCCCGGCCAAACTTCCTTTTTATAAAATGGCATAATTTTAAAATGTATTAGGCAGGTTTTCTTTTAGAGAAACAGAATCAGGAGAGAGAGGGAGAGAAAGAGAGAGAGAGAGGGAGGTGGGGGAGGGAGACATACGCACACAGAGAACGTATGTGTGTAATAAGAGGAGAGTTATTCGACTGGCTTACATAGTAAAGTCTTAATAGTCCAACAATGCTCATTTGCTGGAGAGACTGAGACCCAGGGTTCCACCCACAGAGCTGGACCCTCCGCATCCCAACTCGGCACTGAGAGCTGAGACGTCCCCATGTGCGAAGGCCAAGGAAGCTGGAGTTTGCTGTCAGTGGAGGATGGCAACAACACTGGTAGACACACCTGCTCAGAAGAAGGAGTTTCCTAGGATCTCTTTGTATCTTTATATCTGGGCCACTCACTGGAAGGCACTGTGGGTCTTCCCCCCTCAGCTTATAGTCTCTAGAAATGCCCTCAAAAATATGCCCAGAGGTGTTTCTCCAATATGCTTCTAAATCCAGTCAAGTTGCAAATCAAGACCAACCATCACAGGTTCCCTGAGGCTGTGGCATCCAGCTCCTTGGACTGAGCAGCTTCGGCGTGCAGATGACCGTTGGTGGACTATCCGCACCTACTAGGTAAGCCAGTCGAATAGAGCCCCTTTTATAACGCACACAACCACGCACACACTGTTGGTTCTGTTTCTCTAGAGAACCCTGCCTAACACAAACTTTAGAACCAAGAGTCATGTGATTCTAGAGAAACAGACTTTCTCTAGTGGGCTTGGTAGTTTATGGAACTGATGGTGTAATTCAACTTCACCTAAAGTTACCAAAGACTGTCCTGATAATACAGGGAGCACTCATAGTCCCTGGTGTGAACTGCTTAAAGAAATAAGCACAATAAATGCATCTGATACCCCTCTCGTCACTTGTGAGGGGCAGGGAATTGAGTAACTTTATATTGATACTGTTGAACGGTTTTAGAAAACTAAGGACCATAATGATGCTTCCTGGTTCCTTCCACTGTCATTAGGTAAAGTAACAAAGGAAAGCATGAACTCAGTAGTGCAATTTTCCAGTGCCAGATGCACACAAACATGTAAAGGCTTCTAAGTGTGCCCTGAGAAAGAATCTTCTCTTAGACGGCCATGGGGCTGAAGTGGTTGACAATCAAACCGAAGTCCTCAACATTGCAATTGCCTACTTATGATTCAAATTTAAGTCTCAGTGTCAAAGAGTGTCTGCAGTTAAGAAGATGGTACTGGATTGGAGAGATGTCTTAGCGGTTAAGGTGTTTGCCTGCAAAGCCAAAGGATCCTGGTTCGATTCCCCAGGACCAATGTAAGCCAGATGCACAAGGGGGTGCATGCATCTGGAGTTTGTTCGCAGTGGCTGGAGGCCCTGGTGTACCCATTCTCTCTTCTCTCTCTCTCTCTGCTTCTTTCTCTCTCTCAAATACATACATACACACACACACACACACACACACACACACACACATATATATATATGTGTGTGTGTGTGTGTGTGTGTATATATATATATATATATATATATATATATATATATATATATGGATGAAACTGATTGGGAAAGAGGATCCTAGAACTTGGGATGCAGATGCATAAGAGGACCTTGGTGAGGCTGGGGCCATTGAACTCCCAGAGTTTGATGGGTTTATTTTGCCCAAGAAAGGAGTCTCCCCTCCCTTAGTGTTAGCCGTACCCCTTTTATCCCCTTGCTATATTGGCTTCTCTAACTGCCTGAAGAAATGAATCCTGCTTTGTCTATAGAAATAGCAATGACCTTCTCCAGAGGACTCACCAAGCAAGGTAATACTGATGGTCCTCAGGACTCTTCTTTACCATCCATCTTCTGCCCCTAGACCTATATTCAGACTCAAGGCTAAGAAGGTCTTTAGAGGCCAGGGACACAATGTGACCCATGAGGAGCTGTGTTACTTCACAGGTTTTCTAACTCAAGCAGAAGTCGGGGGAATATGTGTGGGAATGGATTTTAAAGGTGTGGGATGATGGGGAAAGGAATCTAAAACTAAATCAGGCTGTTTATTGATATGAGTCCACTGAGCAGATATTTTAGGTTAAATGTTACAGCTCACACAGCTGAAAAAAAAAAAAAAAAATGGTGTCAAGAGTTTATTTGATGGATTGGCTGATATATGGGTCAAAAGATGAGCTGGAATTGCCTGATATCCTTTGGCTTGATGTTGATGAAGGGATTCAAAAGCTCAGGGAAAATGGAATGCTGGAGAGGATTTGCCGTGTAAGACCATATCCTCTAACATGGGAGGGTCCAGAAGACATGCTTTTTTGTAACAGCATAAAAAACTGGTTTGTGAGAGGGGCACCGGCGTTCTCGCAAAACTCAGCCATTGCTGTCCTCTGTGTGCCAGGCCTGACAGTGGGTTTAGTGGTCTCCACACTCACCCTGTGATTATTCCCCAGACCATGAATGTATAGTTTGGATAGATATACCTAGTGCAGAGACAAAAGGCCAAAAATGAAAGCAAAATTCCTATACTTTGGGCTGTTGAGATGGCTTAGCGGTTAAGTGCTTGCCTGTGAAGCCTAAGGACCCCGGTTCGAGGCTCGATTCCCCAGGACCCACGTTAGCCAGATGCACAAGGGGGCGCACGCATCTGGAGTTCATTTGCAGTGGCTGGAGGCCCTGGTGTGCCCATTCCCTCTTTGTTTCTCTCTCTGCCTCTTTCTCCCTCTGTCTGTCGCTCTCAAATAAATAAATAAAAATAAAAGAAAAAAATTTAAAATTCTTATACTTTGACAACCAGGCCATAGCTACTTGGAGCATGCCAGGGACTTACTAATGATCCCTGGCCCCTGAACAAATGGCTTGTCTCAAGAAAAACAAATTACATCCCAATACATTGTTTAACAAGATAATGAGATACTCAAGCATCTATCCAGATGTGGACCTCACAGAAATGGCCCATGAGATAAGACTGAGTAACTTGCGCCTCAACTGCTTTCCAAGAATTCCACCCTCTCTGGGCTTGCTTGCTGATCTCTTGCAGTGGGGTTTGATGCTCCCTGTCTGTTCTTGCCCTTGATAAATCCTTTTACTACCCATATCACTGGCATTCCACACAATGTTTTGCACCTATGGGTTTGGAAGAATCCTCACACTTGCCAACTTTATAGTTTTACAGAAAAATTGCAAAGATAGCAATTCGTTCACCCAGCTTCCTCTCTCTACCGTTAACATCCTACAAAAATGGTCTTGGGCTGCTTTGCATTTCTGTAACCAACTGCTCGAGGCTGAGTACTTTATAAGGAACGAGGTTCACTTTGCCCATGATTGGCACTGGTGTCCTGGTGAGGGTCCCTTCAGTGCATCACAGCACAGTGAGATGGGAAGGCAAATGGTTGTGGGCAGAGGAGATGAACAACATGGAGTGACTTACCGTATAGAACCTGTGCCTATGAGAACTGATTCATGCCTGTAAATTCATCGCACTTTAATCGTCACGTGGTAATTATCTGTGTTTACGAGACTCACACAGTGTGATGACTTGGTACATGTAAACAACGGGTACTGATCAAACCTGGGTAATTAGTACTCATGTGTCACTTTCTGTGTGTGTTGAGACTGTTTCAACATGTCTTTTGTGCGATAGAGCAGGATAATCTGTTCCTTCTATCGAGCCGGACAGCCTGGGTTCTTCCTGACAAGCTTTTCATCCCAGTGACCAAATGAAAAGAGTAGAGACCAATCTAGAAAATACATACCAGGCACTAGTCAAAGCTGTCAACATGACAGTAAACCAAACACTAACCAGCCAACAAGACCTGAGAGCTGACACTGACCGGGAAAACTGGGGACACGATGACTAAATGTGGTATCTGCCCCGGTTTGTGTCTGCACCAGAAAAGGACGTTGGTGGAAGCGAAGCCTGTGGTTTAGTCAGTGGTGTTGCAGCTTGGTTCATTTCTTACCTCTGACACTACATCATGGTTGCCAGCATGGTTTTGATAATGACTTATCCCCTAAGTAGTCACGTGTTAGCTTTCTGTTGCTATGACAATATAGGTGACATTAACCGACTTGAAAGAGGACAGGCTGATTATGGCTCATGGTTTCAGAGGTTCAGTCACTTTGTCACTGTTGTTTGTGGCCTGTGGCATGACAAAACTTCAGACATGGAGTATGTAGTGTCTCTGGCCTGTGGTAAGAGACAGAGCATCATCCACAGAGCCTGTGGTGAGAAGCACAGGTGCTCACCTAGTGGAGGCCCAGAAGGAGAGAATGTTTGCTTATGCAGGAAATCTTCCCTCACAAAGCTCACTAAGCTGTGACTATATCAAAGGATCAATCCCTCTGTGAAATCGAAGACCTTGAGACCTAGTCGTCTCTGAACACTGCCTACATTGGGGCCAAGCCTGCAGTACCTGGACCTTTGGGGGACATCCTAGATCTAAGCGTTACATAACAATGGTTGCACCGGAAGCTTGGCAGCGTATCGATGTTGCGGTGGGGTTGTAGAAGCTAGAGGCAGTGGGGTCTAGTGGGAGGTATTAGGCCATGAAGGTTCCTCTTCATGTATGAACTGATGCTGATTGAACAACAACAACAACAAAAAAACAACCTTGTGGTAAATCCATTCAATGAACTACTACTCAGTAATGAACATGGCTGAATTGCTGGTGCATGCAAAGTCCGAGGCATCTCAAAACATAACTCCAGGCAGCAGACTGACTACAGGAAAGAAGGCAGGCTCCATGATTGCATTTACGCGACATTTTGCAAAACGAGACCATGGGGACAGAAATGGATCAGTATTTCCCAGCAGTTTGAGCGGGTGGTGGGGGAGGAAGGTGATGGGATCCAAAGGGAAATGAGGGGGACGTTTGGAGGTGATGAAAATGTTCCACGAGTGAAAAGAAAACCATGATTGGATCTTGGGTGATGGTGTGAGAAAGAACACTAGGATGGTATAGAAACTTGTTTTCTGTGTAGGATGTAGTTATAGTGTTTTTAGAAATGGGGCAATCTGTCTTGTTATGGTTTGAACAAATGACATAAATTCTTTTCTTTTTTTTTTTCCTCTCTTATTTTCTTTGCCTTTCTCCCTCCTCCCCCTCCCGTGGTAGTTTGAATGGCTATCCCCCAACAGATTCAGTTTTATGAAAGCTTCTAGGATTTCCAGCTGCCTGGCTGGAGGAGGTGTCACTGTGGCAGATCCTAGGGTTCAGCCCTAAGGTGTATTTGGGTGTGGATCCGGGATTCTCAGGCAAAGATATGTACAGTCACCGGGCATGGTGGCGCACACCTTTAATCCCAGCACTCAGGGAGGCAGAGGTAGGAGGATCGCCGTGAGTTCAAGGTCACCCTGAGACTACCTAGTGAATTCCAGGTCAGCCTGGGCTAGAGTGAGACCCTACCTTGAAAAACAAAACCAAACAAACGAACAAAAAGATAAGCAGAGTGCTTGAGCTCTGCCTGGGGTTCCTGGAGTGAGCTTGCATATGGTGAGGGTGCTGGTTTTTCTCTTGGCATGGATCTGTGAAAGGGAGCCAGCTTCTTCCGCTGCTGTGGAACTTCCCCTGGATCTGGAAGCTTCAAATAGATCCCGTCCCTCCCATCAGCTGTGTCTGGTTTGGAGGTTCATCCCAGCACTGTGAAGCTGACTGCGGCGCCTCTCTTCTTTCCTTTTCGGTGTCGCAGATAGGCTTGGAATTTGTGATTCAGTCAGGTTGGCCTTGAATGCTTTATCCTCCTTCCTGCCTTAGCCTCGTAGTGCTGGGATTATAGCTTGTGCTACCATGCTAGCTCTTCTATTTTCCTTAGGTTTTTTTTTTTTTTTTCAGATGTTTTCACCATGTAGACCAGGATAGCCTCAAACTCAGGATTCCCTTGCCTACTCCTTCCGATTATGCAAGGCATCACTATGACCAACTTTAAAATAAATTTTTTAGTCATCTGCATCTAAGGTGTACAGCATGATATTTTGATATATGTAGTAAAATTACTGTAGTCAAGCAAATTTACTTATCACTTGTCATACATCATATCATATCACTTATCACATCATTCATGCCTTCTACGTGTATAAGAATGGAAAATGTAGGGCTGGAGAGATGGCTTAGCAGTTAAGGTGATTGCCTGCAAAGCCTAAGGACCCATGTTCGATCTCTCTCCAGATCCCACATAAGCCAGACAGCACAAAGGTGAGGCAAGTGCAAGGTCGCACATGCCCACTAGGTGGCGCAAGCGTCCTGGAGGTCCATTGCAGTGGCTGAGGCCCTGGGCACACCGATGCACAAGGCAGCACATGCATTTGGAGTTTGCTTGCAGCAGCTGGAGGCCCTGGTGCACACATTCTCTTTCTCTCTGCCCACCCCCATAAAATAAGTAAACAAATAAAAATGTTTAAAAAAGTTAGAAAGATATTGAAGGCCCAACTAAATGGAAGGCCATCTTGTGTCCATGGATTGGAAGAACTAACATTGTTAACGTGCCGGTGCTATGCTAAGTAATCTGCGGTTCTAACGCAGTCATTATCAAAAATGCCAAGGGTGTTTTTTTCACACACAGAGGGAAAAAAAAAAAAGTTCTAAAATTCACACAGAATGACAGACGACTCTGAACAGTCAACACAAACTTGAGAAGGAGTTGGAGACATACTTCTTGATTCCAAATTATATTCCGAATTTCGATTTTATGTTCTTTAGAATATCAATGAGGAGTTAGCAAATAGAGGATTCAGAATAGAGCAGAGAATATTCTGAGTTCTGCTTCATAAATACTCACAAAAGGACTAAAACATTGTTCTCTGCCAGGAAAAAAAAAAAAAAAAGCTTTTTCAAGTTTCACAGAGGGTGCTATGCATGTGTTTAATTGTGGTGTCCTTGGTCTCCTATTTCTGGTACTTTTGTTAGCGTTTGTAACTGACTCAGTTGTGGGTCATTTAAAAAAATTTTTTTGCTTTATTTTTATTTATTTAAGAGCGACTGACACAGAGAGAGAAAGAGACAGAGAGAGAGAGAGAGAGAGAGAGAGAGAGAAATGGATGCATCAGGGCCTCCAGCTACTACAAACAAACTCCAGATGCATGCGCCACCTTGTGCATCTGGCTTACGTGGGTCCTGGGGAATCGAGCCTCGAACCAGGGTCCTTAGGCTTCACAGGCAAGCACTTAACTGCAGCCCCAGTTGTGGGTCCTTTTTGTTGAAGTACATTCTCCCCCTTCTTAGCATGGTTCTAACCAAATGTGTCTGTAACCATGACCAATTGTGGGGATCCCAGCACCTAGCAAGAGGGAGACAGAGGTGGGGAGTGAGGAACAGATCTTTTTGATTAAGGACCTTGTCCAACTCTCAAGGCGCAGCACAGGCAGCCGCCTATTCTGTGGTTAGTCTGACGACAAATCCAGAAAGGCTGGATTTGAAATGGGCTCTAGGGAGGCCTTGAGCGAGGCCAGTCGGTCCCAGCTGTTGTTGTAAGCAGTGTTCTATGTTATCCTGGCCTTTGTGTAGCTTTTCAGAGGTTGTTATTGCTGATGTGTGTGGCTTGCCCTGGACATATCCCTACATGCTTTCCAAGGTGGTAAACACATGGCATCACAAGTCTCAGAGCATAGCAGCACCGCGACACAAACACATCCGTTCCCACACACGCGGTTTTCAAGTGCTAACTCTGGAAAGAGAAAAACATCCATTCTGTTCCATTACCAGTTTGCTTGAAACTGACCTCTTCCTAGGAGGTCATGCAATTATTAGTGACAGAAATGATGAGTGTCCTCTCTGAAGGAAGCACACCCCTGAACTGTGGCTCACAAATTCTTGCTCAAAAATAGATTCCCCCTCACAAGAATCCAGACTTAGCGTTTCTGAAGTGGGGTTTTGGAATCCTTACTGCTAAGTTTCAGTAAGTAGCCCGCCTCCCACCATGACACAGATGCTGTGGTCGCTGTGGTCTTTGAACCACCCTTTGAGAAGACCCTTTTTTGAAAGTGCCCATGAGAGGGCTGGGGAGATGGCTCAGACGTTAAAGGAGCTTGCTTGCAAAGCTTGTGGACCTGCGTTCCATTCCCCAGCACCCATGTAAAGCTAGAAGCAAAATGGTTCAATCGTCTGTGATCCCAAAGTACCTCTGACAACGGGAGACAGAGCTAGGAGAATCTGAAGCAAGCCAGCTAAGGCTGATGTTCCTTTGCGGCCTGACAGTTTGTTTTCAGCGGCAATAGACCATCTCAAATGTGTACACGCCCACCTGGAAATTGTCCTCTGACCTCCATACATGCATGCACGTGCACACACACACACACACACACACACACATTAATTAGTTACAAGTAATCATGAGGACATCTATTTCTTTTCAGGACTTACTTGAGGAAAAAGGGATCCAGGATCTTTTCTGCTTTTTCTGCAAAAATACAAAGACCCTTTACTCTGGGGTGGGGGGGGGGGGTGCGGGGGGAGACTGCATATAAGGAAGACCCTTTACTCTTGGGGGGTCTGGGGGGAGACTACATATAAGGTTGAGGGAAAGACGTAGAAGTCTTAAGAAGCAGCATTAGCTATCAAATATCTACAGACCTGGAAATGGGCCACTTGGTACTCAAACTCATCCTCCCCAACTCCACAGTCATAAAATCCTCCAAAGGCATCTATACAACTAATATGGCTCTACTGTTGCCTGTTAATGCGGTTATTAGCATTAAACTGCCAGCTCATTTCCAGTCTTTTAACACACATCTTACTCTAGCTCCTTATCTCTTAGGGAAGCAATGAGAAAATTCAGAATTTTACCTATTGATATGTTTCATTTTATACTTGTATAGAAAAAAAAAGATTCTTGTATGCAGCATACACTTAATAAATAGAGTCCAGAAATGAACACAGGCTAAGTTGCATCATTGTAAACATTCACAAGATAGCATATGAAGAGCAAGTCATATCATCCATACAGCTAACAGTGAGTTGATTCTTACAGGAAATGTATGGTGAATACTTTGAAAGACAGTAAGTTTTTGTTGTTTGCTTTAGTAATGAGAAAAGTCACACCTCAACATGTCTTTTTTTTTTAAAAAAAGAAATAATTTTATTTATTTACTTATTTATTAAAGAGAGACAGTGAGAGAGAGAAAGAGCATAAGAGAGAAAATGGACATGCCAAGGCCTTTCAGCTGCTGTGAATGAACTCCAGACACGGGTGCCCCCTTGTGGCCCATGTGCAACATTGCATGCTTGTATCACTTTGTTTCCGGTTTATGTGGGATCTGGAGAGTCGAACATGTGTTCTCAGGCTTCACAGGCAAGTGCCTTAGCTGCTAAGCCATCTCTCCAGGCCTCAACATGTCTTTTCAAGTCTTCTATTTTGAAATCATTTTAAATCACAACAAATATTGCACAGCTGGTTCTGAGAGCTCCTTTCCCCCCCTATATATTTGATTGATTTATTTATTTGATACAGAGAAAGAAGCAGAGAGAGAGAGAGAGGAAGAGAGAGGGAGAGAATGGGTGCATCAGGGCCTTCAGCCACTGTAAACGAACTCCAGATGCACCTGCCCCCTTGTGCATCTGGCTTACGTGAGTCTTGGAGAATCGAACCGGGATCCTTTGGCTTTACAGGCAGTCACCTTAGCTGCTAAGCCATCTCTCCAGCCCCTCTGAGGGCTCCTTTCTACCCTCCATTCAGGTGACAATACTTCTGTAGCACCCAAGAGGAGGTTCCAAATGTCTGTGTTAGTCACTTTGCCTTCACTGGGGCAAAATACCTGAGGTAAACAATTGCAAGGAGGAGAGGTTTATCGGGGCCCATGGCTGCTTGGTCTCTTGGAACTAGTGCCATGCTTTGCACAACACATTACATCACGACGGGAATGCCGTTTTCCTTATATCCCCTTCAAGAGCACATCTGGGGACCCAACTTCCTAGGCACAACCACCTAAATACTGTTTCCAGTACTGCACATGGGCCTTTGGGGCACATTCCATATCCAAGCTAAAGCCAGTCCTCTTTATTCCTTAATACTTCCAGGTACACTTCCTAGAAACAGGACAGATTCTTCTCCAGGACCAGAGCACAGGCTTGGCGTCAGGAAAATCACGTGGAGCTAATTTAACCCCTCTACTCTACAGACGTGGAAATTACACTGATTATGCCATTGTTGTCATTGACAGGCCTTGGATCCCATCCAAGATTAACCTGCTGCATTTAGCTGTCCTGTCTCTCAGTCTTTCAATCTTTAATCATCTTGACATTTTAAAAAGAATTTCTCTCTGTTTCCATTTGCCTGATGTCTCCTCATGACTCATATTTGTGCATGAAGGTTTCAAAAAAGTGTAAAGGAAGAGGCTGGAGGGATGGCTTAGCTGTTAAGGTGCTTGTCTGCAAAGCCTAAGGACCCAGGTTCAATTCTCCAGTACCCATGTAAGCCAGGTGCACAAGGTGGCACATGTGTCTGGAGTTTGTTTGCAGTGGCTAGAGGCCCTGCTGTGTCCATTCTCTCTCTTTCTAGCTGCCTAGTTCTTTCCTGTTATTAAATAAATAAACAAAAATTTAAAAATGCAAAGGAAAGTTTCATTGCAAACTCTGGACGTACATGGACGAACCTTGGCCAGTTCTTTTATCCTTAAGCACATGGATGTAATTTCAAGTCCCTCCCCACTTTGTAGCATAATGTATGGAAGAATAAATTTCTAATTTATTCTTGATGACACTGTAACACATTCAATGGTTACTGTCAAGCACCAACAATCTTTTCCTACCTCCACCTAAAGCCTTTATTTTATCTTGTTTTTTTTTTTTTTTTTTTTTTTTTTTTTACTTTAAAAATATTTATTTGAGAGAGAGAGTGAGAGCGAGCGGGCGAGCGAGCGCATGGGTGTGCCAGGGCCTCTTGCCTCTGAAGATGAACTCCAGATACATGTACCACTTTGTGTTTTTGACTTAATGTGGCTACAGGGGAATTGAACCCAGGCTGCAGGCTTTGCAACAAGGGCCTTTAACCACTGAGCCATCTTCCCCAGCCCTATTTCATCTTTTGGAGACGAGGACTCAGGTATCCCAGGCTGGTCCTGACAAGGATGACCACGAACTTATGATGCCCCTGCTTTCACCTTCAGAGTGCGGAGATGACGGGCAGGTACCACCACGCCCAGTCCATGTGCTGTTGTTGATGGAATCCCAGCCGGCGCCTGCTGGACCAGCGCTTTACCAACTGAGGTCCATCCCATACCCAGCTTCCTAAACGCTTAAACATCAAATTTCCAGACTCCTGCGTGGAAGTGGGCCGTTGGAGTTCTCCTTATTCGTTTTGTCTTCAACTTTTTGCTTCTTCCCTAAGAACCTTTGTATAGTTCTCCTTGAGGCTCTTGTGTAGCGTTTTGAGATAAGGATCCCTCACAAAGCTCTCCCAATACAACGTGTGGTGTCAATGCTGAGTAAATAAAAAATGACAAGGTTGGCAACAATAATCCTGACGATCACAGAGACCCATTTTAATTTAGAGGGCGCCAGCGATTCACAAGCCAGAGGGGGCACAGCCAGGAATCCCCCAATCACCCAGATACCACTAAAGTTTCCCCGCAGCTGGTAGCTGGTCAAGTCTAAAGTGAAGGAAGGATCCCTCGCCTGCCTGAGTTAGGCTCTAGAGGTTTCCAGGCAGTTACTGTGAGTGCCAAAACCCTCCAGATCTTTTCTATTCCCGGGACACATCATGGGGCGGGCTGGGCACCTTTGGGGGACACTGGGAACAGGTGAGCCAGGTGGCTTTCGGCGGCCTTGAGGTCGCGCTCAGGTGCCCCAGCCCCCGCCCCGACAGCGGGTCCCACCTGGCAGCGCGCGCGCTGGGTGGGAGTCAGGAGGCGGTGCCCAAGTGCGCGGCGCGGGTCTGGGGGCGCGGGGCCCGGACGCGGGGTTGGGGATGTGGGTCTGGGGACGCGGCTCTGGAGGTGCGGTGTTGGGGATGTGGGATGTGGGATGTGGGCACGCGGATCCGAGGGCGCGGGGGTGGGGGGAGCCCGGCTGGGGAAACACGGTGTTGGAGATGTGGGATGCGGGTCTTGGAGACGTGGGGTTTTAGGACGCGGATCTGGGGACGCGGGGATGGGGACACGGGGCTGCAGCTCCGTCCGGCCCCCGACAGCGGGCGCCGCTGCAGCAGCCTGGGAGCGCAGCGGAGCGGCGGCTCGGAGAGTTGGGGCAGCTCCCGCGCGCTCGGGCCCTGCTGGGTGGAGAGAGCTCCACCGCGGGCGCTCGGGGGGGTTCCCCCCATCCCTCCCCAAGCTGCGGGAGCCGGCGGGGAGGAGCGATCTCAGCTCGGTTCTTCCAGAGCACCCCTGAGCCAGGCCGGGCCCCGGAGCGAGCGCGCCGGAGACAGTCGGGCGCCCTGGGCACCATGCAACTCGCCGCGCCTCCACGCGGACCCCGGGCGTCGCCTGCCGCTCGCTGAGCCCAGCCCAGCCCAGCCCAGCCCGCAGTCCCGGAGCGCGCTCGCTCCGCCGCCACCGAAAGTCGCCAAGAGGAGGCGAGAGACCCGGGAGAACGGCGGCGCGGGGAACGGACTCCACGTCCCTCCCCTCCGCGCCCAGGACGCGGCCGCTCCTGGCTTCCCTGGGCTTCTCTAGACTTTTGTCACCAGCCCGGGCTGCGCACGCTGGGTTTTAGGAGACAGTCAGAAGCCAAGAGAGTCCAGGCAATTCTTTGTTGCTAAGGTAATTGCAGTTGTGACCCCGCCCCCACGGGGCAAGAAACGAAGGTGTGTGTGTGTGTGGGGGGGGGTGAGGGTGGGTGGGCGTGTGGGGGGGGGGACAGCGGTTCGAAACCGCACTCCCCTTCCCCACGCGTGCGTCCGTGTTGGTTTCATCTCCCGGGTGTGGGCGCGCTTGTCCATTTCGGATGCGTGACAGGTGCCGGTGCGTGCGTCTGCCGTTTGGGACGGTGCGAGGCCAGCTTACGTAAGTGGCTCCGGGCGAGCTGGCGTGGGATGGGTGCAGGTCGGCATCTCCATCGCTTTCCTGGCTGCTCGGTGTGAAGCGTTCACCGCACCTGGACCCCAGGGACTGGCCGAGCCCAGAAGCTTTCAGGTGCTTCCGAGGCATCCGGTGTGGGGCGCGCAGGTAGGACAGTTTACCTCCAAAGCAGACACACTCATCAACTTTTTCTGCCAGGAAGCTCCTCTGGTATTTGGGGCACTGCCCTGGGAGACAATAGGTAGAGGCCCTGAGACCACCAGGCTGCTAGGGAACGTGGCCCAGTGAGACAGAGAAAGTGACCCAGAAAAATTTGATTTTGTTCTGAGTGAAAGCTGCTATGTTTCATTATTTTTAAACATTGGTAAGAGTGGGACCATTTTTCCTCCAGTTGAGACATTGCTATATAGATTGAAGATGTTTTGAGTCTTGGCTTGGAATTGTTCTTTCAGCACTTGGGACTGCTTAGGAGTTGTGTCTGCAGGTAAGTTCTGATAATATCTCCTGGCAGCCCCAAAGCAAAACTTCAGAAACAGTCAGGACGAGGTCGCACCCGTCCAACAACACTGGATTGGTTTCTCTGCAGAGAGGATGAGAGATGGAAGAGACCTTGTTAAGTATGTGAGGTCAGCCTATTCACCATCTGCAGGAAGCTGCTGGATTTCGTTCCATGGCTCCCGCCAGACTGTTTTCCTAGGCAGGTGGGTAATTGTACCGAGTGGAACTGGGCTGTTGAGAAACTTGCAGTGACTTGTATATTTATTCTTCACTTATTAATTTTGGAATGGGTGGGACTACCCTGCGAAATCAGGGGATTGAGAGAAACCAAGAATCGTTGGACAGTGACCTTTGTAAGTCCGAACCTACCTGGTGTCTGGGAAATCCAAGATGATGCATTCATTCTGAGTTCTCTGATTCCACTGTTAAGTAAATGCCAAGAGAATCTCCTGTACTGTAAGCTATCTAGAGAAAGCCTGTTCCCAACAACTCCGCCTTTCCTGAAAGAGCCTGCAGATTCTAGACATGCCAGCTATTGCCGGGCATTTTCCTGTTTCCTTTAAGAAATTTCAACGAACGTTCACTGAGTCTATTCTGTTGAGTGTTTCAGTAAAGGCAATGTTAGTTTTTCTTTGAAGCAATCAATTTGTCTTATCAAGTGTGACGTAAAAACAATATTTTTGTGGGCAGAAATGTCTCTTCAAAGGAGACCTACTTATGTATTTTTGATTTGTAGAATACAATGCCCAGTATAAATCTTTTAAGTGAGCAAATATTTCTTAAGAAAAAAAAATTAAGCCTACTTTGGGACAATGGAATGTGCCAGTAATTTTGAATGTCTTCTCGTCCTGATAGGTCAGGAGTTTATGTGGAAGTAGGCTCCTTTTGTCTCTAAACTCTCTGACCTTCTCCCATGTGTATACCCAGGACTCCTAAGACTTTTCCAGAAACTGGTGACCATTCCAGGGTATCTGGGAGATAGGAGGAGGAGCTGTGTGTCACACAGACTTCTTTTTTCCAGAAGGAAATGTCCTCAGAGATCTCAATACTGGGATTAATTTTTCCTTTAGCTTCTCAGCTTGCCTTAATTCTTAGTGCTTTGAACCTGGGAATGCATTTGACCTCTTCATTGTCCAGGGCCAGCTGGAAGGAATATATTCACTGAATTTCATCTTCCTTGTAACATATGGCATGATATAAATAATTACTATACACACACTGTCCTGCTGTCTGGAAAGAAGTAGAAATAGAAAATAAGCCTTCACGCTGAGTGATGTGGATGGAACATTTTCAGAAGCAGTTTTACTTTTTCCTCCTGATTACAAACATCATATTTATTTATTGGGAACAATTTTCAAGAGAATACAAAGAAGAAAGATTGCGTGTGATGGCCTGCAGAGGGTGACACGGAATAACATTTCTTCAAACCTGTCCGTTCCACCAGGTGTTCTGTGAGGTGCATCTGCACTGTGCTCCTCCTCCCTAAAATACTGTGACCAGGACTTGTGTATGTGTCAGAGATTTGGGACATGGCTGCTGATTTTCTAGATGATTTTGATCGATGAGGTTTTAATTTTTGCGGTGGTCCTCGTTTTCAAAGGTCGGCCCTCTCTTTCTCTGCTGTTTTTGAGAGGCGGTGTTTGACAGTTTGAGCTGGCAGAACGTGGGATTCTCACATCCTGTTCAGGCAGGAAAACATCAGAGAAGACGTACGTGAAAGGCACATTGGCCGTGCAGGTGGAAGATGTGAGTTCTGGCTGCACTTTTCCTAGAAGGTCAGATGCCACTTTGAGATTTAGCTCAATAAGCTCATGACATATGTGTGGCTTTGACATTTGATGAGCATGATCTTTGTTTGAAGAGGGATTAGTCAAACAGACAGCTGGGGCTCACCCCCAGAGTTTCTGATTCACTCTGCCTGGGAATTTACATTCTAACAAGTCCCTGATGAATGACCCTGATTCTGCTTGGCCTGGTGAACTCAGAAGTCATAGAAGTCAAAAGGAGTCATCCTTTGGGGGCCAAGAATCCCTATTTCTCACTTAAAAAAAATTTTTTTTTATTAGATCCATCAACCCAGTTCATTTCCACCAATGTGCCCGCCCACCACCCGGTGTTCAGGAAATACTGGTTGGATCAATACCAGAGTTCTCCATGGCAAGACATCTGAACTAGTCAAGATAGAAGAAAATAATCACCCAGAACTCGGGCCCGTGAACTTTGTACAAGCAAGAGTGATCACTACCCATGAAACCCAGTTCTTCCAACTGCAAGGGAAACAAATTGCTCCCAAGCAGGCTGTTAAAATGAACACTAAACGTAATGACTTAGGTTCAGTAACTAGGAGTGCCTGCCTGGGCTGTTACAAACCTTGAAGCCTACTAAATGCTTTCCCGTAACCTCCCAGAGTCCTGCGAGAGACCATTCATTTTCTGCCACGTAAGCCGGTCCTCATATCTGCGAGTTTCACATCCAACTGCAGACCAGAAAGATGCAGAAAACACGTGTTTATGTCGAACATGTGCAAAGTGCTTTCCTGTCAGTCCATAAACAATATAGTGGAACTGCAACTGCTGTTTGCATAACGTTTACATGGCATTGATAATCGCGATTAATCTAGAGATGATTTTTCCAAACACAAAAGGATGTGGGAAGATAAGGTGTGAATTCTGTGCCATTGTATATCAGGGACTTTTGCACCCAGGATTTTGGTATCTGCGGGATGGGGGGGAGGGGGTGTTCCTAGAACTAACTCTCCTTGGATACTGAAGGAAAGAAAAGCATTCCAAAAAGGAGAAGAGGAAGTTCATGAATAATTTCTCTCTGCCTCCCCCCACCCCCCCAAAAGCAGAGCAGTGTGCTCTAAAGCCCATGATTGTCTGTGAGACAGGGTCTCATGTTATGACACAGGAAACTGACCTAGAGCACCAAATGAACCTGCGCCAATCACCAAAGTGAATGTGCGGCAATGTATGAGACACCAGACCCAGGCCTGCCTGATTCTGACAGGAGGTGCTCTCTGTGACCCTCTACGGAGACCCAGCGGGTGTGTTTGACAGCTGGAAGTCTAGGGGATTCCAGCTGTCAGCGGTAGCTCACTGAGTATGTGGCTACTGACTGAATAGGGAATTCATCTTAATATTTTATTTATTTATTTAGCTATTTATTTATTCATTCACAAAGAGGGAGGAAGGGAGGGAGGGAAGGAGAGAGAATGAGAACGGGTATGCCAGGGCCTTTTGCCACTGCTAATGAATGCCAGATACACGTGCCGCTTTGTGCATCTGGCTTTACGTGGGCAATGGGGAATCAAATCTAGGCTGTCGGACTCTCCAAGCAAGAGCCATGAAACACTGAGCCATCTCCTCAGCCTGAGAAATAATCTTTTTTTTTTTTTCTGTCACTTCAGTGTCACAGAGAACATCCATTTTTTATGTATAAAAACCTTAAAATATTTAAATCCCTGACTGAATACATTAGTTACTCCTTTGACTATGATTATTAAAATTAGTTGTGGAGACTGTCTTGACTTCTCTAGATATTTTAGTAAAACTATCAAAGGAGAAACATTTCAACTGTGGCATGGTAGAGTTTCCTAATTCATTAGTAATTGCCTGCCCCAAGGATCTCTTTTCTCACTCAAGTGGAAAGTATACACAAAACCTGCTGAGATGAGGTCTCTTGTGTGAATGTAAAGTAGAGGTGGAATCTTCTGGAAGTCCTCAGGACACTGGCATTGCACTCACTGTGAACTGGCTGGCCCAGAGCCCAGGCAGAGAACCAGTACTTTTTCTCTTGTAGTAACGCCACAGGTGCCTAGAAGCCTGTAAATGGGTCTCTGAACTTAAACTTCCTCATCTGCAAAACAATAAAAATATGTCCTATGTATGACTGAGGACACAGGATCGTGTATAGAGTATGGTAGAGGAAATACAGTAGCTTAAGAGAATGGGGCTGTCATGCCCAAGGATTTTCTAATATATTTTGTGCATCATACAAGTGCTGGGGATCAAACCTGGGCCTTGTGCATGCCAGGCAAGTGTGCCACCACTGAGCTAGCTCGCCAGACCTCTTTTTGTTCTTATTCCGAGATGGTCTCACTCAGTTAGCTAGGCTAGCCTTCAACTCATTCTGTCGCCCAGGCAGGCCTTGAACTTGCTCAGCCTTCCGAGTAGCTGAGGTTGACTTGAGCCACCATAGCTCCAACATTTTGAAAAATGAACCTTTGGGGACATAAGTATTCCAGGGTAATGGTTCTTTTCGTTTTTATTTTCCTTGAAGACTTGCTGTATTAATCTAACACTTGAGGGACTGTTGAGGCCCTCTCAAATCCTACTTCATCGTTCTACCAGCAGGATTGGAGGAGACTTGTAGCTAGCAAGTGCTGTAGAGGTCTGTGTGGGAGACGGCAGAGTGGGCCTTCTCTGTGGTAGCAAAGGTACTTCCGCTTCTTGAAGCCTAAAGACCACTGGTCACCTGCGGGAATGGAAATGGCACGTGATTCTAGTCTTGTAGCATTGGTGTCTCCTGAATTCTCTAGTGACCCACGCTTAGAGCAGGCCCATGGCCCATTGTAGGTGTTTCTTAAAGCATTTGGCACATAGTAGGAGCTTGGTCCATGTGGCTGAGTGACAGTTATGGTGGGATAAATGGGAGGAAGGATGGCCTGGTAATGGTGTGATGCCTGGGCTGGAATGGGAAGCATGCCTGGACTAATCTGGGTGTGAATCTAAGGTGTGAGTGCTTATCACCCTCATTCTTACTGCTTACTTGATTGTACCTTGATTGTGTCCACAGTCGTGATATAGTCAGATCTTTTCCCAGCTTATAATTAATTACACACAAATATGTGCTGCCTTCCGTGGGCTATGGGCTATTTTACTTTGGACTGTAATTTTATCTCTAGCGCAAGGCTGTTTGTATAGTAAATTCTAGGTAACAATTGACTGCCCAGCCTATAAAGCCACTGACTGGTCGTGGAGTGGAGGGCTGATCTTACAAACTAGGTCAGCACCTGAAAAGCTATTTTTTTAAAAAAGATATTTTATTTATTTATTTATTTTAGAGACAGAGAGAGAGAATTGGTGTGCCAGGGCCTCAGCCACTGCAGTTGAACTTCAGATCTGCTTGTGCCACCTAGTGGACACGTACGACCTTGCACCTGCCTCACCTTTGTGTGTTGGGCTTACGTGGGATCTGGAGAGTTGAACATGGGTCCTCAGGCTTTGTAGGCAAGCACCTTAACTGCTAAGCCATCTCTCCAGCCCCTGCAAAGCCTTTGTGTAGAGAGAATCTTTAACAAGGATCAGGTCAGCATCACTCCCATTTTACAGATGAGGAAATGGAGGTGTTAAATGCTGGGCTATTTACTCTAGGTCAGACAGTTGTTGAGTGAAGAAATTCTGATTTGAACTCAGATTTTATTTATTTATTTATTTACTTATTTATTTATTTTTGGTTTTTCAAGGTAGGGTCTCACTCTAGCCCAGGCTGACCTGGAACTCACTATGTAGTCTCAGGGTGGCCTTGAACTCACGATGATCCTCCTTCCTCTGCCTCCCGAGTGCTGGGATTAAAGGCGTGCACCACCACACCTGGCTTTACTTATTTATTTTTAGTGAGATGGGAATCTTGCTATGTTGCCCAGATAGATCCTGAACTTGTGGGCTCAGGTGACTCTCCTTAACCTCTTGAGTAGCTGGTACTATAGGCTCATGCCACTGCACTTGGTTCAAATACTCTGACGCCAAGTACTGAGTCTCTCTGATATATCACAAGCTGGGGAATTAAGCAGAGACCCTACCTTGAGATAATGTCAGTCATCTTGGAGGGAAGACAGAAATAAATAGAAAATTAACCAAAAATGAATTAAGTGACCTTTTAGAAAAGAAAGCATGAAATTTTATATGTCAGATACAATAGCAAATAGTCAAGTGAGGCAGGAGGTACAAGTTAGTACAGAGAGAGAGAATATTCTACCATCGGATCTCAAAGAGACAGGTTTCTGGCAAAAGGGAGAAATAGGTGAAGAGAGAAATAACACCAAGATTGTTTTCAGGTGAAGAGTATTGATAATAATTTGTCATTAAATTTGTTATTTACTTTTAGAGCAAAAGTTAATATGATGAGCTGGCAGTGTGGGTCAGTGGTTGAGCTTACATCTAGCATGTGGAGAGTCCTGGGTTTAACCAAAACCACAGCTAATAAAAAGACTTTTATAAACAAAGTCATTCTAATTCCCCGTGGCTGTAGTGGTAACTCCTGCCCTGTGAACTGTTCTTCATCGTCTCACGAGCACCATTTTTCTTCATAGCTTTATAGCCATGACATAGTCTTCATTTATATATTGTCTGTCTCCGTCCACTAGGGTATACATTGCAGGAGCACAGGGACTCTCTTTTATTCCCTGTTATAATTTCAGCAGCTGTTGAAGATTCTGGTTCATAGTAATTAAGAATGGTGTGTGCAAAACACATAAGAAATGGGTTGCAAATTTAAGCACTTAGCGGGACTAACTAGGTCAAGCAAATGAGGGAAAGAAATGGAGTCTCTTCCACAGAGGTAACAAATTCTAATTTTTCTTTAAACAAGCTTGCTTGGTGCTAAGCATATATAAGGTTTTCACTCCCAGAAATAAATACATTTATACCTATTTTTCTTGAAGTATGACCCTCTAAAGCCTTTCCTTCCTTCCCTCTTCTCTCTTCTCCCTCCCCTCTTCCTTCCTTCCTTCCTCCTCCTTGTTTCCTTTCCTTTCCTCTTTTCTTTTTTTTTCTCTGAGGCATGGTCTTACTATATAGTTCAGGCTGGCTGTAAACTTATGAAATTCCTGCCTCAGCCTCCGGAGTGCTGGGATTGCAAGTATATCACCATCATGCCTGCCTGCCTCCCTCCCGTCCTCCCTCCCGTCCCTCCCTCCCTCCCTCTCTCTCTCTCTTTCTTTCTTTTTCTCCAAAAATAAAACAGCCACCCATGTCTGCCAATAGAGGGCTGCTGGTGCCGGCCCTTGGGAAGACATGAGGGACCTGTGAGGTCTGTGGTAAGGTAAAGGGTGTGTGCTGCTTAGAAAGCCCCGTGGTTGTATTTTAATCATTGATTCCAGTTAGAAAAACACTACTACTGTCCAGCCCAAGAGAAACACTTGCTTGAGTTGGCCATATTTTTTTCTATTTTTGACCTTCCTAGAAAAATGACAACTTAAGAACAGTCCAGTATATTATTACCTTGCACTGCTCGGTCAGTGCTAATGTGTTCAGATTCCAAAAGCAAGCCGGAAGATGGCATTAATCTGCTGACCATCCATCCAAATGCAATGACTGATTCAGCAGCTGGTCAAAATAGAAAGGACACATTCATAAAGAATACATGCATTGATTGTAGTTTAGATTTGTGTTTCAGTTGAAGGCACTTGCATTTTCAGTACCAAATGGTGGTCAGTTGTATAGATAGTGCCGAGATATCCTGGGCTGGAGAGATGGCTTAGTGGTTAAGGCATCAACCTAAGGCTAAGCACCTTAGGCTGCAAAGCCTAAGGACCCAGGTTCAATTCTCCAGAACTCACGTAAGCCAGATGCACAAGGTGGCACATGCATCTGGAGTTCCTTTGCAGTGGCTGGAGGCCCTTGCATGCCCATTCTCTCTCTCTCTCTCAATAGATAAATAAAAATGAAAGATATTCTCTGGCCAGAATATGACACAGTTCATGCTTTGCCAGGAGAATCAGACTTTACGAGAGAATAGACAGCCAGGAACCTTAACCTTGGAAACAGGCTGAAGGTGCTGGAGGGTTTCTGCCAGTTTCTGGTTTCTGGCCCTGCCTAGGGTTGCATGGCCCGGAAGAGCTCAGAATGACACTGCTTCTCTGCATTCTTTGCAATGGCCGAACAGTGGATTGCTTTGGGGCCATGGCTGCCAGAGTGTACCCGGGAACAATCTCAGAGGTGAGCAGTAGTCCTTCAGCAGGTTGGCATGGGGGTTCTCTCGGCCATGTCACAGTGGCCTGAGGGTTCTGCTGCTCCTCTCTGCTCCTCATCATGCTCATCCTCCCAGGCGGTGAGTCCCACAGCCCAGGCCCCATCCTAGATCTCAGTAATGCTTGCGTGTTGTCAGGGGAAATCATGGGCAGAACGCAACAAGTCGCATAAAAATGGAGCGGGGAGAGATTCCTTCCCGATGGAGGGCTTCCACTGAAGAGGCGAGCCCGGCTTGGAGGACTGAGGGGGGCCGGGGCCTGCAGGGGTAAGACCAAGACACAGAGATTGCCTAGGGTGTACCTTTCATGGTAGATGGAAGGATGGAGGTGACAGAGAGCATGCAGTATGCAGAGAATACCCAACATCCCCTGCTCAGAACCAGGTCCTTAAAAACCTTTCAGGCATCGATGAACTTGAAACTGGAGCCAAACCAGGGATGGAGGAAATCTCAGTTGTCCGCAAAAACTGTTTAATGAATACCTGTTAATGTTCCCTGGAAGTCAAATGAGCAAATGCAAGATGCCAAGCTACACTGCAGTTGCCTTCCCTTAGCAGTAGAGGCGTGCCGCAGTACGTCTCCATGACTCTTGCTGCCCTGCAGTGAAATGCTTCCGAGAGATTTTGCTTTACGGACAGTCTGCATCCAAGTCCCAGGCTCCAGGCACGTCCCTGTGTGTGTCAGGATCCATCTGAACGTTCTGTGCCTTCGAGACTTCTGGACCCAGAAGAGTTGACCGCTCATGGCTAGGTCTCCCTGTGGCTCAAGGGGAAAGTGTTTGGAAGAGCTTTAAGCAACTTCCTTGGCATGACTGATAAGCCCCCCCCATCCCCTGCCATATCTCACCCCAGTACAAAGGGCACTTAGCACCCCGTAAAAGCAGGTGCTTGCAATTCCAGGTTTTATTTGATTATCTTTTAATTTTGCTTCCTTTAGCTTCTCTACAAATGCCACATCTCTTGTCTGCCATCTGCCACCTTGACCCTCTCCCACTTTTAAAGATCTGTTGTTGATCTCCAGTCACTTATATTTGCCAATATTCTGTAACAGAAATGACCACTGGGCCATCAAAACAGTATTTGAAGGTAGGCTGGCTCAAGTTGAACATTGCTTATTATTGGGAATTTTGGGCTGGGAAAGTTCTCTGTGGTTGAGGCTGGCCATGCTGTTGGATATGTGAAGATGAACAGTGACCAACAGCTGGAAATGCAAGCTGGGAATCACTCTATCAGAGGACTTGAAGGCCAAGAATATATGATAGTGGTGATGAGGGTGATGGTTGGAGCCATCTTGGATGTACATACATGAAAATAGTACTCAACTGAACTCAGGAAAAAACCAAATATTGCAAACAAAAATTAAATGTATCTGACCAGATACCTGAGAATTCAGGCTTGGCTGGATTCAGGGACATAAGTGATGTTCTGAACGCTTGTATTTAACACTTAAAAATGGTTACTAATGTCTCTTCCCTCTTCTCCCTTAGAATAGAGTCACCTCCCAGTGAAGGAAGTATCCCCCTTATCTAAGCCCCAGGGGAGGTCTTTGGTCCTGATGAGTCATGTGACTCAGTGGTCCAGAGGTGTATACAGTGTCAAGATATCTTCTGGCCAGGATATGCCATGGCTCATCCGTTACCAGAGGCTTTTTGTTTTTAATTTATTTATTTGAGAGCGACAGTCAGAAAGAGAAAGAGGCAGAGAGAGAGTGAGAGAGAGAATGGGCGCGCCAGGGCCTCCAGCCACTGCAAATGAACTCCAGACGCGTGCGCCCCCTTGTGCATTTGGCTAATGTGGGTCCTGGGGAGTCGAGCCTCGAACCGGGGTCCCTAGGCTTCACAGGCAAGCACTTAACCGCTAAGCCATCTCTCCAGCCCCGTTACCAGAGGCTTTATAAGAGAATAGACAACCAGGAATCTTAACTTTGGAAACAAACTAAAGGACATTGAATCTAATCTTCTGGGCATAAGAAAGTGATTAGGAACACACAGTAGATTTCAGCCACCTTGGGATTGTGAAATATTTCCTGAGTGCTGCAGAACTGTCCAACTTTCCAATACTGGTGTGAGTGCACGTAGTGGTGACAGACACATTCTCCGGTTCCTTTGTCATCTCTCCAAGTGTAACCTGGCCCTGATGTCACTTTTGTTTTCCTCTACATGGGAAGGATGGCTCAAGGACCATCTTGAGGGTCAGAGGTGCTGTGCTCTTCTCCCGTAACATCATCTATTTCTTCTCTTCTTTTTAAAACAGAACTCCATCAAAAGATAACATGCTTACAAAAAAGCACATGAACCCTACTTAGTGAAGTTTGAAACTGTAAACACATCCATATTCTAATAGAATAGCATTCTTTTCCCAAAACTACTTCCTATATCCTCTCAGGAAATACATACCCCTATTATTTCCCCAGCGATAACTTTCAACCATTTTTAAAAAATGTTTTATTTTATTTTAGAGAGACAGAGACAGAGACAGAGACAGAGGGGGAGAGAGGGAATTGGCACACCAGGGCCTCAGCCACTGCAATCGAACTCCAGATACTCCCGCCATCTAGTGGGCAGGTGCGACCTTGCATTTGCCTCACCTTTGTGCATCTGGCTTATGTGGGATCTAGAGAGTTGAACATGTGTCCTTAGATTTTGCAGGCAAGTGCCTTAACCACTAATCCATCTCTCCAGCCCTGTTAACCCAATTTTTAACTCCATAATTTTTTTTAATCAGGTTTGGAAAAAGAACACATATATGCATGTAGTCTTTTTCTTCCTCTTTTCTTACATGCATGAATGAACTTGACAGGTTCATTCATGTTGTAGTGTAGAGCAGTAGTTTATTCACTTTATATAGAGCTCTACTTTGTGATGGTCCACAGTCATGGCATTTAGAACATTTCTAGCTTACGTAGATTATGAATTGTGCCACACAGATACTTCTGTATGTGTTTGATGGTGCCCATATAAATGCACTGTTATTTGATGTACTCCTGAGACTGGGTTGCTAGGACTTGGAATTTGAGTATGTTCAGTTTTCTTAAGTGGTTGCACCAATTTATACTCCCACCATCAGTTGTAAGTGCTTGTTTCTCTAAAACCTTGGCAAGACCTAGTATCATCAAACTTTGAATTCTAGACATTCTAATATGTACGTAATAGTATCTATTATGGTTTCAATTTGTAGTTCTCTGGTGATTAATATATATGCAATATTAACACACACACACACACACACACACACACACATATATATATATACATTTATTATTATTATTATTATTATTATTATTGTCAACTGGCGGTTGAACCCAGGGTAAGGCAAACACTCTACCACTGAGCTATATCCCCCACCCCCTATTTGTCTTTTTTCTTTCTTTGTGAAGTCTTTTTTTTTTTTATTTATCTGCAAGCAGAGAGAGACAGAGAGAAGAGAGACAGACAGAGAAAATAGGTGCACCAGAGTGTCTAGCCACTGTAAACCAACTCCAGATGCATGAGCTTCTTTGTGCATCCAGCTTTACATGAGTACTGGGGAACTGGACCAGGATCATTGGACCTCACAGGCAAGTGCCTTAACTGCTGAGTCATCTCACCAGCCCTTTTTCCTTTTTCTTTTAAACGTGCGTGTGTGCATGCATGCACGTAATGTGAAGCCAGCGGGTGGAGTTGGTGTCTTCCTTGGTCTGTTTCACTTTGTCTACGGAGCTAGGACCTCTCACAGATTCAGTTAGTGCAGCTCACCAGCTTGGCCCAAAGATACCCTGTCTGTACCTCAGCATTTATGTGGGTGCTGGGGACCCAAACTTTGGTCCTCAATGCTTGTACAGCAAGCATGTTATCCTCTGAGCCATCTCCTCAGCCCCATATTTTTTGTTATTTCTGGTAGCTTTGACAATCAGTGGTTAGTTTTCAACCTCATTAACTGTTTGTTTTTAGGGAGTAACTGTAATATCACAGAGCTTGTTTGAATCTTCAGTCTCATTACATTTCCTGTACAACCACACAGGGATGTGATATGGGACATTTCTTATTCCTGTTTCCAGACAGCTTTATTGAACTTGGTATCATCACACACTTCTGATTCCCCCATTTCCTTCTTGGCAATTTTCCAAATGCCTTTGAATGCCCTAGGGTGCATTTCTCGAGCCCACCCAGTGGATGTGCATGATGATGGTGTGTTTTGGGGTCACCACTTTGCTGATGGGACTGACCCTTTTCTTGCCATGCTTCTTAGTAGTAGCTTTTCTTCTGGAATCAGGTCGGAAGGAAAGCAGGCATGTGATGATGGGTTCCCCTCTTCTCTCATTTCTTTTGTGGCACCCCTACATGTTTATTGCTTATTGTTCTAGTGAATTGTCTTTCATATAGAATGGTAGGATCTTTCTTTTTTTCTCCCCTGTGACGTTGGGGGCTGAACCAAGGGACATACTGCCACTGAGCAGAACCCTCACCCGTGATTCTTCTTTCAGAAAACAAAATGGCGGGCTGGAGAGATGGCTTAATGGTTAAGCACTTGCCTGTGAAGCCTAAGGACCCCGGTTCGAGGCTCAACTCCACAGGACCCACGTTAGCAAGATGCACAAGGGGGCACATGCATCTGGAGTTCGTTTGCAGTGGCTGGAGGCCCTGGCACGCCCATTCTCTCTGTGTCTCTCTCTCTCTGCCTCTTTCTTGCTCTGTCTGTCGCTCTCAAATAAATAAATAAACAAAAAAACCCTCACCCTTTAAAAAAAATGGCACATGCATCTGGATTTTCTTGGTACTGGCTAGAAGTCCTGGCACACCCATTCTTTTCTCTCTCTCTTGCTCCCACTCTCACTCCTTGGAAATGAATAATTAAAAAAAAAAAAGAAAAAAATTTTCTAATGGGAATGCCTTTATGTATTTTATATATTTAAAATATCTTTCCCTATCTATGAAGCTTGCCTTTCATTCTCTTTTATAAAATTATTTATTTATTTATGTATTTATTTATGGGGGTGGGGAGAAGGAGAGCATGGGTACACCAGGGCCTCTAGACACTACAAACAAATTTCAGACACTTGTACCACCTTGTGCACCTGGCTTTATGTGGGTACTGGGGAGTCATACCCAGGTCCGTAGGCTTTGCAGGCAAGCACCTTAGTCAGTAAGCCATCTCTCCAGCCGTTTCATTCTCTTTTGATGAATAAGGGATCTTACTTTAAATATAACCCAATTTATCATTCTCCTTTTTCTGGTTATTTTCTGTGTCTGCTTAAGACATTTTATGCTTACCCTAAGGGTGCAGAGATACTCTATTTTAACTTATGAAAGCCCTTTGGTTTTGCTTTATGTGTATATCAAAAATCTACCTGGATTTAGTTTTGCTTAGGGTGTGAGAAAGACTTCCATGTTGATTTTGTTTTCTACAAAGATATCCAATTAACCTAGCACCACTTATTGAAAAATCTCTTCCACTGCCCTAAAAGTGACATGTTTATTATCATGCACGTAGTTATATACATGTTTTTTTTTCTGTTTGTCCTACTGAAATATTATACTGTCTAAATGACTTGAGTTTGGGGAAAGCCTCAATATGCAGTAGCACATACCCTCTGGCTTTGTTCATACATAATACTAGCTAACTTTTAGCCATTTCTGTTACTAGATGCATTTTCTGTATGTGTGTGTATGAGTCTTCATATGCACGTAGGTGCGTGTGATGTGCAAATGTATGTATGTGTGTTTGCATGTGAGTGTGGAGACCAGAGGTTGATGTTGGGTTTTTCTTTCTCTATCACTTTCTGCCTTATTTTTTTTAAATGTTATTATTTGTTTGAGAAAGAGAGAGAGAGAAAGAGGCAGAAAAAGAGAGAGAATGGGCATGCCAGGGCCTCTAGCCACTGCAAACAAACTCCAGAGGCATGTGCCACATTGTGCAGCTGGATCAAGTGAGTTCTGGGGAATCAAACCTGAGTCCTTAGGCTTCGCAGGCAAGCACCTTAACCTCTATGGTGTTTCTCCAGCCCCACCTTATTTTTTGAGACAGTCAGTCCATCGCTGAACTTAGAGTTCACTGATTCAGTTAGACTGGCTAACCCTGGGGACCCTCCTGTCTCTGTCTCTCCAAAGCAGGGATCATAGGCACATGTCACCACATTCAGCTTGTAATGCTGGTGCTGGTAATCCTAGCTGAAGTCCACATGCTTGAATGGAAACACTTTACTGGCTGAGCCATCTCCCCAGGCCAAATATTACTACATATATTTTAAAGTCATCTCTTGGTGGCATTTTGCTTGAGATGCATTAGATTTCTGGCCCAAATTGAGAATAAGTTAATGGCATCGCTATGATATTTCAATCCATTAATATGACATTGCTCTCCATTTACTTTACTCTCTCCTTCCTGCGTCTCTCTGTGGTAGAAAGGCATTGCATACCATTTGAAATATTATGAACATTTGAAGTTATTTGCTATTCATAAATTATACCTTAAGAAACCCATTTTTAAATCATTTGTTGCTAATACATAGAAATAAAGTTGAAGTTTGTTAATTGTCCTTGTTCATAGTGACTTTGTTAAATTTACTTCTTCAAGGAGTATGGTTTAGATTACTGTGGGCAGTCCGTGAATACATTCATATTATCTGTGAAATAATATTTTACTTTTTCCTTTCTAATTACTGTGACGTTTATTTCTTTAGCTTGGCTGCTATGTTGGCTAAGAGGTTTAAGAACATGGCAGATAGAAATGGTATCTTATTTCTGATCACAGTGGAAGGTTTTAAAGTTTGGCTGTTAGTTCTATGATGGTTTTAAATGTTTTGGAAATACCCTTTATCAGGTTAACCAAGTTCCCTAAAATACTTTTTTTTTTTTTCCTGAGAATATTTTCTTGGATAGAAGTTGAACTTGAAGTGATAGTTACGTGCACTGTCCGGCTCACGTCCATGCTTCCCTTCTCCTTTGGGTCTTGTTCTCATGTGTCTTCATTGCCTTGGGAGCACTTTTATATTTTATACAGCTTTTCTGGTTCTTCTCGGGGGTTGGTCTACTGCAAGCTCGATCTTCATCGGAGGAAGTGGCACATTCTAGTTGTGCTACTTTTCTCTTCCATTTGTATGGAATAAGTGAACCTGCAAAACAGCTCCTGAGCTGTTGACTTACATTGCTCCTGCCTGGTCAGCTTTGTGAAGAGATTGTTCTCCTTTTGCTTTTGTGTGTGTGTGAGATGGTGTGTGTGCGTGTGATCTGTGCATGATGTGTGTGCATGTGATGTGTGTGTGTGAGAGAGAGATGTAATGTGTGCATGATGTGTGTGTGTGTGAGATATGGTGCATGTGCCTGATGTGTATGTATGTGATGTGTGTTATGTGGTGTGTGCATGTGATGTGTGTGTGTGAGATGTGGCATCTGTGCGTGTGTGTATGTGATATGGTGTGTGTGTGTGCACGTGTGATATAATGTATATGTGTGTGTGATGTATGTGTGTGAGATTGTGTGTGCATTTGATGTGTGTGAATATGGTGTATTTATATGATGTGTGTGTGACATACTATGTGTGTGTGAGATGTGGTATGTGTGTGTGTGTGTATGTGTGTGTGTGTGTGTGATGTGGTGTGTGCATGTGATGTGTGTGTGTGAGATGTGGCATGTGTGTGTGTGTATGTGATATGGTGTGTGTGTGCACGTGTGATATAATGTATACGTATGTGTGATGTATGTGTGTGAGATTGTGTGTGCATTTGATATGTGTGGATATGGTGTATTTATATGATGTGTGTGTGACATACTATGTGTGTGTGAGATGTGGTATGTGTGTGTGTGTATGCTTGTGTGTGTGTCCCTAGTCACCCATGTGCTCACCTGCAGTGGGGTTTGCTCACCTGCGGCAGTCTGAGCAGCATGTTGGGTGTTGTCCCCTTCATCACTTTTCTGCCCATTCTTATTTGAGTGGGAGTCTCTTACTGATCCTGGAATTTGCCACGCAGGTGATTTTTCGTTTCTGATGCCCAGTGGATCTAGAATTATGGAAGTGTGATGGAACCGAGCTGTGTGCTGTGATGTGGGTTCTGGGGATTTGAACTCGGGCTGTCTCAGGCCTCCCTAAGTTCTCATGCTTGCATAGGAAGTGCTCTTAACCACTGAGCGAGAATCTCTCCAGCCCAAGATTTTTCTTTTGTTGAGTTTTGCTATCTTAAAACAAGGTGAAAGCCCATCACTGCTCTAAGTTGATACTTGACGGAGTCACAGGAGAGATGCTGTATAGATTACACTAACTCCTCACTTTATGGTATAAACAATGCCAATCACCTTACCTGTTCTTTCAAAAGAAAGAAAACAATGAAATCCCAGGGAAAGCTGCCATTATGAAAATACACCAGTAGGAATATGCTTTTCTCCTCGGGTCCCCTGGGAACACACCATCCTCTTCATCTCTTAGTCACCCCTTTCTGTGGATAGAAATCGGCTCAGCTTCCTGCTCGCTCCTGCTTCTTTAGCCGTCCATGAGAAATGAGAGAACAACACAACTCACTTCCACGTTCCTCACACACCGCAGTACTAGAAACTATTCTTTTGCACCCCATACTTAGACGAGAAACATTGCAGTCTCGACACCCACCCAAGCTCTAATGCTGCCTCAGTTACTAACCAGCATGGTGACGTGGGACTACAACCTGGCCTCCTCAGTCCTTCCTGTCAGTCACCCTCTGAAACATAAAGTGCTGGGCCTTATTTCTCAAAAAGGAACCTTTTTAATGTAAGGACTAAATAATGAACAGATTGGACTCTGGGGCCCATACACTTACTCTTGAAGTTATTCAACTCCCCATCACAAGTAATAGATAAACAAATGGGTATTTATTTATAAAATTTCATTTTTAGAGACAAACTCAAATTTCATATGACAGAAAATATTATTTCAACTTTTTTTCAACTATCTAAAATATTTGTAAAAATTTCCTTGCATGCACACCACACAAAAACAGTCATCAGCTGAGGGGCCCATTGGCTCTAGTTTGCTGCCTTTTGGATGAGTTGAATATCAAGGGCTGTTTCAGCCAGAGCCCAACAGGCGTTGATATGCTAGTCTTTGTTTTTTTTTTTTTTTCTGTCCAATGAACATTGTTCAAAAGGGTCTATTACTTTCTTTAGTTGAGTTATGCATAAGGAAAAGAAGATTTTTTTTGAGACAGGGTGTTTTAACATTGTTTAGGCTGGCCTCAAACTCATAATCCTCCTGCCTCAGCCTCCTGAGTACTGGCATTACAGGTGTGTACGACCAGGTCCAGCTAAAGATTTTCATCTTCTCTTTGTTTCTTCTCTGACACACTTCCGTTTTGTGGACCCAAGTTTCTGAGTGATACCATTGCCCTGCACCTGAAGACCTTCTATTATGGCATGGTAGGTCTGTGGGTGATTAAATTTCCTGCTTTTGCTTACTGAGAATGTTCTTATTTTCTTCTCTTCACATATAAAGGATAATTTTGCTGCATGTGAAATTCTTAGTGGGAGAATTTTTCCCCCATTCAACATTGTAAGTATCTCATTGTGCATTCCTACTTGCTTGGTATCTGATGAGAAGTGTTTGTAATTCTTTTTCCCCTCCTTTAGACGGTCCCTTTACTCTCCCTTCTCACTCTTTATTTTTAACTTCCATATAGACAATATGCCATGATCATAATCCCCCACCACCTTCTCTTTCCCAATTCCCCCCTCACCGAATCTCTTCTTTCCCATTATTCTCTCTTCTATTTTGATGGCATCATTGGTTTTTTCTTCTCCTTTTATGCAGGTCTTGTGTGGGTAGCATCAGCTAACTGTGAGGTCATGAATATCAAGGCCATTTTGCATCTAGACGACAGTATTGTAAGCAGTCCTTTCTTCCTTTGGCTTTTACATTCTTTCTGCCACTTCTTCCCCAATGGTCCCTGAGCCTTGGAGGGAAGTCTTTGACATTCTTTTTTTTTAAAATATTTATTAGAAAGAGAGAGAGAAAGAGGGAGAGGAGAGAGGAAGAAGGAGAACGGAGAGCTGGAAGCAGTGAGGCTGGGAGAAACCAGCGCAGTGGAGGGTCTGGGTTCACTAGAGCAGGGGTGTGTGTAGCTAACGGGTAGGAAATCATTTGATACAGCAATGGCAACAGGAGAATGTCTCCCCTACCCACTGGTGTTGAGACACCTGGGGTGCAGACCGTACGGCTCTGGGAGAAGGCACCTTTCCATTAAGGTCACAGAAGGTCAAAGTTCAGAGAGGAGGTGGGAGGACACAGTGGGCGTGCATTTATAGGGGAGCGCGTGGGGGGAGAGTCTATGGAGAAGCAGAAGTGGGTGGGGTAGTTCCGAGCAACATGGAGTCCACAGCTCTGCTAAGAGGAAGCCTGGGTACACGCAGGGCCAAGCGAATCCTGTTACATGGTGAACTTTCCGCCTCTTCCTCTCAGCTTAGTTTTTAGGAACTTTGTTTAACATATGGAATGCAAAAATAGTTTTCTTTATAAGCAGCTCTGGTAGACTGATTTGTTTAGGCTGCCAGGTGACTTCGAGGATAGTATTGCTTTAGATGCCTTGTGGTGGGCTTGGCATGGTGACATCAGCTTCCCTGATACGCCAGGGAGCGGGGTGAAGGGAACACATCAGTTGAGATCCACTAGGTTTCGTGCAAGACTCTGTAGGTGATTTCACCAGAGACCGAGGCAGACATGTTGGAAACAGTATGGACGTTGGATTCAGTTCTGAGCTGCAATTTCCTTTTATCTCTTTATGTAAGTTGTACTGCTTTGGGTAAGTTACCTACGTTATATTCTCAGGCTTCAACCTCTCCATCTACAGAGCAGGAATGATGCCATCCACCCATTGCTGTTTCTTACCAAGCTGCTCAGCTGATCCCAAGGAGCAGGCAAGGCTGAGAACCTCTTCCCCAGGATGATAAACATTTGCTCCATTTTATCATACATTTTTTTCTTGCTTGCTTTGTTTATTTGGTTTTTTGAGGTAGTCTCACTGTAGCCCAGGTTTGCCTGGAATTGACTATGTAGTCTCAGGGTGGCCTTGAACTCAGAGTGATCCACCTACCTCTGCCTCCCAAGTGCTGGGATTTAAAGGCATGTGCCACCACAGCCTGGATTATTTATTTATATATTTGTTTTTTTTTGGGGGGTAGGGTCTCACTCTAGCTCAGGCTGACCTAGGACTCACTCCATAGTCCCAAGCTGATCTCAAACTCACAGGGATCCTCTACCTCAGCCTCCTGAGCGCTGGGGTTAAAGGTGTGTGCCACCATGCCCCGTTTGTTGCATTTGATAGATGAGTAAGGCAAGGCTCAGGGGACTAACTACTGCTCACAAACACATGTCACTTAAACCACATAGCTGAGATCGCGAGTCAGATCTTTGGCCCTGGAGCCCTTGCTTTAGCTGTGATGATGACCTTCTGCCTTGATATGGAGGGACCTGACATCAGCCCCTGCCCAGCCTGAGGCGGCATGTGGCGAGATGAGGGACCAGGTGAATGGGATCCAGGTCAGTGGCTTCCAAGCCTGGCTATGCATCCAAATCACCCAGGGAGCATGAAGATGCCTAATCTCCAGGGACGGCCACAGGCCCCTGGATCAGAATTTCTGGAGCATACATGGGCACCAAAAAAAAATTGTCTATTTAATTCCTGCCACCCCAGGGTTATTTTGAGGTATTAGTCTGGTTCACTTCCCTGGACCTACTTTTGGGAACTACTAACTGAAGTCCTGAAATGAAGAGGCAATTATATCCCGGGCAAACACCGGGAGCCCAGCGGCACCACCGATAATACTGGCCTTGAGAAGTTCAGTGATATCACCTTTGAAAAGATTATTTTTATTTTATCTCATTTCATTTTGTTTTTCGATGCAGGGTCTCACTCAAGCCCAGGCTGGCCTGGAACTCAGTCTGTAGCTCCAGGCTAGCCTCGAACTCATGGCGGTCCTCCTACCTCAGTCCCCAGAGTGCTGGGATTAAAGGGGGCGTGCCACCACACCTGGCGTTATCGATTATCACCTTTTTTTTTTTAAGGTCACTGGTCCAGTACCTGAAACAGACACTTGATCTATCACTGGGCATTTGCGCTTTGAATATGTAGGAAATGTCAAGGTTGGTTGGGAGACCTTCTATGGAACAAATGACAGAAAGAGTTACTTGTTCTTTAGAACGGTTATTTTTCTTCCTTTCCTTGAGGTTCCTGTCCACCCAGTCAGATTAGAGTTATATAAACAAGCTTGTACCACTGAGTTAGCGCACAGCTTGTAAAAGTGTTTTACAGGGGCACTTAACGTTGCTGACGTCAAGATGAAGTCCACTGGTTTTATTGCGTGGAGGTGAACACAGTGTTTGGTACGGTGTGGGGGAGGAGAGATGACATCAACAGAAAGCCTCGCTCAGCGGCAGAGTATCCAGGCTGCGCTGCAGGCAGGGTCTGATTTCCTCCACACATGGCGCTTCCCTGGCTGGGCATGTGAGGGCTCAGCCCTGAGACTGACGGGCCTGGTGTTGAAGGCTTTCAGCGACCTGTGATGATGGTCTGTGTGGAAGAGGGTGGCCCCCCCTTCTGGTGCTGCATCTCCATCACCTGAGGAGGCCAGAATCTTCCTGAAGCTTTGGTTCTGAATGTGCAGAATCAGCATATGAGGTGACTTCTGTCTGGTCCTGATGTAAGATTTTTTAAAAATATTTTTTATTTATTATTTGAGAGAGAGAAAGAGGAATATATATATATATATATATATATATATATATATATATATAGAGAGAGAGAGAGAGAGAGAGAGAGAGAGAGAGAATGGGCGCGCCAGGGCCTCCAGCCACTGCAAACGAGCTCCAGATGCATGTGCCCCCTTGTGCATCTGGCTTACATGGGTCCTGGAAAGTCGAACTGGGCTCCTTTGGCTTTGCAGGCAAGTGCCTTAACCACTAAGCCATCTCTCCAGCCCTGATGTAAGATTTTTTACTCAGCCAATGTTGGCCTGAAGCCAGATGAGATGAGTCAGTTTCTCCAATCTTCCTTAGTTTATTTACTTAGTTATTTATTTTAATTAAAAAATACATGTATACATATATATTGGTTTTTCAAGGTAGGGTCTCACTCTAGCTCAGGCTGACCTAGAATTCACTATGTAACCTCAGGGTGGCCTTGAACTCACAGTGATCCTCCTACTTCTGCCTCCTAAGTGCTGGGCTTAAAGGCATGTGCCACCACGCCTGGCTTTTTATTTTTATTTTTATTTTTTTTATGTATCTTATCCTACCCCTCTTCAGAAGCATCCCCATGTAGTAGCTGGACTTGAGGGTGGATCTTCAAGTGCCAAAGCCCACACCAGCCAGCTTCATGAGGCCAGCACTGAGACGGGATGCTGGGATGACTTCAAACTCCTTTCTCCACATGGCCGAGGTCCCTCCCTCCCTCTCTGCTCGGCACTGTTTTCTGGCTTTGCTTGCTCCAGAGGGGTCAGAATGAAGAGAAAACAGCGTGCATGGCTGTAACTGCAAGTTACCAATACAGGTCAGATTTGAAGCCCGGTCCTGACTTTCAAAACGTTTGTTGAGTTTACTAACCCCGTGGTATCACCGTCGTTCTGACGTTCCCAGGGTCTCTCCTTACTGTGCTCTTCTCCCCTCCTAGGCCTGCCTTCTTGCCTAAGTGGCTTACAAATCTCAGAGGTGTATTCCTGGGTTCAGGGCCAGTCCGTAGCTGTAAGCACAGTGGAAACCATGCATGGGTCTTATCTGCTGGGCTTTCGCGTGCGTGTGTATGAGGTGTGCTCATGTGTGAGGAGGCCAGAGGCCGATACTGGGTGTCTTCCTTAATGAATCTCTGCCTTATTCTTTTGAGACAGGCTCTCTCCCTGAACCCAGAGCTCACTAATTCAGCTGGACCAGCTAGCCAGTAAGCCCCAGGGATCTCTTGTATCCACCTCCCTAGTGCTGGGATTTTAGGAACTCACCACCACACCCAGTATTTTATGTGGGTGCTGGGATCCGAACTCAGGTCCGCATGCTTGCATGACAAGCACTTTACCCACTGAGCTATCTCCTCAACCTCATTTTATTTGTTTGTTTATTTATTTTTGAGACAGGGTTTCACTCTGTAATCAAGACTGGATTTGCACTGGCTGTATAATCAAAATGGCCTCAAACTTGTGATCCTCCTGCCTCAGCCTCCTGAGTACTGGCATTCCAAGTATGTAGTGTTTTTTTCAAATTTTCTTTTGTTCATTTTTATCTACTTATTTGAGAGCGACAGAGAAAGAAAGAGGCAGATAGAAAGAGAGAGAGAGAGAATGGGCACTCCAGGGCCTCCAGCCACTGTAAATGAACTCCAGACGCGTGCACCCCCTTGTGCATCTGGCTAACGTGGGTCCTGGGGAATCGAGCCTCGAACCAGGGTCCTTAGGCTTCACAGGCAAGTGCTTAACCTCTAAGCCATCTCTCCAGCCCCAAGTATGTAGTTTTAATGATGCAGTTGTCTAGATGAATGCTCCAGAGTGTATTACCAGCTCCATCATTTGTTCCAAACTATATGGGTAACCACTCGGTGCCAGTCCCCAATCTGGGTGCCAGGGGTAGGGGTGAACCCTACTGACAACACACTTGCCCGCGAATGGGCTGCCTCGTGGTAGAGGAAACCGCTGACAAATCCGCATGCAATGTTCCCCCAGTACAGAAGGGTGTGCACCCCAGTTACCTCACTCTGCACACCCGGCTGACTCCTGCTTCATTTTCTGACATTGGATCACCTTGATTTTCGCCCTCTTGAGTGTCTGGTGTGGTGTTGAGCCACTCCTGGGCTTCGGGGCTCTTGCCTGTGCTGTGCTCTCATGAGGCTGTCCAGGCCCTAGCTGTCCTTCTCAGCTTTCTGTCCTCCTGCTCTGGGCCATTAGCATTGAGCACCCTTCACATTGCAAAGTCCTGGCTGCGGACATGTCTGCCACTCACCCCAGACTCTGGACGTTCTAAGGAGTCTGTTGTGCTTGTCTAGCCCCAGGCCCAGCAGGGAGGTTAGCAAAGGCTCACTTTGTGTATTTGCCCTGTGAGCGCAGGTGGAGCGCCTGGAACCCGCTGGTGGGTGGTGGTCGTACCAGAACTGCTCTACGAGGAGGGCTGCTCAGTCAGTCTATCTCAGAGCTTTCGTCGTTCTTCGAGATGCTCAGCCCTTGCACTGTCGTAAATAGGGGAGATGGGATAGCACGTAGGCAGTGGTGAGGAAAGAGAGGTGGCATGGAACATTCTGGCAAAATCTTTGAAGGCAAGTGAGGAAGTGGAAGTTCTGAGACTCTGGATAGGAGATGGAATTGTAAAGATGCTGGTTTTACAAGGGAGGTTGAGAGACACTGTGGCTTGACGTGGTTCATTAGCTGCAGAGCGAGGGGAATCCAGGCCTCCCCCGTCAGAGGGCTTTCCTTTGCGGTAACTGTGCTTTGCGGCAGGCGAGGAGACGCAGACACACAGAGCTGAAATAACTTGTCCTGGATCACACAGCTAGTAAGTGTTGGAGCCTCGACTCAGAGGTGGGCCTGTCTGATCACTGAGAGTGGCTTATAAACCCAGCTATATTGTCTCTTCCTGGTGACTGTGAGGTGCATGGTCTCCGCACATTTTCAAGTTTCCTTGTTTGTACACTGTAAGGATTTAAAGGAAAACAATATCATTAGCATGGTTCATTTCTTTCTTTCTTTTTTTTTTTTAAAGCAGGGCGTGGTGACACATACCTTTAATCCCAGCACTAGGGAGGTAGTGGTAGGAGGCTCACCATGAGTTCGAGGCCACCCTGGAGAATACAAAGTGAATTCAGGTCAGCCTGGGCTAGAGTGAGACCCTATCTCGAAAAATCAAAAAAAAAATGGGGGGCTGGAGAGATGGCTTAGCAGTTAAGCACTTGCCTATGAAGCCTAAGGACCCTGGTTTGAGGCTCGATTCCCCAGGACCCACGTAAACCAGATGCACAGGGTGGCACATGCGTCTGGAGTTTGTGTGCAGTGGCTGGAGGCCCTGGCACGCCCATTCTCTCTCTATCTATCTGCCTCTTTTTCTCTATCTGTTACTCTCAAATAAACAAATAAAAATAAACACAAACTTAAAAAATTTTCATTTATTTATTTGAGAGGAAGAGAGAGAATGGGTGCGCCAGGGCCTCCAGCCATTGCAAACGAACTCCAGATGCATGGGCATCTTGTGCATCTGGCTTATATGGGTCCTGGAGAATCAAACCTGGATCCTTTGGCTTTACAGGCAAATGCCTTAACCGCTAAGCCAACCCAGTGTATATGTGTGTTTTTTAATTATTAAAGGGAATTACACATGCTTCACAAAAACATGTAATAATATCGTAAAGTCCCTGGATTGTTTGCTGTGATATATGTAGAACATTTGCATAAAATGAAGAAGGTTCTGGTCTTCTCTTTTCAAGTAAAAATAGTCCTGTTTGTTTCTGTAATGCTTTGCTTAAAAGAAACAAGTTGGACCAGAAAACTCCAAGAATTGTTTAAAAAAGTGCTACCTTGGGAAAGGTACTCTTAATTCTTTTGAAATCTTAGAGTAAACTTTAAGGCTTATAAATGCATAGAACAAATACTTAAAAAAAAAAAGAAATTGACCCAGTATTATTTCTTTTCACTTTCAAAATATAAGGAACAAAATAAAGTTGAACATTGCAAATTAAAAAAAAAGGAACAAATTTCACTGTGTGCATCTGTGCGTGGAGGCCAGAGGCCAGCCTCAAGAACACCATCTCCCTTTCCTCCTCCCTCCTGCCTTCCCTTCCTTTCTTTTGAGACGGGGCCTGTTATTGGCCCAGGGCTTGTCCAGTTAGGCTAGACCGGCTGGCCATTGGACCCAGGGATCTTAACTTCACCTCCTCGGTGCCGGGATTACACAGCGTGGGTCGCTATCCCCAGCTTCTATGTGGGTTCTTGTGCTTGTGCAGCCAGCATTTTATGTATGGGGCTTTCTCCGCAGCCCCTCAAAGGAACGTTTTAGAACAGGCCGTAATGAATGAAAATCCGGTTGCCTGATTTCCTCAGCATCACGCTCAATGAGTTTAATTATGAAACCCTTACCCACACAGGCTCCACATCCAGCTCTTGCTGGCATTTGTTGACATATGGCCTAGCAGGTAGCTAACTTACTGTGTTGGAAATTATTCTTTCTAGACACAAAAATTAGACAGCTTGTCTGAGTTTCAGAATGAGTTGATAGAGGAACCCAAAATAGAAGCTTTCCTAGTGAAAACCAGACTCACTAAAGTCGCTGTCATAGACTCTGCCCTTCCTCAGTAGCTGGAGGGCCTGGCCATCAGCCTGCTGTAGCACAGAGCCGCTTCTATTGCTACTGGTGGGCTGGGGACAAAGACCAAGGAGGCCCCTGTTTTCCTTTCTAGGTCATTCCCAACCTTGCTTCTTTTATAACCCAGCTCTCTAGGTGGAGGAGAATAAGCTCATTAGAGTGAAAATGTTCATTTTCAACCAAAGCCTTGGAAACCCAAAAGGGCTGTGGTCCATGGAAAAATGAGCAGATGTAATTGGATCTTATGCTCAGCCATATTCCGTATTCGGGTGAAGGAGCAGGCAGGCGAGGGGTGCTTCACTGCGCGACAGACAGTGTGTTCGTTTAGAACAATGCTCAGTGTTTCCACGTAGCACTCCATTCATAGAAATCCTGCCCCAACTGACTAGACAGAATGGAATGATCCTCTTCCCTTTTTCATGTAACCTGACTTGAAAACACATGCTAATTCATAAATAATGACGAAAGCAGGTATCCACTACCCAAATGCGTTAATTTTTGGCAGTGACATTCCTCGCATAAATTACAACGACCGGTCTTTCCCCCAATTTCCAGCCAAATTTGTTTTTATAGAATGACCTTTGATACCAACTTATTTTATGACAGAATATTTCCTGAGTTTTTTTTTATTTTGAATGGAGTGGCCTTTAAAATATATGGTATTTATAAAAGTTAACGGTGATGAAAAGCTTATGAAATTTGTCCAGATAACTCAGGCGGTCTCTTAGATTAGCGGTAACATTTATAAAGGACTTTTATAGCTTTCTCCTATGCTTCCTCAGTCAGCCTGTTTTCCCTTACCTGTGAGGTGCTCCGTGGAATTCACATTTACTGGTGAGCAAAATGTAGAAGAAGGTTCCTTGGTCTGGTTTTGAGCATGGAGCAGGCATTCAATATGCTCATTCTAAAGGGAAACTTCAAAGGGAATTCAATGTGTTCCTTACCTTGCTCAAGGTCTCATAGCAACTTTAGTGCCACACCAAGAATTGAACCTGTCTCATTACTTTCAAGTCCCCCTATGTTGGTTGTTATCTCACTGTTATCTTTCTAGGTCTTTAAAAAGGCCAAAGCGACCACATTCATTTGTTCTCAATTATGGTGAAATACAAAGCAACACAAGTATATAATTCAGCGGTACTAGTAATTTTCCCAGTATTCTACCATTTCCACTTTGCTCTAGTTTCAAAATATTTGCACCATCTCTGAAGGCAACCTTATATTTGCTAAGGAGTCACCCTACTTTGTATTTTCCCTAGCTGTTGGGAACCACCAACTGTCTTCTATCACTATTAACTTACTTATGCTTTCTCTTTTTGTTTTAAGAAACATAGACTCAAACACTCTATGACCTTTCCTGCCTGGCTTCTTCCACAGAACAGAGCATTTTCAAGGTCTGTCTACATTGAAGCATACATCAGACCTTCATTTCTTTTGTAGCTGAATAATAGCTCATGGAATACCATTCCATTCATGTGTTGGTGGATGTCTGGCCTCTTTCCCACTTTATGGATATTGTGAGAAATAGTGCTGTAAACGTTTTAGTACCAGTATTTAAGTATTTGTTTTCCTTTTTTTTTTTTTGAGCATGTATGTAAAAGCGGAATTGCTAGATCACGTGCTGACCTGGTGTTTACCTTCTGAGGAATCACTTAACTGCTTTCCATAGGGTCTGTACCATTTTGCCTTCCTCTCGGCAATATGTCAGGGTTGTCTCTGACCCTAACCCTTGATGACAATTGCTTTCTGAATTGTTTTGTTTATTGCAACTGTTTGAGTGGATATGAAGTCATATCTCTTTTGGTGTCTTGATTTGCATTTGAATAATGAAAAATTCATATTTTATTGCATAGAATTAGCCAGAAAGTGAGCTTTGGTAATCCCAGTGACTGGCTTCATCTGTCACAAGGAGTTTAGGATTGGCATATGTGCACTCTTGGGATGGAATTCTGGGCTGAAAGTGACAGACATGTTGCTTTGGGGTTAGAAGGAAATATATGGATAGTAAAGTCATAATCTACCCTTAACTTGAAAAAAATTAATTAATGAAGAAGGACAAGAAGTTATATCATGTTTTGTTTTCATGCCACCTGCCATGAGATACCGAGTTATTCTTATATCAAAGCTTTCTTTAAAAGAAATGATTCTGTCATAACGTAATGCTGTACTCTTTTATTTTTGCAGTACCAGAGAAGATACTCAGGATGGCTCAGGGATCCGGGGATCAGAAAGCAGTGGGGATTGCTGACCCAGAGGAGACTTCTCCCAACATGATAGTCTACTGCAAAGTAAGACGCTGGGCAAGCTGTCTCTGTGTGTCCTGTTCTCTTAAGGGTAGACCGATGGCTGACAGCCAGACTAATGTTTTCTGCCTAAACTGCTTTGACTGATAAAGGAGTAATTTTCTTCTTCAATGTCTAATTCAAAAATCAAAGAAATGAAGTTTTATTATACTTGAAACCTCCATATTGAACACATGAGACATTTTCTGCCATTTAGTTTTGCTGAAACATTTAGGTTGCAGCACAGTGCAAGATTTATTAATCAACAGTTCTTTGAACTCACTGTATATGTGAGTATGGCTAGGTATGAGATACCGAGGCTGTTCAATGCTTTAAGTTGGTGGCAGACGTAAGATGTACACAGACATCTGGAACTGAGTGTGAGTTGCGTATCTGTGAAGCAGGAACAAGGAGAGTAAAGGCGGTGAATCACTGCAGCCTCTGGTGGGGGTGGCCTTGAGGAGGAAGGGTTTTAAAGGACTCAGTTTTAAAGGTGTGCATGATTGCTTGATGGGGAAAGCAGAGGGGAAGAGTCCACCAGGTGATCAGATCCGTTCAACAAAGTCACAGCTCCTGGGACACTAAGCAGTCCCCAGGACTGATGAGCTCGGCCATGGGATGATGTGCACGGTAAGATTGTGGATAGAGGCTGGATGGAGCCAGAGTGTAGAGTGTCGAATCAGAGGCAGTTTGATCACGGAAACCCTGTGTGCTGAGTGTGGTAATTCAGAGCCTTGCCCCACTATGCCACGTGGATTGGCATCAGGATGAGGCGGAGCTCCTTGAGGTCATTTTTGTGTCTGAGGAGACTACGAAGGATGCTCTCCTGGTGGGGCAATACCCTTTGGAATGGAGACGAACCGGTTGGAGAAAGTAGAGTCTGGAATACAGATGACTTGAAAACCCATGAGGGTGGAATCACAGGCCTGCCAGGTGTTTGATAGTGTCTGATAGACATCAGTGCCATTAAGTCAAATAGAAATATTTATATGAAGGGTACATTTTAAAGGAAGGAAATGTGGCTCACACATTTATTGTTGCCCTTGTTGAATTTGAGGTGAAAATTACTGTTCATGCTTAGAAACTTTAACTTGGTGATATCTATTAATAAGGAAACGGGTTAAACGTATCTTCCTTTCGCTAAGTATTTGAGTTGGCTGCTGGGTTCTATGCATTATGTAACTGTGTTTGATCTAAAAGTTTCTTACAGAGACAATGTTGGACTGGATATTCCTGAATGATCAATATGGTGATTTTTTCTCTCTCTTTTTCTTTGCCAAATAGAACACTCATATTACCCTTGCTTTGGGTGTAAAATTCTGTACTTGTTTTGCAAGAGAAGGCTGTGATAACCTATCTGTAGGACAGCTGCTAATTAGATCGTAGTAAGCGCATGAACTGAGGGAAGCAGTCAGTGCAGAATGGCGAACAATTCCTCGCCACCTTCTCCTCCCAGGCAGGAGAGCTGGATGTGAAATCAAGCTAATGTAAGAGATCCACCTCGACCACATCCTTGTGCTATAGCTTGAAGTTACCCACTTAACTTCTGTGAACCTCAGTTTTTTCACCTGTAAAGAGAAAAAGGAAACAAGAAAATCCAAGGAGGAAGTAGTAAAAAATCCATGTAGATGACCAAAGGCAACTTATGTCCATCTTGGCCCTACATAATGTGGTCCAGAATAAATATTTCTTCTTTTCTTTTTCTTTAGGTCTTATAGGGACAGTGAGACTTGGAGAAGGAACAGATTATACAATGTATAAATGTCAGCTCTATCGTGTTGTTACTGAGTATGCAGTGAGTGGCTTTTTAAAGACAAAATAAAATAATACAGATATCATTCATAAGATTGCAAATTCATGTGTTATTAAAAGTTGATAGGAAATGTAAAGTCATGTGACCTGAACACCTTTCTGCTAGGATGTTTGCTATTAGGTTAAAGGTAAATGACTCCTATGGGTTTGTAAGAACTTGTTTCTACTTTTTGAATGGTAGTAGAGGCTTATCTTTTCTTCTGCATTTGTTAAAAAAAAACAAACAGCAGTTTTCCTTGTTCATTAGGGAATGACCATTAGTGATAGGAATAGGCTTCCTTGCCTGTGATACATCTGGGGGTGTGTGTGTATGTGTTCATGAACTGTGCTCTAGTAATTACTCTAAGAGCAATTAGTTGAGTATATTCAATCTGTTAGGAAGAAATAATGCATGCTTATGTTCTAAAACCTTTGTGTGTACATATGTGTGTACACTTACGTGTGCGAGCGTGTGCGCCACAGCGAGCATGCGGAGGTCAGAGGAGAGCCTCGGGCGTCGGTCCTCACCTCCCTGCCTTGTGAGGCAGGGTCTCTGGCTAATATAACTGTGCTGTGGCAGGCTGGCTGTCCCAGGGGCTTCTGGGGATTCTCCTATCTCTGTCTCCCATCTTGTTGCTGACAGATGCTCTGGCTAATGAGTCTGGCTCTACGCGGGTTCTGGGGGTCCAAATTCATGTCTTTGTACTTGTGTAGCAAATGCTTCCTCCTCGAAGCCGTCTCCCCAGACCTGAGTATGCATTCGTCCTGTCCTTTGTGAACGCATGCCCCTGGAATATTTCAGTTCTGTGCTGACAACCTACTTAAACCATGGGGATAGTCAATGTCACCAATACCACATAGTTTTTTTTGTTTTGTTTTGTTTTTAAGTTTTATTTCCAGGGCTGTAGTTATAACCTAAAACTTGGCCTCCATGACATGCTGTCAGCCCAGGATGAGTCTTGAAGACAAGGTCAAATCTGAGGATTTTCCATGGGAGACCTTTGGTGTAATCCTTTATCTAAGGTTGTAACCATCAAACCAAGCCTTTTCTCAGATAGTCACAGTTAAGATTTACATTTTAGAAAATGTGCTTTCATTTTTGCTCCTTTCTCCTGTTGGTAGTGTGTTTCTCTTGACACAGATGTTTTCATCTGTGAAATGTTTGCTTGTTTTCTGTTGTGTTGGTTTAAGATGTCAAGTGCAGTGACATGGAGTGTCTGGGAAAACTTCTGAGTGATAAGTAGGATGATTATGCTCATAATATTGTGATATTGCTTGTTTTATTTTTGATTGACACATAACTGTACTGCCGTGTGTGGCAATACAATATTGTTTTTCAATATGCACATACATTGTGGAATGATCAAGACTGTGACTACTATATCCTTTACCTCAAACAGTTATCATTTCCTGATGGTAAAACACTAAAAATCCTCTTGTTTAGCTCTTTTGAAACATGCGAGATGTTGTCATTAACTATGATTATTGTGACTTTCAAACACTATTTAGGATAGCAACCTTCCGACGTATGCATAATGAAAGGTGGCTTTCATAAGCCCAAGCCTTCCAGAATATTACTCATTTTGGTTTCATGTTTTCAGGTCATTAACTGTGAAGAGTTGTACTGTCCCAAGGCATGATTTATTTATTGACTTGAACAGAATTTCCATTTTAGTTTTTCATCATTCATATTCACGTTTTGGAGGTGTGTATGAAAAATGTATTGGTTACATTAAAGATCTATTTAAAAGAAAACCTTAATTATTCATTAACATGTCCAGTCCTGCTAACTTTTCTGTAAAATCCTAAGGATCTTGGGCCATTTGATTGTCCAGTGAAGTTCGTTGTCCATCAGGATCGTCTCACAGATGTGTCCAACCTTTTGACATTGAGACCTGACATTATCATCTCCAGAGTTAATGACTGGTAACTGTGCAGTTGAATTACTAAGGAATTCTCAAGGCTTTAAGGAAGTTATGATTTTGTGATGGGTCAGATTCACGGCTATTCTTGGCTGTTATATAATCAGAAGTCGCCCATGGGGCAAGGATCGACCCACCATATAAATGTTCTTTATAAAAATGCTAATTCTCAACCCCACCCAAGAGGATATTTTAATTTTATGCGTCTAGGCTGGGTCCTTCTAATCTGAGTTTTAAGATGATCTCAGGAGGATTTGGTGCTCAACTAAACTGGGAAAGCACTAAATGCTTGCTTGTCCCCTCCCTGCCATCCAGGTAGGATATATGGTGTGAAGTCATGGGGAAATCGGTGTTTTTATAACTTTAGGACTACTTGAAGATCCGTCAGGATGTAGAACCAGGTATTGTGATGCTATTGAAACTTAAAGATTTTGGTAGCATTGGCTTGTAAAGTTTCTAGTCACCACCCTTATTTTACAGATGGAAAAACTAAAAGGGTGGCAGAAGGCTCCCTAGCAATTTCCTAGTGAGAACATGACTGTGTGGGGAGCCCAGTGGTCCCAGTGTTTACCGTAGCATCCATAGCACTCCCATGTTATCAGCCCCAAGCTGCTAGCACCACATGTTGGGGTACAGCGGCCATCAACTAAGTTAAGTAATGACAGTATCAAGTGTCAGACCTAAGGCGTTCATGTGTTGTCTTGGGGACTGGGCAGAGGTCAGCTTCCTTACATTTGTCATGCCAATGCTTCAGTCTGTTCACCAGTGCTCTTGTTTCTCTGGAAGATTTTCTGGAATGTTTACTTTCTTTTATAAGTAGGAAAAAATTTAAGGAAGAGTAGATTGCTTTCTGATTTTGTTTGATTTTTTTTCCCCTGAGTATTGTTAGGAATATCTCTAGACAAATTTATAACCAGAGTGGTAATTTGATTTGGTAGCACTGTGGGTTCTTACATAGTAGGTGAGGGGAGGAAATTATAGTTTAGTATGATCTTGCATTGGGTCAGGAGGAAGTGCAAGGAAATGGAAGATGCTATACGAGGTGCTCAGCGGTTGGTCCCTGCCTTGGTTCTTACTGTGTGGCTCTCTCTCCCTCTCTCCCTCCTTTCCTTCTTATCTTCCTCTGTCCCTTCCTCTCTTCCCTCTCTCACCTCCTTCTCCTTCCTTCCTTCCTTCCTCGCTGATTACAAAATACTTTGTGTGTATGTATATATGTTTGTGTGTGTGTTGGTGCATGTGTGTTGCGGTCAGAGGACAAATTTGGCTTCATTTCTTCAGGCATTATCTACCTTTTATAGAAACAGAATCTCTTGTTGGTCTGGTGCTCACCAACTAGGCTAGACTGGCTGACCAGCAAGCCCCAGAAATACACCTGTCTCCACCTCTCCTCTGCAGAGATTACAAAGGTGCAGCCATGCCTAGCTTTCAAAAAATGTGGTTTTAATGATTGAACTCAGGTCCTCATTCTTGTATAACCAGTACTTTACCAACCAAGGTATCTCCTTAGTCCACAAAATATTTTCAACACAAAAGGAATCTAGTTAGTGTCTGCTGTCAGGTAGACAGGACAAAATATGAACTCTCTGAGATGCCACTAGCCTAGTAAATATTTAGGCTTCAAATTCTCCGTTAAGCAGGAGAGAACTGGACTAAATAACAGGCACATAGTCCCTGCAATGACTTCAAAGCTTCAGGTCCTTTGAATCTTTATGGAAATATTTTAGACAATCATAAATAGATTAACCCAAATATAGTCAAGTAGCAGTGACAATTCAACATTCAATAGTGGCAGTTAGATATCTTCTTGGGCTAGAACGTGGCATGTACCTATAATCGGGAGGTAGAGGAGGATCAGACATTCAAGGTTATCTATGGCTACATAGCAATTTCAAGGACAACCTGGGCTACATGGGACCCTGTCTCAAAAAGCAAAAGCATGCAAAGAAACATATATATATATTTGGTTTCTCGAGGTAGGGTCTCACTCTAGCCCAGGCTGACCTGGAATTCACTATGTAGTCTCAGGGTGGCCTCGAACTCCTGGCAATCCACCTGTACCTTTGCCTCCCAAGTGCTGGGATTAAAGGCGTGCGCCACCACGCCCAGCTTAAATTATATTTGTATGCTATATGCATTTCATGAAGTTGGGCTGGAGAGATTGCTCGGTAGTTACTGGTGCTTGCTTGCAAAGCCTGCTGACTGGGGATTGATTCCCCAATACCCACACAGAGCCAGATGCTCAAAGTGGAGCGTGTGTCTTGAGTTCATGTGCAGTGGCAAGAGGACGTGCTGTGCCCCTTCTCTCTCTCTCTCTCTCTCTCTCTCAAATGAATAAGAAAACGTTACAAGAGTTAAGCAAGTTTTAGATCAGCAGCACTGCCGGTAATGCATAGTGTCACGGATTCATTAGGGTTTGTAGAAGACGAGTCAAAGCCAACATTCTGTGTGTCCAAGGGTGATTACATAGCTCTGTCATTGCTGGCTCCCTTCTCCTGCTAGTTCATATGTGCTGACTCCTTTTCTACTGGAATTTGCTCTAGCCTGTGTGGGCTGTGATGCTCTACAGTCCCTTCCCCTCGTTACTGAGGACCCCTGTGGAAGCTGGCGTAGGCATACCTCCAGAAAGTAAACACGCCGCTGTTTTAGCCTCATAGGCTGTGGTATGCAGCAAGAGAGGAAAAACCTAGCCTGGAAGAGTCGGAACTTTGGAGAAAGCTTAGCCTCTGGGATTAAAAGCTTGAACCGCTGCACCCCTTCCTTCCTTTATTCTTAAGAGACGAACAGGGATTGAGCTGGTGGAATAGGGGAGAAAATGTTTAGGGGGGCGGAGGGACTAGCACCTACCTGTGTAGGGAGGTGGCATGATGTGTACTTGTTGAATTTTGTAAATTTTGTGTGGCTGTTTTCATGGATCTAGGCTAAAGTATTGAGACATGAGATGGATAGACACGTTAGGGCCAGATCATAAAATACCTAATTAATGCCTCATGTCAAGGAGTTTGGGTGTTATACCGGTATGCTTCCAGACCCACATATCGGAAGGCTGAGCCACATGGACTGCGTTTATCGACAGGGCTCCTGTGACCTCTGCCTGTCAGCAGAAGCGCTGGGCAAAAGGGCAAGGAAAGAAAACCCCAGTGTGAGGTTCATGGGGGGGGGGGTTTCAAGGAAACAAGGTGCCAGATGAGGTAGGATTGCAGGCAGGAGAGCAGTTTAGACTTTGTAGAAATACAGAGGACAAATGGTGCCCACATCAGTGGCAGTGATGATATAGATGAGGGAGTATGTTTGAGGGATGTTTAGGGGGATAGATACAATAGGACTTGATATCCAGTCAGATGTGGGGAGGAATTGAAGGTAAGTAGGGGGAAAGACAGACCCATTCTCTAGGTTATATCTGAGAGTTCTCAGAAAGCCTCCTGTAAGCCCACTGTGATGGAGTTTTGAACAAAATACCTATAGAACTGGGTTATCTGGCCCTCTCTCTGGCTTATTCGGAAAAGTTGAAAGTGCCGCGGAGAGGGTGGAACTGGACTGAGATAGCGAGGCATAGTCCCCGGCTGTACCAGCCCCTTGTGTCTGGTCATCCATGTGTTCATCCATGTGTTGCCCCTTCCTTTTGTTAAGCCTGGTTCTGCCATTTGCAGATTGATGGGTTGGTTAGGCTGAGTGATCTCAAAGATAGCCTTCCATTCTGACATTCTAGGGTTCCCGTAACTTAAAAATAATAAGACCTCTATATGGGCCTGGTGGTATAGAACTATAGTCCTACCTAGTTGGGAGGCTGAGGTTGAAGGATTCGTAGTTCAAGATCAGCCTGGGCAACTTAGTGAGACCCTGTCTCAAAATAATTTTTTTTTTTTTTTTTAGGCTGAGAGAAGTAGGCTTCGTGGTAGGGTTTGCATGGCAGACACAAGACCCCTGGTCCAACCCCTAGAACTGTGACCATGACAACAACAGCAGGAGCCTGCTGGGCGCAGTGGCTCAGGCAGCAATCCCAGCACTCAGGAGGCCAGAGCAGATTGCCACTGTCAGGCCAGCCTGGGCTGCTAGGCGAGGCTCTGCCTCAGAATCAAACAAAGCCCAAGAAATGAAAAATCTGCATGTTTGCTTCTATCTATACATTCATAGCCTCCATTTCTTTTTTAAAAATATGTTATTATTTTGTTCATTTGAGAGAGAGAGATAAGGAAATAGGCAGGTAGAGAGAGAGAGAGAATGGGCACGCCAGGTCCTTAGCCTGTGGCAAATGATCATCAGATACGTTCACCCTCTTGTGCAGCTGGCTTACATGGGTCCTGGAGAATCGAACCTGGGTCCTTTGGCTTTGTAGGCAAGTGCCTTAACTGCTAAGCCATCTCTCCAGCCCACCTTTTCTTTTCTTTTTTAATTTTTTTGTTTAGTTTTCTTTATTTATTTTAGAGTGACAGAGAGAGAAAGAGGCAGAGAGAGAGAGAGAGAGAGAGAGAGAGAGAGAGAGAGAATGGGCGCGCCAGGGCTTCCAGCCACTGCAAATGAACTCCAGATGCATGCGCCCCCTTGTGCATCTGGCTAACGTGGGTCCTGGGGAATCAAGCCTCGAACAGGGGTCCTCAGGCTTTGCAGGCAAGCGCTTAGCTGCTAAACCATCTCTCCAGCCCACCTTTTCTTTTTTCAATCATTTTAACCCAGATAGAACTTTGACAAGAGTTAACTCAGAATGTTTAAAACAAGTATATCTTTGGTCTGAACATTCAGGGTTTGTTTTCTTTCATTCTTTTCTTTTTTTTTCTCCTTAGCATTAAACATATTTCCCAAGGCCTGGCTTCAGAGTGTGCTTGGGGTAGCTTACTTAACTGTTCAGACTGCATTTTAGGATTTTTTTTTTTTTTTTGGCTTTTCGAGGTAGGGTCTCTCTGGTCCAGGCTGCCCTGGAATTAACTATATAGTCTTAGGGTGGCCTCGAACTCATGGAGATCCATGTACCTCTGCCTCCCAAGTTCTGGGATTAAAGGCATGAGCCACCACGCTTGGCTAGGATTCTTTTCATTAACTTTTTGCAGTTTGCAAAGTATGTGTGTGTATCTGTGTGTGTGTACCTGGGCCTCTTGTTGCTGTAAACAAATACCAGATGTTTGCATCACTTTTTAAAAAAATGTATGTATTTATTTATTTGAGAGAGCAAAAGAGGGAGGGAGAGAGGGAGGGAGGGAGAGAGAGAGAGAGAATGGGTGCACCAGGGCCTCTAGTTATAGCAAATGAACTCCAGATGCATGCACCTCCTTGTGCATCTGGCTTATGTGGGTCCTGGGGAATCGAACCGAGGTCCTTTGGCTTTGCTGGCAAACGCCTTAACTGCTAAGCCATCTCTGCAGCCCCTTTGTGTCACTTTTTACATCCAGTTCACATGGATGGCTTGGGAGTTGAACCTGGGCTGGCAGGTTTTGGAAGCAAGCACCTGTAAAAATTAAGCCATCTTCACAGCCCCTTGAACTATTTTTTATTGCCTTAGGGGGAAAAAACAACTGTTCTATTTTCCTTTCTCCCGGGAATGGGCTTGCTGACAGAGCAGCGCCCCAGCATATTCTCTTGGTTGGCAGGAGACAGAAGTGCAGCCAGTGGTGACGGGGCTGCCATTTTCAGCGATGGTACGACGGGGGGTGGGGGTGGGGCGACAGCTCAGTGTGCTTAATTGATGTTCCAGTGAGGGTGACTTTCCAATTTGAAAAGCCGTTGGCGTGTTGAGGCCTCATGTCATCTTTCCTTTTTCCTCCCTCATTTTGTTTCAAACAGTAAGATTTCGCGTTTTGGCTGACAGTTTTCCCACTGTTGACACTCCTTTGCAGTGTTCTTACATGACAAAGAACTTGAATGGCCATCAGTTCCCTTTTGGCACGAGTTTGAGTAAGAAAGAAAGTTACATGCTAATAGACATCCTTGGAAGGAAAATAAATATCTCAGAATCATCAGCGATAACAGGATTGTTTTAAAAGACGGTCACTTTGCCAATGCAAAGCAAAGCAGAAAATGGACAAACCTTTGGATGAGCAATCTTTAATATTTTATTTTTATTTACTTATGAGAGAGAGAAAGAGAGAGAGAGGGGGGAGAGAGAATGAATGGGCACGCCAGGGCCTCCAGCCACTGCAAACGAACTCCAAACGTATGCACCACCTTGTGGGTCCCGGGGAATTGAACTGAGGTCCTTTGGCTTTGCAGGCAAGCATCTTAACCACTAAGCCATCTCTCCAACCCTGGATGAGCAATCTTAAGTCTAACAGTATATATGCCAGGGAGGGAGTGGAAAAGACATAGATACAGACATTGGCCAGCTTCTGGTAAATAACATACAGAAGCTACCAAAGAGTGTGGTTAGAGTGGGACAGGGGTCCTGCTGTGATGATCCATGGTTCCTTCTCTGGATCTCAGCTCTGGTAGAGCCAAGCACTGCCCTGAAAAAGAAGGTGACTACTGGCATTCGGGGATATAATTGGGGTGAATATTCTTCACATTTTAAAAGTTTTTAAATTGTTTCTTTTTTTATTTTTGAGAGAGAGATGGAGAGAGAGAGAGAGAGAGAGAGAGAGAGAGAGAGAGAGAGAGAATGGGTGCACCAGGGCCTTTCAACCACTGTGAATGAACTCCAGACACGTGCGCCCCCTTGTGTGCACATGCGACATTGCACGCTTGTGTCACTGTTGTGTCTGGCTACGTGGGACCTGGAGATTTGAACAAGTGCTGTTAGGCTTCACAGGCAAGCGCCTTAACTGCTAAGCAATCTGTTCAGCCCTACTCTTTATTTTTAAAACCCTGTAAGAGTTTTTTTTTTTTCACTTTGCAATTACATTCTTTCTTATATTTGTTAAGTGTACTGGCCAGGTAGATTTTCTCAGAAATTCTCTTTCCAGCATGTGTCTCTGCTCACCTCCTTACATCCTGCGTTGCCCTTCTTTTGTCTAAAGGAACCTTTAGCATTTGCTTGTTTATTTCGTGCAGATATGCTGAAGGTAAATTCTCAGTTTTCATTTTTCTAAAATGTGTTTGTTTCATCTCATTTGTGGAAAGGATTTTTTTTTTTTCTTCTAGATATGGCATTCTAGACTGTCAGTGATGTTTCCATATGTTAGGTGCTGTCATTGCCTCGTGGCCCCCTTGTTCCTGTTGGGAGGCTGGCTTAAGCTCATTGTTTTTTTTTTTTTTAATGTAATCTAATGTTTTCCTCTGGCTGCTTTTAGGATTGCTTTCATTTTGGTCTTTGATTTTTATTTATTCTTCTAAGAGCTTGTAGCACATCTTGGTCTTTGGTACATGCCTCAGCTACAAACTCCTGGTTTTTTTTTCGAGGTAGGTTCTTGCTGTAGCCCAGGCTGACCTGGAATTCACTCTGTAGTCTCAGGTTAGCCTCGAATTCACAGTGATCCTCCTACCTCTGTCTCCCAAGTGCTGGGATTAAAGGCGTGCGCCACCATGCTGGGGCACAAACTCTTTAAATATCGGTTATGTCTGGTTTCTCCCTGGCTTTCTTCTTGAGACTCTGCTCACGCGTTGTGACATTTCCTCTATGGGTTGTACGTGGTTTTTATGATTATTTATTTCTGTGCTTTGAACTTATGACGCAGTTCTTTAAAGTTCTACATAGCGAGTGCATTCTATGTACAGGAAAGCAACTCTGATGTGAGGTGCTCCTGAAGCAACACCTTTCTCACCTGGGAAAAACCTGCTGCGAATGGCCAAGCAAGCGTACAGAGGAGGAGGAGGCTATCCGAAGAGAGACAGCGTGAATCTTTTAGAAAGGCTAGGATTTGGCTCAGTGGAAAGAAGCCAGGACATGCTTCCAAGTAACGGGACCAGCGGGAGGAAAGGTGTAGCGCACCGGTCAGAAAGTGTGTTTTACCTCCAGCTGTTGCTCAGCTAACAACGAGGCGACGCTCACTGTAACAGAACACGCCCCTGCCGCCCCACCCTAAGCTGATGACGTGGCAAATCGAAACCGCCTGGAATGCACCCAGTTCACCAAGTGAACAGCATGGCACATTGCAGAGTGGCACATGTTTTCTCTGGTGATCATGGCACACACATGGTGGGACCAGAGGATCAAAAATCAAAGTGCAGTTTCTAGTGGCTGTATATCTCTTTCGTACCATCAAAAAGTAATAACAGGGCCGGTGGGATGGCTTAGCGGTTAAGGTGTTTGCCTGCAAAGCCAAAGGACCCAGGTTCTATTCCCCAGTACCCACGTTAGCCAGATGCACAAGGTGGCGCACGCATCTGGAGTTCGTTTGCAGTGGCTGGAGGCCCAGGTAAGCCCATTCTCTCTCTCTCTCTCTCTTTCTGTCTGTCAAATAAATAAATAAAAATTTAAAAAATATTGGAAAAAAGTAGTAACATTAAGCAGATCATTGTTAAAGTTGGACAATATCTTTTTTTTCTTTTCAATTTTTTTATTAACAACTTTTATGATTATAAAAAATATCCCATGGTAATACCACCTCCCTTCCCCCACCTTCCCCTTTGAAACTCCATTCTCCAACATATCCCCTCCCCATCTCAATCAGTCTCTCTTTTATTTTGATGTCATCATCTTTTCCTCCTATTATGATGGTCTTGTGTAGGTAGTGTCAGGCACTGTGAGGTCACGGATATCCAGGCTATTTTGTGTCTGGGCACACTGTAAGGAGTCCTACCCTTCCTTTGGCTCTTACATTCTTTCTGCCACCTCTTCTGCAATAGACTCTGAGCCTTGGAAGGCGTGATAGAGATATTGCGAGAATATGTTTTCTACATATAGGAGAAGCACAGATACAGTCATGGCCAAATCGTTCACAGAAGGACCCAGACACAAGAACATGTAATTTCTAGTTCTCGAATGCTAATGATAGGATACTGATAAAGCTAAACTTCCTGGCAGCTGATTTTATTTCTTCCTTTCTTTTAAAATTCATAGCCATGTTCCATTTTTAAAAGTAATAATTCAAATACAAAAGAAGCAAAGCATAAAGTAGAGGGGAAAAAGAAATCTCACATATTTCTAACATGCAAATATGACTGAAGTGAACATTTCAGTCTGCCTCTTCCTAGCTTTTTGTGTCAGACGCATCTATACTATGCTAACCTGGTGGTTAATCTCATAAGATTCCATTAAGTGGATAATATTTCATCATTTTATTATTCAACTCTTTTATTTGTTATTAGTAGCAACGTTTACAATTCTTTTCTTATTTACTTATTTATTTTTTGAGGCAGGATCTCGCTGTAGCCCAGGCTGACCTGGAATTCACTATGTAGTCTCAGGGTGGCCTTGAAGTCACAGCGATCCTCCTGCCTCTGCCTCCTGAGTGCCGGGATTGAAGGCGTGCGCCATCACACTTTACACTTCTTAAATCAAAAGGTGTGACTTAAGTCATGCATGACTCCTGCTCTGTGTTATTTTCTAGAAGGTCAGTATTGGCTTCTGCATAGAAGACTGGCTTTCCTGGATTGTTGTGTCATCATTGACTATGAACACCAGTGAGGGGATTCCTAGCAGCAAAGGCCAGTGTTATCTGTGCTCTCTGCCTCCAAGCCCTGTCCCCACCCTATGTTCCAACTGGCCCTGTAGCAGGATTCCCCTTATCTTGAGAGCTTCGTGGATGCCAGGATAGTCAGGAATTTTCATCCTGGAACCTTTCCAAGCCATTTGCTACCTCGTCCTCTATTTGTTTTTCTTAAGCAGCTGACTAAATAAGAATGCCATTTCAACCTCTTTCTCCTGCCCACAGCATTCTTCCTGCCGGCCTACCTCCCTGCTCTTGCCTACAGTTTAACCATGGGGTGGCTTCTTATATTTTAAAGCTAAATACAAAAGCACAGTTCTGAGAAGCAGCCAAGTTCTGGAGCTGCGTTTGAAGAATAAAACTTTAAAACAGCTCTTCTGTCACATACTTGAGAGGGGAGGCAGGCTTTGCTATAAATAAAGCACATTCCATTTCTATCTCATCCTCTGCAGTCCTCTTGGGCAAAGCTTTTTGTATGTGACTACAGGATTCTCTGACTGCCCACTCACCCCTTTCAACCTTCCATTTTAGGCCTTATGTTATTTCCTTGTTCAGTCATCTTGGAGCTTCGGGGCCCTGCATGAGAAAGAAGTAGGACTTAACGCTCCTCAGGGTTAAGTGGAATGAGACCAGTGGCCGACTCAGAAACTACACTTTCTCTATCGCATTTCTGGCAGCTGTTGCGTATTAGTTTCCTGCAGCTGCTAAAACAAACTGCCACAAATTTAGTGACTTAAAACAAAAGCAAGCCTATTCACCTTACGGCTGTGGAGGCCAGGAGTCCAAAATAACTTGGAAATGCTCTATGCCCTCTTGAGGGTCCAAGGAGAATCCAGTTCCTTTTCTTTCCCAGCTTCTAGAGGCTTCTCCAGCACATGGCCCCACCATGCCAACTTCTGTATCCATCATCACGGTGCCCCCCTGGCTCTGACCCTCTAGCCTCCCTCATCTGGAAGCCGCTGTGATGGCAGAGAGATGGCTCAGGGAGCCCAGGGTAACCGCTCCATCTCAAAGTCCTTAACTGAGTCACGCCTGGGAAGGCCGTCTTGCTATAGCAGGCAGTGTCTTCACAGGTTGAGAGGAATTTGGCTACTTGGGATCCCTCATCCATGCGGACATCTTTGGAGGGATATCATACTACCTAGCACACTGTCTTAGAAAAGAAAAATAAATTAATTCTATTATTTAATGTCAGAGCTAGGGAGGGGAAACCTTGACGGTTAGGGTTTCCTTCCTGCATCACTGTGGACACAGGCCAGCTAGACTAGTGTATCTGTTGGTTTTAGTCCATTGCAGAGCAGAGAATAGAGTCTGAGACAAGCAGGGAGGACAAGAGGGGTTTTTAAGTCTTCATTCTCTGCTCACTGGTGTCTGGTTCAGGCCCTGCCCTGGGCACAAACGAGCCCACGCCATCACTGAGAAGAAAGGACCAAGCAGATGTATTCACAATGACCAAAGGAAAACTTTTCTATGTGGCCGTCTGTGTCAGTGTGACTTCCTCACAGTAGTGCTTATCTTCAATTATTCTATGTTTTAAAAACATGTAACATTGAGATACCAAAAAAAAAAAGTTTTAGTTTTTTTTTTTTTTTATTTGAGATAATGTCTCGTGTAGCCTAGGCTGGCTTCAAACTAGCTATGCCAAGGATGATCTTGAACTTCTGATTCTTTTGCCTCTATCTCCCCAAGTGCTGGGATTGGAAGCGTATGCCACCACACCCAGTTTATGCAGTGCTGGGGCTTGAACCCAGGGCTTTGTGCTATAATCTCAGCCCCAAAAGATTAATCATGGCTGACTTGCATTGATGAACTCAATTATAGGCTTTGCAGTTTTGTTTTTTTTTTAAATTTTTTTTTTCTTTTCGGTTTTTTGAGGTAGGGTCTCACTCTAGCCCAGGCTGACCTGGAATTCACTATGTAATCTCAGGGTGGCCTCGAACTCCTGGCGATCCACCTACCTCTGCCTCCCGAGTGCTGGGATTAAAGGCGTTCGCCACCACGCCCGGCTCGCTTTGCAGTTTTGTAAACATTGAAATAGAGTATTGGGCCGCCTGCACTTTTCTTAGCTTACGTGGCATGTACTGGGCTGCTTATCACCTGCAGACTAGCTAAGGGATGGTGTAAGAATGACAGTGAAACTTACAAGAGCGTATGGCCTTGAATGCTAACATGACTCAAGGCAGTTGAGCCCTTTGAAGGAGCAAGCCAAGGAAACAGATGACGAAGCTTTGCTGTCACTGAGCAGTGGGCAGCGTTCCCTTTCCAAATGAATCATTAATGTTAAACTGCGCTGCGCTGCTGGGAAGGAGAGGTCAGCGTTGCGAAGAAATAAGAATCGAATGTGACCCGTGGCATGTCACAACTCTGGGGCAGTTGTCTCCATGTTCTTCCCTCCCCCATGCTCATGCTGCGGCCTTCAAGCTCAGGCTGCTTTCTGCATCCTGAAATGGTTGAAAAAAAATAATCAGAACAAAAAAATTAAAAATAATAAATCAAACAATCAGAACAGAATCTGTTTTATAATACGCAAAAATCACGTGGAATTCAAGTTTTAGCACTGATATATCAAGTTTTATTGAAACACAGCCGTGCCATTTGTTTATGAATCATCTATGACTTTATTTATTTATTTACTTAAGAGAGAGAAAGAGAGGCAAATAGAGAGAGAATGGGTGCACCAGGGCCTCTAACCACTGCAAACAAACTCCAAATGTATGTGCCATCTTGTGCATCTTGCTTATGTGGGTGCTGGGGAATGGAACCCTGGTCCTTTGACTTTGCAGGCAAGCACTTTAACCACTTAGCCATCTCTCTAGCCCCTCTATGGCTTTTTTTTTTTTTTTTTTGAGCTAACAAGGGGGATTGAGTGGTTGTGACAGAGCCCGTCCACATCATCAGAAAAGCCTAGAATATTTTACAAACTGGGTTTTGATAGAAAAATGTACGACCTGTGCTGTAGGGGAGTTGGAAAAGCTTGTGAAAATACCCCGGGGACAGTATTTCCATCGGTTACTAGCCCTAGAGGTGCCACGTGGTGTGGATTCATTGCCAGGTAGCCGCAGAGGGTCTCCCTGGGGGAACGGGTATGCAAGAGTACTTAGAGGCCTGACCATGCTCAATTGCAGTAATGACCGCACCCCTTCCTGAGCGGTCACGTTATTTGCACCAGTACATAACGGATGAGTGTTTTTTGTTTTTTTTTTTTTTTTTGGCCTGCTCTTTTTAAGTAAAAAAGCGCATATTGAGCCGCTGGAACTGTAGGACTGTGCGTTGTGAAATCGCCCAGAAGCCATGCCACCTGCTGGCTGCCTGGGCCTCACATGCGGTGTCCAAGTGCCTCTCAGCCCCGCAGGCTCCTGGCTGGATCAGGCACGGAGCTCAGACCACCAGCGCCGGTTGTCATTCTGGGAAGGCCAGGATTGCTGCCCGGTCCACCTCTTCTCCTCACACCAGGCTGTGAACAGGAGACCCGGAGGGAAGACGGCAGCCATCTGGAGAGCCGCCAGCGTCTGGTCTTTTCTCTGGAATTGCAAGGGTGTCACTGTCTCATGAGGAAGATGCTCTAGTATCCCTGAGTTACAGCGTTCAGGGGTAATATGGACGTCCGGCTCTGTAATCCCTTCCAGCACGCCACATCCTTCATACAGTTGCTCTCCACGTTTATAGATCACTCACAGGCTCAGCCAACCGCCACACAAAGATACTCTCCGAATAATCATGCATCAGTACTAAATGCACATAGATTTTCCCTGTCATGATTTCCTAAACAATGTAATACGTACACTGCGCAGTTGGCACTGGTTCTAACTGATGCCATGTGCTTGTAACATGGGAGTGTGGATGTAGACCACTTGCAAACACAACGTCACTTTATGCAAGAAACCTGAATATTCTAGATTCTAATATCTGAAGGGGTTCTGGAAGAAAATCCCCTATGGGTACCAAGGGGCAACTGTATTGTGTTCAAGAAAGTCCTGTGAAATACAGAAGAGAGATTTTATTTATTTCTGCTTGGGAGACCACTGAGCCTCAGAGAAGTCAAGAGACTCTCGGCTAGGCTCAGCCAGCTCTTGGTGTCAGAGCCAGACTTCCTGACACGGCTTTGGAGCTCTGAATGCCATTTCCCATGGCTTCTTCATGAAGCAAGGCCAGGCCTCCAGCCATGGAAGATGTCCCTCAAACCATCTTGGGACAGGAGCTCGCTCTTAGTCCAGGCATTATGACGACTAAATTCCTCCTCAAGGGTGCTCACCATCTGCTTCCAAAGGCCAATTTCCTATAGGGATTTGAGGACATTACTTTAAAATCATTACTATGTAGACTCCAGTGTGCTTCTGGCTCCCGTCTCTTCCAGACCGACGCATCTCTTGCTCCAGTCCGAGCCCCAAAGCGAAGCAGATCCCCTCTCCCGGCTTTTCTCCCCACGTGACCGGGGCGAGGCCGAGTGCATGCGAGGACCTTAGGGAAGGTTCCTGTCCTTCGGGTTACAGGCACAGGGCATCAGTGAGAACCAGCGCCCACTGGACAGTGTAGGTGTTGAAACTGTTCACTTCACACAGATTTTTCCATACTGGTCAAGATCACGCTTGAGCATTCAACAAGCACTCTGTTTTGGTTTTTCCTTCAAGTGGGCACAGCTTTCTTCGTCCGTCTGTGTTCCTGGCCCAGTGCCCCTTGCTGCTGCCTGGCTCATGAGTCTTTGCACTCTTCCACGGACAGCTCTGGGGCAACCTTCATTTTGCATGCTGGTTTTTTCCAGGCTGACCTGGAATTCACTATGTAGTCTCAGGGTGGCCTCGAACTCATGGCGATCCACCTACCTCTGCCTCCCAAGTGCTGGGATTAAAGGTGTGCGCCACCACGCCCAGCGCATGCTGTTTTGAGATCCTCAAATCATGACCTTCCCTTCAAACTCCAAATACCTGCCCCCGGGGCTGCCAAAAGGACATGTCTGGGTCCTCCTCATGTGCCGCCTCAGCCAGGGTGGAGCAGAAGCCCTTGGGGTTCCGCCGTGGGTGTACCAGCACCCACAGTAAGCACTGGAATGAAAACCCAACCTGACTCCTGTGGCGAGCATCACCCCTCACCCCTCTGTCGGTGCGCACATGCATGCACTTTTATTTCTGCGTAGCTGTGTGTGATTTAATGACGGACAGGGTGCATTTTGGGAAGTGGATTGTTAGGTGATTTTGTGAGTGGTATGAACTTGTAGAGTACGTCACAAACCTAGATGATGATGGTGATGATGAGGACGATGATGATGGTGTGTGTGTGTGTGTGTGTGTGTGTGTATACATACATACATAGCCCAGGCTGGCTTGTATTCACTACATAGGCCAGGCTAACCTCTGACTTGCAGTGGTCTCTACAGTGGCTGCATCTGCTTATGGACAGAAATTTTTCAGCTTTTATAATCTTTTGATTATAACCACGGCTGCATCTATGGTCTGCCACTGTTCTATATATGTCACATTCTATTGCATTGTGATATTGTAAATGCTTGGCTGTAAGTGGGTAATAAATAAATGCTTGGTGGACAGACCTGTTGATGAAGTGTCATTAAGACATCTGCAGGAAAAAGAAAAAAAAAAAGAAAGAAAAAAGAAGAAGAAGAAAGACATCTGCAGTTCCCTTTCTCAGGTGAGATTTGGTGTCCTGTGGCATCCTCTTTACACTGACTATATTGTGTGACCCTGAGGTCAGAAGTTTGGTTGTGTCTCTGAACATCACGAAGTTATGGAGGCCAAGAATTATTGAGCTAGCCTTCTCTCTACATTTTGTAACCATTTTGTTTTCTTCCTCCCTTTCCCCATCTTTCACATTCCTACCTTACAGGTAGTTAAGAGAGGGTTAAAAAACTTAAGAGTACTAGACTATATTTCTCTCTAATTAAAAATATCTTTTTGAGCTGGAGAGATGGCTCAGTAGTTAAGGCAGTTTCCTGCAAAGCCTAAGGACTGGAGTTCGATTCTCCAGTACCCAAGTAAAGCCAGGTGCATAAGGTGGCACATGCATCCAGAGTTCATTTGCAATGGCCAGCGGTCCTGGCCTATGTGTGTACTCTCTCTCTTTATCACACACATACATAATAAATAAATAAATAAATAAATAAATAAATAAATAAATAAATAAAATATTTAAAAAATATCTTTTCAAAAAGATGGACATGGTGGCACATACCTTTAATCCTAGCACTTGGGAGGCAGAGGTAGGAGGATTACTGTGAGTTCAAAGCCAGCCTGAGACTACCTCAAAAACCAAAACACACAAAAAAAACACCTTTTTTTTTTTTTGCCATTAATGTATTGTGTGTTGTGCCTTAGTGAGAGCAATCTCTTTCTTAGTTCTTTCTTAAAAATTTCCTCCTAGTCCAAAAATGGTTCATCATTAACATTTTAGAAATTATAGATAAGCACAGAGAAGATTATAAAATGGGTAATTTCCTTCATTCAGAACTATGCTAGCTTTGAAGTATCTTTTTCTATAATATATATATATATTTTAACCCAAAATAGAGACTTACTGTATTTAATGTTTGGAAACTTCACTCAATAAATGGAGAACATTTTCCCACGGTCATCAATATTATTATTCTAGATCAGGTGGAAAACTTTTATGTAAAAGGACAGATAATAACTGTCAGGCTTTGTGTGAAACCCTCCTGCCTTTACAATGGGACAGCAGCCAGAGACCGTCTGTTTGTGAGCGGGTGTGGCTATATTCCAATAACTTTTCATAAGAACAGGTGATTGGCCTTGTTTGTAGTTCACGTCTACTTCTTTCTTTAAAATATCATTTTAAAAATATTTTATTTATTTATTTGCAAGCATAAAGATACAAACAGAAGGAGAGAGACACTCAGGGAGAGAGAGAGAATGAATATGGGAGTGCCGGGGCCTGTAGTCACTGCCAAAGAACTCCAGATGTATGCGCCACCTTGTGCATCTGGCTTTTTGTGGGTCCTGGGGGAATGGAATTAGGGTTCTTAGGCTTTGCTGGCAAATGCCTTAACTGCTGAGCCATCTCTCCAGTCCTAGAATATCATTTTAATAGCTGCCTAGCATTCTGATTTACTAGCATTTCAGTTTACTTAGCCAGTCAGAATAACGGCGAATGTGTGAGGCCTTGCTCTGTGCTTGGGGCACTGACTAGGTGATTCTATTTACTTTCTCCTTCGTTCCTGCCCAGGACGCTGTGAAGTGTAAGTGTCGCTCTTCCTGTGTGACGTGTGCAGAAACTTGGACCAAGAGGAGATAGGTAATTTACCTCAGGCTCGTTGGCTGGTCAGGCAGAATGTCATTTTGAGTTTTAGGAGCAAAACCTGTGAGTGTTCATCTTATTCTTACACAGTCAGTGATATTTTTTTTCCCCCTTAGGATAAATTCCTAGAACTAGAATAACAAATGCGTTCTGAGAGTCTGGTGTGTGACACCAGGTTTTTAGGTAGGGCGGAGAGTCATTTCTCCAGTGTCAGGGAAGCGTTCTACACCCTTGTCTAGGATGACTCTTTATAACTTGTGCTAATTTAATAGGCCAAATAAACTTCATCATTTAAAACTCACATTAGGGGGCTGGAGGGATTGCCTAGTGGTTAAGGCACTTGCCTGCAAAGCCAAAGGACCCAGGTTCAGTTCCCCAGGACCCATGTAAGTCAGATGCACAAGGTGATGCATGCATCTGGAATTGGTTTACAGCAGCTGGAGGCCCTGGCACAGCCCATTCTCTCTGTCTCTCTCTGTTTCTCATTCTATCTGCCTCTCTGTCTCTCAAATAAATAAGAATAAAATTTTTTTTTTTTAAAAAACACTCATTAGTTAGCCGGGCATGGTGGTGTGTGCCTTTAATCTCAGCACTCGGGAGGCAGAGGTAGGAGGATTGCCAAGAGTTCGAGGCCACCACGAGACTACATAGTGATTCCAGGTCACCCCCTATCTCAAAAAGCAAAACAAAACAAAACAAATCAGCAGCAACAGCAAAAAACCCCAAAATACTCATTAGGGGGCTGGAAGGATGGCTTAGTGGTTAAGGCACTTGCCTGCAAAGCGTGGGGACCTAGATTCAATTCCCCAGTATCCACGTAGGTGGCGTGCATGCATCTGGAGTTTGTTTGCAGTGGCTAGATGCCCTGGCACACCCATTCTCTCTATATCTGCCTTTCTCTTTCTGTCTCTCTCAAAATGGATAAATAAAATGAGAAATAAATAAATAAAAATGATAATATTAATAGGCCTGGAGAGACAGCTCAGTGGCTAATGCACAGGCTAGAGACCCTGGCATGCCCTTTCTCTCTCTCTCTCTCTCTTCTCTGTCCTTCTCTGCTTGAAAATAAGTAAGCCAGAAGTTAAAAAATAAAATAAAACGAAAATCAGATTAAAATTATGCAAACGGATGGACATTCACCTGATGTCTGCATCTTCGTCCTTGCTTCTTCTCAGGTGCATGTCTCTTCCACATTCTTTCCCTGCCCTCCTGTGAGAGCGAGCACTTTCCATTGCCTTGATACAGCCTTTCATACAAGGGGCTTCTGTGGCATTCAGGTTAAGGTTGTGTTGCCTCCTATAAAAATGGCCCTTTTCCTTTCAGGAGATGTTTTTGTTAGAATTGCGAAACTTAAACAGAAAAGATATTTTTGGAGCAGGGGCAAGGTCCCATGTAGCTCAGACCTCAACTTGGTTTGTAGCTGAGGATGACCTTGAACTTCTGATCTTCCTGCCTCCAGCTCCCAACAACTGGGATTACAAGCGTGCAGCAGCCTACTCCATTTCTGTGGTGCTGGGAATCAAACCCAGGGCATCATGCGTGCTACTCAAGCACTCTACAAGCTGAGGTACATGCATCCCTAACCCCAAGTGTTTTTTGTTTTAACAGCACTTGTTAGATTCTTAGAATTAAAAAAAAAAGAAGTACCCCCAAATTTTAAGAGAGGACTTAATTCTGTTTGGTTATTCTGTTTCTGTCGAAGTCACTGGAATTTGTGTTCTTTAATTGGAGTGACTGCTTTGCTGTGGCCATGGCAACACGTCTTAGCTGGCATGAGCAGCACGCATCTTGAAAAAATATGTCTCAGAGGGTAGCTTTCACGTGAACCTCATTATCCAGTGCATTGGTGAAGAGCCTACGTGGATTAATAGATAGCAGAGCCATAATTTTACACCAATAACAGTAACAACCATAGTAAAACTAACAGTCACTGTGGCCCGATCATCTGCTGTGTTCCAGCCGTACTAGGAAAGTGTGCTCTGTTATCTCATTTGGCCTTCATAGTGATCCTCCAAAATAGCAATGGGCTTCATGAGTGAGTCTCACCAGGGTTTCATGCACTTGCACTCGTACAGGAATCAGAGGTATGATGCCGATGGGATTCTAAGAGCTAGCTAAAGGGCAGCTGCCCCAACATATCCTGCTTGGGTTTTCCTTGAGGACAATCAAATGGAAAGAAGGTCTGACTGGGAAAAGATGAAGTGGTAAGGCATTTTAGTCACTATGACAGAAGAACTATTATTACTTTTTAATTTAAATTTTATTTATTTGAGAGAGAGAGAGAGAGAAAGAGAGAGAGAGAATGGGTGCGCCAGAGCCTCCAGCCACTGCAAATGAACTCCAGACACACGTGCCCGCTTGTGCGTCTGGCTTACGTGGGTCCTGGGGAATAAAATCAGGGTCCTTTGGCTTTGCAGGCAAATGCCTTAACTGCTAAGCCATCTCTCCAGCCCAGGACTATTATTTTTTAATCTTTCTGTGAATATGCATACATAAGTATGTCAGAGATGGGGGAGAGAAGGAGAGAAGAAGGGAGAGAGGGAGGAAAGAAGAGAGACAGAGAGAGAAGGAGGGAGAGAGGATGGGTGCATTTGTGTCACAGTGTGTGTGTGTGTGTGTGTGTGTGTGTGCGTGTGTGTAGGTCAGATGACAGTCCTCACCTTCCACCTTGTTTGATACAGGGTCCTTTGTTGTTGTTCCCTACTGCGTAGGCAAGGCCAGCTGGCCAGTGAGCTCCCAGCGATTCTCCCGTCTTTGTCTTCCATCTCCCCATGGGAAGGCTGCGCTCACAGACATCAGCTTTACGTGTGTTTGGGGATCTGAACTGAGAACTTCATGTTTCTGCATTGAGTGCTTTACCCACTGAGCAAGCTCCCTATCCCGGAAGAACTATTTTTTCTTTCTTTTTCATCACTGAAGCAGACCAAAAATGAACCCAACATGGCTCAGGGAAATTTTGCGGAAGAGGGGGCGGAGAGAATGTCAGAGCCACATGTTGGGTCATGATATGCAGAGACATTTAGCTTACCCTTAACTGTGGGCTAACTCCACAATGCATGACCCGTATACCTCAACAAGCAGGAGTCAAGGGGAGGGGGTAGGTCAAAGATGAGCCTCATAATGGTATCAAACTGACTGTATTTGCTGAATACAAAACTAATTAATAAAAAAATAAAATATAAAAAAATTATTATTTATTATTTATTTATTTGAGACACAGAGCAAGAGAGAGACAGAGAGAAAATGGGCATGCCAGAGCCTCTAGCCACTGCAAACAAACTCCAGACACATGTGCCATCTCGTTCATCTGGCTTTACGTGGGTCCTGGGGAGTCGAACCAGAGTCCTTTGGCTTTGCTGGCAAGCACACTAAGCCATCTTTCCAGCCCTTTCTCTCTTTTTATTTTTATTAAGTAAAAAATTTGTTATGCACACATCATATGTTGGTACCATCACTTCCCTCCCCCGCTGCCCCCATTCCACTGCGGGCCCTCCTCAGTGGGATTGCTGGCATTCACCGTGGGGTTGTGGGTTATGAGTTGTGAGAGCAGCAGTCAGTCACTGGGCATGGGGCAGTGCCTTTGGATATTCCCTTCCGCTCTGTGGCTCTTACATTCTTTCTGCTCCCTCTTCTACAGAATCCCTGAGCCTTGGTGGGTATGCTCTGAAGTCTGCTTTAGTGTTGAGCTCTCAGCGGCTTCTGGATTTCTGCTTTGGGTATGTTTTGAGTGTCCTCAGTGTCTGTCTCCATCTTCCTGGCCCAGGTTGTCAGGCTCCCCGTGGAAGCAGCACTCTTGCTCATCTCGCCAATTCCTCTGTGGCTTCACCTGGGCCCTGGCTGATGTGCATGAGGCGTGGTGCATGTCCTGCCAGGGAGTCAGGTATCTATTCTTGTCTTTGTTGATAGATTTTGGTTGTCTTTGGTTCTTGCTTGCTTTCTGAACTATTTTTATTTTCCTCTCAAATTCCTCCCACTTGCCTAACAGTTTACATCTAAACTTATCCTGCCAATGAAGGGCTCTGTGAACTGAACTGAACTGCAGTTTCCTCTCCCCACATGTGACTCCACCGAACACACACACACAGTTCTCTGGACAAATACACCGGATCCAAGTGCAGACAGGCTAGGTGGCTCCTTTTCTCTCCTCTGCATACCTGTTCTGTCTCCCTGGATTACCTTCTTGCTCTGTCCAGCTTGCAACCTCCATTGGTCAGATCTGTAAAACTCAAATACTGCCTGAAGCTTCATTCCTGACTTTGTACAGATGAAGGGACTTCTCTTCCTATTTGAGTCTTATGATTATTTGTTTGACTTCAAGCCATTGTAACCTCGTCCTTGCGGGACAGTTTTTATCCAATTATCTTTGTCCTCTAGCTGCCTTTCCTGTCTGACTTCCATGGTTCCTTGAATATAGAAGCTCTCCAGGGTGATTGGTGGCATGCCCGATTCTATTCTTAAGAATCCTGACTGGATCAGACACTGTTCAGAATCTAGATATGGATTCAGCAGTGTCTTCCTATTTCTCAAATTTTATGTTGATAACCCAGCCCCAGGATGTCATATTTGAATAAGACTGGCTGTTATTATTAGTTATTATTATTAGTTTGATGAACTCATGCTTGAGCTGGGCAGGCTCTACTTCACTATAGCTGGTGTCTTTTAAAGCAGGGCGTCTGTGCATAGGTAGTGTGTGGTTTGAGTCAGGTGTCCCCCATAAACTTAGGTGTTCTGGATGCTAGGTTCCCTAGCTAATGGCAATTGGAACTTAACACCTCCTGGAGGCAGTGCACTGTTGGGGGTGGGCTTATGGGTGTTATAGCCAGTTTCCCCTTGCCAGTGTTTGGCACACTTTCCTGTTCTTGTTGTCCACCTGATGTTGGCCAGGGGTTGATGTCCACCCTCTGCTCATGCCATCGTTTTCTCTGCCATCATGGAGCTTCCCCCTCGAGCCTGTAAGCCATTTAAATAAACCTCTTTTTTCCCCCACAAGCTGCTCTTGGTTGGGTGATTTCTACCAGCAATGCGGACCTGACTGCAACAGGAATGTACAGGAAAAATCACACATGAAGGTTTGAATGGCAAGGCTTTTCTGAAGCCAAGGCAGATCCTTCTCTCCTTCAGGGGAGCATGGGTCTACAAGTGCCTTCATTTCTAACTTTTGGTCCCCAGAACTTTGAGACTCTATGCTCCTGTTGGTTAAGCCACTCAGTTGGTGGCGTTTTGTTATAGTAGCCCAGGGCTATGATAAGTTTGGTGTGTTTACCTCCCCTGCAGTTATCATGATGCCCGATTTATAGCTGAGGGCTGGGGTAGGGAGGCTTTCCATAAGTTGGTTCTGGTCAGGTGCTTCTTCCCCAGCAATAACTGCTACACCCTCCTCCCTCCCACAACCCATCACATTATCGAGATCCTTCACAATCCCAGCCTTTTCTCATCCCTGGTTGTGGTGGTTTGATTCAGGAGTCCCCCATAAGTTTATGTGTTCTGAATGCTAAGTCCCTAGCTGGCGGCAAGTTGGGAGGTGGAGCCTTGCTGGAGGAGGTGTGTTGTTTGGGGTGGGCTTACGGTGTGACAGCCAACACCCCTTGCTGGTGTTCGGCTCACTCTCTGCTGCAGGGTGCCACTGCTGTGGCAGAGGTGATGTGCAGCCTCTGCACAAGCTACCCCTGTTGCTGCTATCATGACACAGAGTCTGTAAGCCAAATAAAAACCTTTCCATGGGCTGGAGAGATTGCTTAGCGGTTAAGGCGCTTGCCTGCGAAGCCTAAGGACCCATGTTCAACTCTCAAGGTCCCACATAAGCCAGACGCAAGGTGACGCAAGTGTGCAAGGTCGCACATGTGCACAAGGCGGTGCGTGTGTCTTGAGTTCAATTACAATGGCTGGAGGCCGTGGTATGCAAATTCTTTCTCTCTTACTCTTACCCCCACTTTTGCTCTCTCACACTAAAAGAAAAAAGAAAAGAAAAGAAAGAAAGAAAAGGCCAGTCTGTTGGGCTTGCCTCAAAAACAAACAAACAAAAAAAACTTTCCATCCATCAACTGCTTTTGGTTGGGTGCTTGTGCCAGCAACATGAAGGTAACTGCAACACTAATTAAAAAAAAAAATTCTGCCTGGGTGTGGTGGCACACGCCTTTAATCCCAGCATTCGGGAAGTAGAGGTAGGAGGATCACCGTGAGTTCGAGGGCACCCTGAGACTACATAGTGAATTCCAGGTCAGCCTGGGCTAGAGTGAGACCCTACCTTGAAAAACAAAACAAAAAGAGATAAAAGTAAAGAAAGAAAGTTCTGGATTTCTATCTTGTTTTGGAAAATGAGGAAGATCTGGCAATACCAGGCCCTGGTTCCCCTTATAACCTGCAATGAGCACAGAGCAGGTACTTTGGTCCTATTTCATATTGTGTACCCAGGCACTGTGGGCGTGGGAGCCTAGGGCACTCACTGGTAGGGTAGAGGTGGGCATTGGCTTTCTGTTTCGAGGATCTAGGAGGAGAGCTTCCTTTCATGACTCGGAGCTCAGACTGCTGCTTCGCTTATAGGCTGGGGCACAGCCATGGCGAGGAGGGTGCTTAGTCTCTCTGAGACTCTCTTTTCTGATCTATAAATGGAGATAATGATGGTGCTGTCCTTGGAGGGGTGTTGAGAAAACGACATGATTTTATGCACATGAGGAGATTAGAACCTGATGCCTAGCAGATGCCCCATAAATGCTCACTTGTACTATTATTCATCAGGAGAATCTTGTCACTATTTATGCACACCACCTTATTATTTCTCATCAAGAAATACCTACTTACGGCTCAGGTTCTCCTTGCTTCTCCCCATGCCCCTCCAGTGCCTCACACTTCAACTGTCGAGACACACAGGTACAGGGCTGGCCTAATGGGGGATTTGAAGCAAAGCTCCTGGGGCCTCCCGTGGTTGCAAAGTCTCCTGCGCTACCTGCCTTCTGTGTTGTTTAGGTTCCAGTGACCAAGGGCTCAGCTTGGTGACTGGTCTCCTGGGGCTTTCAGAGTCACCGAGGGCCTCTCTAATTAGGTACACTGTTGAGCACACAGGTATTTATCCTGCAGGCAAGAAGGGCTGCTGGGAATAGCTGCTTAACACGAAAACCCAGGCAGCAAGGCAGGGGTTAGAAGAAAACATGTTACCTGTGATTTGGTAGAGCCCAGACAAGCAAACCGCAAGGACCCCGTCTTCAACCAGCTTTTCTTGCAACTAAATGACCCTCAGAGGTCACTCCCTAAACAGTGATAATTCATCCAGCTAGTGCTTGTTGACGGATGTTTCATTTTCAGTGGGGATTTATTAAACACATCCTGGGTGCTGGGTCAGTAAAAGGATAGGTAAGGCACCTTTCTGCTGAAGGGGACATTGGGATAGTCCTGTGGCCAGCAGTGTGGGGAGCTGGACGGGTTGTAGATGTTAGCTGTAGGATCCCAAGAAGAGGATCTGGACTCAGCCTGGGGTTGAGATTTGGGGGTGACTAGGAGATCATCATGCTTGTCATTATTGATCTGATACAAACAACAGGACCCCTATCCCCTAATAAGACAGCTTTATTAGTATAGGGATTGTGATTGTTTTTTTTTTTTATTGCTCTATAACCAGGCTTGATAGAAATTTGAGTAAGAAAATTAGCATCTAAACCATGAACCAGGGTTGGAGAGATGGCTTAGCCAATAAGGTGCTTGCCTGCAAAGCCTGAGGATCCAGGTTCAATTCCCCAGTACCCATGTAAAGCCAGATGCACAAAGTGGCATATGCATCTGGAGTTCATTTGCAGTGGCTAGATGTCCCTGACACACCCATTCACTACTCTCTCTCTCTCTCTCTCTCTCTCTGCTTGCAAATAACTAAATAAATTATGCAATTAAATTAGGAACTGAAGGATGAGGAGTGAGTGGGAGGAAAATGTGGAGGTTTCAGAAGAAAGTGTTCAAGGGAACATAAAGTGGTACTGATGGAAGGATAGTTAGAGAGGGACAAATATATATGTGAATGAGCATGGTTAGGTTCCAATAAAACTTTATCTATAAAATTGGGTAGTAAGCCTGATTTGGCTTATGGAGCATCGTTTGACCTCTGGGGATAAGCACTCAACAAGAATTACCATAGGATCATTTTGCACATGAGAGAATTAAAGCAAGGAGATACTGTTATTTAACCAATGCAATGAAAACATACCTTGATTACCTTGGTTTCAAAGTTTATGTCCTTTCAAGCAATGGCATTTGGCTCCTCCCATTCCAAGGCTTGTGATCCAAAAGAGGAGGTGAAATGAGTGATTCATTCTTACAGCCCTGCCCATGGCCATGCCCCGGGTATGGTGCAACATGGTTTTGAGTAAGGCTGTTTGGTTTTGGTTTTAAAATATTTTTATTTATTTATGTGTCTCTCTGTGTGTTTGGAGAGAGAGAATAAATGAGAATACCAGGGTTCCTTGCCATTGCAAATGATATATGTGCCACTTTTTTGTGTGTCTTACTTTATATGGGAGCTGGGGAATCAAACCCAAGCCAGCAGGCTTTGCAAGCAAATGCCTTTAACTGCTGAAACATCTCCCCAGCACTCACTTTTTTTTTTTTTTTTTTTTGTGGACAGGGTCTTCCAGGCTGGCTTCCAACTCACTATGCAGTCAGGGCTGGCCTCAAACTTGCATTATCAATCCTCTGGCCTCAGCCTGGCAAATACTGGGAACCACAGGCATGAATCACCATGTCCAGCCAGACTCAGTGTGGAGGCCATTTGAGGTACTTGTTGAAGAAAGGTATAACTTTTATAGGTGGACTTTAACGGGCAGGGGTGGGATCAAAAGAGCCATTTAGGTAGAGAAACTCAAGGCAAGTTGAGGAGAATCTAAACTCATCTGAATACTGTGACCTTCTAGGGTGCTAGGGGAGATAAGACTGGATCATGGAGAAGATTAGCTGTTAGGATCTGGACTTACAAAGGAGAAGCACTGATAGTGTTTGAGCAGGCTTGTGATACACATGTGTGCACAGGCGTGCACACACACACACACACGTGTGTGCTCACACGCACACTCTCTGCATTAGGAAGAGTTATCTGGCATTGCTGTGCAGAATGCTTTAAGTTAGAGGATGTATCCAGCAAGATTGACGTGGAAAGCAAGCTATTGCGGTACGTTTGCACGGCGGACGGTGTGAAGGATTCCCGAGTCACTCGTGAGACCTGGGGACTGGTAGGTGAGGTAGAAGGATGGCTTTGCTTAGGAAGAGAGGAGGCAAGTGACAAAAGGTGACGAGTTAGGAGACAGAGCTAATTTTTGTGGGGAGGGTGGTGGGTTCCATCTTGGATGTGAGGTACTCCCCAGAGAGAAATGCAAATGTGGAACAGGCAATGGGAAATGTGGATTTGGTCCTTAAGGATGGAGTTGGCTGGGAAACGTCACTTATAGGTCGGTACGAATCCACCTAAGAGCTCAGGATGTAGCAAGCAAAAGATGCTCAGAAGACAACCCGGGAGACTGTGATAATTGAAACCAGAGAGATACAAGATGGGAAAGCGTGGCATGTCAGGCTGGGATAAGGCACGGGAGGAATCAAGGGGAGGAGTTACTTCTGGGAAGGAACAGGCAGCAGGTAGCATGTCATGAAGCCCCAGAGAACAGTCAGTATTCTGTGGGATCACTCTCAGGACTGCTATAGGTACCAACACTCATGGAGGCTCGAGTCGCTTCAGCGAACTGGCATCATAGGGCCTGGGGGGACTGCTCAGTGGTTAGAGCACTTGCTATGCAAGCATGAGGTCCTGATTTCAGATCTCCAGAACCCAGGTAAAGTCAGATGCTATAGTGTGAATGTCGGTAGATCCAGGGCACCTGGAGAAGGGCAGCAGAGGCAGGAGAATGGCCTGGAAATGTGCGGACCCTCTAGCCAGTTAGATGTAGTGGTAAACAATAAGACCCTGCCTCCAACAGGACAGACGTCAAGGACTGACATGCAGTTGTCCAGTGACCTCCACACATGTGCCATAGCACTCACACACACTTATATTCACACACGTGCATGTGTGTGTGCGCAGCACACACACACACACATACACAGAAGAAATGGTATGGTATTTGCAAATCTTTGCACATCATAATGGAAGTACTATGTGAAAAGAAAAGTGTGTGATGCCGGGCGTGGTGGCGCACGCCTTTAATCCCAGCACTCGGGAGGCAGAGGTAGGAGGATCGCCGTGAGTTTGAGGCCACCCTGAGACTCCATAGTGAATTCCAGGTTAGCCTGAGCTAGAGTAACATCCTACCTCAAAAAAAGAAAGACAGAAAGAAAGAAAAGTATGTGTATATAGTGCAGATATAACATTACTTGCATGTGTGTGCATGTTTATGTGTGAGTGCAGGTGCAGATGTGTGTGTATGCCACAGTGCACGTGAGGAGGTCAGGAGGCAACTTCCAGGACTCCTTTGAGGCAGGGCTACTCTTTATTTTCACTATTGTTCTTTTCAGTGTTTGCCACAAGCTTCCAGAAAATTATGTGTCTGCCTCTCCTCTTGCCACCAGCATGCTGGGATTACAGATGCCCTCCCGTTTCCAGCTTTCTGGACTCGAGGTTGATGCCAAGTTCTCAGCCTTGAATGGCCAACACACTTGTCCACTGAACCATCTCCCCAGATTCAGATGAAATTTTCTTTAAAAAAAAATACATTTTTTTTCCTTAGTTAATTGGTGGGTGCCAACTGTTTTCACGAAAGGTCCCTGGCCTTGGTGATTGCACAAGCATTGTGTATAACTCCCAAGAATGGTTTCATGAGTGGGTTCCTGAGGAGTTTGACACATGGGATGACGAGAGAAGGATCGAGGCTGAAATTTGTGCTTGTTGATTTTCTTATACCTAAACACCACGGGTGACTTGGACTTTGGCTGTTATCTGCTTTCTCCCCAAAACGTTCTTAAAGAGAAAGCAAGTGAACGTCATTTGGTTCTTCTGTCTGGATTTCAGAATCCATTTTGTTGGGGGGGTGGGTCAGCTGCTGGGGTCTGACTGGCGTCTGCTTTCGGGGCTACCTGCAGCCTCTGCAGCAAGTGAGGTTCGCACCTCAACGTGCTGGGCTGTTAAGCCACTGTGTTCGGACGCCTTGGGCCTGCTAAATTTGGAACACGTCTAAGTTCCGATCTAGTTTTTATTCAGTGGGCAAAAAATAAATGCCTGGCTTGGAAATTTTGGAGGCTGCTCCTTGTAGGAGATGAAGTAAGTCACTGTATTGAAGATTGCTTGCTCTACCGCTCAGAATCGCACTGGAGACTTGCTGCGAAAAGTTAGTTTCTCCTGGGCCCTTTTCTGCAGGAAATAAAGTACCCGTGACCAAGCCTCCAGAGAAACTGAATATTTAACACCAGTGCTTTCTGAGACAATAAATAAAATTAAAACAGCACACAATACTTCAGTGCCAATAGCAACACCCAACCAAATCACAAGCTAAAGTGCAGAGTTTCCCATGGAAATTATTTTGCAGTTTAAGCTTAGGCTAGCTCTTACATTCTTTCACACCTTGATGTGTGGCTTCCACCATGCTGTCATTTGGTCTCAGATGGATTGTACAAGACACAAAAGAACAGGTGACTTGTTTAATATGCCCCTTCAGTGGAGTCCTCTCTATCACTCCCATATTTAAACAGTTATATTGCCCCTAACTGGCCCTAGACCAGTTTTCTTTAGAACTCTTTGTAGATTGGAAGTGTTACAGTGCTCTTGAACGTGTGTCAACTTTTTTTTTTTTTTTTTTGGTTTTTCGAAGTAGGGTCTCACTCTAGCTCAGGCTGACCTGGAAATCACTATGTAGTCTCAGGGTGGCCTCGAACTCGCAGCGATCCTCCTACCTCTGCTTCCCGGGTGCTGGGATTAAAGGCATGCGCCACCATGCCCGGCTTCAACTTTGGTTTTAAAGTGTTTAGACCTATGTTAATTTCATCTGGCCTCACAAGACTCTATGAAGCATGCAGCCCACATACTATCATTAAATCCATATTGCGGATAAAAGCAGCCTTGGGTTCGGAGTGGTTCATGAATTATCCCTGGCTCCCACAGCTCATCGCCAAAAGAATCAGAGCTGAAGGTCAGTGTTCACCACTTCATGCTTTTTTCCCCCACTCTGTTGTGACATTACTGTCTTCTTTAATTCTTAAAGACTTCAATCTCTAAGCTGAATATACATCAGGTTGGTTTCTGGAAGGGCATTGCTTGTGGAAGACCCAGAGGCAGAAACCGCAGACTTTTAAATGACAGTTACCCTTACTGGAGGTTTGGCCTTTATTGAATGGAGGGCTCTTGTAAGGGGAAGGTATACACTGAGGCAAGAGACTTGCCAGCTTTCTTTTTTTTATATTTTTATTTTTATTTATTTATTTGACAGAGAGAAAGAAGGAGAAAGAGAGGGGAAGAAAGAGAGAGAGAATGGGTGTGCCAGGGCTCCAACCACTGCAAATGAACTCCAGACACATGCGCCCCCTTGTGCATTTGGCTAACGTGGGTCCTGGGGAATCGAACCTGGGTCCTTTGTCTTTGTAGACAAACACCTTAACTGCTAAGCCATCCCTCCAGCCCTGCTTGCCAGCTTTCTAAGGAGTAGAAACTCCTGGGCTTCGAGGCCTGGCCAGTGGCAATGACTATGGAGGAGGTCTCAGAAGGGGAATACTTGACACAGCCTGCAGGAGGGTCTCTGGGGAGGTAGATGTTTGCATGGTATCTGGACAATGGTGCCTTTAGGGCAGCCAGTTCTCTGCATGCAAGGACCGTGCATCCAACCTCAGCTGGAAGGTACAAGATAAATCTGTGCTGAACATATGCAGATGTTCTCCTTGTCATGATTCTCTCAACAGTTCAGAATAGCAACTATCAACATAGCATTTACACTGTGTTAGATTTCATGTGTATGGGAGGATATTCATAGGCTATATGCAAACTCTATGCCATTTTAGGTAAGGGGCCGGAGCGTCTTCAGATTTTGGTCTTTGTGAGAGCCCTGGGCCCATGCATTCCCTCCGTGGATCCTGAAGGAGGAGATTCCCCACTCTCCCATGTTTTTCTTTGGGCCAGCTGGTTAGCCCCATGGTAGAGACCAGTCTGTTAGTAGTGTTATATGCTTGTACTCTGGTCACCTGGAACACTTGGCCTGCTGCACAACTGAACTTGGTGACATTGCCAAGATCTTAGCTCTCAAGTAGTTTTTTAAAGTATATTTTATTTATTTATTTATTTGAGAGAGAGAAAGAGGGAGGGAGGAGGGAGGGGGAGAGAGAAAATGGGCACACCACGGCATCCAGCCACTGCAAACAAACTCCAGATGCATGTGCCACCTGTGTATCTGGCTTATGTGGGTCCTGGAGAGTTGAACTGGGTCCTTTGGCTTTGCAGGCAAACGCCTTAACTGCTAAGCCATATTTCTAGCCCCTCAAGTAGTTTTTAAAAATTCGCAACCCTCAGAGCTAGCCCTCGAAATTGCTTATCCATTTCCCTGCGCCACTCAGTGAATAAATCCTGCATTCCTGCTGACCAAGGATACATAAAGTACAAATCAATAAGCATTTTGTTTCTGTATTTTGGGGAAAGAGATAATGAGTGAAAGAGAACCCCTCAATGAGGGCTTAAAATACTGTCGTTATTCTTTGGATTCATACAGCCTGGGCTATCATTTTCCTCATTTGCTGACCACCACTGTTATGCAACACTGAAAAACATTTTCAGACAGCTTTATTGAGACATAGTTTACATATGCAGCTTATCTCCATAAAGTGTCCAATTGGATGTTTTTGGCATATTGTGATCATTAAGAATTTAGGTGCCTTATAATTAATCATTTTCATATATATTACAGTGTCATTAAATTTTCACATTTTTTGCAGCTATCACCACTATTTCCAAAACTTCATCACCCCAAACACAAACTCTGTTCCTATTTAAAAAATTAACTGGGCTGGGGAAATGGCCTAGTAGTTAAGGCATTTTCCATGCAAAGCCTAAGCACCCCAGTTTGATTCCCTAGGACCCACATAAGCCAGATGCACAAGGGGGCACATGTGTCTGGAGTTCGTTTGCAGTAGCTGGAGGCCCTGGTGTGTCCATTCTCTCTTTCTCTCTGCCTCTTCCTCTGTCTCTGTCTCAAATAAATAAATAAAATATATTTTAAAAAATTAAATACACATTAGAGGACTTAAAATATACCTTGATTAGTACTTTTAGGTATAGTTAGATCTTTGAAAATTTCTGTTTTGTGTTTACATTTTTTATTGTGGAACTTTAATATATGAACATATTGCAAATTAGTCACATTCCCATAGGGTGATCCCCTTATATCTCCTCTTCTTAGCCCTCATTTTCCTATCTTTTCTTTTCTTATTGATATAGGGTTTCACTATGAAGCCCATGTTGGCTTCACAGGGACCCTCCTGCCTCAGTCTCCTGGGTGCTGGGATTACAGGCGTGCACCACCATACCTGGTGGATATTTTTCTTCATCTCGTCTTGTACAAAAGTTTGTTCTGTTATGGGGAAGGTCTGTAGTATGATGCAGGCAGGACTCTCAGAAGGCAGCCTCTGAGACCAGATCGCGGGGCACTGTTAAGACCTCTCCCAGGACACTGTGAGGAAGGAAAGAAAGCATGATGGGATAGAAGGAGGAGACGTGTGGGGCTGCAGTCATAGGACTTTACCCCGTCCAGCGGAATTCTGAAACTGCATTCCCAAGTTCGGAAACTGTCGTTTGAATGTTCTCACCGAAGTTCATGTTGAAATTTAGTTGCCGATGTTAATGGTTGTTCGAGGTAGAATCATCTTTACCGGTATCAGTGGATATGGGAGTAGATTTATTCTGTTGAGAATGAGCTTCTGCTAGAAGTTCTGGCCCCACCCTTTCTCTCAGACTCACATGTACTTGCATGCCTGATTACCATGTCAGATGCAACATAAACACCCTCTCCAGATGCTGGCATCGGGAGCTTGAATTTACCAGCTTTCATATCTATGACTTCCAGTGTTTACAAGTTGCCCAGTTTGTGGTGATCTATTGTAACAGCAGAGAATGACTAAACAGTAGCACAACGAAGATGGATCTTTCTACTTTTATATCATCTGGTCATCAGGGCCAGCAGGCTGCCCCCAGGAAGGAGCAAGCAACCTAGATTGGAAACAACATTAGTCAACATAAGGGAGCTGCCATTTCTACTTTCTTATTTAAACATTCACTATTATGTATTGAATAGTTACATGCTTTACCAAATGGAAATGCCTACATTTCAGATTCAGGAAAATTCGAACTTTGTGCAACCACTTACTAACTCTGTGAGTTCTAATTTATGTCCTGCTAAGACTTTGCTACGGGGCAATGTGCATGAATGGGGCGTTTAAGTGGGTGAGTGTCTGGGACATTTACAAGCACAAAGAGTGAACACCTTCATCAAATTTGGCTAAAGCCAAGATGTGTAATTCACAACGAAGGCACTCATCTTTAAATATTTGGGTACATATTGTCATACAAGAAATGGAAGACATGAGAGTTAAGGCCTTGCTTATTTTTTTTCTGGCAAAAATGAGAAGAGTTGCCAGTGCCCCGTGATGAGGAAGGTGATGGTGGCAGAGTGTACCTACGCTCTTGGGTGAGTACACATTGGTATCACATTGATGGTAGGACACATAGCAGTATTAGATCAGTAGACTTCAAAAGTACTTTTTTTTTTTTTTTTTTGGTGCTAGGGATCAAACGTGAGGCCTTATGTATGTCAGAAAAGTGCTATACAACTGAGCTACTTCCCCAGCCCTGAAAAGAGTAAATGTCTTTGACATAGAACATCTAATTCTAGAGGTTTATTATGAAGAGATGATAGATCACGAGTTAAAGAGGTGGAATTGCTATGACAGGGGTGTGACATAAGGAGTGGAATAGATACTTACTGAGAGCGTAGGTTAGACAAGTTTTGGTAGGTACCTATCTTTGAAATAACAGACACTTAAAAATATATTAGCATTCAAAATGCCTCTATCCAGGTGGGGTGGCGCACGCCTTTAATCCCAGCACTTGAGAGGCAGACGTAGGAGGATCGCCGTGAGTTCGAGGCCACCCTGAGACTACAGAGTGAATTCCAGGTCAGTCCTGGACTAGAGTGAACCCTCCCTCGAAAAACAAAAACAAAACAAACAAACGAAAAAAAAAGCCTCTAAAAGTTCACCAGTATTTACTTAATGTTTTTGTTAATTTTATATGCATAAAAAGCATGCAGCTATTTCCAAAATTAGGCACACACACACATATACCAACCCATCCGCCGTATTCATGCAGCAGCCTATATAAACAAAAGTTCTACAAACCAGGGCTGGGTTGGTGGCACACAACTTTTATCCCAGCACTCGGGTGCTGGAGGTAGGAGGATCGCCATGAGTTTGAGGCCACCCTGAAACTACGAAATGAATTCCAATTTGCCTGGGCTACAGTGAGACCCTACCTTGAAAAAACAAACAAACAAAAAAAAAGTATAAACCAGTTAGTGGTCTTACTTCTGCAGTCTGGGGTCATGGGTGATTTTAATTTTCTTTCTTATAAGTACTTATAAAACTTTGCAGGTTTTTCATAATGCCACGATATCACTCTTATAATGAGGAAAGATAAAATGGCTTTTAATATATCAGTGCGCTTGCCTGACCTATTTTCCATCCATTCTTGTATCCGTTTCATGTGAAGGGTCCTTTGGTTAGCATTTCTTCCTCAATGTCTAAACTACTGCTTCTTATTTAAATAATCAACTATGTGCTGAGTAGTCTTATGCTTTACCAAATTAGGGGAAATTATTCTCCCCTCCCATTTTGTTACCCAGCTGTGCATTTTCACGTTATTCATTGCCATTTTTTTCAAAGCGAAGTTCGACCTTTAGATAAGGCATTTCCAGGCATAGAATCCATCATCTACCATTGCACTTTTGATTCATCTATTAAATGGTACCATGTCCTCCAAAAATATTGATATTGCATTAATCATTCCATATTCGCCCTTGGGAAGAGCTCTGAGGCTATAAAAATTACCAGGCAGATAGGGTACGTGTGCATAAAAAGAAAGATGATAACGCTTTCCCCACAGGCAGAGGCTCTTTCATGTGAGTGAGAAAGCTCAGTGTCCCTTGGGCCCTTAGCTCAACCTCCTCTGGGGTGCCCATCCTGACTCTCCCAGGATACGCTTGTATTGATTGCTCTGCTCTTCTGTTTATCATAGCACTTAGAACATTTTGTTGTAAGGAGCGCTTGATGCCAGTCATTCTGTGATAGCACCTGATAGAATATGTGGTAGCCTTCTTCCATCATCACTTCCTTGCGTGTTTGCCCTTGACAAAAAGATAACGCCAGAGGTGATTTCCCAGATGAAGGTGTAAAACACAAAGGGGCTCATCTTGGATTCTCTTGGCTCAGTCCCACTGTGGAAAGCCGGCTGCCTTGTTGACAAGATAATCAGGCAGCGCGCTGAGAGAGGTTAGTGGGGGAACTGCTAATAAGCAGAAAGCTGGCTAACAGCTATAAGCGTGAGCCTAGCAGTAGATCCTCCCCATGTGGAGTTCAGGCAGCGTAGATCCTGCCCTCAGCTTGATGGCCTCACCATAGGATGAGCCCAGCGTAAATCATCTATCTAAAATGCCCCTTCCCAGATCCTCGCCCTCAGAAACTTGTAAGGCAATAAGCACTTACTGTTTTAAGTTCTAAGTTTGGGCGTAAGGTGGACTGTAATGAATGCAGGTTTTACTACCAGAAGTGGGGTGTAAATGTAACAGAAAACTAAGATATAAAAGTGGCTTTGAATAAGACATTGGAAAGTGGGGGAAATCTTTGAGAACTGAGGAACATGCTAGATAGATGCTTAAAGGCTTTGAATTGAGCTCATTGAAGTCTGAGCTTTGAGGGAGCTCATTGAAGTCTGAGCTTTGAGGAAACTGATTGTCTGTGAAGGTTTAAAGGTAATTGGAAAAAGACGAATCCTTGTTAGGTAGTGACACTGTCAGCCACCATCATGTGGAAAGGAGAAAATGTGTTTGATGAGTTGGATGATCCAGTTAAGGAGCTTGCTAGTCAGGGTGTTAAAACTGCTTTTGGATTTTTTTTTTCTTTCTGTAGCTTATAGTAAAATTTCAAGATGAGAAACCAAGAGACAATGAAGGCTGAGCAATTAAATAAGGATGATCTGGGTATGTTAGTGCATGCCTGTAATCTTAGCCCTGGGGAGGCTGAGACAGGAGGATCATAACTTCAAAGCCAGCTTGAGCTACATAGCAATGTCTTGTCTCAGAGAAAAAGAAAAAAGAAAAGAGCAAAGACGAGCTGGTTTTGAAGACTTGCAGCCTTTCCCTGTGGCACGTGATGCTGTAATAAGAGTAGTCTCTATGCAAAGGTTACATTCAGGGTACTTTTAGCAAAACAAGTTCCAATCGTGAAGCCAAAGGTGTGACTAAACTTCAGACCTCAGAAGTGGAAGACGGTGTCTCAGGGGACATTTAGGAAGATCAAGGCCCCTAAGGGATAAAGGGCCTTGCCTTAGACGTCCTCTGCCACATAACAGGCTTCTTGGAGGCTCAAGGGCATTGTACTGCAGCCGAAGCCCAGTGTGAAGAAAGGCCAATGCCAAAGAGACTTGTGGGTATCACTCTTGTCTGGCTAACGAAACTGAAAGGATTCACAGAAAACCCACTAAGTTCACAGAGTTTGATTTGAAGAAACATCAGGGGCTGACGTGAAAGGGCGAAAGCGAGAACAGAATGACTCATCCCTTGGCCAACAGGAAGCCACTGTGAAAATGCGTGGGAGGAAGCCCACGTGCCCATTCATGAAAACGAAGGGTGACAGAGGGCCGAAAGGAGAGCCCAGAGGGTGGGGCCAAGAGCCTTAGAGAACTCTCCAAGGACCCCCCCCCCAACATTCTCTTGGCTGCCTTTCAGAATGACTATCTCCTCATGTATCCTAAATCCTCCTATGTGTTGGTGAGTAGGAACACCGCTAAAGCTTGTCCTGTTTATCCCACTGTGTGTGGGGTGGGGATGAGGAGGGGGACAGAAAACTCTTCAGCTGCACATGCCAAAGGGGCAAGGAGACCATACTCAGGAGCCGTATGTCGGAAAGCATGCCTGAGGGGACTTGTGTGTGTCTAGATCTTGTTTTGAGGATGAGGGTCTGGACTTGGAGCTGATGTCGTAAAGGGATGAGACTTTTAAAAAATTTGTTTTTGTTTATTTATTTATTTATTTATTTGAGAGTGACAGAGAGAGAGAGAGAAGAGGCAGAGAGAGAGAGAGAGAGAGAGAGAATGGGTGAATCAGGGCCTCCAGCCACTGCAAATGAACTCCAGACGCGTGTGCCCCCTTGTGCATCTGGCTAACGTGGGTCCTGGGGAATCGAGCCTCGAACCGAGGTCCTTAGGCTTCACAGGCAAGCGCTTAACCGCTAAGCCATCTCTCCAGCCTGGGGTGAGGCTTTTGACAACCGTGGGAGGTGCTTGTGTGTATGGCATCCAGGAGAGGTGATTCATTGGGACAAGAGGATGTGCGGTGGTGGGTAGCCTCCGAAATAGTCCCAGATGATTCCTGACTCCTGGTCTTCACTTGGCTAATCCCCCCCCCCCACCATGCCAGGGTTGGTCTGTGTGTGATAGCATATGTTGGAAGTGACGGTATGCCACTCTGGGATTAGTTTATTAAAGACTGCAGCTTCCATTTCGGGCATGCTTGAAGTTTCTTGGATCACTTGCTGTGGGGAATGCCAGCTGTCATATGTGAAGGACATCCAGACAGCCTAGTAGGGCCCATATGGTGAAAAACTTGCAGCCAATAACCATGCGAGTTAGCTTTCTTCTCAGTGCACCCTCCCGGGCAAGGTTTCAGATGCCACAGGCTGGACCTATTGTTTGAGCGCAAGCTCATGACACTCTTGTGTAGGGAAGAACTGCAATTGGAAGCCCAAGGCTGTTGTTCTTAGAAAGTCCTGAAAGCACCATTGAAGCGGGTGTGTGTGCGTGTGCGTGCGTGTATGTATTCTGCACGTGGAGGCCAGAAGACAACCTCAGGTATTGTTGCTGTCAGGTGCCATCCACCTGTTTTGGAGATAGGCTCTGTCACTGGCCCAGAGCTTGTCAAGTGGCCAGCCACTGAGCCCCAGGGATCCACCTGCGTCTGCCTCTCCCCAGTGCTGGGATTACAAACACACGCCACCACACCTGGCCTTTTCCACATAGATTCTGGGGACCAAACTCAAGTCAGTTTGGTTGCTGTTCCATCTCCCAAACCCCGCAACATTGGCTCTTGGTTGACAGGTGGAAATTTGAATATAGGGGGAGGCTCCTTCATCATTCCTTAAAGGGTTAGGAGTCACTCAGTGTCACTAAATAGTAAACAAAACTATTTATTCCCTGTGTGTGTGTGTATTCTTTCCTTCTGAGAGCCTACAATTTTGATGGGTGTGCACATGAGCAGCCCTCAACACAGACCTTGGGCCCTGAGTTTAGAATAAACCTTTCTAGTAGACAGCATGTTTTCATCTATTTTCAGAGTAGGATGTGGGAGGCATGGAGCCCATGCTGTGTGAGTCCACACTTGTTTACCTGTCCAGCAAAAAGTGAAAGCAATGATTTTACTTTATCCTTTCCTATAATAAGTCCTGACCATAGGCAACGCCCTTTGAGTCCTGCAAATCCTCCTAGCCATCGCTGTTCCTGAGAGTGGTCTTGGGGACCCCCTAACACAAAGTCCCTGAGCCAGAAATGCCCTGGATCCCTTTTCCATCGTGTCTGTACCAGTTTTATTCCTGCCAGTAGTATATCAGAGCACCTCTTTCTCCACACCCTCACCAGCCTTTGCTGTGGTTTGTTTTCTTGACGATAAGCATCTGGAATGGGGTGGGAAGGCATCTAAAAGCAGTTTTAATTTATATTTTCCTGATGGCCAAAGATGTTGATCTTTTTTTTTTTTTTCAAATATTTGTTGGCCCTTTTTCATTTCTTCTTCTCACAGCTGTGTTCACTTCATTAGCCTGTTTACTGATTATATGTTTTTGTTTATTTTTTTGATGTTTAATTTTTGCCTGACTTTATATGTTTTGGCTACTAATCCCCTGTCTGGTGTGTAGTTGGGAGTTATTCCCACTGCATCTTCGCTCTGGTGGTTGTTTTCTTCACTGGATAGAAGCTTTGCAATTTCATGTAAGTCTACTGTCATTCCTTAGAGCGCTACTAGAGACTATTTTCTTTAGAAAGGAAGTCCTTGCCTATTGACTATATTTTGAAGTATTTTTACCCAAGGTTTCCACTAGTAGTTTCAAAGTTTTGGATTTTACATGAAGGTCTTTGATTCATTTTGAACTGATTTCTCTCTCTCTCTCTCTCTCTTTCTGTCTCTGTCTCGGTGTGTGTGTGTGTGTGTGTGTGTGTGTGTGTGAGAGAGAGAGAGAGAGAGAGAGAGGGAAATCTACACACGGATATGCAGTCCTTCCAGCACTGTTTATTGAAGAGGCTGTCTTTTTCTTTTTTCTTTTTTTTAGGTGGGGGTAGTTGTGTGTGCTGATTTGTGGCCTTCTATTCCTTTCCATTATTCTACATGTCTGTTTTTTATTTTATTTTATTTTTTTATTTTTTGCTATTACCATACTGTTCTTGTTACTATGGCTGTGTAGTATCGTTTGAGATCAGGTACTGTGATACCTACAGCATTTGATTTGGCTACTCTGGGTCATTTGTGTTTTCATAGTCTTGGATTTCTTTTTCTACTTCTGTGAACAATGTAATTGGAGCTTCAATGGGGATTGTGTGAAATCTGTGGATCACTTTCAGTAATGCACCCATTTCTACAATATCCATTCTATCGATCCATGAACATGGGAGGACTTTTTAACTCCTAATGCCTCTTGTTACTTTATTCAACGTTTTAAAGTTTTCATTGCAGAGGTCTTTCTCCTCCCTGTTAGGTTTATTCCTGTATAGTTTTAAATCTATTGTGAATTAGATTTTTTTCCCCTCAGCAATTTAGTCATTGCTATATAGAGAGATTGCTGATTTTTATTTATTTATTTGAGAGAGAGAAGCATAGAAAGAGAGAGAGAGAGAGAGAGAGAGAGGGAGAGAATGGGTGCGCCAGGACTTCTGGCCGCTGCAAATGAACTCCAGATGCTTGCAACCCCTTGTACATCTGGCTTACGTGGGACCTGGAGAATCGAACTGGGATCCTTTGGCTTTGCAGACAGACGCCTTAACTGCTAAGCCATCTTTCCAGCAGATTACTGATTTTTATATGTTGATTTGCATCCTGTTACTTTGCTTAAAAGTGTTTATCAGGTCTGAGAATTTTCTGCTAGTGTTTTCAGGGTCTGGCTTTTTTTTTTTTTTTTTTTTTGGTATTTTGAGGTAGGGTCTCACTTTGGCCCAGGCTGACCTGGAATTCACTACATAGTCTCAGGGTGGCCTTGAACTCACTGTGATCCTCTACCTCTGCCTCCCGAGTGCTGGATTAAAGGTGTGCACCACCACGCCTGGCTTTCAGGATCTCTTAAATATAGGAATCGTGTCATCTGTAAAGAAGGATAATTTGACTTCTTCCCTCCCTATTTAAATCCCCTTTATGTCCTTCTTGTCCGATTTCTCTAGCGAAGGTTTCAAGCGCTGTATTGAATAAGAACAGTGAGTGAGCACTCTTGTCTTATTCACGATTTCAGGAGAAATGTTTTCAGTGTCTTCCCCATTCACTGTAATATGGCTACAGTTTTGTTGTATATTGCCTTTATTATGTTAAATATGTTTAATCTATACCTGGTTCCCTCAGGACTTTCATCAGGAAGATATGTTAAAATTTTCTGTGTCTGTAGAGATAATCATGTGATGTCCTTATGTGTTTTTATGTGTTATATTACATTTATTGAATTATTCGTGTATGTTGAATCAGTCTTGCATTTTTTGGATGAAACCTACTTGGTCATGGTGTATGATCTTTTTAATGTATTCTTACATACAATTTGCAAGAATTTTATTGAGAAGTTTTGTTAATCATGGAGGTTAGCCTATAGTTTTCTTTTTGTTGTGTCCTTATGCAGTTTTAAGAGTTATTAAAAACTTTATTTAAAAACTTACAAATCCTCCTCCCACAATCCTGCTTTGTTTTCCCTTTTACTATTCTCCTCCACAGACACCCCTCTTTTTTTTCCAACTATTCTTTCATCTGTTGTGATTTTTTTTTTTTTTTGCTTTCCTCCATCATCCATGACAGCATATTGATGGACCCAGTATTAGCAGGTTTGTGCAGGACGTGGCAGCCACTGTGAGACCGTGCATGCAACGACTGCTCTGTGTCTGGAAGGCAACCTCCACATCACTCCTCCCCAGCCCTTGTCTCTTACATTCTTTGGACTACCTCTTCTGTACTTACCCAGTTGTTGTTGTTGCTGTTTTTCTCTCATTTTTTTTTTTTTAATTTTAGAAAGAGCAAGCATGAGAGAGAGAGAGAGAGAGAGAGAGAGAGGAGAGAATGAATTGGCATGCCAGGGCCTCAGACACTGAAATTGCCTTGACGTCATGGTAATCCTGGTTTCAGAGAATGAGTTAGGTCACGTTCCTTCCCTTTCTGTTGTGGAGTAGTTTTAGGTGCGCTGGTATTAGTTCTTAAAGGTTTGGTAAAATTCATCAGTGAAACTTTCCAGTGGGCTTTTCTTTGTGAGGAGAAATTGTATTACCTTGTTGCTTGTTATAGGTCTGCTTAAGTTGTTTATATCTTCTCGATTTAATTTTGGTAGTCCATATGTGTCCAGTAATTCATCCATTTCTTCTAGATTTCTCAGGGTTTTTTTTTTTTTAAGAATATAGGTTTTCAGATGGTTCTCTAATAATCATTGCAATCTGTTGTAATACCCCTCTTTTTCATCTTGAATTTTATTAATTTGACCCTTCTCTCACTTTGTTTTGATTAGTTGGGCTAGGGATTCATCAATCTTGTTTGTTCTTAAAGAACCAACTGTTGTTTGATTTATGCTACAAATTATTCTCTTAGTCTCCATTTCATTAACTCCTGTTCTATGTTCATTATTTTTTTGCCATTTTGGGTTTGTGTTTTAGAGCCTTGAATTGCATCATTGGGTTACTTATTTTTGATCTCTCTGATTTTTTTCTGCAAAGGAAAAGGGGGGAGAAAACTAGAAATTAGAAAACTAGAATGTTGGTCCACAGCATCCATTCAGAAACCCCTCAGAGGCTCAAGTAAACCCAACCACACGCAATACAGCAGGCTGAGATACAGAATCCAAAACCGGCTCACTGTGCTCGTAACCAGTGACAATGCTCACTCACACTCTGATTGTTTTTTGTTTTGATTTTTGCTTTTTCGAGGTAGGGTCTCACTCTAGCTCAGGCTGACCTGGAAATCACTCTGTAGTCTCAGGGTGGCCTCGAACTCATGGCGATCCTCCTACCTCTGCCTCCCAAGTGCTGGGATTAAAGGCGTGCGCCACCTGTGCCCGGCTCCCACACTCTGATTTTTTAATATGAGCACTCATAGTTGTAAAGCTTCCTCTTGTAAGTGTTTTAGTTGTACTCCAAAGGTTCTGATGTTCTGCTTTCATTTTCCTTTAAAAAATATTTTTATTTATTTATTTGCAAGGACAGAGGGGGTGGGATTGGGTGGGCCAGGGCCTCTTACCACTGTAGACAAACTCCAGACTGCAAACACTGCTTTGTGCATCTGGCTTTACGTGACTACTGAGACATCAAACCCAGGCTGTCAGGCTTTGCAAGCAAGTGCCTTATCAGCAGAGCCATCTCTCCAACCCAATTTTGCTTTCATTTTTACTCAATGCCAGGAATTTAACAACCCCCCCCCCAAGACTCTGCAGCTTGTACCCCTTGACGTGGCAAATGTTCTAGCTTGAGGTGCCTCCTGAGTGCATTGGAGTGTATACGCCATTATGGCTCAGAGACTTGCACAGGAGGAGAACCTGTCTTCGTGCTTTTTAGACCTTCTTAAGTAAGATCCTGCTGGAGGGATGCAGCTGGGGGCAAGTAGACCCCTGGGGCTTCACAGTGCTCACAGCCTATAGCAGAGAAGGGCTGGGCGGGGTCTCCAGGCAGATCCATCCACTGATCTTGGGCCCAAGACAGTAAGTCAGGTTGATTTTCAGGTGATACAATCTTCTCCTAGCCCAGTTATCTTCCCAGTACACCTCACTGTCTGCTCTGAGCCTCCTGCTGCTTACAGTCTGTGCCTGTCACTGTCGGGCTGCTGCTTGCCCTGGCGCTGTGGCAGATTAAAGTCAGGACCTCTGGATGGTGGTTTGTTGCTGTTCTCAGATTCTCAAGGCAGCTTGAGTTCAAACCTCTTTCAGAATGCCACCTTGCCAGTGTCCTCCAGTCGTATATAGAGAGAGGGACGGAATGGATTCCTCTCCACTGCTGGCGGGGAATCACTGTCTCACCAAACCTGCAACTGGATCGGAGGCTTGTGAGGGCTGCGGGTCCCTCCTGAAGGTGGGACCTGCCCCGTTTCTTCCACCAGAGCCACCTGGCTTACCTTCTGGTTCCCCTTCCCCCACCTGGAAGCTGTGTTTGTTTTGACTTCTTGTTCATGCTATCACTCTTTTTATTTTCTCTAGACTTTTCAAGTATCTTTTGTGAATTTCTAAAGCTCTGCCTCTCCTCCCCCCCACCCCCCGGCCTTGAGAACAGAGCTGATTTCTTCTTGTCTTGACTCTTTATCTCCGAGTCCCTTGGAGGCAGCTTGTAGCCCACTATACCACCCGGAAATCTCCACATTCTTCTTTGAGTGAGATCTATAGGTGGAAGAATCACCATGCAATCATTTCTCTAGGTCTCTCTTCTTAGGTCTCTTGAATTTTTCTTTCTATATGCCATAGCAGGGATAGCTATTCTCCTCCTGGAGATACAAACTTCTTCCTGCTGAAAAATTAATTACCCAGTGTTTCAGGGCCTTATAAGATATTTATATTTCCTTATTGAGTCTTCTCTCTTACTCTATCATATGATTACCTTGAGAGAAGTTCTGACAAATGAACTTTGTGTCTTATATTGTACCCTATAGCCCCATTTCGGCAATTTCTTTTGAAATGGATTTATATACAAAGATAGGAACCTTTCCTGCTAAGATTATGGAGTAAACCAAAGTATATACTAGAAGACTGTGAGAGAGTTGCAACATTTTTTTTCAAGTATTGTCATCAAAAGTTAGGTATGCATGTATGTACAACCACATCCACACATACACACACCCACATACACATCGTATGTTGACTTCATGGCTCACCTCTTGGTAGTTGTCAGAACCTTTTCTTCCTTTCCAGGCTTCTTCTGTCTTAACATGACCTTGACTTTTAGTTTCCTGATAATAACAGGGCACTAGGAGTAATAGCTGTCTCATCTCTCTCTCTCTCTCTCTCTCTCTCTCTCTCTCTCTCACACACACACACACACACACACACACACAGACATATTTGGCTGCTTTTGAGACAGGGTCTTGGTACAGAGCCTAGGCTGGATCTTGTCATGCAGCCCAGGCTATACTTGAACTCACTGGTAGACCAGGTTGCCCTTTATCTGATGATCCTCCTACCTCAACATGCTGAGTCCTAGGAAATACAGATGTGGGACACCATGTCCACATCTATTTAAATTTTTAAAAAAATATTTTATTTATTTATTTGAGAGAGAAAGAGAGAGAAAAAGAGTGAGAAAGGGAGAGAAAGAATGCATGGGTATGTCAGGGGCCTCTAGCCAATGCACGTGACCTCCAGACTCATGCCCCACCTAGTGCATCTGGCTTATGTGGATCCTGGGGAATCAAACCTGGGTCCTTTGGCTTTACAGGCAAGTGCCTTAACCACTAAGCAATCTCTCCAGTCCCTATTTAAGCTTACAATGTTTTCTTTTCCTTCTGTCAGAGGATCTATCCTTTCAGAGGAGTCCCTCTCTACATCGTCCAGTTCTATTGTCACCCCCGGGTACTGGGGCCTGGAGGATCTTCCCAAAGTAAAATCCTTGCCCCGATGGCTTTGTCTGCAAACCTTCCATGACAATTTCCTAGCAAAGATTAAGAAATATCTCCTTGCCTGCTTTTCATTTCCTGCTTCTGTTTTGCTCATGGTGACTCCTTGAATAGGCTACATGGAATATAATTTTGAAGGCAATTCTCAGAATTAAAATCTCAAGTTTGGGAAGAATTCATTCTTGTTAGGAAACATATATCCACATGCCATGCAATCATCCTCACCTTTGAACCTCAACTCAGCCTGGCAGCTTTTCCCGGCTTTTCCTTTCATGCCTGCTCAAAGACAACAGCCTCTCCTTTCTGGGTGGCACAGTGCTTTTTATTAGTACTTTAGTGTGCATTTGATTTTCAGTACTCTAGACTCTAGTCTGGCTTCAGTTCTCTGATGTCAGTGTATTGATGCTTGCAACAGCTCAGGGTTTGGGAATGATGATCTATTAAGATAATGAAAATAAGATTTTAAAGTTCTGGTTTTAGTGAAATCAGAAAACATATGTAGCTTTGAAATATTCATGCAGAAGAACATATTTAAAATTTTGGGTGACTGGGGAGTATACCAAAGAGATCTGAAGGTTTTGATGATTATTAACACTAGACATTTGGTATTAATTTTGGATATGGGTTTAACTTACTCTGGATATTAGTCACATAAAACTATTTGACACATATCATCTAATTGATTTTTGGCTGGTTTTCTGCTTTGTAGAGAACATTTAAAATATTTAGTGGTGCAGAAGTTATTAAATTAAAGTTACCTGCAACATACATTATTATTATAGCAGCTGTTATTAACATTTTGTTGTATTTTCTCTTGAACTAATTTTCTATACATAAAAACATGTATTTTGATCCTCTCTCTCTTTCAAGTAAATAAATAAAAATATTTTTAAAGCGTGTTTTTTGTGTTTTCCTTTAAATGTATTATTAGTTTATATTAATTGTATTAAATGGTGAGTTTTATTGTGATATTTTTATACATCTATATAATGTACTTTGATTATATTCATCTTGCCTCCATTCCTTCCCCCTGGTATTTACTTTTATAAAGGAAAAGATTGAGGGCTAGGGAGATGGCTCAGTGGGTAAGGTGTCTGCAGGAGGATGTGAACTCCTCATGCAAGATGCCCATTGTGCTAGCTTGTGCCTGTTATTCTAGGACTGGGGAGGCAGAGATGAGGAATCCCTGGATCTCACTGGACAGCTAATCTAGGCAAATTGGTGAGCTTAGAGTTTAGTGAGAGAACTGATTGCAAAGAATAAGGGGGCAAGCAGCTGGAAAAAAAAAATCCCGGGCTGGAGAGATGGTTTAGCGGTTAAGCGCTTGCCTGTGAAGCCTAAGGAAGGACCCCTGTTCGAGGCTCGATTCCCCAGGACCCACGTTAGCCAGATGCACAAGGGGGCACAAGCATCTGGAGTTCATTTCTAGTGGCTGGAGGCCCTGGTGCACCCATTCTCTCTCTCTCTCTATCTGCCTTTCTCTCTGTGTTGCTCTCAAATAAATAAACAGAAATTAAAAAAAAAATCCCAACATGGACCCCTGGCCTCTACATTCCTGCACACATACAAAAATGCATACACACCATTCACACATGCAAAAATGCATACACCATTCACACATACAAAAATGCATACACCATTTACACATACAAAAATGCATACACCATTCACACATACAAAAATGCATACACCATTCACACAAACAAAAAGAAAAAAAACTATACAGTTTTAAAGGTATGTAACTTTCACGTTGCTCTTTCTACTTTAAAGAACTTACAAAAATTTCCTTTGATACTAAACATTTTTCCCATATATTTTAATGGCCTTATTTTATGAAGATTGTAGCAGACAGCTTCGGGTTCACTGAGATGAACTTCCAGACCAGACACAGTTATGGAGGAAGGGATTTATTGAAGCTTACAGATCCAGGAGAAGTTCCATAATAGCAGAAGAAGCTGGCCTGCCTTCACAGGACCAAGCAGAGAGAGAGAAGCCCAAGCCTAAAAGCCACGCAGCACAGCACACTTCAGGAACTCCTGCTAGGCACACTTTGCATATCTTTAGATTGAAATCTGAAACACACCACCACACCTTAAGATCCATACAATGGCACTACCTCCAGCCAGGTGGCTAAAGATGCAAACTACAAACAAATAAACAACTGAAATATATTGGGGGCCATCTATTCTATTCAAACCACCACAAAGATATAGAACTAACTTATTTAGGTACCTCAATTTGACTGCTGTTTGGACTTTTAGGTTCCTTTTCAACTTTGTATTTTCCTTTTTTCTTTTTCTTTTCTTTTCTTTTTGTTTTTTGTTTTTTGAGGTAGGGTCGCACTTTAGCTCAGGCTGATCTGGAATTTTCTATGTAGTCTCAGGGTGGCCTTGAACTCATGGTGATCCTCCTACCTCTGTCTCTCAAGTGCTGGGATTAAAGGCGTGTGCCACCACGCCCAGCCAGACTGGCTTTTTTTTATGTGCAATAATGAGAACGAGAGCACATGTGTGTGTGTGTGTGAGAGAGAGAGAGGAGAGAGAGAGGAGAGAGAGAGGGAGGGAGAGAGAATTGGCATGCCAGGGCCTCCAGCCACTGGACTCCAACTCCAGATGTGTGCGCCCACTTGTGTGCATGTCCAACCTTATGCGCTTGTGTCTCTTGTGCATCTGTCTTACGTGGGACCTGAAGAGTCAAACATGAATCCTTAGGCTTCATAGGCAAGCACCTTAACTGCTAAACCATCTCTCCAGCCCTCCTTTTTTATATTATAAATAGTTCCTATAAACAAATGCTTGGGTTAGAGAGATGGCTTGGTGGTTAAAGACACTTTCTTGCAAAGTCTAAGGCCTGAGTTTGATTCCCTAGTACCCATATAAAGCCAGATCCCCAAAGTGGCACATCCATTTGTAGTTCATTTGTAGTGTCAGGAGGCTCTGGTGTGCCCATTCTCTCTCTCTCTGTCTCTTTCTCTCTCAAATAAATAAAAATGTTTAAAAAAGAGCCCAAATGCTATTTATTAGCCATGGAGCCTATGTCCATGTCTCTTGAAAGTAGCCACTTCTAGGAGATAGTTTCCACTCCATCATGTACCTCTCTCTTTGTCTTGGTTAACTTTCCATTGCTGATACAAAATACCAGAGATAATCAACTTAAAAGGAGAAAAGACTTATTTTGGCTTATGGTTTCAGCCTGTGGCTGTATGTTCTTATTGCTTTGGTCCTGTGGTGACCCAGTTTGTCACTGTGTGAGCATGTTGTGGAGGTCAGTTTGTCATGGTGTGAGCATATTGTGGAGGACAGTTCGTCATGGTGTGAGCATGTTGTGGACATCAGTTTGTCATGGTGTGAGCATATTGTGGAGGACAGTTCGTCATGGTGAGAGCATGTTGTGGAGGACAGTTCGTCATGGTGTGAGCATATTGTGGAGGACAGTTCGTCATGGTGTGAGCATGTTGTGGACAGTTCATCATGGTGTGAGCATGTTGTGGAGGACAGTTCGTCATGGTGTGAGCATGTTGTGGAGGACAGTTCGTCATGGTGTGAGCATGTTGTGGAGGACAGTTCGTCTTGGTGTGAGCATGTTGTGGAGGACAGCTCGTCGTGGTGTGAGCATGTTGTGGAGGACAGTTCATAACTGTGTGAGCATGTTGTGGAGGACAGTTCGTCATGGTGTGCGCATGTTGTGGAGGACAGTTCGTCACGGTGTGAGCATGTTGTGGAGGACAGCTCATCATGGTGTGAGCATGTTGTGGAGGACAGCTCGTCATGGTGTGAGCATGTTGTGGAGGACAGCTCGTCATGGTGTGAGCATGTTGTGGAGGACAGCTCGTCATGGTGTGAGCATGTTGTGGAGGACAGCTCGTCGTGGTGTGAGCATGTTGTGGAGGACAGCTCGTCATGGTGTGAGCATGTTGTGGAGGACAGTTCGTCACGGTGTGCGCATGTTGTGGAGGACAGTTCGTCACGGTGTGAGCATGTTGTGGAGGACAGCTCATCATGGTGTGAGCATGTTGTGGAGGACAGTTCGTCATGGTGTGAGCATGTTGTGGAGGACAGCTCGTCATGGTGTGAGCATGTTGTGGAGGACAGCTCGTCATGGTGTGAGCATGTTGTGGAGGACAGCTCGTCATGGTGTGAGCATGTTGTGGAGGACAGCTCGTCATGGTGTGAGCATGTTGTGGACAGTTCATCATGGTGTGAGCATGTTGTGGACAGTTCGTCATGGTGTGTGCATGTTGTGGACAGTTTGTCATGGTGTGTGCATGTTGTGGACAGTTCGTCATGGTGTGAGCATGTTGTGGAGGACAGCTCGTCGTGGTGTGAGCATGTTGTGGAGGACAGTTCGTCATGGTGTGAGCATGTTGTGGAGGACAGTTTGTCATGGTGTGTGCATGTTGTGGAGGACAGTTCGTCATGGTGTGAGCATGTTGTGGACAGTTCGTCATGGTGTGAGCATGTTGTGGACAGTTCGTCATGGTGTGAGCATGTTGTGGACAGTTCGTCGTGGTGTGAGCTTGTTGTGGACAGCTCGTCATCGTGTGAGCATGTTGTGGACAGCTCGTCATGGTGTGAGCATGTTGTGGAGGACAGTTCGTCATTATGTGAGCATGTTGTGGAGGACAGTTCGTCATGGTGTGTGCATGTGGAGGACAGTTCTTCATGGTGTGAGCATGTTGTGGACAGTTCTTCATGATGTGAGCATGTTGTGGACAGTTCGTCATGGTGTGTGCATGTTGTGGACAGTTCGTCATGGTGTGAGCATGTTGTGGACAGTTCGTCATGGTGTGATCATGTTGTGGACAGTTCGTCGTGGTGTGAGCTTGTTGTGGACAGCTCGTCATCGTGTGAGCATGTTGTGGACAGTTCGTCATGGTGTGAGCATGTTGTGGAGGACAGTTCGTCATGGTGTGAGCATGTTGTGGACAGTTCGTCATGGTGTGTGCATGTTGTGAACAGTTCGTCATGGTGTGAGCATGTTGTGGACAGCTCGTCATGGTGTGAGCATGTTGTGGACAGTTCGTCATGGTGTGAGCATGTGGTGGAGGACAGTTCGTCATGGTGTGAGCATGTTGTGTACAGTTCCTCATGGTGTGAGCATGTTGTGGAGGACAGTTCGTCATGGTGTGAGCATGTTGTGGACAGTTCGTCATGGTGTGTGCATGTTGTGAACAGTTCGTCATGGTGTGAGCATGTTGTGGACAGCTCGTCATGGTGTGAGCATGTTGTGGACAGTTCGTCATGATGTGTGCATGTTGTGGACAGTTCGTCATGGTGTGAGCATGTTGTGGACAGCTCGTCATGGTGTGAGCATGTTGTGGACAGCTCGTCATGGTGTGAGCATGTTGTGGACAGCTCGTCATGGTGTGAGCATGTTGTGGACAGCTCGTCATGGTGTGTGCATGTTGTGGACAGCTCGTCATGGTGTGAGCATGTTGTGGACAGCTCGTCATGGTGTGAGCATGTTGTGGACAGCTCGTCATGGTGTGAGCATGTTGTGGACAGCTCGTCATGGTGTGAGCATGTTGTGGACAGCTCATCATGGTGTGTGCATGTTGTGGACAGCTCGTCATGGTGTGAGCATGTTGTGGACAGCTCGTCATGGTGTGAGCATGTTGTGGACAGCTCGTCATGGTGTGAGCATGTTGTGGAGGACAGTTCGTCTTGGTGTGAGCATGTTGTGGACAGCTCGTCATGGTGTGAGCATGTTGTGGACAGCTCGTCATGGTGTGAGCATGTTGTGGAGGACAGCTCGTCATGGTGTGAGCATGTTGTGGAGACAGTTCGTCATTGTGTGTGCATGTTGTGGACAGCTCGTCATGGTGTGAGCATGTTGTGGACAGCTCGTCATGGTGTGAGCATGTTGTGGACAGCTCGTCATGGTGTGTGCATGTTGTGGACAGCTCGTCATGGTGTGAGCATGTTGTGGACAGTTCGTCATGGTGTGAGCATGTTGTGGACAGCTCGTCATGGTGTGAGCATGTTGTGGACAGCTCGTCATGGTGTGTGCATGTTGTGGACAGCTCGTCATGGTGTGAGCATGTTGTGGACAGTTCGTCATGGTGTGAGCATGTTGTGGACAGCTCGTCATGGTGTGAGCATGTTGTGCACAGCTCGTCATGGTGTGAGCATGTTGTGGAGGACAGTTTGTCATGGTGTGAGCATGTTGTGGACAGTTCGTCATGGTGTGAGCATGTTGTGGAGGACAGCTCGTCATGGTGTGAGCATGTTGTGGAGGACAGCTCGTCCTCATGTGAGCATGTTGTGGAGGACAGCCGTCATGGTGTGAGCATGTTGTGGAGGACAGCTCGTCATGGTGTGAGCATGTTGTGGAGGACAGCTCGTCATGGTGTGAGCATGTTGTGGAGGACAGCTCGTCATGGTGTGAGCATGTTGTGGAGGACAGCTCGTCATGGTGTGAGCATGTTGTGGAGGACAGCTCGTCATGGTGTGAGCATGTTGTGGAGGACAGCTCGTCATGGTGTGAGCATGTTGTGGAGGACATGTCTTAGGTGCCAGTTTACCTTATGGGAACTGTGAAATGGAGAAGAGGAGTGGCTAGGGTTCCATTCTCCCTTCAAGGTCATGCTTCCAAGGGTGTAAATCCCTTCCACTAGGCCCCACCTCTTAAAGGTGCCATCATGTCCCAATAGCACCACAGCCTGGGTCCAAACTTCTAACCCACAAGCCTTGGGGAGACTCTTATGAACCCAACTATAGCAGTCTCTAAGGCAATTTTATACAGTGAGGCAGAATTTGAGTTATACCTCAGCCACTTAGTAGCTGTGTGAATTTGGGCAAGTTGTTGACCTCTGTCTACCTCATTTTCCCTCACCTGTAAACTGGAGGTATAAATGTCCACAAGGCTACATTATTGAGAAGATAAAATGAAGTAACAAGTGGGAAGTACTTAATAGTGTATGCATCATGTAAACAACAGTACGTTTTAGAACTCTAGGGTATTTTTCCTATGTAGTAAGCATTGTTAATCATTCAGTTATCCCTGTTGTATTCTCAGCAAGGTGAATAATACCTCAATGACTTGGTGTTTTCAATCTTCATAGCTAAGAACTGTGATCACAGCATGCTCAGGGTGTGATCATTCATAGAGATAATGGACAGAATCGCAGACTTGAGGTGACTAGGAGCCATTTTTTAAGAAGATTCCTACAGGACAAATATGCGGCAGGGAGAAATATGGTCTTGTTAGAAGACTGTCACTCACTTTGTGAACAAACTGGCTGAGGGCAGGTTTGTGCTGTTTCAGTTGTATACCGGTCTACCTATCTGCCATCATAGACACTCAATAAATTTATCATGAAATTGAGAACTATTCATAAACCAGCATACCTATGCTTTGGTGAATGTAGTGTAGTGTATACTAGAAATATCACGAAGGATTTCTTTGCTGGCCTGACAATTGACAATGAGCTTTTGAAAATTTTCTATTTATTTATTTGCAAGAGAGAGAGAGAGAGAGAGAGAGAGAGAGGAATGAGGCAGGAAGCTGTGCCCATTGCAAATCCCTCCCTCTCCACTGGTCACGTTCTTTAATCTCTCTGCTTCTCCCACGTGCACGCCCTGCCTCATTGTTGCTGCAGGATCGGGCCTTGCTGCAAGAAGCACTTCCCTTCTGTTGACCCATGGAGTTCAGTGTTCAATTAACAAGTTTCCCATTTTCTAAGCAAACTACCTGGCGAATTCCCCTTGGTTGACGTGAGGATCCACAGTAATTTGCAGCCACCCTGTGGGCTCAAGTTGAGTGACATGCCCTGTGGAAGGACCTGCTGCCGTCCGTGACGCGGGCAGCAGTGTCTGCCCTGAGCGCATTCTCAAGGCACTGCCTGACTCCAAGAGCAAGCGCAGTGACAGTCACAGGAGAAATGACTTTAGTTGCTGCTTAGAATTGAAAAAAAAAAAAAAAATCCGACCCACAATAAATGGATTTTGCTCTCTTCAAAGCCGCAACCTGGGGATGGCTGTTTTTTTTTTTTTTTTTTTAAATTTTGATATTTCATTGATGTTGTCCTTGATCCAAATATTTCTGGAACCTTCCTTTTAAGTTGCCTTTAGACCACGGAGCACATTCTTGGGAATATCCCAGTGCCTGATAGATATGCTTCTTTGTGGGAGGCTTTGGGGAAGAGTGAAGAGTCGTGAAGCCCGGCACCTGAGGTGGGTGACGAGGGTACAAAGTCCTGGCTTTGCTCAAGCCACTGTATGCTTTCAGAACTCTCCTCATTTTCTTATGAGACTGGACATTTTCGTTCAAAGTGTGATTTCTTTTTGAAATGTTTCAACATATTTCTTTACATACATACATATAATTATTTACGTAGTCTCAGGGTGTCCTCAAACTCATGGCGATCCTGCTACCTCTGCCTGCTGAGTATGTATGTCTATCATTTACTTGCAAGCAAAGAGACGAGAGAGAGAGAAAAAAAATGGGTGTGCAAGACCTTCTGCCATTGTAAATGAACTCCAGATGCATGTGTCATTCTGTGAATGTGGGTGCTGGGGAATCAAATCCAGGCCATTTGGCCTTGTAAGCAAGCACCCTTAACTGTTGAGCCATCTCTCCAGCCCTGAACAAGTTTCTTTTAAAGTTATTTCAAGGGCTGGAGAGATGGCTTAGCATTAAGGCACTTTCCTGCGAAGCCTAAGGACTCATGTTCGACTCTGTCCAGATTTCACATAAGCCAGGTGCACAGTGATACAAGTGTGCAAGGTTGCACATGCACACAAGGTGGCGCATGTGTCTGGAGGTTGATTACAGTGGCTGGAGGCCCTGGCACGCCAATTCTTTCTCTCTTTGTCTCTCACTCTCTCATAAAAAGAACTTATTTCAAATGATGACATATTTCAAGCCTACTGAACACTATGTGTCAGAGAGGCGTGTTCCTAGCACCAGTATGAATCACATGCTGGCATTTGGCTGTATTTCTGGGACATGTTCTTTCATGTTTCTGGTCTCCCCTGTCTTTCTTCTGAAGAAAACCATTTTATTTATTTATTTATTAGAGACACAGAGAGGATGCAAGTGAGAGAGAGAGAGAGAGAGAGAGAGAGAGAATGGGCGCTCCAGTGCCTCCAGCAAACAAACTCAAGACTCATGCGCCACCATGTGCGTCTGGCTTTCGTGGGACCTGGAGCATCGAACAAGGGTCCTTAGGCTTCTCTGGCATGTGTCTTAACCACTAAGCCATCTCTCTAGCCCAAGAATAACATTTTAAAGGTTGCCAAAACTCTACTCTGACCCTGCACCCCTTTTTTTCTGTCACCATCCTCATCTATAGTTACATATTGACTTTTGGGGGAAGAGTGTGTTAAAAGTTATGCTGGTTGTGCCATATTGTGTGCATCCTGCATCCTTCCTGCATTGTTTTGGAAACTTACCCATGCACTAGAGTTTTCTAGTGTGTGAGCAGGTCTGTTTATTCATCTAGTTACTGGCAGTAAGGTCAAGGTGGCTACACTTTTTCTTCTTGCTCTCACACATAGTGATGCAATACATACTGGTGAGCATGTCTGTTTAGAAATGTATTAGAATTGCCTATTCATATCCTTTGCTATTTTTCTATGCCCATTGGCCTTTTTATTAATGGCACAAGAGTTATTTACATTATAAATAGCTATTATCAAGGTTTTTTTTTTTTTTTGAGGCAGGGTCTCTCTCTAGCCCAGGCTGGCCTGGAATTCACTATGTAGACTCAAGGTGGCCTCGAACATATGGTGATCCTCCTATCTTGGCTTGCACTACCACACCTGGCTTGTTATTATCAGTTTAATGTGCTACAAACATCTTATAGCCTGTGGCTTGTCACTTTTATGACATCACATTATACAGTCTTATCTATCAAGTCTTTCTTTATGGTGTGGATTTTTATGCATATTCTGAAAGAAGCCCTGCTCTAGCCCAGTGTCTTAGAAACAGTCTCCTATGCATTTAGAAAAGCTTGGGAATATAATGTTCCACAGTCACAGAGAATTGATTTCCATGTATATAATGTTGGACTCTACTTTTATCTTTTTTCCCCTATAAATGTCCAGTTGTCTCATGTATTGAGTCTTTCTCCCACCATTATGCATCATATTCACACATGTGTGAATGTTTGGATTCTTTATATTTTGAGACAGTCAAACTTTGTAGCCCAGACTGGCTTGAAACTCACCATCCTCCTGCCTCAGCTGGGATTGCAGGCATGTGCTGGCTCCCTTCTGTTTGTTTACTCATTTATTTATTTTGAGGAAGGGTCCCACTCTAGCCCTGGTTAACCTGGAATTCACTATATAGTCTCAGGCTGGCCTTGAATTCACAGCGATCCTCCTACCTCTGCCTCCCAAGTGCTGGGATTAAAGGCGTGCGCCACCAGCCAGGCATCCCTTCGGTTTTTGTTAATTGTGACCATCAGCTTCTCTAGCTCCACCTTATTTTAATTACCCTGGGCTTATAGGTTTGGGTCACATTTCACCTTGTTTTTCTCTGTCAGATTTGTTTCAGTTGTCCTCATATGTTTATACTTTCAGTTCTATTTTAAGAATGTGGAAACCCTACTGGGCATTTTGTTAGAGTCATTCAGAGTTTTACAGGTAAATTGAGAGAATTTTCTCTTTGATGACACTGGGCATTTTTATCCTCAATAGTGTTATAACTATTTATTTAGTTCAGACCTTTCAATAGAATTGCATAATTTCTGCAATATTTTCACACATATCTTTGTTAAATATATTCATAGTCTTTATTAGCAGTGGTACCCTTTTATTTTATCTTTTCCTATTGTTGCTAGTGTGTAAACACATCATTTGTTCTTGAATATGTTACTGAATTCTCACTAATTTCTATGGTTTGCAGATACTCTTGAAAATTATGCAAATATGTAATCTTTCAAAATCAGTTTTTTTTTTTTTTGGCTTTTTTTGAGGTAGATTCTCACTCTAGCCAAGGCTGACCTAGAATTTACTCTTTATTCCCAGGCTGGCTTTGAACTCACAGCAATCCACCTACTTCTGCTTCCCAAGTGCTGGGATTAAAGGCATGTACCACCACACCCGGCATAATGAGAGTTTTTTAAAGTTATGTAATCTTTACTTTTCCCTGTCTTAATTACTGACTACAATTTGTATTCTATAATTTGTTTTTTAATAAAGTTTTATTGAGACAGACGCACCCTTCTTCTCTATGGCTTCTTTTGTATTATAGTGGCAGAGTTGAATTGTTGGTTGCTTGTATTTGCTAGTGGGCCCTTAACAAAGTTTGTTGATCTCTTCTTTACAAAACAATATTTCCTCTCCTTGTGTTTTTCCTGGTCATAAAGGACAGCTGATGACAGTGTGCTACCATGAATGAGGTTTCCTGCAGAGTTGTTGATGGCAAAGTATACCCTTTCTTGGGCTAAGACAATGCTCTTTGATTCCTAGATTTCTTTAAGGAGCATTTTATTGTTTGTGTTATTACTTCACAAAGTGAGGAATGGGGCTGGAGAAATAGCTCAGTGAATAAAGTGCTTTCCTTACAGGCATGAGGACCTAAGTTTTCTGGGTGTGGTGGCACTTCCTAGTGCTACAGAGCTATAAACAAGTGGGTTCTGTGGTCTACTGGCTAGTCAATGTAGCCAGAGTCCAAGATCAGTGTGAAACACTATCTCAGAGAAAAGGTGGATGGAGCCTGAGTAACGACACTGAATTTGCCCGCTAATCTCCAGATGCATTGGCACACCCCTCCAGCACACAAACACACATATTCAGGTGCCCCTCCTCACTCTTGCAAAGTGATGAATTGTTGTTGAATTTCACCAAATGTGGTTTTGGCATCTGGGAATATTAGCTTTCCTTCCATTTAAAACACAATTAAGTTGTCTTTGTGTTTGTGTGTGCTGTGTGTACACACGCACACACTCATGTGTGCACAAGGAGGACAGAAGTTGACATTTGTCAGTAATTCTCCACCATTTTTTATGAGAGTGAGAGACAGAGAGAGAGAGAGAGAGAGATGGTGTGCCAGAGCCTCCAGCCACTGCAGTTGAACTCCAGACAGTGCGCCACCTTGTGCACGTGTATGACCATGAGCACTTGCGTCACCTAGTGTGTCTGGCTTACGTGGGATCTGGAGAGTTGAATATGGGTCCCTAGGCTTTGCAGGCAACGCCACCTTACTTTTTGAGACAGGACCTTGCACTCAACCCAGAGCTTGCTGATTCAACTAGACTATATAGCCAGCAAGCCTTGGGGGTCCTCCTACTCTACCTCCCATCACTGGGATTACAGATGTGTGCCACCATGCCTGGCTTTTACATGGATACTGGGGAGCTGAACTCAGGTCCTTGTGCTTGTGCAGCAAGCACTCTACCACTGAGCCATCTTCCCAGCTCTGTATTTTCTTTGAAATTGTTCTGTTACTTCTAGTGCTTGAGGCTGGAATCCTCCTGCTTGGTATGACTTGATCTTTTGTGTCTTTAGAGGGTCTGACTGTTCCCAGGGAATTGCTTTCCGCATGGATTGTGGGAGTTATGCTCCAATTTTTCTCATGTCTGTCATTGGTTCAGGCCCATTTTTTTTTTTTTTCCTGTTAGTTTCTCAGGTTGGGCAATTTTTGGACTGTGTGAGAAACCTAAATTGGTACCTGTAAGGTTTGGGAGTGACCAAGACCACGCAAACCACTCTGAGGCAAAGATGAAGGCCTTTATTCAGGAAAAGCACAAGCTGCCAGGGCTGACTGTCAAGAGTGGAACACAGCCAACTTGAGATTTTAGGTAGTGGGTTTTATAGGGCTTTTTCAGTTGGGGGAAGGTAAGGAAGGGAAAAGAACTCATTTGTTAAGATGAATAGAAGAGTTCCTTTAGGGGAGATCATAACATTAGCCATTTTAAATAGCTAGGATGTGACAACAGAAAAGTGACCAGGTGACTTATGAAATAAGAGGGCAGGAAACCATGACCTGGGGGCATTGTTAGGCAAGGAGGGGATAATAGCTGGGCAGTTTCTTGAGGAATGTGGACAGTCTACTTCCTTATGCCTCTGTCACCATTCTGCTGTCCTTGGTGACTCCATCTTGGGAGCCCATCCCGACCTGACCTAACAGTACCCCTTTACCAGATGTCCCGGAACCAGATCTGGGTTTTAAATTTGCCTGGGAAATCTTTTGATTTTCTTCGCTGATGACAGGCAGACCCATGATGTGCCGGTGGAAGGTGTCTCAGCCTCTTTCAGGTTGTGCTCTCTGAGAGACATCACACTGGGCCACAGCCTTCACTTTGGCAGGCCTCACAGGCTTTGCCTCTCTTCCCTGCCTACTTACATGGGTCCTGGGGGGCTGAACCTGGGTCTTTAGGCTTTGCAGGCAGGTGCCTTAACCACTAAGCCATCTCTCCAGCCCATGATGTATTTTTCGAATATGTATATGTGAACATGCATGTGGAGGCCAGAACTCAACATCAGTTTTCCTCCTTAATCACTCTTCCTCATGTTTTTGAGACAAGATCTCTTACTGACCCTGGTGCTCACAGATTCAGCTAGTGGCAAGCAAGGCCCAGGGCTCCTCCTGACCCTACGTCAGTGCTGGGATGACAGAAGTATATCATGACACTTGGCCTTTGGATGGGTGCTGGGATCCTAATTGATGACCTCAGGCTTGTGTGGCAAACACTCGACCCACTGAGCTATTTCCCCATCCCGACTGACATATACTTTTTAAAGATATACTGACATGCATGTGGTTTGTGGAAGGTTCTTATACCTTCTCTTGGTTTATTTATTCATACTATAAATAAAAGCAGGCCTTTGTTAAAGATAGAGTTTGGGGTCCATGTATACATATATATGTATTTGTTTTTTGAGATAGGGTTTCACCCTAGCTCAGGCTGACCTGGAATTCACTATGTAGTCTCAGGGTGGCCTCAAACTCATGCGGACCCTCCTACCTCTGCATCCTGAGTGGTGGGATTAAAGACATGCACAATCATGCCTAGCTCGCTCGCTCACGCTCTCTCTCTCTCTCTCTCTCTCTCTCTATATATATATATATATATATATATATATACATACTAGGGCTATGATTTAAAATGAGATGACTGACACTTTAATGAGAATGGTTGAGGATAACCTCAAGAGTATATCACTATAGCTCACCCATGTTCCTGAACTAATTGAGCAGCATCTTAATTTGTATTGAAAGATAGGCCTGGGAAGTTTTGTTTGGTGCTTATAAATGTTCTAGAATGCCACATATTACCTAATGCAACCTGAGAGAAGATGCTTGAGCAGTCATGGCTCCCCTGAGCCCTGACCTGCGTGTGAGATGCTCAGAAGTGGGTAGAGTTCCTATCCTATCAATGACGCAGACCTGTATCCCCGTGAAGGGGCAATAATGCTTTAGCCAAGAATCTTCTCGGCACACGATAGCCATCTTTGCTGGATGAGCTGATGTTGCAATTCTAGCCTGTCTGGAGCAGTCAATTAAGAATCTGCTAATTAGCTTGATGTTTGGACTGCCGGCAAAGTGAGCTGTGTGTGAACACCGCTAAAATCTGGATTTCCAAACAAGAGGGAAGGGGAAGGATTGGGCCAAAGAGGCCGCTGTATGTCAATTTCTTATAGTCAGAAACTTGCTGGACCCAAGTGCTTTCCTTTTCCTTTGTCAGAAAACTCTCATCTTCCCTTTACGAGACTGCTGCGCAGTCGCGGTCTCGGGGTGAGCTGGTTTGCCTCCCTTGGCTGTCTTCTGTCCCAGCACTTGGACAAGACTACGGCTCTATGGTCTGAGGTGTGACCTCTTTTCTGCAGTTGGCAGGGACTTACCCATGCCCCAGAGGAGAAGGCTTTATGAATCGTGCTGACTCCTGTTGGTGTGGTAATTCTTCTTCCTCTTTCTGGCAAACCAGTGACTGTTCTCCAAGTGCGAACCTTTCTCTTTTTCTAGTAGCTTCTAGAAATCTTTGCCAATAAACACCAATACTTAGTGAGTCTGTTTCAAGGTGCCAGGCCCCATTTAAAAGACTTTGGTAAGAATAATAACTGGTGTTTGTTAAGTGCCCACTGAGTGCCGGGCACTGCTGTCAGTATAGGGGATTGTGAAGTAAAGTATACTCGGGCTTTTCTCTTGGAGTCTACTTTTCCGCACACACATGATGAACACACTGTCAGGGAGCGACGTGTGGTCTGGAGGAGAAAGGAAGTTGGGGTGGCGAGTGAAAGCGTGGGCTGGGGCTGCTCAGGAGGAGGGGATGCAGGAGGGGTTAGTCTCCTTCTGGAATTCACTCTTGTCACGTGCCCCGGCCCAGGCTCCACCTTCATTGTTCCTGGATTCCCACCCTCGCCTGTTTGAGGCCAATCCTAACTTTCAAGGAGGCACTTGGCCATCCTCAGCACCCGTGGGTCTTCTCTCTCGTATTACCAATTCACCATTCCCATCAATGTCCTTAGTACATTTTCATCTGTGACCGAGCCGTGGAGAAAACTTACACATCCCGACTTCCAAGCAGCGGTCTTGGGAGATATGAACGCACCTCATTGGAGCCTGTCAGGGCCCCAAGCACATTTGGTGGCGTTCCTTTTTTCTAAATTGCCTCCCAGCTACCAAAGCAAGTCAGTTTCCTTTTTTAATAGCTGCAACTCATTTTTTTGGAGTCCTGATGGCATGAACCCTGTCCAGTCATCTATCTGAGTCACCAGTAGGAACTCCATTTAAAATGTGGCTATTTCCCTGCATCGGTCTGATCCGTCCTCAAGGGATTAAAAGTAGGCATTCGCTAGAATGTGCCACAGGATACTCTGAAATTAGGGTCTGAAATCGTTCACAGAATCAAGGGATGGAAATGGGGTCCCCATGATGCTGGAACTCTCTGTGTCTTAGCCCTTGGTCCCTCACTTATCTGCTTCTCAGTGGAAGGTGAGAGAGGAAAGGGGAGGGTGAGTGGAGAAACATTCAGTGGTATTAAAACTTCCAGAAAAGAAAGTGGATGCCACGTCCCTTATAATTTCAGGTTTCCTCAGGGAAAACTGAGCTAGACATCTCATTTTAAAAATGGATTGAGTCTGCATTTGGAAGACAGAGGATCGAGGCAGGAGGAATGAGGTGGAAAGAAAAGCTATTTATTTGTAAATATTTCTCCTCAGGTAAAAGAGGGATTGCACTGGAAGATTGAGTAGCTAACAGCTAAAGATGTGGTCCAAGTTAGATGTTAAACATGGTCTCTCTCTCTCTCTCTGTGTCTCTCTCTCTCTCTCTATATATATATATGTGTGTGTGTGTGTGTGTGTGTGTGTGTGTGTGTATGTTTTGTGTGTTTATGGGGGGGCTTGTATGTTCCCCAGTGCACATGTGGAGGTCAGAGGACAGCTTTGGGTATCAATTCTTGCCTTGTTTGAAGCAAAGTCTCTTGCTCACTTCTGCGTTTGCCAGGCTTAAGTTGACCTGTGAACTTCCAGAGAGTCTGCTGTCTCTGCCTCCCATCTTGCCTTAGGTGTGCCAGGATTAGACACGTGCTAACTGTGTCCACCTCTGATTTACATGCTGGGACTCTCAACTAAAATACTTACGCTTGTGCAGCCAGCATTTTATTCACAGAACCATCTCTCCAGCACCCTTTCTTTCTTTTTTTTTTAAAATTTTTTTGTTCACTTTTCATTTATTTATTTGAGAGCGACAGACACAGAGAGAAAGGCAGAGAGAGAGAGAGAATGGGCACGTCAGTGCCTCCAGCCACTGCAAACGAACTCCAGACACGTGCGCCCCTTTATGCATCTGGCTAACGTGGGTCCTGGGGAATTGAGCCTAGAATCGGGGTCCTTAGGCTTCACAGGCAAGCGCTTAGCTGCCAAGCCATCTCTCCAGCCCCCAGCACCCTTTCTTATTCTTCTACCATCTTCTTTGCTCAGAAGTTCTATTGGTGATGAACTACTCAGTGGGTTCTGCCACTGCATTTTACCCTATCTGAGTGCTGCACTTAGCGCCATCTCCAGGACCGGTAGAATTTTGTTGAATTAGAGTAAGCCTTCCTTGAAAGTTTTATGAACGTGTGCTGTCATTTCTTTCTTTTTTTTTTTTTAATGATAAATAATATTTTTATTTTTATTTTATTTATTTATTTTTTTATTTTTTCTTTTTTTCTCCATTTTTATTAATATTTTCCATGATAACAAAAAAAATCCCATGGTATTACCCTCCCCCCTTTCCCCTTTGAAATTCCATTCTCCATCATATCCCCTCCCCATCTCAATCTTTCTACTTACATATATACAATACCAACCTAATAAAAGCCCTCCTCCCTTTCTTTCTCTTCCCTTTCTATCTCCTTTTTTAACTTACTGGCCTCTGCTACTGAGTTTTTTCCTTCTCACACAGAAGCCCAATCATCTCTAGCTAAGATCCACAGATGAGGGAGAACATGTGGCGCTTGGCTTTCTGGGCCTGGGTTACCTCACTTAGTATAATTCTTTCCAGATCCATCCACTTTTCTGCAAATTTCATAACTTCATTTCTCTTTACTGCTGAGTAAAACTCCATTGTATAAATGTGCCATATCTTCATTATCCACTCATCGGTTGAGGGACATCTAGGCTGGTTCCATTTCCCAGCTATTATAAATTGAGCAGCAATAAACATGGTTGAGCAAGTATCTCTAAGGTAATGAGATGAGTCCTTAGGATATATGCCTAGGAGAGCTATAGCTGGGTCATATGGTAGATCAATCTTTAGCTGTTTTAGGAACCTCCACACTGATTTCCACAATGGCTGGACCAGATTGCATTCCCACCAACAATGTAGAAGGGTTCCTCTTTTTCCACATCCCCGCCAACATTTATGATCATTTGTTTTCATGATGGTAGCCAATCTGACAGGAGTGAGATGGAATCTCAATGTAGTCTTAATCTGCATTTCCCTGATGACTAGGGATGTAGAACATTTTTTTAGATGCGTATATGCCATTCGTATTTCTTCCTTTGAGAATTCTCTATTTAGCTCCATTTCCCATTTTTTGATTGGTTTGTTTGATTCCTTATTATTTAACTTCTTGAGTTCTTTGTATATCTTAGATATTAATCCTTTATCAGATATATAGCTGGTGAAGATTTTTTCCCATTCTGTAGGTTGCCTCTTTGCTTTCTTCACCGTGTCCTTTGCAGTGCAAAATCTTTGTATTTTCATGAGGTCCCAGTGGTTAATCTGTGGTTTTATTGCCTGAGCAATTGGGGTTGTATTCAGAAAGTCTTTGCCAAGACCAATATGTTGAAGGGTTTCCCCTACTTTTTCCTCTAGCAGTTTCAGAGTTTCAGGTCTGATGTTAAGGTCCTTAATCCATTTGGACTTAATTCTTGTGCACGGAGAAAGAGAAGAATCAATTTTCATCCTTCTACAGATATATATCCAGTTTTCCCAACACCATTTGCTGAAGAAGCTGTCTTTTCCCCAATGAATATTTTTGGCATTTTTATCAAATATCAGGTGGCTATAACTACATGGGGTTACATTTGGGTCCTCTATTCTGTTCCATTGATCTACGAGTCTGCTTTTGTGCCAGTACCATGCTGTTTTTGTTACTATGGCTCTGTAGTATAGGTTAAAATCAGGTATGGTGATATCACCAGCCTTATTTTTGTTGCTCAGTATTATTTTAGATATTCGAGGTTTTTTGTGATTCCAAATGAATTTTTGGATTGTTTTTTCTATTTCCGTGAAGAATGCCTTTGGAATTTTGATGGGGATTGCATTAAATGTGTAGATTGCTTTTGGTAAGATTGCCATTTTCACAATATTGATTCTTCCAATCCAGGAACAAGGGATGTTTTTCCACTTCCTAGTGTCTTCTGCAATTTCTCGCTTGAGTGTTTTAAAGTTCTCATTGTATAGATTCTTTACTTCCTTAGTAAGGTTTATTCCAAGGTACTTTATTTTTTTTGATGCAATTGTGAATGGGAGTGATTCTCTGATCTCATCCTCTGTGTGTTTGTTGTTAGCATATATGAAGGCTACTGATTTCTGTGTATTTATTTTGTATCCTGCTACATGACTGTAGGTTTTTATCAGCTCTAACAGTTTGCTAGTAGAGTCTTTAGGGTCCTTTATATATAGAATCATGTCATCTGCAAATAATGATAACTTGACCTCTTCCTTTCCGATTTGTATCCCTTTTATGCATGTCTCTTGCCTTATTGCTATGGCTAAGACTTCCAGAACTATATTAAATAAAAGTGGGGACAGTGGACACCCTTGTCTTGTTCCTGATTTTAGTGGAAAAGCATCCAGTTTTTCCCCATTTAGTAATATGTTGGCTGTAGGCTTATCATAAATAGCCTTTATCATATTGAGATATGTTCCTTCTATTCCCAGTCTCTGTAGGACTTTTATCATGAAGGGATGTTGGATTTTGTCGAATGCTTTCTCTGCGTCTAATGAGATGATCATGTGATATTTGTCCTTCAACCCATTTATATAATGTATAACATTTATAGATTTGCGTATGTTGAACCATCCCTGCATCTCTGGGATAAAGCCTACTTGGTCAGGGTGAATGATCTTTCTAATGTAGTCTTGTATTCTGTTTGCTAATATTTTGTTGAGAATTTTTGCATCTATGTTCATGAGGGAGATTGGTCTGTAATTTTCCTTTTTTGTTCTATCTTTGCCTGGTTTTGGTATCAGAGTGATGCTGCCTTCATAGAAGGAGTTTGGTAGAATTCCTTCTTTTTCTATTTCATGGAAAAGCTTAAGAAGCAATGGTGTTAGCTCTTCCCTGAAGGTCTGGTAAAATTCAGCAGTGAATCCATCTGGGCCTGGGCTTTTTTTAGTTGGGAGATTTTTGATAACTGTTAGGATCTCCATGCTTGTTATAGGTCTATTTAAGTGATTAATCTCATCTTGATTTAATTTAGGTAGGTCATATAAATCAAGGAAATCATCCATTTCTTTCAGATTTTCATACTTTGTGGAGTATATGTTTTTATAATATGTCCCTTTGATTTTTTGAATTTCTCTGGCATCTGTCGTGATGTTACCTTTTTCATCTCTAATTTTATTAATTTGTGTCTCTTCTCTCTTTCTTTTGGTCAGATTTGCTAAGGGTTTATCAATCTTGTTTATCCTTTCAAAGAACCAGCTCTTTGTTTCATTAATTCTTTGTATTGTTTTTTTGGTTTCTATTTCATTAATTTCTGCCCTAATCTTTATTATTTCTTCCCGTCTACTGATTTTTGGTTTGCCTTGTTCTTCTTTTTCCAAGGCTTTAAGGTGAAGCATTAGGTCATTTATTTGCGACCTTTCTAATTTCTTAATATAGGCACTTAAAGCTATAAATTTACCTCTTAGAACTGCCTTCATTGTGTCCCAGAGATTTTGGTATGTTGTGTTCTCATTATTGTTTGACTCTATAAATTTTATGATTTCCTTCTTGATTTCTTCATTGACCCATTCATCATTTAGTAATGTATTGTTTAGTTTCCATGATTTTGTGTATGCTCTATATCCTTTCTTGCTATTGATTTGTAGTTTGATTCCATTGTGGTCAGATAGAATGCAAGGAATTATTTCAATTTTCCTGAATTTGTTAAGATTTGCTTTGTGTCCTAATATATGGTCTATTTTAGAGAATGATCCATGTGCTGCTGAAAAGAATGTATATTCTGCAGCATTTGGATGAAATGTCCTGTATATGTCTGTTAGGTCCATTCCTTCTATGACCTCGTTTAGTCCAGATGCCTCTCTGTTTATTTTTTCCCGGGATGACCTGTCAATTGATGAGAGTGGGGTGTTAAAGTCACCAACTACCACTGTGTTTGGTGTTATCTGTGACCTTAGTTCTAACAGTGTTTGTTTGATGAATTTGGGAGCCCCCATGTTAGGTGCATATATGTTTAGGATTGTAATGTCCTCCTGTTGGAGTGTGCCCTTAATCAATATAAAGTGACCTTCCTTATCTTTCTTGACTAATGTTGGAGTGAAGTCTGCCTTGTCAGCTATTAGGATAGCAACCCCTGCTTGCTTTCTGGGTCCATTTGCTTGAAACACCGTTTTCCAACCTTTCACCCTAAGATAATGTCCATCCTTTGTAGAAAGGTGAGTTTCTTGGAGACAACAAATTGTAGGGTCCTGCTTTTTAACCCAGTCTGCAAATCTATGTCTTTTGGTTGGAGCATTGAGGCCATTGATATTAAGAGATATTATTGAAAGACGTGTATTTATGCTTGCCATTTTTTTTTTTTGTGGTTCTGGTTCTACCTTTGCTCTCTTATATTAACTAGTATTTGAGTGTTGTTTGTTGTTTTCCAGGTTCCTTATATGTGTGTTTTTCTTTCTCTTCGGCATGGAGGATTCTTTCAAGTATTTTGTGTAGAGCTGGTTTTGTCTTCAAATACTCCTTTAGCCTGCTTTTGTCATGGAATGTCCTTAGTTCTCCATCTATTTGAATGGATAGTTTTGCAGGATAAAGTAACCTCAGTTGACAGTTGTTATCTTTCAGAACTTGGAATACATCACTCCAAGCCCTTCTGGCTTTGAAAGTTTGTGTTGAGTAATCTGCTGTGATCCTGATGGGCTTGCCTTTGTAGGTAACTTGATTTTTCTCTCTAACTGCTTTCAATATTTTTTCTTTGGATTGTGTGTTTGGTAGTTTGATTATAATATGGCGAGGAGAGGTTCTTTCCAGGTTTTGTCTGGCTGGTGTTCTAAATGCTTCCTGTATCTGCATTGGCACCTCTTTCCCAATTTGGGGGAAGTTTTCTTCTATGATTTTGTTGAAGATGCCTACTATACCTTTGGATTGAAATTCTTCTCCTTCTACTATACCCTGAATTCTTATATTTGATCTTTTCATAGTGTCCCGAATATCTTGAAATTCCCATTCATACTTTTCTATTAGTTTGTCTTTGTGTGCTGTCATTTCTGGTAGTGACCACCAGGTGGTGCCTTCCCGGAGCGGGAACAAGGGCAATCATGGTCGACCCTGCGAGGACCTCAGGGATGGCCTCTCAGAGCTACCCTCTTATGCCCATCACAGCTCCTTCTTCCTGAAGTCCTCTGTGCATGGGAATTCAGGAGTACAGCGGGCACTGACTTTCTTAGAAAGTACACAGTAGTCCACAGGAATCCTTCCTGAAGGTCTTCTTTTGGGGGACATTTCTGTGACTTGAGATGAGTTCTAGCCCAGACCAGACCTTCACTGTGTCGAGTGGATTCCTTGTGGCCATTTCTGCATAGGCCGGGTCCTCCCATTGTTCCTATTGTTTCCCTGAAATTCTTCCCCAACATCCAGCTCTTGCAACCTATGGTTAAAGTATCGGGTAGCCCAGTGTATTTTTTAAAATATTTTTTTATTTGTTTATTTGTGTGTGTGTGTGTGTGTGTGTGTGAGAGAGAGAGAGAGAGAGAGAGAGAGAGAGAGACTGACAGACAGAATGGGCACGCTAGGGCCTCCAGCCACTGCAAACGAACTCCAGACGCATGCACCACCTAGTGCATCTGGCTTACATGGGTCCTGAGGAATTGAACCTGGGTCCTTAGACTTTGCAGGCAAGTGCCTTAACCATTAAGCTATCTCTCCAGCCCACTTAGTGTATTTCTGTTGTGTGCCTGTGGTTTTCAGGACAGTCCCACAAGAGGGCATGGATGAAGAAACCAGCTCAGCAGGCTTAGGCAGCTTTCCTAAAGAAACACAGATGAGTGAGTGAGTGAGCATGAGAGAGAGAGAGAAGTCAAACCCAAGGCCATTTCCTCACAGGCCGCAAAGTGATCCGTATTATGGTTTATGCAGAATGCAGTTCAGTGTGTCCATATTCACGAGATCTAAGGATATCAATATAGCAGAATCCAGGCAGTGTGAGCTGATGTCATCTACAGGGAATGCTGTTCGTATTAGGAGCAGACTCTCTTAGCTTTTGACAGTTTTCAGAGACTTGCCAGGGATTGAGTCCTTACCTGAGGCTTCTTGGGACTCATAGACCTAATGGAAGGTGGTAGTGTTCTGATTTTCCAGATCTGAGGATGAAGATGCTGGGTGGGACCAGATGTCTTCTCATGTTTGTGTATACTTTGGAGGGGGGTATTGAAAGAAAGTGGGTGAAATCTACATTAAGACTGGAAAAGTATCAATAATCTGTGGGAGCGAGGGGCAAGACTGGACCTAGGCCAAACAGTAGAGTGGTGGACTGTACTTTGAAATCGCCTTCTTTCTGAACGCCCCCTCCCCCCTTCAACATTTATCTTCTCTGTGTCTCTGCGTTTTAAATCTACTCTTAGGTGAAAATGAAATGTTCAGGATTAATTTAAAATAAACAGATCAACGAATGTGCTGACTGTGTTTCCTCTAGGAGAAAATGACTTAGCTCAGTTAACCTATCTTGGGACATGGATGGCTTGAATATTAGGGTACCAGGAATGATTGCCCTACTAGAGAGGTTGAAGGGCGACAGAAGTCCACACTGGCAATGGAAACAGTGGTTGAGAGAGGACTGGTGCACGGGCATGGGGACTTAGGGCCAGGAGTGCTGCTTACAGATTTTCGCTACACAACCTATTCTATGCTTTTCCGTAGGGGCAAACCTGACTGATCTGTTTTTAAACGGTCTAAAATACCTCCTTTGAGCCCTTCAAAAACTCTTGGAGTGATTGAAAGTATGTAGCTTACATGCCAGGAACTGGATATTATTACAGCATTCCTGATGTAGCCTTGGGGGGTAGATAGGGTTATTCTTTTTTTTTTTTTTTTCTCTCTTTTTCTTCCAATTTCTTTCAAATAATGAAATGGCGGTATGGGAAGGCCACAAACTATTTTGTGACAAAACCACAATTGAAAGCCAGGGCTGTATGATTATAAAGCTATGTTCTTAATCACTATAGGATGCTGTGGGAAAAGCTCTCGCTCTCAGGAATAGCAAAGTAACAAATGTATTCATTCAGTGGGGAGTTTGGCAGGCTCTGTAACAGGATAGGGATATAGGATGAATTAAATGGATGTACTTTCTCACATGGGGTCATGGGGTGTGCCTCCAGATAATAGATTAAGAAGTTTCTATGCACTAAGGAAAAGCCCTACTGTTTTGCGGTCATGGTTACAAACGGCCATCGGAGCCAGTTTTAAGTGTCTTCCCTTGGTCAACAACGTGCCTTAGTGAAATCTGCTTTGAAACCTGACTGAACTGGCTGGTGTCAGGTCCTCCCTTCAGAAAGTCAGCAAAGTCAAGGTTAGAAGCGCCTCTACATGCCGGTAACCAGCAAGAGCCTTAGATGAGCACCCATGACATCAGCCTGGGTGTGCCAATCGTGGAGCTCCATGCTTTTCAGAGCCCCTGATGGAGCCACGAGCCGCCTGTCCTGTTTGGAGGGATTCTTTGGCCAGCATAGGCTTATCTCACTTCGGTGGACAATCTATTCATTCTGTGGATTTTAAAAAAGTTATTTATTTATTTGTTTAGAGACAGCGAGCAGCAGATATATATAGAGAGAAACAGAGAGGAAAATAGGAGCTCCAGGGCCTCTAGCCATTGCAAATGAACTCCAGATGCATGCACCCTCTTGTGCATCTGGCTTACATGGGTACTGGGGAATCAAACCTGGGTCCTTAGGCTTCATAGGCAAATGCTTTAACCACTAAGCCATATCTCCAGCTCCATTTTTTTTGGTTTTATTTCGCCTACTGGATGATGTTCTTATTGCCTGTTGATAACAAATGCATTCACATGTACCAGGTATTAGAGAGTTATGAGAAAGTTGCTCACGGAAGAGGTTGGAGCAGGTGGGGGTTAGTGAGTATTGCTGTGAGGAGAGCATCTTGGTGGGAGAATGTTTGTGGAGAGACTGGAGTGAGTTGAGAAGGATCCAGTTGGTCAGAGATCTAGTCCTGGAGCTTTCAGAAAGAGGGAAAGGGCTTGATATAGGAAGATGTCTGGGGAAGAAGATAAGACTGGAGAGGAAGTGGATAGTGCCTAATCCTTCTGGATTTAGAACTTTGGAGTGGTCAGAATTTGGGATTTTCCTGTAAGTAGGACAGGAAGGCAAGACACTCTCCAGGGAAGGGCCATGTCCTCTGCTTTAGGACAATAATAATAATAATAATATTGCAATGTCCTCTGTGTGCTACTGAGCCCACTCACCCACAGGCATGTAAAGGAGGTGATTTTACACCTCTGATATAGCCCAATACCAATGGTTCTGAAGAGGTTTGTATATAGTGAAGGAGGTGCAGAGTCTACCATTAGAGTAGGGCCTTAAGCTACTTTGAACACCTGCCCAAGTCAGAGTAGGGGTGAGTCTACTTATAATGTGTTGCCTGTGGTTTTCTTAATCATTCTGTGTAAATCAGTGTCTGCATTACCTTTTCTTGTTACCTTTCTTACAGAGCTGGGTACATGCCAGTCAGAATGAACCACACTTCATTTTACTGCTTTTACAAACTGTTTCTTCAAGCCAAGAGTGATGGCACATACCTTTAATCCTAGAACTTGGGAGGCAGAGGTAGGAGGATCGCTGTGAGTCTGAGGGCAGCCTGAGACTACATAGTGAATTCCAGGTCAGCCTGAGCTAGAGTGAGACCCTACCTCAAAAAAACAGAAAAAAAAATAATGCTTCTTCATTAAGGTCTGGCACACTGTCTTCTGCTGGGACTGTTTTCATCAGTTAATTCTTTTAAAAAATATTTCATTTTTATGTATTTATTTATTTGACAGAGAAAGAGGGAGGGAGGGAGGAGAGAGAGAGAAAGAGAGAGAGAAAGAGAGAATGGGTGCACCAGGGCCTCCAGCCACTGCAAACAAACTCCAGACGCATGCGCCCCCTTGTGCATCTGGCTAACGTGGGTCCTGGGGAATCGAACTTGGGTCCTTGGGCTTTGCAGGCAAGGGCCTTAACAGCGAAGCCATCCCTCCAGCCTATTCATTAGTTAATTCTTGATGCATGGGTTAAATTACTATAGGGTACGAGTGCTCATTGATTTAGTTTGGAGACTGCTGCTACACCAAGTGACCGTGCATTTGTGCTGCTAGCTCTTGTTGACATCACCAAGCCATAGATTGACACTGTGAGGTGATAAGGCCAACCTCACAGTTTTGTGTGAGTGGGTAGGCTGCACCTCTTTAATTTCTGTCTGTATAGCTCTTTCCCAAACAATTAAGGGCTAGGGAACGAGAGGGCTTGAGACCACTGTGAATTCACTTCCTTATTACTGGTGTCAAAAGCTGGGCAGGGCATTCATATGCAGCTAGAAATCATTTTCTTCCCTTTTAAAATTTTTCTTATCACTCCCAACTATGGAACCACAACTCCAGATTGTCTTGCATGTTGAGGGGATGTGTTTTGCTTGTTCATATTTGAATAGCAGCCTGAGTTACAGACCCCCTCTACCTACAGTGCTTAAGTGCAGAATTCAAGAGTACCAGTTACAGTGAATAGGAGGAAATGGAAAGATAAGCTAGCAGCATAGAAGGAGCATGCTTTAGCATAATAAAGACATAAAAAGACCATAGCCAACAAGTACTGAAGAGAGAAAGGAGGAAGGCTGCTCTCTAGGATCTGCAACAAGCAAAGGATGTCTTCTTTCACTATTTTCATCCAACAAAATACTGAAAGTCCTGGCTAGAGCAGTCAGGCAAAGGAAAGAAATAAATGGCACTCAAACTGAAAAAGAAATCAAATTATCACCATTTGCAAACAGCATGATTCTCTATATAGAAAACCCGACAGACTTTCAAAAGCCTACAGGAAGTACAATGAATTCGGCAGAGTTTCAGAGTAAGAAATCCACATACATAAATCAGTAATGTTGCTCTATACCAATAGCCAATTATCTGAAAAAGAAATCAGAAAAAGCAATCCCATTTATGGTGGCTACAAAAAGCCCCCTCATGAATAAATTTAGAAACAGAGAAAAGATCTCTATAATGAAAAGTAGAAAACACTGATGGAAATTGAAGAAGACACACAAACACAGAAAGACATGCTGGTGCATAGATTTATTGTTAAATTAATGTCTGTAAGGGCTGGAGAGATGGCCTAGTGGTTAAGGCACTTTCCCATGAAGCCTAAGGACCCAGGCTGGATTCCTCAGTACCCATGTAAGCCAGATGCAATAGGTGGTACATGTGTCTGGAGTCCATTTGCAGTGGCTGGAGGCCCTGGTATGCCCACTCTCTATCCGCGTTTCTCTCCAATAAACAAATTTTTTTAAATGTCTGTATGGTCCAAGGTGATCTATAAAATAAATGTGACTGGTAGAAAAATACCAGTGGTATTCTTTTTTAAATTTTTAAATTAATTTATTTGAGAGAGAGAGAGAAAGAAAGAAAGAAGCAGAGACAGAGAGACAGATAGAGAATGGGGGTGCCAGGGCCTCCAGCCACTGCAACCAAACTTCAGACGCATGTGCCCCCTCTTGTGCATCTGGCTTACGTGGGTCCTGGGGAGTTGAATCTAGGTCCTTTGACTTCGCAGGCAAGCGCCTTAACCACTAAGCCATCTCTCCAGCCCCCACCAGTGCTATTCTTTACAGAACTAGAAAAGTCAATCTAAACATTCCTATGGAACCACAGATAGCCCAAACCACCACCACCACGACAACTTAAAAATTTCCACAAGAAAACAAACCCTGAATAGCCAACGTAATCTTGAGCAAAAAGAACAAAGCCGGAGACATTACACTTCCTGGTAGCAGAACGGTATGGGATTGCCATAAAACTAATCCACAGGCTAATGGTGCACGCTTGGGAGTCTCAGGGCATGCACCCAGGCCAAGGCCAGTAAATGGTCCTGGGAACATTGGATATTCACACGCAGAAGAATGAAACTGGGCTCCTTTCTCTTACAATATACAAAGCCAACTCCAGATGGATTAAAGGCTTAAAAATAGAAGGACTAGGACTATGAAGTTGCAGGAAAAGAGTGCAGTGGACTGCTTTGGGTCACTGAAAAGGGCAAGGGTCTTTTTTTGTATAAGAACCCAAAGCAAGCCGGGTATGGTGGTGCACGCCTTAAATCCCAGCACTCGGGAGGCAGAGGTAGGAGGATCACTGTGAGTTTGAGGCCACCCTGAGACTACAGAGTGAATTCCAGGTCAGCCTGGGCTAGAGTGAGATCCTATCTTGAAAAACCAAAGGAAAAAAAAAAAAAAAGAAGAACAGATGCAGACTCTGCATGTGCAAAGATTAGATAAGGAACTCGAAAGGGAAAGGCAGACGGACACAGAACAAAATGATCTGGTGAAAAACGGGCCCTAGGCCTAAGCAGGCATTTCTTCAGTGAAGATAAGCAAATGGGCAGCAGATATGTGAAAAAAAAAAAAATATGTCCGCTCAACACCGCTTATTCTCAGGGAAATGCAGCTCAAAGCCCCGATGAAGCATCACCTCACTTCAGTGAGATTGGCTGTTACCGAAACAGCAGAGGATACAGCATGTGTGGGTGAGGATGTGAAAAAAAGGGCGGGGAAGGACATTTGCACACTTGGTGGGACTGTAAGTGTGAATAGCCACTGTGGAAAATAATATGGAGGCTTCTCAAAGCCTTAAAAAAGAAAGCTATCGAATTACCCAGCAATCCCGCTGCTGGGTGCATACGTACCCAGGGGAGATGAAGCCAGCACGTCTAAGAGAAACTTGGGCAGTCCTGCTTGTCGTCACACTGTTCATCATGATCAAGGGATAGGAAGAGTCTAAGTGTATCAGCTGATGAGCAGACAAAGAAAACGTGTGTGCGCACAGTGGAACGCTGTTCACCATAGAAGGGTAGGGTTATCATTTATGGCACCGTGGGTGGAACCGGAGGTCATTATGTCAAGTGAAATAGGCCAGGCACACAGAGGCACGTGCCTCATGGTCTCACTCACATGTGGCGTCTGCCTGTGATTCACAGAAGCTGAGAGAGTAGAGTTAAGAGAGGCTGAGGGGAACGGAGGGTGAGGGAAGATGGAGAAGGTATCAACGAGTGGGTACTAAGTTATATTAGAATGGATAAGTCCTGCTGTGCTGTTACACGGTAGGGGGATGGAAATGAATTCCGTAGTTCAGAAAAGCTAAAATAAATTATTTTGAATGTCTTCACCATAAATAACTGTTTGAGGAGATAGATATGTTTACCAATATTTGAGCATTTCCTAATGTGCTCATTTCTCAAATTATCACATAGTACAGTATTCTGCATGAATTTGTCTAATTATTATGTATGAAGGTAGAAACGATAAGGAGCTCACGGAACTTCTCATGTAGTCCTTTCGCAATCATTCCTCCTTCTTAGCCAGTAGTATGGCCATCTCTCAAGGAAGACCCTCTGAAAACACACTAGATGCCGTGGACAGTGACTTGCATGTCTGTTGCAATATTGTTACTCTCCAAAGTACGGTGAACTAACATTGATAATTGTTCCCCTAATAACATTTCAATGGACACACATATTTCTAATACAGATTTTTAAAACTTAGCACCGAGAGGCTTTATTCTAGGACTCTCTGTTCTCTACTAATGAAAATGGAAATCTTGGGTAGGTAGTTGGAATAGCTAGAGAATTGTTTGGCTTTAGTGAAATTCTCAAAAAGACATGTAGTTGAATCATCAAGGATTGATTCATCTTTATTGCATTTGGCCATCTATTGAGTGGAAAAAAAAAATAATCTCATCTTCCTGAAATCTTTTTTGGCAGTTCCTCATCTGTAGGTCAAGTTGTAACCGGTTGGAATATGAAATGCACGGAATTGTGTTGTAAAGAGAACAGAAAGAGTCAGAAACAGGGTCCCCATCACAGGTGAGCTGGCTTCTAATGTCAACTTTTAATTGTTTGGCTTTCACTGATGACTTAGGCATCCTGACATCCGCAATCACGTGTTGGACATGGCCACTGCAAGTCACGGTACACCTGTAAACAGTGAGTGTGGCCCAGGAGGGGTGAGCTTCCGTGAGCCCTGCTGGGGACCTGCCATATGGCTTCAAATGACAACTGTGTAATCCTTGTCAGTCAGAGTCCTCGGATCTTGCCAGAGTTACACAGCAGCGCCTTGCTCCATATCGACACTGGCGCGCATTCCTCCGACACAAGACTGTAGCGAGCGCCGTGTTTTGCAGTGTCAGACTTAGCGTCCTCTGACTGTGATTTAGCTGTTGAGTTCCTTGATCAGGAAGATCTCTAGAACCTCCTGATGCTGGGTGATGTGAACTGCCCTGGAATGCCCCTGGGGTTATGCTGCTGGTTTCTGGAATTGAGTACTTACAGAGGGACCCTGCTTCTTGCATAGTCTGAATCCAGTTCTCACAGTTCTCCCCTTGCAGCAGGATCAGGAATTGATTCCAACTGTGAATGTGTTTCCACTACCAAGAGCTATGAATATGGAACGGTGTATGGAACAAGCTTCAAGGCAATCCCCTGTGGCAGTCTCTCCCACCTGCAGATGTTGAAAAGAGTTCTCCTCACTTTCCTTTGAATAACAAAACGGGTTTGGAAAAGAACAGAAATGAGGTTGGCCTCAAGATGAGAAGAAGGCTAAATGTTGCTTTTTCTTTTTAATGTTAAGAACCAGCTCATTAACCAATTGCTGGTAAATACTGAGTGTCGTATTTAAATTAAGAGCTTCTTGAGGTATAAGAAGTGAGAGGGATTTGCATTTCTTCCTTAAGGAAGCCAGCACTCTACTCTCACTTACAGATCAGGAGCCTGAGGTCCAACCTTTCTCTCACTTTTGATTTCTGACCTTCCCCTCCCTTGTCATCCCAGAGGGGATTGCAAAGTAAAGAACAGGGCCCAGGGAGATGTCTCAGTGGATAGAATGCTCACCACGCAAGTGTGAATATCTGAGCTTGGGGATCTTCAGAACCCAAGTAAATCTGTATGCTGTCACACAAGCATCTGTAATCTCAATGTACCCACAGCATGATGGGAAGTGGACACAGGAGAATCTCCTGGAAACTCACAGTCCTGCTAGCCTGGAGAACACAGTGACGAACAGTAAGGAACTCTATCTCCAAAGGCATGAAAGGCGAGGACCAACACCTGAAGTTGTTGTCCACATGCATGTGATGGCACACCCGCTGTCACACAGATTGACATGAACTCTCACATATACACACATCACACACACACACACACACACACACACACACACACACACACACATCAATTTATTGCTAAAAAGGTAAAAGATTCTAAGATGTTTGCTTTGTTGGAAAAGTAGCCATCAATATTAGCCTCTAATTTAAAGTTAATAGTATGTTATGTTAGAATAACTCCTGAAAGAATAGTAAAAGAGTGTGTGACACTTATGTTAACAGATTACAAATAAAGATAATAGTAAACTGCATAATAATAAAAGAGGACGTTTTGAACACTGGGACAAAACCACTGCATACGATGGGAAGTACAGACACACAGATTTCAGAATTACATTACATGTACATGGGCTAACTATTGCAATTCAAAGACAAAGACTTTCAAATGAATTTGGAAAACATTCTCAAGAAACATTTTAAAAGACGACAACATGAAAGTGTGCAAAATCAAAGGATGGGCAAACATGCATGCAAATAGCAAAGGAAAGCAGGCATAGCCTGGTTGATACCAAAGGCGGTCGTATCATGGCAATGATTGATTAATGGTTCTGAGTTTGCACTTATGTTGTGTGCTTTCACAATCTGAGTTCTCGGAGTTAGAAAACAATCACATGATCAAATTATATGATGACTGGAAAAATTTCACCACTAGGGCCAATTTCTTTCTATTGGATAACTATGCTATGGCATATGGAAGCCTTAACAACCATCACACTGAAACATCCACCATTGGAGAACAGAAATGAAACATAAATACGTTGGGAACATCTTATTTTAACATTATAAAATCTTAGAAGGGCTAGAGAGATGGCTCAGCAGTTAAGGTACTTGCCTGCAAAGTCTAAGGACCCAGGTTTGATTCCCCAGTACCTTTGTAAAGCCAGATGCACAAGACGGTGCATGCATCTGGAGTTTGTTTGCAGTGGCTAGAGGCTATGGCATGCCCATTCTCTCTCTCATAAAATAAATATAAACAATATATAATCTTAGTTATGAACGAGGTAGAGAGAAAGTAGTAGAAATTGTATTCCTTGGGGAGCAGGGCCTACAGATAAGTAGAGTCATTTCTTTCCTCACTAGTGACTTAGGTTGTTTCTGAGAAAAACGGGTTAGTGATACCCTCTAAAGCAAGCAGGATTTCACTGGGTTCATTTCTAATCGATAGGGGCCTGCATAGCACTTATTTAGTGAACCGAGAATCCAGAAAAGAAAAACAGACAGACCTTTAGCAACAAAATCTTTCCAGGGCTTGAGATTGACAATACAGGGGAAAGACTCGCTGTGTTAGGTTGTAGTTGTAAGTATAAATCTCTACTGAACAGACAAAACAAACAGATACTGTTTTCTTGGGAGAACATTGTTTATGTAAAGGGGTAAACACTTCTTTCTGGGAAACTCTCATTTTGCAAATCTTAAATGATAGTATTTTTTCTGAAACCTTTTATAGTGATTTCCATGATTTTTAAGAAATGCTGTTCTACCTGTTAGACATAATCTATGGATACATGCACTGAAAGATAATAGACTTTAGGCCTTTCCTATGAATGAGATGCTTATAAAGTAGAAGTGCTTCTCAAAGATCAATTTTATTGTGTTCTCTAAAATTGCTATCATTAATATTTCTTCAGTGTTGTAGAAACACTATTTCCATACTAAAATCAATGTCAGTATTTTCTCAATGTAGTAGAAACACAGTATCTATCTAGATACTGGGGTTACACAACTCACCAGATCTCAGTGTATTAAACCCAAGATTTATTTCCTGCTCAAATTATATGGCTAATGTAGATCAGCCGAGAAACACTGCTCCTTTTAGACAGGGATCCACCTGAACTCTGTTGGAGGCTCTGTCCACACTTAGACCTTCATAGTCCCTGCAGTAAAATAAGGAGATGCAATCATTGTTGAGCTGGCTCTTTGAGTCTCACTCTAGCCCAGGCTGACCTGGAATTCACTCTGTAGTCTCAGGGTGGCCTTGAACTCACAGCAATCCTCCTACCTCTGCCTCCCAAGTGCTGGGATTAAAGGTGTGAGCCACCACACCCGGCCTTCATCTTAGTTTTTATAAGCATATCTTATAATTCCCCTCATGGTTTCATTGTTGACATAATGGCTATTCAAAACTGTGTGATTTAATTTCCACAAATGAGTGGATTTTCTACTTTTTCTTATGCTGTTTATCTCTAGTTTCATCCCATTGTCAGAGAAGATTCTTGATATGACTTGAAACCTCTTAAACATGGTGAGGCTTGTTTTGTGGCCTTATATGTGCTCTGTCTTGGGGAACATTCCATACACACTTCAGAGGGTGCCTATTCTACTGTTTTGGGGTGGAGTGTTATTTGTGTTAGGTCCAGTTGGTGTATAGTGTTGCTCAAGTTCAGGTTTCCTTATTAATCTTCTGTCTGTTTTGTTCATTTTTGTTCCCTTGTGGTTAGTGCATGCATGCATGTATGCCATGGTCTCTTGCTGCTACAAAGGGAATATCCATTTGGCTTTGCATGAGTGATTGGGGAATCTAACCTGGCCAGCAGGCTTTGCAAGCAAGTACCCCTTGTTTAACATTTTTATAGACTTTTACTTTCAGTCGATGTGTGACATTGTATTTAAAGGAAATCCCCTGTAGGCAACCTATAGTGAGTCTTGTTTTTTATCCAAATTTAATCACTCTCAGCAATGGTGACTTTAATTCATTTGCATCCAATTTATTACTGATTGAGAAGGTCTTCTTGTTGCTACTTTCAGACTTTGTTTGCACATCTATTTAGTACCTATTTTTGTTTCTTGCTGCTGTCCCCTGTATTTCCTTGATTTTTAAAATTTATTTATTTGCAGGCATATATATATATATATATATATATGTATATATATATGTGTGTGTGTGTGTGTGTGTATATATATATATATATATATATATATATATATAGAGAGAGAGAGAGAGAGAGAGAGAGAGAGTGTGTGAGAGTGAGAGCGCACATGTGCACACCAGGATCTCTAGCCACGGCAAACAAACTCCATAAGCACATGCTACTTTGTGCATCTGGCTTTATGTGGGTACTAGGGAATTGAACTCAGATCCTTAGACTTTGCAGGCAAGTGCCTTAACTGCTGAGCCATCTGTGCAACCCTGAATTTTTTTGTTTTTTGCTTTGATTCCTTTCTTACTTTCTTTTGTGTATCTTCTTCAAACATTTCTTTGTAGTAGCCATGGGGATTATGTAAATACTTTACAGCTGTAATGATCTACTGTAAAATGGTAACAACTTCACTTTAGTCACATATAAAGCTCTGCTCTCTTATATCCTCTCTACTTGTGTTAACAATCTCCTATATAATATTTTGTTGTACTTTATATCCAGTTACATGGTCCTATAGTTATTTTTAACCTTTTATTCTTGAAATCTGTGTTGGAATTTTCAGTGATTTATGCTCCATCAGCATAGTATTACATTACAAGATTTATTTGGAGAACTTTATATTTCCATATGCTTGCATGTTGATGTCGAGCCTCCTTTCATTTAAGACCTTCTTCTATCATGTATAGGGCAGATTCATTGGTGATGGACTCCTTTAGCCTGAGCTTATCCAATGAGGTTGTTATTTCTCCTTCTGTTTTGACCAACATAGTATTCTTGGTTGGTATTTGTTTCCTCTGAGTACTTTGAATATGTTATCCTGCTTTCTCTTAGCCCACAAGATTTCTGCTGAAAAATTGTGGATAATTGTATGGAAGTCACCTTGTACATTGATGAGTCACTTTTCTCTTGGCGTTTTCAAGATTATTTCTGTGTCTTTGATATTGTAGTTGGATTATGATGTGTCTCTGTAATCTGGTTAGCCTCATCCTAACTGGGGTTGAACTTATATTTGAATGTTCATTTTAAGATTTGGTATATATATATATATATATATGTATATATATATATATATATATATATATATATATGTGTGTGTGTGTGTGTGTGTGTGTGTGTGTGTGTGTGTGTGTATGGATGTGTGTGTATATGTGTATGTAGGGTGGTAGATGCACCAGGGTCTCTTGTCACTGTAATTGGATGCCTGTCCCGCTTTATGTGGGTGGCCAGGGAATTGAATACATGTTGGCAGGCTTTTGAAGCTAACAGCTTTAACCACTGAGCCACCTCCCAGGCCCAGATTTGGGAAATACTTGTCATTGTTTTCTGCCAATTATTTTTAATCCTCTCTTTCTAGGATTCTCTCTCTGTGCACGTATGTGTGTACATATATATACACACATAAATATGTGCACGAGTGTATGATGGTATTTTATCCCCCTTGTTGCTTTGACTGTAAAATTTCAAATGGCCTGTGTATAAGTTCATTGCTTCTTTCTCACTTTTGATGAAATTTGCTGTTGAGTCTCTCTGGTGAATTTCTCAGCCGGGCTAGTTTGTACCTTCCAGCTCCAGAATCTCAGGTTGTTCTGGTTGCTCACGTTTCTCTTTGTGGATGTTCTCGCTTTGTTCTGGAGGTCAGATGTTGCCTTGAGGCTTCTCTCAGGGGGTTTTCTCTCTGGCTTTGTTTTTCTGCGATTTGCACATGGCCTCCCAGGGACAGACTTTTATTGGCGTTTAACCTGCTCAACGGGTGTCCTCTGAACTTCTTAGATTGGTGTTTTGGTGTGTGTCATTTCCTTTGGGCAACCATCCACCATTGCTAATTGAGGCAGGGAAATGTTACAGAGAAATGTGCTGCAAACTGGAAAAGCATGGCCAGTTAGGAAAGAAGAGCATTAAAGAACGAGTCAGGGAAGTGTTCGGACATAGAAAATTAGAATGATTAAATAGCTTCATGGGCAAGGCTAAAGACTGCTTTAGAAAACTCTGCTTTTGTGAAGACAACTTGAGAAACCAGGGCTTTCAAAAGGGGCTGTCTGGGGAGGTAGGGAGGGCGCAAGTGGTTAATAGGGTTCAGTCATTTCCTAGTAGAAGGGAGCAAAAGTTTCATTGCTCTGACATTTTCTTGTGGTGAAATCCCATAAAATTGAAAACCTTGAGATAAAGGCATTATCAGGAGATGCTGTCACAATTTTTAGCATGTGAGCTATAAATTCTGTTCTTATCACTGAGGCACTGAGAACTAAGATTGCTGATTTTTCCAACTCAGTAAAACAGGGTGGCTTGACCCCCAAAATGACTTGGTTGGCTTTTTTTTCTTCATGTAACCTTTCCTGCCTGTACAGATTCTGGCCTGGAAGAAGGGAAAAGTGTATTATGACTTGATTTCTGTAATGGAAGCTAAGGTGGCAAGCTAGAAGAGGTCTGCTAAGGTACCTGTGCATATGGGTAGGAGGAAGGCAGGCTTAACACTGACAACGAGGCGCTTGGGGCATCAGGCTAACCTTTTGTAGTATTGGAGACTTGAAAGACAAACCTGCATCTAAACCAGAGTGTATAGTTTCTTCTTAAAATGATTATTAGAGAAAGAGAGAGAGAGACAGAGACAGAGAGAGAGAGAGAATATGGGTATTCCAGGGCCTCTAGCCACTGCAAACAAACTCCAGAAGCATGCGCTACCATGGATTTTGGGGACTCAAACCTGGGTCCTTAGACTTTGCTGGCAGGTACCTTAACAGCTAAGCCATCTCTCCAGCCCCATTTTCTTCTTTAAACTTCCTCATGTATACCCTTCGAACAAATAGCATCATGATGTCATTACGATGGGCGTTTGATGTTTTCGTTCACTTGCTACTTACTATAGAACATGTTCATGTGGTGGTTTGCATGTAAAATGTCCCCCGTAGACTCGTGTGTTGGTGGCACTGCTTGGGAAAGTTGTAGAGGTTTTAAGAGGTGGAGCTTTGCTGGAGGAAGTGTGTCACTGCAGCTAGGCCTTGAGGTGTGACAGCCCGGCTGCTGTAGTCAGGTTCACATTGCTGGCAGAAATCACCTGACCAAGAGCAGCTTTTGGGAAAAGGGGGTTCAATTTGGCTTATAGACTCAAGGGGAAGCTCCAGGATGGCAGCGAAATTGACAGCATGAGCAGAGGGTGGACATGACTTCCTGGCCAACATAAGGTGGTCAACAGGAACAGGAGAGTGTGCCAAACACTGGCAAGGGGAAACTGGCTATAACACCCATAAGCCCACCCTCAACAATACACTGCCTCCAGGAGGCTTTAATTTCCAGTTGCCATCAGCTGGGGAACCTAGTGCTCAGAACACCTAAGTTTATGGGGGGGGGGCACCTGAATCAAACCACCACATTCCACCCCTGGGCCCTATAAACTGATAACCATCCATAATGTAAAATTCAATGCATTTAGTCCAACTTTAAAAGTCCCCATATTTTTATCAATCCTAATGATGTTCAAACATCCCCATAATCCAAAGTCTTTTAACTGAGTCATAATACCAAAAAATCCCCTCATAACCCATAATGGCACAGAATAAACATTCACACAGCAAAAGATGGCATTGGGCATAGCAAAGAAACATTCAATAAATACAAGATTTAAAACAGGGCAGTCATCAAACTCTCAAACTCTGTAGCTCCAAGTCCAGCAACTCTAGTCAGTGAAGTCTCCAGGTCCAATAATTCTAACCAGCAACAAGTCTCTGGAGTTCCAATTCCACCCATCCAGCTAGGCTACTCACAGTCCTGGAAAACTTTATTAATGGGGCCAGCAGCTCTCCTTGGCAGCCATCTCATGGTCCCGGCATCTCCACTGGGTCTCCACTGCAACCCACAGTTCATCCTCACGGCTGCATCGGGTCTCCATGCAGGCATCCAGCAAACCTGCTTCATACTGCCCATGGCCATTTCCAAAACACAAGACCGTGTTGCAAACTCAATGACCCTCTCTTTCCTGCATTTCTCATACTCCACAATACCAGGTAGAGTGCCAGTTTTTTAATCCAGGGGGTTGGGTAAAGCAGACTTTGAAGAACAGGACACTCCTTGAGCACTCAGGCCCCTTCAAAAGAGTCTACATTCTTCCTCTTGCCCCAGTGCAGGTCAACTGGCCCAATCTCAAAGGTTGAAATCTCTCATATAATTGCAGCTGAATGGGCAGAAGTTTCTGCCCAAAGATTTCATTTCTGTGCCATATCCCTCGGCTCATACAAGTCCATTTCTACACACTAAAACCCTGCACAACTTCTGAAAACATGGGCATAACAGCAAACCTCTCACACAAACTGCTTCTAGCCCAGTCCAGATGAAGCTCCTTTTCACCCTCATAAGCCAAACCTCACAGTGCATAGTTCTTACTACATTCAGCTCTTGGAACTCTGATCAGAATAGTCCATAGAGCTGTATTTACAGCACTGTGAGGTGTCTCTTAAGCCAAGGTTTCAAATCCTTCCACATTCCTCTTGAAAATCAGCTCTCAAAAGCCAAAGCCACATAGTCAGGTATCTAGCAGCAAATGACACCACTCCTGAATACCACCATTACTGTTGCAGTCAGTTTCGCATTGCTGGAAGAAATCACCTGACCAAGAGCAGATTTTGGGGGGAAAGGTTTAGTTTGGTTTACAGACTTGAGGGGACGCCAGGATGGCAGGGGAAAATGATGGCATGAGCAGAAGGTGGACATCACTTCCTGGCTAACATCAGGTGGGCAACAGGAACAGGAGAGTGTGCCAACAACTTGCAAGGTGACACTGGCACCCATAAGCCCATCCCCAACAATACACTTCCTCCAGAAGGCATTAAGTCCCAAATCTCCATCAGCTGGGAACCTGGGAGTTTAGACTTTGCAGGTAATGTCTTAACCCAAGCTATCTCTCCAGCGCCATCTTTCTGGATTTTTGTGAGCTATAGAGCACTGTTTTCTAAAGTGTGTTACTATCTTGCACCAGGATAGTCTGAGCTGCTTGTGTAGAGCAGTTTCCCAATCCAAACTCTAGTTTCTGAATGAATTAGTCAGGGGCAAGACTTACCCTGCATTTTGTTTAGCACAGTCTTGGGGGCAGAGGGTGGAAAAGCATTTAAAGTTCACCTAAAACTCGAGAACCCACTGCTAATAGCCACGACGTTTCTTCAGGCGTGCCTGCTTTCTGTTTTCCTTTTATGTCACAACTAAGTAGGAGTTTTGGAACTTCCTTTGGGTGAAGTTGGAATTCTGTTCTTCAAAATCATTGGAGTCTAGTTGTGTAAAGAGAAACAGTCTACACGAAATTCCTCTGTGAAAGTGATCTTGAAAAGACCTGCTGACTCAAACAGGAAACAGATCTGTTCTACCTTTCTGGCTGCGTCAGAATCGCTGACCTCATGCTGAGGTGTTCAAATGCTCACTGGAAGTCAAAACATCTCTTCAGAAGCTTCTCATGGAAAAGAGCTATGCCTGTCACAGCTTCAAAAGGAGGAAATTAAGGAAAGACAAAATGGTTTGGATAGATTTCACATCCTGAGAATAAGATCAGAAGAAGAGAATGTGAATTTCAGCAACTTCTGTCAACTCTCTTTCCAGTGACAGTATCTTGCTATAATTAACTCCTCCCTCCCCAGCCAACAATCCAGAGATAATGGATATGAACATCCTACCAAACGGGTCCTTCTGTGCCAGGTATTAAGACATGTTAGTTTCCCATAGAAATAGCCAATATGATCTCAGGGCTTTGGGGGAGATGACTAGACAAAGTATTCGACACATAACTCTGAGTACCTCAGTTCAGACCCCAGATTCTTCATGACAACCGAAAGCTGTGGTGGGCTTGTGTAATCCCAGAATGCATACTGCAAGAAGGAAGGCCGAGACAGAAGTATTTCTCAGAAGCTTGGGGACAACAACAAAGAGACCAGAGAGAGACCCTGCCTTAAGATGAGGTGGAGGGTGACAACTGACCCAACACTTGTCTTTTGACTTCTCCACAAGCATCATTCACGTCCACACGTGTACACACACGCACACACACGCACGCATGCTGTGTATACACGTTGTGTATACACCTACACACGCCAAATAAATTAAAAAGTAATAGGACCTTCAAAAAAAAACTTGTGAATTTTCAAACTAAAAATTAGGGTTTGGGGTTATTTGGGGGATTTCCTGCTACTTTCCAGTGTATTCACCCCCAGTTAGCATACTAACAGTACCTATGGTTAGCAACATGAAGAGGCCACTGTACTTGGAGATGACACGTTTCTACTTTTTCCTGACCCTTATTTCTAAGATGGCACAGAACCTGGAAGCTAGAATGATTCGAGCAAATTCAGTATTTTATTTTAAGTCGAACCACCTAAAACCCCTCGAAGTTTCTTTTCATTGTTATTGGATCCTGTTATCTTTATTGACAGCATTTTCCCCCCTACAAACTTTGCAAATCTAATACACAGAATTAGCATAAGCACAATCTTTGATTCTCGCAGCAATCCACCAACTATCCACGTGTTCTTTTATGTTACTTGTATGAGATCAGCACGCACCACACCTGCAAGTCAGAATGTTACATGTTTTAGACATCTCTCATCTTTTTCTTTGCTTTCCCTCCTTGTTCCTCCACAGGTAACCGCCATTCTGAGCAGTGTCCTCTGGCTTCATCCTTCTTTACCTGTATGTATACCCAAGTGATACAAATTTCATTTTGCCTGGCTTCCAAATTTATGAAGAAGGATCATCCTGGGCTGGAGTGGTGACTCAGCAGTCAAGGCTTTTGCCTGCAAAGCCTGATGACCCGAGTTCAGTTCCCTAGTACATATGTAAAGACAGATGCACAAAGTGACACATGTGTCTGGAGTTCTTTTGCAGTGACTAGAGGCCCTATTCTCTCTCGTTTCTTCTCTATATTTCTCTCTGCTTGTGAATAGATAAGTAAAAGAATTTATTTATTTATTTATTTATTTATTAAATTTAAAGTATCTTCCTTAACTTATCAGGTAGTTCTCCCACCTTAATCCATGGGAGATGTTCTGCCAATGCCTACAACTTCAGATGACATAGAACTCTCTCCATACATGCACACACATACAACATACATGTAATAAAGTCTCATTAAATAAGCACTGTAACAGATTGACAATCATAGCTAATATTCTAATAGAATCACTGCAGCAACATGCTGGGCTGAAAATGCTGTTAAATTTATGAGTGATTTATTTCTAGAAACTTCCATCTAATATTTTCAGACCACAGTTAACCATTGGTAACTGAATCTATTGGAATCAAACCCACTGTTAGAGGGGAAAGGACTCCTATCTTGTCTCTCAAATCTCACTCTGTTACTCGACCTTATCTTACTATTTTGACTTGTGGTTATACTGTCGTATATCCATAAATCGTAGGATAATTTGTGCTGTGGTTTACCCACTTGGGTATCTCTGATTTCCTTCTACTACCAGAGCTGCTTGTAAGTGCGTTAGTCTCTTTATATGCATGTGCCAAGATTTCCCTTGTACCTATGCCAGGAAGTTAGATGAGCACCACTGTTGTGTCTCAGTGTGTGATACTGTTCACCTTGTGGGATAACGCGACAGTCAGATCTACTTACCCACCTGTCGGCAGTGAGGAAAAGATCCCATGAGTCCACATCTTCACCAACCCTCTCCGTAGAGACAATATATATATATTTTTTCAGTTTTGTAAGTACATGCCTTCTCGTAAAAGACTTTAGAATGTTTCAAAATATTTTATCTACCTCTTAGATAAGATGTAGGAAATAAGATTTGATTCCCTTTATGTAGAGAGGCTGGAAAACAATTCTCCTGCCTGATTTGTTTACTGGCACCCAATTTTTTCTCCCAGATTTTCTCACTGCACGTAATGGACATTCTTTCCCCGTACTTGCTAAAAATGCTAAAACCTTGCTGTGTAGGAATCACTTGAGCAATTAAATATGAATGTATGGATCCCATCTCCAGAGATTGGTTTAATTTTTTGGTGTACAACTTTGAATATAGGGCTTTTAAAAATATTTATTTATTTATTTGCAATATATAGAGAGAGAAGAAAAAGAGAGAGAGAGAGAGAGAGAGAGAGAGAGAGAGAGAGAATGTGCATGCCAGGGCCTACAGCCACAACAGATGAACTCAATACACATGTGCCACTTGATGCGTCTGGCTTTACAAAGGTACCAGGGTTTCAAACCCAGGTTCATGGGCAGCAGGCAAGTGCTTTAACCACTGAGCAATCTCTCCAGCCCCAAACATAAGGCTTTTAAAAAGCTTCTCTTTTCATTTTCATTTCTGTTTCCTCTTCTGTTCAGTTTTCCCCTTTCTTTTCTCTTTCCTGTCCCTTCTTTTCCTTCCATTGTGCTTTGAACCTAGGGCCTCACAATACTAGACAAGTACTATACTAGTGAGCTCTATCCCAGCACCTCCCACTTTTTTTTTTTTTTCACTTTTGAGACAGGGCTTCTCTAAGTTACCCCAGCTGGCCTTGAACTTACGCCATAGCCCAGGCAGACCTCAGCCTCCTGAGTAGCTGGGATTTCAGACTTGTACCTACATCTGTCTGCTTGTTGATATCATCTGCGACCTTATGACTGGGGCTGGGCTGCTTCTCAGGAGGTTTTCTCTGCTGTCACCTTCTTCTCCGTGGGGTGTTCCATTTTCACCATGACTCTTATCAACCAGCATCCTTGACTACAGGGAGTTCTTCTTGAATGATCCCCAAGGCTACATCCTTGGGCCTTTGGAGGGTCATTTTGTACTGCTAGTTACTGTTCACAGATTATAGAGTCCACAGGTTAAGAAACAGCCTGCAGGCTGAGGAGGTAGCTCTTTGGTAAAGTGCTTGCCCTAGCAAACAGGAGGACCTGAGTTCAGTCCCAGAACTGATGTAAAAATGCCAGGCACAATGCTTGTAACTCTGGCGCTGTTGAGGTGGATGAGGCTCACTGGTCAGCCAGTCTAGCCTACCTGGCTGAGTTGCAGGCCCATGAGAGACCCTATCTTAAAAAAAAAAAAAAAAAAAAGGCTGGGGAAATGGCTTAGCCGTTAAGGCATTTGCCTATAAAGCCTAAGGACGCCGGTTCAGCTCCCCAGGACCCACGTAAGGCAGATGCACAAGGGGGTGCATGTGTCTGGAGTTTGTTTGCAGTGGCTGGAGGCCCTGGCATGCCCATTTTGTCTTTCTCTCTGCCTCTTCCTCTCTCTCTCTCTCTCTCTCTCTCTCTCAAATAAATAAATAAAATGTTTTTTTTTTAAAGGGGCTGGAGGGATGGCTTAGCAGTTAAGGCATTTGTCTGCAAAGCCAAAGGACCAAGGTTCGATTCCCCAGGACCCACATAAGCCAGATGCACAAGGGGGTGCACCTGTCTCAAGTTTGTTTGCAGTGGCTGGCGGCCTTGTGCGTCCATTCTCTCTCTCTCTCCTTCTTTCTCTCTGTCAAACAAATAAATAACTAAAAATAAAATATTTGTAAAAAGTGGATTTCATTCTTGGAGTTGGGTATTCTAAACACAAGGTTTTTTTTTTTTTTTTTTTTTTTTGGTTTTTCGAGGTAGGGTCTCACTCTAACCCAGGCTGACCTGGAATTCACTATGGAGTCTCAGGGTGGCCTTGAACTCACGGCAACCCTCCTACCTCTGCCTCCCGAGTACTGGGATTAAAGGCGTCCGCCACCACGCCCGGCTAAACACAAGTTTTTAAGAGCATGTTAGAGCCACAGCACAGCTGGAAAACCTGTTCTCCTGCTTGCATGGCAACTCCGAGGTGGTCTTCTGGCCTCTACATGCTTGTATACACACATGTCATTTAAAAAAAGGAAAAAAAAAAAACCCAAACAAACAAAAAACCCAGCCTGCTACTAATGACCTCTCCAAGTTTTTAGAAAATTAAATTTTCAGTCTTCGTAGAATTTCCATCCAGCTTGTCAGCGAATACCAGCTTAGTTCCGCACTTGTGCCCCATCTCTGTAAGGATGAGCTGGCCTCTGCATTGGGTTGGACTTTAGGATAACATCAACTCTGCGTGCCATGGAGCGAGCGTGGCACACGTGAGTGTCACTGAATTCACTTGGTGCGGATGGCTGCTTCTCCTCCAGTCATGCGACTGTCAGTTCATGACTCCTTTTGCTTGTTATCCTTCACATACGTTATTTCTGGCTCCCAGGCATTGCTTGCAGGAGGTGTGGCTATAATCAATCCAGTTTTTCCAGATGTGCTAAGCCTTTAACAAGGCTCTTAAAAACTTGTGGTAGAATATCTAGCTTCAGAATTCTGTTTTTTTTTTTTTTAAGCTGGGTAACTGAATAGATGGCAATCAAGTGTACATGTTGTGGTGATTTTCACATTCTCTGGTGCTCAGTGTTCTGAGAGGCCTTGCTAGAAGGTGTCTTTGTTAGGCATATCATCATGATGACACATTCTATAGCCATATGGTTTTTGTGTGATGGTATTTGGAAGTGGGGCCTTCAGGAAGTAAATAGAACTAGGCTAGGTGATAATGATGGGGCACTCATAGTGGTATTTGTGGCCTTATGACACAGGGAAGTGAAAAAATTCTGTCTCCTCCATATGAGCCCAGAAGAGAGGCCCTATGAGGGTTCAGTCAGAAAGCAGCTGACTGTATACAATCCAGGGAGGCCTGACTAGAAACCAACCCCTGGTGGATCTTGACTTTGACTTTCCAGACTCCAGAACTGTGAGAAAATAAACTTCTGGTGTTTAAGTCAACCAGCCTGTGGTATTTTGTTATAGCAGCTGGGGCAGCCTGAGATGCCACTGCTGGAACACGTGTTGTTCAACTGTTTGCCTTTCAGTGTCTCCGTGGAGGGAGAGGCATGACTTCAAATGGCCCAGAACTGGTGATCACTGTCCACCAGCGTCTTGAGGGTCTCTGGGCCAGAACTCACCCAGGAGTGGTCATGAATGTCTTCCCATAGGTCTTGATGGCTTAAGGACTCAGAAGTTGGGGAAGTGCTGGTGGCTGTGATTTAAATGTTATTTTTGCACTGTGTATAGGTAACTTCCTTGCAAGTATCTAGTCATTTATTTGTTTACCTTTCATTTCTAAAGCTACATACTATCTCTTTTTTTGTACTTTCCTGTCCCCTCTGTCTACCCTCCACTTTTTAAAAATCAGACTCAATAGTATTTTTTTTTTAATAGGAGGAACGAAATTTATTTCAGGCTTACAGATCCAGGGGAAATTCCATAATGGTGAAAGAAGCGAAAACCCACCACCAAAAGCAAAAACAAAAACTGGCAGCCCAACAGCTGGGCACCTGGGCAGAACTCAGACACTCTGCATACCTTAGGCTGGAATTCCAGCATCCCCCCATCCCGACCCCGCAACACACCTTAGGGATGAACCCTAGAATCCACCCACAGTGACACCTCCTCCAGCCGGTGGCTGGAAATCCAAACTACAAGCTTGGATAAAACTCCTAAATCTACTGGGGAATATCCATTCAAACTACCAAGACACTTTTATGAAACATGACTTATTAAAGACTGGAATACCACATTCTCTCTCACTTCCATCCTGTTGGCCAGATCTGTCATTTTCTTATCAAGAGTACTTTCTCAATCATGTCTAAATCTCTGTGTAGGCACCAGCTTTCTTTTTAGCTATTCATTAATCTTATTTTGTTCTTCTGGCTCCTGGGTCATTTTGCTGAAGTTGAAATCATCTAAGGTCAAGGCTTGTTTTTATCCAGATAGATTGGGTACAGTTAAACCTGGACTACGGCCAAGAGAGTTCTTACATCAAGTGCCTGCAAACTGAGAGGCTTTTGCCAAGGCAGCATCAGCACTGGGCTCTGCTTCCTGGAGTTTTATTCTCAAATAACTTTTATGCACCAGCAATGGAAGCATTGATGGCTCTCGGTAGAATTCAGGAAAAGCAGTATTATTTACCCTTACTTTTCTATATTATAAAAGGGAATTTATTAGATCAGCTTACATGACAGGGGCCAGGTAGACCTACAGTGATGTCTGTACACTGGAGGGCAGAAAACCTGCTCCAGAGAGCTGGATGCCTCAGTGCTCAGAAACTGGGGCTGGAGGCCCAGAGCTCTCTGGGGAGCCGCTGGAGTCCATTCCACAAAGGAAGGCCAAAGAAGCTGGAGTCTGATGTGAGTGGGGAATGGCAGTAGCAATTATAGGCCTAGGTATCCAGGAAGAACAGGACACCTTTAATTGTCTTTAAAACTTGAATTCCTTCCTGCCTTCTTTCTTCCCAGGGATTTAGGAGCTATCCCTTGGTGGCTGTTTGTGAGCTCAAACATGTGACTGGGTACATTAAGAGCAAACAGGAATGTATTCTCCTGCAAATTCATAAAAGTTATTTTTTCCATGGGCAGGAAAGATGTCTTAGCAGTTAAGGCACTTGCCTAAAAGCCTAAGGACCCAGGTTCAATTCTCCAGAACCCACATAAGCCAGACGCACATGGTGGCGCATGCATCTGGAGTTTGTTTGCAATGACTAGAGACCGTGATGCACCCATTCTCTCTCTCTCTCATAAATAAATAATAAAAAATATTTTTTAAAAAGTTATTTTTTCCATGGTCTCTAAAGGGAATGTAGTAGTCACAATGGTTATAAATATTCTGGCAGGACTGTATTGTACCACCCCTCTCCCTTTGAAGTGGGTCAAAGCCATGTGACTTGCTGTGGCCAATGAAATGAGAGTAAATGGGAATGACAGATGTAAGAGCCCGCAGATGATCTGCCAAATGTCCACCCATTGCCATGGTGATTGTGAGACTGAAGCAAAAATGGAACCTCTGAATTTCTGAGCTCTTAATCAACTATGAAAAGCCAAATTCTAGCCTACCTATACAAGCCATATATCTTGAGTGTTATTTTTTAAAGATTTGTTTTTATTTTTATTTATTTATTAGAGACAGAGAAAAAGAGAGAGAGAGAGAGAGAGAGAGAGAATGGGTGCACCAGGGCCTCCAGCCACTGCAAATGAACTCCAGATGCATGCACCACCATGTGCATCTGGCTTAAGTGGGACCTGGAGAATCAAACCTGGGTCTTTAGGCTTCGCAGGCATGCACCTTAACTGCTAAGCCATCTCTCCAGTGCCAGAGCATTTTTCTTGGTTGGGATTCATACTCAGTGTAACCTGCTCTGATTGCAGGGATCAGAGAAATGTCTTCACTCAAGGAGCCTGTGACTTAGCAGGGCAGGGAAGGTGATGAAGAAAGAACCAACCACTTCACTGTACCCTGAATTTAGCCAACTTTATTGCATAGATAAGGAGAAACTGGTTTTAATTTAAGTGCATTTCTAAGAATATGTTTTCAACTGGGAAAAATAACTTTTTGAAAGCATTTTTTTCCATGACTCTCAGACAGCAGTCAGCTAGTACACCTATGCAAGGGTTTATGATTTGCTATTAATTAGCCAGTAGCTGTATTATATTGTTAGTCTAAAGTTGAGGGTGAGAAGACCCCCATAATTCAGCTGTAGGAATCTCCTCATTGCTCTTTCTATATCTTCAGAGATGAAGTGAATATTTTTATAACCAGTATAGATGTGCTGTGATGGCATCCATTCAACAAAATTGCCCTTTATCTTTTTAGGATGTGGGGGCAGCCTTCCTGACTGTATGTATTCATGGCTAATATTGGTTAAATTGGTCATTTATCCATCCCATAATTGGTAATTCATTGAACCAACATTTATTGGGCATCTGGCAAAACCAGGCACATCTCAGAATACTGTATGCAGAGCAAGGAGCAAAACAAAGTCTCAGGCTTCCTGAATCTTCCATTTTAGTAAGGAAGCTGGGTAATTAACAAGCAAACAAACAAAGGTTTCATATCCAGTAATTGAACCTCATGTCAAAAATATTTGGGAAAAAAATTGTGACTGCACCAATAGTATAGAGATGTTTTCCTTAGTGTTATGCCCTGACCGATACAGTATAACAACTATTTTGATAGCACTTAGCTTTGTATTTGATATTATACATAATCTAGAGATGCGTTAAAGTGTATGGAATGTATGTGTATTCTATGCAGATAGTGTGCTGTTTTACATAAGGGACTTAGGCATTCTTAGATGTTCACATCTATGCTGGCTCTGGAATCCAACCTTCCACACCTACTGTTGTAGTCAGCTCCATGTTGCTGGGGTGAACTTCCAAATGAGAAACAATTTATGGGAGGAAGGGGTTTCTTTGAAGCTTACAAAGTCAGGAGAAGTTCCATAATGGTGGATGAATCTGGTTCCCACTCATAAATCCAGGCAGAGAGAAACATCATCAAACAGCCATCACCACAAGCAAGACCAGCACAGTAGCAGGGACCCCTAGCAAGCAGCAGGGATCCAGGGAGAGTTTGGGCTGTCCTGCATACCTTTGGCCTGGAAATCCAATCCGCTCCCAAGCATACCTCTTCCAGCCAGGTGGCTGGAAAACCAAGTTTCAAGAAAACACCTGAATGGGGAGGGGATATGATGGAGAATGGAATTTCAAAGGGGAAAGGGGGGAGGGTAATACCATGGGATTTTTTTTGTTATCATGGAAAATATTAATAAAAATGGAGAAAAAAAATAAATAAAATAAAATAAAAAAAAAAGAAAACACCTGAGTCTGTTGGGGGACAGTCATTCAAACTACCACACCTGCTGAGGGACAACTGTCCTTTAAGTGACAGAAATAGTAACTAAAAAAAGGTCCCGAGATTTGCAAGGTATTTGGAGAACATCGTGGTCAGAGCAGGGAAGGAATTCATAAGCGATGAAGCCAGAGAGATGTCAGGAGCCATGCAACTTGGTCTTGTGGGCCTGCTCTGCTCCTGGTGGGAAACCATCGGGTTTTGAATGCAAGAGAGCCCTGATCACATTTGCGCATTTTACAGGTTGACCCTGGGGTAGAAGTCAAGGGAACGAGCAGGGAGACTAGCTAGGATTCTTATATTGCAGTCTGGATAGGAGATGATGGGGCCTGGATGTAACTGCTAAGTAGTAGTGTGAGGAGTGATTGACTCTGGCTCTATTTTTTAAGTATTACAGTTAAGGTTTGCTGATTGGAGACCATGTGGCGGATTTATGATGCTATTTTCTTTAAGGAGAAAAATGTTTAAGATGCTGTTACAAGTGCAGAATTCAAGGTAAAGGTTAGGGCTGCAGAAATACAGGTTGAACATTGTGGCAGTTTGAATACAGAATGTCTCTCATAAGCCTTGTACTCAATCCCCAGCTGGTGGAGCCTTTGGGAGGCCGAGCCTTGCTGGAGAAGGCATGTTACTGGGGACTGGTCTTGGGATTTCGTAGTTTAGCCCTCAATTGCCAGTGATAGCTAGCTCGCTTTTCTATCGCTTCTTGGTTGCTGTGGAGATGTGATGCTTGGCTGTCTGCTCTAGCTGTGCTTTCCCTGCCACGATGAAACTTCCCCCTTAAAACTGTAAGCTGTCAATAAACCCTTTCCTTCCATAAACTGCTTCTGGTAAGGGATCTTGTCTCAGCTATGAGAAGATAACTGCCACAGATATTCAGTGGATAGGTGATATTTTTTTTTAATCTTCTGTGTGTATGCATGTGGAATCGTGTGAGTGTGTAGGTCAGAGGACTTCTACCGTTTGTCCTAGCCTTCTACCTTGTTTGAAGAAGGTTCTTGTGTTGTTTGGTGCTGTGTACACCAGGATAGCTGGCCAGTGGACTTCTTATTCTCCTGTCTCCATCTCCCACCTTGAAATAGTCATACTATGATTACAGACATGTGCTATCTCATCTGGCTATCATGTGGATGCTGGGATTCAAACTTTGGCACTAACATTTGTACAACAAGTACTTGATCTACTAGGCTATTGTCCCAACATGTTCCATTTGCCTCTGTCTCCTGAGTGCCGAAATTACAGGTGCACACCTCTGTCCTGGCCTTTGATAGGTGCATTTAAATCTACAAGGTCAATTGAGATCCCCACGGGCGTGAATGCAGTAGGAGAAGACGTCTGAGGACCAAGCCCTGGTATGCTACTAACATGTAGACCTTGAAAACTGAAGAGGGAAAAGTCAAAACAATTATGGGAGCCATTTTACATTCAGACCACAACAGATACCCAGTGGCGAGTTGGACACTCCAGCAGGCGCTCGGGCATTACCTGTTCTAGATTTGTGCAGATGCATCTGAGTGAGGAAGATGCCTATGATTATCTTTTGTTTGCTTCTGTTTTCTAAGAAAATGAGAGCATCGTATGGTGCGTATAGGGAAGAGGTGGAAGTGTGATGCTTTTCTAGCTGTAGTGTAAGTTGGCCAAGGGAAGTGCTGTAAGATTGCCGAGTAGAGCTGCGAGCCTTCTGAGATTAGCGTGGTATCTTTAAAGAAAAGCCAGACAATTTGGTTGCTTATTTTTCTTTCGAATGGGTAGGAAAGGACTCCAGGAAGAATTATATTTAATCATGAAGCTTTACCAAGTGAATAATGTAGAGGCACAGATAGGCAGAGAAGGGGACAGATGTAAGGGGATATATTACTGTGAGACAGTATATACCCGGTGGAGAGAAAGGGGACAGTTCCTAAAGTGAGAGAGATCAAATGGGTTGAAAGACCCTCAAAGTTGAATTGTTGGGGATGAGGCACTAGAGGGAATGAGATAGACATACATTTGAAACAAACAGTTGGAAACTCATCTCAAATTTAATTTCAAAGGAGTCATTTAGAAATTACTAGCTTTTGCTGCATGGCTGGGGAAAATCACTTTTCATGTATAAGTTTGACTCTTTTTGTGTCATGATATTCCACACTGATATTCTTGGGTAAGTCATTCTTGTCTTTCAAGTGTAAGTCCAGCTCTTGTTGTATCAGGATATTTCACACTGATGTTCTTGGGCAAGTCATTCAAATTAGTCAACTATTCCAGTGTCGTCACCCGTAAAAGGAGACGTGTGAGGAAACAGAATGGAGCAGGCAGTGATCCTTCCATACTACTGAGCCTCATGTTTTTTGTCACAGTATAACTGGCAGGCGAGAGTTTCAGGGCTGCCACTTCTGTTGGACCCAAGCCTCCTCTAAGAAGATAAAACTGGAAGGATATGGTCTTGGGTGGTACCACAAAGAAGCTCTGGCAAGTCACACATGAACCAGCATTAGAGAGATTTCATCATCTCGTTGGTTATTAAATTATAGGCCAGGAATCTAGTGTAAATTTTTCACAGGTTGTTTTTTTTCTTTCTTTTATTTATTTATTTTTGTTTGTTTGTTTTTTTTTCAAGGTAAGGTCTCCCTCTAGATCAGGCTGACCTGGAATTAGTAGTGTCAGGGTAGCCTAGAATTCCTGATGATCCTCTTACCTCTGCCTCCCAAGTGCTGGGATTAAAGGCATCTGCCACTATGCCCACCTCATTTGTTTTCTTGAGAAGAATCAGTAAATTAAAAAAAATGCTTTTGGAAAATAAAAAAAAATCTTTTAGCAAAGATATAGTATCAAAGATGAGGAGAGGGCTAGAGAGATGGCTCAGGGCTTAGGGTACTTCTGTGCAAGCATGAAGGCTTGAGACTGCTGGAGTTCAAATCTCCAGATTGCGTGTAAACAGCCAGGCATGGTCACATCCACCTATAATCCCAGACCTGCAGGAGAGCAGAGAGCCAAGAGCCTTCAGAGTCCTCCAAGCTCTGGAATTAGTTTAAAAAAAAAAAAACATAAAAGAAACTCTAGCTCAGGACCAGGTGGAAGAGCACTGGAGTGGGGTTCTCCCTATATTCCACTCCAGCCACCGCAGAAAAGCCACCCGTGCCACAGCTGAGTGTATGGGGTGCTGCAGGGGCACATGCATGTGTACACACCGCATGCCACAGCACACACACATGCCACATTAAACACACACACACACACACACACACACACACACAGAGAGAGAGAGAGAGAGAGAGAGAGAGAGAGAGAGGGAGGAGCCCAAAACAAAGAAGATAAGGAAGAAGAAAAAAGAAAAAGTGTCTTCTCTATGTATATATCTGAAATAACAGGGGACTCTTAGTATGTTTATAACATCTTGAGGATTTCTGGCCAGAGGTAAGACAATAATGAGTTTCATTTTATATTTCTTATAAGACCCACTCCACGTATTTTCACATACATTGTGTTTTCAGGGGATTTTTTTTTTTTTTTTTACTAATTAGTATATGATGTCTAGAAGCAGAGACATCTGAATTGAAACTAAAATATGATAATTCCCACTTCTATTAAATGTCTAGCCGGCATTCTGTGAACACATTATTTCAGCACTGCTTTTATTTTGGTTTCCAATCTTGCCATTCACTCCAGTTTATTTTATTATCTATTTTTGAAGAGAAGAGGGTCAGGCTTACAAAGTTTCTTTTCTTCCTGCATTAATGGATTTTTAACAAGTGGGTGATATGTTGGGATTGTGAGCCTATGAGGAGTTTTATCCCAGAACTACTGGCAGCAATTATTAATTGTAGAGTGCTTCTCACATTAATATATATGTTTGGGGGCTAAGGATACACAATCCATTTCTTTTTTTTTTTTTTGTCTATAGTATGTGTGGTGATGGTGGTGGTGGTGGTGTGTGTGGCGTAAGCATGTGTGTGTGTAGGTATATGTGCCCTGTGCACATGTATGTGGAGGCCAGAGGAGAAGGTCGGATGCCCTTCCCTATTGCTCTTCAGCTCCTTTCCTTGAGATGGAGTCTTGCATTAACCCTGGAGCTGCTGTCATTTGGTCAGGCTGACTGACCAGCAAACCCCAGTGGTTCTCTGATCCCCACAGGACTGAGGTTACGGGCACACGTGGCCACGCTCAGCTGTTTACGTGGGATCTGGAGACTCACACTCAGAGTGGCTCAGGCCCTCATGCTTACAGCAAGCACGCTTACCAGCTGAGCCATCTCCCCAGCTCTACAATGCTTTAGCTCTTAATATGACTGTTGGTTTAATTTGGAATTGAAAATGAGGTTCAGTCATTGTTTAATTCACCCACCCTTAACTACCCAATAAAATACCCTCTTTCTATTGCTATATTTATCCAAGACAACCACAGTGATGATGAACATTTAGAAGTCATTGTGGTCACCAGGATGTTTTTTTTTCCCCCAGATTATTTATTTTTAAATTACCTATTACAGTACATATTAGATCTCTCTCTCTCTCTCTCTCTCTCTCTCTCTCTCTGTGTGTGTGTGTGTGTGTGTGCTGTGTGTGTGGACATGCCATGGCCTTTTGCCACTACAAATGAACTCCATATACATGTACCACATTTTGCTTAACTTACCCAGCCTTAACTACCCAATAAAATGCCCTTTTACATGGGTGGCTTGGGAATCGATCCTGGACCAGCAGACTTTGTAAGCAAGTACCTTTAACCACTAAGCAATCTTACCAGCCTCATATTTTTTCCCCCAGATTTTTACCAAGGCCTCTTTCTAACATGGGGGATTTTTCATTTGATTTTTCATTTTTCATTTGGTGATGTCCCCCACCAACTCACGTGTTTTAGATGTTTGGTGCCAATCCGTTAGCAATTTGGGAGGTGGAGCCTTGCTGGAGGAGATGTGTTTCTGGGGATAGTCTTTGGGGTGCTATATAGCCTGCTTCTTTGCCTTGCCAGATCTCACTTCCTTGCTGCTATTTTCCACCTGCAGTGACAAGAAGGGGCATCCCAGCCTCTTCTCTACTATCCTTTCCCTATCTTCCATCATGAAACTTATCCCTGAGAACACAAGCCAAAATACTTTCCTCCCGTCATCTGCTTTTGCTTGGGTGCTTTGTCCCAGCAACGTGAAGGGAACTACAGCAACTATCTTCAAAGGGGGAGAAGGCTGAATGCATGTGTACATCAATCACACGGCTTCTGAAAGTGGTCATCACTATCACATCTTGTTTGCTAGCTGTTTGCTTACTTTAGGGACTGAGGGCAGAGTGGCTCCAGCAAGGGCTTGGGAGCTGGTATTTCTGTGAAGGTGAGGTTGAAAGGCCTTGCATACAAAGGGTGAGCATTTCAGAAGGAACTATCATAGCGCTGGGTGATGCGACCACATTGTCATCTCGCAAGTACCTTTCATCTCTAATGATGTATGGTTGACCACTGGGCAGCACAGGCCACTGTGGTTTTTGCCTTTGCTCTCTTTCTGTCTCTCCCCAGTTCCATGCTTTGAGAATCAAAGAGAGATAATCCCGTGTGGGAACAAATATATTTTTTTTTTTCTGAAGGTTTTTGATCTGTGTGCATCACTTTGTGTGGGGACTCCTTCAGGTTCCACAACCAGTAATTTTGATTTCACTGCAACTGTGCTTCCTTTATGTACACACTTTAATGGGAATTATATTTTATTTAAACATATCAAAAGTTTCTTTTTTAGCTGCTTTTAAGGTCATTTGGCATCTCTCTATTTCTAAAGAATGACATCTCCAAGGTAGAACATTCCTGGGGCAAGCTCAGTGACTTTCCACTTAAAAGCTAAAATTAGGTCAGTATGATTTTGTCTTCTGGCAACAAAAATAAAATCCCAAGGTAAGAAACAACTTAAGTACTTAATTGCATTAAAAAATTGCTAAGACTGAATAATTATTATACTACTGAATAAGTATAATATTTATCTGCTTCTAGTGCTCTTAGACTTTAGAGACGTGTGTGTGTGTGTGTGTGTGTGTGTGTGTGTGTGTGTGTGTGTGTTTTAATCATAAAAACCTGGGCATGGTAGTGCATGCCTTTAATCCCAGTACTCATGAGACAGGAGGATTGCCATGAGTTTGAGGCCAATCTGGGACTACAGAGTAAGTTCTAGGTCAGCCTGGGCTAGAATGAGATTCTACCTGGAAAACAACAACAACAACAAAAATTTATAAAAAGCTCTTTTCAGTCAAAGAATGATTGACTTGGAGTTTACAGAGTCTCCCTAAAACCTCTGGGATGGACATATTTTGGAATTCGAAATTGATTTGAATTTTAGGAAAGCAATATATTTGGAGTCTAGCAGAGCCTAGGGCCAGCACTTAAAGGAACACATGGTCTCCACAGTGCGACATGAATAGTCACATTAAGATACTGGCTGTGATGTCTGCACAACAGTTAAGCGGAGGTTTTACCTCCTATTACGTCTCTGTACTGACTTAGGAATCTTTAAAAACTCAAACGAACCAACCTCACAATTGTGTTTTCAAAACTTTTGAAGTTTGGACTTGCATCTACATTGAGAGTTCATCCCTTCTTTTCAGTGAGTTCTATCTGCCAGGTCCATTAAGAAGGAAACAAAGTCTGCATTTTCCATCGAGCTGATGTTTGGCTGTTGGTAGCCTAACTCAGAGCCAGCAGCATGTCTACTCCCAAGGAGCTCACTGGCAATGCACACTCTTTCTTGCTTTTCCTTCCCCTTCAAGCCCTTCTTCTGCTCCTTCTTACCCCTCTCCCACTTCTACCCTATTCTAATCTGTGTTAAAACTAGCCATCTTGCCGAGCGTGGTGGCACACGCCTTTAATCCCAGCACTCAGGAGGCAGAGGTAGGAGGATCGCCATGAGTTCAAGGCCACCCTGAGATTACATAGCGAATTCCAGGTCAGCCTGGGCTAGAGTGAGACCCTACCTTGAGAAAAACAAAAACAAACAACAACAACAACAACAACAAAGCAACTAGCCATCTTGATTTTTACTTCAATTTTTTTGTGGTGTTCTTTTTTATTATTTTCACTTCTAGAATTTGATGTGTTCCCAGCATCCATGGCATCTTGGCATTTGACCTTGCTGGCCTGTAATTCAACGTGCTTTGCTTCCTACTTTGTGAATGCGAGTGAATTAACTCTGAACTGTGAGCTGTTCATTTTTTTCATACTTCTGTCTGGGAAGGATCTTCCCGCTCTGGCTTATAGAAGGTTCCTCCACAAGGTTCTTAAGGTGGCTTCTGCTTTGTGCCAGGTATCCTCTCCTACGATCCTCAGCTTTATAGTTTGTCCTTTGTCTTTTCTAGGGTCCCTGATAGTCGTGTGAATGTGTGCTGGAAGCTTCTCTGAGTGCTGGTTTGTTGTAGAGGGTTTCTAAGCGTTGGTTTCACTTTCCCCTCTGCTATCCACGATCACAATTTGAGACAGACGAGTTTCCTTGCTCTTCTTCAGGAACAGAGCTTGGCTGTCCTGAGGCTGCTGTCTTGAGTAGGCCCTGGGCTTGACTTGAGGACCTCTGAGCTCCTGGGTCAGTGCTTCTTCTATCGCACTTGGGTTCCTTGTTGGAGTTGGAAAATTTGCACTATAGAGAGATGTGGACACTCACAATTCCAGAAAGTTCCCTGTTTGCTATATCCCTGCTTGCTGCTTTGGACAAAGTTCAAGTATGAAGTACCCTAGAAGTGGTGTCCTCAAGGCGAAAGTGAGCTTCAGTGCCCAACTTATTTTATAGGAATCACTCGTATGTATAGGTGTCATATATATGTATGCATGTATATATATATATATATATATATATATATATATATATATATTACTATTAAGTATTAATTACTTACTCTCTTGTTAGCTAATTGATATATTCTAAAAGACATTTAAAACATTATATTGGGTTCTTTTCATGGTTTCCAGTGGAGGTTTAATAAAGTTAATTGTAAACTAGTAGGGATGGATCAACAGGTATAGATTGGCTGGATGTTGATCTCCTATGTTTTTCTTTTAAAAAATATATGTGTGTGTGTGTGTGTGTGTGTGGTTTTACTTATTTTAAAACATTTTTATGAACTGTGTAACCTTACGTAATCTTTAATTTGGTTTTTCTGAACATTTCTATATGTGATTGCTCATTCGTGTTTACTATACGCCAGTGCTTAAGTTTGTTTAAATGTTCACTGCAGTGTGTTTAACTCTTCCAAGCCCACTGTGGATGGACTATTTCTGGCTTTGCTGTGATGAAGATGCTAAGAACATCGAGACGTGTCTGCTGGTGCTCACATCCAGGATTTTCTGTAGCATCTATTCCTAGCGATAGAATTGTTAGTTCACAAAGTAAGCACACAGTCAGCCTTGAGAGGTAATGACTAACGTTGTTCCAAAGTGGTTACAGCAAATTCCACTCCCACTGTCAGGATATGAGTGTTCCGTTGCTCTACGTACAATCTTAACAACTCCTGATAGCTTCAGATTTCATAGCTCTTGTCTGCTATGTGAGAGCACTTTGCAGATTCTTAGCTCAGTTGTTATAACTTGTTTGTTAAAACTCAAACATATTCAAAGGAACACGTTTTTATGTTTGTATCATGTACATTCTTAGGTAATTTTGTAGCCAACTCTGACCATGGCATGGGCGTGTATGTGTGTCATTAGTATATTTTTCAAGACAGTGGGTGATTATTATATTTACATAAATATTGATTGCTCATGCACAATTAAATACCCTTCAGGGATTGAGAATTGGTCCTATGTGAAAGGGAAGTCCAAGAATACTTGTCTCTCATATAGAATGGTGCAGGGCTGGGGAGACAGCTAGGTGGGCAAGAGCGTTTGCTGTAAGCACGCTTGCCTGAGAGGGCCTGAAGTAAACAGCTGGGCATGGGAATGCATGCCTGCCACCCCAGTCCTGGAGGAGCCTGAGGCTGGAGGGTTCCTGAAGCTGACTAAAAACTGCAGTTGCAGTTCAGAGAGACTCTGTCTCAAGGAAATACACAGACGAGTAGAGGAAGAACACTCCACATTCTTCTCGGGGTTCTGTGAGTGCATCTACACATACCTGTATCTGCACCACACACACATACATACTGCATGCACCAGAAAATAAATAAAGTAGTTCAATCTCTATATGTAACCTGTGCACATATTCCTGTGCACTTTGAATCATCTCTAGATAACTTGTAATGCCTAATATAATGTAGTTGTTATATAAATAGTCACTAAACCGTATTACTTGGGAAAATGACATAAACATTTTTATATGCTCAGGAAAGATACATCTTTTCTGAATTTATTTTATCTTTCATTGGTTTAATCCCTGGATATGGAGCTCATGGGCATTGAAGGCTAACTGTACACTCAAGATGACTCATATTAGGTCTTTTGTTTCATAGAAATCTTTGTGTTATAGACCAAATCAATTGCTTTTGAATAGCTCTTACTGAAAAGAAGTTGAAGATTTATTGTCCCTTATGACATAACTAAGTTCCTTCATTGTAACAATCAAGTATAAGACTTTCTTTCTTTCTTTGGCTTTTTGAGGTAGGGTTTCAGTCCAGCCCTGACCTGGAATTCACTATGTAGTCTCAAGGTGGCCTTGAACTCACTGCGATCCTCCTACCTCTGTCTCCCGAGTGCTGGGATTAAAGGTATGCAACACTATGCCTGGCTCACTCTTCCTTCCTTCCTTCCTTCCTTCCTTCCTTCCTTCCTTCCTTCCTTCCTCTCTTTCCCCTCTCTTCCTTTCTACCTTCTTTCTTCCCTCTCTTTCTTTTCATCTTTCTTTTTGAGATAGGATGTTATGTATTCCAGGCTAGCTCCAAGCTCACTATGTAGCCAAGGATGACCTTGAACTTCTGATCCTCTTGCCTCCATTTCCCACCCAGCTTCCTAAATCTTTAAGCACAAAATTTCAAGACTCCTACCTTAGGTGTTTTGCTATAGTAACAATACTAGCACAAAATAAACATTTATTGTTAACAATTTAAAATGTTATTGATAAAATTACCACTACTGAATACTATCTGTCTCAAACACATTTTGAGAGACCTAGAACCATCTAAATCAAACCAAGGATGGCATAGTGCCAACCAGGTTTGGGTGTTAGGCTGGTTTTAATTTTTTGTCCCATGGTTTTATTTATAAGCCATATCTTATGTTCTGAATTTAGGAAGTACCTGTTGGAATCATTTATGATGTTTGTTTCCAAAGACTGAGAAGGTTAAATCAAGAAATTTTCAGAGAAATGATTGGCAGCTTGTAGGTAGTCTAAAGAACATGGTATTCCCACCATAATAGAGAGAAAAGTGAAAATTAGTACTTGTAGAACAATTTAACATAAACCATTATTATTGAAATATTCAGATTCTCAGACAAAATCTTAAATTACATAAAACAGATTAACTTTTGCAATTGTACCAGAGTAGAACCTGTTTTCCTCATTCTCTGGCATCTCTTTCTATCTATTATTTCTCATAGATAAGAGGGTTTAAAAGTTGCTATCTTGCTTTTGTATTTTTATTTGCCTCTTCAGTTCACAGTAAGACAAGCATCAACAAAGACTGTTTGTAAATCACATTGTGCTTTACTGTTAAATACTTGATAGTTTCAGAGACACTTGACTCCCATTTCTAATTCATCTTCAAGTAGCAATGCCCTAATTTTAGGCCTTTTCCTTAGCTTCCCAGTCTTACTGACATAGAAACACACATTTAAATGAACTGACTACCTTTTAAAGAAATATTTCAGTAAAGTAAGGATCTTTTATAGTTCAAATAACCTTTTTTTAAAAAAATATTTTTGTTTTATTTATTTATTTGAGAGCGACAGACAGAGAGAGAAAGAGGCAGAGAGAGAGAGAGAGAGAGAGAGAGAGAGAATGGGCACATCAGGGCCTCCAGCCACTGCAAACGAACTCCAGACACGTGTGTCCCCTTGTGCATCTGGCTTATGTGGGTCCTAGGGAATCGAGCCTCGAACTGGGGTCCTTAGGCTTCACAGGCAAGCGCTTAACCACCAAGCCATTTCTCCAGCCCTCAAGTAACCTTTCTATTCAGTAGTTTTTCTAGAAATACGCCCATATAGTTGAAGCTTTTATTGGATATGTCTGTATTTTGTTGTTGTTGTTGCAAATAAAAAGAGTGGGTGGGGCTCAGGAAATGGCTCGGTCAGTAAAGCGCTTGTCCCGCAAGCACGAACACTTGATCTTGGAACCACAGCACCAAAAGGAAAAGCTGAACCTGGCAGCGCAGGCCTGTAATCCCAATGCTCGTGAAGCACAGAAAGGAGAGTCCTGGGGCTTGCTGGCTAACTAGTCCAGCCAAGGCAGTGAGCTCTGGGCTTAGTGAGTGACCTAGCCTGCAAAAATAAGGTGGAGAGTGATTGAGAAGACTCCTAGTGTTGACCTCTGGCATCTACGTGCACACACACACACACACACACACACACACACCCCCCACACACGTAAACATGTAAAAAAGAATGTACAAGTAACAGTTTATGATGATCTCAGTTCAGTCTCTCCAGTTACATGCTATTACCATGAAAAAAAGATTGCTAGTGTTTGGTGTTAAAAGTTAAACCAGAACTTGTGATAGCATACCACGCTCATCAGAATATTTAGGAAACAAAAGTTCCCTTAATTTACATGTTAATGATTGGTATACTCAACAGGACAAATAGATGATGTAGCCATGTACTTAATTATTGTATAGTGACTGCAGTTATCATATCAGAAGGATGAACAGAGTTCAGAGGAAGATGGGACCCATTCAGGCACTATCACATTTTGTCTTTCACTTAGTCTAGTCTGCTTGCTTACCCACAGAATAGAATGGATTATTTCTTTTATTATTTCTTTTATTGTGTGTACGTGCATATGCATATGCATGTTCGTAGGGGGATGCATGTGTGTGTCAATGCACATCCACAGATGTATGCACATGTATAGGAAAGAGGACAACCCTGAGTGTGGTACTCCATCCACTTCTTTTGAAACAAGGTCTCTCATTGTTGGCCTGGAGCTCACTAATTAGATGAGGATCGTGTTCCAGTGAGCCCCAGGAATCCTCCTGGTGTTGCCTTTCGGAGCTGGGATATAGGCGTGCACCATGCCCAGCATTTTTACATGGGTACTGGGGATCAAACTTTCAGAGCTGGGATATAAGCGTGCACCATGCCCAGCACTTTTACATGGGTACTGGGGATCAAAGTCAGGTCCTCACATTTGTGTGGCAAGCACCCTATCAACTGAGCCATATCCCAGGCCCTGGAGTACTTCGCATTTTAGATATAACACACGTATGTGCAAGATGAAGAGGAGGCAAAAAAGAAACAAACAAAGGAAGATTTGTCGAAGGCCAGCCTTCCCCGATATAAAGCTCTGTTACTTTCTTGTTTGTATTAGGATGGTTCAAAATAGAACTAAAATGACCCTTCTAATTTTTCTGTCCTAAAAAGTACTGTGTTCTTGAAATAAAAGAGAAATATAGTATAAAACCTTTGGTCTTACAAACATTGGGACTCAACAAAGGGTCCAAACTGTTCTCCGTTCTCTTTCTAGGTCTCAAACTAACCCCCTCCCCCCCCAGAATAAATTTAAAATGTTAGAATTAAAACCCAGGATGCTGGTGCACACCTTTAATTTCAGCACTCGAGAGGCAAGGGTAGGAGGATCAATGTGAGTTTTAGGCCATCCTGGGACTACAGAGTGAATTCCAGGTCATCCTGGGCTAGAGTAAGACCCTGCCTCAAAAAAAAAAAAAAAAAAAAAGAAAGAAAGAAAAGAAAGAAGAAAGAAAAGAAACCCAGAACACCTTTGGCCTGGGTGCTCAGCAACTGAGACTTCAGAGACAAAGCTAAGGAGGCGGAAAGTGCTAAGAGCGCAGCCAACATTGCTTTGCTTGCCCTCCGTTGATGCCCAGACATTTGAAATTGAAACCGACGGCTCCACTGGAAGATGGCCCTAGAGTTCTGGGAAGTCACCTGTCCTCGTTCGATGAGAGAAACTACAGACTCTAGGGGTTGAGCTCCAGCCAGCGCGCATGCTGCCAAGGGTGGGGGCCCGGAGGGGGAGGGCACTAGAAGAAAAACTGTCCAGGGAAACGGCTGAGGCTGACGTCGCGTTCAACTGCTTGGTCTTGAACACCCAGCACAGGACTGTGACCACAGTCAAAGGAGAACGAGAGAAAAGTCACACACAGACCATTGAGAGGGCAAATGGGCCGTGCCTTCCAATAGAACTCGAGATTTAGCCCTATGCAAATAACTAGAGCCAGGAGGTTTTAAAGGACTACACATGATGGCTGTGTAACAGCTGCTAGAGTGACCGTGTAAGACCAGAAACCTGCGGAGAGGCCATCGTGACCTCAGAACAGACAGCTTCTCACTTCACTTCTCCTATTCTTTGCAAAGAAGAAAAGTCTCCTTTGCTCAGAGACAGAGGTTGAGACTGCCTTTGATCCCACTACCTAGAAGTCGTAAGTGTTGTTAACATCTTAGTTTTTTGTTTTGTTTTTCTTGAAGATCTTTCCTCTATGCACTCATAGGCTTCTCCAGTTGTTGAAGTCTCACTGCGGCTCACGGAGCCACCGGGCTGAGTGTCTACCTTTCTCAGTGCTGCGTGCCCGGGGTGCCGTCAGACAGGGACCATCAGTGTGGCACATGGGCTGGCAGCAGCACGCGAAAACCCTCGTCCGCTGTCTCCTCTCTTCTTTCATCTAACAGAAGCAGGTGGAAGAACAAGATGTCCGCGACCCCCAGGAGTTCCCCCCGATGCAGGCTCAGTTAACGTTGATGCATTCCTCCAGTTCTTTCTTCAAATACAAAACTGTTTTTGCTAATCGGAGTACAAAATCCCCCCCAAGCTCCTACCTGACCATGTGTGACTTTATTTCTAGATTTCTCTTAAGCATGTGCCCCCTTCTTTTTATAATGCCATTAACGAAGGGAGAACCAGCCTTCGCCAGAGCAGCTGGTCACTGAGGAGCCCTTTGCGTAGCCTTGACCTTTTCTTCACACAACCGTGCCGAAAGAGAAAATCTTCTATGGCCACGTTTGCTCTGTACTTGGCCTGTCTCGTGTCAACTTTAGTGTTGGTCCAACTAGTTGCATTTTTCCACCAATAAATTTCAGTGTTCATTTTACCTACTCTGTGCTTTTTAATAGTTACCACCATAAGTGAACTATGTCAGAAACATAAATGGACATGTTCGTATCTTTCCCCAATATCAGAATTTGCTGAATAATAATAAATTCACAAACTACCTCAGTTTTGGTGGTTTTCATTCATCAAGTACTACCGATTTCACTTGATAGTCATAAGTGATTATAAGTTCTTTCATTTCAATCCTAATTACCAAGAGTAATTCTCAGGTCACACGTTTCACACAGATATCTATCTATCTATCTATCTATCTATCTATCTATCTATCTATCTATCTATCTATTTATCTATCTAGATATATACACACACATATATATACATACACAAACATATATACATATGCATACATATAAAGGTATACATATATAAATAAATAGATGCTACATATAGTTATATATAATTCCTAGATCACAATTTCATGCAATAATATATATAAATATGTGCTATTTATATATTAATGTAAATAATATATATTATATTTCATATATATATATATATTTTTTTTCCAAGGCAGGAACAGAGAGCTGACACAGACACAAAGAGCCCCACAGATGGAACCGAACCCTTCACAGAGCTGCTCTGAGATGCACAGAGCTGGTTCCAAGTACAGGCTTGTCATGGGCAGGTCCAGGTGACAGGCAGTTTAGAGTGTCAGTTTGAGATGGGCTGAGTGTCACAGGCATTAGAAACTGTGTAAGCTGGGGCCCAGGAACAGAGGCAGAGGTCCTTCACTGTGGCAGGTTCCTGGATGAGGCTCTAAGTGACCGGGTGCTGGTCAGTTCGTTGGCTACATATCTGTCTTGAGGTGCCCCGTCTTTAACATTTCCACGTGACAGCACTGACTTACACTTTGGACTAGTGTGTTTGATAAGTTCACTGGTCTGTTTTTTTTTTTTTTTTCTGACATAGTTTTGACACCACTCATGTGAACATGTGTTCCTGATTTACTTTAATAAGTTCACAGACATTCACGTTTTATTTGTGTAGAGAAGTTATTTATCAATCTTTGCTGGATAGATGGTGGTTTTTTTTGTTTTGTTTGCTTGTTTGTTTTTTTACTTGAAAGATGTGGTCATTCTGCCGTGGCATCTGCACTCAAAATGGAGCCAAATGTTGTTTAATAAAACTGAGTCATGCAGGGGAAGGTACAGTCTGAAAACTACTATTTTATACAATATAAAATCACTTAGAGCCTGAGCTCTAAGTCACTGTTTTATACAACATAGTGTCACTTAGAGCCTGAGCCCCACATTTCATTACGCAAATGTACCTCTATTTAACCCACTGTTTGACATTTATTTCCAGTTCTTCAATAATCAAAACAATGCTAAAATAAATATCCTTTTATTTGAAATTTATTTTTTAGAAAAGGGGTTACTGGCTTAAGATGTATATACTTAATATGAATATATCAAATTTTGCTGTATATCATTTACACATATGTTTACATTATATGTATCATATACCACCTAAGGATGGAAAATATTTGACAAAAAGTTGCATCTGTACTAAACATGCACATACTTTTTCCCTTGTTAGTCCCTAAACAATGCAGCCCAACAATTCTACATATCTTCACGTTGTATTAGGTATTACATGGAACCTACAGATGACTTAACAGATATAGGTTAGATGCAAATACTATGCCATTTATTGTAAGAGAGCTTTTGGTATCTGTAGGGGTCATGGCCCAATTCTCTTAAGATAAAAAAAGCCAACTTCCCAGTAAAATTATCCTACAGTGGAATTTTCCAATTCATATTCCTGTAAAAGGACATTAGAATTTTCTTTTCCCTAAGCCTGACAGCACTGGTTATTTATGATTCTTGCAGACTTCCAGTCTGAAATAAATTTTAAAAAACTGCTTATTGATTTGTAATTATTCAGTGGCAAAGTCAAACGTCTTCCCATGTCTTTATTAGACCTCTGTATATGACTTCCCTCTGTATTTGCTTACCTTCCTGTTGGGGAGTTTCTTACTGATTCAAGAAATAGGTCGATATATAGTCAGGTCACCAATCTTTGCCTGTTTTACAGTAACAGTGCAAATATTCTTGCTAGTTTTATATTACTCTTTTTTATTAGTATGTATATCAATAAATAAAGTTTATTATAAACAAAATTTATATATAAGTATAGTTTTAAATAAAGTTTTTAAAAAAATATATGCTTTATTTGTGAGAGAAAAACGAGAGAAAGGGAGGGGAGAGACAGAGAAAACAGCAAACAGATTCCAGATACACCTTCTACTTTTTGCATCTGACTTTCTGTGGGTGCTGGAGAATCAAACCTGTCTTGTCAGGGTTTGTTAGCAAACACCTTTAGCGGCTGAACCATCTCTCCTGCTCCCATTACTCTTTAGCATTAGTTTTTATATCCTTTCTTCAGAAATGTGAAATTGCTTTTGTGAAAATCTTTTAAAGTTTTAATGTTTTTTGCTGTGGTGTGTGTGTGGGGGTTATACATATATTCATGTGTGAATTTAGGGCCATGTGTGCCATGACACATACGTGAAAGTCAAAGGACAACCTTCAAGTGTCTGTTCTTGTCTTCCCTCTCCTTTGAGGCAGAGTCTCACATTGTTCACAACTGCTTTTGCCAGGTTATCTGCCCCTGCCCCCAGCTTCCAGTAGATTCTTCTCTCTCTATGTCTCTTCTTGACCGTGGACAAGAGCGCCTATGGCTGGGATTACACATGCCTGTTACAGTGTCATCCAGCTTTTATGTGGGTTCTGAACTGGGGTATTCATGCTTACCTGAATATCCGCTGAGCCATCTCCTAACCTTTTCAGACGATTTATTTATTTATGTGTATGTGTGTGTGGTCACATGTGCCACAGTACACACGTGGAGGTGTGAGGACAACTTTTGGGTTGGTTCTCACTTGTCACCTCAGTTTTGAGGCAGGGTCTCTCGTTGTTCACCGGGAAATTCTCTCCCCCCCCCCCGCCTTCTTGCTATAGACATACTGGGATTACCGAAACCTGCCACAGCGTTTGGCTTTTATGTGTGGTCTGGGGATCTGAACTGAGGGACTCAGATTTGCACAGCAAATGTTTTATCCATTGAGCCATTTCCCCAACATAGGAAACTAAAGTTTTATGTAATCACCCCTGTCTATCTTTTTCTATACTGTTTTTTTTTTTTTTTTTTGGCTTTAATGGTATATATTCAAAGCCCTCTCCCATTTCAAAGTTATCAAACAATTTGAAAATGACCTTGAAATGTCACTTTAAATATTAACTCAACATTTTTGCAAAATTGGTTCTATTATGATTTCTAACTGGACTTCTTTTTTTATTTTTTGTTCATTTTATTTATTTATTTGAGAGTGACAGAAATAGAGAGAAAGAGGCAGATAGAGAGAGAGAATGGGCGCGCCAGGGCCTCCAGCCACTGCAAACGAACTCCAGACACGTGCATCCCCTTGTGCACCTGGCTAACGTGGGTCCTGGGGAATTGAGCCTCGAACCGGGGTCCTTAGGTTTCACAGGCAAGCGCTTAACCACTAAGCCATCTCTCCAGCCCCTAACTGGATTTCTTTGATCTACTCATTTTATCCTATGCCTATTCCTTACTATTTTGAGAAGCAAAATATTCATACTTACTTATATCTAACAAAGCAAGCAAACTTGCTTTTTGTTTGTTTGTTTTTCGAGGTACGGGTCTCACTCTAGCCCAGACTGACCTGGAATTCACTAGGTAGTCTCAGGGTGGCCTTAAACTCACAAGGATCCTCTACCTCTGCCTCCCTGAGTGCTGAGATTAAAGGCGTGTACCACCATGCCTGGCTAAAATGCTTTTTCGAAAAAAAAAAAAAAAAACACTTTCTTATTGAATGGTTATTCCTTTGAATAAATATTAAACATTTTATAAAGTTTAAAGAAAGATCTCAGGGGTGTCTGCATTTATGTCATGTTTCAGCCTATTCCTGGGAGAGGCAGTATCTTTGTAGTATGACCTCATTCAGTCTCAGAGCTCAGGCACTAACTAAAATGATCACATGTCCTTTGACAGTTGTTTCTGCCTGCTGAGACCCCTGATAGCTCTTAGGATCTGTGATGTCCCAGCCCAATATTCCCTGAGCTTTCCTCCCAATATCTTACTCTTGTAATGCAAATTTCCAACTTCATCTTTCCATTATGGTTTTTTTTGTTTGTTGTTAGTTTGGGAATCTTGTGCATGTGTGTGTGTGTAAAGTATGTGTGTAGATGCCTGACTATGGTTGTGCCTGCAGTGGTCAGAGGGGAACTTTGGGTGCTCTTGTCTATAGCTCAACCATGTACTTCCTTGAAACAGGATCCCCCCTCAGCCCTGTTTTCAGCCAGTGAGCCCCATGTTCCTCTGGTCTCTGCCCCCTGCAAGCTGAGGTTAAAACCATACATGGCCATACCCAGCATTTTATGGGCATTCTGGGGGAGTGAAACTCCAGTGGTCTCAGATTCTGCTAGCCCTTCATAAGTAAGAGACACACACTCTTAACCACGGAGCTGTTCCTCCGACTTGTCTTTCTCAGACCTCACTATGAGCCTACACTGGCCTGCTATTCACTATGTAGGCCATATTGGTGGTTTGAAGGAGACCTCTCCCGGTAGCCACATGTGTTTCGAACACTTGGCCTCCAGCTGGAGTCAGTTTGGGAGGGTGAGCCTTGCTCAAGGAGGTGCGTTATGGGGAAGGGCCTTAAGGTGGATTAGCCCACCTTGTCAGTGCCATCTCATTCAAAATGCTTCTGCCCAGATGCTGTGATGCCCAGCCTCTGCTATGCCATATTTTCACCACGATGATGAAACTTCTGTCAAGACTGTGGGCTGAAGTAAATCCTTTCCTCCCATAAGCTACTTTTCATTGGGCACTTTGTCCCAGCAACAAGAAGCTAACTGCAGTGCCCAGGCTCCGTCCTCCTGCATCGGCCTTGGAAGTGATAGAGTTGAAGGTGTGCACCACCACCCACATTTATGTTGCTGGTGACATTTTCTTAATGACTCTCCTTGTTAATTACATTTTGTCCTTTCTAAGATGCTCAACATGAATCAAGACTGAATAATTTGAGGGGCTGGAGAGAGATGGCTAAGCAGTTAAAGGCACTTGCATGCAAAGTCTAATGGCCTGGATTTTATTTCCTGGTACCCACATAAGCCAGCTGCAGAAGGAGGCACATGCATCTGGAGTTTGTTTGCAGTGACACTAGGCCCTGATGTGTCCATTTTCATTCTCTATATCTGCTTACAAATAAATAGATAAATAAATAACACACACACACACACACACATATACATATATATATGGAAAAAGAGAGAGAGAGAAAATGGACACACCAGGGCCTCTAGCAACTGCAAACAAACTCCAGATGCATGTGCCTCCTTCTGAGCCTGGCTTTATGTGGGTACTGGAGAATCGAACTTTGGTCCTTAGGCTTTGTAGGCAAGTGCCCTAATTGCTAAACCATCTCTTCAGCCCCTAAAATGTATTTTAAAAAATAATTTAAAAAACACAAAATATTGACCATGTTTACATGAGGCTGTCCAGACAGCCTCTGTTGACCAGACAGGAGCTGGCTAGTCACATATCCATAGGTCAAGCACTGCCTTAGTGAAAACCTGAACTTCTTGTTTCTTGCTAGGTTTTCTTTCTTCTTTCTTTCTTTCTTGTTTCTGTTTTTCAATGTAGAGTCTCCCTCTAGGCTGACCTGGAATTCACTATGTAGTCTCAGGGCAGCCTCGAACTCACATTGATCCTCCTACCTCTGCCTCCCGAGTGTTGGGATTAAAAGCATGCATCACCATGCCTGGCTTTCTTACTGGTACTTATGACTAGAATATATTTATTCTGACTCTGCCTGTCTGAGCAGAGATGGCTCTTCTGAGCCATTTGGATGCAGCTCTGGGACAGGATGGACTATGGCTGAAGGGACCACAGAGGCAGCTGTGTCTCCTTAAAGCAGTGTGAGTCAGGCCTCTTGTGAGGGTCACATAGTGGGTTCTCGGCAGCCTTGCTGGATCTTGTTCCAAATCCATGCTTGCACATAGCAGTAAATATACTACCAAAGACCATGGTAACAATAGGGGTGTCAGGCACCCTCATACAAACCTGCTGTGTATTACTCACTCTAGTTTATAAATGAGGAAAGTGAAGCGCACTTATGCAATTTGTAGGTAGTAGAGTCAGGATTTGAACCCAGGCTTCCAGGACACTCATGTTTTGGGAACAGAAGCAGCTGGAACACTAATTTATAAGATTAACAGTACTACGGGGACAGTGTCGTCACGGAGGGGAAATTGAGGAAGATGACAGGATTTTGGAACAGCCAATAATTTGCCTACAAGGAAGTCGGTGAAAAACCCCAGTTGAAGGGGGTTTCCTCACAGGGAGGTTCAACCCAACAGTGAACCAGCTCCACAGGGGCGCAGGCCTGAGCTTCGCTCGTTGGGGTAAAGGGCTGAGTCTTACAAACCGAAAGCTGTCTGCGCTGTGGGCCCAAGTTTCCATCCTAGTGCGGCACCGTGGACTCCTTTGTCAACGTGGCTCCCTGCTCCATGTCATCTTTATGACTCCCCCCGCCCAAGTCAGGCCCAGAGGAGTCGCAGCCAGAGGAGGTGGAGAAGGGAGGGGGTGAGCGGAGAGGGAAGTTACTAACAATATGCCCAGTGTCCCCGCACACGCTTGCTCACTCACTCATTTGCTCTCCTACACACACATGAGCAAGAATCTCCAAGATGACTTGGACATATTGTTGGTTTGTCTTTAAGTTTTTCATCCTCCAGTATATTTATTACCTAAGAAGTCCGAAGAATTCAGTAGGAAAGCAAGTGAGGCAATTAGAAAGTGAGCAAAGAACCTGGATTGACATCACTCAACAGAATATCTACAAATAGCCGACAGGAGTGTGATAAGATGTTCAGTACCCCTGATCATCAGGGCAATGCAATTTAGAACCACAATGAGATGCCTCCTCATACCTGTCATGTCTGTTATCAGCTACATATCAGAGTGCACGTCTGTACATTAACGCACTGGTGTGCACATACAGCCTCCCATCCCATAAGCTGCTCATTCACTGCTGCTTTTCCCTTGGCTGTGCAGAAGCTCTTTATTTTGCTTCAATCCCATTGTCGTCATTTCTATTTTTGCTTTTGTGACCTGTTCCTTTGGTGCCGTATCAAAAAAAATATATATGATTGGGCTGGAGAGATGGCTTAGCGGTTAAGCGCTCACCTATGAAGCCCAAGGAGCCCGGTTCGAGGCTCGATTCCCCAGGACCCACATAAGCCAGATGCACAGGGTGGCACATGCATCTAGAGTTCGTTTGCAGTGGAAGGAGGCCCTGGTGCGCCCATTTTTTCTCTATCTCTATCTCTATCTGCCTCTTTTTCTCTCTCTCTGTCTGTCGCTGTCAAATAAATAAATAAAAAGAAATATGATTGCCCAACCCAATGTCATGGACTTTCCTCTCTGTGTTGACTTCTATTAGCATTTCTATTCCAGAGCTGATGTGAAAGCTTATAATGGTATGAGATGATGGTCTATGCATGTTTTTCTTGCTGAAAACACAGTGGCATTAATAATATCCTAGAAGATGCTGAAATAAGAGAATTAATTAGTTTTCTGCAAGTCTATGCTTGATTGCCCAGTTTTGAGAAGTTGTTTGCTTTCAGCTTTGGGTGCCTCATCTGTGAAATAAAACACATTGAATTATAAAGCCAGGCATGGTGGTGCACACCTTTAATCCCAGTACTTGGAAGGCAGAGCTAGGAGAATCACTGGGAGTTTGAGGCCACCCTAAGGCTACCTAGTGAATTCCATATCAGCCTGGGATAGAGCAAGAACTTGCCTGGAAAAAACAACAACAACAACAACAACAGCAAACACACACACACATATTTATATTTACAATACCTCACAGGTCTTACGATTCTCCTTACCTTAGATAAAGAACAGAGAGCCCTTTTTCAGTTTTCAAGAGGATACCTGATTGTGATGGTTACCACAGTTAACATTCACTCATCCTTTTATTGTTTGTAGTAGTCAGTGGAAAGTGTACCAGGTGAACTCTCTCAGGCCTGAAGATATCTGGCCAAAGCTCATTTATTTTTTTTCTGCTAAAATTTGCATTTCAAAAAAAAGAGGGCTGGAGAGATGGCTTAGCAGTTAAGCACTTGCCTGTGAAGCCTAAGGACCCCGGTTCAAGGCTTGATTCCCCATTACCCACGTTAGCCAGATGCACAAGGTGGCGCATACTTCTGGAGTTCGTTTGCAGTGGCTGGAGGCCCTGATGTGTCCATTCTCTCTCTCTCTCTCTGTCTGCCTCTTTCTCTGTCTGTCTGTCACTCTCAAATAAATAAATAAAAATAAACAAAAAAATAACAGGCCAAAATTAATTTTCACTAGCTGAGTATATACTTTCCTGAAGTCCAAGTTCTTGTTCAATAATAAACTAAGCTGAATGAGCTTTAAAGTATTTGACAGGTGGAGGTCTTTCTGGAAGGACAATCCTTTTATGCACGTAGTGTTTAATCTTAGATCCTCTGGCCGCATCACTGATTTGTGCCCGTGGGAAATCTGCCCCATGAGAGCCCATCACCTTGCGTAACTTTCACCATCAGCACAGACCTATGGCGCTCTGTGCCTTACTCGAAATAACTTCCCCACAGCACAGTGGATGCTCTGTGTTGCATAAAACTTCTTCCCTAGGGAGAGACAAATGCACGTTTATTCCCCCCAGATAGGGCACAGATGACAGACCAAAGTGAAAGTACGATTGTACCAAAACCAGTTTTGGTGAGCCAATAAGTGCACTGAGGTTACTTGAAGAACATGGGTAGGGGGTTACTTGCAGAACATGGAGGCTTCAAAGCAGCCTTAACATGGAGAAGTTTCATCTCAGCATGGATGGGTGACAACCGCCCCACAGCTGCTTAGATGGAGCTCCAGTTGTGTCTTCATCATCTCCCGTTTATACGCTTTATCTCCCCCGAAGCCACATGACCTGGTGTATCGTTGCATACAGCCAACACAGGGGGTGCCTGAGATCCCAGGTGAGGGCCTGACACCCTTCCTTAAGACCCTTCCTTCTATAGGGGAATGTCAGTAGGTCTTATCTCCAGAGTGAGTGGTCCCAGCTGCTTAAAAAAAATTATTATTTATTTGAGAGAGAGAGAATGAGAGAGAGAGGAAGAAGCAGATAGAGAGAAAGTGAGAATGGGCACACCAGGGCCTCCAGCCACTGCAAAGGAACTCCAGACACGTGCGCCACCTTGTGCATCTGGCTAACGTGGGTCCTGGGGAATCGAAACTGGGGTCCTTAGGCTTCACAGGCAAATGCCTTAACTGCTAAGCCATCTCTCCAGCCCACATATTTTATCTTAATCCGATCATGTCATTTAGTATCACCTTAATTTATGGGTAAAGAAATTGCTGCCCAGAGAAGTTAAGTGACGTATTCAGTGTCCCTCCACAACAATTAGCAAAGGAGAGTGGTCCGTCTGGTAGGTACAGGCTCTACCAAGTTGTGAGCCTGGGTGTGACCCTGTCTCCATCACTTCCTTGGTGAGCAGGTTAGGTTTATGTCTGAGGAACCCAGGCTGTTTCCGCAGGCGGAGAATAAGCGTCGGAAGGGTTAAGATGACACTCCAGAGAGAAATGCCTGACTCATAGCGTGTTAGGGATCTTTGCTTCACCTCACAGTCATGAGGGAAGTTCACCTTCCCAGGACTCCCTCAAACTCTCCTCCTCCCCGCCCCCTTCTTGCCAAGGATACCAACGCTGTGATGTTTATTTCTGCTCTTTTCCCTTAGAGATATGCTAAAGTCATTAAAAAAAAAAAAAACACACCTTAGGAATAAAGCGCGCTAAATGATTACTGTCTTGGAAAAGGCTCCGGTTGAACCGTGTGCGCGTCCAGAAGCGCAACAGCGCTGACCAGTTTCTGCCTCCCACTCAATGCTGCTGAGCTGTGCTGGGACACACCGTGGTTCTCCCAAAGTGTTCTGAGTCTCAGGAGTGTCTGCTTCGGGACTCCCATGTCCTCCGTTGGTCTCAAGCATCAGGACTTTTCTCGCATAAATATTTAGCTTTGCTATTTTGAATTTGTGACGAACGGTGTTGGTGGTGTCTTTGTATTTGTGCCTTACTCTTGACTTCCAAAAGAAGTGGGGCAAGCCGGGCGTGGTGGTACACGCCTTTAATCCCAGCACTCGGGAGGCAGAGGTAGGAGGATCACTGTGAGTTCGAGACCACCCTGAGACTCCATAGTGAATTCCAGGTCAGCCTGAGCTAGAGTGAGACCCTACCTTGGATAACCAAAATAAACCCAAAAAACAAAAAACAAAACAAAACAAAAGAAGAGGGGCAGATATTACAGTTAGGCCAGGCATTTCCATGATGCAACCTTGACAATGACCCCGGTGATTGGTGTGCTTTTTATTAAGGTTTCTTTCTTTTTTGCCCACACACTGTTTTAGCCTTCCTACACTGTATCAGGGCATATTCAATTCTTTTCCGATGCCTGTGCAGATTAATTTTGCCACTGTCTTGAACCACGATTTTTTTTTGGATCCAGTGTTTCCTTTCTGGAACCTCCTGGTTCCTGGTTGTAACTACAAGTCTCTTTGTCGCCCCCCTCTCCCCCTCCCACCACCACCAAATCCACACCTCAAATGAGGACCAGCAGATTCACAGGGTGCTGTGGAAAGTATGCTCTGATATATCTGAAACTGGTGTGCTCCTTTGCAACTAAATGGAGGAGAAAACCCCTTGTAACTCTTTCTTAAAGGCATGAAATAACAAAAGTGAGATTCTAATAGTTAGAATCTCAGTCCGCTACACGGCATCTGAGCACTTGTAACTAATGAGCAAGGTCTCTAAGACAGTTAGTCACTTGTCGTGAGGACTAAATACGTAAACCCTTTATTTTGCCCTAATGTGTTTATTACTGTAGTTTTCCAAATCATAATTGTAAACTATTGATGCAGAGTATTTTTTCTGGGAACTTTTAAAATCTATTTTTATTTTATTTATTTTATTTTTATTTATTTATTAGAGAGAGGGAGGGAAGGAGAGAGAGAAAAAGACAGGTAGAGAAAGAGAATGGGTGTGCCAGGGCCTCCAGCCACTACAAACGAACTCCAGACGCATGCACTACCTTGTGTATCTGGCTTACGTGGGTCCTGGGGAATCAAACCTGGATTCTTTGGCTTTGCAGGCAAGCACCTGAACTGCTCAGCCATCTCCCCAGCCCCTAAAAAAATATTTTTATTTATTATTTGCAAGCAGAGAGAGATAAAGAAAGACAGAGAGAATGGGTGCCCCAGGGCCTCCGACTGCTGCAAATGAACTCCAGATGCATGTGCCACTTTATGCACCTGGCTTTACTTAGGCACTGGGGAAGTGAACCCCAGTCATTAGGCTTTGTAGGCAAGTGCCTTAACCGCTGAGCCATCTCTCCAGCCCTCAATGGGCATGTTTATCTCCTTCATCAGAGAAGCTGAAATACATTTTTAAAACCTATGAACTGCTATGGAATACCATGAAGTACTGAACTGTACTTCTAACGTGAATGAGGCTTATTGATGGCCACCAGGTGACTGAAAAAGCAGATTCCAGAAGAATACAATGAGTAAGATGACCTTTTCATAAAATTTGGAAACATACAAACTTCAATGATATACTATTCATTTCCCAAAGAAGGAAACAAGCACAAAATTCAGCATAGGGGTTTCTGGAGGGGTGAGGCAAGCACACAGGTAAGTATTGCTAATATTCCCATGTTTGGATTAAGCCGTAGGCTCTTTGGTCTATTATATGTTTTTTATGAGAGAGAGAGAGAGAGAGAGAGAAATTGGTATGCCAGGGCCTCTAGTCACTGCAATGGAACTCCAGATGTGTACCCCACCTTGTGCACATGTGCAACCTTGTGCTTGCGTCACCTTGTGTGTCTGGCTTACATGGGATCTGGAGAGTTGAACATGTGTCCTTAGGTTTTGCAGGCAAGCGCTTTAACCACTAAGCCATCTCTCCAGCCCTATAAATGTTTTGTATTGTTTGTTTGTTTGCCCACCTATGGGCCAGTAATGGTAGCCACTGCTAATTACCCCCTTCTGATCATCCAAGATCCCTTGAAACAAATCACACAGATGCGTTCATCCATTCCAAATCTGAGACCTCTTGTTCCTGTGTTCCTCATGGGTCTTTGCATTTGTAGTTGAGATCCTCAGGGAGCAAACAGGCGACCAGCTATCAAACAGGAATAAAGGTGGCAAAGAGCAGCCCCCCAGTCAGGGAGCCTTGGGGAGGACTTTGTGTCTTGGCATCAGCAGAGAGAAGGCCAGGGTCCTTCTGTTGCCTCTCCTACTCTACATTGGAGATTGCCTCTTTCTAAAAATAAAGGGAGCTGCAGCCCCTCCGCCAGCTGCCTCTGGCGGCTGCATTTTCTATGAAACAGCTCATTCTGCTCTTCGGGGCAGTCTGTTCATAGGTGCCACTCATTGATTCCAAGCTGAACTGCAAAGCACTGCTCTTCCCATTATGCCGTGAATGTGCTCGGAGTGCCTGCCTCCTTGATTTTGCAGTCTCTCTTGTCTGCTCCGACGGCTGGCTGAGCGATTATTTCAGCTCAACATTCACCCCGTATCACTACATTCCTGTTGAAGCGTCTGCTATTCTTAGTAAAAGCGAAGTGGGACTTCATTTGAAATGATGTGCTACAAAGAAGGGAAGGGAACTGTGCCACGCGTGTTTATTGACACCAAGACACCATTGTCTCTGTCGGGACAGTTCTGAGGACTCCTCTGTTCCGTTCCTCCCCACCCGAACCCTTCCCGGCCCATTGCTGTCTTGAGCCACAGAGCCCTTCTGAAGCTTAAGTTAGACCAGATTGCTGCCCTGCTTAAAACCCTCTAGTGGGTTCCCATGGCTCTTAGAATGGTGACCACACTTTGTCGCGTTCCCAGTTGCGTCAGGAGAATAGGGACTTGGAGGGAAACAGCAAGATCAGCCTGGAAAAAGATCTGACGGCAGCTGGAGGACTGGACATCTTCCCAAAAAAACTGGCTGCCTATAAAAACTGAGTATGCTTGGACAAAAAGCTCATGACATGCAAACGTGAGAGAGGCAGGTGCTATGTGAGTGATCTATAGAGGGTCTTGAAGCTCCTGACCCGGGGCCTTTGGGTGGATGTCTTTTCCAATTTACTTGCTCACTCCCATTCTTGGGCTGCCTTTCTTCTCTAAATAATCTGTGCATGTCTACTAGGTGTCTCTGATGTAAGTCCTTGCTTTGGAACACAAGGACCAGAAAAACTGTAGCAGGCAGCAAGTGCCCTTCAAACTCGGCCCCTTTCTCCGGTATCGTGGCACTCCATGAGGTGGCCCTATCAATGCGGTCTTGCTATCATTTTGCCCTCTATTACTGTGTTCCCCACAGCCTGGCATTTCTCGTGTCAGCCTGGGCTCGTTCCCTCTGCAAGTCCCATGCTCTTTCCTCTGCCTGGCATGCTTGTGCCTCGGATATTTGCAATGTGGCATGTTCTCATCTTCGCAAAGGTTCTTCCCTGCCACCCACCCAGCCAATAGTGGCCCATCCTTGCCTCTCCAGACACGACCCCATCGCCCCTTGCATTCTCTTCGCTATCTCTAACACTGTCTGAGGTTAATCCTAGCCACTCTGGTATTCCTGGTTCTGCTCATTAGAATTAGTCTCCATGAGAACAAGAATCTTGATGGGTCACCATTGAACTCCCAGGGAGCCAGAGCATTACCAGGGAGCTTTATAGAGAAAGCATGCAGGAAATGCAAGTGAAATTGAAGATTGGTATTCACTCATTGTTATGTATGTCCAGCACACACAGAATAACCAAATTAAGTTATTTCCATTGAGCACAGCACACATGGACTCTTCCCATGTTTCTGGGATAATGTGACACTGTTTCCAATACGGGCACACAACCAAACGGCAATTAATAAATGCTGTGACCCACTCTAGTGCTTATTTAAATAAATCTTGTTGCTAGAAGTGGGCCAGCATGAGATGATCAGAGTTGGTATTCCTACAGACTGTGTGTGAGTTTCCGCATGAGCAGCACCGGGTTAATTTAGCCTACGATGTGCCTTCCCTAGACCAGGTATAAAGAGCATCAGCCCTGCGTGATTTGTTTTTCTCTTGGGAGAGAAATCACTCTTGAGAGAGCACGTTGCGTGGGTCCTGTTTGCTTCCCTTTGGAGGGTCAGGTTTAGTGAGAAAACTATTGACTAGAACCAGATCATTAAAATGCTTTATGTTTTTCTCATATGGTGATACATTTTAGTTCCCATGAGGGAACGCCCCGTGGCATGAAGCAGAGTGGACAATTCTTTTTTAAAAAAAATACTTTATTTATTTGCACATAGAGAGAAGGGAGACAGATAGACAGATAAAGAAAGACAGAATGGGCGCACCAAGGCCTCTAACCACTGCAAATAAACTCCAGATGCGTGCACCACTTTGTGTATCTGGCTCTATGTGGGTGCTGGGGAACAGAAACCCGGTTGTTAGGCTTTGCAGGTGAGCACCTTGACCGCTGAGCCTTCTCTCCAGCCCCAGAGTGGACAGTTCTATCTGGTACTTCCTGTTGGTCACACAATACAGGACAGGCCTTCCTTCTCCCTTCTTTAATGGTCAGCTCTACGTTTGGGAACCATATTAGTTTTGTTTTCTTGTTGCTGTGACAAAATACAGAAATACAGAAGTAACTTAAGCAAGGAGGGTTTGTTGTGGCTGACAGTCTGAGGGTACAGCTCATCATGACAGAGAAGTCGTGGCGGCAGGAGCACGAGGGGACGCATTGCATCTGCAGTTGGAAGAGCGGAGAGACGAATACTGGCGCTCAGCTCACTCTCTCCTTTTTCTTCAGTCTGGGACCCAAGTCCATGGGATGGTGCTGCCCACCAGTTCAGCGTGGTTCTTTCCTCCTCACTTATACCTCCCAGAAACAAGCAACCACTTCCTTTAGCAAGGTTCCCTCTCCTGAAGGTTCTGCAACCTTCCCAACTGGCCAGCTGGGAACCAAGTGTTCAAACACACGAGACTATGGAGGAAATTTCACATTCAAGCCACAACACTCCCCACCAATTCCGTTCTTCTTTCATCTCTGAAGACAGCCAGTGCCTTAAACTTGCCTTGAAAGAGCTGAAGTGTTGCTTTGAATATTTTAAAGTGAGAATATTATCCTTCAAGCTTTGCTCTGGAGTTTGCTGTAGGCATAATATTTTTATTATTTTATTTTTCATTTTTAGTTGTATGGGAGAAAAAGAGAGAGGAAGGATGGAAGGAAGGAAGAAAGAACATAGAGAGAGAGAGAGAGAGAGCGCGTGTGTGTTCATGACAGGGCCCCTTTGCTGCTGCCAACCAACTCCAGAAGCACGTGCCACTTCGTACATCTGATTTTACGTGAGGAATGGGGAATTGAACTCAGACTGACAGGCTTTGCAAGCAGGCACCTTTAACGGTTGAGCCATTGCCCCAGCCCAACACATAATATTTTTACTTTACTTCGTTCCGATTTACTTGTTTTCATCTTGAAATCCCACCAGTCTCCTCTCCTGTTGGTGACCGCTCTCCTTTGGATTGTCACAGTCACCCCAGGCGAAGCAAGTGCTTGGCTAGGGAGATAGCTGTGGGGGGTACAGTGCTCACCTGAGTTCTATCTCCAGAACCCACATAACATGCCAGGTGTGGTGGTACACACCTATAATCCCAGTATTAGGGAGCTGGAGACTGGCAGACACGCCTGGGGTTCAGTAAATCTAGCCTAATTGCTGAGATACAGGTCAATGAGAGACCCCATCTCAAAAGTGGAAGACCTTTCAGACATCCAAGGATGTCTTCTGGTCCCCATATGCACACACACACACACATACATGAGCATATGGGCCCACACATACATCATCATGCACACGCACACACATACATACTTAAAAAATAATAAACTCGAGAGGTTTTAATTTTTATTTTTTGTTTTTATTTATTTATTTTTTTATTGACAACTTCCATAATTGTAAACAATATTCCATGGTAATTCCCTCCCCTCCCCCACTTTCCCCTTTGAAACTCCACTCTCCATCATGTCCCCTCCCCCCTCAATCAGTCTCTTTTATTTTGATGTCATGATCTTTTAAAAAATTATTTATTTATTTATTTATTTATTTGCAAGCAGAGAGAGAGATTGAGAGAGAGAATGGGCATGCCAAGGCCTCTAGCCACTGCAAACGAACTCCAGATGCATGTGCCCCTTGTGCATCTGGCTTACGTGGGTCCTGGAAAATCGAACCTGGGTCCTTTGGCTTCACAGGCAAATGTCTTAGCCACTAAGCCATCTCTCCAGCCTGATGTCATGATCTTTTCCTCCTATTAAGATGGTCTTGTGTAGGTGGTGTCAGGCACTGTGAGGTCATGGATATCCAGGCCATTTTGTGTCTGGAGGAGCATCTTGTAAGGAGTCCTACCCTTCCTTTGGCTCTTACATTCCTTCCACCACCTCTTCCACAATAGACCCTGAGCCTTGGAAGGTGTGATAGAGATATTGCAGTGCTGAGCACTCCTCTGTCACTTCTTTTCAGCACCATGATGACTTCTGAGTCATCCCAAGGTCACTGCCATCTGAAAAAAGAAGCTTCTCTAACCAAAAGTGAGAGTAGCATTAATATATGGGTATGAACATTAAGAGACGTACTTACTGGGCAGTTTGGTGAGCGTAGTATATACATTTATATTTTTATAAACCTTGTTTTACATAACTACTAATTTTAAAGTAGCATGTGCGACTAGGGGAGAAGATGATGATAAGATGATGTTTACTATGACTTAGCTTTTGAGTGACAAAGGCTGTTCTTTTCCTTGGTTTCGGGGTGTTTGTGTATGTGTGTGTGTGTGTGTGTGTGTGTGTGTGTGTGTGGTTGGGGGTGGTCTTGTTGTGTTATCATGCTTACTGGATCCCCAGTGGAATTCTCTAAGTTAATTTATTATTCATCAAGAGTCACTTCGTCCTCTAAATACTTAGCTAGCTGATGATTGTCTTTTTAATCACCACCACCAACATACACACACACACACACACTCCTTAGCAATGCCGAGTGGCTATGCTGCTATCTTTAGGAACATTTGTCTTGCCTTAACGACTCTCGTTTTAAAGACATCTAGTTTTCTTTGACACTGTTTATTTTCATTATGCTTTAATTGTGGGACTCTGATAACCGTGGAGGAGCAGGAGGGCCAATACGCGGGGGTTTGTGGGAAGAGAAATGCTAGAACAACAGTGAGATGTTTGACAACCACAGCAGTCGTTCCTACGAGTGTCTTCCAAGCACAGCGATACGACTGCTGTCACCCAACAAGCAAGGAACAGGGAGAGAAAACTTCCACCCCGGGTGCCCTTGGAGTTTTCTGGGGCAGTGCTTTCCGACTCTCAGTCTGCATGGCTGCCCCCTGGCTGAGGGTCCTTGGAGTGAATATGTCACTTATCTGAAAGAGCGGTTGAAGAGGAGAAAGTGTACCTCATCATCTACCGTGTGGATCGTCGTCCAGTCTGAAGAAGAGTTGTGTTTAAGCAGCTGTAATAGCACTCAGGATCAGAAGAGTATATTGGGTTTTAATGGACAACCTCACACCATCAGGGTAAAGTGCATTTAGCTGCAGGTAATAGTGGTGTCAGGGGAGGTCTGGCCATATCCCATGATGCAATCTCCAAGCTCTTTGTGTCTCCAACAAAGAACTGAGCAAGAAACATAGCAGTAGTAGCAAAAAGGTGAGTTTATTGAAGGGAGGATGGGCGTGGCTTTGAACGAGCACGCTGCTCAAAGAAAGCACCAGAGGATTTTCAGAGCTTCCTTTTCTGGGTTCTGGAGGAAAAGGGGTTGTCTTTTAGGGGCGGGGCTGTGGGTAGTATTCTGTTTTGATTGGCAGGCTTGGGTTATATACGCCTTAGTGACTGTACAAGCCCTTCCTCATGGTGCATCTGACTTGAATCATATATGCACCCACTAGGCATAAGCAAAACATAGTGCTGCGGTTTGAATGTAAAATGTGCCCCAGAGATTCATGTGTTTACACACTTGGTCCCCAGCCAGTGGCTCTATGTGGGAAGGGTGTAAAGCCTTTAGGAGGTGGAGCCTGGCTGGGAGAAGTGTTGAGGGTGAGCCCTGAGGCTTTATGGCCCGCCCCACTTCCTCTTCCTTCCCCTCTTCCTAATCGCAAGGTAACTAGCTTGGCCTTCTGCTGTTGGCCCTTTCCCACCATGATGGAATGCATCCCTTGGAAACTTTAAGCCAACATAAACCCTTTCCTTTCTTAAATTGCTTAAAAATTTTTGTTTTAATTCATTTACTTATTTGTAAGCAGAAAGAGAGAGAGAAAGGGTGTGGGCATACCACTGCCAATGAATTCCAGGTCAGCCTGGGGTAGAGTGAGACCCTACCTCATAAAAAAAAAAAAAAATAGGTTTCTCAAAATATAGAGCTAGGCCGTTTCCAGGCTTGAGTGAATGACTGGAAATTCCACCCCGCACCCAGGAGCTTGTGTTTCCTGTTCCACTCTCTCACTGCTTTACGTTCATCCTTATGCTTCTTGGTCCCCCCGTGCGGCAAAATGGCAGCCACGGCTGCAGATGATTTGCATGGGCAACGTGTGCTGGCCCCAGCCCTTCCTCTCAGTCAGGAGGGCAGAAGTCTCACCACAGGCCCACAGCAGACACTTTGCTGTCTTCATTCTGATCGGCCATCGCCCTGTGGCATGGTGGCACCACTTTCAAAGCTCGGGTAGCTGGTGCATCAAGATTCGAATCCAAGTGGAGGGTTGTAACAAAGAAGGGAGAGAGCTGGGGCGTGGTGGCGCACGCCTTTAATCCCAGCACTCGGGAGGCAGAGGTAGGAGGATCGCCGTGAGTTCGAGGCCACCCTGAGACTGCATAGTGAATCCCAGGTCAGCCTGGGCTACAGCGAGACCCTAGCTCGAAAAAAAAACAAAGCAAAACAAAACAAAGAAGGCACAGAGAGCACATGCTGGTGGGGCAGACAAGTACCAGTTACCAGCCTGTCTTCCTATACCGTGCATGGGAGTTTGCTGTCAAGCATCCAATAGGATGAAACAAAGGCCTTCGTGAGAAGGCGGAAGGCCTCACGTCCTGGGTGGCGTGCCTCTTCCTCAGTTAAAATAGGGAAGAGGAGAAATGCAGGTGTGCTCTCCGTATCAATATGTTTGATTTGCTGACCTCGCCTGCGAAGGATTGCTGCTGGAAGCCAGCTAATCCTGCTTTGCTTCAGAGGCTTTCAATTCTGCGTCTCCAAGGTTGAAAATGATTAAGGAAATCACAGGCATATGAAATAGAGCTTATTAATTCTGTAGATATTCACAGAGAATGCACACTTTCATGCTTGATTATCCTTAGGCGATAACTAGAAATGGGGTCTGATGATAATTAACACTACACTGGACCCAAAACCACAAGTAGGGGCTGAGGATGTGGCCCAGTTGGTAGAGTGTTCGCCTAATGTGAAAGACGCCCTGGATTTGATTTTCAGCACCACACAAACGGAGCGGGGTGGTACACATCCGTAATCCCAGCACTCAGAAAGAAGAGGCAGGAAGATCAGAAATTCAAAGTACCAAGTTGGAAGCCATCCTGAGCTACACGAGACCCTGTCTCAAAAACCAAACCAAGGGCTGGAGAGATGGTTTAGAGGTTAAGGCACTTGCCTGAGAAGCCTAAGGATCCATGTTCAGCTCTCCACATCCCACATAAGCCAGACACACAAAGGTGAGGCAAGCGAAAATTGCACATGCCCACTAGGTGGCACAAACGTCTGTACTCTGATTTCAGTGGCTGAGGCCCTGGCATGCCAGTTTTCTCTCTCTCGCTCTGTCTGCCCCTCTCTAAAAAAATAAAAAAATAAAAAATTAAAAAAAATCCCAAACAAAGCAGAAGTGCTCCTTAAGTGGACTTCACACTGCTACACCCTTACCAGCCTGCCAAGGTGTAGCAAAGGCTTCCTTTTCTTGACTTTCCTTTTATTCCTCTTCATGCGTCTCTTCTACTGTATCTTACTGTGTGTCAAGCCACAGTTTTGTGGGTTGGCTGGGTCTGAATGGTTCTGTCCCGTTCTTGCTCTTGATGCCACTTGGGGCCCCTGCACATGGTATCACCATGCGTCTTGGCTTTCATAGTCTGGTGACTTGGTTCTGAAGTGAGTCAAACAGGATCCACCCTCTGCAATTGCATGCATCGGACTGGATCAAGGGGTGCAGGGGCAGAAGGGCATGGAGAGGCATGCTTCGCCCTCTCTGAAAATCAGCCATCACAGGACTTGAAAAGGACCAAGGCAGAAAGAGAAGCAGTTGGGTTTCTCAGGCAGCAGGCAATGAAGCCAGGATGTGTGGTGTTGGCACCCTTGCACCACCAGACACGTGGCCATGGCATTTGTGAGTGAACTAAAATCGCCTGCTTTTCACCTGTTTTATTGTCCCTTCAAAACAAGAAAAATTAACTTTTAAATATAATTTTTAAGATCCTTTTGGAGCTGCAGAGATGGCTCAATGGTTAAGGAGCTTACTTGCAAAACCTAACGACCAGGTTTTGATTCCCCAATACCCACATAAAGCCAGATGCACAAAGTAGCTTATGTGTCTGGAGTTCATTTACAGCAGCTAGAGGCCCTGGTATGCCCATTCTCTCTTTCTCTTTGTCTCTCTCCCTTCCCTCTCTCTCTTCTCCCTCTGTCTTTCTCAGATTGCAATATATATGTATATATTTTTTAAAGACCCTTTTAATGTTAGAATTTAGTAAACAGGAGAAAAAAAAAAGAGCACCAAATATTCACTGGCCCTAAGTTCAAATCAAAACTATCCTGAGCTTTGCTGTGTAGTTCTGTTCCTTTTACGTGGAGTTCTACTCGAGTTAGAGGCTGAGCAGAGAACATTCTCTTCCACAATCAATGGAAACAGAATCAATTTTATTAACAGCACTGTCTTGCTCTGTGCCAAGGATATCGGTGCACAGTTAAGTATATCTCGATGCCCACCACATGTGCTTCACGTGTGTGTGTGTGTGTGTGTGTGTGTGTGTGTGTGTATGTATGTGCACTCACGCGCATGCGCATGCAAAGCCATAGGGGAGGTATTGCATGTCTGGTGCACGCACATGCATGCATGCCATATGCACATACGCAGAGGCCAGAGGAAAACCGCAGATATGCTGCTCTATTCTCATCTATGAACTTCCTTGAAACGAGATTTCTCCCTCAACCTGGAGCATAATTTTTTTGTTGTCAAGCCCCAGCAATTCTCCAGTCTCTGACCCCTGCAGACTAGGGTTACAGATGTGTGTGTCCATGCCCAACTTTTTAAATGTGGGGTCTGGGGGATCAAATTCCGACGGGCTCAGGCCATCCCAGGTCCTCGTGCGTAAGCAGCAAGTGCTCTGTCAGCCCCCCATCCTGGCTGATGTTTCATGCAGTAGATGGCATTGGAGTAAGGCCTGAGGGTCCTTAGGGATCTTCAGCAAGTCCCATGTTGATAACACCCAGGAAGGCAGAATTAGCCAGCAGACCAAGAAGAAAGAGCTGGAAAAGAAGGTGGGTGTTTCGCTGCTGTAAACAAGTAGTTTTCACCATTCTACACCCTGGCCCGTGTCACTGCCGCTACCTGGCACACCCTTCCTCCCCTTCCTGCCGACTCCCACTCTCCCCCAGATGCAGCCCAGCTGGTGGCATGAGGTGCCTCTGTCGTCCTCCTCACCCACAATCCTAGACCTGTCTCCCTGGATCTGCAGAGCCTGTTTCTTCACTGGATTGTGGCCAGGGACTCAGCCTTAGCCTGGTACAAACAGTCAAGCAAAGTGTAGAAACAGAAGCTCTGGTGATGCAGGCAAGCCACGGTGACGTGTGGCTCCTTTCTCTGACGTTCGGTGACAGTCGTGTTAGGTGGTTGATACCTCGTCCTGAGCCTGCCTAACTAAGGAACGAACTAACCACAGCAGATAAGACCTCACAGATTTTTCCAAAGGATGGGCGAGCTGTTATCATATCCCCAGACAGCTTGCTGCCACTTATTTCTCTATTGTAAAGCGAACCTCTTTGTCTCCTTCCAAAGCATCCCTTCCACACTGGCTGGCTCAGCACCCTTGTCCTGGAAGTCCTCTTAGAGCACTTGGAGCCCAGAGCCTCTGTTCCCCAAGTCCCTGTGGTGCATAGATGTTGCAATTAACATTCTCTATCTTTTCACTGGCATCTGCATGTCTTTGTGGCGAAGGTCATGAACTCTCTCTTGTCCTGTCCATTTTCCCTGTCTCCTGGAAGGGGCGAAGTGGTGCCCATCTGCGGTAGGGCACAGGGAAGTTGTCAGTTGCTGCCAGGAGCCAGGGTCTGGGAAACAGGCAGTGGAGTGTGAATTGCTGGGCACGCCCCGTCTTTGCACCCTTCTTCCTGCCTTCGCACTACTCTTTCTGCCTTCACACCCCTCTTCCAGCCTTCACACCACTCTTTCTGCCTTCACACTGGCACGCAGTGGGAACTTGTTCTTTTGAAGGTGTGAACCGAGAAGAGGTTTGGACCGTTGTTTTTCTTTATCTTAAAGAACACAGATGGTCAGAGTTTTGGGCCATATTTGTTTCTCAGACATATTTTGATTGACCTGCTCAGGGTTTACAGAAACAATGAAAAATGCGGCCAACACTTAACAATTAAGAGGCTGTACATAAAAATCCAGGGTTCTAGTTTCTCTAGGCAATTTGGATATCTTAGCAAAACTGAGCCTCAGTTCTGAAGCATAATGATTGCTTATAAGTAAAAGGTGCTTGTTCCCTGCAGAAAGAGGATGGTCTATCTTCTGTGAAACTTTACTTATGTTCTCTTCTTCTGTTTTACACGTGTGTTTAGTATATGTGGTGCATGCACATGTATGCAGAGGCCAGAGAACGTGAGCTCTTCTGCCCTACATTGTTTTTCTTGAGACAGGAGTCTCTCAGTGAACCCGGAGCCGCCAGTTTTTCAGATTGGCTGAACATTGAGCCTCAGGGACTCCCCTGTCTTTACTCCCAGCCCCCTCAGGATTGGGAGTACAGGCATGTGTGGGCCACGCCTGGCTTTCCACATGGGTGCTGGAGGTCAAACTCAGGCCCCCTTAGGACCTCATGCTTGGCACTGGCAATTGCTCGTAGCTGCTGAGTCATCACCCCAGCCCTTACTCACGCTCTTTTCTTTCATGTGTGTTATTTGCCTGGTTCCTGGATGAATTCCTCTAGAAAGTGTCTATTGTGTCAGTTGGATTGCTATGTGCATAAAGACCTGGCTCAAAAGAGGCTTCCAAAAGCAAACCTGATGTGAACAGCTTATGGGTGCCTTTCTTTGTTATCATGTAACAGGGGTATGCTTAAGTAAATTAAAAGTGTTTCCTCAACATAATGGCATGTATGTGACAGTTGTTCAATGGTGCTGAAAGCTGTGCAGTAATCTAAAAAACAAAAATGCTCAAGTAATTGAAAAGTAGAACTGTACATTGCGGTCAAAATTGTGTAAATAGACATAGGATAGAAAGAGATGGGGGAAAATACAGGTAATTACTGTGTTGGCTGTGAGATTGGGGGCGTGAATGATTGATTTAAATGCACTCACCACTACTAAGTATCTGAGCTCTGAAGGTGACCCAACTCTCAATATTCGAATGTGGAACTGTGGTCAGTACCCGAGAGAGGCCTGACAGGATTTCACCCTTCTTTGCAGAGCCATTCTTCCACTTGACGGGGATAAGCAGGTTGAAGGTGTCTCCTGGTTGCTTTTCATGCTTCAGACAAAGGCTGAGGCAGGTATGGTAAGATAATGTGAAGAACTTTTCCTTGACTCCTCCCTGGGCCTTTGTCTAGGATTATTTCTCTTTGGGTGTACTGCTCTTTATGAGAATGACAATAGTGGCAGGCTATCATATTGGTCATGGTTAACTCCACTGAGCGCTCGGAGTCTCGGGTGATGTAGCACCTTCCAACTCAAGGAGGAGCTGTGTTTTATTCTCCTGTGGTGGTTTGGGTCAGATGTTCCATAAACTCACGTCTTCTGAATGCTTGAGCCCCAGCTGGTAGCAATTTGGGAGGCAGAGCCTTGCTGACAGTGGTGTTGCTGGGTTGGACCTTGAGGTTTATTGGCCCCTTGCTTCCCAGTTAGTCGGCTCACTCTCCTGCTGCTGTTTTCTACCTGCTATGGCAGAGGTGATGTCCAGCGTCTGCTCATGCCAGGCTTTCCCCCGTCATCATGGAGCTTCCCCTCAAGATTGTAAGCCAAAATAAAAGCTTGCATTCCGTCCGCTGCTTTTGTTCGGGTGCTGTGTCTCAGCCACACAACGCTAACAGCAACATCTCCCCACTTCATAGGTGATCGCATGGAGGCCAAGATAGGTTCCCTAATTACTCAAGAATTATGTAACTGGCAGTGTTAAAGAATTCCTCTGAGCAATGTTGGACATGGGCATCTAAATAGACTCACTTAACAAACAAAGTTGAAGATGTAAGAAAGGGTACCACAAGGAGCTCTTTCTTTCTTCTCATCATTTTCCTGGGCTTCCCTCTGTAAATATTTGCTCCCTAACGAATTGCATATTCAGTAAATAATTATTTGTTAAGTGAGTGTATCTATAAATAATTCAAGTAACATCTCCTTCCACCATGTAGCCAGATTCCAGTCCCGACTCATCTGATGAAAGTGTCCGGGAGATGCACCTGACGTGGTCATGTATGAATCAGTGTCCAGACATGATTGTGATTTGTCGCCAGATCTGACTTCAGTGTCAGTGTGACGACAGATGACAAGGTGAACTGAGACAGTCTTTCACCGATGCCAGTTTGGGGGCGTCTACCATGATTTGGGCTGCATGCCAGTTTAATCTGAGTTTTGGTTGGTTCAACGTCTACACTTCCAGTGTGAGAACCAGGCACAGGTCGACGCCCATGCCATCCTCTGTGTACCTGATCTTGTCTGATCTCAGAAGCTAAGCAGGGTCAGGCATGGTTAGCACTTGGATGGGAGATCCGCGTACGGAATAAGCCCTCAATAAACGCTTGCAGAGCAAGTGACTGCTTTAGGGTTTCAAGCTCCTACAGACGCTGTGCGCTAGCGAGCGTGGCACCAGCAGTGTCTGCAGCGGCCAGCAGGAGGTGCTGTGCTTCTGAGGTGCGAGTATGCACGGCTCGTGGGGTCCTTTTGGGTCTCTTCATGGCACAGGGGCTGCTGCCTTGGAAAGGGGTGCAGAATGTGAAGTCAGGCTTTGCCACACGACCCCTTGAATCGTCTCAGTGCACTCTCCTTGTTCGATAGACTGACGGATGTTTCCCCTAAATTCATGTGTTGAAATCTTAACTCCCAGTGTTATGATAGTTGGACAAGAGGCCTTCGGGAGATTATTGTGTAGGTAAGTTGTGAGCCTGAGAGAAGAAAGAAGTCCAGCGCTCTGTGTACCACATGAAGATGCGGTGACAGGGCGGCCACCTGTGAGGACGAGGCCTCAGCGGAACACGGCCGCACTGCTGCCCAGTTCTTGCAGTGAAAACTTCTGGCACTGTAAGAAAATAAGACGTTGCTATTGCAGATTCCCAGCCTGTGGTATTTAATGGCAGGCCAGTACATTCTTTGATCTCTGAAATGATACCTCCATCCCATCCTCCTCTCAGCCAACCTGCCCTCTCACTGCGTAGCTGGCCTCAGCCTCTTGGCTTTGACCAACCTTAGACTGCTGAGGCTCTGAAGACAAGACCTGCCGAAAAGGAGCTTTTGTGGCAAATTATTATCAATTCCTGCTGCTTCGGGCTTTTCTTCTGGGAAGCTTTTGAGCCTGCACAGAGAGCAGCTTTCCTTGTCAACCCGTGTGCCGTAGTTGATGAAGACTTGTCTGTGTGTCTGTACGAAGATGGGCATGGTGTCTGTCCCTTTGGGAAGCATGCTCACTGATAATGTTCTTCTCTGGAAGGTTCTCTTTGGAAGTTGGGAAAAAGCCAAATGCTTAACTCAGTGGCTGATGTTACTTTTCTATTTAAGTTTTCTTTTCTCCCATATTTGTCTTTCTTTTGTTGCTTAACCAAAACATATTTACACAAAAATTCTGAGTACATACATAGGGTTATGACTAAATAAAATGAGTATCAAAAACCCTAAGAGACGATTGCTCAGTGGTTAGGTACCTGCTTACAAAGCCTGATGACCTGGGTTTGAGTCCCAAGTCCCCGATAATCTCATAAATCTAGATACACAAAATGGTATATCCATTTGGAGTTCATGTGTAGCAGCAAGAGGCCCTGGAAATCCTATAAATATTCTCTCTCTTTCTCTCTCATACACATAATAAATAAATAAATAAATAAACCCCAAGAGTTGGCAAAAAGGGAGCCTCAAATCCTGAAGTGGAGCTGGAGAGAGAAAAAGGCTTTCTATGTACACTTTCTTATGGGTCTGCCAACTGCCATGCACTGGACTAACAGTTTTGCTCCTAGATGATTCTAGAGCCTTTCCAGTTGACAATCAGTACTGACCATCACAAGCACATTACATTGGTTCAAAGGCCAGTGACAACTTGGGATGACACTTTACAGGTACACACTGGAACAAAGGGGTTGGCACAGTATGGAAGATTTTTCACAAAACAAAACACAACTGACTCTTAAAACCCTTTCAAATAACTATTGGCTAAAAGTTGGCAACTTAATATTAGACTAACGTCAGATCCCCCTAAATCATTATCACATTGTCCTAAAATTCTCCTTGTTCACAAATTGACAGGTCTGATTAAGGGTCCATAATCTGACTGTGGAACAGAATATTTAAAGCTGTAATGTTCTAGAGAATTCTGATTACAAACTTGTCATAAAGCCCAGAAGAACGAAAGATTTGGCTCACTGCTCAGAGCTGAACACTGTGTACAAAATATCTTGAGAAGAATTCGATAGCTCCATTATTTAGGACTGAGGGAAAAGCACTTCCTTAGCTCTTGGACAGTCTTCCTGTGGTGGTGTGCCAGCTCTTTCCTGCAGAGCTAGCAGCCGCCCGCGGAGCCCATCACAATGACATTACAGTCCCTCCTTCCCTCCCTCCCCACTCAAGCCCAAGTCTGGACAGTTTTTAAAATGTCTCCAAACTACAGTCTGGATACCTGAGTGTCAAATGTGGCATATACTGTATTTAAGTATCACTTAGGAAGAAAAGCAAAAATCTCAGCCACTTCGAAATGATTTCTAAATTAATGTTTTGGCGGAAAATTACCCTCTTATCTATGCAACTACCTTTTGTGAAATTTTATCCAACTTCTTGAAAGCACAAGAAGCAAACAGCCACTTTTCATTGTCTACTTCTCTCCCAGTAGCAGCAAAAAAAAAAAAAAAATCAAAGGAATTTCTCTGTTTTGTCTTTCATTTAAAATTATTTTATTTTTACCAGCTTAAAATTGTAGGTGTCATATATGACATGCTTTGAAGTCTACATACATTGTGAAATGGTAAATCTAGCTAATGAACATGAATTAGGACTTGTGGTTATTGTTGTTTTTTCTTGAAAACATTTAACATTCACTCTTTGCATCTTTAGAAAATATATTAGCTGGGCGTGGTGGCACACTCCTTTAATCCCAGCAACTCGGGAGGCAGAGGTAGGAGGATTGCTGGGAGTTCGAGGCCACCCTGAGACTCCATAGTGAATTCCAGGCCAGCCCAGGCTAGAGTGAGACCCTACCTCGAAAAAAAGAAAATAGATCATTAATTATAGTCATCATGGAATTAAGTCAACAGCTATCACTTTCCTGTTTTCTTGATCTCCTTCCCTCCCTCCCTTCCTCTCTCTCTCTTACACACACACACACACACACACACACACACACACACACACAATATTTTTGTGCATGTAGCAACTTGGGGCAAACTGTGTTAGAAGATGACTTTTCCCTATGTCAGAAGAATTACAGCCATGGTGTGATCATTGAGAAAATCAAATGGTGAGGTATGTTTTTTTTTTTTTGTCTTGTTTGTTTATTTATTTATTTGAGAGCGACAGAGAGAAGGAGGCAGAGAGAGAGAGAGAATGGGCACGCCAGAGCTTCCAGCCTCTGTAAACGAACTCCAGATGCGTGCGCCCCCTTGTGCATCTGGCTAACGTGGGTCCTGGGGAATTGAGCCTCGAACCGGGGTCCTTAGGCTTCACAGGCAAGCGCTTAACCGCTAAGCCATCTCTCCAGCCCTTGAGGTATGTTTTTACCCAGGCTGGTGTGAGTAGAGTGGGCTCGGGCTTGTTGCATGGAAGAGACAGGGGTCCTGGGGGTCTACTAGAGACATGCACGGCCACTTGCAGCCTAGACTCTGAAATGGCGCCCTATCATTTATCCACATTTATTTGTTCACATCAAGTCATCAAGTCTAGTCCAGATGTCAGCGATGAACACTCAAGTGTCACCTATGAGAAACGGATTGTGGACATTTTTTTGCAACTTACCAGAGGAGTGACAAGATCATGTGTTATTAGTTGAGTTAAATAAGATAATGGCCGGAGCAGGGGGCACGTGTCTAATCCTAGCACTCAGCAGCCAGAGGTGGCAGCAGAGGTAAGATGATCACATTCCAGGCTGACTTGACTACATAGTAAACATAAACTCAACAAACAAAACTGATGTTGGTGAAGTACTTAGCGGAACACTTGGTAGATAGTTGTTGCTATTTTTCTATTTATTGTTGTTATTATTATTTTTCTTTTGAGGCAAGCCCAATAGACTGACCTTTTTTATGCAAGAGAGAGAGGGAGACAGAAGGAGAGAGTAGGGGGAAGGAGAGAGAGAATTGGCACGCTAGGGTCTCTAGCCACTGAAATCTAACTCCAGACCTGTGTGCCCCCTTATGTGCACGTACAACATTGCACACTTGTGTCACTGTGTCTGGTTTATATGGGACCTGGAGAGCCCAACGTGAGTCCTTAGGCTTCACAGGCAAGGGCCTTAACTGCTAGGCCATCTCTCCAGCCCTGTTGTTACTGTTTTTGTCTATCTAGTCAATCTTCCCAGAAATTTACTGAATATCTCCTAGTCTCACTTTCCATTTGCTTTTTTAAGTGATATGGGAGGAGCAGTATGTTTTCAGCATTTGACTCAGTAGGTGGACCTCTGACCCCTCGGCAAGATGGGGGGCTGCCAGAGCTGCTCCCACAGGTGTCTCCCCATTAGCTTGTTCCCCACCCAGCTTCAGCAGGTGCTGTGGGGGATGCTTACATTTCCAGGTGTCCTTTCCTCTCTGTCAAAATAGATCACAGATCTGGGGACATGGCTCAGTGGTCAAGGTGTTTGCCTGCAAAGCCTAAGGACCCAAGTTTGATTCTCCAGCACACCATTCAATCCTCCAGTACCCACATAAAGCCAGATGCAAAAAGTGGTGTGTGCATCTAGAGTTCATTTGCAGTGGCTAGAGGCCCCAGAACACCAATTCGTTCTCTGTCTCTCTTCTCTCCATCTCTATTTTCAAAAAGAAAATAAACAGATATGAATCTTTTTTTTTGTTGTTGTTGTTGTTGTTTTGTTGAGGTACAGTCCCACCCAGGCTGACCTGGAATTCACTATGTAGTCTCAGGGAGGCCTTGAACTCATAGTGATCCTCCTACCTCTGCCTCCCAAGTACTGGGATTAAAGGCATGCACCACCATACCCAGAGAGATCTGAATCCTTGATTCTTGCCATTGCAAATTTCCCAAATCTGGGCAGCATTTCCACTTACAATGAACGTGCTCTCATGAATTTGAGGGTTTGTATTTTTATCATATTACTTAGGTACAAAAGAAAAGTGTGTGTAAATGAACTGTGCTCACTTATAGCATTTTTGCATCTTTGAATTTAGAAAGCTGAAAGGGAACCTGAATGGAGCAGAGTTCGAAAAGTTAAAAATCACAGGAAACTTCAGCATTTCAAAAAAAGCAGCATTAACCTAACCTGACAAATGATATTCTTTTTATTCAAACTCCATCCAAACTCAAGGTCACCATGGCATTAGGTGCATTGGTTCTCCCACGGCTCTGTCTGTTTGGGTCACTCACTACAGACGTTCTGTCACACTCTGTGTGGTGGTAATGACCTGCCTTTAGCATGGAAGCATTGCTGAGCTGTCCAGGCTTTCTCTGTCCCTTCTCTTTAGCCTACAATGATTAACATGGTGTCACTCGGATGTTAAACACAAATGGAGCCCTGAAACCGCTTGGTTATAAGGTGGCATTTAATCACCTGGGATCTTGTTAGAATGCTCAGTCTTGTCAAGCTGGGACTCAGGGTTTTACATATTATTCTATTTATTGTTTCATGGAACTGGACAATGGCCCTAGGGCCCTATGCATGCTAGGCAGGTACTCAACCCAAGCTTCTGCATTTCAAATAAGCTCTTAGTTTACGCTCATGCCAATAGTTCAGGGAGAACACTTGGAATAGAAGGGTCCAGCAATGCTTCTATCAGGATGGCTAAAAATTATTATTTAAGAGTTAGTAGAAAATTGTCATGACTATGGGTATATCCATGCCCCCCCCCATCTGAAGAATCGCCACACTGAAGCAGAAAAGGCAGCTGGGTTATAAGAGTGTACTGGCCCTGGAGGAAAGAAACCTTGGTGCCATGCTGCCTGTACTGAATGCCACAGCCGGACATGCACGAGGAGCTGGACCGGGCACGGTATCTTTGCAGCATCTGGACTTAGGTTGTTCATGAGTACGACTGGAACAGGCAAGCTGTGTTTTGCTCCTAATACATAAGGATCTCTTTATTTTTATTCAAATAAATCTCATTTCAATTTTCTTCTTTATATCACTACTCATATTTTATCTGGTCTTATGGCTAAAAATACAGATAGCTTTCTTTTTCAAATTTAATGCCCTGAAGGCGAGGCTCGTGTTCTATGCATTTTTGTAACTTTTATCAGCAGGCATATAAACATTTATGGAATTGAATTTATTAGCCAGGTAAATCTCACGTGGGCCCTTTGCTATTTGCATAGCTAAGTTCTGATTTTCTTAAAATTCTAGGATGTTTTTTCTTTCTCTTATATTTTAGGTTTTGCTACTTTATTTACTATTCCTGTTTGTTTCTTTCTTTTTAGAAAATCTTTCTAAACTTTAAATAGCTAAGGGTCACACATGCATATTTTTATTCTTTGTTCTTGGTTCTCCAATGTACTTTGCGTTTATTTGATCAGAGAATGGATATTAAGATTACAAACAGAAAAAAAAAGATTACAAACAATTGATAATTTGTACTGTCAGAATTTTATCACTTCTGAATAGTGTCATAGCAATCTTCTGGGATAAAGTTGTCAGGAGACGTAGTAGAATGAATTGTTCCCTAAAAAGAAAGTTCAAGATTGTCAAGAGCTATCCAGGTGTAGGCTTTGTGCGATTGCACTCCTCCTATGAGGGGGGTAAGGAAGCCCATCAATAACTTGCTATAAGATGTTTTCATGCCAACTCATTGTGACTGAAGTCATCAGATAGTAGCTCAGAGAAGAAGATCTAGCAATGCTAGTGAGATAGCTAACAAGCATGTGGAGTAGTTGGATACCACATCAGCAACAAAGAGGAACTGGGTGTATATGGGTAGTAAGACAGTATTCTCATGGAATGGATAAGGACTTGTTTTCCTGGTTCTACAATTCTTCTATTCCACCGTTTCCCACCCACCCACCCATGCACGTATCCATCCATTCATCCATCTGCCCACCCATCCATCCATCCACCCATCCATTTGCCCACTTATCCACTCATCCATCCATCCACCCATTCATCCATCCATCTGCCCACCCATCCATCATCTATTTATTCAATCAGTCCTTTAACTTCTTATGAAAATTAAAATACAGACTCAATAAACTACACAAAGTATAGCTGAAGCAAATGTGCTCAATGTGTGGTTTCAAGATCATCTGCATTGTGCTAAGGAAGTAAATGTTTGAAAGCTGGGCCCGGTGGCGCACGCCTTGAATCCCAGCACTTGGGAGGCAGAGGTAGGAGGATTGCCGTGAGTTCAAGGCCACCCTGAGACTCCATAGTGAATTCCAGGGCAGCCTGGGCCAGAGTGAGACCCTACCTCAAAAAACAAAACAAAACAAGAAGCAAATGTTTGAGTTCCAGTGCAAACTTCTTACATCAGAGACACTGGATGTATTTAACAGACCCTTCGGTGGATACGCACTTGGTTTTGAGAACCTTTGTCTTAGTGTTCACTATTATGAGGCGGACACTTTTGAAGCCACCACCTTGATTGAGAAATAGACATTTGCCAGTCAGTTTGGCAGGTCCTCTGTGTGTTTCTCCCAACCGCACCACTTTCCTCCTTTCAAAGCTACCGCTATCCTGAATTTTAGTTAAGTGCCTGCACCCTTGCAGTTTTGTTACTGGACTGTCCATTATTTAAACGGTGGTTTAATCTTCTCTATTAATGCCAACATTTCCCTTCACTGTACATGTTCCTCCATGGTCTCCTCCGTGTACTGTGTCTGTCGAAGAACCTGAACGATGTGGTCTGTTGTAGTTTCTCTGAGTGTGGATTTGCTGACTGTGCACTCATGGAACAGTTTAGCGTGCTTGACTCTGCTTCTTGTATACTGAAATACGTGTACTTGTATACTCATAAAAATGAAAGGACCAAGGCGTGGTGGTGCACGCCTTTAATCCCAGCACTCGGGAGGCAGAGGTAGGAGGATCACCATGAGTTTGAGGCCAGCCTGAGACTACATAGTGAATTCCAGGTCAGCCTGGGCTCGAGTGAGACTCTACCTCAAAAAACAAAACAAAACAAAACAAAACAAAAAAAAAAAAAAAGAAAGAAAGGACCAAGCTAGCCATCATGACTGTCCAGTTTATGATTTTGACATAATTTCTCATTAAAAAGAAAAGAATGGACAGCTAGTCATGGGCACTTCAACAGATCCAAGCATAGAAGTTATATTGCATTTTTTAAAAATTATGTCTCGTTTTTACTGTTTTTAATTTTATCAGATGTAAGTGTTTAATATCTAGATATGTTAAAGGCACATAAAGATGATATTCTATCATTTTATTTTCATTCATTAGCTGTAAAACTTATTTAGAATAAAGTTAAGTCATTCTATTTCTATCCAGTGACAGATTTCATACATGATAAGCCATTGAAATGGCCAAGTTTTCCTTTTACTTAGCTAGTTCTTATGATGCTGAATCACATCCCTGTCACATTCAGAAGAGGAATAAATAGGGCCTGGAGAGATGGCTCAGCGGGTAAGAGGGTTTGAGGAGGCCTAAGACTGCCTGACTTCCGTCTCTCAGCACTCAAGTAAATAGCTGGGTATGCCCATGCATGTCTGTAACCATAGTCCTACCAGGAGCAGAAATTTGAGAATTGTTGGGCTTGGCAAGCTTCAGAATAAGTGAGAGACTCTTATCTCAAAAGAAATAGGCAAATGAAATATAGAAGACACCTGACATTTTCCTCTGGCCTCCACACACGTGCACACCAGGTGAGGGCATCCACATGCACCGCACACACCAGATATGCACACCACACTGCAGTACTACGCATATGCACGCTTCAAAAACAGAAGGAGACTAATTAAAAATTCTATATCATAACTTATTAGGTTTAAACATATTTGAAGATTATCAAATCATGCCAAATCTTATCTCAGAATGCCAGTTTAGCTCCTGATTCCTTTTATTATTATTTTTATTATTATTTTAAAGAGAGACAGAGAGAGAGAGTATGTGTGATAGAGAGAGAGAGAGAAAGAGATTTGGCACACGCTAGAGCCTCAGCCACTGCAATCGAACTCCAGATGCTTGCACCACCTAGTGGGCATGTGTGACCTTGCACTTGCCTCACCTTTTGTGCATTTGCTTATGTCAGATTTGGAGAGTAGAACCTGGGTCCTTTGGCTTTGCAGGCAAGGGCCTTAACCACTAAGCCATCTCTCCAGCCCTGCTGATTTCTTTTAACATGACTCTGGCCCCCCTTGTTCCTCCTTCCCCTTTGTTTCTGTCTGTTGTGAGTTGACTGTGAAATATCCCCCATAGGCACGTGTACGTGAACATTTGGATTTCAGCTGATGGTGATGTTTGGAAGGTTGTGGAATCTTTAGGAGGTGGAGCCTTGTCCGGGGAAGTGGGTCTTGGGGGTGGGACCTTGAGGTTCTAGTTCAGCCTCACTTGTGACACAGGCTTCTAACCCCTGCCATGCGTCCCCACCATGATGGACTCTACAAACCCCACCACAGCCCCAAACTCGAAGCCAAAGTAAACTCTTCCCTTCCCTAACTTACTTCTGCCTGGGTATTGATTCACAACAATGAGAAAGTAACAGATACAGTCTTTGTTTTTCCTTCCAGCTTCGTTTTGTATATTGTTTGCCTCAGACCAAGAGCCAGTCATTTCTCTAAGAAACCACTCTTTTCTTTTTAATGAGAAATTATGTCAACATTATAAGCTAGACAGTCATGATTACTAGCTTGGTCCTTTCATTTTTATTTTTTTAATATTTTATTTTTTATTTTTATTTATTTATTTGAGAGAGGGACAGAGACTGAGTGTGTGTGTGTGTGTGTGTGTGTGTGTGAGAGAGAGAGAGAGAGAGAGAATGAATGGGCCCACCAGAGCTTTAAGCCACTGTAAATGAACTCCAGATGCATGCACCACCTTGTGCATCTGTCTTACATGGGTCCTGGGGAATTGAACTGAGGTCCTTAGGCTTTGCTGGCAAGCGCCGTAACTGCTAAGCCATCTCTCCAGCCCAGAACTTTCATTTTTATAATTAAATAAATGTGTACTTTAAGTTAAACTCCCTCGGGAGTTATTTCTATTTATAATTTACTACTACAGGGAGTTAACTTCTTGTGTATACACGGGTACCTCCTTTCCCACCTCGAGAGTCCTGGTTCTCTGGGTCACAGAGGATCTAGATTAGAATGTCTCACAATTACAACCATTGCTATATCCCACATCATACACACAACTTTACTACTGCTACTGACGATTCCTTAACAAGAGTTAAAACTTGTGCATTCCCTCTAGCACGCCATGGTTCTACCCATTCGCCTATCAGATAGTGAGTGACTATTTGGTGCTCCACGCTCATGCGTTTAGTCCCCGGTGTTCCTAGTTCTCTCCATACTTAAAGCTCACCACATCTTTATGTACTATGGTCACTTGGGCATCTAAAGTTCATTCTTCAGCAGGTGCCTTTGGACGGGCTTATGGGAGAAATGAGCTCTGAGTTCTTGCATGTTGAACACAGCATATGCTTTCTGGCGGGTGATTAATTCCTCATATACCCAGGCTAAGGGAGATCATTTCCTGTGCCATAAAACCTTGTCAAATGCTGATGGCAATTCAGTTTTTTTTTTCTTTACAAGTCAGATTCTCTTTGTGTCTAGAAGCCCAAAGGATTGTTTAAGGTTCTTTTTTTTTTTTTTTTTTGCTGGCAAAGAACTAGTTCGCTCTTTTTATTCTCACATATGTAGTTTCTTAAACTGCATTTTAACATGCAGTTTCTAATTTCGTTGCATTTCAGGAAAGGTTTTCTTTTTTCAATTATCAGCTAAAAAAAAAAAAAAAAACCTGTAATAAAGCTGTGACGAGAGGCCTAGGCCAAAGCTTTGAGTCTTGGGGGGTTTCCAAAGATCAGATTTGATCACCTGCTGCCTCAAGAGACCAATCAAGGAGAATGTGGCGATAAAACTAGAAAGAAATGTATTCCATTTGTCGTAGTGGGAGAGGACAGGGGCACTGCATGAATGCCCAGAGCCTTGGCGTTAGAGTACTGGCAGGTGTTTCGGGATCATATAAGACAATGAAGCCGGGCGTGGTAGCGCACGCCTTTAATCCCAGCACTCGGGAGGCAGAGGTAGGAGGATCACCGTGAGTTCGAGGCCACCCTGAGACTACATAGTGAATCCCAGGTCAGCCTGGGCTAGAGTGAAACCCTACCTCGAAAAACCAAAAAATAAATAAATAAATAAATAAATAAATAAAAAGGAAAAAAGAAAAAAGAATGATTAGGGCAGGAGGAGAGGAATGCAGACTCAAGCAATCCGTGGTCATGTTAGGTCTGTTTGGGAGGTCCTGTTGGTCTGGAAAATTGGTGATTCAGTTGCCCTGCCTCCCTGGGGTGGGGGCAGCTTCAGCTCCTACCGGAGGGTGCAGGCCCTAGGGCTCACTATTCCTGGCATCTGAGATGAGCTGGGAAGAACTGACAGAAAACACAGCCAAGGAACCAAATGGAGTCAGTCAGCATATGACCAGGTCCTTCCTCAGCGGGAGGAAGACTGAGAGGTCTCCTTGTCATGCTCTCTTGTGCCTCTTTTTTGGAGACTTCCAGCAGCCTCACGTCATGTTTGACTATGTTCAGATCCTGTCAGGTTCCTTGAAACTTTTCTTTCTATTTAAGAACTTATTGGAAAGATTCAGTTTTTAATTCACCTTTTTAGATAACTACTAGTTCAGCTTTTATTTCTAAAATTTCGGACTTTCTCCTAAAGGATTTTCCATCATTTATGAATTTTTTTTTCTGGCTCTGATTTGTGCTGCTGCTTCGTGTCTGCAATATTTCCTCAGTGTGTCTGGGCAAATTTGGAAATTGTATATTGTGATCCTGATTCTGGAGTTGGATTTGCTGATGTGTGTTCACTATGTGAAGAGACACTGCCCTGGTCCTCCTCTTCCTCCCCTTCTGCCTTCTCTTCCTTCCCTCCTTCTCCCTTCTCTTCCTCCTCTCTTTGTTTCCCTCCCCTCCTTCTCCTCTTCCTCTTCTAATAATATTCTACCATGTTTTTCTGCCATTAATTTTTCTAACTTTTAGAAGAGGCTTGGCTGTAGTTGCTCTTTCTAACTTCACTACATTCCCTCTTTTGTTTTCATGTAGTGTTTAAAAAAATATATCCGGGTGTGGTGGCGCACGCCTTTAATCCCAGCACTTGGGAGGCAGAGGAAGGAGGATCACTATGAGTTCGAGGCCATCCTGAGACTACATAGTGAATTCCAGGTCAGCCTGAACTAGAGTGAAACCCTACCTCAAAAAAAACAAAATAGTAATAATAATAATAATAATAATAATAATAACCTGCTTTGTAGAATTTCCTGGTTTTCTTTTTCTTCCCCACTGATACCTAGATTTTCTTTTTATATCTTTATGGTGCTTAACTTTGATTTTTTTTCTCCCAGAACTTTCTCTCCAATGTGGTGCCTTGAGGTCTGGGCTGGCAAATCAGTTGCTTTTTATTGCATATGAGAGGTATCTTGTCACCTCGCTTACCTCTATTTTACATTGCTCTGTCTGCTTATATGTGGGGATTTAAGCTGATAAAAATACATGTTAGTGTCTCCGCCACACTATTCTGCTGGGCTCAGAATTCCTCACCTTTAACAAATGATGATTATGAAGCATTAGACCCAGCCTTTTTGTAGCTAGGACAAAAATCATAAATGTAACTATGAGAAGTTTGAAAACAATTGCTTCTAAAATGGAATTATTATATTTCAGAGATGGGCACATTTATAATTTTTTTCCTACCTAGGGCAACGTAGGAAGAGCGCAGAAGTAAATGAGATCAGCCCAGTTTAGGATGCTTTTTATTCATTTATTCTGAAAGTAAAGAAAATGCATACCTTGCCTTGCAGTGGACAGATACTGCCAAAAGGGATTTAAACATATTTAAAATATATAAAAAACATATTAAACAGATAAAAAATAAGAATTAAAGCCAGGCGTGGTGGTGCACGCCTTTAATCCCAGCACTTGGGAGGCAGAGGTAGGAGGATTGCTATGAGTTCGAGGCCACCCTGAGACTACATAGTGAATTCCAGGTCAGCCTGGACCAAAGTGAGACCCTACCTCGAAAAACAAAAAACAACAACAACAACAACAAAAAACATAATAAATAAATAAATAAATAATTTAAATATTATATATGTATAAAACATATTAAAAAGCCTTGCCTGGCTTCCTTCATGATGCAGTCCCATAGCAAAGCTAACCCTTGGGAGGCCTGAGGTGTGGCAGAGAAGGCAAGAAGGAAGTGGCTTCTCAGCCCTGCACAGGTAAATGGAGAATCGAATCACTGCCTGTCTATGATGACCGGTCCTAGGTCCCCACCCCCAACCTGTGACATTCTACCTCCCCACCAAAGCATTAAGAAAGAAGAAGGGGGAGTTCAGGGAAAGGGGATCAGGGGAGGGTGGATGAACAAAGGCAATGGGAGAGGATTATGATCAGAAAAAGAAGAAGACATTTAGAAAAAGGAAGATGGAGTTGCTGGCCAGAAAACTTCCTGACGTGGAAAAGTATCCTGAGTCCTCCATTCTTCCAGAGCAAGGAGTGAGCTCTCACCACAGGGTGCTTCTGTTCAGCCTCACGTAGGGGGTCACCATTCTCAAGGGACCTGGCTCAGTTACAGTCACTGGCCTGCTTTGTATGCAAGCTCTTACGTGAGCCTCACCACCCGGCAAAGTATTAGTACCATCCCTGGTTTTCACGTGAGGAGATGTGTCACAATTTGGCCTATGTGACTCAAAATCACCTGACTAATAAACCATGGCGCTATGGGAATATACGTGGCTTTCAGTTTTCATGTGCTCTGACAGCAAACAACACTCTTCATCATTGTGGACACTATGGTACACACACACACACACACACACACACACAGGGCAATGTGGGGACATTCAGGAGTCTCCTGATTTGACTATTGAGGGAAGGAATGTCCCCTTCCTGAAGGGGCATGGAGGAGGGAGGCAGCCGCTTTATTTCCCTGAATCTTCTCTTTCCACTGCCCTTCCCACTTAGCAAATAGCTTATCGAGTGTCAGAGATTAAATCATTTCTCCTCCTTGGCTGTGCCAGCACGCACTATATCCGTAGGCCATTTTCTGTGTAAGGTTTGTGCATAAGTTCTTTACAATCTAGCACTTTGGTGTATGCCGCTGTAGAATGAGTCGCTGGCCCATATCATGGTCATAACCACCGCGCAAGGTCTGGGGAGGGGCTTTGCCTGTGCCTTGCTGACGAAGACTCCATCATCTGAAGGTGCCCATCACATCCAGCAGCTCCCCTCCCCCGCCCTCTTGCTCGACTCTTCCCCTTGTCAGACCCACCACACATAACAACCAACGGATGTCCCAAACACTACTTTCTAGGCTGCTTTCTTTCCTAGAAGCTTTTCCTACTGTTTCCCAGATCAAACCCAAGCTCCTTTGTTTGATTTTGAATGTCCTTCTTTTCCTTCCTTCCTTCCTTCCTTCCTTCCTTCCTTCCTTCCTTCCTTCCTTCCTCTTTCCTTTCTTTTTTTTCCATACTTCCTTTCTCCGTCTCTCTCTTTCTTTTGTCTTTCTCTCTCTTTTTGTTTGTGTGGTGTGTGTGTGCACGTGTGTGTGTGTGCAGACCGGAGGTGGATGTTGATTGTCTTCATGCATTGCTCTCCTCTTTATTTTACGGAAGCTGGTTCTCTCATTTAAGCCCAGAGCTCCATGAGTCAGCCCATCCAGTCAGCCTGCTCGTTGAAGGCCCTCCTACATTTTCCCTTCTTTTCCCGACAACCTTGGCTGACACAGCCCTTTGGGGGGAGGAATCATCTGTAAGCCTTCTTTCCCTTCCATCCTGCCTCTTTTTCTTACACTGAGTCACATTTTCTTTTCCACCAGTTACTGTAAATGAAATCAATTCTTTTTTAGCTAGAGTAAATTATATCCAACTCTCCTTATATGGGAAAAAGGCACTAAAGTGGTGACAGCTACCGTCTTGGGAATGGATGGGTATTCTTGCTGAGTTCCTTCCAGAGCAACCAGAAACAAAGTTAACCAGGGAATAGCCATTCCATACGGGACGGAAATGGTAGCTAACACTAAACCAGTATAGCACCAGTATAGCACCCAAGTAGGATTCGTCATTTCTTTCTTTAGGGGCAGAGGATAATACTATGGCGTGCATGTGTGTATGCATGTTTGCATGTGTGTAGGCATATATGTGTGCATGTGTACACATGCATGTGGAGGCCAGAGGTCAATGTTGGGTGTATTCCTCAATCACTTCTCCACAGTATTTATTGACATGGTGTCTGTCCCTGAATCCAGAGCTCAACAGTTTGGACACTGTGACAGTTTGAATGAAATGTCACCCATGGGCTCATGTGTTTAGACTACTCGGTCCTCAGCTGCTGGCAACTTTGGAGAGCCGGGCAGTGGAGCCTTGCTGGAGGAGGTGTGTCACTGGGGGCTGACTTGATGGTTTATTAGCCCAGCCAGCTGGGTGTTCAGAGCTTGCTTACACTTCCTGCTTCCTCCCTGAGACTGATATGGCAAGAAGTGATGCCAAGCTGTCTGCTCTGCCATGCTTCCCCTGCCTCGATAAAGCTTTACCTTAAAACTTTAAGCCAGAAATAGACCCTTTCCTCCCATAAGCTGGTTTTGATCAGGCGTTTTGCCCCAGCAATGAGGAGGTAACTGCTGTAGCTAGCCAGGAGATGCTGGGATCCATCCGCCTGTCTCTGGAGCACTGGGATAACATGCATGCACCACCACCCCTGGCGCTTCTGTGGGTGCTGGGGATCTACAGTCAGGTCTTCCCACATGTGCTGCAAGCACTTTATCAACTGAGCCATGTCCCCAAGCCCCAGAATTCATCATCTTTCTATGTAATTTCCACTTAAAAATTACAAACCTACTAGAATCTCAAAAGGGAAGACAAGATGGGCCATAAACTCAACCCACATCTCTGGCTTTACAGTTTGAATAGCAAAGCACATATGTTCAAAGGCTTCATACTTTTCTTTGTTAAAAACTATTTTTATTTTTATTTATTTATTTGTTTATTTGACAGAGAAAGAGGGAGAGAGAGAGAAGGAGGGAGAGAATGGGCACACCAGGGCCTCCAGCCACTGCAAACGAACTCCAAATGTGTGTGCCCCCTTGTACATCTGGCTAACGTGGGTCCTGGGGAATCGAACCTGGGTCCTTCGTCTTTGCAGGCAAATGGCCTTAACCACTAAGCAATACGTCCAGCCTGCTTCATACTTTTCTAGAACATGGAAGGACCTCAAACATCTTGATTTCCATATTTCATTAGCCACACCACCCCCAGGAAGATTTTTCTGAATTCCTTTTCTTTTTTTTTTTTTTGACAAATATTTTATTTATTTGAGAGAAAGAGGCAGATAGAGAGAAAGAGAGAATGGATGTGCCAGGGCCTTTAGCCACTGTAAAACTCCAGGTGCAAGCTCCCCCTTGTACATCTGGCTTACATGGGTCCTGGGGAATCAAACCAGGGTCCTTAGGCTTCTAAGGCAAATGCCTTAACCGCTAAGCCATTTCACCATCTCATGAATTACTTTTCTTTTCTTTTTTTTTAATATTTATTTTTATTTTAGAGAGACAGAGAGAAAAAGAGGCAGATAGAGAGAGAGAGAGAGAGTGAACAGGTGCACCAGGGCCTCCAGCTACTGCAAACAAACTCCAGATTGCGTGTGCCACCTTGTGCATCTGGCTTACATGGGTCCTGGGGAATCGAGCCTCAAACCAGGGTCCTTAGGCTTCATAGGCAATCACTTAACCACTAAGCCACCTTTCCAGCCTGAATTCCTTTTCTTTTTGTTTTTGTTTTTGTTTTTGTTTTTGGAGGTAGTGTCTCACTCTAGCCCAGGCTAACCCGGAGTTCACAATGTAGTCTCAGGGTGGCCTCGAACTCTCGGCAATCCTCTTACCTCTGCCTCCCGAGTGCTGAGATTAAAGGCGTGCGCCACCACGCCCGGCCCAAATTCCTTTTCTTGACAGAGGTCCCCACTGTCAAGATCTAGAAGCCCCAGGCAGGATGCACACTTGCACGTGTGTGGCCAGCAGCATGCACAGGGGAGCGTGTGGCTTGAAGAGGTTTTGAATAGCCTTGCAGTGTGGACTAATAAGGAGATCCTGAGAAAAGAATTGGGGTCGTTGGCTTAAGCCATTACTTGCCCCTAAAAAAACAACTGGCCTAGAGTTAGTGATCGGGCATTTCATCCAGGTCCAGGGTGCGTCTGAAGTCAAAAACATGAAAAGCTAAGCTGGGTGTGGTGGCACACGCCTTTAATCCCGGCACTTGGGTAGGAGGATCGCCATGAGTTCAAGGCCACCCTGAGAGTCCATAGTGAATTCCAGGTCAGCCTGGGCTAGAGTGAGACCCTACCTCAAAAAACAAACAAACAACAAAGAAGTGCAAAGCTGACCCAGGCTCTCTGCTGCCAGTTTCTAGGTTTTGTGTTCTTCCCCGGCTCCAGGGCTGTTTGGCTAGTTGCTATAATTTCCCTGAGGGACCCCGAATCCACTAACAGGGCTCTTGATCTTAGAGAAATGGGGCTTTAAACTCTACAAGGCTTATTCTGATGATCCTTGTCACATTGAGCAGACGGTGGCATTTACCATGCCCACTGGTGAGGAGTGCATTGTTCTCAGCCACAGGTGGGCTGGGAAGATGTCCTAACTGCAGCACCCCACCCTCTCCTGCACACACTGTGGTGCTTAGTTATGTCCCCACTTTGTTCCCATAGCACTTATGTTTGCCTCTCTTTGGTGCTGCTCACCGGCGGTGGTTAAAATAATCTGTCTTGTTCCGTGCTCCCTACAAGACTGTTGTCAACTCTTCCGGGGCAGGGCCTTGACTTTCACCCCAGGGGTTAAGAGGTTCAACAGGAAGCTCAAGGTCAGGAAATTTCCCAGTGGTAGGAATACAGCATTCATCAGTTCCAAAGCTTAGGCTATTAATCAGAAAGGCTGTCTTGCCTTAGAAACCATAATGGTTCTCTGAGGGCAAAATAATGGGCGTGAAGTAGTAGACCATCCAGTGATAATTGCAATAGTAATTGGTTGTTGGGTCTTTAGAAACTGTGCAAATAATTTTATAGACATTTCATCTAATCCCTCCAGCAGTTCTATACAGGGTAACATCACCAACATTTTCAGGTGAGAACGTTGAGAGCTGTAGTTGCTGACTGACTTCCCAACCAAACTCATCCCACAGCCGGATCGTCTCTGCCACCTGTGCTTCCTTCCTTTGACTTACCTAGTCCCAGCCTCTGTAAATTAGTTGTTGCCTTGGGCATAACAGGCACACAAAGAGATATGCCAGAGCCGGGCATGGTGGGGCATGCCTTTAATCCCAGAACTTGGGAGGCAGAGGTAGGTGGATCGCTGTGAGTTTGAGGCCACCCTGAGACTACATAGTGAATTCCAGGTCAGCCTGGACTAGAGTGAGACCCTACCTCGAAAAAACAAAACAGAAAGAGAGAGAGAGAGAGATGCCAGCTATGTACATATATATACAATTATATGTGAATGACTGCTGGGATAAATGGGTGGGTGGATGGAAAGCTACATTGAAATTATAGAATTCCCTTATGTGTATTCCTACATTTCATTTGAACTTGCTTAGGAAGAACTGTTAGAAACTACCAGCTCTATCTTCTGTCAGGCTCCCTAAACACACACATTCATGCATAAACACATAGGTGCACGCACACATATGCCCGCTTGCACATGAGTCCTCACGTGTATACGCACATTTCTTAGGTTCTGGTGAAGGGAATAGCTCTGGTAAGGCCTCTGTCCGTGTGAACAGCTATGGTGGGGGAGTTCGCAGGGTTAGTCCCTTACATTACTGCTTATACCTACTGCCACTGAGTTTGCCTGGATTAGTTTGGCAGACATCACTCTCTTTCCCCCACATGGGAGGGAACTGAGTGTCACCGTGGCTAATGGGAGAGGGGTGGATTCAAAGGCAGAACTCTTGCTTCCCGATCTAGTGCCCTTCCTCCCTTTCTAGTTTTCAAACTGTGATATGGAGAGGCGTCGAAGAGACCGTCATAATGACTGTGGACGAGGGCCTCCAAGAGCCTTAGGTTTTGCTTCAGCTGGAGTGGCTCTGCTTTTGTCTGATTGCTTGGTAGGCTTTGACGTGAGGTTCTGTTTTGTAAGATGGTCTGGCAGTTTGCTCCTGTGGAACCACCATTAGCGGCCCGCAGTCTGTCCCATCGCCCATGCCCGTGCGCGTTGCAGGGTTGTCTGGACTCTGCAGGGTGTCTGGGCTCCAGGTGCAGTGGCGGGCAGCTGGGGAGGCTCTGCTCCAAAGCCCGTCTTCCTCCGTGGCCCAGGGGCCATTTGGGACGTCTTCCTTACATCTGCTTCCAGGCTTAGGCTAGACACCAGTATGCGGCCACTTCCAAGTCACATGACTCATCTCAAAGTCAAGGGGCTTGCCGCGAGGCACTAGCCGGGCTATCCATGAAGAGAGGGTGAAGATTTAGGACCAATAATGCATTCATACATAGGTCTTTGAAAAAAAAATTGCAATGCTATAACCCAATCTGGATGAGAATGAGGTGAAAAATCTCTCCAGCCACAGGTACTCATAGGATCCACATGGGGAGGCTACTGTACTATAAAGCTAGAAAATTTGTACCCAGAGGTAATCAGGCTTGAAAACAGCTGATAGCTTGGATTGTGGTCAGTGTTCTCATCTTTCATGACTAACTCAGGCATAGTGCTTGTATCAGTGTGTGTGTGTGAGAGAGAGAGAGGGAGAGAGAGCTGTATGCCACACACACACACACCTTTACCTACCAACACTGTCAGCTTACATCCTTTCTTGGTTCTATGCCTCACCTTCCCTTTCCTGTGTACCACCTACCCCTCAGCATTTCCATGAAGCTGGTCATTGGTCTGCTTCTACTTACTTTCTCCCCTACTGCTTTCTTGGTTATAACTCAGTGCCACTCCATGTCTACCTGATGAAGGCCATTGTCAGGCTGGTTGCCAAAGCCTGTAGTACTCTGTACCTTGTGACCTCCGCCTGGCTAATTGGCCTTCATAGGCTGTCAGATTCTGTTGAAGTCATTGAATTCTGTCTCCTCTGCAATGTGGTTTAAGCTAAATCGACAAGAGGCCAAATGATGTGAAATCTGCCATAGAATGCAATATGCCAGTGTCACTTCGTCATCTCAAAAACGTGGGGAAAAAAAAACACCACAGTGCAGGAGTTACTCAGCCGAGCATTTATTGACATGAACTCAGTGGATGTTTCTAAATAAATATACAGAATATTTAAATGTATACAGTTATAGTGTCAAAATAAGAATTAGTTCTGCAGATTGGCACAGAGAGAATGTCCCCATCTTATAGAAGGCTGTTTCCCTCAGGAAGTTTACTTACCTCTGTAATAATCAGGAAGAAGGGCCAGTCACACAAGCAGGTGGTCTGAGGGCTTTTAGTGTCTGAGTGGGAGGGTGACTATCTTTCAGGGCTTGTGATTACAGTAAAGGAAAGCGAGATCATCAGGGGGTGTGAAAAACCATGTGTCTTGCTCGTTTAGCCCAAGTCCATCCCAACAGCATTTAGGAAGGAGGACAGATCATAATCACAGGCTTGATGCAGGCATGACCGCTTTATCCGATCTTACAGATCATCCGCTGATTATCTAGAATCAATGCTGAGCACGTCTCCATGCTAAATCCACTTCTTTCCAACAAGAAACCTTCAACCTGATTTTCAGCTATGTGGCAATCTTGTTGATATGGTCCAGATGACAGAATATGGGAGGAGGTCCTACAGAGGTCACCAAGTCACCAACCTGAGTGTCTCTGCTAGGCTTTGATCAGAGAAGCAGAACCAAGTGGAATATTCCACAAGACCTGTTATCTGGATTGGCCTGGCTCTGGTTCCATCTGTGTCTGATGCTGGGCCTGATGGAGGGCAGCAGGGAGGGAAGAGTGCATGGCAAACTGCAGGACCAGTGACAGATGAGGACGCGGGCAGATGAGCTGGGATCCCGGTGGACGGAGGCGAGCCTGTGTGGACCAATTCCCATTGCCTTCAAACGACCTGCATGGCGGGAGTGGCCTCCGGGAGAAGCTGACTGCTCTTGCTTATGGCACTGGGCGTGCATCTGGCAGAGCCAGAGATGGAAGAGGAGAACTGGAGAGAGCCAGACAGGCCTCTCTAGTTGCCCTGCCCAGCCAGGGGGAAAGGATAAGATTTGGGAGCTCCAGTCTTCCAGTGCCCTGCATCACCGTCCCGTGCGCTGCAAAGGAAAGGCCACAGCTGTCCCTTCAGGTCCTCCTCCAGAATGACACACACAGCGCCTCTTGGATCCATGCTGCACGAGAGCCAGCCTGGACCTGAGTCTGAGAGACACAGCTCCAGCTTTGCTCGGTTGTCTGATATAAGTCAGCCACACCTCGGTGTCACTAAGCACGTTGTCACCTATGGAATAATCCGTCCTGGTTCACAGTATGATACGGGCCAGTCTTTACACAGTTTACCCAACAGGGCATGCGGTTCTTGGATACAGGCATTAGTTTTGCATTCCCTGCTATAAAGATCAGCTTATTTGAGCCAGGCGTGGTGGCGCACGCCTTTAATCCCAGCACTCGGGAGGCAGAGGTAGGAAGATCGCATGAGTTCGAGGCCACCCTGAGACTATATAGTGAATTCCAGGTCAGCCTGGGCTAGAGTGAGACCCTACCTCAGGAAAAAAAAAAAAAAAAAGATCGGCTTATTTGATGGCGATTTTTGGACTATGGAATTGGCGATGGCTGACCAACAGTACAGGGATGCAGAGACACATAGAGATAAATGGATATGGATACTGTGCGTGCATATATTATGCAAATAACATACAGAGGCACCGACACATTTGATCAGGGAGTGGTATAACCTGTTTGATGTTTTCAAAGGCCCATGCTGGCTCCACTGAGGTGAGCAGGCAAACGCCTCTATGTTGTTTTTTCCTTCCCTCATTGTCCTGCACTCTGCTTCTAAATCCAGAGACCTGTAAGGACCTGGCACACACACCTGTAACTGACCACACCCAGTGCCCAGTAACGGTGGGAAGTTTTGAGTCTCTGTCTAAAAGATGAAATCTGGCCTTGGAAGTATGCCACCGTCACCCCTAGCATCATCTGGGTGCTGGTCACTTCTGTTTCTGGTCCTTGTCCTTGACCCATCAAGCTCCTCCCTATGAGTGATGGGTCCACCCTCATGGCCCCCCTTCAGAAACTGGCCTTCTGCAGCCTCTGGGGACTGTCAGCTTCCTCCTAAGGCTGAAATGGGCGGGACCCCATGGCTAGCAAACATGGGGGTAATATGGAAGCCTCTTGCTCAGTTGCTGCCCATACTGCTTTTTTCCCTTTGAGTCCAGAACTTTTACTCTGTTTTTTTTTTTCCCCTCCCTTAGTTCCCATGCCTTCATGAGGTCTGACTTTTTTTTAAAAAAAAAAAAAAAACTGGTTTTATTTATACTCATTTATACATGAGCTACATGTGAGCATCTGTGTTTTGCACTTATAGAAGAGGCGTGGGGCTGCTTCTAGAAGAAAGAGTTCATTTTGGACTCTCTTTGTAAATACCTGGTTTCATAGCAGCAGAGAAGTAGGTGAAAAGGAGTATACTCCTACAGTCTTCCAAGAGACAGGACTTCCAACAGCCTGAGGCAGGACGATAGAGCCAGCATTCAAAAATAACATTCTGAGGTCAGAACAGGGTCAGAGTCTGAGGCTCCAGGCTACCTGAATCATGCTGAGGTGTTCTTTGAGTGACAGCTGGTAATGGCAATGGATTTCTTCATGAAGATCATGAGGCACCCAGGTAGAGTTAATGTTTTCCTTAGAATAAATAATTGTAACAATACAGAAAAAATACTATACTATTTTTAGTTATACTATAATTTTTAAAATTTATTTTGAGAGAGAGAGAGAGGTGAGGGCAGCCACTGTGAACAAACCCCAGACACGTGCACCCCCTTGTGTGCATGTGTGACATTGCATGCTTGCTTCACTGTGTGTCTGGCTGCGTGGGACCTAGAGATTCAAACATGAGTTCTTAGGCTTCGTAGGCAAGCGCCTTAACCACTAAACCATCTCTCCAGCCCAGTTGTACTGTAATTTGAAAAGCTTAAAAGTGTAAGTTGATTTGGTGCTTAACAAGTTATTTATTTGGGAAAACAATTGATTATCCAGAATGCTTCACTAAAGTTTATACTTTCTCCAGATTTTATTATTTGATATAATTCCAGTGGAATCTTCCAAAGGTCATTCATCCATTTGTTTTTGTTTCAGTGCATGTTTTCTCCAGAGATATTGCCTATTTTTGAATTATACAGCAAGGGTTCCAAGACACATAAAAATCGAAAGATCTATGGTTGATGTAAACTAATTCTACAGAGAAGAAATGAAGTGGACGGAGGGTTGAGGACTTCAGATGCAACAAGGACAGGAAAAAGCAGCATATGGGAAAGGGTGGAGACATGTGAGCTGAGGGGTAACTAGGAAGGAGTCAAGTGGAGTTTTTGTTTGGGGGGGTTCCAAGGTAGGGTCTCACTCTAGTCCAGGCTGACCTGGAACCTACTCTGTAGTTCCAGACTAACCTCGAATTCACAGTGATCCACTTACCTCTTCCTTCTGAGTGCTGGGATTAAAGGTGTGCTCCACCATGCCTGGCTAAGTTGAGCTTTTCAACGCATTTCAAGAAAGTAGTTGACCTAGTGCATAGGCAAAAACTGGTAATGCAAGGATTTGTGTATTGTCTCATTAATTACCTTCTTGTTGATGAGACAAAATTCCTGACAAAAACCAACTTAAGGGAGGAAGGGTCTATTTTAGATCATAGTTCTAGGTTACAGTCCATCATAGCCCAAAAGACATGGGGCAGGACCTGGTAACATTCAGTCCCCTGTTAGGAAGAGAAGAGCAATGAGTGCCAAATGCTCAGCCAGCATTCTCCTTTTGATAAGGTCCAGGAATCCAGCTCAGGGTATAGTATCACCCATAGTTAGATTGTATCCTCCTACCTTAACAAATCTAATCTAAAAAATACCACACAGACATTATCAGATGTTTGTTTTCAAGGTGATTCCAAAGCCAGTCACATTGACAAGCAGAGATTAACCATCATAAGTCCACCCTAGTCATGTTGACGCTCAAACATAATATTTTTAAGTCATTCTTTGTCCCCACAGACTCATGGCCATCTCATAATGCAAAATGTATTCAGTATAACTTCAAAGTCCTCATTTTCTAAAATAGTTCCAACTTTGTTAAAAAGTGTAAGTGCAGACTCTGTGCTGAGACTCAGGTAAAATCTTAACTATGAGCTCCTATAACATCAAAAAATGAATTATAAACTTTCAACATGGCCTGACACAAAGCAATAAAACTTCCCAATCCAAATGGAAAGAATGGAAGACTAGCAAGGAATTATCAGACCACAGCCATACTGGAACCCAACATGGAAAAGTACTAGTCTCATAACTCCATCTGGGATTCTTGATGAAACCCTCTGGGCTCCCAAAACCTTGAGTAGCTCCATCCCTCCAGCGGTGTGGCCTTTAGCTTCTCTTTTGGGGTCAGATCTGCCCCAAATCTACAGCTTTTCATTGTTGATGACCCATTATCCTGTCATCTCTGGTATTCTGAGGCGTCTATTGCAACTTAGGATTCACCTTCATAACATTTTATGCTGTGGCCTCACAGGGCTTCCTTGCAGGGATGTCAGTGCTGTCTCACATTGCTTAGCCTTGGTGGCTCTCCAGAATGATGATGAAATACATGATGACCTTCTCAGCCTAATGTCTTTAGTTCTTTCAAAACCAGTGCCATGTGGTATGTATCCATGGGTTGAGTTCTGCCCTCCAGACATCTTTTCCTATTGGCCTAGTACAGAACGGTAGATTTCTTTTTAACGGGGGTAATCTCTTAACCACTGTAGTCAAAGAGGCTGAAGTCTCTGAGCCTGGGACTTTAGATTTGGTCACATTTTCTTCCTATGTCAAATCTTATATTTTTCATATTTTTCTACTCTGTATTTTCCTCTCTCTCATTGTAGATATGAATCAGGACAACAAAAAAGAATCCACACCACAGATCCAATGACATTCTGCCTTAAGATTTTTCTCTGCCATACATACTAGTTATTTACTTCTAAATATAACTTTGCTCAGGCTCTCAGGACAAGGGCAGACCTCTTCCAGAATATCACACACAGAGTTCCTAATAGTGTCCTTGTTTCCATCTGGAACTTCATGAGCCAAGCCTCTATAGTCTTTATGTTTCTTGGCCTTCTGGTCTTCCAAACTCCCATCAGAATGCCTATTAAGTTCTGTTTACAGTATTGGAAGGCTTCTGTAGTACAAAGTTTCAATCCTTTCCTTATTCCTCCTGCTTAAAACCAGTTCCAAAAGACTGAGAACCACATGATCAGGTTTATTGAAGCAATGACCCCCACTTCAGAGTACCGATCTCCTGTGTGTGTCAGTTACCTTCACATCACTGAGACAAAATGCCTGACAGCAATCAGTTCAAGGTTGGGAGGGTTTAGTTCAGATCACAGTCCCAGGTTACAGTCCATCATGGAAGGGAAGTCATGGGGACAGGACCGGGTCACATTCAGTCTGACAGTGAAGAATCGGAGTGATGAATGCTGCTACTTGGCTAGCCTTTGCCTTTATACACAGTCCAGGAACCTGTCCCATGGGATAGCGCCTCCCACAGTTAGGGCGGGTGCGCCACCTCAACTAATCTAATCTAAGAAATTCCTTGGTCATCACTAGAGATTTGTTTCCATGGTGACTCTAAATCCTGTCAACATGACAAGCAGAAGATAACCACTGCAACAGCCATTAGGAAAACAGACCTCAGAGGTTGTAAAGGGAAGTCGGCAATAGCTTCTTTGGGCTTGTTGTGCTAGTGATAGATTTGTTGGGCAAGATTTACAAAGTTGACTATGTATTAAAAATGTCATTGATGCTTGCAAAATACATTTCCCGCAGCTGTCATATAGGTTTTGCTATTCTGTGAAGACTCTGAATTCTCGTTTGGTTTGAACATTTAGTCATGTGTACTCCAAATCTAATTCAGCTGGTTCTGATTAGCCTTCCAAGAACATTAACTATCCTTCTGTTTTCCTTTGAGACAAAGTCTCACTGTATAGTTCTAGCTAGCCTGGTTCTTGCCATGTAGCCCAGGCTGCGTCAAACTTGTAATCTTCCTGCATTTACCTCCCAAGTGCTGGAACTATAGGCATGCACCATCATGCCTGGCAAGCTACAAAGACCATTCTTGGTATTAGACATGAAACAGAGGAGAAAGCGAAAGGATATGCATACACATATGCATGCATGCATGTACATATAGAGACGGACTGCAGTTTTGAAGAGAGGATAGGTTTACATGTAAGCAGATCAGATATAATAAAACATGAATATCATATGTGTCCTAATGGGCATATACAAATATTATAACAGATTTAGGAAGGTTTGAGAAGGATTTGAAGTTTTTTGTTATTTTTTTTGTTTGTTTGTTTATTTATTTACTTGAGAGCGACAGAGAGAAGGAGGCAGAGAGAGAGAGAGAGAGAGAGAGAAAATGGGCGCGCCAGAGCTTCCAGCCTCTGTAAACGAACTCCAGATGCGTGCGCCCCCTTGTGCATCTGGCTAACGTGGGTCCTGGGGAATGGAGCCTAGAACCGGGGTCCTTAGGCCTCACAGGCAAGCGCTTAACTGCTAAGCCATCTCTCCAGCCCGGATTTGAAATTACATTTGGTTTAAGAGAAAAGAATGAAAGCTTGGCAGATACAGTAAGCAACCAGACAAGCCTGAGAAAATGCAGCACTGTGGCTGATGTTTTTTGTTGTTGCTTTGTTTTGTCAGGACCTGTGATTGGGTCTGTTGGGGAAGTAGAACTCTTTTGGAGAGCAGTTGTGAAGGTCTTGCTGTATTCTCCATGTAATTCAGGATTTGGAAGGACTGGAGTAGGAGGTTCTCAAGGAAAATGTAGAGGTCATAATTTAGATGGAAGCAATGCAATAGTTTCCTTGAAATTTGTAAGGAACAATAAGGTCCTTTGAGCTAAAGAGGACGTGAGAGGTTGTCCTTGAGCTGGTTTCCAAATATTATTTAACAGTAGAAATCTTCTTTCCAATGCTTCATCTATAAAACAGATAGAAGGGCTGTTCTGGTAGAAATAAGCTGGGAAGAATTGTGGATCGTCTGTTTTGTGTTTCTTCACTCTTATAGCAGTCCCCGTGGTACCTGCAAAAGAAAGCTCAAAATTACAGGACAGCCTGCTATTTTAAAGGCAAAGGAACCCAAAAAGGATGTAAACGTAGGATTATAAAAAGATACGTACTGCTAACTGCCTCGCTCATAATACCTGAAAACAGAACACCCTGTAAGTGTCTATCAACAGGAAGATAATTTCACGGTGCTGTATTCATACAGTGGACTACTACTTGGCGGGAAAAGGAGCAGCCTGGGGATAAACCCGAGATACCTGAGTCTCAGAAACATGAAGAGATAGAAGCGTGAATGGAAAGAACAGACTCCACTTCCATCTGCGTGACGCACAGGAACACGTCACGCTATTCTATGGGGAAGGGGTTGCCGGGGAGTCACGGGAGATAACTGGTTCAAAAGCAACCCAGGGAACTCTCTGGGGCATTGAATATCTGTATATCGTGTGTGCTAAGGTGCTGACACTTGTGTATTCAGTTGTCAAAACTCATCAAATGGGACACCTGGGATGTGTTCATTTCCTTCTGCGTCCGTGACACCTTAATAAGTAAATACTGGTTTGTGGTGGGGCAGATGGCGTCATGAGTCAAGTTCTTACCACAACAGCATGAGGACCTGAGTCCAGATCCCTAGCACCCGCATAAAAATGCCAAGCTTGGTGTTGTGTGTCTGTGAGCCTAGCAGTGGGGAGACAGAGACAGGAAGATCCCCGGGGCTTGCTGGCTGGCTGGTCCAGTTGAATTGATGAGCTGCAGGTTCAAAAGAGAACCTGTCTCAAAAATTATGTGGAGAATAACTGAAGTAGATACTCAACATCAACCTCTGGCCTTCACACACACACACATGCAAACATGCATGCGTGCACACACACACACACACACACACACACACACACACATGCACAAATAAAATTTTTTTTAATATTTTATTCATTTTTATTTATTTGAGAACGACAGACAGAGAGAGAAAGAGGTGGATAGAGAGAGAGAGAGAGAATGGGCACGCCAGGGCCTCCAGCCACTGCAAACGAATTCCAGATGCGAGTGCCCCCTTGTGCATCTGGCTAACGTGGGTCCTGGGGAATCAAGCCTCAAACTGGGGTCCTTAGGCTTCACAGGCAAGCACTTAACCACTAAGCCATCTCTCCAGCCCCACAAATAAAATTTATGTTCAAAAGTTTTTAGAGGAGGTAATGGTTTCAGTTTCTGTAGCCATCTCTGAGATAGAGGTTTGAGCTTAGGATTCAAGGTTCCTGATCCAGCACTCCTCACATTGTCCCCTCCCTCCGCATCATGCGCCGGTCACCGATACAACATCAAGGCTGGACCCCTACTCACCCGCTTCAGCACTCGTAGCTCAAACGCTGCATTATCACTGAGATAGATATCAATGTGACAGCACCATGGAGCTGCTATCAGACATTTTCTTTTTCTGCAGAGAAACCAGAGGTGGTGAACATAGCCATACTTTATTACACCGTGTCTGGTCATTTGAATATTGGGTCCCCCATAGACTCAGCTGTTTTTGATTAAACTTTCTGCCTCTAGCAGATTCCTGCTAGAAGGGTGTGTGACTGGGGTTGGGGGTGGTGGCAGATCTGAGTCTAGCCCTACTAGGTGTGTTCAGAGCAGTTTAAACTCTGGGGTTCCTGTCTCCTGCTGTTGGTGTTTGCTTGCTATAGTTGTTTCTCTCTGCTTAGATCTGAGGAAGTAAGCCACTTCTTCTGCCATTGATGGAGTTTCCCCTGCATTTTTTTAAAATTTATTTTTATTTTTATTTATTTATTTGAGAGTGACAGACAGAGAAAGAGGCAGACAGGGAGAGAGAGAGAGAGAGAGAGAGAGAGAGAGAGAATGGGCGCGCCAGGGCCTCCAGCCACTGTAAATGAACTCCAGACGCGTGTGCCCCCTTGTGTATCCGGCTAGCGTGGGTCCTGGGGAATCAAGCCTTGAACTGAGGTCCTTAGGCTTCACAGGCAAGCGCTTAACCACTAAGCCATCTCCCAGCCCTCCCCTGGATTTTTTAAGCCTGAAATGAATCCCTTCCTTCCATGAACTGTGTCTGATTCATCCCAGCAATGTGGAGCTGACTGCAACACCATGCTCCACCTATATTTCCAACTCTCTGATAAGTGGCACTCCTCACACTAGTCTTGTGTGACCTACCCATCCTATTGCTTAATGAGAACAAGGCAGAGGAGAAGGTTCTGGTGCGCTCCCACATGAGTTGGCACACCAACTCTCCTGGCCTAGATACCTACACCTATATGAGGTGCCTTCTTCATATTGACTGTATTCTGAGTACCACACACTGTGCTCTGCTATCTGGCCAGTGCGTTAAAATCATCATTCCAAAGGACAGTAGAAGGAGGTGAAAGTTTACTGCCCCCTGCTGCTTCTGGAAAACATGGGAGGGCATTGCTCACAGCTTTTCCGGAATAGCTTCTTCTTCTCTCAGCCTCCTTAGCCTTTGTACTCAGACTGTTTGCCTGGGGGTCCTAGGCTACAGTGGCCATGTGTAGTGTCAGGTGTACTTATGTCAGACTCAGTCAACTGAGAATGTTCCAGGGCTGGGGCTGTATCTTTGTTACCTTTGTGTTTATGGTAGGCTGCAGTCCTTAGTACAGAAAGGTGGATCTGAATCGAGAGTTATTTGTGATCCCTTGCCAGAGGTTGTCTTTGCAATGTGTAGAGTGATTGTGGGATATCAAAACCAGAGACAGCATGCTATGGCAGTTGGTATGTAGAGACAAGAGATGGTGCTGATCATCCTATAATTCACAGGACAGCTCCTCGCAGCAAAAAAAAAAAACACATGTAGCCCAAGCACCAATCGTGACAAGTTCAGAAAGCCTTATCTAGAATATGCATTATAGACTAAAAGACAATAGATCAACACCGCCGTCTAAGCATTGCTTTCTCAAGGCTGGGGCAGTGGTTTCCACTGTGACGGATCTCCCAGGTCCTTTCCATGTTCCGTTCTCTAGTGTAGTGTCTAAGGAGCCTCCGAGCAAACTGGAAGGGCCTTTTGTCACCTTTGAGCCAGTACATCTCCACGGGACAACACTGCCTCTACTTGGATTCAGGAAGTTCATCTGATCTATTGACTCACACTAAGCGTTGGGGATGAAGTTATTCTTCCTTGCTGAAGGCTGCACATGTAAAACCGTCTTGAAGCCAGACTCAAACCCGGGTTGTCTGAGGGCTTCTGAAGTCACACTTAGCAGCATTTGTTTTCTTTGCAACATTCCGGGGTACATATCCTTCTGTGTTCCTGACTCCCCTGAGGTAGAGCGATGGTGCTCTTTGTTGTTTCTCTAGGGATCTTGGTTCAGGGCCTAGTGTTTTCAAAAGCATAGGGCCTCTCTGTTCTGAATCAAAATAAGGCCAGTATATGAGGGATATTTGTTCACTCCATTTACTTTCTAAGGAACTTTCTTTCATAAGGTAAAAATGTACATGTTGGGGGGGAAAAAAAAACAGGATTGAAATGAAAAGCCAAATATTTTCCATGTGTATCGTGAGCTAACCATGCGACTGGAGGAAAGACACTTATCTCAAGCCTTTGAAATGATAAATACAATTTCTTTCTAGATCTTGAAAGTTATGATAAAATATTTTTTAAATGGTATCATGTCCATTTTTCTTGGTTTAAATCTATGGCATGCAACAGCTTAGGATAAAGGAATTTAAAGAACTGTTCAAAAGCAGGGAAACAAAGTTTGGTGAAGCTAGGAGAAGTAAAGAAAAGTAGTTTTATAAATGGCATTGGATGTGGGTGATAATCAGAACAGTATTTCTTATTTCTCTAAGAACACTTTGCTTCTTAGTCTCTGCCTTGGTTCCCACCACATGGTAATGAGGAAGGAATGGGGTGCCCATGCGTGGTGTGAGCATGATGGGCCTTGACCTGCTGGTGCTTTGAGAACCTAGAAGGACAAAAACTCAGCTCAGAATTAAGCAAAGAATCACTTTTTTTTTTTTTTTTTTTTTTTTTACGAAAAGTTGTTTACATGTAATGCTGGAAAATTAGTTGAGAGTTTCTCAAACTAACAGGCAAGGGATGCACTTGTTAAAAATCTTGACCTTCAGACAATGTTTTACAAGCCTGTTATGTAAAGCAAGAGCAGTGTATCTTTACCAAAAAGAATTTTGATGGTTGGATAAATAGATAGTTTATTAATTCATTGAATATGCACTTACAATAGGTGAATTTACTGATATGTAATTTATACTTCAGTAAAGCTGTTAAAAATAAAAAAAATTCAAAATTTTGAAAGGCTCAGAAGAAAAATATGCAATGGAAATGCCCTCTGACTGACTCTGTAAGGGAGGGCCCTGCCTCTCTGACTGACTGTAAGGATGTGCCTCTCTCTCTGACTGACTCTGTAAGGAATGTCTCTGCAAGGAGTAAGTCTCTCCAAAATTGGCCAGAGCATAATCTCTTTGGGTAATGATCAAAATGACACCCGATATCAATGCACGATAGGATATTGCAAAATCATGGTGTATAGCATCTACTTAAAAATTTTCCTCTGAACCACTGGCTGAAATACAAATTAAGATCTGAAATGGAAGGTAGGTGACAGATGCTCTGTAGTCAGTCCCCTGCAGCATGAACATGGAACTTGGTCCTTTTACTGTATAATAATAAAAGTCATTTAATCTATTTGCTGATATGGTCTCCTTCACTTTTATTATGTTGTTTATTCTGTGTGAGCTGTTGGCATTAGTTATAAAAATGTCACTGTGTCTGCAGCTGTATTTTTCATCTCATAAACTCCCAGGAATCTCATCAATTTCGCCTGCCCCATAGAGCCTGCAGCAAACCACTACAGGCAAATATAGGCTTAATCAAAGTTTTTCTCAATACTGAACACAATATGTAGGAAAGTCTAGCTGTGCTTGAGCCTATGATTCTAGGCAAAGACTTGGTGTATGAAAACCTATATTTCAATCAGGGGCCATGCAATGGGATTTTCGAGAATCTCATATAAGACAAATTATCACAGGATGCCTCCAGATAATAAGTGTGCCCTCAACATTGGGGATAGAATGCAAACTATGCTTGATTTACCTTGGGTTTTAAGCAATCCATTACTGGTGGAAAAAAAAAAAAGAATCTGGATTCTTTAAAATAGAAATAGAAAAGCATTTATAGTAACTGGCCATCATTATAGCTCCAGAAATACAAAGGTAATTTTCTTTCATATAATTTTTGAGTTATAAATCGTTTCTCTGTCCCTAGTACATTTTGCCATAGAAAAATCCTCTTTTTTCCTTGCTTGTCTTATACATGGGTTTAAAGCAGTTCAGTGAGAACACAAATGTTGGGAAGTAGGGACTGGATTGGGGCTAAAGTATACTCTACCTTCAACTCCATGCCCTTCTCCAGTACTAAGCAGTATTAAGGTCAAAAGTCACAAAATGAGGTGACGAGTGGAGGTGGCAGCCAAGGGCTGAAGATGAGGCTGGCTCATACCATGGAGAGACACCCACAGACATCCAAAGATTCTTAGCTGTAATTTTCCCCCAAACATTTTCTTTTTCTAGTCAGTGGATATACAATATGATACCTCCCTTCAGATTCCAAATGCTTGTAACAGAAGTCAAAGACAGCTCACCCTTTCCTTCTAGATAGAAGTCCTTGTTGGCATCCTGAGAAGGAATCACTCATTCATAGCCCTGGGGAAATCTAGCATTGCCAAGTCTCACAAGGAGACATCAAGAAGATATCATCACCCAGGGCTGGGGAGGTGGTTCAGGTAGTAAAGTGCTTGCCTTGAAAACATGAAGACCTGAGTTCAATCCCCAAAACCCACAGAAAAACAGTGTGGTTGTATGTGCCTAAAATCCCAACAGTGGGGCAGCAGAGATAGGCAGATCTCTGGGATTTGTTGGCTAGCCAGTCTGGACTACTTGGTGAGCTCCAGATCAATGAGGAACCCTGACTCAAAAAAGGGGGGTATAGAATGACCAAAAAACAACATCCAAGATTGCTCTCTGACCTCCAGACACATGCACCCACACACGTGAACACACGCTTATACCACATAGACACACAGAGATCTTATGACCCATTGGGGTGGTGAACAGAACTCATCTGGAATGTGGCTACCTTAGCCAGCTGGAAACTGTACATTATGGTCCCTCATCACGAAGCAAAGATACCAACTCACCAGTTTGAAAGCATCAGGTTGGGTGTTGAGAATGGTAACATATGGTGGTTTCAATCAGATGTCCCCCATAATAAAGTCATGTGGTTATTATTTTAAAGTTTATTTACTTATGAGAGAGGCATATGTATACATACATATGTATGTGTATATATATATATATATATATATATATATATATACATAAACACACATATATATACATATACATATATATAGATAAATAGATAGAGAGAGGGGATAGGTGCACTGGGGCCTCTAGCCACTATAAACAAACTCCAGACACATGCGCCACCTTGTGCATCTGGCTTAAATGGGAACTGGGGAATTGAACCTGGATCCTTAGTCTTCACAGGCAAGAGCCTTAATGGCTAAGCCATCTCTCCAAACCCCAACTCATGTGTTTTCAATGCTTGGTCCCCAGCTAATGGTAATTTGGGAGGTGGAGCCTTGCTGAAGGAGGTGTGTTGTCTGGGACAGGATTAGGGGTGTTCTAGCCAGCTCCCCCTTGTCAGGACTTGGCCTCACTCTCCTGTTGCTGTTTTCCACCTGCCATGGCAGAGGTGACGTTCAGCTCCTGCTCATGCCGTGTGTTCCCCTGCCACCATGAAGCTTCCCCTCCAGACTGTAAGACAAATTAAAAGAATTTGCTTTCTATCAGCTGCTTTTGGTTAGGTGCTTTGTCCCAGAGATGAGAAGGTAACTGCCACAGTACGTGACCTCTTTGGCTAGTAGTCCTTTTCCTGGGTGCATTTGCCTTAAGAGCCATACAAATTTCTGCAAGTATCACTAATTCATTCCTTTTCACCACCATTGAGTAGTATTCAACCATATGGCTGCAAACAGAGTTGACCACTTTGGTTAACTTTTCACCTATTGAATGGCATCTGGACTGTTTACATGTTTTGCCTATATAGCAGGAATTTTAAAAGACAGAATTATAGAAATGCTTATGACTGTGTCTTATAAACTACTAATGCGGAGTAATATTATAAAGGCTTAGCATCATTTGGGATTAAAACAAATTTTATGAATTACGGCAGCCTAGCTCAAAGAAGTTTGATTGCCCAAATGTCGTATATTCATGACACTTAATCAAACTTAGCTACACGATCGGCAAGCGTCTACAATAGAATTCAAAAATAGTTCTATCATGCCCATGTTTCCAGTTCTGCCCTCAACCGAAATGCTTGCTCAATATTACACTATTAATATCCACTTTTATTGAGCACTGCTGACACATCTCACGGTGTTTGTGGAAACTGGCAATGAGATGGCATTTGATTGCATGGAAGGTTTGCTGCCAAACTCAACTGTGGGATGTTTTAAAAACATTAAATAGCTCATGTGCTTGGCATCTCTGATGAAAGGCTTAATTAAATAAACATTTGCTTATGAGCTGAGGAGCAGCATGGGTACCATCGGTGAAGTTAATAGCTGATTAACGGGGAGTGGGAAATCAAGTTGAGGGGTGCTGGGAAACGTGCAGTTGTATTGAGAGGAAGTCGCAAAGGCCTGTCTGCTGTCCCCCAGATTACACAAAGCCTGTGAGTGTCTGCTCAGACACCGTAGTATTTCTGCTCATCCCTCAGATACGGGGAGCAAGTTATCCGTTGATGCTGTCAGTATGACACAGAATTTCTCTGGAAACACCCATTTTTAGATTGGACAGTAAAATGTTACCTACTTCATTTATCTTTATTGGGACCATCTTCAAATGCTTTTTTTAAAATTTTTTTTCCTGCTTTAACCTCATGATTTTCTTTTAGAAATATTGTTAGCTACCCTTTGGGCTTTTGTTGACAGTAAGAGAAATTGAAATACAGAAGTCAAGTTGGTCTGAACAAATTTCACGGAGATGGGAACTTAAACTGAATCTCGTTGGTCCCACCACGTGGGTGGCTACAGAAAGAAGCTGTGCCCTGGAGGGGAAAAGCGGACAGCATTACGGAAGACAAAAGTGAATGAAACGGGCTGGAGACACGGGTCAGTGGTAAAGGCGCTTGCCTGCAAAGCCTAACAACCTGACTTTGGTTCCCCAGTACCCAAGTAAAGCCAGACGCACAAAGTGGCACATGCACCTGGAGTTCATTTGCAGTGGCTGGAGGCCCTGATGCACTCATTCTCGCTGTGCGTCTGTCTCTCTTCTCTCCGTGTGTCTCTGTTTAAAAATGAAACATTTTTAATGGGCTGGAGGGGTGGCTTAGCGGTTAAGGCGTTTGCCTGTAAAGCCAAAGGTCCCAGGCTCATTCCCCAGGACCCATGTTAGCCAGATGCCCAAGGTGGCACATGTGTCTGGAGTTCATTTGCAGGGGCTGGAGACCTTGGTGCACCCATACTCATCCTCTCTCTCTCATAATAATAAATAAATAAAATAAAATATTTTTAAAAAGTGGATGAAGGGTTGGAGAGATGGCTTAGCGGTTAAGACACTTGCCTGTGAAGCCTAAGGACCTATGTTCTACTCCCAAGATCCCACGTAAGCCCGACACACTAGGTGACACATGTGCGAGGTTGCACATGTGCACAAGGTTGCATATGTGTCTGGAGTTTGATTGTAGTGGTTGGAGGCCCTGGCCTGCCAATTCTCTCCCTCTTTCTCTTCTCTCTTGCTCTTACTCTCTCATTAAAAAAAAGAAAAAAAAAAAGCCGGTCTATTGGGCTTGCCTCAAAAAGTTAAAAGAAAATTTTTAAAGTGAATGAAGTGATTTGGCTGGGCACTCCGTGAAAGCATGGGATCTCATGCTCTGGGAACATAGACCCAGAGTCAGGGTTCAATAAGCACATGTTAAATGAATAAACACATGGATGAACACAGAGGCTGGAGTGACTTTCGCTGCTGTGATTAACGATAGCTGGCTCAGACTGGCAAGTTCTTTATGCTGAGTGTGTACGGCTGCGAAACAAATGCCTTCAGAACTTAGCGGTTCATCGCCTCAGCACCGAAGGGGCCCCGTGGTCCCCCTGGATGGACAATGCTTCTTCTGGGCATTTGACGTCTCTCCTTCAATCAGACAACAGCTGGGCCTGGGGTTTCTGGACGTTCCACCTGTCTGTAGGAGGTGGTTAGGCTCTGTCCGAAGGCCTCTTCAGTTTCTAGGCCTTTCGCCTACGTCGCTAAGTGTCTAACATGGCGAGGCTCAGAGCTCTCAGAACGCCCAGTGGGAGATAGGGAGATGGCTCAGGGGAGAAAGTGCTTGCCAAGCAAGTGTGTGAGGACCAGAGTTCAGATCCCCAGCACCCATGTAAATTCTGAGCAGGCATGGTGGCGGGCCTGTAATCCCAGTGCTGAGGAGATAGAGACAGGCCGTTCCCCAGGGCAACCTGGTTAGGTTGACCAGCCCAGTCAATGAGCTGTGGGTTCAAGTGAGAGACTATGACTCATTGAATACAAGTGAACAACAATTGGGGAAAATACCTGATATCAAGCTCTGGCCTCTTCGTGCACACACACACATGCACACACACACACGTGTGCCCATACACACATGAACATGCATACGCACACACCACATATACATACATATATATGCAAGAAAACCACAATGGTGGAAGCTTCCAGATCTTTCAAAGGCTGCGGTCTCTAACCGCCGCTGTGTTCTATCCTCTTTTATTTAAGCAATCTTGAAGGCCAGAGCAGGGTGACGTGTCGATGGGTCCCCACTGGTCTTCCCACAGCAGCTTATGTCTTTCAACTGAATGCCGTGTTGAGTCACCGGTCAGAGTCTCTGCACACCTATGGGTTATGGGCTAGAAGGTTAAGTGCAGATCTGGGGGCTAAGGGATCAGTCCCACATGATCTACTCTGTGTCCGATGCCAGCTTCAGGTGGCACATTCCTGAGTTAGCCACACTTCTGCCTGGCTGACTACGGATTCTGGGGGTTTCTTTGGTACTGCTTCAGATTTTGTGGCTTACTGACAGAACTCAAGGCAGTGCCGTCTTATCTGTAAGTATAGTTTGTTCTAGAGGACACAAAAACAGCCAAATGAAAGGTACAGCATGAAGGCTGGAACATTCTAAGTACCGAGCTTCCGCCTCATAGAGTTGGAAGTCATCACCCTCCCAGAACATCATGTGCTCGCCAACCTGGAAGGTCTCAAACCCCCTTGTTCAATAGTGTCCCTGTAGGCCTCATCGCCTGGACATGACTGATTAAAATCATTGCCTATTAATGATTAACTCAGTCTCCAATCTCTTCTCTCGCCAGGGAGGAGACTGAGAGTTCCAACGCTTTAATCATGCGTGGCTAACATTTCCTTGGAAGAACCTACCTTCAGTCAGTCGCCTTGTAGCATAAACTCATATATAACCTATATAGCCCAAAGGATTCACTATAAAATAACCTACAATACTCCAGCCACTCGAGCATTTCCAGTGGTGTTTGAAGTTATATGCCTGACATAAGAAGTAGGGACAAACCCCAATGAGGCTTTTTATGACAGACTCTGTGGTCACCTTCCATTTACCGCCTTGGTCTTTACAGACATGTTGGCCTGTTAACATTGTTATACTCAATGGATGGAGTTCTACAAGGGTATGTTTTCCTCTTATTTACTTGGAAAATGGCCGTGTCTATATTCCTATTATCTCATAAGCAGGTTGCTGCAAAGCCAGTAGCATGCCCCTTGTGCCCATGTCATCACGAATGAATGTCATGGCACTGATGTGTGGGAGAGTGTCCCATGCCAGCCTCAGTGCTGGGCTCTTGTTCTCGTTCACCACTCAGTGACCAGTTATTTCCCTGATCCCCGTGGTAGCTGGGCTGGGCCTTGAGGAGAGTGAAGACTTTCTTGTTTCCCCATACTTGATCTCTCTGTCACTTCCTTCCCTGTCTTTACATTCTCGTCATCGTCCCAGACTCAGACCTTCTGTATTTCACCCATTTTCTTTTGGTCCCAGATCTTGGTTCCCCACCTCAGGCATCTTACACTGGCTCCCCAAATGACCTTTTAATCCAGTCTTGCTGAAAAGCTGTCTCAGAGCCTGGTTACATGGGATTTGTTGGCAGTGTCATCCAACCAGACCTAGCTTGGAGGTTCCTCTGGGGGCTCTCGCTGGAGCCTTTGTCCTGTGAGGAGTTCCCTGCCCACCCTGGCAACATTAAGGAAAATGATTACTTTATCTTACAAAGAATCTTCCTGTCTCTATTCAAATATTTAACAATCCTTAATGCTCCCATACCTGGAGTTTTTAGCTGGTAAGGAAGATTGTCTTACAAGCGTCTTATCAGTAACAGCCTGTGAAATCCCACCTGCATCTTCTGCTCAGCAGTCACATCCCTGTAAGATAGCTTTGTCTCCTCGCCTGCTCAAGGTGACTGTGTAGCTGAAATCTTCAAGTGCAGAGCAACTTTTGTATCCTTCCTACATCCCAGCACTAGCTTGGAGTTTTGCCTCGGGCAACAACCAACTAACAGTACCTTGAAGATAAATCTCTGGGGAGTTAATTAGGAGAGACTGAATAATTTATGGTACAGTTTTGGTGAATTAAATAGAGAAGAGATTTTTTAAGTGTAAGGAGTGAAAACACCCCCTCCCCCAACATCTCAGCTCTTACTGCTAGTTTCTTCATACTATACATTAAAGAAAAGTGAACCTGCATTATAGACTTAAAACCATCATTTAACTTTGAGTGTTTGTTATAAGCCTAGCATAGGGCTGTGTTCAGTGGGAGTTTGAGTCATGATTCTAAAATAACTTTAAAAAAAAAGCACCATACAGTAGAAACCCAAGCATGGTCATGATCTACCCCAGGGGCCATTTTATTTTAGAAGTCTAATCCAAATTCTTCTTCACAATTAGTCACTTTCCTATTCATATTCTATAGAACTTTCCCATAGCCTTTCACACCTTTTGAGATACTGTAGTATAACTATCAGTTTACCAACCTGTCTTACTGGTAGCTGAATGACAAGACGGTCAGGACGGTTGGCTTCGTGTGTTGTCCAGTCATTTTATTTTATATACATTTTTTTGGTTTCTCAAGGTAGGATCTCACTCTATCCCAGGCTGACCTGAAATTCGTTATGTAGTCTCAGGATGGCCCCAGACTCACAGAGACCCTCCTACCTCTGCCTCCTGAGTGCTGGGATTAGAGGCGTGCGCCGCCACGCCCGGCTCTCCAGCCATTTTAATTGAGCATGTGATTCATACCAGGCCCTGTCCTTGCTCCTCTGTGTCCATGGTTTTCATTTACAAAGATCCGTACTGAGCAAGTACTGACTTTATGACTGCCATTGTTTTCTAAGCAGTGCAGTATTACAACAAGTTACATAGTATTCTAGGCATTTGGTATTGTAAGTAAAACAGAGTTGATCTGAAGCATGAGGGAAAATATGGGTAAGTTACATGCATACACAACCATTTTTTGGGGGGGGGTCCTTGAGCATATATAAAGTTGATATGTTTGGGGTTTCTAGAATCAATGCTTCATGGATACTAAGAATAACCATATTTAGCACTGGTGGTCTACTGTGGTTTGAGTGAAATGGCCTCCATAGGCTTGTGTTTGAACACTTGGTCCCCAGTGTTTGAACACCTGGTGGCAATTTCTTGGAAAAGTGGTGGAACCACTAGGAGGGGAGGATTTGCTGGAGGGGTTGGGTCGCTGAGGGTGGCGGGCTTCAGGGTTTAACAGCCTGGCCCCATTCCTTCTCTGTTCCCTGCTTTCCGACTGTGCTGCAGTATGACCACATGCACCCCGCTAATGCCGCCATGACAGATCACACCCCCTTGAAGAGGAAGCCGAGATAGACCCCCTTCCCTCCTGAGCTTGCCTCTGGTCAGCTGTTCGTTCACAGCAGGGAGAAAGTAACTAATACGTGGTCCAAAAATCTAATGATTGCTAATTTTGTATATATCCTGTGCATTTTTGCCTGAGTCAAACATTTTGCACCTGCATTTCCACTGTATTTTTCCTACAGACCTTTAAGAAATCCAGCTGTTATCAGGTGTTGCTTGACCCTCGTTGTAGTTTACTTTTGTCCACACATCTTGGGGCAAAGGCTCAGACGCCAAATATGCCCTATATACCGTCTTTTCTCTGTCAGACACAGCCTGTACCATCGGCTTCTCACAGACTCTTTGGGGGTAGAGAGTTGGCACTCATCTTGGTATCTTTGGCTAAGTTTGCTCATCACCTGATTCCACCTAAGGGTGTTTGACACTGGCTGTACACCCTCAGCATTCCTATGCCTGTGATTTCTTTCCAGAGCCATAGTGTCCTGCTGTTGTAACTGATTTTAAATTCACTTCCTCTTAGAAGAAGCCTGGAGGTCCAAGATGTGGATGAAGCAAGAGTATATTCAGGGGCTGGAGAGATGGCTTAGCAGTTAAGGCTCTTGTCTGCAAAGCCTAAGGACCCAGGTTTGACTCTCCAGTACCCACACAAGCCAGATGTACAAGGTGGTGCATGTGTCTGGAGTTCATTTGCAGGAACTAGAGGCCTAAGCATGCCCGTTCTGTCTCTATCTGCCTCTTTCTCTCTCTCTGTATTTTTTAAAAGAGTAACTATATATATAAATAAAGTGTGTTCACTTGTTATGAGGTGATATAACCTATTTATCTTTGCCTACATCACCTTGCAGTTCCATTAGGACTGTCATACTAACTGCATTTTATTATTTTATTTTCATCTTGGAATTCAAGATCTCTGGCATTACTTTTTTTCATGTCCTTTATTTCTTGCTTTGTTCCAATGCTTGGAATTTTTGCTCCTCTCTACTATGCTGTTCTGTTTTATGGATTTTTGAGGTGTGCTGTAGTTACTCAGCTACTACCTTTGAATTAAGGAGCTGAAAGATCACTGTCTCCCAGGAAACCAGTAAATGTTGACCATGATGAACAAAGGAGTATATGTGTTTTTTTTTTTTGTAATTTAAAATATTTTTTTTCTATTAGCTTATGTTCGTTACACAAAATAGTTTCGTCTGACATTTTCTTACATGTATATCGTGTTAGCACATCCTATTTCTTTGCTTTAGAACATTTAGGTTTTCCCCTTTTCCAGGCTCAACTCCTACCCCCTCTCCTGAAAATCCTTTCTGAATCTTCTGTCCATTCAGAGTGTGGAAATATGTTATGAGTTGGGAGAGTGTATGATCTAGCTCCATGGGCTCATATTCCCCTTCCCTCTCCCATCAGGGAAGGCCCAGAACCTCAGTGTTTTCTATTTTCTCCCTCTGTATCCTGCCCCAAGCTAAGCCATCCTATTGCAGCCAGCATCTCACTCTCTCTCAAAGCCAAGGATGCACACTTAGCAAACAAATCAAATTGCTGCTTTCTAGAAACATCTTCCATACTTACTCTTTCTGTTCTTACTCGCCATGCTATGGTTGGGCCCCGTGTGAGTGGTCTCCCCGTGGCAGATGGCAGTGTTCTGGGTTTAACATCTTTCTCAACACAGAATTCTGGGCAGCCACTCTGAATCGATTGGAGTTGTCATTGAGGCTGAAGCCCATTTGGCATCCTTAGTAGCTAGTCTGCTCTTGGCTGGATAATTCTTCACTTGTTTCCTAACCACTTGTGTCACCCTTTGGCTTTAGCCTTTATACCACTGTTACGTTTGTTTGTTTGTTTGTTTTTTCCCCCTGTCAGCTTCGGCTGAGGGCAGTGCACCGAAGCAGGACTAGGCTGGCCTGCTACACCTCATTACTCTGCATGTGTCTATCATCTCCAGAAGGATAAGTGTTTCTCTGTGCACACACTCCACATCCACTGAGACTTCTGTCTCTAGTCATCTGTCTCTCTTCTCCAGTGTGGTACCTAGACCACTAGAAATGGCCTCTTTTATAAGAAATGGCATTGACCATTCTTTTCCCTAAAGATAGCACACAATTGTCCTGGAGTTGCCTGGCATGATAGTCTAACGCTTCAACTGTCGAGGCTCCCAGGGAAACATCTTCAGAGGCATCTCCACTGAGTCTAGTTCTTTGTCCACAGAGGCATTACTTAGCCCTCCAGACACAGAAGTTGAGGCAGAAATGTGCCATTTAACATGTGCTTTGGTCAAGGGTCAGAGAGGTGGAGCCAGCAGGATAGACAGAGTTGTAAGAGAAGACTCATGGGAAGTGAGTCACGTGGTGATGGCTAGCCAGAGGCACCGTGACCCGTGACCTGTGAGCTGGAGAAACAGTGAAGCTGGTGGTTGTAATTCAGCTGGAAGGCCTGAGAACCAGGGCAGCCAATGGCGTCACTCCCAAGAACTAAGAGCTCCAGTGTCCAAGATTAAAAGAAAATGGAGTCTCAGTGTTAGAAGAGAAACGGAAAATTTCCCCTTTCCTCCACCGTTCTGCTGCATTCACGGGATTGGGTGACGGTGGTCCACATTAAGGAAGGGGAGTCATCACTGGGTCGAATCACTAGGATGCTGACATCTTCCGGAAGCAGCCCTGAGGTCACATGGAAGCGATGTTTTAGTAGCTTTGTGAATATATCCCTTAATCTAATCAAGTTGACAAAATTGACCATCACAATAGGTTTCATGCATGTTTTAAAAATGTCTCAACATTGGTTTCTATGACTTGAATATGTGTGGTGTTGACAGTGCTATTACTTGAGTCTGCTGGGGACTAGGGCAAGGTCCATGTCTTGGGGTCTTCCTTATGGAGTTTAGCACATTATCTCAGAAACCCTGGCTTAAGTATTTTTTTAATAATGAACTACGTCTTGTCCATGGATAGATACCATCTTGGAAATAGCCCTGGTTCAGGCTCCACAGGCTGCCCCTGTGTGTTCCCATAAAGACCCACGAACCGTTGGCTCAGCTGTGAAATGTGGGCGTGGACTTAGATAACCGCCAGGCTCCTAGCTCTCAGTGTCTCCGAGTCCTCTTGCCCGCCTCTACATCCTCTTCCTTCTAGCATTTCTTTTATATTTCATATTATAAATATGTCCCCACTTTAAAAACTGGCAAAGCATCAGAAGAATGTAAGCAGTGGTTAATAGTAAAACTGTATGCTGAGCATCCTAATATTATTTTTATTTTCCCTCACCAAATTTCTCTTTCCTCCCTTTTCCATGACAACATTCTTTTTGGGGGGGTGGACTGGTGGGTGATACTGTTATTTAAGATAGAGTAGAAAATGCAGAATTGCCAAGTGAACAACTGTTGGTTAGGCAGTGCTATTGAAATAATGAATCTATTTCCTTGAACACTAGGGCTTCTTAAGTGTTTTGGCTTATACCTTCTGCTGACACAGGAAAAATAAAAGAAGAATGGGCTGGAGGGATGGCTTAGCAGTTAAAGCATTTGCCTGCAAAGCCAAAGGACCCAGGTTCAATTCCCCAGGATCCACGTTAGCCAGATGCACAAGGGGGCACACACATCTGGAATTTGTTTGCAGTAGCTGGAGGCCCTGGCGCACCCATTCTCTCTCTCTCTCTCTCTCTTTAAAAAGTAAATAAAAATAAAATATTTTCAAAAAAGAAAAAGAGGGGGAGGAGAGGGAGGTTCAAAAAGATACTTTGAATGATTTTGCATGATCTCAATGATCTTATTGTTCCTAGGGGTTTAATTTGGATAGTGGTGTTTATCTCAGATGGCATGGTGGCTGACAGTGACAATTTCCCCTGGAGAAAGCTTTGTCTCCGTCCAGCTCTGCTGTAGTTACAGCCCACCTCGCCTGAGTAACCTCACAGGCACCAGTCCCAGAGACAGTGGATGGATGTACGCTTCCTCCTGATGAGTTTCACCCTGCTCTGGGTAGATCGAACACTCCTCCACCTCCAGAGCACAGACACTGTATTCATAACTCAAAGAAGAGATGGGAACGAAAGCCTGAGGTCACATCGCCAACATACAGGGTAGTATGTGGTTTATGGTTGGCAGTCAATATCTTTTTGTGTGGCTTGACCAAAGAGAATTGATATATGGGGAAACCTGCACTTGTGTGTGTAAGAGTGCACTCACATGTGTGTGTAGGCCAGAGGCGGATATCAGGTGTTTTCCTCAGTTACTCTCTGCCTTGGTTTTTGAGACAGCACCTCATGCTGCATGTGCACCTCACTAATCGAGCTAGACTATCTATCCAACAATCCCTAGGGATCTATCTGTCTCCTCTTCCTGGGATTATGGCTGAACACCCCCATGCTTGGCATTTTATGTGGGTGCTGAGGGTCAAAGTTGGGTCCTCATACTTGTACAGCAAAGCGCTTTACTCACTGAGCCATCTCCCCAGCCCAATCCGAAATATTTGTCAACGAAGGATTGTTACTTGGACTGTGGGAGCTTGTGGACATTGGGGTGAGGCACAGCCACACTGGAGAATCCCTACTTCTCAAACACTACAGATTAAGGCACAACCATGCGGTGTCTAGCTAGGCTCCCACCATTACTTTTGTGCTAGAGGCTGTATTTATTCTATTTTATAAAACGCTTCCTGGAGCCATACATGGCTGATGTGAGAGAACTTAACCCGAGAGAGCGAGCTAGGGAAAGCATTTGGCTCATACATTCACCATTTCCTCCAGTTTCCAATGGGAGCCAGCCTGGTGTCGTAATTCAGTTCAACTCTGACACGAGGTAAAGATGAAGATGTCTTGGGGTAAAGTTCAGTTCCATATGACTGCCTCCCTCCCCTCCCCCCTGCCGCCACACATCCACCTTCAAAAGACAATTTCAAGATGCAGGCTGTGAACTGCACCTCTGATTTGTCAGATGATGCGTCCTTCCTTGACTACCTCAGAAAGTTAGATAAATTCGCTAAAGTAACCCTCAGAGTTCAAGGAAAAACCGTACTCGATATCATCCATTTATTATTTATTTACTTAGTGTGTGCCTTCATGTTTGTGTGTGAGTGAGCACGCGCGTGTCACAGTGCACGTGTGGGCATTCGAGGACAGTTTTCAGGTTGGCCTTTACTTGTTCACCCCATTTGAGTCTGGGTTTCTTGCTCTGGGTTCTCACTGTGCTGTGCTAGCCAGGAGATTCTGGGATGTTCTCTTGTCTCCATCTCTTGTATCTCCTAGTCAACTTCTATGTGCTAGGATTACGGAAGCCCACCATGGCCTCTGGCTTTTTGGTTTTCTTGAGATAGAGTCTCTCTCTAGCCCAGGCTGACATGGAATTCACTATGTAGTCTCAGGCTGGCTTTGAACTCACAGTGAACCTACCTACCTCTGCCTCCCGAGTGCTGGGCTTAAAGGTGTGAGCCACCACACCCGGCTACTTCTAGCATTTTACACGAGGTCCGGGGACTGACCTCGTCTCCTCCGTCTTGTGCATCAAACACTTTATCCCCTGAGCCATCTCCTCAGCCCTGTTATCCATTTATTACAAAACATATTTTAAAGGATACAAACAGACAGCAAGATGAAGAGATGCAGAGTCCTGAGCACTGAAATTTCTGTTCCTGTCCTCTTGGAGCATGGATGTGTTGCTCACCAACCAGAAAACTCTTAAAAGCCAGTCCTTTCAGATTTCTGTGGAGGTGTCATCACACAGGTATAATTGAGTACACCACTGGCAAGCCCTGACTGACTCACCCTTCATCTCTCCTCCCCACCACAGAGGTTGAGCGTGTCATTCATTGAAGACCCTCCCCCAGAGTGTGTGACCCTTCCTTCCAACAGCAGTGCAGACATAAAGACGTCTGAGGGCAAAGGAGGGCTGCCTTTTGCCTGCCTGGCTACCCTCGCCCCTCACCAGTGAGCCATCTACCCTGTTGCCACTGCCATCCTTTGCTGACGTCAGGAGCTACTCAGCTTCCTGACCTTTCCAGCATGAACTGAAGACCAGCGGCTCTCCAGCCATCCCCCGGGGCCTTCCGCACTAGATTGGGACTGCTGAGGCACCAAGCCTCATGGACTGAGCAGCTCCTGGTGTCTCAGCCTCTCCAGTACGCAGACAACCAGTATTGGAGTATTTAGTCCCCATTGTATAGGCCAATCTAATAAATACCAGTTATAATATATATTCATTCAGTTTGTTCTGTCCATCTAAAGAACCCTGACTAATATGGCGTGAGACAAGTTCTAGTCCACTGTTCATATGGAGAGGTCACCTTAAAACTAACCTCTAGACATTAGTCATCACTGTACTTTATTTATTTATTTATTTATGAGAGAGAGAGAGCATCAGAGCCTCTTGCCAGTGTAAGTGCGCTCCAGAAGCATGCACCGCTTTGTGCATCCGGCTTTACGTGGGTACTGGGGAATCAAAGCGAGGCCGTCAGGTTTCCCAAGCAAGTACATTCAACTGCGGAGCCATCTCTCCAGCCAGTCATGTTATTAGTATACAAAGAGACACTCATCACATTGGAGATTCCAAAGATTTTAGGAACCCTATGACAAGAATAAGACCAAATGTATATTTCTTAGTATATGTTATAGTATCACACACCTATTATAAAACACTGCCTGTCTATTTTACACTCCTTTTTAAGAGAAAGACATCAATCCAGAGTCCTCAAATGCCAAGGGCCTGCTGGGCACTGTGAATAAGAAGAGAATGTGCATCCCCTGTTATTGACAGCTGACCAGAATGCCTGCCGGGATGGATAAGATGTCCCTGTAGCATACTACACACAAATATCATGATGGGAGGGGAAGGGATAACATCTTGTCTTCCTCACCTCTGCTGTAATCCAATTAACCTTTGTATCCTCCCTAGTGGAAAGTTGATACTTCACTACAAGCCTTCCCACTTTTTGTTTGGTTGTGCCCCCCCCCCCCCTTTTTGGCAGGAGAGTCCTTCCATTTCAGAGTAAGGGAACTTTGCTTGTGCTTGGTCAATTGGATGTTCTCGGTGTGGACTTGAGTCTTCAAGAAGGCTTGCAGAGTCCAGAGTACGCTGGGGCAAGCTTCCAAGGCAATAGTATGGATGGCCAGCGTGCTGGCGCCCCTAAGGGGTTGTTCCTGGGGAAGGCCTGCCACCCAGCTACTCTTGGGTTTCTGACACTTCTGTCCACTCTCTGTTCTTTAACAGATCCCTTTCTGCCTAGTGGAGCCAGACAGAACTTCCATGGTTGTATATGGCCGTGACCCAGACTCATTCAACCCTTTCCCCTACCATGGGTCTTTACTAGGTTTCCCATCACGCCTTCTGTTCAGGGACCTTATGGTCTTCCTCTAACTATAAGATCTGTTACTAATTTCAGTTTCCTAGTAATACCCACCCCATCTTGGTTTTTGAACTTAATAAGCAGATAGCAAAAAAGAAGACATTCTGTTTTCACCAAGCATTGAAATGCAAGTAAAGTTGTTTATAGGTAGGGTTTCAGCTAAGCACTAGTTTATTTATATTTTCTGCCCACTCATTCAACAATCGGAGCCAGGAAAATCCACAACAAGGGGGAAATAACGCATCAGGCCGATGAGCATGAGGAATAAAGCATTAGAATCTAGATCTACAGCTCTTTAGCATTCACTGTAAGAGTGCTTCACATTTCTCATGGAATTTTCTCCCCGGCACTCGGTATTCTGTGCCTACACTTGCATATTTAAATAACAATTTTAAAAACCACATGAAAGTGGTCAGGCACTTTTTTTTTCCACTTGACTTTCAGTTGCTTCAATTTGATGGGACGTGTTAAGGAAACTATTTAGTGTTGTGAATGTCACCAAGCCATTTCGAAAGGAAGAGGAATTCTCTACCAAGTTCAAGTTGAGAAAGTCCTGATGTTTCTCTGTGGGATTGGCCTGTCTGATCATTTGCCAGCCACCATCTCACCTCTACTAAGACTTTCCCTTCAATGTTTATGGTCTTTATGGAAGGTGACAAGAAGCTTCAAAGCTACCAGGGCCACTCCCAGCTACCTGAAATGCACCTCGTTGTCACATTAATCAGGACTACTGGGACGAATGACCCAGAGAAAAAGAAGCTACAGCCCCCATGCTATTCTAGCTGTGATAGAGTTGTTTTCATTGAAAAATGCTTTATAATCATTGTAATTAGTAGTTTCTCACCAAAGCCCCAAGTGTAGCGTTACTGGCACATTGGCCCAAGAAACTCAGCTATCACTGAGATGGAATTGACACTGGATGTCAAGGTGGGGAGCTGGTGGTCAAGTCTTAGTAAAGACTTAAGACTTATTCCACTGGCCTGGTGAACCACACCTCTTCTTCCATTTTTAGCAGCCCAGGTAGGATGGATGGACAGATTGATGTTGTGATTGTTATAAGTAAAGTGGGCAGAAAGACCAAAACCATGTTATAAGTATCAAGAAATCTGTTAAAATCTAGAGCAAAGTCTTCAAGACCCACATCTAAGGTAAAGCACCTTTGATGTGTCACCCCAGCATGCAACTTGCGTCGGAGGCCGCCATGAGTTTTCAGTGTTCCAGAATGGCTTTTAGGCTGGCTTCTTGCCTTGTGCTAACAGTTCTCAGCTGGGCTCTTGACCCTGGGGCCACAGGGATACAAGCTCAGCATGTTGAGAGTCTGTGCAGTGGGCTGCTTCTCTTGCTCATTCACCCACACGGACTTGATCCTCTGCTCGTGATATGAGGGTTGTGTGACCATTCAGCTCTTTCCATACAAAACATTCCATTCAGCGGTGTTTGTCGATTGTATTGGAACATCCTTTTACCACCTTTGGGATCCTGCCAGTTTTCCTGGTCAGGAAATAAGGGTTTTAAGAGCAAATCCGGAGTCATTCTCTACTCACATTTTAAGTAGGCACCCACAGTCTCATCCAGAGATTCTGGGGCCCATTCTCTTTCCTGCTATTGACAAGGGTGAAAACAATACTCAACTAGAGTTAGCAGTGCCCCAGTATCCATTTTCCTAGTGACTCAAGAACCCCCGTGTTGACAGTGATTCTTGGTCCCCCGGCTTCTTTCTTCTCTCTGCATATGAACCTCAGCTTCCGGAGCTGTCAGTCTCCCATAGTGCTGAAGTTCTTTATCCCGTCTCTCTGGAAAGCAGTCAGTCATGGTGCCCCAGTGGGTTCTCTGGACATGACACTGAGCATGCCTTTCCTAGGAGTTGGTTCTCTGGTCAGTCTCCAAGGGCTGAGAGATTACAGGGAGAAATTGATCTCCGGCAAGTTTCACATCAGCCACCTTGCGTCTCTCCTTGAGCCTACCCGCTGTTGACAGAACGGTACCAGGCCAGCCACTCCCTAAACATGTCCTTTCCTCATAAAAGTCCCATCATTTCCTGTTGGCTGTGTCCTTGCTTGGGACACTGCAGGCTGTGGCATCAACTCTAGGCATGTCTCTGTATTTTGGGGTGCAGGTTACTGCCAGAAGTAATCTCAGGCATCACTACTTCTAGATCACACGTTGTATGTTAAATTAAAAACATTTTAATTTTCATTAAAAGTTGTAAGAAGGTGGCTGAGAAGACGGCTCAGCAGTTAAAGGCACTCATTTACAAAGCCTGGCAACGTAGGTTCGGTTCCCCAGCACCCATGTAAAACTGCATGCAAAAAGTGGCACATGCCTATGGTGAACTTTGCAGCAGCCTTTGCAACAGCAAGAGACCATGACACACCCCCTCACCCCATGTGCAAATGAAAATAGCTGTGTAAAAAGTGCTAAGAAGGATGGAGGAGATAGTCAGTAAAATGCTTGCCTTGCAAGCATGAGGACTTGAGTTTGAACCAGAACCCACATGAAAGTGCCCATTGTGGTGGTGGCACGCACCTGCAATCTCAGTGATTTTGGAGTGGGGACGGGAGGTTCCCTGAGGCTCTCTGGCTAGCTAGTATAGTCCATTTGGTAAGCTCCAGGCCAATGAGAGACCCTGCTTCAAAAAATATAGATGATTTCCCTGAGGAATAATAACCTGAGATTGTCCTCTGGTCTCTACACACACACACACACACACACACACACACACACACACACACACACGTGTACACACGTTCCCCACACATGAATACATGAATAGACAAATACACATTAAAAAATGTGAGCAGTACTCTGAGGAAGGGCCCCAGCGGAACGGGGACAGGGACAAGGGAAAGGATGGCACCAACACACGATGTATCCATAATTAATAAATAAAAGGAAAATGTAAGCAGCAATAAGACTTAAGTTAAATTAAAATTAGTTTTACATTAAAATCCCTCCAGGTATCTGGGACTGTGCTGAAGCCTGGATTGATCTTTGCATCCAGTATATACAGAATAACTTTTTAAAAATCCAATATCCCTTCTTGATCCATGCTATCCGCTTCCTTGACTTGGGAAGCTAGTAATTTAGGGCTTCCTAGAGAAGAATTGACATGTTGTGTAGTTGTCAGATAATTATTTTTATATTGCTCAAGGTTTGTTTTTAATCTGTTAAATGTGCCAGCGTAAGGCAAAATTATATGTTTCTCTCTTCATAGGACAATACTGATTTTATAAATAATGCCTGGATGGCACTGTAATTAATGGACACCAACTTCTATTTTGGTACCAACTTATTCTTGTACCACATTTAAGAGGTTTCTCTTTCCTGTGGTCAGAAGAGGCAAGAAGAAGGAAGGGGAGGAGGAGGAGAAGAAGGAGTAGAAATCCCGCTTAATAAGGCAGCCATCCCAAGCAGTCTAAGTACCTATGAATTATAAATGAAAACTCTTTGGTGATTAAAATAAATACGCGAATACAGTCCCTTTCTCTGCGTCATCGCTTTGCCAGAGCTGCATGAAAATCACTCAGAGGAAGTCCCAAGGGTTCCTAAGGTCACTTCCATCTGCTTCCTGCATTTCTCAGATGTGAATCAGAGGGAGCGGAGGACCAGAGCATTTCAGCTGGCTTGGGGAGAGCTCTCTTCCAGAGGTAGCGTCAGCAGACTGCTGATGGCCATTTAGTCTCTAAAGGCCTGTGGGAATAATGGGGCAATTGTTTTGTTTCCATTGTTCCTGTTTTGTTTACTCAAGAACCAACTTACAACAACATCAAATGTTAGGCAAATGAATCTATTCTTTTCTTTATTTATCCCCGAAAGGCGTTATTTTAGCATGTTGGAGAGACAAGCCTTCAGGGGTCCACTATGCTGCAAGAGAGGCCCAGAAATGCAGAAGTCTTGAAGTCTGTCTCTCTAAATCGGAGCACAGCATAACCTCAGGTGGACACTAATTGACATTCCCAAGAATCCTTCCCCATGAGACTCAAAATGTGTCAAAGTTCTGAAAATAAGTGACTTGTTGAATGCTCAGCACTGAGACTTCTCTACCACGCCCTCCAAGGCTCAGGGAACATTGCAGAAGGGTGAATAGAGAAGAATGTAAAAGCCAGAGGGTGGGGAGGAGTGCTTTGGAACACTGTCTTCTAACATGATGTGACCCTTGTAATTTTGACCTCACAGTGACTGTCTTGCCTGCCCTAACAACTGCAACATGTTGGACACATCAACATTCCATCTTTGATGGTGGTAGAGGGCCAAAATAAACCCCACAAAATAGAAGAGGGGCTAGTGAAAAGAAGAAAGGGTTCAATAGAAGGATGGGAGGACAAGATAAGCCAATGGGAGGGGTTGTGATAAAAAACACATTATGTGTATGTATGAAAATTGTTATAGAGAAAATTAAAATCAAGCAGCCCTTCCCTGTGCCTGAGACTCACAGTAAAGGCCCTACATCATCAGTGGTCTTTGCACACGAAGTTCCTTGCTCCCAAAGACCACGAGGAGGCGCACAACAAAAGGAGGGGAGCCTGGCTCGAGTTTGTGTCCCTGCCCTTCATTTCCCTGTTATTTAACTGATTGTTGATTAAGTGGCACTCGTTTCTGTTGTGTTATTATACATAGGAGACTCCCAACCTCTTGTTACTGGAACTGGAAATTAAAAGTGATGGATATTGCCCGTCGTCAGTTGTAAAATGGCCCATTTTGCCAACACGACTAGCAGCTTTTAGGGAGCAATTAATGTCAAGACAGAGCAACCGGCGCTTCGGCAAGCTGGGACGTACTTTCTAAGCTAAGCCTTTCTATATTAGGCCTTTCTACTGGCATAACTTGTCATGAAAGTCCAGCATTTATCAGTTTAAGCTTTAGTTTAGATTTCTGACTTACAGTTTGGATGGTTTTGAAATTATGAAATATCACAGTTTTCTCTTGGAAACAGCAAAAAGCAATGCAGGAAAGAGAGTGGTTGGTAAAATCTTTGTTGAATGTTAATACTTATTGCTATCAAACTAGAACGACATTAGCATGAGATTTGCAAGCTACATGTCAGTCATCAGACTCTTGGGGAAGAGAGGGAGAGGTTCCTCAGAAGTCAAAGAAACTTCCAGACGCATCTTTATTTTATTTATTTACATTCGGTGTGTATTATGTAGTATGTATGTGTGTTCATATGTGTGAGCGCAGATGCACATGTGATCAGAGGACAACGTCAGGCATGTTGGTCCTCACCTTCAGCTTCGTTTGAGGCAGGGTGCATCTCTCTTATTCACTGCTGTGTTGGCCAAGCTAGCTGGCACACGACCTTCCAGGATGTTCTCCTGTGTCTGCCTCCCTGCCCCTAGGGATGCTGGGATTCCAGACACCTGCCACAGCATCTAACTTTTACACAGATTCTGGGGATCCAAACTCATACTCATATTTGCTGGGTAAGTGTTTGATCCCTGAGCCTTCTCCCCAGTCCTAGACTCATCTTTAAAGATGGTCAAGCTCACCATGGAGATATTGAATGACTGGAGAAATTATCTCTGAATCATGAGCTGATTATAACTGCGAACAGGCTGTGTGACCATTGTTTTTTTTTTTTTTTTTTTTTTTTACAGTCTTCATGTTTCCTGGTGTATTTTTAAATGTTTTTTTTATTTGTTTGCAAGGAGAGTGAGAGAGAATGAGAGAGCATTAGAAAGAGAGTGGGGAGAGCATGGGTGTGCCAGGGCCTGCTGCCACTGCTAATGAATTCCAAATGTGTGCACCACTTTGTGGATACTGGGGAATTGAACCCAGGCCATAAAGCTTTGCAAGTATCTTTAACTGCTGAACCATCTCTCCAGCCCCATTCCTGTTAATATAGAAAAAATTACTTTCAAAAATTAAAGAAGGGACTAGAGAGATGGCTAAGCAGTTAAAGTGCCTGCCTGTGAAGCCTAGGGATCCAAGTTTGATTTCCCAGTACCCACGTAAGCCAGACGTACAAGGTAGTGCATGTGTCTGGAGTTCATTTGCAGTGGCTAGAGGCCTTGGCACAACCATTCTCTGTCTCTTTCTCTCTCTCAAATAAATAAATAAATCAAAATATAACCATAATAAATTGTTCTGAATCCATGGATTCATAAGACAACCAATTTTCCATTTCCATTTAATCTTGTTTTCTAACAATGCCCATTTAATAAAGTTTAAGAGTCATAACTGACAAAAACTAAGTAAAACTACATTAAAGTTAGTTGGTCCCAAAGAAAAAGTTCTCCAAGTTATATCCAATGTGTTTAAATGCCCTTCCCTCAGCAGACCTGACCAGATTCTGAATAAAACATTCTCTTCCAAGAGCTCATGGCTCAGCTCGTGAAAGATGATTGTTATTTTTGAGCCTTGCAGTTTAACATTTTACTTTCTAAGTGTTACATCTTGTAGTCTCCATTCATTCATAACTTCTTAAAAATCTACTTGGAGCAAGATATTGTGCTACATTGAAAGATAAGAAAGATAGAAAAGGGATGAATGGTTCATTCACTCAGATAATTTTTATTGTATATGCGCCAGGGGGGCTAAGACCTGGGAGTACAGTGAAGAACAAAGGGAGACAGGATGCCTTAACGCTGAGTCTAGTAGAGGAGACTGAAATGTAAACTTATCAGAGGAGTAAGTATCTTGAGTATGTATGTATCTATGTATATACGTATGTATGTATATGTATATATATACATATATATATATGCACATGTATATAATACGCATAAATGTATGTATATTTTGGAAGCAAAAGGCTTCCCTAATGAGACAACATCTAAGGAGAGAGTGCAGAGTGAGGAGGGGTCAGTTTGTTGAGAGACGAGTGCAGAACTGTGGTGTAGGCAGGCCAGCAGCTCATGACAATGCTCTGTGGTGAAGGGCATTGTGAGGCAACTGAAGAATATTCAAGGTCACGGTGCTGGAGCCCAGATTCCCCAAAGAAGACAAGGAGAGAAGAATCTGGAACGGGAAGTAGAGGCTGGCCATGCAAGGTTTTGGACCCACTGTAAGGATTTGGGGTTTTAGCCTAAGAGTGGTGAGGAATCATTTATGGTTTTGAAGTGGAACGATCGCAAGTTTCACTAGGCTGCATTGTAACCAGGGGGAAGGTGAAAATGATCTACGTGGACATCGTGAAGGAGGAGAGGTGAGCGGGGCTTGGGAAGACGGCTCATCAGTGAAAGGTGTTTGCTTGCAAATCCTGCTGCCCCAGGTTCAATTCCCCAGTACCCATGTAAAGCTGGATGCATAAAGTAGTGAATTTGGAGTTTGTTTTCAGTAACAAGAGGCCCTCGAGCCCTCATACTTTCCCCTTCTTTCTAAATAAATACGTAAATAAATAGATAAATAAATGAATAAATAGAAGTTAACAGCATCCAGAGCCACAGAAAGATGTAGAATCAATAGAACTTAGAATTAATTGAATGTGTGGTAAAGGGGTGCTATCTTGACCCCCAAGTTTCTCTCTTGCTCTGTGAGATGAAGGATAGTATCATTCACTAAAAAAACAAGATTTGGAGAAAAAGCTCAATTTTATATAGAAATATTAAGTTTGACATATATAGTGTGGTATCATAAAGTTGGCAATTGTTACATAGTCTAAAAATTGAACAGATCTTAGGAAGATCAAGATGGCTGCTTATAACTCTGGATACATATATAGAACATTCTAGATGTCTCACAGTATATAACAATCCCCCAAATTATGATTTTCAATATTTTGCTCATGAATCTGCAATTTTGCCAGGCTCCCCTTGGCACAAAGGGTACATGGTAGGTAGAGGGAAGCTTTCTCTCTGAGGTGTATGGTGTGGCTAAGCAGTGACCCTGGCAGGTTGCAACTTGTGTCCTTCAGAGCTTAGTGACTGATCCAAGGTGAGCATCAGAGGAGGGCCAGGCAGGTGTTGTATCCCCTTTGTAAAGTAGCTTCAGAGTCATTAAGCATCACTTCCGCTGCACTCTGCTCATTACAAGTCAATCACTAGGCTGGCGGTATCCAAGGGGAAAGGAATTAGAGTCTACCTTTTGATGGGAGACGTGCTGATGACTTGGAGAACATGTTTTAAAATTGTCTCATGGGGCCAGAGGTGGGGAGAAGAATACAACGAGTGATGTAGCTGTGAGGAACAGTTTGAAACAAGAAAGGAGGACCGTGTCCAGTGGAAGTGGAGTCATTGCTTTTCACTGGTGTTAAGGGGCATCACAGTGGGAAATATGGGTGAAAAGAAATTTTGGGACCAACTTACAGTGTAGTCAAATTTCCTTAGGTCCATCATTTTGAACCTTTATACAAATTGTCTGGAAGAATATGAGATCCGATTTATTAAGTAAGAATCAAAAAAGGGCTGGAGAGATGGTCTAGCAATTCAGGTGCTTGCCTGTGAAGCCTAAGGACCCAGGTTCGATTCTCCAGTACTCACATAAGCCAGATACACAAGGTGGCACATGTATCTGGAGTTTATTTGCAGTGGCTAGAGGCCTTGGCACGTCCATTCTCTCTCTATCTGCCTCTTTCTCTGTCTCTCTCTCAAATAAATAAATAAATAAATAAAATATTCCTTAAAGAAAAAGAATCAAAAACTGGATGTGGTGGCGCACGCCTTTAATCCCAGCACTCGGGAGGCAGAAGTAGGAGGATTGCCATGAGTTCGAGGCCACCCTGAGACTCCTTAGTGAATTCCAGGTCAGCCTGGGCTAGAGTGAGACCCTACCTCAAAAAAATAAAAATAAAAATAAGTCATCACAATTTTCTGATTCTAGCCTATACATTTGGGTTACATGTAAGTTGTAGAAGTGTCCACATCCCTTCAGTAGGGTTTTGTGGTTTAACCTGTGCTCAGGATATTATCAGAATATCTCAGTAAAGCGCAGCATAGTTTAGCATCAGGAGTTCAGTTGGTTGAATGGTGACCTCCCCAAATCCATGTCTGCCAGGGACTTCAGAATGTCACCTTATGTGGAAATAGGATCCTTAGGAGAGATAACTAAGTGAGGAGTTTAAGATGGAATCGTCCTGGCTCCAGGCTGGGCCCTGAATCCAGTGATGGCTGATGCTATGAGAGGAGGTCGGCAACAGAGGTGGAGGGAAGAAAGCAATGCCAAGCTGCAGAGGCGTCCACAAACCCAAGAATGGCAGCACAGAGGTGCTCTACCAGAAGCTACAAAAATCCAGGATGGATTCTCCCCACAGACTTTAAAGGGAGCCGGACTCTGTCAACACTTTGATTTCTTAGACTCCTTGGAAGCCTCTAGAACTGTGGGAGGATCAATTTTTGTTATTTTAAGCCACCCAGTTTGTGACAATTTGATATGGCAGCCCTAGAAAACTAATACAAGAAGTCAGAGCCATGTGGAAAGTAAAGGCTTTGGCTTATAAAACACCAGACAGAAAGAATTTCTGGTCTATAGAGACTTGGTATCCTGTTTATCAGTACTGTCTTCAGGATGTTGGACAGTATGGTGTTTCTTTTCTTCACAGTAGACTACTGGGATAGGAGATTTAAGAGTAAAAGTTGTGCACTGGAGACATGGCTTAGCAGCTAAAATGCTTGTCTGCAAAGCCTAAGGACTCAGGCTTAATTCCCCAGTACCCGCGTAAAACAGATGCACACGGTTGCTCATGTGTCTGGAGTTCCTTTGCAGTGGCTAGAGGCCCTGGAGTACCCATTCTCTCTCTCTCTCTCTCTCTTTCTCTTTCTCTCAATAAATAAATAAAAATAAAAATATTTTGTTAAAAAAGAGTAAAAGTTGGTCTCTACCAAAGTGCACTCATGGAACATGAGGTTAGTCATTTTAGTTGTGGGGCCAATGTTAAATAAAAGGAACTGGTAGGAGGAAGACCTTCAAGTGTAAACTGAATACATATCAGGGCCCATTCAGTGGAGACGGAGGTTGGTTCTTTGTCTCTATTACGGCAGCTCAAGAGAAAGCAAGCCTTCCTATGGCAACCAGGGAGCTTTAATGAAGTAAAGGAGACAGAAATGTCCCAATGGAGAATGAAGTGTGTCAAAAACAGATTGTGCACGTAATTACTTTCTCAGACCTTCCTGACATTATCAGCAGGACTGGTGTTTGGATGAAAAAAAAAAAAAACTTAATTAAAACTTAATTTTTTTTAAGTGGAAGATATTCAGCACGGTTACAGGAGGATTGAAATCAGGGCACTGTGTAATTTTAATGGCCTTCAAGAGATGCACTTCACGGTGACTAGCAGGGGGGAAAAGCAGTAGCGGGCAGACAAAACCAGGTAAGCGGCCATGTTGGATCCTCTACGTGGACATGAGCTTTGGAGGTGGACGTCACTTACGGGTGGCAGGACAGGATCTCAGCTCCGTGTGTAAGCGAGACAGTGACAGTTCTGGACTGCACTGGCTGGGCCATTCTTGGAGGAAAAGTTTTAGCTTTTATGTGCCTCACCCCAATAGTAAGTTGAGATTCAATATCATACCAGGCAGAAGTGTATGTGTGGTATGCCTGTGTGCGTGCATGTTATGCATGTGGACACACATGTGTGTGCAGGTGCATGTGTACAGCAGAGGTTGGTTGTTGGGTCTCTTCCTCAATCACTCTGTACCTTGTTTATTGAGGCAGCATCTGTCACTGAGCCCAGAGCGCAGTAATTCAGTTAGTCTAGCTAACCAGCTTGTCCTGGGAATCCTTCTGTCTCCACGTCCTAGGCACTTGAATTGCTGAGATTTGTGTGAGCTCTGAACACAGGTCTCCATGCTTATAAGGTTGAGCCATCTCTTCCGCCTTAGGCGGCAGTTTCTAAGGGATCCTTAAGTAAGTTCTATCCAAGTCGTGTGGCTGTGGTCTATTGTGCCTGCTTTAAGGACTGTGCATTTCTATTTTTAGAACAAAGGTGCCCCGCTGATTTCAGGAGTTCAGTGTGACAACCATCCCCTTGTAATGAAAGACATCTCGTCTTGAAGATGGAATTCTCGGTCGTGGCTTTTACTCTTCGATACGTGGGGCGATTGCTTAGCTTCCTCCATCAAATGAGGACCAGGTACTTAGCTGGTGGTGTCTTGCAACCATCACAGACAACACAGGCAAGGTGACAAGGACTTCTCAGTGCTCTGGAAATCATCAACCTGCCTTAAGAATGGTTGGATTAGTCTGCTTGCTAAACTGAGGGGAGAGATTGGGCAACTGTGTTCATATTTAAAAGGAAGCTATGTGGAAGAGGTAGCCAGTGTATTTCTTTGTGGTCTCCAGAGATCAGATGAGATCCCAGTGGGTGGAAGTCCTAGAGAGAGAAATTTCAAAGGAGCATGAGCTGCAAGCTTTCTAACCAATGGTCCTGGGATGGCGTCGATGTGCTTCAGGGGGTCGGAGGGTCACAGGTTAGGAAACACTGGGACACTTATGGCAGATGCCATAGTTTGAAGAAGAGGGGACTCCAGAGTGGCCACCAAGTGATAGCACTGGGATCAGCACTATAATGGGGCTTCTGGCTTCTTTTGGGGCTTTGACTGACATGGAGTTGTCTGGCAAACAGACGACTCGTGTCTGAAGAACACTTCGACCGAAGACGACACAGCAGGGACGACTTTCCGGTGTACAAGTAGCGCCATTGGTCCCCTCACCCTAAGCCCTTCAGGAAGGAACGGGAACATATTCAGACAAGGTGGGAGCTAGCGTTTTAAAGACTCAGTGGGACAGTCCTAGATACTGAGGCGTCACCCTACCCTAAATGCCACTATTCTCTATTGAGACACCCTGTACCTCACTGACGCCCAGGTGGGCTCCCCAAATCTGCCTTTGAAGGTTCTTTTGGGGGCACCGTTTGGAAACCGGTGGGATAGGATTGGTTGGGTTGCAGGGTTGCTTGGCCTTCCATTCCCTGGTGACCAGAATTTAAAAGCAGGACCACGAGAGAGAGAGAGAGAGTAGACTGAGCGAGTGTCAGAAAGCAGAGACACAGTGGTGGTGGTCCCTTTCACTGAGACCAAATCCGGATGAGCGCTTTGATGCAGCTTAGTTAACTGTTGTCCTATCTACACCTCTTGTCATCAGTGAGATATTTGGGCACCATGTGACCAGAGTAAGGAAGCAGTTTCAGTTCAGAGCTTGATCTTTCCCCTTAGCATCAGGCTTCAGCCAACTGACATGAAAGTACATTGTAATTAATTTGCTATCAGACTGGACTATCTCAAGATTCCAAATCTTTCCTGTCTGAACAGATAAGTGGTACTAGGTATTCCTTCTGCTTAAAACAAATATATATTTTAGAGCTGGGCGTGGTGGCACACACCTTTAATCCCAGCATTCAGGAGGCAGAGGTAGGAGGATCACCTTGAGTTCGAGGCCACCCTGAGACTACATAGTGAATTCCAGGTCAGCCTGGACTAGAATGAAACCCTACCTCAAAAAAAATTTTATATGTATACACACACACACACACACAAACACACACACACACACACACACACACATATATATATATATTAGGGCTAGAGAGATGGCTTAGCAGTTAAGGCACTTGCCTGCAAAGCCTAAGGATCCAAGTTTCACTCTCCAGGTCCCACATAAGCCAGATGCACAAGGTGATGCCAAGCACACAAGGTGGCACATGCATACAAGATGGGGCAAGTATCTGGAGTTTAATTGCAGTGACTGGAGGCCCTGGTGTGCCCATTCTCTCCCTCCCTCCCTCCTTCTCTCTCTCCCTCTCTCTCTCTCTCTCTCTCTCTCTCTCTCTCTCTCTCTCTCATGCACATGCTCTATCTCTCATAAAAAATACAAAAAATATTTTATTCATTTATTAAAGAGAAAGGGGGAGAAAGAAAGAAAGAGACAAAGAGGCAGGCAGAGTATAGGCACACGAGGGCCTCCTGCTACTGCAAACGAACTCCAGATCCATGTGTCACTTTGTTTATCTGGCTTTACATGGATACTGGGGAATTTAACCCAGGCTGTCAGGCGTTGCAAACAAGCCCCTTTAACCACTGAGCAAACTCCCCAGCCCCTCCTTCTGCCTTTGCTTTAAAAACATCCTCAGATGTCTGTCTCCAGCTCTTATCTTGTTTTCTCCGATTGTAGGTTTTTCCCAGTATGGGAAGATGTCCTATCTCTTCCCCATCAATGTTCCCCAGGGGACCTTGATGAGTTAGAGTGGCGTGAGCATGTTCCCAACAGCATGCTGGGAAGAACAGCTCTCACTGGTGCCCTGAAGCCAAGGAGAAGCTGAAATCCCTGCGAGAAACTGGCATTCACTGTGAAGGTGATCCGGATATGAACAGAGATTTTCACCACCACAGGGTTCACCCTGCAGGCCTCATTCCGGGCTTATTGGGAAGTGAATCTTTCTCCCGCTCACTCTCAGAGATCAGGGTGCTCCTCGCTCACATAGCCCTCCTGGCTGCCACTGTGAGTCACAGCCCGTGCTCTCCGAAGCCAGCATGATTGTTTCTAGCTAGCTCAGGTCTTACAGCAATGCCAAGTCCAACTTTTGCCACCCTTAGAGCAGCAGGGTCTCCTGTCACCCGCCTTGGTTGAGCTCTGCTGACGGAGGCCAGCGGCAGATCGTTTTCTTCCCACCGTTCTCTAGAACCCTGAGGGTTTGGTCATCTGGAATCAGAGACTTCTGGAACAGAAGAGCACCTGAAAGGGCAGCTCATTCCACCACCCACCCGAGACATGCCTTCCTGGACCGACCACCCACACTGCAAATTGGGAATATTGGATGTGGCTTTTTTCTTTCTTTCTTTCTTTTTTTAAAGGCGTGCACCACCACACCTGGCTGGAATTGTTTGTTTTAATTTTTTTTGTTTATTTTTATTAATTTATTTGACAGCAACAGAGAGAAGGAGGCAGAGAGAGAGAGAGAGAGAGACAAACAGACAGACAGAGAGACAGAATGGGCGCGCCATTGCTTCCAGCCACTGCACATGAACTCCAGATGCGTGTGCCCCCTTGTGCATCTGGCTAACGTGGGTCCCGGGGAATCGAGCCTCGAACTGGGGTCTTTAGGCTTCACAGGCAAGCGCTTAACCTCTAAGCCATTTCTCCAGCCCTGGATGTGGTTTTGCTATGCAGCTGTGTCTTCAGGAGAAATCCCTCTCCTGGGTGTTACGAAGCTCAGGGAGTGAGCCAGGCTGTGATGGAGGTATACTTTTATTCCTAACTACAATTATTGGTGGTTTGGGTTCCTTTACAATTTATGGTGAGTTTCCTAATTCCCAATTTGGATTCACCACAAGCTGTTGCTTGAATGTAACATGAAGCTCTGACCTACTTTCTACACATAGTGGTAAATGCCCAACAATTGCCAATTTTCCCTTTTTAATATCAGTCGTTTGAGTCATCTCATCTACTGAAGCAACCGGATACCACTTTATTTTCTGACTTTAGGGTTACCCCCTGGGGTACTGGCAGCCTGTGCTAGTGAGACTATGAAAAAGAGCCGACAGCAAGGGTCCAGACTCACCTGCCCCTTAAAATCACCTTGGGCCCTTAAAGAAATACCCAGCCTTGGGTCCCGCTCCTGGAAACTTTGATGTAATCCATCTCAGATGCAGCTTGGGCATCTGCGATTTTATGGCCTGCCTGAGAAATTCCAGTATGTGTCTAAGCCATTGTCAAGAGGGACTAGTCAGAGCCGGACGTGGTGGCGCACGCGTTTAATCCCAGCACTCAGGAGGCAGAGGTAGGAAGGATCGCCGTGAGTTCGAGGCCACCCTGAGACGACATAGTGAATTCCAGGTCAGGCTGGACTAGAGTGAGACTGAACATTGAAAAACCAAAACTAACTAAATAAATAAATACATAAATAAATAAATAAAAAGAGGGACTAGTCAGCAAGGGAGGGCATCTCAGTTCTCCTGACCCCAGAGTGTTAACAGCGGAGCTGTGATGCGTGTTCTCCTTAGCACTCTTGGGATGTGCTGCGATCATGGCAGAAGTTTCAGGGAGATGTTTACCGTTCAGTTGCTGAGTGTGCAGGGACAGGCTGCGTCTGTTAAGGTTTAGAAGGGTGGTAAGAGCAAGCAGGTTGACAGCTCTCTAGCCCATTAGATAGGATCTGCACTTCCTGCAGGGAAAGGTCAGGGAAGGAACTTGGATGAAAAGCCAGCAGCCTGGGCCATGCCCACAAACTGTGGGGAAAGGAAGGGGCTGCAGCCTGTTGGCTTGCTTACACCACTCTCAGGACTGTGGGCTGAGTCCAGAGCCAGCCTTCTGGTTCCCTCCTTCAGGCTGAAGGCGGAGCCTGCCTGCGAGAAAACAAGTCAGAGTTCTTAGGCCACCAGGACTGAGGTGATCAGAGATCTGCAGACGTGGAGCAAGAGGAGAGGAGGTCAGGTTAGTTAGGTCTGGGGAGTTAGTTCTGGAAGGCTAGGAGGTTAAACCAAGGTAGTCATTAAGACTGACCAAATACACGAAGATGTTTCTTTTTTTTAAGATATTTTATTTATTTAATTGAGAGAGAGAGGTAGAGGCAGATAGAGAGAAAGAGACAATGGGCACACCAGGGACTTTAGCCACTGCAGACGAACTCCAGATGCATGTACCCCTTGTGCGTCTGGCTTACGTGGGTCCTGGGGAATCAAACCAGGGTCCTTAGACTTCCCATTCAAATGCCTTAACCACTAAGTCATTCCCCCAGCCCATGAAGATGTTTCTTGTTAGACCTCTTGTCTTATTTTATTTATTTATTTTGAGGCAAGCCCAACAGACTGCATTTTTTAATGTGAGAGAGAGAGAGAGAGAAGGAATTGGTATGTCAGTGCCTCCAGCCACTGCAATTGAACTTTAGACATGTGTGCCACCTTGTGCACATGTGTGACCTTGTGCACTCGTGTCACTGTGCATCTGGCTTACGTGGGACCTGGAGAGTCGAACATGAGTCCTTAGGCTTTGCAGGCAAGTGCCTTAACCACTAAGCAATCTCTCCAGCCTGATCTCTTGTCTTATGAAAATGACTTGATCTCCCAAACCAAGGCTGAGAATGTCCTTCAGCTCTTACGTATAAGGTGTTGAGTTGGGTAATGTCTCCAAAGAACTCTGGAGTCTTTAGAGGGAAAAAAAAAAAACAACTGAGCCCTGTGCACAGGTGTATTTGCTACTTTACTCACTGCTGAGACCAACAAGTAGTGCGAGGCAGGACAGACTTGATTTCAGTTTAGAGTCGCAGGGGTACAGTCCACCACAGTGGGGAAGGTAGCAGAAGCAAGAGGCTGACTGGTCACATTGTACCTGTGGTCAGGAAGAAGAGGCCACAGAGGAAGTAAGGCTGGACTATAAAATCTCAAGGGCCACCCCTGTGGTCCACTTCCTCCAGTAAGGCTCTACTTCTTTAAAACTTCCCAAGCGGCACACTAGCCGGGGGCCATGTGTTCAAACACACAAGCCTATAGTGGGACACTTTACATCCTAACCACAACCAGTAATAGGGAAAAATACAATTTCACTAGACACCACATCATGTCATTTGGTAGTCACACCCAGGTATGTTCCTAGGAACTGGAAACAAACGATTCATTGTGAGAAGGTGGGGACATCAGGCCACTGGAAAGAGGGAGGCAGCTCAGGTTCTTTTGTTTAGAAGTTCAAGACTCTTTGACACTCCAGATGTATATGCCTGGATCCCTTGGAACCGGGAGGAGTCTTTGTAGGCAGTATCACTTCTTGTCCCTTGCTCCCCAGCAGGAGGTGGTGTATGGAGGTGAAGCAGTCCCCTTGCTCCCAGAGCACAACCAGTTTCCTTCACCGTGGTTCTGCGCCTGTGTGCTGCTCACATAGCATGCTTGTGCTCTGGCTTATGAACTACTAGAGATTTTCAAGATCGCTTGTGGGGAATTTGAACTTTTTCTTTGAGGCAGCGGGATAGCTGCTGGAGAGTTGTGAACAGGCAGGGAATGTGTTGGAAGAAGTATTTTAGGAAAATGTCCTTGGCAGTCACTTGTGGTGGGGGATGCTAATACTCAACCCTTGCAGGGGAGAACAGATGAGATGATGTAAGCGAATGGAAAGACGCGGGACTCCCCTCTATCAGTCTGCTACCCCGAGGATGCCATCTTCTCCTACCTGGTGTATGAGTTTGCTGGGGCTGTTGTACTGGGGCAGGGGGGGGAGGGAGGTTAAACAACTTATATTTGTCATCTCATGCCTCTAGAGGCTGAAAGTCTGAGAGCAAAGTGCGGCAGAGTTTGTTCCTTCCCAGAATGCCAAGGGCACAGTCCACTCCGGGCCTCTGTCTGTGGCTTCATGACGGTCACCATCTCCCTCTGGCTTCGTGTCATCTTCCTGCTGCACATTTTTCCGCGTCCAAGTTTTCTCTTCTTTTGAGGATGTCAGTCATATTGGATGAAGGCATCCTACTGAACTCATTTTAACCCAATTACTTTCAAAACGATGCCGTCTCCTAAGTATAGCCATAGTGCAGTATGGGTGTATGTGTGGGGGTGGGGGGTGTTATGACATTCACATAATTTCATTTACTTCAGTCCATAGCTACCAGTCCTTTTGAAAACCCAAGGAAAGGACTTTCTCTTTTTGTATTTATTTTTTGACATTTTGTTGACCAATTCCATGGATATAGACAATTTAGCATGATCATAATCCCCTACCACCACCTTTCCCTTTCTCCCTCCCAAATGAGCCCCCACCACTCTATTCCTCCTTCTTTCCAACCAATCCCTCTTCTATTTTGATGTCATTGTTTTCTTCCCTCCTATTATGAAGGTCTTGTGTAGGTAGTGTCAACCAGTGAGAGGTTACAAATATCGAGGCCACTTTGTGACTGGAAGTCATGATTGTAAGTACTCCTGGCCTTCTTTTGGCTTTCATATTCTTTGCGCCAAGAAAAAGGACTTTCTATTTGGGTAATTATGGGCTATATTAAGGCTTATGTATCAAGACCCAGAAGCCTTCTCCTCCATCTGCCATATGTGTTGAATTATATCTGTCACTTCATGGAACCTGATATCCCATCACTAGAGTTACTTAGTCGAACAAAGTCGTGTTTCAAGATAATTTCTGTAAACATGCACTCCTCTTACATAAGAGGAGTAATAATAGCAACTAATGAACTAGTGGAGGAACTTGTTTGCAAAGTCATGTAAAAGCCCCAGGACATGATAACTTGTCAGGCAACCTGTGATGCGTGGGGCTGTGCAGATGATTTGGCGTGTCCATCTAACCCTACCGCAGCAAAGGCTCTAGAGACGCTCGGCCCATGGGGCAAATGTAGCTTAGCTCCTCCCTGTCTCTCTGTGTGGCCTGGGCTAAGGTGTTTAGTTGCCTGTGACTCTTTCTTCATCAGAGCAAAGAGCAGAATATGACAGTAACTGTCTCACGTGGTTATTCAGAAGGCATATGAACTCATGCATACACATGAGTACCTTGTCGTGGTCAGCCGTAGGTGAATGTCAGCTGCAACTATTTGTCGAACAAATTAGAAAGCACACGGCTGTCCCCACCCATTGCTGTGGACAGGGTTATCCATTTGGCAGAACAAGAGTTCAAGGCTCTCAGGCATTGAGTGAACCAACCTTGCATGACGGAGGCCCCATCTCTGGGAAACACCTACAGGACGGGAGAAAGAACTCCACAAGTATACGCTTGCTCCCAGAGAGGCATAGCAGAGCCAGAGCCGCTGTCGGATGCTTCAGAGGCAGAACAGAGGAGTGAACGTCTGAGGGAAGATGGGATGCGAGAGGCTGAAGAATCTCTGAGTGCTTTGTCACTTGGTCAGTGAGTCACAGGTGTGACATTGTCTGGCCGACTGAACTTTGAACCCTTCTTGGCCATTCGATCCCCAGATGTTCTTTGAATATGGTAGTTTTCTCCAACAAGTTTGTGGGTCTCAGTTGGTCTGGATTTTCCACTCTGGTGCTGGCTCTGCCAAGTGGGCCTCCATGGGTGAGCTTGGTGATAAATTTCCAGAGCTCAAAATACACAGAGAAGAATCTAATACCATGATCCTAATCTTCCCAACCTCTCTTCCTCCCTCCTTTCTCTTCCTTCCTTCCTTCCTTTCTTTGTTCTTTGGACTCCGAATCATAGCCTCAGAGCACTGTGAAAAAGAGCTTCCCCTCTCTTCTCCAAGTGTGCTGTTCTCCAGAGCCCTGCTTGCGTTTTTAAGCATAAACACTAAAAATAAGTGGGGAGAAGTCACCATTCTTAGCGATGAGGCAGGGCTGCAGAAAGACATCATTAATATGACCATCTGTTGCCAACTTGGGAGTTTGACAAATTTCTACAAAATTGACCATTTTACTAACTTCAAGATTTCCTTCGCATGCATATGTGTGTGGCTTTTGTGTGCATGTATGTTCATATGTGTGGATGTGCATATGTGCATATGTGTGTGTGCATACATGTGCATGAAGACTAGTTATAGGTTCTAATTAAATGTAATGGAAAGAATTTCACAGAGCACCTCAAACTGTATTCAAAATATTGAAATTTGGGCTGCAGAGAGAGCTCAGTGGGTAAAGTACTTACACGCACCCATGAGGACCTGAGTTCAAATCTCCAGGGCCCACATAAATTGCCAGGCATTATGGGAGCACCTGTAACCCCAGAGCTGGGGAGATAGAGACAGGGAATCCCTGGGGCTAAGTGGCTAGTTCATTGGCCCAAATCAGTGACATTTAGGTTCAGCAAACAAGTTCTCAAAGAATAAAAACGGAGCACAATTAAGGAAGATGCCCAAAGTTGACCTCTCTAACAAAATACCACGGACGATGTGGCTTTAACAATGGAAGTTTATTTATTTCCTCACAGTCCTGGAACATGGTTGTTCAAGATAATGTGTGGTGTAAGGTCTCTGTCATTGGCTCTCAGATGGCTTCCTTCTCTGTGTGTCTCCCAAGCTCTTTCCTCTTCGTGGGTGTAACCCTGGCATCTCCTGGAGGCTCCACACTTCTTATAAAACACCAGTCATATTGGATTAGAGGCCATCTGTGCCATTTCATTATAGTGGCCCTAGGAAACTGATACAACCACCTATATCCTAGCACATGTAGAGTCCAAGGAGCCAAGAATGTAGACAAGAGGAGGGGAGGTGACGGCTGCGACCATGAACCTTCCCTTGCTGAGAAGTGTGCTGAGTGCCCCAGCAAACCGGAGCTGAAGTTCTGTGAACCTCTGTCTCTCTCACGGGACACCCCCACCCCAATCCCGACCCCAGAGCCAGTTTTGGATGAAGCAAGATGGGATCTTCCCCACAGGCATCCTGAACTAGGGGCTCAAAACGCACTCTGGTGGTCATCCTTGTTCGGCTGGATCGCACGAGGCCTCGGCCTGTGGTCTGGATATTCTTCCTGCAACCTGAGCATTTAGCTGAACTCCCAGCGTCCCTGAGGGACAATGCCTTCCGTGTAGAAGTTCGTTTATGGCCAGCTTTTGCTTGAATTAAATGATTCGGCCACATTTACTAAAGTACCAGATAATAGATGAGAAAATGTCAATTTGAATTCTTTTTTTACACTGTATAATGGTGCTCCTGTTTTCTTTGCTTTTTTTTCTTCTTCTTCTTCTTGTTCTTAAATTCTATGGAAAAACCCAAGAAAAGTGAAAGGTTCCACCCAGGGTCTTTGACTTCAGATCATTTCATTCTTTTGTTCTCCCTCTCATCTACTTCACTGTGTGTTTGTCATCTACGCAAGAATGAGATTAATAGCAGAGCAGAATTCTGCTATGAACTTGGGCCATCTGAAATGAATTCTCTATAAAAATGTCAAGCATCAAAACTGACTATGATATAGCCTATAATTTGCACTTGTATGCATTTGACATTGTTAATTTACATTAACTAGCATAAAAAAATGTCTAATTAATGCAGCAGAAAAACTACTTTATGGGAAAGGAAAAAAGAACAGATTGTTCTTTTGCTCATTTGAGAGAAGGGTTTTCATTTATTTAAACTCTTTATTTGGCTGGAGAGATGGCTTAGCAATTAAGGTATTTGCCTGTGAAGCCTAAGGACCCAGGTTCGATTCTCCAGGTCCCATGTAAGCCAGATGCACAAGGGGGCGCATGCATCTGGAGTTCGTTTGCAGTAGTTAGAGGCCCTGGCGCACCCATTCTCATTCACTATATCTTTCTCCCTCTCTCTGTCTCAAATAAATAAATAGATAAAAATAAAAAATAAACTATTTAGGAAAAATACTTTTGATAGGGTTTTTTTGGGGTGTGACCAAGAATGGACCCTGCCCTGCCTGTAACTCCTGCTTGATTTGTCCGGAAGATGTTTCAGAAAAGTGATAATGTCGAGTTATTCTGCCAAATGAAACAAATGTGGTTTCTGAGTTAAAAGAAGAGGGGTAAGAGATGATGAGGATGATGGGCTTGGGGACTGAGGACTGGTCTGTAGGATGAGGACAGAGGGAAGGGCGACTGTAAGACAGTGGTACCTGGTTTTTATCACTACTAACCCTTGCTAGTCCATAGTCTCTGCCACATCCTCAAAGCCTTCACAAAGACTACTGTACCTGGTGGAGCATTCTTTCTGGGATATCCAGACTCTGATGGCTTCAAGACAGAGTTAATGTGAGAGAATAAGAGAGGATGGCACCATCAATAAAACAACGCAAGCGAAGTTGACTCACGTAACCATGTGCACAGAAGACGGAGTGTGCCAACCTTCAAGGACCCCGCAGGAGTTTTGAGAGCGATACTGTACTCTGCACACATGAGACTAGTAGGGTTGAGTGTGAGCCACTGAAAATGAATGCACTGATATGAAGACCTAGAGGTCTATAAATTTGGGACTGGGGAGGTACCTGGATCAAAAGGTCTGGCTTTTATTTTAAAAATCAGTTATAGAAGTTTTGAAAACCCTACTGTGCAAGTAAGCACAGAAAAGAGAATTGAATGCTGCTGGTTAAGTATCACTTGAGACTTGGGCTACTAATCTTCAGTCAGAGATGAGACATGCAAAGAAGAAGGTAAATGCGTGAAAATATTCAATTTTTTTTTTGTGCTTAGCTACCTGAAATGACCTTCTCTGCCAGCAAGTTGTTGTTAAAACTCACCTCGACGTGGGCCCATGGTGTCTCTTCCTCTCAGCTGCAGGTTTCCTTTTAGTTTGCAGCATTTTGTTTTCTTTTATGCAAAGAGATTTCCTTATGAGGAGGAAGGGCAGAGCCCAGGGAGAGGAGGCACGTTCTGCCTTCCAGGCACCAGGCTTCAGAACTGTATTGCACTGTTGTGACGACTTTGATTTACAGACTGTTTATTTTGCTTCTATGTCAAGTAAAACCCAGATGGACTCTTCCATCCAGGCTCTCAGGATAGCCACTGCAGTACTGCCTGACCGGGGCAGGGCAGGGCACAGAGAGGAGGTGGGGCATGAGAGGAGGGGAGAAAGGGGACCTGGAATGCGTGGCTGGAGATCTCTGCCTCAGATGGCTTGTGGGAATCAATTATCTCACTGAATCTTCGACACACGCCTTTGACATAGGAATTGTTTTCTATTTAATAATGAGGAAACCAAACCTCAGAAAGACTAAGCAAATGGCTCACTGACCATGACAAAATGGCCAAAACTAGTGTTCTCTGGTCAGAGTGATAAATTTTATGAGTTATCCTTTTTTCCCTTCCTTTCTGCCTCCCTGCATTTTCTCCACCCTTCCTGTCGTCTGCCTTGGGGTGGATGTTTATAACTCTTCACTAGTAAAGTATAGTCTAATAACTAGTGGATATGTAGATGATAACTAACTGAAATCCCTAGCCATGCTTTTATTCTAGAACTTTAACAAAGATAACATTTAAAGTTCTTTTTTTTTCTCCAAGCCTGACAAGGTAGTGAATGACTGCTGCTGCTACCAATTATTTTGTACTTGTAAGTTCATAATAAAATTATAGTTGCTGTTATTGGTACCACCAACCAACCAGGGTTGAGATGAGACCTTGAACGTAGGAACTCCCTATCAATCTAAACCACCTTTTCTTACTGGTAGTCACACACTTCACTGGAAGCTTGGCTAATATACTTCTGGAGTTGCAACCAGGAGCTAAGAAGTCTGGTAGAGATAGAAAAGCAAGAATCTAGGTCTCTGGCTTTGGACTATTCACTATGTCCGGAACATGAGTCAAAGTTAGGCAGAGAAGTGTAACTGTGCGTGCGTGTGCATGTGTGTGTGTGTGTGTGTGTGTGTGTGTGTGTGTGGTCAGGGGATATCCATGGAGCATCTCTATCTCAGCTTGGAGATGTGAACCTGGCTTTCAGGAGGATGTCTGTCTAGCAGGTGGATTTGCCTATTGTATCAGATAGCTTCAGGTTCACTGAGATGAACTTCCAGACCAGGCACAGTTATGGAGGAAGGGATATTTATTAAAGCTTACAGATCCAGGGGAAGTTCCATAATGGCAGAAGAAACTGGCCTGCCTTCACAGGCCCAAGCAGAGAGAGAGAGAGAGAGAGAGAGAGAGAGAGCAGTACAAGCCTAAAGGTCAAAAGCCACAGCACACTTCAGGAACTCCAGCTAGGCACACTTTGCATAGCTTTAGATTGTAATCTGAAATCCACCACCACACCTTAAGATCCACCCAGTGACCTTGCCTCCAGCCAGGTGGCTAGAGATGCAAACTACAAATAAGCAACTGAATATATTGGGGGCCATCTATTCTATTCAAACCACCACACCTATGAAGAAAGGTGTGAGGAGGAGGAACAGCGCAGATCAGCTGGTACAGTGCGGTGCCTGAGGAGCCATCCTTCTCCTTCACCTGAGGTGAGCAGGGTGTTCTCCCATCCCCTCGGCTGCTTTAGGGACTGAACTCTCCTCTCTGCTCTTGATGCAAAAGAGCACTGCCGGCTTTCCTTTCAGGTCCCTGCTCTTCCTTGTTGCGGTCTGGTGGTTCATTCTGGCAAAGGGTCCTGCATGGATTTTTACAGCTCGCTTTGTGCTTGGGCATCTTTCCACCCAAGCAGTGTGTTTACAAATGCCAGCCCGGCACTTTGGAAAATACTACTAAAAAGAGCAAATGCGTGGGGACGTGCTGTGTGTTTGAGGAGCGAGACAGCCCATGCCAGCTCTGCCTCTTCTGGGCAGCAGTGCTGCTCAGAGTGCCTCACTGTGTCTGAGTTTCCAGAACACTCACGGCAGAAAGGGCTCTGATCTCTCTCTCTCTCTCTTGGCATGCTGCTGTCATCCAAACCTTTTCAGGCAATGCCCATCATTCTTAGAATAATAATGCATTGACAGAAATTTGTCACACACTCTAGAACATTCCCTTCAAATAAACCACCAGCATTGCTGAGTTTACTGCAACAGCTCAAGTAGCCTATTCGAAAAGATCTGAGAGTTAACCAATAATATCATTATGAATGTTGAAAAATTTGTCTTTCCTATACAAATACCTTCCAATGGATACCACTTTTTTAAAAACCTCCATTTATTTATATTTTTGAGACAAGCCCAATAGACTGGTCCTTTTTTTTTTTTTTTTAATGTGTGTGTGTGTGTGAGAGAGAGAGAGAGAGAGAGAGAGAGAGAGAACTGGTGAGCAAGGACCTTCAGCCACAGCAGTCCAACTGCAGACGCATGTGCCACCAGGTGCACATGTGCAACCTTGCATGCTTGCGTCACCTTGTGCATCTGGCTTATGTGGGACCTGGAGAGCTGAACATGAGTCCTTAGGCTTCATAAGCAAGTTCCTTAACCACTAAAAACCATCTCTCTAGCCCTTATCTCCACTTTTAAGAGAAGGACAGGCTGATCTGCTATATCTTATTAATTCTTAATAAAGGGTAAATGGGTCCCTTCTTTCTGCTTTTTCCATTATCTTCTGCCTTCAAATTTCCCACTTCTTCGTGTGTGTGTGTGTGTACACACAGATGTGCATGCCATGTGTATCCACTGAGGCCAGTGCTTGTATGGAAAGTGCTATTACTAGCTGAGTCTTCTCCCTGGCCCAAAATGTCCACTTCTGTTGCAGTTTTGTTTATTGTAGTCCTTTAAACTACATATACTAAAAGGCTCCTATTTTTTGTTGTATCTGTGTGCTCCTTGATGTATTAGTTATTTTTGCATGTGTATATGCATGTGTGTACAGATGTTCATAGGTGTGGGCACGTGTGTGGGGGTGCATATATGTGTGGGAGTGTGGAAGCCTGAGATCAGGTGTATCACTTGACCACTCCCCATGTGACTTTTGAGCCAAGGTCTCTTATTTGAATCAGAGCTCAATGAGTCAGCTATTAGATCGCCAACAAGTTCTAGGGATTTCCCCCTTTGCCTTCCCCCACCTACTACTGGAATTTCAAGTGTCCATCACATTTCCCATGGGTGCTGCAGGGCGCTGACAGGTTCTGGTGCTCGCGTGGTCGGCGCTTTACCCCCAGCTTTTGTATTGCTCTTTCCAGAGTTGCTCCTGAGCACAGAGCAGTCCGTTTCTATGACAGAACAGGGAGACACGCTGCCTCGCGTATGCTGGTGCCTGTGAACTCAGCGTCTCAGGTGGGGAAGATCTCATCACGTGCTGAAATAGCTGGTCAAGTGAACGAGGGGAGCCGGTCCTTGTTCAACTTCGGAAATAGGCCGGAGACAGAGGGAGACTCCAGACATCTAAGCAAGGAAGCACCAGAGGCTTTGCTGTTGAGGGCACAGGGTAACTGGTAGGAGTGGGTCCGTCACACAATTGGAAAGCGCTGTAAAGAAAGCAAATGCGCTTTGTTGCAGGGCTGTTAATTCCAGCAGGTAGAACCCAGCTGGTAGAGAGATGGCCTGCCTCCACACTCTCCCATTCTCTTTTCCTCCTTGTCAAATGTACTCCCTTTACTGTGGATGCTTTCTCTACTCTACTTGTTTTTCATAGCAATATTTGAAGGCTTTGCATAATAATGCAATTTATTTATTTCACCATTTTATGTAGTTTTCCCTTAAATACTGTTTTCGTTGTTAGGCACTGCTTTAGATTCAGTAAACTAACCCGTCTCAATTCCCTAATGCCCAATTCTATATTTCAAATGAGTAAATCATTTCACAGGGCAGTTTTTTTTTTTTTTAAGGAAAAATGCTTGTCTATTTAGTGAGTCTTGTGAGCTAAAGGACAATATATCAATGGTCGCTCTCTCAGAGTTTCAGGCACTGGCCACTCTGCGTTGAGCCAGGTGGGGCAGGTGACAGGCGCCGTGTTCGGCTCTCCTCCTTACCTAAGACTTGACTCTGGAAGCCTTTGGGGTTTGCTGCCTTTCCTCAGAGTGGAAGTCTAGAGGTCAAGTGAGGTTCAAAGCACCAGCTGAAAACACAAGACATTAACCACAGCAGCCCTTCCCCAGTTCAGTTTGCTCCCCAGTGTGTGTGTGTGTGTGTGTGTGTGTGTGTGTGTGTGTGTGTGTGTGTGATGACACATATATGGGGATCTAAGGGGAAGCTCTGAGTATCTGTCCTCTCCTTCCACCTGACTTTTGTTTTTGCTACCTCTTGTGCACCAATATAGCCGGCCTGCAAGATTCTAGATTCACCTGGCTCCGCCTCCCATTGACATAAGCACATTGGGATCACAGAGAAATGTGCCACTTTGCACCAGGCTTTACATGAGGTGCTGGAGAATCAAACTTAGGCATGCAGGCTTGCAAGGAGGTGCCTTTAACTGCTGAGCCATCTGTCCAGCTTGTTTGTTCTGTACGGCAGCACGTCCGACCCTGCTGGTGAGGCCAGCAAGTCCAGCTTTAGCGTGGTCCTTTGCTTGCAAAGCAAGTACATTCACGTTGTGTTAACAATCTTGTCACTCGTAAAAAGACAAGATTAAAGTTCTAAAAATCAAAATACTTCCCTGAATTGATTATGTTAAATAAAACAAAATGGTCTCAAGTCTATTTTGTTTAAGCCAGATTTTTTTTTTTTTATTTGCACACGTGGGAAGGATATAGGAAGGTACCGGGGCCTCTTACTTCTGCAAACAAACACTAGATGCTTGTGCCACTTTAAAAATGTTTATTATTATTATTATTATTATTATTATTAACAACATGTTTCATATAGATGCATCATGTGTTGGTACCCTCTTTTCCCTCATTCCTGTACCAATTCTGCTGGCGACACTCCTCAGTGGGGTTGCAGGTATTCCCCATGGGGTTGTGCTTTATGCATTGTGGGAGCAGTAGTCTGTTATTTGGGTGGGGGGCAGAAGGAATGCCTCTGGGCATGATATCTCAACGTGTGGCTCTTACAATATTTCTGCCCCCTGTTCTGCAAAATTCCCTGAGCCTTGGTGGGTGAGTTTTAAGTCTACTGCAGTGATGAGCTCTTAGGAGCATGTGGATCTCTGCTTTGGTAGGTGTTGAGAATCCTCAAGGTCCGCCTCCTGTACCCTGGTGCTGATTGTCAGGTTCAGCATGGAACCAGCACTCTTGCTTGTCTCCCCGGTTCCTCTGTGGATTCAGCTGTGGCTTGGCTGAAGTGTGAGGGGTAGTTTATCTCCTCCAGTCTTGCTACCTTCTGAAAAAGAAGAACACATTATTCAATGGAGAGTTAAGTCAGCATAGTTTAAATGGGATAAGTGTTATTAATTTAGAGAGAATTTGATGTATGTATTTTAGCCAAAGACTAGTGAGAGCTTGACACTGGAAAACATAATATTTGTCTCCATAGGATTCTGATCTGGTTCCCAATTCCAGATGTGGATTCCTTTATACTGAGTGGATCTCTTAGCCAATCCAACAGCTGTTGGTTACCCCCTGAGGCTGTGTGCCATTATTGCACTGGTGTGTACATCCTGTCAGGGTGTTTGCTTCTGAGTAGCTTGGACTATGCCACGTTTTGTGTCTGGTTTACATGTGTGGTCTGGGCATTAAACCCAGGCAGCAGGTTTTGCAAACAAGTGTCTTTAACTGCTGGGCTATCTTCCCAACCCTAAGCTAAAATTTTCACTTATAAAAGTAAGATATAAGCATGCCAGCAAAACTAAAATAGCACAAAATGCAAACTAACAACTCCATTCTCTCCCACAGACTCTGAATCTCTCTCTTGTAAGCCTTTTAAGAAAGACCCAGGTCTGGTGCCACATACCTGGAATTCTGACATACAAGAAGCTGAGGTCATTAGGAGGTCATTAGTCTGGGCTGTGTAGTGAGGCCCAGTGTCAACAACAAAACAACAAAAAGTTAAGAGAGTGAGCCTGTTAAGAGTTTCTTACTAGTTGGAACTTTTTCTGTCCATAGATACATTTTTATGTGACTATATGTGGACACATACATATTTTGTGCATTTTAAGCAAAACCATATTTGCTGAATGCGTTCGTGAGCTGCTGCCGAGTAGCACATTACCACAAATACTGAAGCGTAAGACCATGTGTTTGTTATCTCGCCCTTGTCTGTGGGTCAGAAATCTAGGTGTGGCTTAGCTGAGTCTCTCCTAAGGCTGTCCTCAAGGTTTTGTCCCCTGTGAAAGCTACACAGAGAAGGATCTAGGTTCCAGCTTGCATGTGCAGTTAGGACCTCACTCCTAACTCCTTGTGAGCCAGAGATCCCAGCTCAGTCCCTTGTTCCTTCCCCATCAGGGGAACCTTGCTTCCTCCAAGGCAGTAAGGGAAATGTTCTCCTATCTGGATGGAAGTTGCAATCATGGAGAGTGGCATCACACAAGGGACATATCATCATCTTTGTCATGTTCTATTGTTTAGGCACAAGTCCACAGTTCAGGGGGTAGGCACTGTGCAATGGCATGAGCCCATGGGGTGGGACCATTTGAAGCAGTGTAGACTCCTCTTGCTAACAGAGCACTGAACTCCTCCATGCCATTACCCCAAGGTGGAGAGCTCACTGATGCCGGCAAATACCTTTCGATCTTCTAGCTTTACCCTTCCTCTCCCCACCCATGACTTTTATTATCATCAAAACTCCAGGCCATCTTGGAACTAAATAGCATCCTTCCAGACACCTAATTAACAGCTAACATGAAAGAAGGGCCATTTGTATACTGTGGACAAACTAAAACATTATCACCAGGAGAAATGGGGAAGAATGTGCAGACTCTGAGAGCTTGTGTTAAATAGCTAAGGGTGGCGGTTGGAGTAATGAGCAGCCTGAACAGCGGGTGTGATCGGTGACTCTGGCCCCATTGGAGCACCTGCCTCAAAGGCCTCAATGTGCCTGTGTTAACCCTTCCTTGCTAACCAGTGGGACTAAATGAGGATTGTATGGGACCTCACAAGTTAAAGGACAGTTACTAACCATTAAAGACATACTTAATTTCTTCATAGTTATGGATACATAGCAGAACACACTACTTATAGATCATCACTCATTAATCGATAATAATAGCCAACCTTTATTATGTTAATTCTCAGTTTCTGATACTTATAATATGCAGAATGAGAGCGCAGCCAGCATTGCCTGTGCCAGTGTCTGAGCTCCACAGAGGGGCTGAGAACCCATGTGATTTATATTGTTTTATACCAAAGAACCCAATGTTGGATAACTTATTTTAAAAATATTTATTGAGGGGCCTGGGCGAAGATTCAGTTGGTAAAACACTTGCTGAACAAGCATGAGAGCCTGAGTTCAGATTCCTGGAACCCACATACATGCTGGGCATGGTGGTATATGTTTGCCATTCTGGCACTTGGGAGGTGGAGCCAGGCTAGCTAGACTCCCAAATCAGTGAGCTCTGGGTTCAGTGAGAGAACCTATTTCAACAAAATAAGGTGGAGAGTGATTGAAGGAGGTACCTAATGCCAACTTCTGGCTCCCACATGAACACACACACACGTGTATGCTTCCCCCCACACATAAATATACACATATACTGTGTGTCAGTTCTAGTGCTAGGGATCTGAATGTGAACAAAAGAAACGAGGGCAGAATTTGAACTGCAGGGCTAAATTTGTATAGGATAAACACATCCCCAGGCTTTAACCCACAGCTTCTGAGGGGCTCACTGAACCTTCTCTCTGTGTCCGCATGCTTGGCCTACAACAGGCCCGTGCAGAGGCATAGAGTATGCATGCGGCACACAGGGAGCCATCCTACAGGTGGCTTTCAGTGGGTCTATGTTTCCACCCATTTTGAAATCAAAGAACAACAGCTTCTTTGGTTGACTGCACATTTTGCTACTAGCCAAAACTATTGCTGCTAAGTTTGCATGAGATTTTTTTTTAATCTTTTTAAAAATTTTTTACTTTATTTATTTGAGAGAGAGAGACAGATAGACAGAGGGAGAGAGAGAATGGGTGCACCAGCCACTGCAAACGAACTCCAGGTGCATGCACCACCTTGTGCATCTGGCTTACGTGGGTCCTGGGGAATAGAACCAGGGTCCTTTGGCTTTGCAGACAAATGCCTTAACCGTTAAGCCATCTCTCCAGCCCTTGCATGAGATTTTAAAGCTAACATTGATCCAATTGGAACGAGCTATAAACAAAAGACCTAACATCGTATGGCTCGATATTTAAAAGTGATGTCAGGGGCTGGAGAGATGGCTTAGTGGTTAAGGTGCATGCCTGCTTAGCCTAAGGACCCAGTTTGATTCCCCAGAACCCATGTGAACCAGACCCACATAGTGGTACATGAGTCTGGAGTCCATTTGCAGTGGCCAGTGGCCCTGGAGCACCCATTCTCATTATTGTATGCTCTCTCTTCCCCTCCCTCCCTCTAATAAACAAATAAATAATTAAAAATTAAATTTAAAAAAGTAGCAAAAGGGCTGGAGAGATGGCTTAAGGGGTTTGTCTGTGAAGCCTAAGGACCCATGTTCAATCTCTTTCCAGATCCCACAGAAACCAGACCCATAAAAGTGAGGCAAGCACAAGGTCACACATGCCCATTAGGTGGCGCAAGCATCTGGAGTTTGATTATATGGCTGAGGCCCTCACATGCCAATTCTCTCCCTCTCTCTCTCTCTTAAATAAAATAAATTTAAAAGGTAGTAAAAGATATAAGTCAAACCAAAGAAACTATTCTAAGGTCCAGCCTGGATCACTGTGCCTCTGTAATGACCTGAAGGTCAGCTTTGCACTTAGACTCCTTGGCTGTCTTAAGGATGGGACAGAGGGAGAGCTTGCCTTCCTCTCCCCTTTCTCCATCCCTGCCCCATGCCTCTCATGAAGTGCCTGGCCCACATGTGACCCAGCCTGGGTATCAAGGTACCACCCTTGTGAAGGCTGCACAGGCAACTTGACTTTGGGTTCACTCAGGTCCCTGGATGGACATGGAGTACTGCCCCCAAGGAATCCCAGGGTCCTGTGCTCCAAAGCATGGCCCGGAAGTGCAGTGAAGCTCAATAGCCACACACTGACCAGGGAACGTTTATTGGGACCATGAGGCTGTGAAGCTTTCATATAAAGGATGAAAGATGTCTGATGACTCATTACCAATTTATATAGGCGATGTGGGGAAAGCATAGTGTTGGGGATACACTAAGTTCAAAATATATTCAAAATGACTTTGACCTGTTTCTTACTTTCTAATGTAGCCACTGACAATTCTATATGCCTCTGACATTTGGGGCTCCTATCACATTCTACTGAGCTGCACCAGTCTGACAGGGGACAGGAAGCATGGCTTTGCTAGGACACATTCTCTTATAGCTCCTTCTACAGAGAAGAGCCTATAGAGGCTCTCTGATGGTCTCTTATCTTCCCATGACTGTATGATCCCAAACCACTGTCTTCTTTGCTCATAGGGTTTAAGCCTGAGGCAAAAAGACACTGCCCTCCTCCTAACTCCACCTCAACTGTCACCACCATCACCAATTCTGAGTCAATATAGACCAGGCCCAGAAAGCAAAATTATTTTGTATTAATAATTATCTTTTGAGAAGCTATTATTCTTTCGGATAAGATGGAATCTAATTATGAAGCCGTTTTTCACAGGCAGCGAGTCCTTTCCTGCCGTCCCCGTTAGTTGGGAGAACGCATTCGTCTTTTTGAATTAATTCCTCACGTTGATCGATGACATAAAGATCAGGAATGCTGTCTTGTTTTGCATCCCAACAGTGAACAATCAGCTCTCTGCCCTGGAGTTACCTTAAAGTCTGCTGCATTGCAGCACAGATGTGCTCTTAGAAGAAATTTTACTTACCTCATCTCTGGATGCTGGCCTGTGACTCACTTAACAAGCTCACGTTTATGGTATGCTGCCTTATGACAGCTTTAAGATGTTCCAGTGGCTGCCTTAGACTGTGGTGTAGAGTTTGGACGGAACAATGGCTTATCCAGAGGGGTTGCTCCTCTCGCTTGTCAATAAACTTGATCTGGGCTTACAAGTAGAAGGATTTAGATGTCTAAACTCTTGTTAGTTTGTTGTCTCTTTTCTTACAGTGGCAGAGAATAGCTGTTAATAAAACTTTTTCCTCCTGGGCACTTAGCTGGGCTGTTTGACAGGGAGTCTCCTTTGCAGATAGGTATGGTCATGTGACTGAAACTGGCCAATGAGAAGTTGGGGAAGGTTATTTCTTCTTGCCCTGATAGTCATCTACCCATACATCTTCTCTTCCTCTGCCTGTGGGATGCAGAATACAAGGGCCTCATCTCGGAGTGCCCTCCAGGATCTCTGCTTTCCCTCCAGACCAAAGGTATCAGAACCCGCATTTTAGTCAGAATCCTCTAGCGATACTATATGAGAGGCATACATTGTTTTAAAGATTTTATTTTTATTTATTTATTTATTAGAGAGAGAGAGAGTATGTGAGAATGGGCACACCAGGGCCTCTAGCCACTGCAAACAAACTCCAGATGCATGTGCATCTGGCTTATATGGGACCTGGAGAATCGAACCTGGGTCCTTAGGCTTCACTGGCATGTGCCTTAACTGCTAAGCCATCTCTCCAGCCCGAGAGGCATACATTTAATAATGGCCAAGATATACTTTATAAATGGTATTAGTGACGCCTTGGAAATTGTTTAAGAAATCACAAACAACATAAGATATTGACTAACACATTTGCATTCACCTTACATATATTTTGTAAATATCCCTCTCGGCCCCCCCCCCACCCCATCATTCCATCTTTTTCTTCCGCTGCCTTCTTCACTTCTCAGCAGCAGTAAGGCTAAGAAGTAGAAATTTCCATTGTTTCTGTGAAAGGGTCAGGAGGTCACCCGCTCGACCAATCCCTAGGAAAACGAAATTAAGAGATGTAGAGATGCGCTTGTAAGTTCATCTCCCTTACGTCCATTTTCTTACTGTCATCTGAATAGATGTGGCTTATTTAGGTCAGCGTTTACTTCCATGGCTTAATTATACAAGCTGACACGATAAAAAGCTTTGCCGTCATGGGGAGTTGATTATAGGTGCATCTATTCACCCATTCATTTTCAGTCTGCAGAAGAGTCCAACCGTGGCCCACATGCAAGGTATAAAAAGCTCTCAAAGAGCAGCCTCTAAGGTGGTAATGAGAAGGATTTATAGGTTTTCTCCCTATGGATTTAGAGATGCGAGATACCGACAAGGCGGGTGAGTTTGTTAGGGATGTGTTTGATGTCTGTGTGTGCCTGCTGACTCCAATAAGAACTGTATGTATTGAATTGGACTGTGGCAGGATTTTCAAAAACCTTCACCAGAATTTCCTATATTTTGATATTTTAAACTAAGAAATCTAGATAGTTTTTTTTTTTTTTGCTTTTTTGGTTTAAATCATACATAGAACTAAATTATTAAAGCACTAGCATCATTTTTCCTAACTAGATCTATAGACATATATACATATATGCACATACACACCAAAGAGGAAAAGAAAGAAGGACTGAAGGGATTGCATAGATTAGGCATCTACCCGCGAAGGAATGTGCATATATGCACACACACACACACACACACTATGCATGCCTATATGTGTGTGCACACTTAGGCCATCAGTTTCTCTCCTGTTCTCTTTTTTAGCCAGTTATTGTGTAGAGGAGTAGCAATAGCTATTTTGTTGCAAAAACTTAAGCAGAACAATGTCACATGTAAGAACCCTCAGCTTAGTGGTAGAGAAAAAGAAAATTCTTTGATGCTTTTCCAGTGGTTCCTGTCAAATTGTTGAGAAGTGATAGAAGTTTTACCAAATCCTCATTTTTTTTTTTTTTTTTTTTACTTCTCACCTAAAATATCTTGAGGGTATCTGTGCTCAGATTTTTTTTTTTTTTTTTAAAGAAGGCAGTGTCCTTCTGAAGTAGGAGGAGGCAGGGTCTCTGTTTTTTCTCTGATGTCTGCAGGAAACTTTCATAAACCACAGTGCCTCTTGACTTCACTGTTGCTCTCTTTCCTGGTAGAAACCAAGAAGCAGAAATAATATCACACAGTTCAACTAGCGCAGCCTTCCTTATGGAAACCCGGAGTATTAAGGGCTTTTCAAGCATTTTTCTCAATCAATCCTTTCAGCAAGTGATTCTAAGTGACTGGTATTGGTGTACCATCTTGTGGAGGAGCAAATAGAGGCCCTGAAAAGTGAAGTAACCTGCTTCACATTTAAGATTCCAACCCCCGGGCCATCTGGCTCTAGAAGCTGCCCGCTGACCCCTCTTGCCATGTGCCATGGTCATTCTCTAGGGGGTTGCACTTTGTGATTTTTGGATCTAGCTCACACATGGAGAGATGGAAGCCTCATAGAGATTCAGAATGCTCAGAGGTATGAAAATGGCTCATTGGCAGGCTAGGGCTTCTAAGGAAAAATCAGTTTCATTCCCTTCCTAATGGGCGCTGCTAGTTTGCAAAAATCAAGAACGGCGATGATTTAAGATGCATTTGAACTCTCCGATCATTTCCACAGCACCTCACTCAGCACTCCTTCCTTCAGAGATGATGTCATGGCTCTTTTGTGTAAGCTTTAGGAATGCCTTCCAGGGGAGAAAGCTGGCACAGTTTACAAATGCTATCTTGTCCTGAAAACACCCTTGAAGCTTAGTGAATGATTGTTAGTTCTCTTTTGACAATCCATAGAGTTAGGTTGTGTCTTTTAAGGCTAAGTTTTTATGCCGCTGGAGAACTGATCATATATGTGTACATACATAATATGTATACATTGTACTTACCTCTGTATAGATGCATGGATATAAAAATACTTCATGGAATATCACTCTGTATATGTAAGCTACTCTGGCTGATGCTATTCTGTTCTGTTCATTTCCACTAAAAGAATGCTGGTGATGACCCACAAAACTGACCTCATTGCCTACCAATGGAAGATACCCTCTAGTTTGAAAATGGTAACATTAAGGGGTTTTCTCTGGGCGTGGCTTGGGTGGTGTCTGTTGATCCCCTTCTAATATTTTGCAGCAACCTTAGGCTGTAAAATGCATTGTCCTTCAAAACTTTTGAAATATGTGGCATGAGCAATGTGGTATTAGATCTAGCAATATGACCCCCCCCCACCTCACGCCACTTCCACAGGCTCAGTAGATTTTACTGAACGCCAGCCACGTGTTTGCAACCAGAATAACAGTGGTGGCCAGGACAGAATCACTCCTCTTGAGAACCAGACTGTATAGTGAGAGGAAACCGGACAGCACATGACGCTTGGGAGCAGAAGTGTTCTTGATTTTAGAATATTTGCACACACTTCGCCAGTGGAGCATTTCTGTTCCCCAAATCCCCAACTCCAAATTTGTCAAAATGTACCATTTTAGGTACATCTTGGGTTTTGTTTTTTTTTTTTTCTGAAAAAGGATGCTTGGACTATGCGTCATCTCTCGGGTGATGTTAAGTGCTTTGAAGGAAACAGCAGCCGCTGAGCTATCGGCAGAGATAGCTCATGCTTTTATGCAGCTTCCTTACCTTCTCTCAGGCTTACCTTGCTGGAGAGCAGCACTTCTCCACCAGGGGTAAGATGGCTGTACTATCTGGAAAGAATTTTGTTGTATTTTTGGAGATTTCACAGTGTCTGGAAACACGGGATGGCACACCTCTGATGGAGTGTGCTTCTGCCTTCATGGGTAGCCTGGACGCTGCTAGCATCATCCCGTTGTGGGACAGCCATCCAAAGAGGATGCACTGGTGCAGGATATCACTAGTGACAAACTAGACACAGCCTGCTGTACAGCCACCTGGCTTATGGTCCAGTGTACTTCATCCAGTAAGGTCCACATGACTCCCAACCTCCCCCCCTTGGGTAGGTCGCTTTTTCTGGCCCAGGAGAGCCTATGCTATGGTGTCTCAGAGACAGAATTGTTCGCTGCAGAGCATTACTGATCATGCCAACATGAGGACCCTGTCTCCATGCTTTTTCCAGCCCAGGGATATTCACAGATCAGATGCACCCTGAGGGAGAGATCAACTGCGACATGCATGCTTTTCCATGACACACTCTTTCAATCTCCCTCCGTTAACATTGTCACTTGAATGAGTGATGGTTATGAGTAGGGGCCATCTAGTTGGGCTTTTGGCCTAAGACCTTTGGATCAATACAACCTTTGGGAAGCTCTTACATTCGCCTACCAAGTAGGATACTTAAATAAAAATGTATTATTATTATTTTTTTTGTCTTTTCGAGGTAGGGTCTCACTCTAGCCAGGCTGACCTGGAATTCACTATGTAGTCTCAGGGTGACCTTGAACTCATTGAGATCCTCCTACCTCTGCCTCCCAAGTGCTGGGATTAAAAGTATGCGACACCACACCCAGCATAGAAATGACTTTGTTAATGGCTATTGTTCTGAAAGACTTACTTCCCTTTCAAAAATGTGCCATAGATGTCTCTTTTGTAGCCTCCTGAAAATTAGTCCCCAAGGGGCTCGGTGGATAACGCACTTGCTGTGCGAGCCCGAGAACAGAGTTCAGATCACCAGCTCTCACCTACATGCTGGGTGGACTTGACAGCCACCTGTAATCCCATTGAACAGGGGAGCAGACAACAGGATCACCAGGGCAAAGTGACTCCATGGACTAGCTTAATCAGTGAACTTCAGTGAGAGATCCCGCCTCAGTAATCAAGGAAGGCACTTGATATCAATTTCTGGTCTCCACATGCACACATGTGTACAAGCACCCCCACACCTTTACCAACACTCATAGATGCATCACACCCACCCACACCCCCCGACACACACACATATAGACACACACGTTGGGTCTCAGTTGCCAGAATTTCCCTTCCACAGCCATGTTAAAGGATACTCAAGCTATTGATAAGAGGAAGATATCCCTTTTCTATTTGAAGACAGGGCCATAGCCCCTCAAGCCATGGAAAGCATATCGGGAGACCCCTTCCCAGTGCGAACGTGTGTTGGATGGAAGGTTGCATGGTGGTTTTTCTCTCTGGAGAGAGCACTGTGGTTCTGTGTGTTCCTGCATGGGTCAGGCAGGACCTGACAAGAATGTGGCATCATCTGAAGCCAAACCAAATGCTCAGGTCCCCTGTGTTTCTTGGAATCCGGTGCTGAGCCTCCCAGTCATGAGGCAAGGAACTCAAACAGGCTTAGGGAATAAGCTTGAGAAAGGGAACACATTGGAAAAATTAGTTGTGCTGCAAACTCCACAGAATGTCTTATATCCTTTGACTCTTAGGGTTTCTCCCCCCCCCCCCAATGCATTAGCCAAGCCTGAATTGGATCTGATCAGGGTGTATGGGCCAGAAGGACAAGGTCTCTGCCTCTCCTGCAGGCTAGGCAGAGCCCTAGCTACCCACACATCAGGTTAGCTGGAGGCAGCTTCAGGGATTCAACCTTCCAGAGCGAACGAGCTCTGGTGGTGGCATGACTGTGAATCAGAGGGTCACAGTGATACCAGGAGGCAGGAGATATAGTGGCTGGGAGCTCTCACACAGGTGGTGTTTCTCCCGTTGGCTTCCATACACAAAGGGCTGTAGGACTCTTCATTGTTACACAGGAAGGAACACAGCCAGGATGGTCCCCAGAGCCTTAAGGACAGGCAGGGTGTTCTCCAGGGGATGTAGTGATGCATCGATTTGCCTGCCTGGGAGCTGCTCCCGCCGTGGTGGTAGAGGCTGTGTGGAGTGTAAGAGGATGGCCATCTCTATGCAGAATCTCCTGTTCCTCCCAATACTGAGTTCTTCCTGATAATTTCTTCCTTTACATCAGAAGCTCTTGCCCCAAATCTCCCTTTTCATCCTCTCACACACTACATAATCCTCTCCTGTTTCCCATTTTCATCACATGCATACTGAGCTCTTGTGCTCTGGTTAAATATTCCGGCAGAGAAAAGAGGAAGCAGATAAGGCAAGAAGAAGATATGTCTTAACTCACTCTGACTTTTAGATGTCGGTCGGTTGTACCCATGTTTAAAAGCTTCTGTGATGGTAATCAACTTTGGTTTTCACTAGAGGCAAAGTGCAAGACAATAACCTATTATATCTCTAATGACTTGCTTCATTCACGCCTGCATGCGTGTATGATTTCAACATAAACTTTATCCTATACATACTATGGCCTGGGCATGGGACTGGGCTGGCCCTCTGGGAAATGTCAAGATGAAGTAAGAGAATCCTCTTTCCACGAGGGTGACTGGAATGGAGGACAAGCACTGGTCTAGGAGGCTTGACACCATCCTGAAAAATATGGTTTGGGGTCAAACAAGGCAGTGCACAAGTGACACTGTAATCAATGAGATCAGATTAGAAGTCCCCCAGGGGAGATGGTGTGGACATATCATAGAGCCCCAGGGCCAGTGCAGTGGCTGGTGGCTGGTCTGCACTTCCTGTGCCTTAGCTGAAATGTCAGAGCAGTGCCCAAGGGAAGAGCAGGTGGAGAGGAGTAAGAGGAAAGCCAGGAGAGAGGAAGAGGAGCAGGAAAAAGAAGGATGGATAGTCCTGTGCCCACTCTTCTTCAAGCTGGGCATGAATGGATCCTCAACCTGTGTGGTTTAGGATGCCATGAGCTCATTAGAGATGTCCTTCTGGCCCTTTCTATCCCAGGACATACTGGAAGTATAATCCCTGTGAAAGGAATGCTCTATCAAAAACAAAGATAGGGCTGGAGAGATGGCTTAGCGGTTAAGGCGCTTGCCTGCAGAGCTGAAAGATTTGACTCTGCAGATCCCACATAAGCCAGATGCACAGAGGGAAGGCAAGTGCAAGGTTGCACATGCCCGCTAGGTGGCACAAGTGACTGGAGTTTGATTGCAGTGGCTGAGGCCAATTCTTTTTTTTTTTTTAATCTTTTTTTATTTTTTATTATTTATTTATTATTTTTCTTTTTTTCTTTATTAGTTAGTTTTGTATTCAGCGAATACAGTCAGTTTGGTACCATAATTAGGCTCATCTGTGACCTACCCCCTCCCCTTGGCCCCTCCTTGTTGAGGTATATGGGTCATGCATTGTGGAGTTAGCCCACAGTTATGGGTAAGATAAATGTCTCTGCATATCATGACCCAACATGTGGCTCTGACATTCTTTCTGCCCCCTCTTCCGCAAAATTTCCCTGAGCCATGTTGGGTTCATTTTTGGTCTGCTTCAGTGATGAGGTGTTGGGGGCCTCTGAGGCTCTGGCTCTCTGACTTGGTAGGAGTTGATTTTTCTCTGTGTTGATCTCCTTCCCCCTTCTGCTGGTATCCGGTTCATCAGGAAATCAGCACCCTTGCTTGTTTCGCCAATCTTTCTTAGTTTCAGCCAGGGCCCTTACAGTGGGGCGGAAGGCAATTCTTTCTCTCTTGCTCTCTCTAAAATAAATAATTTAATTAATTAATTAATTATTAAACTTAAAAAATAAAAAAAAGAACAAAGATAGCGGGTCCAGGTGGAAAATTAGGGAAATCTAGGTCCCCGTGACAATTCTTTCAGTCCACATTTTCATTATAATGCAGCAGAATTTGCTTGGGGTCCTGTGACATCAAAATATATCAACGGTTTTCAAGCCATTTTCTTGGGGGCAGGGATGCATGGAAAGAAGTGTGCATTTTAGATGAGAAGTTTGAAGAATATGACATATAGCCTCCCTTCTCTATGCTGCACAGAGACGGCACAAGGCATGCTTCTTCGTGGCCTTTGTGAGTCCCTATATGAAGGGAGAAGAGAATTTTAAAACTTGCCGAGATTAGAACCTAAAGACATGCCCAACTACCGTCAGAGGCCGAGGAAGAGCATAGGATGGACACCACGTCAAGGGGGTCGTCAGAGGCCGAGGAAGAGCATAGGATGGACACCACGTCAAGGGGGTGAGGTCTCCGGTCTGCACTCAAAGTCGGCTGAGGCCATGGCGGTGAACCGCTTTGCCGTTATGTTTCCACGACATGCCTTTTAACCCACACAATGGACTTCTCTCTTCCTGCTGCCAAGAAAGCTCCAAGAGCCACTATGAGACCTTTGGAGGATTCCCAAAGCAGGAAGAAAAGAAGGAGGCTGGGCAAGCGTGAACTCGGGGCTGTGAACAGGGATTGGGGCCAGCCTGAACAGAAAGATTATTTTAAACTGGAAGAGGCTGAAAATATAAAGTGCACTTATTTTCTCTGTTTGAACAGACTTTTACACGTGCATATATATACATACATATATATATATATATACCCATAGCTATCTAACCTTTAGTTACATCCAGAAATAGTATTCTCCCACCCAGTAAGTTCCTCTACACCCCCTTCCAGTTAGCCTCTCCCCCAGAATAAGCCTTATTCTGATTCATTTTTAATTTTTATTTATTTGCAAGGAGAGAGAGAGAGAGAGCAAAAGAGACAGACAGAGAGAATGAGCATACCAGGGCCTCCAGCCACTGCAAACAAACTCCAGACGCATGTACCCCCTGTGCATCTGGCTTACATGAGTCCTGAGGAATCAAATCTGGGTCCTTTGGCTTTGCAGACAAATGCCTTAACCACTAAGCCATCTCTCCAGCCTGCCTGATTCTGATTCTTATCGCCAATGACTCATTGTATCTGTACTTGAACTTGACACAAATGAAATCACATGTACCCTCTTTGAGTATGACTCCGCTTTAACATCATTGTAATGAAGCTTGTCCAGATGGTTACATGTGGTAGTCACTTTATTCCCTTTCTAAGTGCTGTGTTTAATTCCATGACATGAATGAAGCAGTATTTATTAACCCATTCACCTGTGGGTAGAAATATTGATTGTTTCCAATTTTCAGTTCTTTCAAATGAAATAGATGGAAACATGCCTATGTATATCTTTTAGCGGTCACAGCCACTTCTGCCTAATGGGTGTATCTACAGTTGGCATTATGGGCTCATGTTGGGCCCATGTATAGCTTTATACATAGTATATGCTATTGAGTCCAGGACAAAGTAGTACAAGGGTGTCTGAGCACAGGGATGTTGGCAAGGCTCTCCTATGAGCAGGGTTAAGTGGGCAGCTTTTGTAGACCAGGATGCAGGGGGTGATCCCTGAGGAAGCTTGATGGTACTTTATCTAAGTGCAGGGAAAGATGATATGGAAATAAAATGACCCAAATAGGCTGGACATGTAGCTCACAAATTGAGTATTTGTGAAATACAAAGTCCTTGGTTTGCTCTCCAGCACCCCCACCCACCCTTCTAAGTAAAGAGATAGAGGAAAGTATTTAAGAAATTGAAGTATTTCCTATCTACGTTCTTGTTTTATCATCTGACACAACAATTAATTAACTTGGCCATTCCACAGGATCTCTTAGATCCTGTTTTCTCACTTAAAAAATAAAAAAGGATGAAGAGGAAGGAAGCCTCAGGGCAGTTAATGCTCACTAGGAAGGGAGAGACATTTTCTTCAGTGGCGTAGCCTATAGTAAGGAGCTGATGCTAACAATCCTTCGCCTAGGATCCTGTGAGCAAGCCTAAGAAACTCATTGGATCATGAGGGGGGTGGAGGAAAAGAGGAAGGAAAGAAGGAAAAGGGGAGAAAGAGAAAGAGAAAAGAGAAAGAAAGGAAGAAAGAAAGAAAGGGAGGGAGGGAGGGAAGAAGGAAGGAAGGACTTGGAAGAAGTGGGTCTGGGTTGGGAAGAGAAAAAGGAGCAGCAAGAGTAGGAAGAGAGCAAGAGAGGGGAATTGGGGCAAATGTGATAAAAACCACATTGTGTACGTGTATACCAATGCCATAAAGAAACAAAATATATATTTAAAACTAAATTTAAAAAATTTAAATTTGGGCTGGAGAAATGGCTTAGCAGTTAAGGCGTTTGCCTGCAAAGCCAGAGGACCCAGGTTCAATTCCCCAGGACCCACGTTAGCCAGATGCACAAGGGGGCACACGCATCTGGAGTTCATTTGCAGTGGCTGGAGGTTCTGGTACACCCATTCTTTCTCTCTCCCTGCCTATTTCTCTCTCTCTCTCTCCCAAATAAATAAAGAAAAATAAAATATTTTTTAAAAATGAAATTGAAAAAAAATTTTAATTACCACAGTATAGTTCCTGAATGGCATTTGAGCAGCCATAATCTGATGCTAATGTCAGTAATGACCTAGCTGTGATTGACCAAATAGTGATATCCAAGCAAAGCCCGCAGTTTCTTACCGAGGTTCTCCTAATGTCCACAAGTATATGATAAGAGAAAATAAAAAGTGTGGTTGAGCCTCAGTATCCATGGGGGTTTCATTACAGGACATGCTCTTGCCTGAGGATTCCAAAATCCCCGAAGGCTCCAGTCCCTTCTATAAAAATGTCATGGATTTCTATACGACCTCTGCATGTTTGCCCATGTACTTTACATCACCTCTAGAGTACTCATTCTATCTGACATAACATACACATCGTAGAGTTGTACTATATTGTCCAGCAAATAATGAACAAAGGGAAAATGTGCTCCTGTGCAGTGCATATGCGGTTTTTAAAATATTCATTTGTGTATGTAGTCGGGAGGTGAGTGCAGGACTAGGGTCTCTTGTCACTGTAAAGAACTTCAGACACATGTGCCACTTTGTGTCTGGCTTTATATAGGTGTTGGGTAGGATGGCAGACTTTATAAGCAAGTGCCTCTAACCACTTAGCAATCTCCACCACCCGAGATGCAATGTTTTTAAAATTTATTTGTGTGTGTGTGTGTGTGTACATATTATGTGCATTTGTGTGTGTGTGTGGCTGCATGCATGCCATGGTGCAGTGTACAGCTCGGAGGACAGCCTTGAGTTGTCTGTCCTTTCCTTCCATCTTCTTTGAGACAGGGTCTCAAAGGGTCTCTTGCTGGCACAAAGGAACCTTAGTCTAGCTGGCCTAAAGGCTTCCGTTTCTCCTGGCTCTCTTGCCCATTGTCAAGGCACATTAGGATCACAGATGCATGCACCACTTTGCATCAAGCTTCTGGCCTTATGTGGGTGCTGGGGACGGTCAAACTTGGGGTCCCCAAGCTTTGCAAGCAAGTGCTTTCAACAGCTGAAGCATCTTTCCAGCCCCAAGTTTTAAAACTCGATTTGATCTGAGGTATGTTGAATCCTTAGAGGTAGAAACCTTAGATACCAAGGGCCAAGGAAATGTCCTGAAGGCTTTCCTCGCCAAATTAGTCCAACCATGACTGGCCCCAGCCTTCCCCTCTTTTTGAACCCCACCAGAGAGCAAGTTCCCAGCAGCCTTCCACACAGACACTGATTCATTTCCCCCTGTCTCTCGCCACGTGAGCCACTGCAACCTGCTGGTGTGCTGCTGTCCTGTCTTACCGGAAGCCAGTACCTTACCTCCCTCTGGCTCCCATCTGAAAAGGTCAAAGTCTCGGTGATGCCCCCAGGCTGCAGCTCTGTGGTGTCAGGTTACAGCCCTCCACTATGAGCAATTTGGGATTCCTGGACCAAGCTAGTGGAACTTTCCTGATGCAGTTGGGCTCCATTTTCTGGTCTTTATCAATGGCTGTCCCTCCCCAGAGGATACACAAACAACAACAACAAAAAAACTGTAGCGACCTCTTCCAGTATCAGTTCTGTGTGACCTACATGTCTCTCAAGATATGTTCACCCCGTATTTGAAAGATCACCTGTGGTCCCTGAATTTTGGGATCGGGATTGCCTGGTACACGCTGGAAATGCGCATTCTTGGGTCCCGCGCATTCTGGATGACAATCTCAGTGAAAAGGGCAGTACTGAGGTCAGGTTGTGCCCCACCCTACATTATTCCGTATAGTGTGTGAAACAGTGGCTTTTCGGATTGTGCCTTGCCTGTAGAGACTCCATTTTATAAATAACTTTTGACTCCATTTTGAGGATGAAGGATGACTGCTTATGGGTGGACATGTGACTGGTACCATCTGTCCAGCACCATCAGTGACCACTCAGGCAGTTCATACTGATAAATGGCTTATATACTGAGGTGAATTGGGACTATATGGGTGCACAGGCACATTAAAATCCTCTCAAGCAAACCAGGCCCAGGAACTTTTCAGACACACAAGACCAAGAAAGGATGTAACTCCTCACTTGGCCCTCATAAAGAAGTGGACACCTAAGGGTGGAGAGATGGCTTAGCAGTTAAGGCACATGCCTGTGAAGCCTAAGGACCCAGGTTCCACTCTTCAGATCCCACGTAAGCCAAATGCACAATGCGACACAAACACGCAAGGTTGCACATGTGCACAAGGTGGCTCATGTGTTTGGAGTTTGATTACACTGGCTGGAGGCCCTGGTGTGCCAGTTCTCTCTCCTTCTCTCTCTCCCTTTCTTTCCTTCATATACAAAAAAGTCTAGCTTATTGGTCTTGCCTCAAAAAAGTTTTTTTAAAAAATGGACACCTAGCAGTGCGATGGTAACAGCCCCCACTCACTTGTCTTGTGACTACTCAGGGAAAGTGTCAAGGAACTCCTCACTGTTCCAGAGGTTTCAGTTCAGCTCAGTCCCCACTGTTGACACAGTCTACTCCATTGCCATCTGCCTATCTGGACCTGCTATTCTTCCACCTGCCTGTTCATCTGAACCCACAGTCCTGCCCCTCACTCCCCCTCACTAATGCAGCTCAGCTCTGACCCTGCAGCCCTACTCTACTCGATGGCCAGCTGCAGCTGCTCCTCCAGCCTCCCCTGTGGCAGGTTATCTTCTCAGTATAGAGTTCAGAAACTTCATGTGTCTATTCATTTCTTAGCTCGGGCCTCTCAGGCCTCCTTGACAATCTTTGCCTTTTTAACCCTTTGTACTCATTCTGTAGCCTACATGCCTGATAATGATAGATAGATAAATAGATGATAGATGAAAGATAGATAGATAGATAGATAGATAGACAGACAGACAGACAGACAGACTTACTGTGGGATGTGTGTTGTATGATTTGAGAACTAGTGTTAGTAATTAAAAGTAGAATAAAAGAACCTGTTTTCCTCAGCCAAGGCTATTAAGGAAAATGGAGATATCTGGAAATTTTTCCCCACTGAAACCACCATGCCTTTGTGAATTTATTATTATTCGGTAAACCGTGACATTGTAGAAGATAGCTTGCTCATGACAGGCACAATCAGGGTGGTAACAAGCCTTCCAGGTGACTCTGATGCACACTGAGTGGTGTCGTCACTACTGTGTACGGATCAATCAGCTCCAGCCCCACGGCCAGAGCTCCACTTGTTCTGAAGGGTTAGGAGCTTCCAGTGTTGCTTCTCCTGAGCATCTTCACTACTGATACTTACCTGGATGTTCAGGATTAGAAGGTGAAACTACCTGGAGTTTAAACAGGAAGGTTGGATGTTCATTTGCAGGAGAATCATAAGCCAAGTATATTAGTCAGTGGCCTATCACTACAACAAAATACCTGAATCCTTAACTTAGAAAAGGCTTACTATACCTCATGGTTTTAAGAAGTTTCAGTACATGATAAAGAAAAACTCCTGGGCTCTGAATGACAATTGCAATGACCGCATGGAGAAAGGACCAGGATGTCACAATGACCTAAGAACCTCTTTACTGGGACTCATGTCTTAAGAGTCCCATCACCTCCCAATAACAGCACCCTGGGAACCAAGCCATTAGTACATGGGCCACTGGAGTCCAATCTATAGCAGCATGCTTATTTCTCTTCCATGGAAGAAATTTGTGTGGTAGCTAGAACTAGTGCAATATATTTATGTCCATTTACAGTGCAGCTGTCACTTTGGTTATAGTGCTAAAAATAATATATGTATCCCCAACAAATGAAAAATCAACACCTAAGATTCTTGAGTTGAACTAGACAAAGGCTCTTCCTCATGAAGCAGAAGGTGTTGTTTGAATATAAAGGAGGCTCACTAATGTTTGTTTAATTACAATGGGAAATGGATGGCTCACTCCAAACTTTGTGAAAGACCAATGAAGGCAACCTGATGCATAACCATTCTTACTACACTTAACACAAATTTCAGGGAATGGAGGCTGGAAAAAAAAGGATAATGGTTAAGGTACTTGCCTGCAAAACCTAACAACCAGGATTCGATTCCCCAGTACCCAGGTAAAGCCAGATGCACAAAGAGGTGCATGCATCTGGAGTTCATTTGCAGTGGCTGGAGGCCCTGGCCTACTCATTCTCTCTGCTTGCAAATAAACAAATAAAAATATATTAAAAAGAAAAGAAAAATCTCCATCTCTACTGATCATGGATTCCAGTGGCTAGCATGGGAAATGCTGTCTCACCAATGCTTCTAAATCTATTCAGCTGATGTATATTTTTGTTCATCCCATGTACCTTGTGTGGCCATGATGGACAAAGCCTGAGGAAGCTCGTGTCTCTATTTGTATTCATATACTGCTCTTTGAATTCTGGAAAACAGCAGACGGTGGAAATGGGAGCTTAACATTGTAACGCACTCTTTCAGGTTCTCCACAGTGCTGCTTTAATTAAACCACTTGTTTTTGTTTACCCCATTAATTACAATTCCCATCATAAAAAGCGATTCCAGCACTTTGGTTAGGTGGTGCAGAAGAGGGATTTCCCATCCTTAACCTCGACTAGATAAGTAACAGACAAAACCATTTTCTCTGCTAGGTAGTTTATTATGTCACAGGGACAAGTGAGAACCTTACAACTGACATTTTGATGCAGGTTCTTGTAATTGCTGTGCAGAAAGTATTCAAAGCTATTTAGGAGACGGAGGTGGGGGGGGTGGTTAGTTCACTGTGGGAATTGACTGGAAGCCGCCGACTCTACAAGAGAGCAAATTGCTTGTCCCTCCAATGTGTTTTACCTTTGAAGAATGAAAATGTGGACGGACACTCCTGTGACCGGAGCCTCCAGGTGTTGGGACTTGGAGAACCTCTATATTCCATGGGATGTAGCGTAGCGAGGCTGAGCTGGTTCCTTCAGTTTCAAGAGCTACACACACTGCTCTGCATTGTATGGAGACGACATCTCAACCAGCCTTGAATGTGGGAGTGCGCCTGGGATCCCTCAATGAAGGGGTAAAAATCAACGGAGTCTCTGTAGCATTGAGCACTAGTTAGCAAGTGATTTCTTCGGGAGTCATAATAACAACACAGAGTTTTGTTTTGACTTATTGTGCTTTGTTTTTCCAGCATGTCAGTGCTTCCTCGATGCCTAAAATAAAGTACAAGAGTAACTCACATTGCAAATCATTTGAGTGACCAACAATTCATCCTTATGATACAAGTCATGATGGCAGCAATAAGAGTGCTGTCAGCCGTGAATGTGTGTGCACATAGAATACTATATGATTTGTCACAAACAAAGGAAAAGAGTCCTTAATTTGTTGCCCCCCCCCCCGAGCCCCTTGTTTTGCTTCTGGGCAGCTTGGATTTTCACAGTTCAGAAATGAAAGTTATTCTTTCGATAGTGAAGTTAGGTTTCAAGTTTTTCTTCAACTTTTGAAAACTTACTGATAATTTTATGCACACATATAATGTATCTTAATCATAATCCCCTCCCATTACCTTCTCTTAACTTGCCTCCCCATATCCTTTCCTCTGAACCCATGTGTCTTCTTCCCAACTAGTCCCACTTCTGCTTTGATAGCTCTCTGGCTTTCCATGTGCATGTGTGTGTGTGTGTGTGTGTGTCTCACTGAGTTTAACTAGGGTTGCCTACATGGGCATGGGACATAGGTCCAGCCAGTGGCTATCAGCCCAGCCTTAACCACCTATAACTCCTCAGGGAAGGATGGGGGCTGAATGCTCTCTTCCACGATCTGCGATCAAATGTTGATGGGCCCAGTATTGTGTGGGTCTTGTGTGAGTTACAACAGCCATGTGAGGTTCAATAGTCATGGCCTGTCTTCCTCAACCCTCCTCCCCACCCCGTGGCTCTCACATTCTTTCTGCTTCCCCTTCTGCTTTGTTTCCTGGGCCTTGAAGGAGTGACATGGATGTCTCATTTGTGTTGACCTCTCCATAGGCACTTATTTTCAGTACTTTGACAAGGTTTGAGTATCCTCAGTTCTCTGTTTTTTTTTTTTTTTTTTTTTAATGGAGTGTACTTTAATTTAGTTAACTGATAGCCAATTTTACCAAATTGAGTAAGAAGCTGGTTGGCATTTAGCATAACAATATGCAATACCACATGCATATTGCAAAATCATCACATAATGAGTGAACCTACTTTTCAGGTATTATTTTAACCAGTTAGTAGATGTGCTGATTCCTTTCACTGCATGAAGGTGACATTTTCTGTTATTTTCCCAGATCTTGCATCCGCAATGGAATGGAGGCAAGGGACTGTGGTACAGAGCGTACCAACACATGAGATATCCATACAAAACATGTTGATAACAACATTAATAAACATTTTAAAAGAAAGACTAAACTCATATACAAACTTTTCGTATTCATGTTTTTGTTTTTGTTTTTTGTTTTTTTTTCTGTAAAAGGTAATACAGCTTTTCCAAGCCCGAGGGCTCACTTCTGTAATCCCAGCATTAGGGAAGCTGAGGTAAGAGGATTGCTGTGAGTTTTAGGCCAGCTTGCACTAAAGAATGTGTTCCAGATTAGCCTGGCCTCAACTGAGACCCTGAAAACACACACACACCCCTTATTTTTTTTATTAAAAACTGAAACACACTTTGAAATGCCAGGTTGGTGCTAGGGGCACTACCCACCAGCGTGTGGGAGTCTGATTCGCTGGAACAGAGATGGTGGGCAGGGTATTTTGAAAGAGTGCCAAAAGTTACATAGAATTTGGGTCTAGACTTTTTTTTTTTTTTTTAGGGAAAGTTAGCACATAGACAGTGCTTTCCAAGAAGCTAGGAACAAATCAGAAAAGTTCACACAGTATTTCAGATAAGGTCATCAGCAATTTTCTAGTATGCAAGAGTAAAAAAAAAAAATCCTTTGCAAGGAAATATGCCAATGACCATTTTGATTTAAAAGTTTTAATTTTCAGGAGTTAGTAAGACTTCACCAAATATAATTTAATGCCCTTTGGGAAAACATGAAGAGCTGTCATTGATGAGCCTTGAGGCCTATATTCACTCTTGTTCAGGTCACATGTGGACGAAAGCAAAAAGAATGTAGCATCAGTCCACCCTAGTCTTGTGCCCTCTCTAACCATGTGACAAGGTCCCCATGACATTTGATAGTGACCACACAGGTCAAACATACACGCTCGATGTGGCTGTAATTTTTTAAATATAGTCTTCCTAGTCTTCAGAGATGCTATCATCACAGGTTCAACAATCCTCTTCTATGTGAGGTAGTGAGATAGCCTTGCTTCATGTCACCTTGAAATGAGGCCAAGGTAGGCACTGCAGGAGATAAAGCATTCAATGGCTCCTGTCTATTTCTGCAGGCACAGAAAAAAGCCTGGCTTAGGTAATTGCATTGTAATGTTCAAACCTGGCTGAATTGCTTCTGTCTGTGCAAATTTCCCTCCTATTTGTTTTTTTTTTTTTAATAATCACAGCATTTGTACATCTCTCCTGCATGTAGATCCAAGACCAACCATAGCCTCTTGTGTAATTTGTGTGATGAATAGACTCTGGGTCTGGCCTCGTACTTATATTGTCGGTCTATAAATTATCATAACAATATAGGCATAATTGCAGGTACATTTTTATATCTGTGCGGTTCTGCAGTGGTTTTATCATTCCTTCATGGAAAACAATTATTAATTTTCAACCCCAAGGCAGGACTCATAGTTCTGATCTGGTACATAAATAGTACGTCAATTTACAATACAGCGTAGTTGAAAGGATGTGAAAAATACACTCAGTGTGGAAGCAGAGAAGCAGGGGTACAACAATGCAGGAAAGATAATTCAAAGTTAAAAAGTATAGAAGAGTTGGTAGCACATTTTTGTAACCCCAGCCCTCAAGAAGTAGAGGCAGGATAATCACAAGTCCAAGGATAGCCTGGGCTATATGGCTTATTCCAGACCAGTCTGAGAAACACAGCCAAACCCTTTCCCAAAAAGTACTTCATATAAGGGCTGGAGAGATGGCTCAGCAGTTAAAGGCACTTGCCTGCAAAGTCTAATGACCAGAGTTCAATTCCTCAGCACCCACATAAGCCAGTTGTACAAAGTGGTACGTGTATCTGGAGTTTGTTTCAGTGGCTCGCAACCCTGGTGAGCCCATATACACACACTCTTTCTGTCTCTTTCCTCTCTCTCTCTCTCTTTGTATGTCTCTGCTTGCAAATAAATAAAAAATATTTTTAAAAATAATTGAAGTATTTCTGAGGCACACACACACACACATCAATAAGACCTAAGGGCTGAGGATGTAGGGATGTGACTCAGTGGTTAAGTCCTTGCTTAGCATGCCTAAGGCCCTGGGTTCAATACCCAGCACCACACACATATAATTATATGAAAGTAAGTATGCTCACATCTTAGATTAATTTATTTTGTCTTCTGGGGGACTGAGTTGCCTCTTGTGACTATATTGGAAATGATAGGCATAAAGACTCTTCATCTTGGAGGTTGGTACTCATGCAGGCTCAACTCAGAGTGAATGTTCTAAGTAACAAACATATAAAAAACTCACAATTGATATACAGACAATTCCTAAGGCACCCTATGCATTGCTAATCTATCTTTCTGGTTTCCCCCTTCCTTAACTCTTTTAATATTAGATTCAATTGTTTCCTTTCATTAGAACTTTTCAAGTTAAAAAGCAGGACTAGAGAGATAGATTAGCAGTTAAGGTGCTTACCTAAGAAGCCTAAGGGCTCATTTTTGACTCTCCAGGTCCCATGTAAGCCAGATACACAAAGTGACACAAGTATGCAAGCTTGCATATGTGCACAAGGGGCACATGTGTCTGGAGTTTGGTTGCAGTGGCTGGAGGCCCTAGCACACCAATTCTCTCTCTCTCTCTCTCTCTCTCTCTCACTCACACACACACACACACACAGTCTCACTTTCACTCTTGCTCTCTTACATGAAAAGAAGGCCAGTCTATTGGGCTTTCCTCAAAACATTAAAGCAAATATATTGTTCTTATGCCTTTCCTTCCCTTGGCTCAGTCTTACACCATTTCTATCAGGTGCCGTTTATTCTTCACGGTGCTTCTTACCAGAAGGAACTCTGCCTCACTCATCTTTTTTTTTAATTTTCTTTGATGCTTTCTACAAATATTTATTGAAATGAATGACACAATTTATAGTCTATGAGGCTTACAAATACCTTATTTAAAGTATTTAGTAAAGCTATAAAAATACTGACACTTATTCATTCTCTATTTGTATAACAAAATTGTTTTATTCAAACACAGAGAGAGAGGGAAACAGAGACAGACAGACAGGGTGGGAGGGCAACCCCAAACAATAAACCACATAAGAGGAAACGTTGCAATACTATCTTTGGTAAGGGTTGTTAAGTTTATAGCTAATTTATGCTTTCCCCTAAAACTCTGATCATTTCTGTACCCATCACAGGTAATCCTCATGTAGGAACGCTTTGTTTGAAACAGAGCCGGGGATATGGCTCAGTGGTAAAATGCTTGGCTAGCGTGCATAAGGCCCTGAGTTCAAACCTCAGCTACACACACACACACACACACACACACACACACACACACACACACACACAACAGCTTTGCTTGAAATCAAAGGCAGGCAAGAGAAGGGGACTTTGGAATGTCATTTATATATATAATTCCTTGGTTTCTTATGGGGTACATGTGAAGATGTCAAATGTACCTTTCTGTTGTTTGACAAGGTTTATTATTTGTGTAGGTACAGAAGATAGTGTTGGTGTCCTCCTGACAAATGTGTCGCTTACACCAACATGAAATGATCGTGTTCCTGTTCACGGCATGCTTTAATTTTAGACAGGTCAAATCCTATTAAAATAGCTCTGTAGAAAATGCTTGGTACATTGTGTGTGGTGGTGCAAGGCTAGAATGGGGAGACTTGGTCAGGAGGAGCTTGAGCTCAGGAGCAGCCTAGCATATTTAGTAAGAGACTGCCTCAAAACAAGGCTTGAGAACAGTGATTATGCCTAAGGTTTTTGAATGAGAATTTTATTTCATCCTACAAGATGACATTTAATCCTACAAAATGACAATGCTTAGCAGATGGCATGAGTTATTGGGATAGATTATAAAGAAGATATAAGTGATCTCAATAACTAAAACTGCAGTCATTAAAAATAATAACATTATTATGGACTGGAGGCATGGCTCAGCAGTTAAGGTGCTTGCTTGCAAAGCATGACGACCTGGGTTCAATTCCCCAGTACCCATGTGAAGTTAGATATACAAAGTGGTGCATGTTTCTGGAATTCACTTACAGTAGCAAGAGGCCCTGTCATGCCCATTCTCTCTCTTCTTCACTCCCTCTCTCTCTCCATGCAAATAAATAAAAACATTTAAAAAATAATAAAGGGCTGGAGAGGTGGCTTAGCAGTTAAGGCACTTGCCTTGCAAAGCCTAAGACTGCATGTTTGAATCTCCAGGTCCCACATAAGTCAGACACAGTGATGCAAGCATGCAATGTTGCACATGTGCCACAAGGGGACACACACATCTGGACTTCATTCACAGCAGCTAAAAGGCTCTGGTATGCCCATTCTCTCTCTCTTGCTATCTCTCTATCTCTCAAAAATAAAATAATAAAAATGAAATAAAATTACTATTTGTTTACAATTGTCTGATATGCCAACCACTTTCCAAACATTGTATCGTTGATCCTCCAAGCAATCCAGGGAGTACTATGATCTCTAATATAAGTGAAGACTTGAGTCTGTGGGAGGTGACTGCCTTCCATACCTGGGAAACTGCTACGGAGTGTGCTGATAATCTGAGTTCATTACTGTGACTCCAAAACATAAGGTAGGGATATCTGTCACACCAGCCAGCTTTGCCCTTCCACATGATTAAGTAGACATCAATATCTGGTCCCATTTCTTTCTACCTGAACCAGATGGAGTCCAAGATTCCTTCTCCACATAAAATCTGCACACCCTCCTGCCTTTTGTTCTAAGTGTGTTTTGCTGGGTATTTATATAGATGAAGTACAGCCTCAGATTGTAGAAGAGTGGTGTGGTTGTCACCAAGCTCCTTAGCATGAGCCTGCAGCACTCTCTGGGTAACAGGAGGGAGTTATAACATGAAAGGCTTTGCTGAGATTATCTTCTCCAGGAATTTTGGTCTGCATTCCCTGGGAGGAGAGAGAGAGACTCTCTGTGAAGTGTCCATTCCTTTTATTTCTTACTACACAAGAACTTCCATCTCATTGGCCAACTTTGAGTGAGCTAGGGTGACCTATTTTTGTCTAGGATAACAGAAACATTCCAGATGACTGATACCTTTCATTGGGATCATTTGACCAGATTCTAACCCTCCTGATCTGCCAGCCAAGGAAAATGATCACTCCAGGCTTTAGTGCCCACCTGTTTTTAATTTCAACTATACTATTTTCTTGATTTCTTGCAAAAATAGTAGGCCTGTCCAAGTGGCAAGCTACTATGGCAATAAAGGCTATTTATTTTTATTTTTTTATAGCTTATAAGTAGCAATTTCAGTCTTTATTTTTTATTAATTAGTTTTGTATTCAGCAAATACAGTCAGTTTGGTATCATTATTAGGCTCATCCATGACCTATCCCCCCCCTTGGCCCCACCTTGTTGAGGTATATGGGTCATGCATTGTGGAGTCAGCCCACAGTTATGGGTAAGATAAATGTCTCTGCATATCATGACCCAACATGTGGCTCTGTGGATCTGATTGCATAAGTGTATAGGAATGATGTCTTCCTCTGGAGCAATGGAAATCCTGAACCCTGGGCTGGAGAGGTGGCTTAGCAGTTAAGGCACTTGCCTGCAAAGCCAAAGGACCCAGGTTCAATTCCCCAGTACCAACATAAAGCCAGATGCACAAGGGGGTGCATGCATCTGGAATTCGTTTGCAGTGGCTAAAGGCCCTGCACATGCACATTCTCTCTCTCCCAATCTGCCTCTTTCTCTCTCTCAAGTAAATGAATGACATATATATATTTTTTAAATAAGGGGATTTTGAGCCCTGGAGAGGATTGTGTTCACATGCAGAGAGGTTGATATGATGAACATGCACATGCAGGTGGGAGACCACTGTTCCCCTAGATGGAATGTGTCAAGAAAAAAAAATGGCTCTGGGGGCTGGAGAGACGGTTCAGTGGTTAAGGCACTTGCATACAAAGCTTAACGACCCAGTGTTCAATTCCCCAGTGCCCATGTAAAGCCAGAAGCACAAAGTGGCGCATGCATCCGGCATTCATTTGCAGTTGCTAAAGGCTCTGGTATACCCGTTCTCTCTGCTTGAAAATAAATGAATTAAAAATTTTTTCAATGGCCTTTGGGAGCCTAGTGAAGCCACTGCTGCAGATGGTGGTGACGACTGGGGAGAACCAAGACTTGTCAAGGTAATGAGGAGAAGTGACAGCTGAGTCCCCAGCACTGGATAAGAAATCTCTGCTGCGCCCTGCCAGGCTCAGGGAACGTGTGGAGGGGGTGGCAGAAAGGGGATCAGTGGTGCTCTCACTGCGGGCTGCAAAGCTTCTCTTTGGAGATAGCTTTGGATATTGGGGAAATGCAAAACTCATCCTAGTGCTGAAAATAAGAGGCTGTTGAGGGCTCAGCACTGAACGAGACATCTATGTCACACACTCCCCTGCCTCCTTCCCCACCCCCAAGGCTTAGAGAACATTGGAGGAAGAGGAAGTGGAACGGATGTAAGATGGTGGGGAGAGTGCTTTGGCACACTATGTTCTGTACATGAAATGACTGGCACACTCACGACTTTATGGTTGATGTCTGTTACCCCCGCATGACCTACACAGTACTGAACCCATCAACATTTTGACATAAATAATGGAGGAGGCAAAAAATAATGAGACATAAAAGTAAAAAAAAAAAAAAAAAAAAGGAGGGGGAACTACTTGCAAAAAGGAGGGCATTCAGTGGGAAGGGTGTAGGAATGGGCACCAAATAGAGTTATGGGAGAGGATCATGATAAAATTGTAGTATTTTAGGCTGGAGAGATGGATTAGTGGTTAAGGCACTTGCCTGTGCAGCCCAAGAGGACCCATGTTTGACTCCACAGATCCCACATAAGCCAGACTCACAAGGTGATGCATGCACAAGGTCGCATGTGTGCACAAGGTGGCACACGTGTCTGGAGTTTGATTACAGTGGCTGGAGGCCCTGGTGCACCAATTCTCTCTCTTGCTCTCACTCTCACTCTTGTGCTCTCTTATTTAAGAAGAAAAAGGCCAGTCTGTTGGGCTTGCCTCAAAAAAAATTATGGGGGCTGGAAAGATGGCTTAGCAGTTAGGTGCTTGCCTGCAAAGCCTATGTCGTGAGACCCATGTTTGACTCTCCAGATCCCACATTAGACTCTCCAGATCCCACAATAGCCAAATGCATAAAGGTGAGGCAAGCACAAGGTCACAGGGGCCCACTAGGTGGCACAAATGTCTGGCATTCAATGGCAGAGGCTGAGGCCTGGGGGTGCCAATTTTCTCTCTCTCTCTCACTCTCTCTAAAAAAAATTAAAAATAATTAAAAAAAAAACTATAGTTAGGCTGGAGAGATGGCTTAGCAGTGAAGGCATTTTCCTGCAAAGCCAAAGGACCCAGGCTCAATTCCCCAGGACCCACGTTAGCCAGATGCACGAGGGAGTGCATCCATCTGGAGGTCGTTTACAGTGGCTGGAGACCCTCGTGTGCCCATTCTCTCTCTCTGTCTCTCTCCCTTTTTCTCTGTTAAATAAATAAATAAATAAATACTTTTTTTTAAAACTATAGTATGTCCATGTATAAAATTCTCAATAAAATTAAAAACTGGCCATTTGGATTCTCAGCTTTGTAACCAGAGCAAATGCCTCAGGAGAGAATGCACAGGAAATCTATCAAAAGCTCTACAGGGGGCTGGGGAGATGACTCAGTAAAGGGCTTGTCTCACAAGCGTAAGCACCTGAGCTCGGTCCCCGGCACCCATGCAAATGCCAGTCCTGGGGGTGCGTGCTGAGAAGCACAGGATCCCTGGAACCCTGTCTCACAAAAAGTGGACAGTACCCAAGAAACAACACCTTAGGTTGTCCTCTGGCCTCCTCATGTGCATGGACACCCATGCATGTGCCCCTGCGTGCATAGGTATGCCTACACACATATGAACCTGCATGCACACATTCATGCACACCACACACACACACACATACACACACACACACATACACAAACTAGCTCCGAAGAGCTTGGACAATTTCAAGCCATCATTATTAGGTTATGATGTTTGCTTGCTTAAGAAAATAATGTAGATTATGCAAATAAATATGTTAATTTTTTTAAAATACAGAACTAGTGTCAAGAAACTTGAACCTCCATAAATGAACACAGCCTTACAAAATACTGCGGAATTTATCCTTAATCACTAGGCATACCCTATTGCTGTGCATAGTTGTAAATTCAAGACCATGTCGACACAAAGGTCCTATCTTTCAATGTTGTCTCTATCATACATCTACAAATGTGTCAGGCTGGCTTCATTGCCCTTAAGAGCTCAGAAAACAGGGGTGATCTGCTGGCTATTATTTTACCACAGGGAAAAGTTGGGAGTGGGAGGGAATTACCATGGGGTATTGTTTATAATTACGGAAGTTGTCAATTAAATTATTTAAAAAATTAAAAGAAAACATGGATTGGTTCTTCAGGTTAGGGTCCTTCAAAGTTAACAGTAGACTCAAGTGTCTTTATACACGGCAGCCATTTTGCTGTCCAAAAGTAAGCAAGGAAGAAAGGAATAGTCTTGAAAGGTCAGTCAAATCTTATTTCAACATTAGGAAGGAATTTCTGCTTCCAACACTCAGTGATATTCCATGTACAAAAAAGTAAAGCAAGCCTGCTATAGCTCTAGCTTTCTGGCTTTCTTCTCTCACCTGCCCCTGTCTCTTTTCCTTTGTCTTTCTCCAGAGATTTCCAATATGTTAAGTGAAGAAGAATAAGGACAGTCCATCCCATCATTCACAGATGCTGCATTTGTGAGCTCACTACTTGCTAAAATTTATCTGTAACCTCAAATCAGTACTCAGAGAGCTTTTGTGGTCATTTGTAGATAGAAACGGAATAGTGAAATCTTTGAACCACTTGAAGTATATTTTCCAATCTCTATGTTTCAACCCTTATACTCAAATTAAGTATCTTCCTCATACTCAGCACCATTTTTTTTACATTTTTTGTGCTTTTTTATTGCTATCTTCATGGAATAAAATGACCCAAGCATGATACAAAGATTTGTCTGTCCTAAGCACAAGACAACTGTGATGTGGCTAATAGAAAAAAAAAAACAAAACATGTTAGACAAACTTCATCCAGAAGTGAATTGTAGGGCTGCTATTCATGAGTTCAACAGTTGTGAGCCAACAGTACAAAGTCAGTAAACTATCTTTAAACAGAAACACATGACAAACAAGGCTAAGTACTTACCAGTTAATAAAAGTTGTCATCCGAGGCTCGCAGGAGCTTCGGACTGTTTCCCCAGAGCCGAGCTTCGGTCACTGCTCACAAAGATGTAACGGAACTCCACAGGTAATGAGAAGAGAGTGTGACCGCCTCGCGGGGTGGTCATGAGGATCCCTACATGATGCCCAGTGCTCTGCGCTGTGCTCGGCTGTCAGTCATCATCGTCATCAATGAAACATGGGGAACAGAAAATGTGTCAGTACTACCACAAGCTTATCTCAACATTTTGAAGATTCCATTCTACCTCTGGTTCCTTGCATTCACCCTCCCCCCTTTTTTTTTTGAGGTAACGGTCTCGCTCACCCAGGCTGACCTACATAGTCTCAGGATAGCCTCAAACTCACAGCGATCCTCCTACCTCTGCCTCCCAAGTGCTGGGATTAAAGGCGTGCACCACCATGCCAGGCCACGTTCACCTTTCTCTAAGACTGTATGAAAATGCATACAATTTGGAATAATTCTCCCCACACACACCAGTCAGCGATCCACCTTGTACATCATTCCATGTTGTGACACAGTTTTCATTTCTCCGGTCTTACTGATTGAAAGTGTTGAAAACTTACTTTCTGGGCTGACTTCAGAGCAGCCCATGAAAAGTATAAAGTTGATTTAATTTCTCATGACACAGACAAACCGTAAAATTTTGTGATTGTGAAAAAGATCTTGCTCTGAACAATAGCGAGAAGACACTGAACCTTGCAGAGCAATTTATTATGCAATATTTTCCTGTCTGCTGAAAACTGTGTTTTAGATCAGGGCTTTGGGATCTTTATTCAGTGAGTCCAGATGCTGAGAATTCTAACCACAGCATGTGTTGAGGAGATGTTCACGATCAGCGGTTAGCAAAATCTTTCTCTAATGGTCCAGATGGTTAATATATAATACTACGTGGAGCGTGGGATCTCTGTGTTAACTCGTCAACTCTGTTGTTGAAGCTGAAAGTAGATCCAAATAATGCTTCAGCAGAGGAGCATGGCTGTGCCTCAGTACAACTTTATTGACAGTTAAAATCCAATAACAAACAGAGTATTTCCGAATGCCAACGCAGGTGGAATATTTATTACTTTATTGTTCTACTAAATTTCGAGTGTATCAGACCTTGGAGTGGGTGAGAGTTATACAAGCAAGACTAGCAAAGCAGTATTTTCCGTGACACATGAGGTTTATAGTCTGAAGGGGAAGAGATCCTTAAAATAAATATAAATTAACACATAATTGCACATGTTGGTTCCCACCACAAAGGAAGAGAGCAGTGGACCATATGACTATCTGAGGGATTCAGGTGGGAAGATGAGAGAAGCAGCTGTATTTCATATACCAGTGAGAACGCAGACTCAAGTACTAGAGCTCTGGGCTTGCTCCTCGGTCTCCTCCTCCAAGCTCATCTATCAGGAGATTCCACTCTTACTTCCCAGCAAAAAGACAGCGAGCACTAGGGACTTTTCTTAGCACTCAGGCTTTGTAGCTGGACATACTTCTTCTGTTCTTCCATTAGCAGATCCAACTTGAACCTCTCTGCTTTTAGCTACCAGATAAAGAAGAGGCAAGGAAACACAAATGAAAGACAGCAAATGGTACCTCCAGAAGAACATGATTCCTCTCTTTCTCTCTCTCTCTCTCTCTTGTTCATTCTCTCAAGTTCATATTATCCCTTCATCCTAAGGCATATAAATGGGACTGGATCTCTTATGAACTTTCAAGTTCAACTGGCTTCCATGGAGGGACTGTCTCCTACTGGGCATGTTTATTTGACAAACGTTCACAGAACTTTCATCAACGTAAGGACCCAAAACACAGTCATAATGGTTTCATGCAGTTATGACGGAGGCCCTTTTGCTCTTCTTCCTGGCCCTGCTGTGGTAAAAGGCCACAACTGCTGAGCCATCTCTCCAGCCCATAATGTAAACTTTGTAAGGAGAAAATCTAAAAGGTACAGGATAACCCTGAGCCCAGAGGAAAGCCATCCATCTAAAAATAAGCAAGGCTACTGCACTGGAAAGTGTGGAATAAAAGTTATGTAGGCAAGGAGAGCAGACGCTCAGGCAAGGGACAAGGCATGAAGGACTTTCTGAAGACCACGGTCTATTATGGAAATACGATCGAGAGGTTTGTACAGAAAGGGGACATGATTTGTGTTTTAAAGTGACCATCTGGCTACCATCTTCAATGTAGAGTAGGTTTAAATAGGGCAGGATGGGAATGGCACAGGGAGACCAGGAAAGCGATCCCTGGAGTGATTCAAATGATCGATGGGCCTAACTTGGGTTGGAGGCAGTGGCAATGGTGACAAGTCACTGGATCCTCGTGTCTTTTGAAGGTGGAGCTCGTTAACCATTGCTGCTGGCCTCTGTGTGGGATATGAAAGAAAGCTTCATGAATTCACTCATCAAATGCATCCTGAACACCTAGGATGGGCCAGCCAGGTGCTCAGTGAGCACTGAGCAAAGCAGTCCAGGATTCCTGGCCTTGTGGAGCTTGCATTCTAGCAGAAAAAAAAAGACAGGAAGGGAAGATGCATTGGAAGAAGAGAGGTGGTAAGGAGGAAACCAAGAAGGGAGGTCATATCAGTGCTTGAGGCACACTATGGAGAGGTAGACAGGGCCTGGACTGAGGGAGAAGCAGCTTTCACTTACTATAACAAAATAGATGACATAAGCAACTTATGAAGAGAAAAGATCCACTACGGCTCATAGTTGGAGAGCTTCTAGTCTGTGATTGATTGGCGTTGTTGCTTTGAGCCTGTGAAAAGCAACACATCCCGGCAGACATACTTGGTGGGCAAGAGGCAAAAGAGAAAGACTTAACAGGCCAAGATCTCACAATTTTCCCTCAGAGAAATACCTTCAATGACCTAAGAACCTCCCACAAGAACCCGCCTCTCAGAGGTTCTACTACCTCTGAGTAGTAGCACCAGGCTGGGGTCAAGATCCAAACCCTAGCAGGAAGATGGTCCTAAGAAACGTTAAGAAGTAGCCTTGGCCAGGTGTGGTGGCGCACGCCTTTAATTCCAGCTCTCGGGATGCAGAGGTAGGAGGATCGCCATGAGCTCGAGGCCACCCTGAGACTGTATAGTGAATTCTAGGTCAGCCTGAGCTAGAGTGAGACCCTATTAAAAAAAAAAGAAGAAGAAGTAAGCTTGGCAGCATTTAGTTGTGCTTATGTGGAGACAAAGAGAAGAAAGAAGAAAGATTGAGAACCATTCTTGGTTTCTACCTTGTGGCTGGGAGATTGAGTTCACAGTGGAATTTTTGCTAGTAGATGGGAGAGAAGGGGCTATTAGAATAACTGGTTTATAGATTAAGTATGAAGAAACAGAAGGCACCTGCCCTTCTCACTAATTAATTAGCTGTTAATTAGCAGCTGATAAATGTTATTGCCTGACTCCCCCCCCCCCCCATTGGGTGGGAGGAGAGGAGCTGAGCCATCCAGATTCGCTGTAGTTTTTCAAGGAGGGGCAACCCTCACAGGATCTCTGCCATTGCATGACACCCTTCCGTCCCTCCCGGAGCCCAACTCTGATAAGCCATCCTTGATATCACTTCTTCTCTTGCCATAGCTCTTCAGAGGTTTTTGCCCATGAATGAAAAGTGGAGAAGGAAGGGAAATTCGTGGGTCATGGCATTACTCTTCTGAATAGTAGTGTTTTACGACAATGCTATGGTAACTTTGCTTTTCAGATACTTGGCATTTGTCTTCCATGCATCTTTCAAGTGAACATTAAAGTTTAATCGTGGGGCTGGAGAGATGGCTCAGTGATTGAGAGCGCTTTCTATACACACATGAGGGCCCAACAGGGGGGAGAGCTGAGACTGCCTGAGTTCAAATCTCCAGATCCCATGTAAAATAACTGGGTGTCACTACGTGCACGTGTAACCCCAGTCCCTCAGGGGAGCAGAGACCCTGATAATATTCAGAGCCCTACAAGCTCTGGAATTAGCAAAAGGAGATTCCAGTTCAAAAGAAGGAACACATACACATGCATACAACACACAGAAAGAGAGAGAGAGAGAACTTTTTTAAACAATAAAGTTTAACTTTCCACTTTGGAACAAAGATTTGTGTTCTGTTTCTCCTGCCTGGGCTTCTATTTCCCTGAAAAGTGCCCATTCTGCTGTGAAATGAAATTCCCCAAGAATCCTGAGGCTGAGTTTGGCCAATGTTTGTGAAATTTGAAAACTCCCCTAGAGACCTAAGACCTTTAATTCAAGCGGTGCATTCTGGACACCTGTCAGAGCAGAGAGGGATTGTTTAATTGGAAAATGTTCAGAATGCCCTTCTCTATTCCCCAATTCCAAGTGTTCTGTGACTGCTTATTGTAAGTGGCTAGTCCTGAGCACCTTCCTTGCATTAAGCTATACTACTTGCTTTGGACAAGGGCTGAGTCCACAGCCATCCTCTCCCATCCTGTCGGAGAGGTGTGCCCACAATACTCTATGAGTGCAGACGGAAAGGCCAGCAGAACTGTGGGTAAAGTACAGGGAGTCCTAAAGGAGAAACACGCACACTGAGAGAAGGCCTTAGTCAATGATGGTTTAAAAAAATGAAAAGAGCCAGGCGTGGTGGCGCACGCCTTTAATCCCAGCACTCGGGAGGCAGAGGTAGGAGGATCACCGTGTGTTCGAGGCCACCCTGAGACTCCATAGTGAATTCCAGGTCAGTCCGAGCTAGAGTGAGACCCTACCTTGGAAAACTGAAAAAAATAAATAAACAAAAATAAAAAATGAAAGGAAAGGGTTACCATTTACAAACTAGAAATTTCTATTTAAAAATCTAAATACCCTCCTTCCCTTGAGAAAGCAGATGACACGAGATCTCAGGGCCTGCGTTAGTCACTTTCCTTGTTGCTGTGATAAAGTATCTGACTAAAGCAACTTAAGGGAGGAAGGATTTATTTGAGTTCATGATTGGAGGGTACAGTCTATCATACTGCCGAAGAAGTGGTGGCAAAAGCGACTCTGGCTATGGCAGCAGGCGTGTGAGGCAAGTGGTCACATTCTGTCTGCAGTGGGGAAGCAGAGAGGCGAATGCCAGTGCTCAGCTTGCTTTCTCCACTTTATTTAGAGAGAGAATACCAACCCATTGGATCATGCCTCCCACCTTCAAAGTGGATCTTTCCTCCTCAGTAAGCCTCTCTAGAAAAACCTTCATAAACATGCCCAGGAGTGTGTCTCCTAGGTGATTTTAAAATCCAGTCAGGCTGAAATCACAGGGCCCAGATATCCATCTGGCAACTGTTAACTGGAGGTGAGTTGGTATCTACCCCAAACCAGGAAGCGTGGCTTCAAGAGGATCGCCTTCCCCGCCACTCCATACAGTCCTTGAAGTTCTTCAGGACTTGTTAGTAGGTGTTATCTTCACAGAAGTTGTCCTTGACCCTCCAGGTCTGGATTGGGTACCCACCAACTCACTCAAGTACCGTAGTACATGGAGTAACCACGCCATGGTTCATTATCGTATAGATATTTTTTAATGATTTTTTAAATGTTTATTTATTTGCAAGTAGAGAGTGAGAAAGATGGAGAGAAGAGACAGAGAGAGAATGGGCATGCCAGGGCCTGTAGCCACTGAAAACAAACTCCAGATGCATGTGCCCCTTGTGCATCTGGCTTACTGTGGGTCCTGGAAAATCAGACCTGGGTCCTCTGGCTTTGCAGGCAAATGCCTTAACTTCTAAGCCATCTCTCCAGCCCCATTATCATATATTTAAAAGAAATATTTTACTTATTTATTTGTTTGACAGAAAGAGGCAGGTATGTGTGTGTGTGTGGGAGAGAGAGAGAGAGAGAGAGAGAATGGGTACACCAGGGACTCAGCCACTGCAAATGAACTCCAGACACTTACACTACCTTGTGCATCTGGCTTATATGGGAATCAAACCTGAGTCTTTGGGCTTCACAAGCAAATGCCTTAGCTACTAAGCCATCTCTCCATCCCTTATATTTTAATTGCTGTTGACTTATCCCAGCCCCCTTCCCTATAATCTAGTCTCCATAAGAGTAAGTATTTTGTCATATTTGCTACTGATCTTGAAGAAATGTCATGCAAAAGACCCAGACTATAAAGCAGGCATTCAAAGAAATTTGTTTACAAAATAAGCCCAGTACAAAATTAAGGTCCATTTTAGTAGTAATAGTCCATTGCTCTGAAGTTTCTGTAAATAAACATATGTTTATGATATATTTATGATGTTCCTACTAAGGTGAGGTGCTGTTTTATCTCTCCACATATCTGAATAGACTACCTCGCTTCAGTTTAGTGCTCTCTTAGTTCATAGTACTGGAAAACAGAGGCAGACAGGATCTGGGAGTTGAAGCCCCTAATTCGGAAGTGGAAAAATTGAGCCTCGGAGAAGATAAGTGACATTCCTGAAGACATGCACAGTTATAGCTCAGGTTAGGGCCTGAGCCTCCAGAGGATCCTCCTGTCTTATGCTCCGGTGTGAAGGAGCCATAGTCAGTGCCATGGGAAAGTCTATTGGGGCTGATAAAAAAACAGGACCCAAGAAAAGATGTACGAGACAGGCAATGCCAGCTATCATCTTAGCAGTGAAGACAATAAATGCTGCTGAGGTGTATGGGAGGGAAGAAGTTACTTTAGGAATGTAATGAGGATAAAGTGTCCCAATGTCATTAGCAATGGTTCTTAAACTGGGCTACTGTGGTACACTTTCAGGAAAGGGCAAATTCTCCACCCACTCTGGATTGTCTGCCGCTCAATTTCAGGTTGATTATAAGTGTGACCCTGCCCTGGCCAATGATGGGGAGAAAAGGAATTGATTTATAAATGAGATGAGTACAGTAAGTGGAGACCCAGTGATGACGGCATGATGATGTTTTACAGTAGTTTGAGTCAGTGACAATTAGTGACAGTTTTACCTGGCAAGCCATGATTATATTGCAGCAAAGTACCCTAATCCAGGGCATGATTTCAATGCAGTCAACTCGTGCTGGTTTTTGCATTTAATTTTAACATTCATTTTACTTTCAGATGTATATGGGAGCTAAATGCAGAAGCACTTTGCGTCTAACTGTTAACCTCAAGCACATATATTGGAGTAGCATCACGAGAGATGCCATCTAAAAGTTGAAGGTCCAGGGAGATTTAAAAGGAAGGTTATTTAATTTAAAAGGAGCCTGTGCATGATTCAGGCTGGTTGTAAACACTGATTTTCTATAGCACTTGAATTTCTGTTAGAAGAAACTACTGGTATGAGAGATAATTTAAACAGCAGGAGCCCTTGCTGTGAGCAGAAGAATTACTTAGGAGGTCCGTGGTGTGGGAGATGTGCTATGCTTTTCCCGCAGTAGGTAGCTGTTCCCACAGGCAATTCTAGAACCTAAAAAGTAACTCTAACAGTTGTTTGGCTGACTTCAGAACTGAATCCTTGGCAAGGTACTAGAATGTGCAAAAGTGCAGATGGACCATATATTTTTCCCTTTAACATAATGTAAACCAGAGGTCAGCAAACTATGGCTCATGGACCATATTTGGCTCAGTCTACTTGCTTGTAAATAAAGTTTTATTGAGAGCAGCCATTTGTTTACAAATTGTCTGTGACTGCTTTCTCACCCCCACACTATAGTCCAAGAGTTAGACAGAGGCTATAAAGCCAGAAAAGCCTGAAATCTCTACTTCCCGGCTGGCCCCTGGTGCACAGTCTAAATAGGATCATTTCCAGGCTGTACTTTCAGCGTGTGCACAGTTTTGTTTGTTTGATTCTCTAAAGTGACTTAATTAACCTGCACCGTTTAGTTTACGTAATTAGAAGATTCTAGATGGGTGCTGCTTTGTGGAAGAGTCTTTGATTTCTCTAATGAGGGAATCTAGTCTGTGCTTAGCATCGATTGCTACTTTCTTAAAATAGTTGGGAAATGGGAGACCGTGGAGTTGCTGATTTTTTTTTGTTTGTTTGTTTTGTTTTTTTTCGGGATGCCTGCCTGGCAGGTCTGGCTTTAGGCTGAACTGTGAATTGGATGCTGTTTTCATCCATCTCCGCTTTTGTCTGAGATCTGTTCCTTCACAGCATTCTACCTCTTTCTTTTTTCTTTTCTTTATTTTTTTTAACTATTTCCTACCTTCCAGGCACATCAACGAAGGCTCTAATAGACTCACCTAGGTCTCCATTTAAATTCTCGTCATTTGTCCGTTTCTTACTTCTTCCCAGGATAAGTCACACTTGCCGTTTTTATCCCAGCATTGAGGAAGGAGCTCTGTCTTTCCGTAAAGAGGAGCTGGAAGCTGGAAGAGATCTGGGCAGGGCTTTTCTTGCAGAGTCCTCCTCTGGGGTCAGCCACACACACTTCCCTGTCTCCACAGCCTCAGATCTCCATAGGCGGGAGGCATCCCAGGCTTTTAGCAAAAATACTTCTCCAAGGGCTTGACTCACATGCAGAGCCACTCCAAAGCGTGGAAGAGTTTGGTGCTGAGGGTTACTTGGGTTCCCCAGAGAAGGGGGCCAAGGGCAACACAGGGCATGGTATGATGTAGAGACAGTGCCTAAAAGGAGATGTTTACCGCTGACAAAACTTTGCTTAGATGGAGGAGGAAGGGAAGGGGGACAAAAAGAGGAGGGGCTGGGGGTGGAGGAAGAGGAAGGAGAGGAGGAGAAAGAGAATGCTATGGTGAGGACCCCCAGGGAAGACCACCTGGACACCAAGTAAGCAGTGGGAGAGGAATCTTTATTGGCCGGCCAGTGACTACACCCAGGACTCGGGAGCCTGAATGCAGGGCCAAGCTGTATTTCAGATCTCCTTTTATAGGAGAAAACCATGAGATTTTACATCTTAGTCTTATAGTTCAGAAGTTCAGTTATCATAATCTTACAAAAACAAGAGTTAGGCTGGAGAGTTGGCTCAGTGGTTAAGTCACTTACATGTAAAGCCAAAGGGCCTCAGTTCGATTCCCCAGAACCCACATAAGCCAGATGCACAAGGCGGTGCATGCATCTGGAGTTCGTTTGCAGTGGCTGGAGGCCTTAGCATGCTCTCTCTCCCTGCCCCCTTTTCTCTCAAATAAATAAATAAAGCTAATTTTTTAAAAAGTTTTGAAAGACCCATTCAAGCCGGGCGTGGTGCCACACGCCTTTAATCCCAGCACTTGGGAGGCAGAGGTAGGAGGATCGCTGTGAGTTCAAGACCACCCGGAGACTCCGAAGTGAATTCCAGGTCAGCCTGGACTAGAGAGTGAGACCCTACCTTGAAAAACCAAAAAAATAAAGAAATAAAAGACTCATTCAAGAGAGGCTTGTCAGTTCTGGGGATCATGACAATTATAGAAAAAAAAAAGAGTTAATTTCAGTTGATTTTAGAAAAAATAAAAACAGAAACTTTTCCAGCATCTCCCCTCTTTGTATTTTCCCTTTCCTGCAACTGTAAGCAAGCAGCAGTTAATGCACAAGCTAAAAATTGCATTTAGCAACGGCGAGAGAAACATATTGTCTTGTGGTGACCCGTTGCGTTAAAGAAAGCCAAGTATAAAGTTCAAACGCAGGTGGGACCATATCCTGAGGTACCGGCCAAGCTCAAGTTCCTTGTGTAAGTTCACAATACGGAGTCACTTATGTCCGTCTACAGCTTAGGCTCTTGTCACAAGAAGAAGAAATCAAAATAGATTCTGTTGGGAATATCCAAAATAATGGCACACAAACCTTCATGTCCTGCTCGATGGACAATGCTGAACCCTATGGAGGCCTGGTCGGCCGCAGGGAAGTGATGCCCTAGGGAGCCAACAACTGGGAACAGAGGCAGGTAGCCACTGTGACACTTCTTGACATGTTGAAAAGTAAGCATCCAAATTAACTGCTTACTCTCATAACTTACAATTTGTTACATGTTCCTTATATGTTGCTTTAACTAACACTCATTGAGCAACTCCTGTGTCCAAAGATTCAGCACACTGCTAATTATGGCTTCCCTGTCTTTGAGCAATTCACAAGCCTACAAAAAAAAAAAAAAAAAAAAAAAAAAAAAAACATCAGATTTGGGAATAACTTCGATTGAGGCTAAAGAAACTGAGAATTCCTCTCGATTTTGGGTTCCCTCAATCACTTCATAGTGAACTTTTTTTTTTTTTTTTTAACATTCAACACTGAGTATATGATGGCTGAGTTGTTAAAATTGTTAGGTAGCAGTACTCCGAATTAGCACATAAGAACTTTAAGTGTTATTGAATTTGAAATGTTCAGATTGTGACTTGGTTGAAAAACACATCTCCACTCTTTTTTTTTTTTAATTTTTTGTTATTTTTATTTATTTATTTGAGAGCGACAGACAGAGAGAGAAAGAGGCAGATAGAGAGAGAGAGAGAGAATGGTCGCGCCAGGGCCTCCAGCCACTGCAAACGAACTCCAGACGCGTGCGCCCCCTTGTGCATCTGGCTAACGTGGGTCCTGGGGAGTCGAGCCTCGAACCGGGGTCCTTAGGCATCACAGGCAAGCGCTTAACCGCTAAGCCATCTCTCCAGCCCCACATCTCCACTCTTATTCCCACCTTCCAAGTAAACTGGGGAGGGGAATGACAATGTCACGACGAGACGTTGACAAGATGCAGCCCGCAGTTCAAGTCCTACCTGCCACCCATTTTTATTAAGTGCTACAGAGCACAGCCACACCCAGTCACTCACACAGTGTCTATTGCCTCTGGCTGCTTTTAAGTTCTCATGTCAAAGTTGGTTGGTTGAGGCCAAAACATGTAAAGCCTTGAAACCTAAAAGCTGTAGAATGTTGCCCTTCACAGGCAGTGGAGTGCAGGCCCGATTCTACTGAACGGTCATAGAAAGTAAAACGTACAACTATTCGGTATCTGGTTGATAAAACAACTTAAGAACTGGAGCACTGGTACATTTTACCTCTGGTTTAAATCTGGAAAGATCTGGATTTAAGTTTTTTCGTGATGAAGGATTGACATGGTCAGCCAGCTGAGAAAATGTTTGCAATCTCCACGTCTCTCTGGTCTTGGCATGTGTGGATTTATAAATATCAGGGAACCCAGATGCTCCTCAACTTCTGATAGGGCTGTGTCCTGATAAGCCCACTGCGAGTTGAAAGTGCACCTACTAAAGGTCTTGGTGAACAACACAGCCCACTGGGGACAATCAAGTCTCCCCTCTTGACTCTGTGGGTGAGTGGAAACTAGTCTGTCATTTGCCCAGTGTGGTTTTCTATTGCCTATTGCTAGCTCCGGAAAAGAAAGCATTCAAAATTCTGGGTCTTGTGTAGGTCGCATCAGTCACTGTGAGATCATGAATGGCATGACTACTTTGTCTCTGGAAGACAGTATTGTAAGCACTCCTCCTCTTCCTTTGCCTCTTACATTCTTCCTTCCACCTCTTCCACAACAGTCCCTGAGTCTTGGAGGGCGTGATAGAGACGCCTCACTTAGTGCTGAACACTCCACTGTCACTTCTCAGCACTTTGGTGAGTTTTGAGTCACCCCAGTGGTCACCACCATCTGAAAAGAGAAGCTTCTCTAACCAAAAGTGAGAGTGGCATTAGTATATGGGCATGAACATAAGCAATTAGAGGGCAGTTTGGTGGGCAGAATATTTCTAGTATGCACCTTTTATAGGGTGGGGCATCCCCTAAGGAAGAGGAAGCCTGCATCGGACATCGGCCCGTATGTGCTCCTCACGCCACTCCTAAGAATGGATCCAGGCCTCCCTCACTTGCTCACATTTACCACCCAGGCACAATTCTGATTCTCACTGTGATTCGCTCTCCTCTTCTATGTGAATCCCCAGACATCTCTTTCTCCATCTCCTCTTTCCTGCTGAGCTGTCCTGTCTTGCATGGGATTATGCAATCAACAAGAAGCCCACTTTACATACTATTCTTTAAGATTCTCTAAAATAGCAATATATATTCATGTTCTTATCCTCCCTCATAAGTCAACCCTAAACAGGATTGCATTCCAAACACCAGCTCATGGGTGTAGTCTGAGTCACCATCTATTCTATCTGCATTTTTGTATGTATTTCCCACAGCCCTAGATGATGCTACTAGCTCAGATTCTTGCTTAACCAGCTGAAAATTAATTCCAATGATTGTACCTTTAAGCTAAAGATGTGAATTAATATTTTGTGTGAAAGGTCTCCAGTGATAAGTATTTGGAAAACTAGTACAATATGTATGAAATAAAAAATAGTTTACAGGCTGAGATTAAAGGCGTGTGCCACCACACCCGGCTATAAGCTATTCACATTTTTATCTCTAACTCCTGTCACTGAATTTGACCAGATTAGATGCTAAGTATTTGCTGAGTGAGTGAAATGCCTTTGAGACCACCTTGAGTATGTCAACATAAGCTGTTCAATGCTTCTGGCTTACCCAGGACTGAAATCTACTGATCCAATCAAGAAGATAAAACAGGGGTAGAAAAGGACTTAACTTTATCGAATACTTATTGGGAACTAGATAATGTATTCCAGACCTTACAATGTAATTGTTCCTTAACCAGAAAGCCAATTGTTCTTTCTCACATCTTGCTATCCAGTGGCAGGTCTATTACTGCCAAGTGAGTGAAATGCCAAGGAAATAAGAGCAAAATATGCCTATCTTTAGGTCTCTTACACTAAAAATAAAAGGCGGGTGAAGAATACGCACCTTCTACTCTTTAAAAGGCAGTAATTACTTGAGTCTTCTAAGTCTAAGATGTTGTGTTTTATTAATGATAATTGAAATGAGTGATTTCATTTAAATATGCTGAAATGTTCTTCCTGAATAGTAAGACATTTGCATTGAAATGCCTTTAGAAGTATAGAAAGTGATATGTTTGAACTTCCTAGGCTACTGATTCGCCTGGGCTAGGTGACACAGAGGTATAAATGCAGGCCACTTTAAGGTCATAGGTATTCCTTTCCCTTCTCCATGCTGCCCGCTTATTGGCCCATACAGTGGACATTCACTTTTTGGAATAGCTGTCTAGGAGAAAAACACTGAACATCCTGCCTCCCAGAAGGCTTTCTGTGCCTGATAGGAGCTAAGTCAGAGAGCCAGTGTCCATCCATAGGCAAGTCACCATGTTGTAGGCCAGCTCTTCAGAGCATAAGGATAGAAGGTGTAGAACAGCCTAGCTCCTCCTTACGAAATCATGCTTTATAAGGCAGTCTACGCAAGTGCAGTCACCCCTTGGCAGACATGTGGGCCAGGACCCTCCACCATAACAAATCTGTAATATACCCTATACACATATGCTTGTTTACCTTAAATCATCTCCACATTACCATAATATGTAGCAAAAGATGAATGTGTAAATAATTACTATACTGTATCATTTAGGGAAGAATGACAATAAAATGCCTATCAAAATATATTTTAGACATGTGTGAAAATATCAAAATGTAAAAAAGCAAAGTTTTAAACAGTCTAAAATTCAGTTGCAAGTTTTTTTCTCTATTTTTTTATTCCCAGCTTGGTTGAAACCACTGACACAGAACCTATACATATGGAAGGATGAGTGTAGGTTAATCAATTAAATATGGCTATAATTTAATTATCTATGTAACATCAGTAATCAAAACTGATAGTTGATATATCTTGTCATTAAATATTTAAAGGTTATTCACCCTTCTGTGAACCAAACGTTTTATGAAATACAAAGATATTTCACTTACGCACCCCAATAGGAATAACTTATTAAAAAGCATCTTAAACTCAAAATAGTTTAATGATATTGGCTTTTCAAAAATAGTATTTGAGCCATTTTGTCTGCCTTCCATTATTCCTATTAGATGCCTAAATGTACTCATATTTTGTTTTTGTTTCATTGATATTTCCCTCACTTGCAAGTAAAGTGATAGACCTGTCATGAGACAGCAAGAAGGGAAAAAACTAGTCAAGTTTCTGACTGAGTGAAATGATACAATGCAAAAGCATGGTATACATTAACTACCTTCTACTGGGATATTTGGGTCTCTTTTGTTAAAGGAGCTAAAACTCAGGTTGGGTTATCCTTGACTCTTTACTTTTCCTTTATAGTTGGAATACATGTAGATGGATAAAATCATCTAACAAAGTGTTGAAGAACTTGGTCTGTGAGTGGGTTGAGGGTCACTCCATTAGGGACAGCCACAGGCAGATTGAATGTACTATTCTTAGCATGGAAGAAGTAATTTATTCACTGAAGGAAGGGAAATAGCAAACTATCTCTGGTGCCCTCTTGCTGGAGGTGAGCTGCCAGGCTCTCCTACTTCAATTACTTGCAACTTACTCTCATATATTTGGTCTCCACATACCTTCATTTCATTCTGAAATGCGTCCAGTGATTACCACCTTTTGTGTCTGGTCAGTGAAGGACATGGTGCTACCTTAAGAGTACATCTAGGTGGGGAAACTTTGAGGTGAAATAACTTGATGTCATTTGAAGAAAAAAAAAAAAGACAAATACAAGAATGCTCTGTTTTTGAGTCCCTTCACGCCCAGAGAACTGATGTGACTGTCATTTCAGATCTTTGTCTTGGTAACAGAAACAGTTTTGTTTAAACGCCATCTCAGTGAGACTATTCAAGAGGAATTGGGGAGCACTTCCAGATCATCGCATCCAATAATCTAGCAAATGAGACTTGATTTAGCTATGGACTGTCTTAGGAGAATTGATCTACTTGGCCTACGGGTTTTTTTTTTTAACCTCATTTTGTCTTAATTCCTTAAAACTCCTTCCAGAACTATTGATAGCCATTTTCTTTCATCCTTCTTCTGCCAGTTTCTTCCTACCGTCTTATGAAGGAGCAGCTTTCAAAGAATAGTGAATAGTTAATTTTTGTGTATCCATAATACAAGTCAAAAATATGTAATATAAAAATATTGCCGGGCATGGTGGCGCACACCTTTAATCCCAGCACTCGGGAGGCTGAGGTAGGAAGATCGCTGTGAGTTTGAGGCCAGCCTGAGACTACATAGTGAATTCGAGGTCAGCCTGGGTTAGAGTGAGACCCTGCCTTGGGAACAAAAAAGAAAAAAATTAATCAAAATGACTAAGGCCACATTTTCATCTTATATTACTCTGATTTGCCCTTTGCTTTGAAATCTCGGGGAACAAAGTCCTAAGAAAATGCTAACTATATCCAAGCAATTCAGACCAATTGGAGTGAACAGAGGATAGTATTGACACTCAACTACAATCTAGAGTTATTTAGGAAGCATCCAGAGATGAATCTTGAGGGTTTGAAGGCTCAAAGAGGTATTAGGAAAATGTATCTACAGGTATCACAGCAACCAAGGAAAGTGTTTTGAGGAGAAGTGGTTAAAAAGTGTCAAGTAATGCTGAGATTATCAAGTATACAAGGTGCCGAGTATATATTCTGGGTTTAGAGACTCAGAGGTCATTCGTGATCTTCCCCAGTCATTGTCTTAGGACTCCAGTTGGAGGGTTAAGGAGTGAGAAGTAAAGAAACTGAAGTATCCGTATAGATGAGTGCTTTTTCAAATGAGCCACGAAGGGAGGCCTTAGAATGGTCTCTGGTGTTATTTAGAGGTGTGAGTGAGAGTGGGAAACACTGTGTGAGAGTGGATAATGGAGCAAATTTGAAGCTCATGGGGCGGACTCTGTTAGGAAGGGGAGGTGGAATGACCAAAAGAGAAGATAGTACATGATCTCAAGCTTCTGAGAACAACAATGATATCAAACTCAAGAACCCCTGAAAACAGACCTGAGCTATAAGGTACATCTGAAAAAGACCCATTTTCAGATGACTTCCACATCTAGAAAACTTCAGATTTGCCAGCCTGGTCTGGAAGTTGAAAAGAAGAAGGCTGAGCTCCATTTCCTCTGTCTCTGACTTTGTGGAATTCGGAATTAGATATTTCATCAAGCCTTGTAACATAAGGAAAGCATTAGGCAGTGAGGATAATGTGAAATTCTTCCCTGAAAGCAGACATGGCTGATAAATTCATGACAGACGAATCTAGATCTGTCACAAGCCGTGAGAAATGGGGTGGTGTGCCAGTTACATTTTATCATCTTACGGTGGGTAGATTTCCAAATAGGAAACCATTACCAAAGAAACTATGGTGGAACCAATACATTCCCGGGAGAAGAGAGACCCCTGGCCACAGACCTTGGAAGACCCAAGAAAAGCCAGGTTAGAAAGGCCAGTGACCACTCCTGACTCCTCAGTCACACGCCACTCCCTGGCACCCACTTTGAGCCCTGAGCACCAGATGTCTGAAGCGTGAAGTGCTTTGGAAACATGACGATGCTAATTATGCTAAATTCTCATGACAGGCTATACAGACTTGTATTTCTATGGACACCTTGACCTAATCAGAGACTTACTTCAGCCCAGCCGACCTCTGGATTGCCTGTGCTAACCGCCGACAAGTTCATCAGAGAGGAGGGGCATGGGAAGACTGGAGACAGATTGTGTTATGATTTATGGGGCCATGCAGGCAATGTTTTTGTCAGTGGGAGCTGTGAATAGTTGTTGTGGGTAGTTGCATATAGTTGCGATTTTGAGATATATTTTTTTTAATTGGCAAGCATGTTACACTTGGAAGCTCTCCAGTGAAGCATCAGAGTTTTAATAAATTATTAGTGTTGTGTTGTGTTCTTGCTTTCTGTGACATCTCTCTCTTCAAGCTGAATTGATGTCTGCTCCCCAGCTATCACTGCCCTTCATATTGGAAGTGTCAACATAAAACAAAACTTTCACCTCCAAGGGAGCCAAATATGCGTGATCATGACCCAGGAACACAGAGTACGGTTTCCCCACACACCATGCTCCAGCATGCTAACAGTTTTATGAATTTGTTCTGTTGGTTTTTTTTTTTTTTTTTTTTTTTTTGAGATAGGGTCTCACTCTAGCCCTGTCTGACCTGGAATTCACTCTGTAGTCCCAGGCTGGCCTCAAACTCACAGTGATCCTCCTCCCTCTGCCTCCTGAGTACTCGGATTAAAAGCATACGCCACCATGACCAGCATGAAATTTTTTTATAGTGACAAAAACAAAACAAGTTATTAATGAAAGCCCTTTTCAGATACGTCACTGAGAACATCAGGTAGGCAGGTCCTAGGAGAGCAGGGAAATCTCTGGTACTGGCCTCAGGTTCTATTTGATGACTTTCTTAGCCTCTGGGTTGGTAGGAACTAGCTATTCATTAATACAACCCAAAAGGTTTTGCCTGACAGTCACCCAGATACTAGGCCAGTCATAGAAAGGCATTGAATGGCTATGAAGGAAGCTAAAAATTGCTCATGATAATTTTACTCCAGATCTGTAATAATCTAACTCTTCACAACTATCCGTCAGCTTATCAGTTGTCATCAGCCCTTTAACTTTATAGAATCTTTAACAGATGTGAGGCTTTTCTATCTGAGAATTTCAGTTCATAGAAGCTATAAGGAAAGCCCAGAACAATACCTTTCCCCTAGGAATTATCTTCTAGTTCTTTTGTGGACACAAAACCCACAAAAAAAAAAGATCACCTCCTTTATAGGTTCATGAGACTTCCCTAGTGGCAGGATAGGTCCAGCTCTAAGGGAGGAGGTCAGGGTGTGTCCTGTTCTTCATGAGAGGCACATCTTAACCCTTTCCCACAACCTTGAGAGGAGAGGGGATATACAAAAGCAGGACAATAAACAGGAATGTGTGTCCATTTGTCTCTCCTGAAAGCCCATTACCAACCAAAGGAGTGAAGTGGGAAGAGAGAGGAGACCAGCTTGAAAGAACAGGGATCCAAGTTGACAGGACTAGGGCCATCTTTGTTATAACTCCCATCTTGCCTAGTAGGTAACCCTGGCACGTATCCTAAACCCAATGGGATGAACACTCAAGAGAGCCAGCCAAGCCTTTCCTGATGGCCACTAACACCCGTCCTGTTTCTTTGCTGACTTTTTTCAGATTGTAGACAAATGTGCCTAGGTGAATTAAGATTGGCTTAGGCCCTTCTTTGGCCATCTTAGCAGAGAAACCACTTCTCCTATTTTAGGGAGCAGGGGTGCTTCTTGCTGCTGCCCCCAAGGCACATTTTTACGTGTAAGTAAGTAAATTGCATTCTGGGCAACCCTGGGTTTGTCCCCACTTTCTTCTATTTCTTGGCCCCTCCCACTTCTCATATGCGAGGACCAGGTCTTTCTGAAACATTCATGACTATTTCACATTTTCCTTAATTAGTCCTAAAGGGTTACTTGTGGGTCTGTGGTTAACTGGGTTTTGGCCTGAGAGAAACATCTTCTCTTCCCAGTATAGTTGGGCTGCTTTCCTGATTAGCACAACTGTTTGAATTCCCCACTGGGAGCTACAAACCAGGCAGATTGGCCTCTCAAGACTTGGTGTGAATGCTTCTTTGATGGGACGCCTGGGGCTTCTGTTCTGGAACTACCCATTGCACTTAGCTAAGTCACACAAACTGTCCTTTTCCATCTCAGATTGTACTCTACCATGTCCCCCATTCATGCCGGCCAGAGGTCTAGGAAGTGTCTCAGGAAACAGTCACTCCCTGGTGGGCAACAAGCCTTTACAAAGACATTTGCCCCATTTAATTCCTGATCTGATCAACTTGAAAATAGAAATTAACCTTCGTACCTAAACACTGACATGATATTGTAGTGTAATCCACCCAATTGTCCATTCTGTACTCAAAAGATGTCATGGAAGTTCATGCGTTTATCCAGTGGGCTCAAAATCTCTTTTGAAAACTGCATGGACTGAATTCTAGCTTGTGCCATGAGGTGACTTTTTCATTTCAGACAGTGTGGTGTTCAAAGGTCCATTTGTGAAGACCATGCCTCCCCCAGAGTAAGGAACCTTTGGTCTAGCCCACCTCCCTGGATGTTGTCCAGTGTTTTCATCATGAGAGTACGCTTTCTATAAATGCAAATGTGTTATGGGACCACAGATGTGCTCCCCAGACTGTGCCATGTATTCTAAGCCCTATTAGTTACTGTGGTGACAGCAAAACAAATATAAGACATAGCCTCAACACAAGAATTATCCATACTGTGCTTAAGAGAAGAGTCCTACCATATAAGGCAGATTTCTTTCCAAGCTCTTTAAATGTGAAACGCAATAAGATATTTAAAGATCATTTCACTAACACGTAGAGGAAAATACCAATGTGTGCATGTTAAATTGCAGTTCTCACAATTTTGGTACTAAGGAAACAATAATTACTGTAAGTTCAAAATGATACTTGCTGACTGGGAGCAGTCTGATAAAATAATAAGCTTGTAGAAATAATATTGAAGAGTTAATCAGCCTTGAAAAGCACCCAGATTCTCTTGCTTTTCTCTCTTCTTTCCAGTTCATAATACACATTTTATTTTTTTTTCTTTTTGGCAATTTCATACATGTATAAAATGTATTTGGTTCCCTCACTTACCTTCTGTTCCCCCCTCACACACACTAAAAATACCTTCATCCTACTTCCATGCTTTGTTTATTTTATGATTTAAAATCAAATCACTGGTTTACATTAGGCTTATTTCTATAATCGTAGGTGGAGGTTATAAGGACATGACTTTCCCTCCTAGCAATAATCAATTTCCACTATTTACTCTGGGAGGTGTGGAGTTTCACGGACCCCTCCCTTATCTCTGGTGAGATATTAGAGACACATAAATTTTACTGTGAACAACAAGATACCAGTTATCTATCTTAATTTCACAGATGAGATTTGGTTTTGGAAGGAGGAGACATTTACTTAATAAATGCACATTTAAAAAAAACAAGAGGGCTGGAGAGATGGCTTAGTGGTTTAGGTGCATGCCTGTGAAGCCTCAGGACCCTGGTTTGATTCTCCAGGCCCCATGTAAGACAGATGCACACTGTGGTGCATGCATCTGGAGTTCATTTGCAGTGGCTAGAGGCCCTGGCTGTGCCCAGTCTCTCTCTCTCTCTCTCTCTCTCTCCTTCCCTCTATCTCTAATAAATAAATAAAATCTTTAGAAAAAAAACCAACTTGGACCTTGTGGTAAAGATAAGCAAACCACTCAACAACTAATAAAAAGGTCCACAGAGGGTGTGGGTTTCATCTGCAGTGATGGCCTCGCCTCTCCTAATAAGAACCTTGGCAAGGAAACGGATGAAGCCATCGGTTCATGGGGTATCAGCAGCGCCCTTCCTCCAGCAGTTTGTGGATAAGGGAATTGGAGGTAGACACTAGCTAAGGATTCCATGAGGTAAAACCTCCAAACAGTGGAAACCACTAAGCATTGTGGTGGGAAAGAAAAAATACAGATCATCAACCAATGTATTGTTGAAAGCTTTGAGAATATCGCTTTAGACAGAGAGCCACCTTAGGGAAGTGGGCTAGGATCACGGTGGCATCCTGCTGTGACAGCCTCTGTGTTCCCATAGGATAGAAGGTGGTGTCAGCCCAGAGCTGGGTTTCTCAGTGTGCTCAGATGAGCTGCGTAAGACTGAAAGGCCCTGTAAAATGAAGTCCTAGGTTTTACCACACAAACACCGAACATACTTGGGACGGGCCCAAAGACCCTGAATTCCGTTTACATTTAACTCAATTTCCTTTTTTATAGTTTCTCTTGAGTTTTCTAAAAATGGATTTGTTATAACTAAGAATGGACATTGTCATGAGCGCACTGTCAGAAATATAGGCAGACGTGTTTATGACTTTCCACACTGTCAGAAGTTAGAGAGTAACAATAAATTCACAAGCCACGTCACTTCCATTGGCTGCAACTTGCCAAAGGGAAATTTCCCAATTTCCCGTGATAGGTGGCTACTGGCAAACACAGGTTCTTTTATTCCAATTTTAACTACTAATGTTAGCTCTCTGACTCCACATCACACAATAAATATATCTCTATATGTGTATAAATGTATATATGCAGGCTACAGAATGTGAGGTAAGGATTGAAGAGGTTAACCATTTTGACACAGAGTTCAGGGAGTTCAGAGATTTTTGCTAGAGGCTAGGTGGAAGCTGATGGAAGAATCTAGAAAGCTGATAGAGAAGCAGGCCATCTCAGAGTTGGGGGTGGGGGATTAGAGAAGGAACTCAGTAGGAGAGCTGCTGCTGGAGGCATTGAAACCACTACAGAAGCCAGCTTCAGGGTCAGACTGTGCTGCCAAAGCAGGACTTGGGACCATCAAGGTCCTAGAGGTGAAGGGCAGGACCTGGTCCGGGTGAATGACGAGTCACACAGATGGACAGTGATTCGAGTAGCTCACATCAGCCATGAATCCTCAGGGACAGTCAGGAGTTCTCTGCCTGTCAGAGCACATCAGATGAGCAGATGACAGGTGGATAGGGCTGTCACCATCAGGTAGTTTGATGGCCTTCTCTGTATGGAGTTCAGGTGAGGGTTTAGTATGCTCCCTCTGTCTGGTATGTTTGAAAAGTTCTCAGCCCTGGTTTTCCTGATATGATTAGAGGATGCACGCATATGGTTCCAATTTACTTTGATAAATTGAAAGAGTGAGATTTTTTTTTTTTTACTTTTTGGAGTCAGTTATTTATCAGTCTGCACCTTGTGAGTTCCACACAGACGCTGCTGTTTCTGTGCCCAAGGCACAGAGTCATGCAGCCTCTGCATTCGCATTCCAAATGGAGTCAGATGCTGCTTGCATGATAGAGATGCCAGGGCACAGCCTGAAAAACCACTGTCTTACACAGTACGGTGTAACCTAGGGGAGGGCATAGCCTGTTCTCAACAGTCGTATTATAACCGAGAATGCACAAAGGACTGCGAGATAAGCAAATCGCATCTGATCCCTCTGTTTCTTTCACGCTGGGGTGACAGTATTAGTCACCTTGGAAACATTTTTTTGAATTTTTAAAAAATTTTTTGCTTATTTTTATTAATTTTTTGAGAGCAACAGACAGAGAGAGAAAGAGGTAGAGAGAGAGAAACTGGGCACGCCAGGGCCTCCAGCCACTGCAAACGAACTCCAGACACGTGCACCCCCTTGTGCATCTGGCTAACATGGGTCCTGGGGAATCGAGCCTCGAACCGGGGTCCTTAGGCTTCACAGGCGCTTAACCACTAAGCCATCTCTCCAGCCCCATTTTTTTTTATTTTATTTTCCACAGTTGTGCAAACAGAAATACAGTTGTTGCCGGAGTCCTAGGCCACAAGGCACTTAACTTCTGGGAGTTCCAACAGATCAAGATCCAACCACGTGACTCCAAAATCAAATGGAAAAAAAAAAAAAGAATGCAAAAAGCATGAAAGGAATTCTGCTCAATACAGCCATACTGGGGAGACAAAGGGGACCCGGCTTCTTCGGCTGTGTCTTTTGGGAAGCTGGCATGAGTTTCAGGTTTAAATAAGGGGGATACTGAGGCAGGGCGTCAAAAAATAAAGCAGCCTTAGTCCAGCTAATGGTCTGATGGGTCGTTATCTGAGGTCTGGTTCTGTGAGGTCCTGCACAAGTTATCCTTTCAGGGGACAATTACGTTTCCATCATGAGATGACTTTTTTCTGCTTAGGGGACATCCTAAGTTCCCTTCATGGAGTTATTGCTCCCATTTAAGGGAGCAGTCCCATGATGAGGTGATCTGTCTGCAAGGCTCCCTATTCCTGGGTCTGCAGGAAAGAATGGCTCAGAGAAGAGGACAAGGAAAACAAGAGGGTGTCAGTTCCTTTAGGTTTGGAGCAGTGACTAGAGATTCCTGGGCTCTGTTTCAGTGACCCAAATGAAACATTGTAGAAGTTGGTGGTTGACATTCTGTTGATTATCTTGCCCATGGAAATCTTAGAAATACTTTAGTTACTCTTGTCTTTGGCCTTGACAGAGGAAGTTCTATGATTAGTCCTTCCTGTCTGTGTACAGAGCTGAGCAGGAATCTGATCCAAGAATTTAAGATAGTAAAGGAGACAGATGCAAAATGAAGGCAGAGATGCCAGGCTTTTATCCTGCTTGCAGACACCCATTGGGTGTCTTCAGGTCTAAGAGTCAGTGCTCTGTAACAAATCATCCTTGAACTCCCTGTTAGGCAGTTATTAAGGTGGGTTTTTTTTTTTTTTTTGTAATTGTTTGGAATTTTTGCTTCCCTTGCTTGTTTTTATAATCTGGATCATATATATTACACATAATAATTTATTTTATTTAAGTCATACAGAAAATCACATGCTTAAGAAAATTATGTGTGCATGGAAATGTATTCACATACATGTACATACACACCAACACATAAATGTCTGTGCAAGGTTACTGGAAACAGCTCAACAAAAGAGTGTGAACTCCAGTGCCACCTAAGGCTGAAGAGTAGTGCAATAGCTACAGAGTACCATGAGGGGAACTTGAAAGATATTTTAAAGAATTATGTACATATAAGTCTTAAAGTTTCATATAATTTTCCATAATATAGACAAATTAAAGGAGTCAGACATTTCTGCGTTAATGACCATCAGGGACTTTCCTTTGGTTTGCATTTTACTTCATTACCATTACAAAGAATTCCTTTATTAGTGGGGATAAATTAACAGGGATGGTATTTCTGGCATTAAAATATGTCTTAAATTTTATTAATGTTGCAATATTACATTCCTAAAAACTGAAAGTAAATTTCAGTCAATTACCATCATTCTGCTTCCTTATGTCTTACAAAATCACCTTGCATGCTGAAATTTCAAGTACACTATACATTGAATCAGTATATTTAAAGATGAACTTGAAGGAGAGATAGGTTAGGTTCCTGTAAGCTTCTGGTCACTCCTTTCTTCGTGAGTTCTGTTTAAAGCCAGCTTATTTATTTGACAGTATTGATCCATTAATAAGCTGAGGTCTGTGGTGGTTTGAATGGGAAATTCCCCCCCCCCACACCCTCCCGTGTTTGTGAGTAAGCCTCATGCTCAGTCCCCAGTTGTTGAGTCTTCAGGAGGTAGAGCCTTACCGGAGGAGGTGTGTCACTGGGGTCGGACCTTGAAGTTGATTAGTCCAGCCCTACTGGGTGTTTGCTAGCTAGTCACGATTGCTATCCTACCCCTGCTGCTGACGTACAAAGCCGTGAGCTGGTTGCCTGCTCTGCCATGCTTTCTCTACCAGGATGAAAGTTCCCCTCAAAACTCTAAGCCTTGCCTCCCATCACCTACACCTGACCTTTTTGGTCCTAGCATTGAGAAGGAGGTAACTGCAACAAACTCCCAGGCCAGAAACGACATAGTTCACACATGAGCAAAGCTGACCCAACACATACTTCTTTCTCCGTAAAGAACTGTCCGGCTTTCTTACACATAGGGACGCTAGACAGCACTTCAGCACCAGGCCTAAGGACTGTTGAAATAAAAACGGTGACACATCAACAACAAAGAAACAAGGAACATTAAATTGACTGCACCAAGGACACTTATTTATAGCACCAGGGCTGAGACAAGGCAACAGGGTGACGCCTTCTCCGCTTCAGCTGGGAACATGTAAATTGAGTGACTCATAATGTTTTGCCACTCCGAGCATGCCCATGAATGACCCAAATGACCACAGAAGTGCTGTAAGAATGGATTGGGGGTTGTTGCAAATAAATTTGAGTGAGTTGGCAAATTTGTAAATATAGACTTCACAAATAATAAGGATTGACTTTACATTCCCTCCAGCAATGATTTCACTCTTGATGTCTATCCTTCATTTTCCATAAGCGTTACCACGTTTTAAATAGTTGTGAATTTTTTGTCAAGAATATTTCCTTGTTGCTAACTGCTAGTGAAGTTGAGCATATTTTCTTGTATTTATGCACTTGGATGCCATCTTTGGTCAGTGAGCTGTTCATGTATGTACATTTCACCTTATGGTAAGGAGTGGCTTTTTCTCATCAGTATGGAGAAGTATAGTATATTAGGATGTCAGCTCACAGTCTTGTAATGCAGGTGTTTTCCCATCCTGTTGTTTGTTTGATTTGTGATATAGATATGGGCTATATTTTCAGTCATCAAATGTCTATCTCATCTCCATTTGTGATTTAAAGTCTATCATCTTGTCATCGCTCCAGGACTGTATAATTTCCCATTTTCATTCTGATATTTCTATCGTTGTATATTGACACTTAAATCTGGATTCGTGTTGTTACCTATGGTATCAGTGAAGGCGGGCGCAGGGGGCGGGCGGTGCGTCTGTGTTTGCTTTCTTCAGATGAAAATTCCCTAGTTGCTCTGATTAAAGTTTGAGAGCAAGCAACAAACAGAACCTAATGGAATCCTTTTGTAGTATTTATTTTATCCTCTGTGACCAAATACCTGCCAGGAAGCAACTTAAGGAAGGAAAGGGTTTGTTCTGACTTACAGTTTCCAGGGGGCACATTCCTTCATGGCAAGGAAGGCATTGCAGACAGTGGGAGCAGGAGGCCTGTGGGGGGCAGGGGGCCGTCACATTGCATTCATTCAGGAAGCAAAGGACTAAGTGATACATTTCTTATGGCACGGTTCTACCTCCGTCTTCCCAAACAGCACCATCAGCTGCAGACCTAGTGTTCAAACACATAGTGCCTATTGGGGACACTTTTACGTTCAAACCACAGCACCTCGTATGACACAAGGATGTGATTCTCTTTGAAACCCTGTGGGGGGGGGGGAGATACCATGGCTCATGTATGTCTATGTGGCAGCTGTTCGTTTGCAGTGGCTGGAAGCCCTGGAGCGTCCATTCTCTTTCTCCCCTCTTTCAATCTCTGTTGCTCTCAAATAAATAAGAATAAACAAAAAAGTTTAAAAAAGAATATTTCTTCTACTACCTCTAGTACTGCAATATTTATTTTATATGTACCAAATTGCTACATATATATATATATGTGTGTGTGTGTGTGTGTGTGTGTATGTATTTGCATAATGTTATATATTATCCATCTTGCTTTTATTCCTGACAGGAACATCTGGGTTTTTTTGTTAATTTTTGTTTATTTTTATTTATTTATTTGAGAGCTACAGACAGAGAAAGAGGCGGGGGGGGGAGGAGAGAATGGGTATGCCAGGGCCTCCAGCCACTGCAAACGAACTCCAGATGCATGCGCCACCTTGTGCATCTGGCTAACGTGGGTCCTGGGGAACTGAGCCTCAAACCGGGATCCTTAGGCTGCACAGGCAAGTGTTTAACTGCTAAGCCATCTCTCCAGCCCAGGAACCTCTGTTTTTGTAGTGACTCAACTAAAATACTGCATTCCTAGTGAAATAGGGGTGACCATGTTGCATAGCAATGAAACACAAGAATTAAGTCTGCTGATTATTTCTTTGCAAAGTGTAAGCAACCCATGTGCCATTCTTCTTTTGTGTACTTTCTTCCTTTGTACTGAGCAGATGTGGCCACAGTTTCTGCAACTGTAGAGGTAAGCTTATGCTTACCTTACATGAAAGAAAGGCCAAGAGAATTGCTAGAACCTAAGGTTTCTAAGATTGTGTGTGTGTGTGTGTGTGTGTGTGTGTGTAAGCAGAGAGAGAGAGAGAGAGATTGGGTGCACCAGGGCCTCTAGCCACTATGTGCAAACTCCAGATGCATGCACCACTCTGTGCGTCTGGCTTTATGTCATTCCTGGGAAATTGAACTTGGGTCATTAGGCTTTGCAGGCAAGTGCAAACTGCTGAGCCATCTCTCCAGCCCAGATGTGACAGTTTTGACCCCACGATGGAGTTCCAAACCTAGACTGAAGGGTGGGAATAGATCAAGTTTCTGTCCTCAGTGAAAGGGCATGACACAGGCTGGGCACATAGCTCAGTGATACAGCATTTGCCTAGAATGTGAGTCCCTAGGTTCAATCCCCCCAGCACTGCAGGAATAACAATTAGTAATAGGGCTGGAGAGATGGCTTAGTGGTTATGGCATTTGCCTGTAAAGCCAAAAGACCCTGGTTCAATTCCCCAGGACCCACTGGAGTTCTTTTGCAGTGGCTGGAGGCCCTGGCACGCCCATTCTCTCCCTCTCTCTGTACCTGGCTATTTCTGTATCTCTCTTTCTCTCAAATAAATAGAAATAAAATATTTTTAAAAGTAATAATAATAGTATTTAATTTTTAAAAGGCTCAGCATGATGCCAGCACCCTCACCGCTAACACCTAGGGTCACTTAAATTGCCATGCAGGTTAAGTGTGCTGGGACAGACAGGACTAGAATGGCCACAGCTGTAGAAATGTAGGTAAAAGCCAAACCTCAGACTGATTCTGCAAATTTCATGCCGCCAAGTGTCCTTGCAGAAAATCTGGGTTTAGCTAACTCATTACTATATATTGAGTACTGTAAGGTTCACTTCTGAATACTAGAGATTGTTCTGATAATGATCAATAAGAAGAGAGTTCTGGGCTGGGAGATGGCAGCCTGAAATGCTAACTTTGTTAATTGAGGCACAGCCATGAACAAATAATCTCAACTGAATGAACTTCAACTCTAAAACTTAATATTCATTAAGGTGAAATATGTCATTGACAGCCTTTTTGTATTTTTGTTTTTCTGGTTTTTTTTTTTTTTTTTTTTTTTTTGAGGCAGGGTCTTGCTTGAGCCCAGGCTGACCTGGAATTCACTCTGTAGTCTCAGGCTGGCCTGGAACTCACAGTGATCCTCCTGACTTGGTCTCCTGAGTGTTGGGATTAAAGGTGTGTGCCACCATGCCCAGAAGCAGTTTGATTTGTCTCGTTAATCTACTTAAAATGGCCTTTATAGCACAAAGTCCTACTTTATTGTGGTTTCTGAAGAAATTATAAATTTTGTTTGTAGAATCTAGATTAATGAGTTTTAACTGCATGCTAATTAAAACTCTTCGAATTCTATAAAGACTTTCTCTTCAAGAGTTCAGATTTGTTGATGAAATTTTCTCATTAGACTTCACAATGAACTTGGAAAACAAATGACTGGCCTTTTGGCCCTACAAAGAAAGCCTCTGAGCTAGTCTTGCCAGTTTTTTTTTTTTTTTTTCCTCTGTGTAAGGTACTGATGGAGCAGTGTAATGAACCTGGCCTTGACATTATCTTACAGGTAACTCATTCTTGTAAAGCGGTCCTTGTAATGATCCCAAAGCAAAGTGTAATGTCTCATTGATGCTTAATGATTTGATTCATTAGCTGGTTCTCCATCACACCTCTGATCAGCATCTCTAATGGATGGTATTAAAGCTGACATTCATTACAGTCACAGTATTTCATTCATTACAGTCACTAGTCCCTGTCAGAGATAAGGTTGTGAGGAAACCTGTTTGTGTTCAACTTCTTTCTAATTAGCGTGCTAAGTGGCATTTCTGCTTAGAACACAAAGAGTTATAGTTCATGGGGTGAGCCCCATGTAAAAGCCATTCATGGGGATGTCATCTAGGAAGTTGGCAGGCTGACATTACCTAGGCTAGTCATAAACAATGGCCATGTAGATGGCCAGGTGGGTCTCCTTGTAGTGAAAAGAAGGAAGGTGGTTGGCTCCAAAGGTGAAAGGTGAAGGAGGATTCAGTGAGAAGGATTCCATTAGGGCTATTTTGTGCACATAGTAAGATCGCCACCATGGTAAAGTTCATCCTCATCAGAGCAATCCAGGAAGCTTATTTAAAGAGTCAGTCTTGGGCTGGAGAGATGGCTTAGAGTTAAGGCACTTGCCTGCAAAGCCAAACGATCCAGGTTTGATACCCCAGGACCCATGTAAGCCAGATGCACAAGGTGGCACATGAGTCTGGAGTTTGTTTTCAGTGGCTAAAGGCCCTGGTGTGCCCATTCTTTCTCTCTCTCTGTCTCTCTCTCTCTCAAATAAGTAAAATAAATACAAAAAATTTAAAGAGTCAGTGTTTTCAGGCATGATGGTGCATGCCTATAGCCCCAATAGCCCCAAGACTCAGGAGGCTGAGGCAGGAAAACATCAAGTTCAAAGCCAGCCTGGACCATAAAGCAAGTTCAAGGTCTACTTGGGTTACATGGAGAGAGACCCTACCTCAAAACATTGAAGGGCTAGAGAGAGAGCTCAATGCTTGTGGTTGGTTTGCTTTATAAGGCACTGGGATCAATCCCTAACAGTTGAAAAAAGTTAACTCCACACCTCAAGATTTGCATGGTTAATAAACACCTTAGATTCCTCGTAGGCTCATTCAAGTTCAGGAGCCACCATAAGAGATACCCGCAAGAAGGAGTAGAGGAATGTGTCAGGCACAGGGAGACAGTAGAGCCTTTGGTCATAAAGCACTGAGAAAACATTCGATTTGTATTTATTGCTGGGAATTTTGCCCTCAACAGTTGAGGTAAACTAGTGGGGTTGGGGAGGTTAAATTTGTAATCAGTAGGGCTGGAGAAGTGGCTTAGTGGTTAAGGCACTTGCCTACAAAGCCAAAGGACCCAGGTTTGATTCTACAGGACCTACATAAGCCAGATGCACAAGGGGGGTGCATGCATCTGGAGTTCATTTGCAGAAGCTAGAGACCCTGGCATGCACATTCTCTCTCTCTCCCTGCCTGTTTTTCTCTTTCTCAAATAAATAAAGAAAAAGAAATTTTTTAAAAAATTGCAATCAGTAATAAGAGAATTTTGTGTGTACATACTTCAGAAGTTTTAAGTTTTTTGCTTTGTGTACATATATATGTGGGGGCCACATGCATCTGGAGTTCATTTATAGTGACTAGAGGCCCTGGCATACCCATTCTCTCTCTCTCTTCCCCCCTCTCTCTCTCCCTCTCTTTCTCCTTCTCTCTCTCTCTCTCTCTGCTTCTTTCTCTCTCAAGTAAGTAAATTAATAAAACTTTAAAAATTTTTTAAACTTTTTGTTTTGGAAAAAATAAAATACTCCATATGACCACCACTAATGACATTTATTATGAATCTGTAGCAAACATTCTATAAGTTTTTTTTAAAAAAGGATCATAATGTAATTAATATAATCAAATGTTCTCTTTACTTAATATAGCTTAAATATGTGTTTAAGTAAAGTACATATTTGTCATGTTTCTTGCTTCTAATTTTCTTTAATATTTGTACATACTTACCAAAACACCCATTAGTGGAAATAGGCTCATTCCATAATGACATTTCTAAAACATTTTTCTGTGCTTATAATAACTAACATTTGGAATTTTGCTGCTGTTAGGGATAATCTTGAAGTCCTTGAATAAATAGGTATTTTGTAAAATCTAGTTTTCTTGCTTAAAAGCAAATTCCTCAGAGTCCAGGGTGTTACATGTAATTTTCACTTTCTACTTTGTTCCTGAAAACTCAGAATAAGTAAAAATCCAGGTCTATAGCCAGTGCCCTCCCTTCCTCCAAGGTAATCAACCTCTGTCTCTGAATTTCAAAGGGGGGGGGGGGAAGACACCACTGAAATCATTTTTAATTAGGCATTTAGCAGTTCCCCAAAGTAGTATTTTTTAACAAAGAAGTGTTTTAATTGATGTATTCTTGTTGGGCATATTTCGCCACCTGTTAACGCTTCAGTACTAGATGTCATATCAAATGTGGAGTGAGAATGGAATTTCTTTTGTCTCGTGATTCAATGCACATCACATGACTGGACGAATCTCTGGGAGAAAAGAGAAACTTCTGTTAGCTATGGCTTGATATCACATTTGGGGAGCTGGGAGGTGTTACTCTTCTCATGACGGAGCCTGCTGCCTCTGTACAGCTGCTGCTACTTTCAATGTGGTCCAAGTGTGGCCCACGAACCAGTGGCCTCAGGGGCCTGGGGAGCTTGGGAAGGAGAACCAGAGGTCCTGCCCACACTTCTGATTCAGTCTTCCACAGGATGCCCACTGATTTTTATCCACTTTACAGTTTGTTAAGAACTGTTCTACAGGATATCAAATAAATCAGGCTGATAAAACATGCATATAACCCCATCCACTTCTTCTCAGTAAATGTAAACAATTTGTTTCCAAGAAAATGGATGGCTGCGGCAGTCTTAGTGATTTGAAACATGAAGATGCTGTCTGCGCCTTGTTCCTGGAATGCATGCATTCAAAGTTACGTGGAGAGAATCTTATTTGCTTGGCTGGTAATGACCTTCATCATTCTTTTCTTCATGCCAATAGGCAGAGTTTGCAATGAGAGTGATCTTGAAGGTTTTAGAGCCCTTTCCCAGAGCTAGCCATTCAACATGCTCCAGGTAGATATCTGCTGACTTATGGTGGGGCGACATCCAGTTAACGCATCAAAATGAAGACTATCATGAGCTGAACTGCTGCTAGCATACCTACCCTACTCCCCACCACTTAGCAGCCCAGCATCATGTAGAGTACCCGTTGTTTGCCCTTCTGATCACATGGCTGTGTACTGTGCCCAGCTTCACGGTGGAGAATGCCGGACTTCATGTCACTAGTCCACAGGAAAGTCAAAATTCAAAATTTGAAGTATATTTCGCTGAAGAATATCACTCATGCATCATCAAGTCAGACGGCCAGCCATAGGTCACACGATCATACATTGGAACATCTGTATTCATAAACATTTATGCGCCAGGAACTTCACTGGGGAGAAGAGAGAAGAAAAGCATGTATTAACCAGTCATAAGGGCATGAGTGCCCCAGGATTACAGAGGGAAAGCGTGTTGTACAAGGGTGCCAAGGAAGCTCAAATTGAAACGTGATAGCTGAACTGGTTACATGGGATGTTCCCAGGGAGTCAGGAGGGAACAACTTTTCAGGTAACAAACTGCTGGGATGAATATAAAAATATGACAGCAGGGGCTGGAGAGATGGCTTAGCAGCTAAGCACTTGCCTGTGAAGCCTAAAGACCCCAGTTCGAGACTCGATTCCCCAGGACCCATGTTAGCCAGATGCACAAGGTGGCTCATGCATCTGGAGTTCGTCTGCAGTGGCTGGAGGCCCTGGCATGCCCATTCTCTCTCTATATATATATCTGCCTTTCTATGTTTGTTGCTCTCAAATAAATAAATAAATAATGAACAAAAAATTAAAAAAAAATACAACAGCAGGTTGCCATGTTAAGACATTGGTTCTCTATCTTCTCAAAAGAGAGCCATCAGGACTTAAAACAGAAAGGGAAGGGACCATGAAGACATTAGGAGGAGTGAGGTCCAGAGAAAGAAGGTGGTACTTGTGAAGACCCTGAGGCTTGGACAGAAGCTGGATGGGTGGAAAGGGTCCAAGTTCAGCATGGAAAGCTCAGTCAGTGAGTCCCGAGTTTCAGACAGGGTCACTGCCTCATAGTAAGACCCCACCTCAAGAAACCAAAATAAGTAAATAAATAAGATGGGGAAGGAATAGAGGAAGCACCCATTGTCAACCTCCACACGCATGTGTACACACAGTAGACTTGACCGAGAGTTGAGTGAGCTCTTGGGGGTCCTGACTCAGGGCTCTTTGTACACACTGCTTTCTTCCCCAGAATGTTCTGTCTCTTCCATCCTCGCTCAGGGTCTCAGAAGATTAGGAGACTGTTGTCAGGAAGTGGTGGCATGTAGGAACTAAGTGAGCACTCTTCCCTTTACCCCTCTGACACCTGGCATGGAGCACCTTAGCACCCGGGCTGAAATGTCTCTGGGGAAGAAGTATTAGGCAAGACACGCTTGTGGCTTCAGTGTGGAAGGTAAAGCCACTGACCCATGAAAATATGAACGTTGGGGACATTACTGATCCTGTCTGAAGGGAGGTCAGTAGAGAGAGGCAGAAAGACTCAGTGATGAGGCAGTCACGGGGAAGACCAGAGGGAGCTGAGAATGCTGGAAAGCGTGATGCACTCAACGTAGAGGCCTGGCCACAGTGGAGGCTTGCAGTGTGTGTGCAGCCTGTATACTGGGGCACCACGCAGAAGACGGGTGTCCCTGAGAGGTGTCAGTATACTTCGTCTGAAGTGTGAAGAGCGGTAAGGGACTGAAGAATGCCTAACCCCTGTCACATGTAGGAGGCTTAGTTCTCGAATGAGCTGTGTCCAGAGTGGTGGCCAGGCCCCACCATGTCTTAATCCATCACTGTCAACCTCCTGCCGTCATACTCCAGAGTCCTGAGCACTTTGTTCTCAGTGCCAGCCTCTCTGTCCTTGTGTTAGTTGGGAAGTGAGTTCCCTATTGTTAGAGTCGTCTGTCTAAGCCACAAACTGGACAACTGCTCAGTAGTACAATACACGGAGGATGGATACTAGGATGTGTCTTGTGGGCTGAAGAAGATGACCTTTATTTTCCACTTGGCCTTGAGCATCTAAATCTGGGCCACACCTCATCCCAGGATTACCTTCCATAAGGAGAAAATGCAGGCATGTCTACAGTGGATAAATTTTTAATGGAATGGAAGGCTTGTGGGACTGTCCAAATGGGTTCAAAATGTGCAAACTGTTGAGCTCAGTAGCTTCCACCATATCTGCAATGTAAGTCCAGTCTCGAGGAACTGGCTTGCCCCTTTGCCTGCTTGCAGTCGATGCAGTGCTTCCAGGACCATTTTCTGTGCATCTGGCTATCAACTGACGCTCGCAGTGAGTGGAGGGGCAGGGGATGCCTACTTCTGTGCTTTCTGACATAATTAGAAGACTGAGGTTCCCTCAAAGCTAAGGGCTGTGTCCAGAAGGGAGGGCAGCTGTACAGGTGCCACGTCCCTTCAGCCTACCAGCACATGGGCATTGGCTAAACAGGGCTTCGTAGAGGGCAAGGCGTGCACCAGGACTGTGGCTTCCTGGGAGAGTCCAGCCCCAGCAATCAGGGTGGCAGCCACGCTTAGAGTTAGTTATGGAGCGGAGGAGGCAGGCTCAGGTTATGCTGGAGAGTGTGGCCACTGCCCAGGAGGGGTGGGAACTACATCCTTATTGTTGGACGGCTCTTACCTCCTATTCTCCGTGTTTTGATAAAAACACAACATAGGGCTGAAGAGACGGCTTAGCGGTTAAGGCAATTACCTGTAAACCCCAAGGACCTATGTTCCACTCTCCAAATCCCACATGAGCCAGATGCACAAAAGGTGAGGCTAGCCCAAGGTCACACATGCCAACTAGGTGGCACAAGCATCTGGAGTTCAATTTCAGTGGCTGAGGCCCTGGCATGACAGCTTTCTCTTTAAATATATATGATATTTATAAATATATATCATATATATTTATGTCATTTAAAATAAATATATATTTATAAATATAATATATATAAATACAATATATCACATATATTATATATAATATAATAGCATATATAGTATAATATATATTATATATTATATTATATATATACAAAACATAGCATACACTGCCTTGAACTTGCTCAATCATTCCATTTTACTCTTTGACCACCACATAGTGCCTGTCTCTCAGAGAGGTCACAAGGTTCTGAGCTCTACACCTCAGCTGTGTGAGATTCAAACTTTGGATCTGTGTGACCTGAGGTGAATGGCTAGGCACTTAGAAGAGCAACCCTGACTCATAAGGGTCTGATGTATAAAGCTGGTTATTTTACAGTAAGAAGGATAAAAACATCCCAGCAGACTAAGATATCTATACTCTCTGACCCAGTGCATTTTGTCTAGCAGCAAGTTTATACAAGCATATGACATTTTGTCCATAAGGTCACGTGACATGAAGTAGTGCATATTAGATGAGGTAGGGGGTATTACTGACAGGGTTATAGACCTGTGAGAATCTTAGCTCCATTCCTGATCACTGTGAAGCTGGAAGTCACAGCTGCCCTCACCGTAGGGTACAGAGCTTCCAATTCCAGTTTTTTAAATCAACTTTCTGATGCTGTTACAAAACACCAGGGATGGTCAATTTAAAAGGAGGAAAGTTTATTTTGCCTCATGGTTGTATTGGTTTCAGTGCGTGGTCTGTGGGCCTGTAGCTTTCTGGGCTGTGGTAAGGCGGCACATGAAAGCCAGGAGCTCATGGCAGAACAAAGCTGCTCACTTCATAGCAGGCGGGAAGCAAACACAGAGTCCAGTAGCTCCTTCACAGAAACATCTCCCGTGATCCAAGACTTCCCACATGGCTCCACTTCCTAAGGGCTTGACCACCTCTCAGTAGCACCACAGGCTGGAGCTAAGCCTTCAACACATGGGCCTTTGAGGAACATTCCAGATTCAAAACACACTGCTAACCATCATGCAATGCATTCTTCCTTTAGACATTTTATTATTGGATCTTCAAGCAAGTTCTTCCTTGCCATTTTTACATATCACTATTTCAGACATTATTTCTGGTTAATGACTATAAGCTTTACACAGAAATTTTATTATTTCATTTCCTAATTAATGAGTTATCTAAAAATAAAGATAAAGGATGTATCATTTTACCATTCACCTCCCACCTGAAGCAATATGTTATTTTACATTTTTTATTTTAATTAATTAATTAATCAATCAATGAGGGAGGGAGGGGGAGGGGGAGGGAGGGAGAAGGAGAGAGAGAATGGGTGCTCCAGGGCCTCTAGCCACTGTAAACAAGCTCCACACAGATGCAGAACCTTGCGCATCTGGCTTTACATGGGTACTGGGAAATTGAACCCTGGTCCTTAAGCTTTGCAGGCATGTGCCTTAACCACTGAGCAATATCTCCAGCCCCCTGACAATGTTTTCTAAAGTTTCAATTTTTAAAAACCTTTTTATTGACAACTTCTATACATATACAATATACCCCCGTGATAATCCCACTCCTGCCACCTTCCTTTGTCCCTCTCCATGTCCCCGTCTGCTGAACACCTTCATTCCCATAGTCCCTCTTCTAGCTTGATGTCATTTTTTGCCCTCCTCCACTGTCCATGACATCATGCCGATGGACCCAATATTATGCAGATCTTGTGTAGGTAACTACAGCTGCTGTGAGATGATAAGTGTTACCACTATTCTGTATCTAGACGACAGCATCCCAAAACGCTCCTCCCCACCCTTTTGCTCTTACTTTGTTTTTCCCGCCATATCTTCTGTAATGGTCCCCCAAGCCTTTGTGTGTGTGATAGAGATATCCCATTCAGCGCTGAACATTCAACTGTCACTTCTTCTCAGCACTTTGGCGAGTTTTGAGTCTCCCCAGTGATCACCGCCATCTGAAAAGGGAAGCTTCTCTAACCAAAAGTGAGAGCAGCATTAATCTATGGGCATAAACACAAAGATTTGGAGGGCAGATTGGTGGTTATTTTACCTCTTGCAGTTGAACTAACCAGGTTCCACTACTTTGTTTTGTTTTGTTTTCCCCGGCTCCTATCACTACTTCTCATGGTCTTCACCTCACTGTTTGTTTGTGGTTCTCTCCTCCCATTAGAGTGTCTGCTTTGTAAGAACAAGTCTTTATTTTATTCCCTGCCGTATTGCCAGAACCTGGGTTGGTATGTGGCACAAGGCAGGGGAGGCAGGTGGATAAACGCATGCTAGAGGTAAGTGTGGTCGGCAGGCACTCCATCCCAGTGTCCGGCTTTAGAGACGGTCATGCCTCACACTCAGCTTGGTGAGGCAGAGAAAGGTCTGCGATGATCCCACCCAGGTAACATCAAGTAAAAAGTCAGGCGAGGTTCTAGGGGAGCTCATGTCTCTGTCTCTTCTTAAAGAACTAGCCTGACGTGGGGGTGGGGGAGACTGGAACTGGTGACACACAGAGAGACGAGAATGTTGAAAGCCTCCCTTTGACATAACTGAAATAAACCTTGATGAGTAATTTGTTCCACTTTTAATACCTTTGAAGATAATGTCTGGAGACAGATGAATCACATACAGTTTCTACTTCCTTTATCATCTTTCCTGCATGTATTTCCATCCACAGTGTCACATCCTCCAAAGATAATGCCGTAATGCCACTTACCTGCTAGCAGCCACCTGCAGCTTAAGCCTTAATATCTATAAGAAAATAAGTTGCTCTTTTGCAGCCCCCAGCCAAGAACATAATTATATGGCTCGGCTATGGTCTATCAGTTTGCTAGTTGTTATTAGCGCCTTGGTGGATATAATGGTTGATCTTGATTGTCAACTTGACTTGATTTAGAATCGCCTAGGAGACACACCTCCGGGCATCTCTGTGAGGGTATTTATAGACAGGTTTAACTGAGAAGACTCACCCTGAATGTGGATGGTACCATTGCATGGGTTGCCATCCTGGACTGAATTAAAAAGAGAAGGCAAGTAGAGCAGTAGCATTCATTTGTTTCGGGCTGCAGATGCAATGTAACCAGCTGCTTCTGGTGTCCACTGCCACAGCTAGTGCCGTTCTTGCTGCCGTGATGGACTGTCCTCTCAAGCCATGACAGAAAACAAACCCTTCCTCCCTTCACTTGCTTATGCCAAGGATTTTGTCACAGCAATGAGAAAAGCAACTAATACAGTAAACATGTGAATGAATTCTGCATTCCTTGTTCTGTGAATATTCCATGAAATTTTTAACCTGGTGTTGCTTCTCAAGGTGGTCCTTTGCTGGAGGAATATGCACATCTTAGAAAGTGTTCTTATACTGGAAAGTGGGTATTTGTCTACATTTCCTTAAAGGGCATTAAAATAATATCTCATTGCCAATTAAATGGAGATAGTTATCACCAGAGGGTTTTATCCCATCTCCAATAATTAAAGAAAGCAAGCAGGATTTATAGACAGTGCGTTTTCATGACGCATTGAAAAATGTATCCTTTCAGAAGCATACTTCCATTTTCTTAATCCCTTAAGATTGCTTGGTAGGATGAACAGGAAGATAGTTAGGCACCTTCTCAGCACATTACTAAAATAACTCCCAAAAACTATAAAATCTAACGTAATCACACCTATCCACTTACCTACCACCTACACTTTACAATTAGCTTTGCTACATTTGTTTTATCACAATCAACAGAGCCATCCCTGTCTCCTGCCATCTTTTTTTGTATGTACTGAATTAAATTGCAGAAATCAGTATACTTCACCACAGAACAATGAATATCATAAATTAGTGTCCAGTATACTTTTTTTACACTCTATTTTACTTATAGTGACATATATAAATTTTATGTTTTCTTTTCATTTAGAAATTGCATACAACTGTAATGCCAATCTTTATTAAGTTACTGAGTTTATTTTCACCCAGAATGTTAATAAAAATACCTCTTCCCAGGCAATTCCCACCCTACCCATACATACAATGCTTTGAGTTTTTCAACATGGATTAGTTTGCTCTATTCTAGAAATTTATACAGGTCTAGAATCCTATGTGCCATTTGGGGAAAAGTATACACAGTATGTTTTATTTTGCATAAGCTTCTTTATATGCATGTGTGAGAGAGAGGGGGGCAGGGAAGATCTCTCTCCATCTTAGTGCTGTGTAATACTCCATTGTGTGGACATACCACAGTTCGTTGATCAGCGGTCACCTAGGCTATTTCCACACCTTTCAGTTACCATGAACAAAGGTCCTATGTACAATCTTCTTCTGAGTCTTTTTCTTGTGAAACCCCTGAAATAGGTGACCCCAATATAAGGTCTACTCATAGCAAGTATTCAGTGAATAGGTATGGCCCTGCCATGAAATCTACATGGCATGTTGGATCTCATAGTGTTCTGGGCACTTCTGTCCGCAAAATAGGTTCTGAATGATTAATTGTTGGAGCTAAGCTAGAACCTAGCTTTCCAGACTCCCCATCTTGGGCTCTCTAAGTATTCTGTCAGGCTGCAGGAAATCTGCTTCCATCCTTTCCCCCACTAAGCATGAGCACTGCACTGAAGCTATGGTCTTGAAGAGTTCCTGTTTGATCTTTGTTAAACCAAAAGCTAATGAGTATTATCATTCCAATTCCTGATCACCAGCACTTAAGAACTTCTGCGTGTTGAGAACAGAGTGCTCCAGCAAGTACAAAGACCCATGGGTGAATGAACTTCTAGCACTCAGCCCTCCTCTGAAAGCCTTAGCTTATTAGACTAGCAGACACCACTCTAATGCAAACCTTGAGGGTTTCTCTCCAATCTACACATCTATTATTCCCACAGCCCATCGCTGGACAATACCTTCCAGTATCCCTTCACATGAATATAATAATGAACTTTCTGGTACAGATTCAGATATGGGAGGCTGATGCTTCTCAGAAGCCATCCATAGGAGAGTAAACTCCAGCTGGACTATTCAGATACTCCCTCACCCCACCCACTTCGGAGCCTGGCTCAGAGCATCCCACACTATTAGTTGCTAACTCATATGTCTCAGAATGAACCCACTCACACACGAGGCTCACTGCTGACTTTGGAGTGTTTCAATATCCATGTTGATTACCTCCATCCACTGCTCCATGCCCCTTCCAGGACCCCTAGCCTTGCTGCGGGAATCTTGAATTTTCAGTTCCAGGGAATCTTTTGAATAAGTATGATTTTCTGCCTCAGCTCTGAACCCTGTTCTTTCTCCATCCCTGGTGGTTGTCTCCTCCTCCTCCACTGTCACTGAGTGCAGAGCAGTGAGTTGGCACGTGGAGCAGAGGAGGATTTACCTGGGGATTTTTAAATGCACCTCTAATGTTTAAATGTAGCTCTGATCATGCCTCTTGGCTCTCAGAAGAGATCCATTTGTGTAGAGATCCGGTTTACTCCAGACGAGGGGCTGTGCAGCTGAGCTGTGGCATAATGCTATGGGAATACCACTCATCTTTTAGCTGTGGCTGCTAATTAAGTTGATAGCCTGGTTAGCAACTCCTGCCTCTGCGATTGTAAGTAATCATGTTGATATAAATTTAGTATGGTGGGAGATTACTTAGAGAATTTTGAAAGTTAGATATTAAATGTAGAAAGAATAAATATTTCAGCTTCCACGCCGACATGTTAGATGGTTTAGGTTTTTATTTGCGGCACTTCCTACATCTGAGCGATTGGATAACAGTTGAGGGCTTGGGCCTTTCATGGCACATCCTTCCCCTACTAGCATGCTATCTTTGTGATTTGTAGCAGAATCTCTATAATGTATTTAACCATGTGCTTTAGTATTTAAGGGTTTAACCCATCAAATGATAACTTGTGGTTCATTGTAGCCCTTAAAAGTATGCCTTTGGGCTAGGGAGATGTCTCGGTGGTTTAAGGTGCTTGCCTGCAAAAGCCTGCTGGCACGGGTTCAACCCAAGTTCAAATACCCAGTACCCACATAAAGCCAGATTCCCAAAGTGGTAAATGAATCTGGAGTACATTTTCAGCTGTAAGAAGCCCTGGCAGACCCATTCTCTCTCATTCTCTCATATTCTCTCTGTCTCCATTTTCTCTTTCTCCTTGTTAAATAAATAATAAAAAGTATGCTTTTATACAAGGTTACATAGAAGGAAAAGAAAAGGTCTGGGATGAAATCATATGTACATTGGCAACTAGAATAAGGCTGGTCAAACATAGATGTCATCCAGTTCACATGCATATTGACTCAGAAGGACCCCAAGTCCCTGGGCTTCATGCTATATTTAATTCTGTTACCTGTGGGTCTATGGCTTGTTTCTTTCCCTCCCAACTCCCTCTTATTTTAAGAGGAAATAAAGTAACCCAGTCATCTACAGTTCTCTAGGTTAGAGAGAACTACTAGTTGCCCTTTGCATTTTAAAGGTATTTCCTTCAGATATCTTTCCAAGTATGGGCAGTCAAGCACACTTCAGATCACAATTTCATGGTTTGATTTTATCCCTTGACATTTTATTTGGTTGATTTTTATTATTGAATCACTAAATTTTGTGTAATTTTTATTCTCACAAATAATAAGTATGTGTACATTTGGAAATTCTTCAAATAAATATTTGAGAGCATCTCTAATTATCTCCTATGATGCCTATAAATGAAATGTTCATGCCTAAGGCATGAAGATCGTTAAAATTCTTGATGCATACTGAAAATTATTTTCCAGAAAATAATGCCAATTTCTCATCCACTAAAAACATTTCAGAGTGCCTATATCATTTCAGCTATAGCACTGAACATATCTAATTGGATAATATTCACTTGCTAATATTATATAGTTTTCGAATTCAGGAACTTGATGGGTGAGTGTGCTATATGATCAAATTATGATCACTTTCATTTCAAATTTTCCTTTTGATTTTGTGAAAAGGAAAACCTTTTCCTTCTCCTCATTTGGATCTGGTATAGGGGAGTGGGCACAGATTCACTGACAGTAGGTATATTAGCAGAAGGAAAGCTTATTCACACACTCAGGGAACAGCCCAGATAATTCTTCTGAGGAATAAAGTTCAGGTACTAGTAAAGGTTTATATCTAAACTTAACAACAGAAGAGAGGCAAGGGAGCACATTAAGGCTTTGATGAGAAGGAATAGTCATATTATGATAGCTTTCTTGGGCTTTTTTTAAAAAAAGTTTATTTATTTATTTATTTGAGAGAGTCAGAGAGAGGGGGCACAGACAGAGAGAATGGGCATGCCAGGGCCTCCAGCCACTGCAAACAAACTCCACATGCATGCCCACCTTGTGCATCTGGCTTACGTGGGTCCTGGGGAATTGAACCTGGGTCTTTTGGCTTTGCAGGCAAATGCCTTAACTGCTAAGCCATCCCTCCAGCCCTTGTTGGGCCTTTAAACAATATTTTTATTTATTTGAAAGCAAAGAGAGAAAGAAGAGAGACAGACAGAGAGAGTGAGGGGAGAAAAAGAAAGAATGGGTGTGCCAGGGCCTCCAGCTGTTGCAAATGAACCACTGTGCATCTGGCTTTACGTGGATACTAGGGAATCAAACCAGGGTCATTAGGCTTTGCAGGCAAGTGTCTTAACTGCTGAGCCATCTCTCCAGCCCCTTGTTGGGTTCTTTGATGCTAATAAAATGTATGCCATGTCTCTGTGGCTGCTGAATTTATAGGAACTTCTCTTAGTGGTTATCTTCACCCATCTTCTGCTGTGAAGCAGAATATCACCAGCTGGGTAATTAAACAAGAGTTTGTTTTGCACATGTTCTATAAGCTTGAAAATCCAAGTTCATGGCTCCAGCATCTGGTAAGGGAATGGGCACTGTGTTGTAGCATGATGGGAAGGAGAGCAGCACTCATGATGAGACAGACAGAGGGCAAGAGAGGGCCTTTATGACTTCATTTTCTATTGTCATAACCAAATCTCTGAAGCTGAGAACTTTATAGAGAAATGAGAGGGGTTTTGTTTTGGTTTGGTTTTTAGCTTAAAGTTTTAGAGACTGGAAGTTCAACATTGGGTGTTTCCATAGGCTCCTCCTCTAGTTCAGTCCCCCCTGGCTGGGCCACAACCTGGTGGAAAAGCAGAGGGAACTGAATGTGTTACTGGAGTTATTAATGGTCAAACCCTGGGTCCTGTAGACCTAATAAGCCAGGTTCTGCACCCCTCCCCATCCTTAATAAAGCAGCCGAACAAACAAGTAATAATGAAAAGCAGAAACAGGAGGCTAATTGAATATGGCTACATTGGGAAGAGGGGCACAAAGAGATCCAGTGACACCGCACCCCAGTTCACCTTCAGGGGTCCTAACCTGAAGTTTGGGTTGAAGGAAAGAGCCAGTGGTATTCCATAACTGAGGATTCCCAGTCAAGGTGTGATCCAGCCCTGGGGATGTGAGAAGCACCGTCATAACCTTCAGGGATGAGGAGTGAGCTTAACTCCTTCTGGTTTGGCAGTCACCTAGGAGATAATCGTTCTACAGACACTATTCAAGCACATCTGAGTTCCTGGAATCTGGGCCTGTGGAACGTCCCTGACAGTTTGGGTACAGAAGGAGAGGCACAACGGAAAGGCCTGGCAAGGGAGAAAATGGGTTACACATCACTAAACAGAGGCTCGTTATACATGACAATGGGATTCCTCTTGGGCTCTGTGCAGCATACGTGCAGCTCACATTCACTGCTTTCCAGCCCTTGCCAGGGCCTTTTTGCTAGTCATAAAGGCATAAATCACTCGGGTAAGAGGGTATTTCCGTTTCAACCACATAAAATCTCTCCCTGTTGATGGCATCTAATGTGAAGGCTAAATGCATTGTTTCTAGCAAACTACCTTGTTCTTTCCATGTGTTTGAGGAAGGGGGCATTTAAACACATCCTAGGGAAAAACATCTTTTTTTTTTCCCCCTCCACCTTTATAACCCTGGTGCCTGGTGTCACTGATTCAGCTATTCAGCCTGCCCGCAAAGCGACTTTTAAGCTGTGGTCCTGTGAGGAAGCTGTAAAGGGAACACGACTCATTCCATCACACAGAGAAAGCCTGGGAACTCAAAGAGCAGAGATGTTGCTCTCTAAAGGTTTCCTAGAGGTTTACTTTGATTTTGATCCCTCAATATTGTTGTTGGCCTGAACCAGTGACTCTAATTATATACAGAAGATAGAACAGTAGTTATATTTAGCAAGTTGGAAAAGTCCCCACAGTCTATCCTAGGAACAGCTAAACATGGAGCTACGCTGAGCCCTGAATACTGATTTTTTTTTTTTTTTGAGAGAGAGATATTGACATTGGAGACATGTGACACAGGGAATGAGACACAGAAATTCATGAGCAGGACTTCCTTGAGAATTCTTATCCCATACTTTCGTTTTTATTTGCCTAGTGCTTTTTTTTTTTTTAGATTTGGAGATATTTTATTTTAGCCTTTTGTTAATTTCCTCAGGTTTCCACCCTACCTACCTGTAGCAGACAGCTTCAGGTTCGCTGAGATGAACTTCCAGACTAGGCACAGTGATGGAGGGAGGGATATTTATTGAAGCTTACAGACCCAGGGGAAGTTCCATAATGCCAGAATAAGCTGGCCTGCTCTCACAGGACCAAACACAGAGAGAGAAGCACAAGCCAAAATCCAAAAGCCACACAGCACAGCACAGTTCAGGAACTCCAGCTAGACACACTTTACATATCTTTAGATCCAAATCACAAACCCGCCACCCCACCTTAAAATCTGTCCAATGACACCACCACCTCCAGCCACGTGCCTGCAGATGCAAACTGCAAACTAATAAAACACTGAATATATTGGGGGCCACCTATTCAAACTACCTCTGTCTGAACAAACGATCTATCTTTTCAGATTCATGGGCTGACTGCTGCCCCTGGGGACAGTATGCTCCTTATGACACCATCAGCTCCTGGACCAGAGCTTTCCATCTTTCCACGCTTCCCAAGCTGAAAGGGGCTGGCTGCATCTGATCTCTTATGTAATCCCTTCTGTTTCCTAGCGGAGACTATGAAATCACGCCAAGGACAACAATCTACCTACCACACAGTCAGTGGCTCTTCCCCACCCAAGGGCAGATTAGTCACAGAACGTTAGGACTGTTCCTAAAGCAATATCCCCTGTGTCTGCACCCACTTGAGAGGTCACGTTTACTCTCCTTTCCAAGCCTTCGGTGATAAGCTATGGTGAATCGTGGACACCTCTGGTTCCAGGAGCAGGCAGTGAGGGCACACTGGGTATGGAAAGTTTTAAAGTAGTAGAACAGATGTGAAGCCCATCTCTTTTGTTTTATATTACCGACATGTCCCGGCAATCCTAAACGCAGCTGGCCTACATGAGGGAAAGCGTCTTTTCTTAGGTTTCTTGGCCGGGCCCCTGCCACAAAATTGAAAGGAACAAGAGGAACGTTCACAACCTTATTAAATATGATTTTTTATATAGACATGAAACAAGGACTTGGGACGCTTTTGCTAAAGGCAGCGGCTCTTTGCTTGGACCTGCGAATGTCCTGGGGGTCCGAGAAGAACGTGACGTCTGATTCCATTGAACATCTGCCTCCTTTGCTCTGAGTCATTCCCTTCTGCACTCACCTTCAATTCCAGGAGCAAGAGACCAATGGAGAAAGTTCTTGTGACGAGAATAGAATCTACAGCCTCTCAGGCAACAATGACTATCTCCACAAGGTCCAGCCTGACCGATCCTTAGAAAACGGTTAAATAGACCACAACTTGACAAGACTGCATATCCTTCTCCCCTCCTGATTTTTCCCGATGCAGTCTGGGAGTTCATGTCAGCACCACTGATGGTAGACTGGGGTCTTTGACCTCCACTATCTTCCCAATATGAACATGCTAATGAAAACCCCTTTTCTGAGGCAAGCCCAACAGACTTTTTTATGCAAGAGAGCAAGAAAAAGAGAGAACTGGCATGCCAGCGCCTCTAGCCACTGCAGTCAAATTCCAGGCATGTATACCATCTTGTGTGTATGTGTGACCTTGTGCACTTGTGTCACCCTGTATGTGTGGCTTACATGGGACCTGGAGAGTCAAACATGGGGGTCCTTGGGCTTTGCAGGCAAGCGCCTTAACTGCTAAGCCATTGTAGTGGATTGATTCAGGTGTCCCCCATAAACTTAGGTGTTCTGGATGCTAGGCTCCCCAGCTGATGGCAATTGGAAATTGAAGCCTCCTGGAGGCAGTGTATTGTTGGGGGCAGGCTTATGGGTGTTATAGCCAATTTCCCCTTGCCAGTGTTTGGCACACTCTCCTGTTCCTGTTGTCCTGTTGTCCACCTTATGTGGGGCAGGGGGTGATGTCCACCCTCTGTTCATGCCATTGTTTTCCCCTGCCACCGACCAAAATAAACCTCTTTTTTCCCACAATCTGCTCTTGGTTGGGTGATTTCTACTAGCAATGTGAACCTGACTGCAACAGCCATCTTTCCAGCCCTCCACCATTATTTTTGTTTGCTCTCTATGGGGTAAGTGGTCACACTTGATGAGAAGGGTTCTCCAGAGCTGAGCCTCTGGCCTGAGACTATAGTAACAGAAGAAGCAGTTAAACTGAGAGCTTTTGGGTTAGGTTTGATAAATAGTAAAGAGTTGTGGAGATCTGGGAGGGGGTGAAGAAAAGCATGAGCCAACAGTGTAAGTAGGGATGTCATGAGCATATTGTACTCGAAACACAAACTGACACATTTACGTCTTTCTATAGTGTCAGAATTTAGCAATAATAAATTCAGAAGCTGTGTTAGTTTCATTAGCAGTAAGTTTGCAAGTAATCCCAAATTTCCTTGATAGCTGGCCATTTTTTTTTCATTCCAATCTTAATTACGACTATTAACTCTCAAATCATACATTACACATTACATAAACAATTTTATCATTTATCTAGGCATCTATCTATATGAATAATGTAGGTTACAGCATGGCTACCAAAGGGTTAAAGAGGCCTCCCTGGAGGCAGAGGTGGCCGACTGACTCAGATGCAAAGAGCCACTGTAGTGTTTATATAGATATTAATGAACCCAGCTGGAGAACTGCTGAATGCCCACAAAGTCAAACCACAGAATCACGGGGTAGAATTCAATAGGCAAGGTCAGGACTGGGTGGATGGATGGCAATCTGAGTGGGCCTTGTCAGCAGCGATCCCAAGCTAAGCTGAAGATCCAGAGACTCTGGAAAGTTCTCTTCCTGTCCATCAGTCCCTGATGCACACATCAGGTGGGTCAGATAAGTCAGGTCGATGGAGCCACTGCCATCAGAGTGTCACAAGGTGTTCGTTCTCCTTTTATGGAGTCCAGGTGAGGGTTTGTACCCTACTCTGGTCTGGTGTGTTTGGTAAGTTCTCAAGCCTGATACTTCTGATAGATTTTAACAGGCCCATATTTTCTGTGCTCCGCGATGGTTCATATGGCTAGAATCACCTGTAAAGGATTATCTAGGTTAGGGTAGCCTCTGGGCATGTCTGTGAGGGATCATCTTGATTAGGTTAATTGAGGTGGGAAGACCTACCTTAACTCTGGGTGGCACTGTCACTGGGTCTTCAGGAATAAAGGTACTCTTTTATCTGGGCACAGGGAAGCCACCTCTCATGTGAAGGTCTGACTACTTGACTTAAGAGAAGATCAGAAAACGCTTCCACTCATGCTTTCTTCGGATTCCCGTTAACTGAAGAATCGGGGGTTAGTGCGCTGACCCTGTCTCTCACCAGTGACGTCCTCCTCCTACTCAGAAATTTGTTTCTGTACTTGAGTTCTAAACAAGCCTTGTGATGGCCCATGTGTAACTTATCCTTTAAGAAACATCACATTCTACTTGGAAATCAATTCAGGGAACGCCAGGCAAAGGCATTGGCTCCCTACATGTGACGCACCTGCACGCAGTAGTGTGTGGGCTCATGAGAGTTGGATGTGTTTTGAGTCTGAGGCTGGCATGCAGCTCATATTTCTAAGCCTTGTATCACAGTCTAACCATGAGTTTAAAGAGCAGACCAAGAAAACGCTAATCAGCACATTTGCAAGGATGAAGAAACAGAGCTGTGGCCCTATGTGCAAGCCTTTAATGTTGGAAGTGTTTGTAGAAGTGTCTCTATTATGTGCCCCTTCTCCCTAAAAGAACCACTCAGTACAATTAAAATTATTAATCTATTTGTTTACTCCTTTGTGTTATAATATTTTTAATTAATTAATTTTATTTTTTTTTAATTTTTGATTTTTCGAGGTAGGGTCTCACTCTGGTCCAGGCTGACCTGGAATTCACTATGTAGTCTCAGGGTGGCCTTGAACTCATGGTGATTCTCCTACCTCTGCCTCCCAAGCGCTGGGATTAGAGGTGTGTGCCAGTATGCCCGGCATAATATTTTTATTGTATGTATGTATGTATATGATATGTGGGTATGTGGGAACATGGGTGCACACATGTGGGGGTCTGAGAACAACCTCAGAGAGTTTGTCTTCTCCTTCCACTTTGTTTGAGAAAGGTCTCCCTTGTTCTCTTTGCTGCTAGTCTCTTTGATCACCAGTCTAGCTGTCTCCCAAGCTTCTAGATTCTTCTGGCACCACCTCCCATTGCCATTAGGTACATTGGAATCACAGACATACGTGCCTCTTTGCGTCCAGCCTTACATGGGTGCTGAAGTATTGATGTTGGGTCAGCTGGTTTGCAAGCAAGCCCTTTTAATCACTGGGCCATCTCCCCAGCCTTGGCTGCAATAATTCTTAACTGGATTAAATTTATAGAACATTTAATAAAGAGGTATTTTTTTCAAGTATTTGCTCTTCTTTTCTTATCTTTAATATAATTTGCTTTATTGTAAGATCATTACTGAAGATCATCTGGGGCTGGAGAGATGGCTTAGTGGTTAAGCGCTTGCCTATGAGGCCTAAGGACCCCGGTTCGAGGCTCAACTCCCCAGGACCCACGTTAGCCAGATGCACAAGGGGGCGCACGTGTCTGGAGTTCGTTTGCAGTGGCTGGAGGCCCTGGCGCGCCCATTCTCTCTCTCTGTCTCTTTCTCACTCTGTCTGTCGCTCTTGAATAAATAAATAACAAAAAAAATTTAAAAAAAAAGATCATCTGAATGAATAGAACAGGGGGGTCTTAAATAATCCCCTCTGGGCAACAAATAGGCTGGGTTCTCCCTCATGACTCCCCCTTCCCACATTTCTATAACTCTTTAAAAGCCTAGTTATCTTCCCCTGATAAGTTCAGTTGTTTTCTCTCTTCTATGAATTCCTCTAACACATTATAGCACAACACAGCAAGTGGTATTCTGCCAGCTTAAGCTTCTGACACTGTTTTCTGGATTAGATTGTGAACTTCCTTAAAGTCTGAATTATGCCTCCCATTTCCTCCTTGTGTTCCTCAACCGTGCTTCCCAAAAGTGCCTGATGAAGACACATGCTTCTAGTAACTATCCTGAGTCCCTCCAAATCGGTCCTTCTACCCCCTGTGCTCTCATAACTCTTATGGGATCATTTTTTATAAGATTTTCCTAATACCTTCTGGTGAATGACAAGATGCAATCACTGATCTTCAGGGACATAAAGCTGGCTTTGAACACTCATTTCAGAGCCATGGGAGGGGACAGAAATCAACACCCGTGGTTCATTGCTGGTTGATCCTCGAGGAGGCCCACCTCGTGGAAGCTGTGATAAAGCATGCCCTCATCTGTGTCAGTGAAAGATGGCTATCCTTGTGTTCCTTATTTTAGGCCAGAAATCCTCAGATTTTGGAACCAGGATCTGCCAAGTGTCCCTGAGACCATTGTAGAGGTTCTGTGAGGTCCAGTGATTTTCCTAACATTACCCAGCCATCACTTACCTTTTTATTCGCAAGTATGAGACGGAGTTTTCTCGATACCTCATGACACGTAATATCATAATAAATGGAGTGTAGAAGTAGATACCAGAATACAGCTGTGCTTCATTAAGCCAGCTCCCTACTAAAGAGATTCACAAAGAATAGAAAGCAGTGCCCATTTACTCATAAAATTTTTTTGTTTGGAAAAATAGTTATTACTCACAAATTACATGCTCATATTTTTATTATATGTATTGAATTCATGGTCAATTCTAAATAAATTAAAATTGATATTTTTAAATTATTTGGTTTTACTTTCATAGGCAGCACAACAGGTACTAATTTAATCCAAATGAATGAAGGTCTTTGAGACTATCCTTACGAATGTAAAGACTGAAAAATTTGGATGCTGGAATGCTCTGGCCTGAGCAAGTATATCATGAAAGCTATCCTTACAGTTTTCTTGTTTGTTTGTTTGTTTGTTTTGGTCACTAATACCCACATCAAATCAAAGTGTTGCAATTGAGTCTGATGAAAAAACTCATCAACTCCTAAGTAAATTCTTTGGCCTTGCTATGCAAACCCCAGTCTTTGGACTATTGTCATCTGTTAAAATACAGAATCTCAGGCCCTGCCCCAAACCTACAGGTTGGAATCTGCATTTTGAAGGTTTCTTGGGTGAGTTTAAGACACAATTTGAGGGCTGGAGAGATGGCTTAGCAGTTAAGGCGCTTGCCTGTGAAGCCTAAGGACCCATGTTCAACTCTTCAGATCCCACATAAGCCAGATGCACAAGGTGGCACAAGCACGCAAGGTCACACATGTGCACAAGGTGGCACACACGTCTGGAGTTCCAGTACAGTGGCTGGAGGCCCCTGGCATGCCAATTTCTCTCTCTCTCTCTCTCTCTCTCTCTCCTCTGTCTGTCTCACACTCTCACTGTCACTCTCCCACATGAAAAAAAAAAAAGGCCTGTCTGTTGGGCTAGACTCAAACAAAAGACACAAGTTGAGGGTTTGGAGCCATCCTGCCGTGCTTTTCTGAATCATGCTGCGACCTTGTCCAGCTTCTCCTGGCCATGTGGATCTAACTCTGCCTTCCTTTGGTTCTCTTCTCATTGGATTTCTGCTGTAACTCCATAGCTTATCCCAGTAAAACTTACTTCTGCAGGGAAGGAAAAAGAATCTTCTTTTCCATCATTCATGACTTCTGAGCTGAGACTCCCTACAACAAAAATAGATTGACATGGGCTGGAGAGATGGCTTAGCGGTTAAGGTGCTTGCCTACAAAGCCAAAGGACCGATGTACAATTCCCTAGGACCCACATAGCCAGATGCACAGGGGGTGCACAATCTGGAATTTGGGAGACTCTGGTGCACTCATTCTACAACACCCCCCCCCACGCCTATTTCTCTCTCTCAAATAAATAAATAAAAATAAAATATTTTTTAAAAACAGATTAACAGGAGAAAAGCAAATAAGGTTATTAATATGCATAGCTCCTGTGTGTATGCATGTGTGTGGGATTATCCAGATGAAGGAATAAATCTCTTCAGCAGATCTCAAAAACTGCCTTAGATTTCAGGCTGAATGACCATGAGTGGGTGGAACAAACAAAGGGGATTGTGGGGAAAGGCTCACTGAAGACAGAAAGCTGGAAAGGCTAGAAACAAGCCGACTTCAGTCCAGGCCTTTTGCATTGATAAGTTTTTAATGACTTAGTCATCCTCACAGAAGGAGCTGCTCTGACAAATGGAAATTTCCTTTAAAGCTGGGAATTTTTTCTTACCAAAAGGTAAATTTACAGAGTTTCACTTGCTCAAAATAAGCAGCTGGAAATAATTCTCTTGCCAAAAAGGCACGTCCAAAGCGGCGTCTTTTCTCCTCACTTTGAGGGTGCATATCCGGAACCCCATCACTTCCATGCTTTAGAATGTGTCCCCCAAAATTCATATGTTACCAACTTAGTTCCCAAGGCAACAGTGTTGGGAAGTGGGTCCTCATTAGAGCTGATCATCTCGTGAGAGCTGGGCCTCATAATTGGATTAATGATCATCACCATCATCATCATGACAGAGCGGGTTATCACAAGAGTGTGTTGCTATGCAAGCAAGGTCAGGCCCTCATGTGCTGCCCTCTCCATGTTGTGACACAGCAGAAGTCTCTCACTAGACATGGCCTCTTGATTTCAGACTCGCCAACCTCCAGATCATGAGTTCAATTGTCTCTTCTTTACAAATGCAGCCACAGAACATGAGTTAAGGCAACTTGTTAATGAAATCTGATAGAGGGCCAACGCGTCCCAAAATTTATATTCACCCTACCATGTGAATGGAGCAAAGGATCTATTTGCAATTATATTTGCTGGTGGCCTTTTAGATTTGTACCATAGAAAGGGGGTGGAGCTAACTCTTTGACTCAAGTGAGGAGCAAGAAGGCAGGCAGCTATTCAAAACTACCTGTAATTCCTTCTGTTTCATGACCCTCATGTTTTTCCACCAAGTCCACTATGATTTCTCCTTTATGGAAATTCTGCTAGAATCATTCTACCTTAAATATGTAAAGGTGGAGCCTTCTTACTTTGACTTGCACTTGAAATGTCCCCAAATCCCAAGAGATGTAATAACATTTGTTGCAGTCAGGTTTGCATTGCTGGAAGAAATCATCCAACCAAGAACAGCATGTGGGGGGGAAAAAAAGAGGTTTATTTTGGCTTACAGGCTTGAGGGGAAGCTCCATGATGGCAGGGGAAACGATGGCATGAGCAGAGGATGATCATCACCCCCTGGCCAACATAAGGAAGACCACAGCAACAGGAGAGTGTGCCAAACACTGGCAAGGGGGCACTGGCTATAACACCCATAAGCCCACCCCCAACAACACACTCCCTCCAGGAGGCATTAATTCCCAAATCTGCATCAGCTGGGAACCTAGCATTCAGAACACCTAAGTTTATGGGGGACACTTGAGTCAGACCGCCACAACATGGGCAAGATTCTTCAAACCAGAACAGTCCCGCTGTGGGAGGCAGGCCACACACGTAATCCCAGTGCTGTTGGCAGCTAAAGCAGGAGGGTAAGTTTGCAACCCACCCGGGCTACCTAGGAAAGCTCAGTGGTACAGGTGTACATGCTTATAATGTAAAGGAAATTCTTAGCACCTGAGACCAAAAAAAAAAAAAGGGGGGGAGGAATTTTTCTGGTTTTAAAAATTAACCTACTTCATTTATTCAGTCTTGGAGAAATAAGTCATTGATTATAGGCCAGTGGGAATTACCTATAGCTTGAAAAACAAAATACCCATGTTTAGGCAACTAAATCAAAATTTGGTGTGGGTAATGCCTTTGACTACATATATATATATATATATATATATATGGCAGTCCCAGGGGAGCAGCACTGCCATTCATCTCCTCAAAGTTCGCTTTTATGTATAGTAAACAGTGGCTCACAGTTGACGACTACGCTGTTTTAGTGGAAGGCACGTCCTCAGTCTATAGCCACGCAAAGTAGAGCCATTTCTAACGTGTACAGAGGGCACACTGATCAACCCGCACCGCCATGAGAATGTTGAGCATCGTGATGCGATCTACAGTGGAAGCTTCCATAAAATTGCTTAGAGAGATGTAATGATGTAGTTTAGAGCCGTGGTTTACTTTCAGTCTGGTTTTATTTATTTATCTCCCAATGCTCACCCAGCTCTCTAGCACATCGGGATTACGTCTTAAGGTATTGTACCAGCTACAAATGTTGTCCACCCACACTGTTCATTAAGGATCGTCAACGGTGTTATTATTCCCAAATAGTTTTCTTTTCTTTTTTTTATGAGGGTATTGCACACCCTGACATCAGTGATTTGCAGTGCTTGCTTGTGGAGGGAGTATATTTCTCTGACCAGTGATGCCAGGCTTGGTATACTAGCTTTCTCATCACCATGAGTAAAAAAAAAAAAAAAAAACTGGCAGCACATCTTAAAATTGTTTATTTTGCTCACTCTTTCAGAGGGTTTGGACCATAGTTCCTTGGCCCCATGCACTTGGACAGAATAGAATGCCAGCAGAAGAATGTCATAGAAGAGGTTCTTTTAGCTCATGCAAGCCAGGAAATGAAGAGTGTGGGGGGCTTAGGACGACCAAGCACACATTAAATGCATGCCCCTGGGGGCCTACTTCCTCCAGCTGGAGCCTACCTACGGAGGTTTACATTACTTCCCAGAATAGTACCACCATCTGAGTATTCAACATATGCACCTATGGAGGACATGAAATATTTAAGCTATAAAATAGCGCTCAAAGGTCCATGGCCATCTCGTAATGCACAAGTTCAGTGTACCACCAAGAATTGCCCAATCCTTAACAGTTCCACCATTATTCAGAACCCGAAGTTCAAAGTCTCCCCTGAGACTCAAGGCAACTTCTTAGTCACGAACCCTTGTAAAATCAAGAAAGTTAACATATTTCTAAAGTACAATGGAAAGAATAAGTGTTCTCCATTTAAAAGGAAAGGACAGGGGCTCGAGAGATGGCTTAGAAGTTAAGGTGCTTACCTCCTAAGCCTAACGACCCAGGTTTGATTCACCAGGACCCTCATAAGCCATATGCAGAAGGTGGCCCACACATCTGGAGTATAGAGTTTGTTTGCATCTGCTGGAGGCCCTGGCACACCCCTTCATTGGTTTTCTCTCTCTTTCTCTCTCTCTCTCTCTCCCCTTCTTCCTCTCTCTACTTGCCTCTTTCTTTCTCTCTCTCTCAAATCAATAAATAAAAATATTTTTTTTAAAAAAGCAAGAATATTAGCAATAAGTGATCAGTCCAAAAGCAAGACTAAGAGCCAGCAGGGAAAACATTTGATCCTGTAACTTTATTCAAGACTCCTGCATGTGGTGTGATGTGGAGCTCAATAGACTTGAGCAGCCCCATGCGGCTGGCGCTGCTTATTGTCTATGGCCCTCCTCAGTAAATGGATTATGTTGGTGACATGTCCAATATCCAAGGGTCTCCATCGCAATGCAGACGTCATCCTCACAGCTTCATGCATTGCCCTCTCCAGTGCTGCCTGCAGAGTCCAACCACGTCACATATTGCCTAATCTCTACCTTTCGTTTGAAATCTAGGCAGAAGTCTCTGTTTCCCTGGAATTCTGAATGCTTGCAAAAGCATCATATGGGCGTCACTCAAGTCTTCAACCAGCTTGGGCAGCAACGGGATCCACTTGGATCACATCTGTAATAGCTTCTGAATGCCTGGGTGACTGTGCATGGTGGAAAGAAAAAAACAAATCCTGGAAAAGTGCTTTCTTAGGTTGTCATTTGTGAGCAATCTGCCCAGAGGAAATTTCTTCTCATGGGAAAGTCTTCCCATTGAGTTTCTCTTCCATACTCTTTTCTTAAATATTTTAATTTATTTATTTAAGAGAGAGAGAGAAAGAGATACAGAAATATGCAGAGAGAGAGAGAGAGAGAATGGGTGTGCCAGGGCCTCCAGCCACTGCAAACAAACTCCAGACGCACATGCCACCTTGTGCATCTGGTTTATGTGGGTCCTGCGGAATCGAACCTGGGTCCTTTGGCATTGCAGGCAAGCACCTTAACCGCTAAGCTATCTCTCCAGCCTTCTTCCATACTCTTGAGCCTATGATGGGTGGAGTCAGAACAATTCCTGACATGCCCTCAAGGTATCATTCTTATTGTCTTTCTTTTCTTTTTCTTTTAAAAATATTTTTATTTATTTGCAAGTAGAGAGTAAGAGAAAGAAAGAGAATGAATATGGGTGTGCCACATACACTCACCCTTTGTGCATCTGGCTTTATGTGGTGACTGGAGAATCGAACCTAAGCTGCAGGCTTTCAAGCAAGCACCTTTAACAGCCAAGCCATACTCACAGTCCAGCCATGCTTCTTTTGAATGGTGCTAATCTGTTCAGAGATCATGCCTTTCTTAGACCCAACTTTATGTGGGATTTTCTGAACAATCTGCAAGTTTTTAAATTTATCTTTTATCTATTTTCTGCTCCTAGCTCTACTGAAAATCTGGCTAAAAGCAGCTATTAATAACTACACCAGAGCCTGGATGTTAGATTATTTTAAATGTCCTTGACCAGACTACTTACTTCATAACATTTAAATTCACCCTCCCTCAAAGTCTCAGGGCAGAGATAAAATGTAGTCTGCTTATTTGCCAAAGCCTGAAGTGAATGGCTTTTCATTCAACCCCAGTAGAGTTCTCACTCTCATCTGAAACTTCATGCGTCTGGCCCTGACTGTGGGCACTCTTACGGTGTTTTTGTCTTCTGAGCCTCCACCAGAATTGCCCATTAAACTATGTTCATAACATTTTAGGGTTCCTCTAGTTAGCATCTCCAAATATTACTAAATTCCTCTGGTTATGCAGTTCCAAAGGCCTAAGAACCATATGGTCAAGTTTGGTTAAAGCAACAAACCTAGTTCTCTGCTACCCAGAGAGCATCACATCTCTGTGGAGCTCTTAAGGGCAATTTTCTTCCTGCCCGTTATCAGGGTTTGTTGGGATGAACTGACAACAGACAGATGAATAAGAGAAAAGTTATACAAGTTGAATAACATTCCCAGAGAAACATGACAAGAGTGTGATTAACCAAGAGCTTAATGAAGTTGATCGAGACGCTTATACACCCATCTTCCTCAGGACCAATGGGCTGGGGAAATAGAAGTGATTTCGAGGGATAGTGAATGGTTGTTTGAGACAATGAATGGACCTGGGAAACAAAAATGAACTTGTAACATCATTTTCTTTAGAACTTAAATGAGCCCAGGAAACAGACATTATCTTGTGGCAAGAGTCCTTCCAGGCTATGTGACCCCATCTTCTTTCATTGTATAGGTAGTGAGACTCTAGGGAGGTGAGGGAAGGTAATTGCATTCTCTTTGGTGGGACCAGTCTCAGACAGATAAGGGAATATCAGAGTAAGTTCTTCTTTGTGCCTGCATGGAAAAAAAAGCAACTCCAGAGATGAAAGGGGTGGTATGTGGGGATGGTGTGAGAGGACTTGATTGTAGCACACTTTTCCAGCATATGAAAGGCCACACTTTAAGGTGTCATTTCAAGAGCCTCAAAAGAGTATGGGCTCCTTAGCACTTTAGCAGTAGCTCGTTGCTTTCTCTGTATTCCTTCTAGCATCACCAGTAGTAGTCTAGAGCTCTTCTTTATTGTGAAAAGCTGCAGACATATTACCAAGGTTAGTGATATCATCATGAGTGAGGTCAAGAGCCAAATCAAGAGAAAGAAACAAGGCTGGAGAGATGGCTTATCTGTTAGTGAGCTTGCCTGTGAAGCCTAAGGACCCATATTTGACTCCTCAGATCCCACGTAAGCCAGATGCACAAGGTGACTCATGCATAAGGACACACATGTGCACGAGGTGGCACACACATCTGGAGTTTGATTACAATGACTGGAGACCTGGGCACACCAATTCTCTCTCTCTCTCTCTCTCTCTCTCTCTCTCTCTCTCTTCTCTCTCTCTCTCTCACTCTTGCTTTCAATCTCTCTCATAAATAAAAAGGCCAGTCTGTTGGGCTTGCCTCAACAAAAAAAGAAAGAAAGAGAAAGAAGGAAGGAAAGAGTTTTACAGTAATGTTATAACTGATATATGTCAGTTGCATGTTACGATAACAAATATCCGAGGCAATCAACTTAGAAAGCAGAAAGATCTGCTAGGGCTCACAGTTTTAGAGGCAGCAGCCCATGGTTGGTTGTCCATGTTGCTGTTGACTCTGTAGGTGAATCACCATGTCATGGTGGCAGTCCTGGGCAAAACCACTCACCTTATTGCCTTGACATGAAAGAAAGGAAGAGGAAGGAGTTGGGGTCCCAGTAGCCCTTTCAAGTTCATGTGCACAGTGGTCAGAAGACCATTCAGTAGGCTCTACCTCTTAAAGGCACCTCGACCTCTGAGGAGGTGGCCTTTCACTCAGATGCCTTAGCTAAGGGGACACTTACCTAATCATAGTACAGGAAGAACACAGCTGTCTATTACACAGTCACTCAGGGGAAGCCCTGGGTTGGTCATGAGGCCAAGGGAAGCAGGAATAGGGGATGACCGCCTTTATTAGAATAAAAGGATGAGGAAGGTAGGCAGGTTTCACATTAGCCAGCTTGATCAGTTTGCTCTAGAGCAAAGGAGTTACCATGCTTATCTGACACCTGCCCCTGGGTAGTTTGGCTGGATGCAGAGAGGTCCAGAGAGGTTAAGAGATTGGGAGTGTGAAATTAAATGACTCCTATGGGGAGGACTGATTGGTCCCTGAAAATAGGATCAAGATGCCTGACACACACACACACACACACACACACACACACTGTATTACTAAGAGTGGCACCCAAAATACTGGTCTAGAAGGACTGATTTTTGGAAACATAACTAATTTTTATATATACTAAATGTGTTAAATTTAAATAATGAAGTAACCACTTGTTCCTAGTAAACAGCAGTATGCTGCTTTCTTTGCTTAAAATTTTGTTTGAGGGCTGGAGAGATGGCTTAGTGGTTAAGGCACATGCCTGCGAAAGCCTAAGCACCCAGGTTCGATTCTCCAGGTCCCATGTAAGCCAGATGCACATGGTAACACATGCGTCTGGAGTTTGTTTGCAGTGGCTAGAGGCCCTGGCACGCCCATTTTCTTTCTCGCTCTCTGTCTCTAATAAATAAATAAAAATAAATAAATCTTTAAAAAATAAAATAAAATAAATTTTGTACGAATGTATGTAGTGACTATAGACAGTTGACAACTTACTGGAGTTGGGGTCCAAGTAAGGCCTGCAGTAACCATGCTATTGGAATCCTGCTAGCTGCGTGGCTTTAAATCTGCGAGCTTGGCCAGTAATGTTCGAAGTTGCTGTAGATACCGGACACAGCTGAAAAGACATTTTTTATTTGTTCTGGCAAGGCTGTAATGTCCAGGGCCAGTGATCATCCGGACGGTTACTAATGGATGCTCTGCTCTGAGAAGACTAGTCTTGAACCATATTCCTACGGAACCCTAAGAGTCTTCCGTACTACTGTAGAGCCTCTCCTAAGTATTTGGATCCCACAAATGCTCAGACAATAGCTAAGGAACCCCGAGAGTTGACCACTGCCACGAGAAGGTAGATTCAAGCAGTCTTCACTACAATCTGGTCAAAGGCTAGCAGCCAGCCCTTGGCCATCCCGCAGCACCCCTCCGTACGTCACTCAGCCTCACAGCACTGTAGCCCAGTGAGTACTTGGGAAAAAAAATAGTTCTGCTGCTTACATAGGCTTAAAAGCCCAGGACTCTCACTTTATTTATGAGGAGAGACACTAAGAATAAGGACAATACTGAATCTGAACAACAAATTCCTTAAGACCTGAGAACATCTTGTGCTCTTATACAGTTATAATTTAATCCAAATACATTGGAACCACACTATGATTCAATTTGAGGCAAAAAAAAAAAAAAAGTTTTGTACACAGCTTACTCGTTTTGGAGCTCTCTCCCAGGATTTATTTGATTACAGAAAAATTCAAAGAAGGTCTTTGTGCCCTCACTTACCTGATTCCCCTGGGCCTGAATTTTAGAGATTGTGTTACAGAGAAGTGGCACTCCCAAGATATGATGTCAACACCACCACCACCCCGCACTTAGCTTTCACTAGACCCACTTCAATCAGGGTTCTTTTGTGTCCATTTATACTGGATTTCATCATGTTTTCTGGTCCATTTCTCAAACTAGGGTAGTAGGTCCAAATCTAGGCAATGTGTCGGGTGTTTTGATAAACGTGATATATGCTGGAGTCTTCAGGAAGGGGCTTCTGCCCTGCACACATCCAAGCAGCCTCATTTATACTGTGAACGTATTGTGTTCTGTGGAATTAAGTCACTTTACAATTCATTGGGTCATACAGTATCCAAGTCTGTGTGGCATCCAAGTTGACATTTCTGCTATATAACAATTTTTGTTGTTGTTTTTATTACTGGGAGGTTTCTGGGATTTGAACCAACGTGCTTGTGCATGCTGAACACACATTCTATGATTGAACCACAAGCCTCAGTCCACACATTGCTTTTATTAATAGTCAATAGAAAGCAAGACATAAACCAGAAGAGATATGTTGAGACTTCAAACTTATGAATTCTGAAGTCAGTTCACCTTGTGGAGCCTGGGTTTCTTCATCCATCAAATGGGACTAAGAATATCTATTTCACAGAGATGTTTGTAAAGCTCACTTATCTTCAGTTTTGTTTCAAAGAGAATTTCAAGGACACCCATAGGTTTGTATAAACGACATCAGGATGACATACGTTAGGGTGGGTAAGAAAAAGTGCAGGGTGAGGGTAGAAAATGAGGCCACACAGTTGCACCTTTGTGCAGGTCTATATGTTTGCTGGGCCTGGGCCCCAATTTCGCTTCTGTACTTTCTAGAAGGCAAGCAGAAATGGAGTCCTTGTCATTGTTTTAAATCACAGTGTCTATGAAATCAACAGCAAACTAAGAGCACAGGAAAAAAAATATTCCTCACTAGGGATCTTAACTGAAGGAGGGGCTGGTCTTGGGATCTCCACAGAGCCAGCTCTGCAGAGTACAGTCAACAGTGCTTGTTGGTGGAGTGACTGCAGCTTGGTGGCCTCAGACGCCAGCATTTGTGGGTGGATTGTTTTGTTTTGTTTTGGCTTGATATGGAAAATTTTGATTCAATGTAAAAAAAAAATCAGATTTCACAATAACTGAATTCTTAAATCTTCCTTAAAATAAAATCAGATGATCAGGGCTGGAGAGAGGAGGGCTCAGCAGTTAAAGGCAGTCACTTGCCAAGCCTGCTGACTCAGGTTCGATTCCCTCGTATCCACATAAAGCCAGGTATACAAAGTGGCACAGGCATCTGGAGTTTGTTTGCAATGGCAAGAAGCCCTGATGTGCCTACTTCTCTCTCTCTCTCTCTTTCAAATAAATGAATAAAAATAGAAAAGAGTTAATATTGCAGATGCATGTCGAACTTAATTGGCATGCATAGCCATTTGTTTGTTTGTTGTAGTGCAGTACCTGTATTCCCGTTTGCCACCCTCCCCACCATTCTCTACTGCCTTATTTCCTGTATTGTATTTTCTGCTTTGCAACCTAGCGTCAGATTTAATGACTCCCACTCTACAACATCCATATAGTAGCTTCAGGAAATGTCTTATAAGCCTGGTATTTCTTGAGAGGATTGGTAGAGAGCACATGGTTCCACGCTGGCTCAAAGTGCACCACCGTAGTCAGGTGGACATGCAGAATGTGGTCACTACAATTCGTACTCTAAAATCGGCTCACTGATGGGAAAAATGCTTACTGAACAAGAGTCTCTGATAGTTCATCATGAATGAAAGAGTCAAGAATCTTCCAAAGTACTCTTCTCCTGGCAAGTGGCTTGTTCTAGCTCCCTTTAATTGAGTAAAAGTTTAAGAATCTTTTATTCAAGCATTCATATAGCTGACCATTTTAACCAGAAAATAGTAATATAGTTAAAGTATGTCTTAAGTATCATTTTAAATACATAAATATAATTGGGACCCCCCCATATGACTAGAATAGTCATTACTGTTGAGTAAAATCTATGAAGTTAGAAATATTTTTAAGTTATTTTTTAAAATAGTTATTTATTTGCAAGCAGAGAGAGAAGAGAGACAGAGAGAAAATGGGTGCACCAGGGGCCTCCAGCCACTGCAAATGAACTCCAGATGCATGTACCTCTTTGTGCATATGGCTTTACATGGGTATTGGGGAATTGAACCCAGGTCTTTAGGCTTTGTAGGCAAGCACCTTAACCACTTAGCCATATCTCCAGCCCAAAATTGGAAGGTTTTGTTTTACTCTCTTTTTTTGTTGTTTGTTTGTTTTGAGACAGATTCTCCCTACATAGTTCAGGATATCTTGAAAATCAGTTTATGGACCAGAGTAGTTTTCAACTACATGGTTCCTCCACCTCAGCCTCCTGAGCACCAAGATTAGAGGTGTGAACCTACAACAGTGGTATTTTTGTCAATGTTTTTGGCTTCTAGAGCAGGTGAGATGTTCTTAGCACCAAGTTGCTTATTTTCCAAACACATGATTCTAAAAGGAGATGTCAATGGAACTTTCCTAATTATCAAAATAAATGGATACTCCAGGACTGGAGACATTGCTCAGTGGTTAAGGTGCTTGCTGGCAAAGCCAAAGGACCCAGGTTCAATACCCCAGTACCAACATAAAGCCAGATGCACAAAGTGATGCATGTGTCTAGAGTTTGTTTGCAGTGGCTAGGAGGTCCTGGTATGCCCATTCTCATTCTCTCTACCTCTGTCTCTCTCTCTCTCTCTCTTTCTCTCTCTCTCTGACTCTTCCCCCTCTCTCAAATAAAGAAATAAATACTCCAAAGTTAAATATGAGCGATAGTGTCTAATGTTCTAAAATGTGCTAGTAGACATTGGCATGGGGTATTTATTGAAAGATGTCAAAGATGTTCTAGTGACTGGTGCCCATGACAGTTCCAGCCTACCCCAGAGATGACTAATGATTCAGGAGACTATTGACAATCACCTGGGCAAAAAGCCTCATGAAGAGTGCTGGGACACTCCTTGCCTGGCCGGGAGAGGAGCAGGGATCACCAGAAAGGGCTATAATCTAGAGGCTGGGGTTAGCATCTCACCTGCCTTGTCTCCAGGCCCATCTGAGTGGAGCACACGCGGCGAGATGAGTATATGTGAGTGTGGATAAAGATGCCTGCTCCCAATACAGAGGACTTTATGCATGGTAAGTTACTAAGTGAGTCCATGAAAGTGAGGCATGCAAGGTGTCCAGTAATAAGTTCTGCTGTTGCCATTTGACAGAAATACATGTATATGTCTCATTGAGCCAAGAAGCAGTAGGGGAAGGTAGAGTTGGATCTATCTCAGAAAAAAAAAAAAAAAGACCATTTTTGGATGAGATGAACCAGCAATGAGGACTGTGGAGTGTCTGCTAAAGTAGAAGTGTGTGGAAGATGGTGAGGAGAGGTGTCACAGAAGCCAACCAAACTTAAAAATGTGCCCAGTAAAAGTTCAAGTAGAGGACTCCTTCCCCAGCACAGACAACTTCGGTAGCCAAGGGAGAATTATAAACAGTGCTAACTGGGCTGGAGAGATGGCTTAGTGGTTAAGCGCTTGCCTGTGAAGCCTAAGGACCCCAGGTTCGAGGCTCAACTCCCCAGGACCCACGTTAGCCAGATGCACAAGGGGGCGCACACATCTGGAGTTCGTTTGCAGTGGCTAGAGGCCCTGGCGCACCCATTCTCTCTGTGTCTCTCTCTCTGCCTCTTTCTCGCTCTGTCTGTCGCTCTCAAATAAATAAATACCAAAAAATTAAAAAAAAAACAGTGCTAACTGATGTAAAAAGAAAATATTCAGGACTTGAGAGGTGGCTTAGTGGTTAAGGCACTTGCCTGTGAAGCCTAAGGACCCATGTTCAACTCTCCAGGTCCCATGTAAACCAGACACATGAGGTGATGCACGAGCACCAGGCTGCATGTGAACACAAGGTGGTGTAGATGTCTGGAGTTCGATTACAGTGGCTGGAGACCCTGGCATGCCAATTCCTTCTCTCTCTCCCTCTCATTAGAAAGAAAGGGGAGCAGTCTGTTGGGCTCGCCTCAAAAAAAAAATATTCAGAAGCCAGGCATGGTGTCACATACCTTTAAATCCCAGTACTTGGCAGGCAGGGGTAAGAGGATTGCTGTGAGTTTGAGGCCAGCCTGGGACTGCTACAAGTGAGTTCCAGGTCAGCCTGGGATAGAGTGAGACCTCACCTCAAGGAAAAAAAGAAAATATACAATCCCCAACTAACTGATGCCCCTTCTCCTTCTGTTGGTCCATAGTATCAGAGATGGAGAAGAGCCATGGAAGAGTGGGGGAAGGGAGGTCCAAGCAGAGGCCACTGTGGGTCCCTCTCCATCACAAGCCCTGCAAGATAGAGAAGAGGGAACATGCTTTGACTTGGATATGCAGTTCAAGTTTTGATACAAAGTCGCTAGACCTTTGAGAAATCAATGCTCCTTAGTATCCACAAATAAACGTATTCTTGTTAGTGAAAGTAACAAAACTATGGGATAGAGACCCAAGAGAACATACCAAAGACAGTGACAGGAGGGAAATGATCCTCAAATTCCTACCACTCAATAAACCACTTGCCAAGCCCATGCTTGATGAGATTCTGATATGAATGGAGGGGGGGCATCTTCACCTGCTGCCATGTGTAGTTTATAATTCATCTCAGGAATAAAGTCTGTGATGAAAAACCATGTATCCTTTAGAGTTGCACTGGGAAACATTTTTCTCTTACCATTGAATTAGAGCAAATTCTTTCAGTTGATCAGCGCCAAAGGTGAATCTATCCTAGAGAAAACTTTCCAGTCATGTACCTCATAAATACTACATTTTGATTTTGGTCTTCAGTCACAGTGATTCCTAATGAAGTTACTAAATCACTGTAAGCTCGTGTTTCATAGAAAATATGAAGATATCAACCTAAATCTTCTTGGATTGCTTCTTCCATTGTGCTGGAGAGGCTGTACCTTGTGTTCTAGGCTTTGGAAGGCACATCCGTTCCTGGCTCCTGTGCACTCTTACCCCAACCTTTTCCTTTGGAAAGCGGGGGCAGAAGGTAGGATGGGAAGTGACCCTCGGAATATGGCTAGTAGTTGACTTCTCTCCCTTCAGAGCCTTTATAGGAAGCACATTAGTCAGCTCAGACTGCCACATGAAATATCATAGACTATATCGCGCAAACGATCGCAGTCATGTTTCCCACGGTTTGGAAGCCTAAGCTGCCCAAGTCAGGGTCTTAACGGAGCTGAGCTCATGGAGTTTGTCTTCCTTGCTTATGTGATTGCTGACCGTCCATGTTTTCACATGGCCTCTCCTCTGTGTACTTGAGGGAGAGGGAAAGGCCTGGTGTCTCTTCCTTTCTTACGATAGCAGTCCTATTGGATGAGGCCTAGCTCTGTCACCCCATTTAATCTCAATTATCTCCCCGAAGGCCTATCTCTGAGTGCCATCACCTTAGGAGATAGGACCTCAGTATATGAATTTTAGAAAGAAATAAAACTTAGTCCAGGGCTGGAGAGATGGCTTAGCCGTTAAGGCATTTGCCTGCAAAGCCAAAGAACCCAGGTTCGATTCCCCAGGCCCCACGTTAGCCAGATGCACAAGGGGGTGCACGCGTCTGAAGTTCGTTTGCAGTGGCTGGAGGCCCTGGTGCATCCATTCTGTCTCTATCTCTGTCTCTGTCTCTGTCTGTCTGTCTCTCTCTCTCTTTCTCTGTCAAATAAATAAATAATATTTTAAAAATAAACAGTCCAGAACAAGAAGGAAAGAAGAGTTCTTTTTAAAAGTTTTCTTTAAAAGCCGGGCGTGGTGGCGCACGCCTTTAATCCCAGCACTCGGGAGGCAGAGGTAGGAGGATCGCCGTGAGTTCGAGGCTACCCTGAGACTCCATAGTGAATTCCAGGTCAGCCTGGGCTAGAGTGAAACCCTACCTCGAAAAACCAAAAAAAAAAAAAAAAAAAAAAAAAGAAAAAAAAAGTTTTCTTTAAAAGTTAGTATTTCTGAAAACTATATGCATTGTCCAAATTTAAGAGACTTTTGAAATCAGTGGTCCATGGAATTTTCTCTTCTAGTAACTGAAAATGATTCAAACTAGTATCAAAGAAAGCAGATATAGATTTTTTTTTTTTTTTGGTTGTTTTATCTCCGGTGGCAGATAGCTAAGGGTCAGCTATGTTAGCCATAGCTGGATCCAGGAATCCATGTCATCAGGTGTCTATCTTCTCTCTGAGTCCTTGCTCAGAGAGGCAGTGGTATTAAGGAATGAGGCCTCTTCATTTTGACCTTGTCCCTTAGCATTTGCAAAATTAGAAGGAGGAGAAAGTACCTCTCCTGAGAGTTGGCTCTGATTGTCCTGGCTGTGGTGGGTAGATGTGACATCCTAGAACCTAGGCCCATACTAGGGGTTGTAAGAGGCAGCCCCAGGAGTTGGGAAAGGACCAGCTCTCAAGCAGCGAAGATTACAAGCAGAGGTGACTATATGACACGTACGAAGAAGCTCTCCTCTTCTTGGTCTCTGAGCTGACCGATTTATACTTTGTGACTTGTTCAGCTGTCCTGCAGGTTTCCATTACTTCATATCAAATCCTTGAATAAGAGATTTTAGTTCAAGGTCATTAGAACTTTGTGAATTTCAACTGATGTTACATTGGCCTCTGTGGATGTTGCTGTAGACCTTTACCGATGACAAAGCCTTACCACCCCCTGGGGATTTGGCTCCAACCATGCCAACCATGGGACTGCATGGCCTTCAGCCCTCCTCCCCCAGCCGCTCTGCTCTCTGCTCTTCTGCACACCCACTGCTGGGATCCGAGTGTGTGTCCTCCAAATGCACAGGTTAAATCCTAACCTACGAGGTGATAGCATTAGGAAGTAGGGCCTTTGGAAGGTAATCAGGTCATGGGGGCAGAGTCTTCATGAATATGATTAGGGCCTTTATCATAGAGGCCTGAGAGACCCTTCCACCATGTGAGGGCACAGAGAGAAAATGACCATCTGCTGATCAGAGAGCAAGCCTTCAGCAGATGCCAGTCCTCTGGCATCTTGATCTCACGCTTGCACTTGACCAGAAATAGAAGTCTAGGGCTGGAGAGATGACTTAGCGGTTAAGGCGTTTGCCTGCGAAGCCTAAGGACCCATGTTCGACTCTCCAGATCCCATGTCAGCCAGATGCAAAGGTGAGGCAAGTGCAAGGTCACACATGCCCACTAGGTGGCAAGTGTCTGGGTTTCAATTTCAGTGGCTGAAGCCCTAGTATGCCAATTCTCTCTCTCTAAAATAAAATTAACATTAAAGAAAAAGAAATAGCCAGGCGTGGTGGTGCACACCTTTAATCCCAGCACTTGGGAGGCAGAGGTAGGAGGATCGCTGTGAGTTCAAGGCCACCCTGAGACTACATAGTGAATTCCAGGTCAGCCTGGACCAGAGTGAGACACTACCTTGAAAAACCAAAAAAAAAAAAGAAAAAAAATAAGAAGAAGAAGAAGAAGAAAAAGAAAATAAAAAGAAAGAGAAATAAATGTCTGTTGTTTATCAGCCACCCAGTCCCTGATACCTTGTTAGAGCAGCCCAAATGTATAAAAGCACAGAGAGTCATCTATTTCATGTTGCTGTGGGTGCCTGGTCCTTTATCTGAAATTCTTGGATGTGTCCCAGCAGAGCCCACTTTCCACTTAGGGAAGGCCATACAGTGTTCCATGCATATACTTTCTCCTGATGCCCCTGCAGAGTCTGGGGCTGGGGCCAGAGCTTTGTCTTATTAGCATTTCTGCAGTGGAATGCGTGAGTAGACACACTACACGGGGTAAGGAAAGGCCATGGCAGCTTCGCATCACACAGCTAAGTGAGCTGTGAGAAAGAATAAAATAAAATTGTTCCCAGGTCTCTTTGTATTTCAGAATTGTACAGAAAAGACCCTGAATTTACAATGCTTGGTGCATGGATATGTCTGTTGGAATCTCAGCTCTTGAGAGGGGGTTAGAATTAGGGTGACTGGAGCCCTAAAGGTTAAAAGCGCAGGAAAGTTAACACTTGCTAGAAATCAAAGATGGTCTGACTTCTTATCTCTTGCCTAGTTCCCTAGACCTGTTTTTCCACAGACAACCAGACCTCTCCTGGAAGGGAGGTCTTTCATAGGATTTAAACATTGTGGTTGGTCACGTTCAGCCCCTGGAACTTGGTGTCAGGGATAGCCTCTTCCTGAGACAACCCCTAGCCCTAACCAACCAGCTGTCCCTCCGGAAGGCAGCCCACTATAAGGTCATAAACACCTTTGCAAGGGGAGGGCACAGCACAGCGTGCTCTCTGGCCACTTGGGAACTTCCAGCTGTGGGTTTTTCCCCAGGCTGTGCCTGGGTAGCTCAGTCCAGGCCCAGCCGGGGGGGGGGGGGAGGGGTCCCCTAGCCCTTACTCTCCACATGGGCTCCTTTATCCCCTCCATCTCCCCACATGACAAGAGCTCCTTGAACTTTCTTTTCGCTTTCCACGCTTTTTTTCCAGGCCCTCCATGTGGGATCTCTAGCCACATGGGTGCCTTTCCTTGGCTCTGTGCTTCCCTCAGTAAACATAATTATCCTTCTCAGTCTTCTTTGTTATCCAATCCCTTGATTAAAAATAGAAACAAACCTAAGGTTTGGGGTTCAAGGATTTTCCTAGACTCCCAGCACCACCCCTTTGCACTCTGACTCATCTCTGTCGAAAGTAAAACCTAAGAAACAGCTTCACGGCCAGCATTCCACAGCATTTTCTGGTGGTAAGAATGTGCTGGTAGGGCTGGAGAGATGGCTTAGCAGTTAAGCGCTTGCCTGTGAAGCCTAAGGACCCCGGTTCGAGGCTCAATTCCCCAGTACCCACATTAGCCAGATGCACAAGGGGCCGCACGCGTCTGGAGTTCGTTTGCAGTGGCTGGAGACCCTGGCATGCCCATTCTCTCTCTCTCTCTGTCTATCTGCCTCTTTCTCTCTCTGTCGCTCTCAAATAAATAAATAAAAATGAACAAAAAAAAATTTAAAAAAAAGAAAGAACGTGCTTGTAAAAGTGGACTCCTAGAAAGAGCAGGCTTGGTGCCCATGTCTTCACTCTGAAAAATCAGTAGTGGATAAAGAGTTCAGCAGACACTATACCTGAAATTAAAGTGTTTATTTGTTCATTACTTTACACACAATTTACAATCCAAAGGGGAGGGGGAAAAGAGAGAGGAAAAAGGGAAGAGGGGAGACTGAGAAGGTCACTGACCATGGAGTGGAATTGGCTCAATCTGAAATGTGTTCCTGAGTTTTTATTTCCAACAACTCTTAGAAGTTTTCATGAAAGAATTCTCTAAGTCTTCTTTTTGTACAGAAATCAGAAACACCAGACATGAAAGCAATGCTAACATCCAAAAAAAAATAATAATAATAAGCTAGTAAACAAATAACAAAACCCACATTAAAGTAGAAGAGGGACTATCTGGAAAGAAGGGGCTTGGTGGAAGGGGGATGTGGGAGGGAGAACAAGAAAAGGATTTTGATCAGAAGACATTCTATACATGCATAAAAATTGTCAAATAATGATTTTAAAAATTAAATTTTAAAGTAAGTTCATTTCCCACATGGGATCCTGAACTTTAAGAGAATTTTTGAGTTTGCTATTCTTGTTTGCTTGTTTGTTTGTTTTTCTTTATTTATTTGAGAGAGAAAGAGGCAGAGGCAGAGACAGAGAACGGGCATACCAGGGCCTCCAGCCATTGCAAATGAACTGCAGATGCATGTGCTACCTTGTGCATCTGGTTTACGTGGGTCCTGGGGAATCGAACTTGGGTCCTTTGGCTTTATAGGGAAGCACTTAACAGCTAAGCCATCTCTCCAACCCCTAAGTTTGCTATTCGTGATTGTTAGAAACAGAAAGAGACAAGCAGGAATATCTACAATGTCTTAGTGGCAGAGGGACACTTCCCATTTCAGTAGAGAATGTCTGCCCAGCATTAGGCCAGGGAGAGGGGGATGATGCTCAAGGAGGGGAGAGGATGGGAGAAGTATTAGCAAGTATGAAAGCAGCAGACTTCTTTGAACTCCTTTCTTCTGAGATAGCCAGCCAGGTGTCCTGCTCCCCTGGGGTTATTGAAATAGGTGGGGGAGGGAGGGCAACATACTACTGAGTATTTGCCAGTAATATGTTGAATTTCTGACATGGTAACTTAGCTCCTTCATTGATCTCTCCCAGGAAGATACAGGGGACAGAATCCATTCTTACTTTGCTAATGTCCCTGCCAGTTTGTGTCAACCATTTACCATCATGACATCTCAGTTGTCACATCTGTCAGCCCAAAGAATCTTTGATATCTTTCAACAAGTCATATTTTCAGGATTCTCTCAATTCTGGTGCTTGGCAACTATTGTGGATGAATTTGTCATACCTCTCCCTGATGTTTGCTGGAAGGGAGTTGGAGGGGAGGAGCTCAATGGATCTTCTGATAAGTCCACATGATCACATATAAGCTGCTGTGAACTGTGGGAGATGGAAATAAGAGTAACTGGATTATTAGAATTGTGGGGTTGTGTTTCACAGACATTCAGTGTGAAGACAGGGTTAGCTGAGTACAGGTGACTGAGTACAGTTCACTGGAAAAAAAACTTAAGAGATTGATCAAATCAGTGGTGTTTAGTGCATGTGAGCAGTCAGGGATATTGGAGCACAACTCAGTATCCTTGTAATAATGAGATATGACGAAACTGGAAAGCCAAACACCATCAGCGGAGCAGTGTTTTCTGCCCAACCCCATCCTCTCTCTCTCTCTCTCTCTTCTCTCCACTTCATGGAAAATCCTGCCACCTGGATCAGCCTCAGGCCTAAGGTGTCTCCTGTCAGGTGTGAGTCAGTGTGCTCCAGGGCAAAGAGGACCCCAAGGGAACTCCAGCCCGGCTGTAGGGTTCTCTGTGCTTGTTTTCTGTCACATGAGGCCCTTTGATCTCATCTCACTAGGGGTGAAGTCCAGAGGTGCAGGTGCGGGTTATAACAAGCTCACTCCACTGCACTCCCAAGTGGCTACCAAGATGTCAACAGGAACTTGATCTTCCCAAACTGACCTGCCCTGTATCAGTACAGCAGCTCTCCTTGTAGGCCACAATTTCCCCCCTTTCCCTCCTTGCCAACACCCTGCCTTACGTTCCCATGCACCCCTCGCTGGCCTGGCATTTCCTTCCCAGCTACTCTCCTGCACTGCCCTTAGAGGTTGCCTGACAAAGCCCACCTTCCCTGTCCCATCAGCCTCCAGCTTCTTACTTCAGCATTCCCCGGTACTCTACCCTAGTTGGCCTTTCCTTGTCATACCATTATGGGGGAAGGTGAACATGCTTGTTTTTTTATTTCCTACTTGCTGTTCTATTTATCTATGCTACATGCATGTTATATTTACAAGCTACCACATTTAGTGGCTTAAAATAAATGTTTTTTGAAAATAATTTTACTTTTATTTATGTATTAGAGAGATAGAGAGAAAGACTGGGAGAGGGAGAAGGAGAGAGAGAATAGGTATGCCAGGGCCTCCAGCTGCTGCTAATGCACTCCAGATCCATGCGCCCCCTTGTGCATCTGGCTTATGTGGGTCCTGGAGGCTTGAACCTGGGTCCTTTGGCTTTGCAGACAAGTGCCTTAACCGCTAAGCCATCTCTCCAGCCCTAAAATGAATGTTTAAACTCACCATGCCATGTACTTTTTTGGGTCAGGAATTCGTGTGAGGCCCAGCTGTGAAATTCTTTTCTCCTATTGGCCTTGGTTGAGGTCACACAGTGGTTGCATTTGGCAGATGGGTATATCAGAGGGTTCCTGGGGGCTCTGCTCACTTGCCTGGCACCTTAGTGTGGCTGGCTAGAAGTGATAGCTACATATGGTGGTCATAGAGCAGTCAGACTTCTTTACAGGACTCGACATTTCAAGAGGAAAGATGTAGAATGTACCAGCAGCCTCTCTCTCTCTCTCTCTCTCTCTCTCTCTCTCTCTCTCTCTTTCTCATACACACACACACACACACACACACACAAAGTGTGAGTGTGTGGATGCATGCTCATAGGTGTATTGGTGCCTGTTTGTGGATAAGTATGCATGCATATATATGTGTGTGCTTGTGTACGAGTGTGCATGCGTGTGTGTGCATGTCTGTGGAGGCCATAGGTTGATGCCTGCCTCAGTCACTCGACACCTTATTTTCCGAGATAGGGTCTCTTGCTGAAGCTAGAGGCTACAAATTCAACTAGAACTCGACTGGCTATCTAGGGAATCCTAAGGATCCTCCTATCTCTACCTCCCCAGCACTTGGGTTATAGGTATGCTCCACCACACCCAGATTTTATGTGGGTGCTGATGATGTGTGAACTCAGTTTCTCCCATTTGTACAAATAGCACTTTCCCCACTGTGCGATCTCCTGGCTCTGCAGCCAGGCTTTCAGTAGATAGTTCTATGATGCTGGGACAAACATCCAACCAAACACAGCTTTATGGGAGGAAGGGATTTACTTCAGGCTTACAGAATCCAGGGGAAGTTCCATCAGTGGTAGAAGAAGCTGGCTGCCTTCCATGAGTCCAAGTAGAGAGAAAAACCACCACCGGCCACCAAAAAACAGCAAGCATGGATTCGCAGCAAGCACAAACCTACAACAAGCAGGACCTCCAGAGCTCTAACCTCTCTGTGTACCTTTGGGCTGAAATTCAGATCTGCCACAGAACACACCTTTGGGCTGGACCCCAGCATCTATCACCAGTGACACTTCCTTCAGCCGGCAGCTGGAGACCCAAGTTACAAGCTTTAATAGAACACCTGAGTCTATGGGGGCAGAGAACAGATATTCCAACTACCACAATGGCCCAGTGTCACTTCTGCCACATTCTTTTTTTTTTTTAATTTTTCTTTACATTGACTACCTATATACATATGGTCAATGTACTATGACCATAGTCTCCCCAACCCTCTCTTTTCATCCTCCCAAATGCCCTATCCATTGAATTCCTTCTTCCAACCTAGGTTTTATTCCATCTTGATGTCATCATTTTCCACCTCCTATTATACAGGTCTTGTGTGGTTAGTGTCAGCCACTGTGAGTTCCACAGCCACTTTGGGTCTCATAGACAGTATTGCAAAACACTCTTCCCCTTCCTTTGGCTCTTACACTCTTTCTGCTGCCACTTCTGCAGTGGTCCCTGAGCCTTGAAGAGTGTGACAGAGGTCACACTTAGTGCTGAACCCTCCACTCTTACTCCTCAGCACTATAGTGAATTTTGAGTCTCTGCAGTGGTCACCACCTTCTGAAAAGACAAGCTTCTCTAATCAAAAGAAAAGTAGCACTAATATACAGGCATAAACATAAATAGTTAGAGAGCAGTTTCATGAGCATAACATATCTATTTAGCCAGAAAACAATAATAGTTTCTACCCTGGGGCTTATGTTTTCCCCAGCTATAGGCATTTGATTATGTTTTCAGTGCCAGGCAGGAATTCCCTCTTGAGTGGGCCTCAAGTCCAAACAAAGACCAGTTGGTTTCACGCATAACACACATGCCACCATTGTACCAGTAGGTATATTTGGCCTTGCTTGCCTGCCATAAAGCTTGTAGGGTCCACTGCTTGTTAAGGCCATTGTTGACTTCTCTCCCCCAACAGGCTCCACATTCTTTCCAGCATCCTGACAGCTAGATAATCAACAGGAGGAGGCTTCTGGCAACTGGGTCTTACTATCTAGTTCTGAAGGCAGCCAGGAGCCATGGCAATAGCCTGTAGTGTTTGGGGAACATTAAGGGCCTCCCTGGCTAACAACTTTCTGAAAGATATCCCAATCCTACTTCTGCCACATTCTAATGGTCAGGAAGTTCCATGATCCTTCTGATTTTGAGATTCAACCCTTGTGAGAGGGAGTACAGTTAGGGTGACTAGACCCTTGGAAGTAAAACAAGGCAGCAAAGTCTGTACTTGCTAGAAATCGAGGATGAGCTGACTTCTTATTTCTTGCCTAGATCTCTAGACCAGTTTTTCCACAAACAATCAGGACCATTCCTGGGAGGAAGGTCTTTCATAGGATCTAAACATTGTGGTTGGTCAAGTTCGTCCCCTAGAACTTGTTGTCAGGGCTAGCCTCTTCCTGAGACAGCCCCTAGCCCTAACCAACCAGCTGTCCCTCTGGTTCACCTGAGCTGGAAGACAGCCCACCCCTATAAGGTCATAAAAAGCTTTGCAAAGGGAGGGCAGCTCTGCTCTCCGGAGCTGCCTGACCACTTGGGAACTTCAAGCTGTGTATGAGATTTTACCTTGGCTAGGCCTGGGCTAGCTTGGCCCAGGCCCAGCCAGATTGAGCCAAGGGGAGGGCCTCCTACCCCTTGCTGTCCACATGGGTTCTTTATCCCCTCTAACTCCCCATGTGGCAGGATCTCCTTAAACTTTCTTTTCTCTCTTTTCTTTCTACAGTTCTTCTAGGCCCTCCACATTGGATCTGTAGCCCATGTGAGTGCCTTTCCTTGGCTCTGTACTTCCCTCAATAAATATAATAATTTAATAATTATCCTTCTCTATCTTTTTATTTAATTCTCTGATTAAAATTAGAAACAAAGCCCGGCATGGTGGCGCATGCCTTTAATCCCAAAACTCAGGAGGCAGAGGTAGGAGGATCGCCATGAGTTCAAGGCCATCTTGAGACTACATAGTGAATTCCAGGTCAACCTGGACTAGAGTGAGACCCTATCTCAAAAAACCAAAAAAAGAAAAAAAAAACAATTAGAAACAAACCTAGAATTTGGGGTTCAAGGACTTTCCTGAGCACCCTGTTACACTTGGTCTGGGGATGTAGCTCAGTTGGCAGAGTGCCTTCCTAGCATAATATAGCACTGACTTCAAGCTGCTGGTACCACATGAAGCAGCTATCAAGGTACTTGTCTGTGTACCTGTAACCCCAGAACTCAGTACGTGGAGGTAGGAGGATCAGAAGTTCAAAGTCATCTTCAGCTCCAGGGTGAGATTGAGGCTAGCCTGGACTACAAGGCAACCTTGTCTGAGAAGGGGGAGTGAAAGATAGGGAGACAGAGAAACAGAGACAAACCAAGACCAAGATGCTTGGTTCACCTCTTAGACCCCCTCAGTGTATGGTACACCAGAGATGTCTACTACCATTGCTCGAGTACATTTGCCTCATTTTCGTCTGCTAGGATATAAATGTTCCTTGCAAAGTACCCTGAAATTTAGTTGCTGCTCTCATAGTAGCCTACTGTAACAGGCCTTTAAGATGTGACTAGGCCCTCAGGACTCTGTTCTCGTGAGTTGATCAATGCCATCATTTCAGGAATGGTTGCCAGGGAAGTGGCTTTGTGGGAACAGTGAGCTCTCTACCTCAAGGTAGGGGCTTCTTTGTCATGGCTTGTCCTCCCCCATATTTGATGTAGCCAGATATCACTTGCCAAATGCTGTCGCCAAGCTCTCGGGTGTTCCAGTCTCCAGAGCTATGAGGAATCAGTCCCTGTTCTTCATGAATTACCATGCCTCGGGTATTCCGATGGAGCAAGAGAAAACATCTAATGTTCTTAAGTTTCATGTTCCAATATCCCAAACCTAGAACACCTCCTATATTGTTGGCACCTCAGGCAGGTGTCAAGAAACATGAATCAAAATGAAAAGAAAATAAAAGTTGGAGAGAAGCGGTTTTATGATGAGGTATTGTGGCTTTGGGGTGCAATTTGAAAATATATCTTCTGATGGCAGGGTTGACCTCAGAACTAAGCTGATAATCACCTCAGGATTTCTTCCTAGGTGTGGTAAGCTGGTGAATGTGAGGGGGGCATTGCTCTGTCTGCCCAGATCTCAACTGAGTCAAGGCTGCGACAGGAGCGTCTCCCCCTGTCAGGAGGAGTCAAGGTTCATTTACCTCAGGGAGCAGCATCTTAGGTCAGAGGACAGCTAACAGTGACCTGCAAGTCCAGGCCACCTGCTGTGCTTACACTGCCTGTGAGATAGACATTACTTCTATGTTTTTTAAATGGTTGAGAAAATATCAAAAGGAGACTATTTCTTGAAAAGTGAAAATTAAATGAAATTCAAATTTCAGTGCCCATAAGACCAGAAGTTGGGGATTGAAAAACTTCTACTGGTAGAATATTCTGCCCTTAACTCCTTCCTGTCGGCCCACTGTATCTTAGTGACTTATACATCAGAATAAGCAACTACTTGTGTTCCCATAGCCAATTAATTTTTGTCCTAAAGCATAGAATATGCATATTTCTGTTAGTTCCAGAGCAAGCAACACCTGTTAACTCACATGCACACACATACACAGGTTGAAGAAAATGTATTTGAGAGAACAGACAACAGCCTGGAATATTCATCTTCCTCTTACTCAAACCTCAGTTATTCTACAAATGATTTCTAAAGTATTTACATTTTATTATTTTTTTTTACTAAAGCTTGCTGGGTTTTAGGTTTATTTTATAGGTGACGAACCTTGAATCCAGCACAATATAGGCAGTGTTCATTCAAAATAGCCCATTCTGGTCCTAGTTCGGGTTCCAGGTGAGCTCATCTTTCCAGAACACTATCAGTCCCCTCAAGAGGCTCTTGCTTCACCTAAGAATGATAAGCTGTTCCCTAAATGTGTTTTTTCCCAAAGTAAGGTGCTGATTTTTTTCTTTTCTTTTTTTCTTTTTTCTTTTATTATTATTATATTTATTTATTTATATTTATTTTTACTTTTTTTTTTTTCGAGGTAGGGTCTCACTCTGGCTCAGGCTGACCTGGAATTCACTATGTAGTCTCAGGCTGGCCTTGTACTGATCATGATCCTACCTCAGCCTTCTGAGTACTGGGATTAAAGGCATGTGCTACCACACCTGACTTGGTGTTAATTTTCTGTCCTCCTATTTTCCTCTTCTGTTGTCTCTTTTTTAAAAATTCCTTTTAAATTCCATATGATTTTTGTAAACCTCCTCACTCGGTTTGATAGGCAATGCATTTCTCTCCTGCATGAAGTCTCCACCTGAGGGAAATGAGCCCTACCCCACACAATATTCTTACCTCCGCCCGCTCTCCCTTCCAGATCACCGAGAGGAGGGTGTGAGGGTGTGTGGGTGTGCCAAGAACTGTCGCATGCTGCAGGTGATCCTCAGTCTGTCTCCCCTGAAATAGAATTTCATTCACCAATTGCTGTAAGTTACTCGTGGCTGATGAGAATCATGTAGCGGTACACTGGCCCATCTCAGAGAGAGAGAGTGTGTGTGTGAGTCAGGCGGAATGGTGAGGAGAAGGGAGACAGGAGACAGGTGGAAAACCTGGAAGCAAAATCCTGCCCCGTGGTTCGAATGTGACCCCCAGCATTGTTCATGTGTTGGGAGGTGGGCTGGATGAGAGGGGATTCAGCCTTGAGGGAGGAGTGGGTAGATCCAGGTTGTACTTAGAGGACTGTACTCCTTAAAGGAAAGAGCATGCCCCCTCCCTCTGGCACATTTGCCCTCTCACCTTCTCGTTGTCTGCCAGGGGATGCCACACTCAGAAGGTTTTAACCAGGGCCAGCACCTTGAAAGTGGACTGCCCAGCCCCCTGAATGGAGGAAAGAATCAGTCTACCCAGCCTGTGGTATTATCTTAGTCAACACAAAATGGACCGAGATGATAACTTCCCATGTTACATACTGTACTTTATTTTTATTTATTTATTAGAGAGAGAGAGAGAGAATGGGCATGCCAGGGTCTTCAGCCACTGCAAACAAACTCCAGACGCATGCGCCTCCTTGTGCATCTGACTTACGTGGGCTCCTGGGGAATCGAACCTGGGTCCTTTGGCTTTGCAGGCAAATGCCTTAACCCCTAAGCCATCTCTCCAGCCCCCCCCCCCCGGCCGTTACATACTTTATACCTGCAAGTGTCACACCTGATACATTATCCTTACCACAAATCCAACAAGACTTACGAATCTGTGAAGTTTGACGTTACCAAACCAAGAAGGGCAGAGAGATACACAGGTGGGCCTCAGACTTCATCCCAGCCCCTGTTTTAGCCATCTCCATTTTGGTGGATGACAGTCCCCCATACTCATGTCTGATGAGTTGGTGTGACTCTGCTTCTCTGGAATTTTCTTGCACCCTACTTTTAATCCAGGAGTAAAAGCCTTTTTGGCTTTATTTGTAAATTATACCCCAACGTTATCACCTCGACCACTCCCATCCCATTCCAAGCCCACCATCATTTTTTCCTGGACCATTTGTGACACCCTTCTACTCCCTACATTGTATCTTTTTTTTCTCCTGAAAGTCAACTCCTAATACCCAGGAAGATAAGCCAGATCAAACTTGTGACTGGCTTCCTTCACTGGGCAATCCCACCTCATTCTCAATAACACTGGGAGACCTGCCAGGGGCTGTGGTCAACCTCCTAATCCACATTACCTCTGCAGCCCTGTCTCCGTCACTTGCCCATTCTGTACACCAGCTCCCTGCTGCCTTTTCAGTAGTCAGAGCCTTGACCCAGAGCTCCTCCATTGCAGCACTCTCGTCCCGGGAACCCACAAAATTTGCTTTCACCTCTTTCCTATCTTTGCTGAAATGTCTTTGCAGGAAAATCTACCTTGCCATTTTATTTAAAAATCCTTTTTCCCTCCTACCCCCCATGCCCACCCCAGAACCTTATTTTCTGTATCTGCTTTATTTTTCTTCATGGCATTACTCATTTCCTTCTTTATCTGTTGGCTGTCTGCTTCTTTTATTAGCATATAAACTCCATCAGGAGGTGACTTCCACCTGTGCTGGCTGGTGTCCCAGTACCCCTCATGGAGCCTGGCACACAGTTAATGCCCAGTAAACTTTAAGAAGAGTGAGTAGATGAATTATTCAGTCTTAGCACTGAAATCCAAGGCCGGCTACTCTCTCCAGAATGTCCTATGCTCCTGGTTGATTTTCTCATGATTATACAAGGAAAGAGCTTGCTTTAGGAAATCACTCAAGAATGCATGGAAAAGAGAGGAATTTGGTTTCTGACTTCTGAGATTCATTTGGACGTCGAAGTTCCATGATTACCAAGGCCAACTTCATGATACAAAATCCCGGGGGATCCCTCCATCTCTTGTGCCCTTAGCTTTTCCATTTGTACACGGCGGAGGCTGGTGCACTTCTGTCCTTTCCGTATCGTCAGAATTTCTGCCATTCGGTCCACTGAGTTTAAAGGCAGCGACCTGCTGTTGCATTGGTGTCAAGTCCTGCCGAGTGTGTATCAGAGACTTACGGTCTCTGCAGGCCAGCACAAGACTTTCTGTCTCTTTATTTCCCCAGTGGACTGGGTGTGACGCCCCGTGTACCGTTGGTTGTCAGTGTGCTTCGTTGGCCCATCTAAAAAGAAATTGCATCAAACTCTGAGAGCAACCTTAGTTTCCAGTCTGCTGTTTGGTACAGTAGTTCTAAGAGAATAGTTGGGTTGCTCGCATCAGAAGCTAGCTTTAACCATTGCCATCCTAATCAATAGCTGCTTCCTTTGGGTAAAAACCACAAACAAAAAACCGCAGAGGCCAACATTTCAGGCTTTATGAAATGATAGAAATATATGGGAAATCTTGTGATTTTGTGAACCACGGTGAGCTGATCTTAAGTGAAGGGATAAACATTAAGATATGTTCATAAGGTGAGGACCAGCTTGGCTTCATTGATGTGGAGATGCTGTTGTTTATTACATAAGAAAACTGCACAAAGAGGGGAAGGAAATAGCCATTTCATGCCATACATAGGGTAAGGCATTAGCAATATGGAAAACTGCTTTAAATCCTTATTTTTAAATGATTTTCATCTTGACAGACCTTCAACACCTATTTGAATATTATAACCATTATATTTTAATAGCAGTGGATGATTTACCTTTAAACATGAGAGCTTACAATGTACATTATTTTGGTATGTTCTTTTCAGATATTATTACATTTTGGGACAGAAGTTTCCTTCTTTCATAGGATACTTCTTTGATTGGATAGATTTAATAAACTACATACATACACACACGGGGTTTATCTCAATGAAATAAGGTCTAACTTTAATGCCTCAAATACAATTCCTTACCATATAAACTTTTCTACGGGAGATTAGAGGATGAAGGGACATACCGGTAAACAGGGGCAGCCTGCCCTCAGGAAGCTTACATGTCAAAAGAGGTAGCCTATGTCATGTGCCTGAAGAGTTAACAAGTTTGGGGCCAAGCACGGGAGATCCATTAGCAGAAATAGAAGGTTCCTGTAGAAGGGCCTCACAGAGGAGACCTTGACACACAGGTGCTATTTCCATCAGGTCCCTTACGCCACAGGCTCCTCTGGGCATCCAGATGGCTCCTGTTCTCAAGGTTTCAGCTCATGTCCCCCTCTCCGGGCACTCAGCCATCCCTACAATGAGGCTCATGCCCACAGTGTTGGTCCACGGGAATGAATGAGACTGGGTGACAGCCAGAACAAATGGAACCCTCTAGGGCAGAGAGAGAGGGAGGAAAAAAAAAAAAATAGAAAGAGGAAATGAAATAGCCTCATCCCAGGAACTGCCAGTGGCAACGGGTGGGAGACAGGACAAATGGCGGGGTCTGTCACGCGGGGTTCATTGTCAACTGTCCACTCTTTCAGATGTCACCTGAGGACATTGCCACAATTAACATGCACCCAGACAGGCACAGTGACTACGCATTTTGGCTTGGCTGGTGGCAGCCGTTGAGTCTTAAACAAAAACAGTTTTCTGTGGCAGAACCTGTGCCAAGCTTTCAGAGAAAAAAGAATGAATTATGCTGCTGTGACAAGCTGGGCCACTGGAGCAACAATGGGTTGAATTTCTAGCCCCGTCTGTCACACAGACCCTGAAATGCATCTTCATTTATTGTTGGGCATCGGAAGAACAAGAGTCATTAGATATTTTATGGTACGTGACACGCCGTGACCTTCTACACTTTGCCCTAAGCCATCCTCTCCTACGAACAAACAAACAAGCCTCTTGTGTTTGGCATGCGTGGTGTGGTATGTACGCACGTGTATGCAGATGTGCACCCCATATGTATATACAGAAGCCAGAAGAGAACATTGGGTGTCCTTCTCACTCATTCCTTCAGACAGGGTCTCTCCCTCCACCCAGAGTTGCTGTCCATCAGAAAGCACAAGTGATGGGCTGGAGAGATGACTTAGCACTTAGGGCATTTGCCCAGGAAGCCAAAGGACCCAGGTTTGATTCCCAGGACCCACGTAAGCCAGATGCACCATGGTGCACATGCGTCTGGAGTTTGTTAGCAGTGGCTAGAGGCCCTGGCACACCTATTGTCTCTCTGTCTGTCCCTCTTCTATCTCTCTCTGCTTGCAAATAAATAAAAATTCTTTTAAAAAGAAGAAGAAAGAAAGCACCAGTGATATTAAGGTGTCTACGCTGCTCTAGAGATTGGGGTTACGGATGTGCATGGACACACCCCTCTTTTTACAGGGACTCTGGGGAGTCAAACTTGGTGGTCTCCAGCCCAAGAGGTCCTCTCCTCAAACAGCAAGCACCCTTAACCATTGAGTCATCTCCCCAACTCTGCTTTTTTTTTTTTTTTATTTTGTTTTTGGTGGGTTTGTTGTTGTTGTTGTTGTTTTTGAGAAAGAGATTTTTGTTTTGAAAAGCAAAAAAAAAATTTAAAAAAAAAAGAGTTTTTGTTTTGTTGTTTTGAGAAAGAGTCTCACAATGTAGCCCAGGGTGGTCTGGAACTTGAAAATCTCCTCTCTCTGCCTCCCAAGTGCCAAGATTACAAGCATGCCCCACCACACCTGGCTCACACACACACACACACACACAGATCTCGAACACTAAAAATTTAGCATGCATTAATGTCCTTTATTCGGTGTATATATTTCTATGAGAAATGAAGATGACGACAGGGCATTCACTTTGCTGTGCATTGCAGGTTTATAAAGACTTACTGACCACTACTGAATAGCAAGCGTCATGCTGGCTAATGTGTTAAAAAGATGCAAACATCGAGATTGGAGGAGGGTGAGACACCTGTCCCTGTGCCTCTCGTTACATACACTGCACACATGGCGAGATTCAAACATGGACGGTAGGGAAAGGAACGGGGGAAACAATGGGGCTGCCATGTCTTCATGAGGGCAGGGCCTTAAGCTACAGTTTGACCTGCACACAATTGTGCCAACCCCGCATTAGGTCCTCTGTAGTCATGGTCACAAATGACCACACACTTAGTGGCTCACTGGGAGTGGAGCTCAGTGATAGAGCGCTGAAGGGCCCCTGGGTTTTGTTTCTAGTACTGGCATATAAAACCTTACTGGTTTACAACATAACTTCATTCCCTTTCAGCACTGTGGGTTAGAAAATCTGTGATCCCTTCTAGAGGCCCCACGGAGAATTTGTTTCCTGCTAGTTCAAGATTCGCCTAGCTTCTAGAGGTTGCTCCCTTCCCTTGGCTTTGTCCCTTTCTCTGTTCAAAGCCAGCCACAGTGAGTGGAATCCTCATATAACATCACTCTGACCTCTCCTCCTCCTCTTCTTCCTCCTTCCTTTTACGGACTTGTGATAACACTGGACCCAACTGAGGAATCCAGGAAAATCTGACTAGTCTAAGAATTGCTAATTAACAGCCTTAATTTCTTTTTGCCACGTGACCTGACTCGTAACCTCACTGTGTATCCCAAGCTGTTTTAAGTAGTCAGAGGAGGATATGAGGGCGATCTGCTATAACATCTGTCACCCCACTGATGGCCAGGGTTCATTCGGCTGATCTGCTGGCTGGCCAGGTGTCCCCTTCCTCCTTCAGTGCTCCAGCTGCATCCTTCCCAAAGAGGACGACCTTCCCCAAATAGAGGAGGACCCGTCTTCGGTCAAGAGTATATGAGTAGCTGCACTCTCCTGCTAGAGCCTCCAAATAAGCTCTCAAATTATCAGAGGAGGAGGAGGAAGAAAACATTCTTCTTCTTCCCACATACCACTCTAAAACCACTGGTGGTGATGAATGCGATGCGTTCTGGAGAGAAGCATTTGCAGGCTGAGGAAGAGAGCAAGGTTTCCCGGCCTTGGCCTATGAGGACCTCAGATCACCGTATTCCGTGCAGCTGTCGGAAGCAGGCCAGAACACAGGACAGGCAGGGTGTTATCATGAAATCACCAGTCTTCTGGTCATCTAGACACGTGGAATCTGGTTTCCTTCAGCCACCATGCTACTGAGTATCTGTGGGCAAATTGTGGCATAGCTCTGGGCCTCCATCTCCTGCCCTGTGAAACGGCAGCGGTAAGTTAGGTACACCTGAGTCTGTCTCTCAGATGCCTGCTCTCCACAGCTCTCTAACCCTACAGGGAATGGACCGAAGACCAGAAAGTCTGACCTGTAAGAACCTCTGCTGTCATTCCCTCGAAATGCTGGGGTGGACAAAACATCTGATGGGCTATACTGGGTCCGTTTCCACTCTCTCCAGGAGCCAGCACGTTATCCCTCCCCCAGTGGTGGTAAAGAGACATTGTTCCCACTAGGTTGGAAATTATGCCAAAAAACAGTAATGCCTGGGAATCAGATGAATTAGAGGTAAAAAAAAAAAAAGTATATATGGCTCTATGGTTAAAATATGGCTTTAAGAAAATCAACTCTGAGCTGTATGACATAATTGAAATTGAGCCTTCCAGAGTGACTTGAGAAGGTTGACTCAGGCTTTCAATGCCTGTATTGTGGATCAGAAACTTGAGCCTAAAACGAAGTGGTAAGATCATTAGACAACCTCCTCCCCTATTACCTTGCATCAGAGAATTATGCGGATGCAAGTAACCGATTGACCTCTTCTCTCCTCCTTTCCTTCCCCCTTTAGTCGTAACAGAGAGGAAAGTTTCCAACCAGGCATTAAATTAGGTCAACAGCTAACACAGCATGAGTGGAGACAACAGGGACAGCCAGTGGTACGTGCACAGGAAATGAACGACACTGTGCTGCTGCCCACATCAATAAGCCGTTGAATAGTGGAAGGGCTCTAGTAAGACTGAAAGTAATAAAAGACGAGAGGAAATATGGGTCCGGCAGCACATAAGCATTTCTGCCTTAAGAAGGCATTCGTTTCATTGAATGGCTTCTAATGCCTCTAGTATAATCTCTCATGGTGACCTTCACTGCCTTTCCCCCACCCCAGAGCGAGCCTAAAGGACATCTAGGAAATGTTAGCTTTGCAGTCGCTCAAAAGGTAGCTTTGAATGGCTGTGAGATGATCTGAAACCACCGAGTTTGGGAGCTAGACTGGCTTGCACCCACTTGGAAAGGCTGTGGCCGAAGGCAGATGTGGAAAGAGGCCCTTGGCCCTGCTGCGTGCACATGGAGGTGGGACTTCGTCGGTGGATGTTTGCCTGCTACAGAAAGGGCAGCTCTTCCCTTCCCAGGTCCACAGGGAGTTTTGGAAGCATTTCCTGCCATGAAGCAGCCGGACGTCCTATCACGCAGCAGTGCTGACATCCTGCGGTGACATAGTCCACACTGTTGGTGGCTATGCCCAGCTCATCCTGGAGATGTGAAGAAAGACTCATTTCTTCCTATGCCACACCTAGATGTGGCTGTAGGAGATAGTCATCACGTCCAGGCAGGTCAGCAGTGTCCAGAACAGAGCATTAGCAGAAAGGTCCACCTTCCATCCTCAGCGATTCAGAGACAGCTTTTTTTTTTTCTTAATTTTTTTTGTTCATTTTTATTTATTTATTTGAGAGTGTCAGAGAGAGACAGAGAGAGAGAAAGAGAGAGAATGGGCGCGCCAGGGCCTCCAGCCACTGCAAACGTACTCCAGACGCGTGCGCCCCCTTGTGCATCTGGCTAACGTGGGTCCTGGGGAATCGAGCCTTGAACCGGGGTCCTTAGGCGTCACAGGCAAGCACTTAACCGCTAAGCCAGCTCTCCAGCCCCAGAGACAGCTTTTGCCTGTGACCTAACAGGCGGGAGGAGCGCTCTGCGAGAGACTATTGGTCAAGTGGGGCTGGGGCTCAGCTGGGTGCCCATGGCCCTCAAAACCCACGGGGGAGGGGAACGCATACTCACATTGGGGTTCTGCCCCACCGTAACGGCGTGATGGAGGCAGCTGAACTGTGCCCCCCACCCGACGCTAGTCCTCCAATTCCTCTGAAAATAAACCCACACGCCACAGCAACTGGTTCTGTCCTTCAGGCTTCCCAAGGCTTAAGTAGAAGACGAAATAATGCCACCACCCCGCAGTGATGTACGGCCACGTCCAAATGCTCAGAATGTGCATCTTTGTTACATTTATAGTAAGAGAGAGGTTACGTGTGTAAGTTAATATAGGAATATTATCCTGGGTTATCCCCTCCCCCGCTTTCCCCTTCATAACTCTGCCCTCCCTCTCTCCATTAGTCTCTCATTTAATTTAATGTCATCATCTTTTTCTCCTATTACGAGGATCTTGTGTAGGTATTGCTAGGCACTGCGAGGTCTTGGAGATCGAGGCCAAGGAGGTAGCAGGAGAGTCAGTCAGAGAAGGAGCTGTCAGGCTACAAGCAGTGTGTGGAGGGATGTGGGACGAAAGCTAACAGAATGAACGCATGCAGCCCCTAGAAGCTGCAAGACACAAAACTGTTGGTTCTTTTCCTAGAAACTCCAGAGGATGGGTTCCCATCTCAACGCCCTGAGAGCAGTCCACTTCCAAGTTCACTGTCATTGTTGCCCGGGTTAGTTTCCTTGCAGCTGTAGGAAGTGAGGTCCAGGTTTCCTTCCTGCTATAGGCTCCTCCCAGAGCTGCCTTGTTTCCCTTCACACGGGGGTCTCTCCTCACCCACCCACTTCGCCGTGTACTGAGAGAGCACTTCCAAAGTCCAGGCACTTCATTTACAGCAGACTTCCTTGCCTTCATGTAGTTCACATCCTAGTAGAGACAGAGCCAATGCCCAGTAGAAATCACACATATATATTTACCACAGATCAGTGTTTTCCCCACACTTGGTTCGTGGGGCTTTTGAGATATCTTTCTGCCCCAACTGTCCTCAGATGAAATGTTTCAGATGAAAAAAAAGAAGTTAAAAATGTTTTTCACCACTCTTACCACAGACCGATATTGGCTCCTCTGGGGCTTATAAACCAAAGATGATTTTATTTTTGTTTTTGAAAATGATCACCTGAGACAGTACACACAGGCCTGAGTTTTCTCACGCTGTGGATGCAGTCCAAAATGATCATTTATTTATAGTGTCTGTATTTGTTTTCCTTAGCTGTATAGCAAGTTACTAAAAATGTGGTGATTTTAAAAGTGCCTATTGGGCTGAAGAGATGGCTTAGTGGTTGAGGATGCCCGGGGTCATTGGTTCAATCCCTAGCACTTTGGATAATAATAATGATAGTAATGAAACTTAAAGGCATTTTAAGAACACAAATAAGCAATTTGTCTACACTTGAGTTTGTTTCCTCTCAGACATTGACAGAGAGAGGTGTTTTAAGCTGGGCGTGGTGCGCACACCTTTAATCCCAGCACTCAGGAGGCAGAGGTAGGAGGATCACCGTGAGTTCGAGGCCACCCTGAGACTACATAGTAAATTCCATGTCAGCCTGAGCTAGAGTGAAACCCTACCTCAAAAAGCCAAAAAAGAAAAAAATATATATATGTATATATATTTATTTATTTATTCGAGAGAGAAGAAAAGGAAGAGAGAGAGAATGGGTACTTTATTTGAGAGAGAGAGAGAAGAAAAGGAAGAGAGAGAAAATGGTTATGCCAGGGCCTCCAGCCATTGCAAGCAAACTGCAGACACATGTGCCATGTACATCTGGCTTATGTGGGTACTGGGGAGTCGAACCTGGGCCCTTAAGCTTTGCAGGCAAATGCCTTAACCGCTAAGCCATCTCTCTATCCCTGATACATGTTTTAATGTCATCAACATCTTCATAAAGAGACTTCTTTAAGAGGCGTATGTATATATATTTATATATGCACTTATATATCGATATGTTTTGCCTACTTATAAGTAAGTAGAGAAGGCTATTATGACAGGAATTTGACCTTGTGCAATTGTGGTAGCCAGTTCCAATCTCTGTGGAGCTGTTGTCTTTGTGGTGGGTGCTGGGGCTTGTCGTTCAGGAAGCCAGGAAGGAAAGATGGATGGTCACTTGGTCTACTCAGGCTGCCATAACACAATGCTACTTACGGGATGGTTCAAACATCAGACATTATTTATTTATTTTTTCAGGGCATTTTTCTTTTTTTTTTTAATTTATTTTATTTTTTCTCAATTTTTTAAAACTTTTTCCATGATTATAAAAAATATCCCCTGGTAATACCCTCCCTCCCCCCCCTTCCCCCTTTGAAATTCCATTCTCCATCATATCCCCTCCCCATCTCAATTAGTCTCTCTTCCATTTTGATGTCATGATCTTTCCCTCGTCTTATGATGGTCTTGTTTAGGAAGTCAGACTTTATTTTCTCACAGTTCTAGAAACTGAAAAGCTCCAGGTCAAAGTTCAGCAGGGTTCGGTTTCTCTTTCCAGCTTGTATGCAGTTGTCCTCTTGCCCTGTGTTTACCTGACCTCTTGGGCACATGTGGAAAGAGAGTCAGCCCTCTGGTGTCTTCTCGCGTAATGATAATTCTACTGCACCAGGGCTCTTACGGCACTATTTTAACCTTAGTTACTTGTTAAAGGCCCTAGCTCCAAATACAATCATATTGGGAATTAGATCTTCAGCATATGGGTTTTACGTGGCCACAGGTAACAAGACATTGAAATAGAGACAGGGACAAGCTAGGACCTTCACGCAGAAGCTGAACTCCCTCTCAGTGAGTGTCCTGGAAGGATGAACTGGTCTCTCAGTGGTGAGATCAGTGCACAACTGACCTAGGACTTGGAGAAGCTGGAGGAAGGTCTGGAGGGAGGGAGGGCAGATGAGCAGCTGCATTCCTGGCTACCGGCGCCCTGCAGCGTGGGGGAGCTACAAATGTATGGTGTCACCTCTGTTCTCGGATCTCCCCCACGAGGGTTTCCCATGGGCCACACTAGTCAGAATTGTGTTGCAGGGAACTCTGGGAAGTGACGTTAGCACTTTTCTAAGCCACTACAGTCTCTAAAGGGGAATTGTGTCTGAGGTTGGGGAAATGGAGTTACTTGTACTTGAATGAGCAGTCGATGGCTTAGAAACATCGGCAAAGGTCTGAAGGAACACGGATGAGGAAGGAAATTGACAGGAATAAATGAAGGGTGGTATGATGATGGGCTATTGGTTCACAGTTAAAATCACAAGAAGAAAAGGAACAAGGTGGCAGCTATGATAGCTTACATTAAGCATGGGGTACAGAAGTGTAGAATAGAGAAGGAAAAGCCAGGTAGAAAAGTCAGAAAGAATTAATACACAAAGTAAGACATATACAGCAAGATAAAAAAGGAAGAGATTGAACAAGATTCCCAGAGCAAGTAACATCTGTGCAAACTTGCCACACTTGTTTCGGACTCAATGGTTTTGTTGCTAGAGGGTACCATATTTACTACCCATAAAAGTGATTAATGTAAGTCTTGCCCTGCTGAAGTCAGCATTATCCCACCCAGCCTACACATTAGAAATATTTACCTGAATTTTTCTTTCCAAAAAGAATAGAGCTTGTTCTTCTTGTGGGACTGGAGACAGTGGATAAATTAGAAACCAAGAAAGAAAGCGACTAACAGACTTATTTCAAATCGAGACTCTACAAAGACGTAGCATGAAGGATCCTTGAGATCGAGTGTGCATATTGGCCCTGATTCCCTCAAGGTTATGCTACGAAGACTGTATTCCAGCAAGACAGGTCTCCCCTGCACCCACTGACCAGCCTCTCATAACTTAGGTTATTCACTTGAGAAGCGACTATGACGGATTTACCTCACAGAACAATTATGAAGCCTTAACTTAACATACTCAGCAGATACAGTGAGTACAAGCTATAGTCCAGGCACTGTTCCCTGTACCGGGGACACAGAATGAAGAAACAATGGTTTTTCCCTCAAAGAAATTAGCATGTAGTGAGAAGAGACAAATACAGCAAAGAAGTGGTTTATCATTTACTCTCTCAATGGCCAGTGTTGAAGATACTTATATTCATGTTCATCCTGGAAAGTACTTATCTTCCTCTTATGAACGCTGTGGAAGAGGTGAGATGTCTGAGACTTCTCTGCTACCAAGTGTCAAAGGTGAGACTCGATTCAGGTCTTCTGAATACACAAATCCCTCTTCCAACAGAAAACGTAATCCTGTCACTCACAGGCTTGTAGCGCTTTACGTAGAGAACATTAGCTCATGAGGACAGACGGTTATGACTTTATACTCAACAGACTGACTTGAGCACATGTTTAGTCGGTGACAGGAAGCATAAACATGGCCCCAATGATTATATTTCCCATCTACTGGGTTCTATCTGGTATGGTGACATAGATGTAAGATGAAGGAAATGAGCTAAGAAGTAGGATATCAAATAAGATTCTTAATGCAAAAGAAAACACTGTGAACAAGCCACTACTGGAAGTTAGTCACATTATCCCTTCATGGAGTCAAGTGACAATGAATGACTACCACACAAGTGACAGAGTCAATAAGGAAGATAAAAGAAGGTGGTGTGATCAAGTGGCCAAGAGTGGTTGGCCTGGGTGGACTTTTAGGAGGAGACTGGCGAGGCATGGGAAGGATGGAGGGATGTCAGGTCTGAAGGAGAGGGGACACAGTGACAAAGGCCCATATGTATGGCAGGAATGAGCTTGGTGTGATCCAGGAACAGAATAGTGACTGGAGTGGCTAACACTGGCCAGCATGGGACAAAGAAAGGTAGAAATGACCCATATCCTACAGTGCTTTATAGCCACAGTGAGGAGTGTGGGTTTTATAAAGATTCCAAACAAGAGTGACATCTCATTTATATTTTAAAAAATCACTATGGCTACTGTAAAGGAATTACTTAGGTTCTAGACTATTCATTTTTTAAACTTTTTATCATTAACAACTTCCATGATTGTAAATAATATCCCATGGTAATTCCCTCCCTCCCCCCACTTTCCCCTTCGAAACTCCACTCTCCATCATATTCCCTCCCCCTCTCAACCAGTCTCTTTTATTTTGATGTCATCATCTTTTCCTCCTATTATGATGGTCTTGGGTAGGTAGTGTCAGGCACTGTGAGGTCATGGATATCCAGGCCATTTTGTGTCTGGAGGAGCACGTTGTAAGGAGTCCTACCCTTCCTTTGACTCTTACATTCTTTCCACCACCTCTTCTGCAATGGACCCTGAGCCTTAGAAGGTGTGATAAAGATATTTCAGTGATGAGCACTCCTCTGTCACTTCTTCTCAGCACCATGGTGCCTTCTGAGTCATCTCAAGGTCACTGCCATCTGAAAAGTGAAGTTTTTCTAACCAAAAGTGAGAGTAGCATTAATATATGGGTATGAACATTAAGGGAAGTGCTTATCGGGCAGTTTGGTGAGCATAGTACATACATTTAGCCAGACACCAGCAGACATTACACCCCTAGGGCTCATGACTACCCTGTTGTAGGTTTTCAGTATCATGGATGCATTCCCTCCCATGGAGCGGGTCTCCAGTCCAATTAGAGAGAGGGCAGTTGCTTTCCCCCATAACAGACATGCCACTATTGCACTTGTTGGTTCATTTGGCCTGGTTGGCCACATTTCAGGATTGCAGTGTCCACTGTTGAGTATCTTCACTGGTGATTTCTCTCTCTCTCATTGAGCTGCATGCAGTGTGGCTTTTTCCAGCTTTCTGTCAGCTGGTCTACATGGAGGAGGTTTTCAGCTCAGCTCCAGCAGGATTTCTCAGTGACCTTGCCACCTAAGTATGTGGGGTCTTCAGCAATAGGGTCTTGCCATCTATTCCTGGTGGGAAACCAAGGGCCTCAGCAATGGCCTATAATGTTTGGGGGGCATCAGGGACCTCCCTGGCCAACAACTCACTGGAAGGTATCCCATCCATGGCACTGAAAATTTTCTACTAACAATCTATGGCTCCTGGGTATTCCATTGTCCAAAAAAGTAGGCTTCCATATGATTTATTTATATCCTCTTAGATTTTGATTAGCCCTCCCTATACCTTTCCTTTACTCAGTCTCTTCCTCTGACCTCACTTAGGCCTTTTCACCCCCATTAATCTGTTCTTCTACTTACATATATACAATACCATCCTATTAAGTCCCCCCTCCCTTCCTTTCTATTCCCTTTATATCTCCTTTCTAGCTTACTGGCCTCTGCTACTGAGTTTTCTTCCTACTCAAACAGAAATCCAATTATTTGGAGCTAGGATCTACATATGAGAGAGAGCATGCAACATTTAGCTTTCTGGGACTGGGTTACCTCACTTAGTATAATCCTTTCCAGATCCACCCATTTTTGTGCAAAGTTCATATTGTGCACTGGATCATTCATTCATGCCAGACTTGGAATGGACAAGACAGAAGAAAATGGGGGAAATTCTGTGATGTCAGTAAGAGTGAAAAATTCTTCTGGGATCCTGGCTGGGGCGGAGACCTTTGTAGACTTTGGACATAGAATGCTGGCAGTCATAAGAGATTATGTGATGGCTCTATGATCCCCTGTTTGTTATTTCTCTACATCTAGCAGACCCACCCTTCATATGACTCACTATATTTTTTGGTTTACTTCAGGTGACCAGTAGATTAGCAACAATTAATTTGGGACCATTGTGACATGTGACCAATGTGGTTCCTTAACAAGACAGTTTCCAAAACAATTCTTATATTCGGTTTTTCAGAAATCCTTTGGCATCTGACTCTGAGTTGGAATTCTTGAGTCTGCTGAATTCCAGGAAAGGCAGGAAAGGGGTTGGAAGATAGGATGGAACCATATGGACTATGTTGGCCACATATTCTTGTCTGCCTAGGCTACCTCTGGTTCAAAACACAAGCTTGAGTTTTTCTTCCTGTAAAACATTTTTAACAACTTAATGAGGTACAGTTGATATAATATTATGCATATCTAATGAGCACAGTTTTGAGTTTGGATATATGCAAATGTCTGATACAATTGCCACAATCAAAGTAATAAATATCTCTATCATGCTCAAAAGTTTCCTTGTCTCCTTTTATTATTTCTGCTTGTTTGTGTTGTAAGAACAGCTGAAATCTACCCTCTTAACAAAATTTTAAATGTATAATACAGTATTATTAATTGTCATCATTATGTTGCAAGCAGATCTCTGGAACTTTTTCATCTTGTATAACTAAAGCTTTATCACTATTGAATAATAGTTCCCAGTCTCTCCCTTCCACCAGCCTCTGGCAACTATCCTACTACTTTGGTTCTATGGCTTTGACTATTATAGAGTCTTCATATGAAAACGGGATTGCGATGGCTAATTGTGATTGCGAACTCGAAGAGGTTTAGAATCCTCGTAGAAACAATCCTCTGGGCTTGCAGGCAAGGGAGCTTCTGGATTATATTAATTGAGGTGGGAAGACCCACCCTAACTGTGGACAGCATCATTTCATGGGCTGGAGTCCTGGACTGTATAAAAGGGAGAAATGGGGCTGGAGAGATTGCTTTGTGGTTAAGGTGCTTGCCTGGGAAGCCTGAGGACCCAGGCTTGACTCCCCAGTATCCACATAAGCCAGATGCACAAGGTGGTGCACATATCTGGAGTTCATTTGCAGTGGCTGGAGTCCCTAGTGCACCTATTCTCTCTCTCTCTCTCTCTCTCTCTCTCTCTCTCTCTCTCTCTCTTTCTCTCTCTCAAATAAATAAATAAAATCTTCTAAAAGTGGGAGGAAATGAGCTGAGCATCAGCAGTTATCACTCTCTGCTTCCTCATGTTGGACACAATGTGACCAGCTCTGTTTCACATTACTGCTGCCATGCCTTCCCTAACATAAAAGAGATCTTGCCAGTGTCATAAAACTTTACCCACACATTTTCTTCTAGGAGTTTTATAAATTCTTAAGTCTTACACTTAAGTCTTTAACCCACTTGGAATTGATGTGTATATAGTACAACATGGCTCAATTTCATTCTTTTTGCATGTGGATATCAAATTTTCCTAGCATCAGTAGTTGAAGAGATTATCTTTTCTCCAGAATGTATTCTTGGCACCTGTTTGAAGATCAGTTAACCACATACACATGTCTTTTTTTAAAATTCCAGGATACTTTGGTTTCTAAGGTTCTTTTGTGGGCTTGTGTTAATTTTGGGATTTTTAAAACATTTTTTTGAACAATGTCATTGGAACATTTAAAATTTTGGTGTGTGTGTGTGTGTGTGTGTGTGTGTGTGTGTGTATGTGTGTTATATGCATGTGGGATGCAAGTGCCCTGTTAGCACACTGTGAGGCCAGAGGAAGACACCGGATGGCCTCCTTTATAATTCTTCTACCTTATTTCCCTGAGACAAAAGTCTCCCACTGAATTTGGAGCTGCCTGTTTTTTTGGTTAGACTAACTGTAAAGGGAGCCCAAGCAATCCTCCTATCTTGGTTCCCCCACCCCACCTGCCCAGTGCTGGAGTTATAAGGATATGCAACTACACTGCTTTTTACATTGGTGCTGGGAATTGAACTCAGGTCTTCATATTTGAGCTGTAAACACTTTTACCCATTGAACCATCTCCCCAGCCCCCTAACTGGAATTGTGGCAAGAACAGCAGAATTTTCATCTGTGAATAGCTTTGTGTGGCATGGACATTTTATTTAAGAAGATTGATTCTTTAGTCCATGAACACCAGATGTCTTTCTATCTATTTGCAATTTCTTCTACAGTTCAGTAGTCTTCAGTGTACAAGTATTTCACCTTGAGGAAGTTCACACCTACATATTTTATTCTTTTTTATGCTATTGTAATGGAGCTGTTTCCTTAATTTCCTTTGGGGATAGTTTGTTGTTGTTATATAAAACTGCAGCTGGATTTTAGATTTTGATTTTATATCCAGCAACTCCACTGAGGTTGTTTCTGACTTTTTTTTTTTGTTGACTCTTTAAGGTTTTCGACATATAAGATTATGTCATCTGTAAGAGAGATAATTGTACTTACGTCTTCCTTTCTGATGTGAATGTTCTCTTGTTTTTTTTCTTGCCTAATTGCTCCAGCTAGCCCTTCCAGTGCTATGTGACTAGAAGTGCCAAGAGTGAGTGTCCTTGCCTTGGCCTAAGTCTCAGAGGAAAAGCTGTCAACTTTGGCCACTGATGATGATATTGGTAGCAGGCTTGTCTCACATGCCGTCTCTTGTATTGAAATAAATTCTTTTACATTTCATTTGTCTTGAGAGGTTTTCTTTTTTCTCATGAAAGGGCACTGAATTTTTTTGTCAAATGAAGTTTCTGTAACTATTAAAATAATCATGTGATTTTCATCCTTGTTTTTGTTAATGTGGTGTATCCCACTAATTGATTTTTATACATCAAACATTCATTGGATCTCAGGGATTAATCGCACTTGATCCTTTTAATGTGCTGTTTGCTGGTATTTTCTTAGAGCATTTGCACCATGGATAATGCCATGTAGTTTTATCTGTTGCTGTATCTTTGGCCTGCCCACCAGGACAATGCTGACATCAAATGAGTGTGGACGTGTTCCCCCCTCTTCATTTGTTTGGAAGTATTTGAGAATGAGTAACACTAAATTCTTCTTTAAATGTTTGTTTAAATTCACTGATATCCTCAAGGCTCAGCAATTAAGGCACTTGCCTGCAAAGCCTAACAGCCTGGATTCAATTCCCCAGTACTCATGTAAAGCCAGATGCACAAAGTGGCACATGCACCTGGAGTTTCTTTGCAGTGGCTAGAGGGCCTGTCAGGCCTGTTCTCTCTCTCTCTCTCTCTCTCTCTCTCTCCCTCTCTCTCTTTCTCTCTCTCATTTACCAAAAAAAAATTGTCCCTCAACTTGGCCAGGCCTGTTATCACAGACTCTACACAAAAGTCAGGAGGATTTCAAGTTCAAGGCCTGCCTAGGCTAAAATGAGTGCAAGTCCATCTTAGAGATATCCTGACTCAATAAAAAATAAAAACAGTTGGAAGCTGGGTGTGGTGGCGCACGCCTTTAATCCCAGCACTTGGGAGGCAGAGGTAGGAGGATCGCCATGAGTTCGAGGCCACCCTGAGACTACATAGAGAATTCCAGGTCAGCCTGAGCTAGAGTGAGACCCTACCTTAAAAAACAAAAAAATAAATACAGTTGGGCATGGTGGCTTAGGAGGCAGAGGTAGGAGGACCACCATGAGTTCAAGGCCATGCTGGGACTACAGAGTGAATTCCAGGTCAGCCTGGGCTAGAGTGAGACCCTACCTTGAAAAACCAAAAATAAAATATAACCAGGAATATATCTTAGTAGTAGAGTACTTGCCTAGAATGTGAGAGGCCTTAGGTTCAATCCCAAGCACCACTTTCCTAAAACAATATGTCCCGCAAGCAACATGAGAAGATTTTTTTTATAACCTTTGTCTCTTCTTCTTCTTTATTTTAGCATCTTGGCTTCTTGAGCAATACCACAATACTGAAATTCACTCACACCATTGAATAAAAGCTAGAATGCTGGAAATAGAGCGTACATTTGACCAGGTATAGCCTCCAGTGTTAGGTCAAGCTGGCTGGAGGCTGTCTCTGAGGTATCAGGAATCATATGGTTCTGGTTGAGATAGAAGAGGAAAAACCGAAGTTGTCTGCTAGAGTCTCCAAGGTCAAGTAGAAAGAGGATAGAGGATATCAGCTTGTGTTGAGCTGCAAAGGCAAGTCCAGTATATATCTCTGTTAAACAGTGAGGGCTTCTGGCCAAAGGAGACTTAGAGAATGAAGTAAGGAATATGGCTGGGGGCAAGGCCAGGCATGATAGAAGAATAGAAGTTTTAGGAAACGAATATGAGAGTGCCGGCCAGTGGGATGGCTCTGAAAGGTGAGTTCAATTTTGTCCTGAACTTCTCATTTGCCAGAAATGTCTTATTAAGAGAGAAGTTTCAAAGGAAGATGGGTTCCCTGGTGGTGCTCACTCTGAGTAACCCAAATCTATATTCTGATCCATGTGTCCTAAGTACTTATAGATATCCTGGAGAGTCCTGGACACGGCAATGTGATGGATTGAAAGTAAAACATCACCCATAGACTCATGCGTTTGAATACTTAATCCCTACTTGGTGTCACTGTTCAAGAAGGCTGTGGAACTTTTAGGAGGCAGAGCCTTGCTGGAGGAAGTGTGTCTCCAGGGATGGGCACTGAGAGTTCCCCCTTAGCCCTGCTTGCTCTCTCTACTTCCTCCCTGACAATTGACAATGTGAGCCAGTCACCTGTTTCTGCCATGCTTTCCCCGCCGTGAGGAAACTCCCCTTGAAAATGTAGGCCAAAATAAACCCTTTGCTTCCATATGTTGCTTCTGGTGGGGACTTTTGTTCCAGCAACAAGAAAGTAACTGATGCATGGGATTAATGGTAACAGAGGTCTCTGTTGACCTCTATAGACTTCTATTTTGAAGTGGGGATTATATCCAGTGTGTGGTCAGTAAACTAGAACGAAGTATGCAGTCTTTATAAACTTTCTCTCTCAAGGAATTGCTGCTACACTTTGATTGGCAGCTCAGGGAGACATTTCAGTTCCTTGTGGATTCTCTTCTTTGAATTGCCTATCTGGCATTTGGTTTCCACTGAAAAGTACCAGATATCAGTCAGGCTTTCTCTTTTCTCTCTCTCTCTCTCTCTCTTTCTGTGTGTTTTCTGTCTTTCCTTCTTTCTTTTTAATTTCATAATGTATATAATGTGTTTGTTTTGTTTTAATATTTTTATTTAATCATCTGAGAGAGAGAGAGAGAGAGAGAGAGAGAGAGTAAGTATGTCTTGCAGTCAGGTTCACATTGCTGGTAGAAATCACCCAACCAAGAGCAGCTTATGGGAAAAAAAAGAGGTTTATTTTGGCTTACAGGCTCAAGGGAGAAGCTCCACAATGGCAGGGAAAATGATGACATGAGCAAAGGGTGGACATCATCCCCTGGCCAACATAAGGTGGACCATAGCAACAGGAGAGTGTGCCAAACACTGGCATGGGGAAACTGGCTATAACACCCATAAGCCTGTCCCCAACAATACACTGCCTCCAGGAAGCATTAATTTCCAATTGCCATCAGCTGGGGAACCTAGCATCCAGAACACCTAAGTTTATGGGGGACACCTGAATCAAACCACCACAGTATAGGTATGCTAGGGCCTCCTGCCACTGTAAATGAACTCCAGATGCATATGCCACTTTATGCATCTATCTTTATGTGGATACTGAGGAATTGAACCCAGGCCTTCAGGATTTGCAAGCAAGTGCCTTTAACTGCTGAGCCATCTCTCCAGCCCTATAATGTAATCCCCCTCCTCCTTTTCATGTTGTTTTTCAGTGACCCACTGAGTTTAATGAGGGCTGCTTGCGTAAGCATGGGTGGAGGTTATTTATTGGCATATGAGTAACTTAACCTGTGACCACACCCTGAACAAAATGACTCCCCCTTTCCCAGCAACCATTAACTGCCAAACAGTTCTTCAGTAAAGGCTAGGGCCTCTTGAGCCCCGCTCCTCCCCATGGGGGAATGTTGATGAGCCCAGTCCTTTGCCGCTCTTAGGCAGGTAACTACAGCTTTTGTGAGCTCATGAGTTCAAGAGCTACGCCATATTCAGAAGATGGGGTTCCACAACACTTCTTCCCGCCCTTCACATCTCACATTCTTTCTGCCCGGTCTTCCCACTCTTCCACAGCATTCCCAGAGCCTTGGAGGAGGTGACATAGGTGCCCCACAAAACAATGACTGCTAGGCTGCTTCTTGGGCAGCGCAGTACTCAGTAGTTACTTATTTTCAGCACCTGTACCAGGTATGAGTCTCTGTATTCACCACCACCCACTGTGAAAAGATCTTCTGGGCTGGAGAGATAGATGGCTTAGTGCTTAAGGTGCTTGCCTTTGAAGCCCAAGGACCCAGCTTCAATTCCCAAGGACGTATGTGAGCCAGATACACAAGGTGGTGCATGCTTCTGGAGTTTTATTTATAGCAACTGAAGGCCCTAGCATGCCCATTCTCTCTCTCTCTGCCTTTTTCTCTCTCTTTTCCTCTCCCTCTCTCCCTCATTCTCTCTCAAATATAAATAAAAATAAAATATAAAAAAATTAAAAATAAAGATCTTCAATTTCATAACCTGCATGCGCCCCCTGTCTGTTTTCTTTGGTTCCAATGCTCTCCCTATTGAGTAGCATCCCCCCTTCTCTCCCCTCCCACTCTCTCTTCCTATCCCTCTCCTCCTGTCTCCCTTCTGTGGTATTGAACACATGTTGTCAGGATGAGAACATCATTGCTTACAACCCAATTTGTTGATGAATTGCCCATTTCACAAAGGAATGACTGCCAGGCTGCTTCTTGGGCAGCACAGCTAAACAGCATTCCCACCTACCCCGAGCAAATGCTCCTCAAGACGTTTTGTTTTCTTGCTACGTCCAATCCCGTGGAAGTCCTGCATTCACATTCATTCTGTTTCTTTGGCAAATGCTGGGACAGAGGGGACTTGCCCAAGATCTTTTTGCTACCAAGTGTTCAAGGTGAGACTCAGTCCATGCTTAATTCCTCCAAACCCATCTTCTGCAGAAAATAGAAGCCACAGTTTTCACAGCCCTCTTAGGACAGAGAATACAAGCCCACAGTTCTCACCTACTTATAAAGCTTAAATGGAATACATTATCTCATGAGGACAGATGGTTGTGACTTTATATACTCATAGAATCTAGTTAGGCAGATGTTGCACTGATGAAGAGAAGTGTAAACATGGCCCTAATGACTGCATTTGCTGGAAGCTACTGGTCTTCTCTGTCAGAACTGTGGCTTTTCCCGTCACTCCTTAGACTTGAAAAAAAAAAATAGACATGAAGAGACTTGGCATTTCAAATGTGTTTACTCTTCCCCATCAAGACAAATAAAACCTTCCACTCACAAAAGAATAAAAAGTCCATTGGAGTATGGGAAATCACAAATAAAGAAGAGGGAATTGAGAGATCCTGGGAAGATCAATCTCATCAAACAAAATGAGGATGTAAATGAGACTTCCTTGCCAAGAATTCTATAGCCAGATAAAGGCTATGATCGGACTGATTTTAGAGTGTGGCCCTTACACCCAACATGCCACAGAAAACCCATTCACCATTTGGAGTTCTCAGGAAGATGACGTCATTTCCCTGTCACCTTTCTGGTCCACTGCTTAACTCAGACATTAGCTTTTCAAGCAGTCCACACCATTCCCAAATGCCATCTGTCCTGGCACCCTATTGGACAAGAATCTAGCAAGTGGTGATTATTTCTCTTCTATTCTGCTCTCTCTCTCTCTCTCTCTCCCCCCTAGCTCCCTTCCTGGACAACTTCAGTTGAAGGTAGTTTGGACCTTTTGAGCTGACCTCAGTAGGTGAGCCCTTTCACTGAAGCTCAACCTTGAGAAGTTCTTGGGCTCTGAAATTCCCCCCTTCTGGGTGGAATGCTGAGAGTTGACCTGAAGAGTCCTTGTGGCTGAAATCTCTGGGTTGTTTCAGCTACTGTAGAGGCCGAGGGGACTAGGCATGTAATGGAAGAAAATATGCTTAATTAGAAATTGGCCCTCATTAGGGAATCTTCAAGCAAGTGTTCAATTTGCACTTCTTTGAGCAGATCCTCACACTAGTTAATTAAAAAGCAACTACACTCGTGAGCAAACGCTCCACGACCACGCTGGATCGTTTGTAGCTCCAAACATGGAACATGGAGAAAGGTTTGAATCTCTGCTCTCTGAGCGGCAGAAAGTTCTGTTGTGCACTCTGCAGGAGGGACCTGAAGGGAGGAAAAAAAAAATGGAAGAGCAACTGGGCTGAATGTTCCTCCAGTGTCTGCTCTCACCAGATGACCACGGTGCCTCCCAGCCTGCCCCACTGAAGACTCTGGCCCGCCCTTCTTTCCCCTCAGCCAGGCCATAGCCAGCCCTTCCCGGTCCACACTCCCATTATCAACTCCTCCTTCCCTGTGCTGTGACCTGCAGGGCCCTTATATGCAACCCGAAGTTCCTCAGTGACTGCCCTGTGTCAGCCTCCGCTGCCTTGTCCCTCCTTGAGCTTGCAGACAAGCCACAGTGACAGCTGATTGTCCCGCAAGTACCCCATGTCCCTGTTCTGTCGTCTCAGCCAGATTTCTCTTTCCTTCATCCATGTGAGGCAATCCTATTGATCCTTTGTGGCTGGGTTCAAGTGTACTTCCTTCTGTCATTGTTAAGAGCTGTTTGTTCCTTTCTTTTTTTCTTAATTTTTTTTGTTTTGTTTATTTTTATTTATTTATTTGAGAGTGATAGAGAGAGAAAGAGAGAGAGAATGGGCGCGCCAGGGCCTCCAGCCACTGCAAACGAACCCCAGACGTGTGCGCCCCCTTGTGCATCTGGCTAACGTGGGTCCTGGGGAATCAAGCCTCTAACCAGGGTCCTTAGGCTCCACAGGAAAGCACTTAACCGCTAAGCCATCTCTCCAGCCCTTGTTCCTTTCTTAGTGCTGTTAGAGCCTGCCTCTTATACAGTCCTGCACGTATCTCATCTGCTTTGTATTAAAAGTAGTCTGAAGAGATTTTTTTTCTCCACACCGCATTTAAGGTTTTCAAGGGCTTAGTCTCGTCTTACTTTTGTCTATAAACTGACCTAATAGAGTCCTCTGTGCAAAGCCAGTGTCGGGAAGGGTGCGTGGAATGGGCAGCAGCAGACCAGATCTTCTGAGGAGCTGTGAAGATAGGTGCAAAGCGGCAGGATAGACAAAACCTTGCTCTGAAAAAGGGTTTCCACAGAATCCTCTTCACTTCACCATGGCAGGATTTGAAAAGCAAGTCGGGGTTGAGTCCGTCCCTCCTATGCATCCAGTTCACCTGGGTCCACAAGAGAAATCTACAAAGGAAAAGGTGATGTTCTTCTGACAACTCAGGCTCCAAAGATGGGCCAGGGGAGGGGGACAACAGCTCCATTATTCTGAAATAGTTACACACAAAAAATGTTCAGATATATGCATCTATATTTATATGTGCATGGATTGAAAAGTCTGTCGTTAGGTAGTGGACTCTTGGCCTCCAGGCAGTCCAGTGATTCCATACGGCTCACTTCTGCTGGGGGTGTATTAGAACTGGGCTCGGCGTAGAGGCCATGGGTGCAGGACCCTCACGCCGTCGGCAGTGTTGTCTGCCCTCCCCATCCCCCAGCTGACTGTGGTTCCCTTGCAGCATGGAATAAAGTTAGCGTTGAGCGGAGTTTATGCTCAAGTCACAAGCACAGCGTCGACCCCTCTGGCCACCTCCATCAGCCATCTGCGCTGCACTCCTGTCTTTTGGCACAGTGGCAAGGGGCTTTACCCGAGGATGTCACGATCCTTCACGTCCTCTGACCACACACAGACGGGAGTGACAGCCACATCTACCACAGCCATGGAAAGGAAGGAAATGAAACCAGAGCCCAGGCGAGTAGGACAGTAGCATTAAGAAAAACGGCTTAGAATCCAAATACTTAGAATCACCCATATCTACAGTCTCCGTGGCAATGAGTTGGTCCCGCAAAGAAATCAGCCCCTCTTTTCCATGCAGTGTTGATCTGGCTTAACATTTTCTCCTCAGACTGTTTTAATAGTGCCCTCTACAGGCCATTTTTAAAACTTCAAGGTTTACAGACTGGACACTACATCTACTTGTTTGGGATTCTCTCGGATGGGCTGAACCCAAGACTTTCTTTTAAAAATTATTATTTTATTTTATTGAGAATTAGAGGACGTGGGCACACTGTAATTTGACTGTAATCCCCTTCCATTACCCTCTTCTGCCTCCTTCCTCCATCCCCATTTCACTGAACTTCCTCCTCTGCGTCTGTCAGAGTTTAATCCCTTTTCAGCCCTCCTTTGCCAAAGAAAAAATAAATAAACAAAATGGGAAGGGAAGAAGGAAGAGAGGGAGGGAGGGAAGAAGAGAGGATGGTCAGAAAGCTGTAACTCTGTTTCTTTCACTCTTTTTTAAAAAAATATTTTATTTATTTATTTGAGAGAGAGAGAGAGAGAATGGGCCTTCCAGGGCCTCCAGCCACTGCAAACAAACTCCAGAAGCATGTGCCACCTGGTGCATCTGGCTTACGTGAGTGCTGGGGAATTGAGCCTGAATCCTTAGGCTTCGCAGGCAAGCGCCTTAACCACTAAGCCACCTCTCCAGACCTCTCTTTCACTCTTTTTAAAAGGCACTCTGAGGTAGTCATGGTAGTTCATATCTATAATCCCAATACTCAGGAGGCTGAGGCAGGAGGACTGCTGTGAACTCAAGACTAACCTATAACTTAAAAAAAAAACACTAAAAATATAAGTTTAAAATCTAAAAAATAATACCTACATGCATAGTTACACCAAAGGGATATTTTCTTACTGGGTAGTCCCATAGGAATTCACTGTGGTTTGCACTAAGCCACCATGATGTAACAAGTTCAAGAACATAATGTTGTCATCCCTAATTAGTAGCCACAGCTCCTCAGCACGTTGAAGGTGACAGAGGCAGCACAGAAAATTGTAAAGCAATAGATGAGGTCCGTTTGCCAAAACTGGAACTGGTACACAGGGGTCCTCCAGCTAGGGTTGGGCTGAGGCCTTGAAAGTTTCTTCTGGTTGGCTAAGGGACTATTTTGTTGACTCTCTTTCTGTCTCATCTTTCTCTCTCCCTTTCTCACCTCCTCTCTTCCCCTCCCACTCTGCCTCGGTCCTTCTTTCTCTCCCTTTTTCCTCCCCCTCCTTTCTCTTAAATAGAAACAAAATCCCTTGCATCCTTAGAATCCTAGATCCAGCATCATATTGTATTTTTAAGTTATAAATCCTAACTTCCACCACATGGCCCAAGGCACCCTTTCTGTTCCAACATTTACGTTGTATATCCTATACCCAGGGATAGGCTCATCAAATTTAAAATAATGGACCTGGCTAAATGCAGATCACACAAGGCAAACCAAGGTCAGCCAACCTCTTCTATAAAGAATGGGTGTTAGTGTTTCCAGCTTGGTGAGCTGTATGGTCTCTGGCGCAGTTACCCTCCTCTGCTCTGGTAGCACCACCAACAATGGTCAGCAAGTGGACATGGTCGTGTCGTGGCAAACTGAGCTGCAGAAACAAGTGACAGGTTTAGCTCACAAACCCTCATTTACAAACCCCTGGGTTAGGCTACTCTGGGCCACTGTGACAGATGCACGCTGTGGCCACACTGATGGTCCCCAGGCAAAGAGAGCAACTGGGACCTGAAGTCCACCCCGGTGCTCAGCTTCTCCACGCCTCCTCCCCAGGGAGCACTTGTAGGTCATTCACACAAAGGTCCTGACTTCTGTCAGGCTGCATCCCTCAACAGGCATCCTTCCTAACTAATGTCTTGGGTTCTCAAGAGAAAGACAACGAAGAGTATATGCGTTGGAACACAGATAGACACAGGCAGTCACACGTGCCTCTACAGTAGCAACCCCCTCCCTTGGGGACATGTTCCAAGACCCCAGTAGATACCTACAACCACATATAGTGCCAGACACTACGTACACCATGATTTTCCTGTACCTGCATACCTAAGATAAAATCTCATTTATCAGTTAGACACAGCCCACACTTAACAGTAATCACCAACAGGAAAAAAAAAAAAAACTCTTAACGTTGTGCTATGCTAACAGACATGCCAATGCGACTCTCTCAAAATATTGCGATGACACGAGTGTGCGTGTTAAGTTGGATGACTCAGCACCTGCCATGCACTGTGGTCATAGCTTCTGCGGAGTGAAGCATGACAGCACAGCCAGCATGAATTCATTTCCCTTCGTCACAGGATCACTGAAGAGTCTTTCTTATTGAAGATCTTAGCAAGCATAGCATGTGACTCTTCTTTTTTCTCTTTTTTTAAAACTTTTTTTGTTTATTTTATTTATTTATCTGAGAGCGACAGACAGAGCGAGAGAGAGGCAGAGAGAGAGAGAGAGAGAGAGAATGGGCACTCCAGGGCCTCCAGCCACTGCAAACGAACTCCAGACGCGTGCACCCCCTTGTGCATCTGGCTAATGTGGGTCCTGGGGAGTTGAGCCTCGAACCGGGGTCCTTAGGCTTCACAGGCAAGCGCTTAACCGCTAAGCCATCTCTCCAGCCCGCATGTGACTCTTCTTTATTAAGTCAAGAACTTTCATCCTTGCATGGAAAGGAAGCGCTCCTGGCTTGGCTTTGCCATATCTGAATTGCCAGCATCATTGTTCTTGCATTTTTGGGTCATCATTGGGAAAACAGGAGGGCTGTTGAGATGGCTCAGCGGGTAAGAGTACTTGCTGTGCAAACATGAGCACCTGAGTTCGGTCTCCAGCACCTACATCCAAAGCTGGGCACAGACACACGTGGCTGTACCACCAGCTCTGAGTGGGGGCAGGCACAGGAGCATCGCTGAGAATGGGAGCTCCAGACTCAGTGGGAGACTGTGTCTCAGGGAAGTAAGACGGGAACGTGTTAGAGGACACCCAGCAACTTCCCCTGGCCTCCGCACGTGTGCACAGACACACACACCGCACACAGGCATACACATACCACACATAATGCACACACACACACACACACACACCCCAAAAGTAAAGTTACTTGAACACAGACACTATTGTGCAGAAATAGTCAAGTTCATGTATAAGAAAGTCATTACAGAATCCAGGCGTGGTGGCGCACGCTTTTAATCCCATCACTTGGGAGGCAGAGGTAGGAGGTTTGCCATGAGTTCGAGGCCACCCTGAGACTACATAGTGAATTCCAGGTCAGCCTGAGCTAGAGTGAGACCCTACCTCGAAAAACCAAAAAAAAAAAAAAAAAAAAAAAAAAAAAAAGAAGAAAGAAAAAGTCATTATATGACTAATGGGCAGGCTGGATGCCAGGATAATTCACATCTCAGGTGGGATAGAGCTGAACAGTGCCAGATTTCACTGTGGTGCTGCTCAAATAGTGTGCAATCTAAAACTTATGAATTGCTGTTTTTTTTGGAGTTTTCCTTTTAATAGTTTTGAATATTTTAACCATAGAGTGCCTGAAACCATAAAAATCAGTATCTCAGATTAGGAGGAGACTACTGTGTGAGTATAACTATATACCTACCTCCTTTTATGTATATTATATTAATAGATGGTGTGGTGGTTTGATTCAGGTGTCCCGCATAAACTTAGGTGCTCTGAATGTTAGGTTCCCGGCTGATGGAGATTTGGCCCTTAATGCCTCCTGGAGGCAGTGTATTACTGGGGGCGGGCTTATGGGTGTTACAGCCAGTTTCCCCTTGCCAGTGTTTGGCACACTCTCCTGTTGCTATTGTCCACCTTATGTTGGCCAGGGGATGATGTCCACCCTCTGCTCATGCCATCATTTTCCCCTGCCATCATGGAGCTTCCCATCAAGTCTGTAAGCCAAAATAAACCCTATTTTCCTCAAAGCTGCTCTTGGTTGAGTGATTTCTGCCAGCAATGTGAACCTGACTGCAATAGTAAAGTTGGTACTAAGAGTGATGCTGCTGCTAGACACCTGACTGTGTGGCTTTGGCCTTTTGGAGCTGATTTTCAAGAGGAATGTGGAACGATTTGAAGCCTTGGGCTAAGAGACACCTTGCAGTGCTATAAGTACAGTTTGATGGACCATTCAGAGTTAAAAGACCTGAATGCAGTAAGAACTATGACTGTGAGGTTTGGTTTATGAGGGTGAGAAAGAGCTTTGCCTGGACTGAGCTAGAAGCAGTTTTGTGAGAGGCTCACTGTTATGCCTGAGTCCTCAGAACTTGTGCAGGGTTGCTTTGTGTAGAAAGAGACTGATGTGAGCAAAGAGATATGGCACAGAAAAAGAAATGAAATCTTTGGGCTGAAACCTCAGCCTGTTCAGCTGCAATTATATAAGATTACAATCTTTGAGACTGGGCCAGCTGACCTGCACTGGGGCAACAGGAAGAATGTAAACTCTTTTGAAGAGGCCTGAGTGCTCAAGGAATGTCTTGTTCTTCAAACTCTGCTTTATTCCCCTCTGGATTAACAAATTGGTACCCTACCTGGTATTGTGGAGTATCAGAAATGCAGGAAAGAGAGGGTCATTGAGTTTGCAATGTGGTCTTATGTTTTGGAAATGGCCATGGGCAGTGTGAAGCAGGTTTTCTGGTTGCCTGCATGGAGACCCCATGGGGCCATGAGGATGAACCGTGGATTACAGTGGAGACCTAGTGGAGATGCTGGGACCACGAGATGGCTGCTAAGGAAAGATGCCAGCCTGACTAAGTTTTCCAGGACTGTGAGTAGCCTAGCTGGAGGGGTAGAATTGGAACTCCAGAGACTTGTTGCTGGTTAGAATCATCAGACTTGAAGACTTCTCATTGACTAGAGTTGTTGGACTTGGAGCTACAGAGTTTGATGTTTGCCTTGGTTGTTTTAAATCCTGTATTGGTTGAATATTTCTTTGCTATGCCAAATGCCATCTTTTGCAGTGTGAATGTGTATTCTGTGCCATTGTGGGTTTTCGGGGGATGTTTTGGTATTATGTCTCAGTTAAATGACCTTGGGTTATAGTGATGTTTGAACATCATTACGATTGATAAAAAAACTATGGGGACTTTTAAAGGGACTGAATGCATTGCATTTTATATCCTGGATGGTTATCAGTTTATGAGGACCAGGGGCAGAATAGGGTGGTTTGATTCAGGTGTCTCCCATAAACTTTGGTGTTCTGAATGCTAGGTTCCCAGCTGATGGAGATTTGGGAATTAATGCCTCCTGGAGGGAGTGTATTGTTTGGGGTGGGTTTATGGGTGTTATAGCCAGTTTCCCCTTGCTAGTGTTTGACACACTCTCCTGTTGCTATTGTGCACCTTATGTTGGCCAGGGGGTGATGTCCATCCTCTGCTCATGCCATCATTTTCCCCTGCCATCATAGGGTGTCCCCTCGAGTCTGTAACCCAAAAAAAAAACCCTTCTTTCCCCCAAAAGCTGCTGTTGGTCAGGGTGATTTCTACCAGTAATGCAAACCATGCACATCATATATGGTATACCGTATTTCATTCATATCAAGCATGTATGCATGAATGGAGAGAAAGAGACTTATGAGGCATTGATTGCGCAGTTACAGAGGTTGGCAAACCCCGAGATCTTCACTGTGAGTCTGGAAGCTAGAGACCTAGGAGAGCTGGTGGTGTAGTTGCCGGTCTGAGTTCCAGGGCTGGAAACAAGGCGAGCCGGTCCTTCGATTCCAGCGCGAAGGTCAGCAGGCTCAGGACTCAGGAGGAGCTGATGTTTCAGTGTGCATCTGTCTGAAGACAGCAAAGACTCCCTTCCTCTCGATTTTTTTTTAATGTATTGATTTTTTAAAAAAATGAAAAGGCTACACACATATTCTCCTCCTCTCCCCCACCCTGATTCTGCTATGGATCTTTCTCGGTGGAGTTATTGGTATTCATTGTGGGGACCGAGAGGCCTCCGTCAGTCTCTGCAGGGACGGGGGAAACGTGTATCTCAGGCTATTCCCACCTGACCCTGAGGCTCTTACATTCCACCCCCTCTTCCTTGATGTTCCCTGAGCCTTGGTGGGCAAAATAGGGAATCTGATTTAGTGTTGCTTTCTCTGTAGTCTCTGTCTGGATCTCTGGTTAGGTGAGGTTTGAGTGACCACCGTGTCTGTCGCCATTTCCCTGAAAATGGTTTTCAAGCTAGCTATGAGAGCAGTATTTGTGTCATTGCTTCCCCTGTGATAACTTCTGGACCCAGGCAGCTGAGGTGGAGGTGACCCATCTCCTGGTAGACAGTCAGTTCTCTCTTCTTGATGTGTTGATGAGTCCTGGTCCTCTCCAGTATTCTCCTCCACTCCACATGCACGCTGGCCCTACCCGCCCCACACCAGCCCCTGGAGGACTGGCCTTCCTTTCGACTTCTGCCCATCTGTAGTTGAGTTTGAAACCAGGTAGAACCAACAACTTAAAAATATTGAGCCTTCCAATTTTTAATCATGATCTATCTCTGCATTTATTAAGGAATTATTTATTTTTCTTGTTGGTAGTTTCGTAGTTTTTCAGAATACAAATCTTGCACATCTTTTATTAAATGTATTCTTAAGTTTTATATTATAAATCATATTTTAGATGTTACATTGGTCAAATTTTAGAAGACTATTTTTGAAGATATTCTTTATAGAATTTTATTTTTCTGTTGGATTCATTAACTGCTCTTGTTTATTTGCATCCATAAATATGTGTAGTTTTGTAAAATCTATCACAATGTATCATGTGCTTGCCCTGACCTGTTCTGCCTTATACACTGTTTTATAGCTTATGTCCCCACTGGCCTCCACACACAGGTACATACAAGTGTACTCTCACACATATGAACATGCCTATATCCATGCATACCACACACACACACACACACAGAGAGAGAGAGAGAGACAATAAACTAGGTCTTTTCAGTTTATGATCCACCCTGCTCAATATATCATGCAAATCTGGGAAGAGTTTTCTCATGTATTTATAGTGTTTTCCAGACTTGTTTATGTGTTTTTATTTAATGATTTTTTAGAGCTATCAAATGATTAGAAATGTACTTCAGGAGTTAGGGAGATGGCTCAGTGGGTAATGTGCCTTCTGCACAAGCCTGATGACCCAGGTTTGCATCCTCAGAACCCACATGAGGCTGGACACACCGCAGGAGTGTCTGTAGTCCCGGCACACCTGTGGTGAAAGGGGGGTAGGGACAGGACAGTCCTGAAGCTCCTAGGCCAGTTAGTCAATCAAACCCAGGTTTGATTCCCCAGTACCTTCCTATCTAAAGTCAGATGCACAAAGTGGCACATGGATCTGGAGTTTGTTTCCAGTGGCACAATGCCCTGGTGTGCCCATTCTCTCTATTTATCTCTTCTCTCTCTCTCTCTCATTTAATCTCTGCTTGCAAATGAATAAAATAAAAGAGAGAGCCCTCCCACCTTTTTAAACCCATGTCTTCTATTGGAAGACATCAAAAATCCATACTTTAACTGTGCAGAAAGACACACACACATGCACACACGTACACACTAATACACACACAGTACACACACAAACACACACAGTATTGTCTCAGTCCTTTCTGCCTTCAGTTTCTGTGGTCTAACCACTTAAAAGTCAGTATAATCTTTCCTTTCCCTGTTTTGTTTTTAGTAATTTATCCCATTAACGTGCATTACATGCATGATTCATTTAAACTGAAAACACGAATATCCCATATAGTTCTCGTGATTTTCTAACTCCATTTGATAATTGAATAAAATATAATTTTTAAGAATGATAATTCATATCTTTACTTAAACATGGGTACATGCATGTGATTTAACATATAAGAATTGTGAAAAAAAAGAATTGTGGACTGGGGAGATGGCTTAATGGTTAAGAACACTTGCTTTCAAAGCCTGGTGGTCCAGGTTCAACTCCCCAGGTCCCACATAAAGCCAGATGCACAAAGTGGCTCATGCATCTGGAGGTTTTTTTACAGAGGAAAGAGGTACATTTATCTACCTACCTATCCATCTATCTATCTATCTATCTGTCATCTATCATCTCTTTTTGCAAATAAATAAAAAAATTAAAATAATAAATCATATCTCTACTAATGGGCATATGCTCATGATAGAGCATATTTTACAGCAACAAACATGGCTATCCCCCTCCCCCAACAACCCGATCCACCAGTTACCTTTCCTAGAAAAATCCATTAGTACTCATTTTCTCATATGTATATGTGTATGTGTGGTGTGCATGCATGTGTGCATGTTTGTTTGCATGTGGGGTGTGTGTGTATGTGTATGTGTGTGTGTGTGTGTGTGTGTGTGTGTGTGTGTGTGTGTGTGTGTAGGCCAGAGGTTGATGCTGAGCATCTTCCTTAATCACTTTCCATCGTTTTTTTTTTTTTTTCAGGCAGGCTCTCTCAGTGAACCTGGCCCTCATTGATTTGGCAGATCTAGCTAGCCAACTTGACCCTGGAGTCTTCCTGTCTCCACCTCCCCAGTGCTGAGATTACAAGCATGCACCTCCACTCCCAGATTTTATATAAGTCACAGGAGATTTAAACCCAGGTCCTTATGCTTGCTCCACAAGTACTTAACTGACCGAGCCATCTTGCCAACGTGTGCCTCTCATCCCAGAGATATTCCATGCATTACACAAGTATATAAATATATATAAATATGCTCTTCTCATCTAAAAATAGCATAAAGTATACACTGATCCATATCTTTCTTTTCACTTCATAAGAAGTCTTTCCATTAGGGTGAGAACTAAAGTTTCATGTGCTGTCCAGGCATTGTTTTAACTTTTTTTGTTGTTGTTGACAGCCTCCATACATACACACAGTATACCATTGATGATCCCCTCCCGCCATCCTCCTTCATCTCCCCTTCCCTCTCCCTACTCCACTGAATCCTTTAGTGTTTCCAGCTTGTCCCTGTTCTGTTTTGATGTCATCATTTTTCCTCGTATTATGCAGGTCTTGTGTAGGTAGTGTCAGCCACTGTGAGGTCATGAGTGGCATGACCTCTTTGTACCTGGAAGACAGTATTGCAAAGCACTCCTCCCCTTCCTTTGGCTCTTACATCCTTTCTGACACCTCTTCTGCAATGGTCCCTGAACATGGAGGGTGTGATAAGAGATGTCTCACTTAGTGTGGAACACTCTACTGTCTTCCTTCAGCACTCTGATGAGTTTTGAGTCTCCCCAGTGGTAGCTTGATATTTTTGAGCCTCAAATGGCTAAGCCACAGTCCCCTTACTTTTCCCACGCACGGCCCCACCCAGTGACTAAGGCTCTCTACTCAGACAGTTCCTCTGCTGAGGGGAACCAAAGGACCCTTCTCAGTCCTCCACCAAGCAGAACCTGCCAACCTCTGAAGTTACCCAAACCAGCCCGCCATGTCCTCCTGTAGGAACCAGGGAATATCTAAGCCTGCTTCCCACAGCTTCTGAAAGAGGCTCTGCTCTGGAATGAAACTCCTATATGACCCTGAATACCAAGCAGCATCCTTTCCTGGATACAGGGATATGTCATTGTTAAACTGCCATCTGTCACATATGCCTGGTGTCATGTTGTTTTATATTATGTCAAGCGTTCTTTCACACAGGTAGACGAACGTACAGGCAGGAAGGAAGTGGAGGGACAGACACTTGTCTGTAGACCCACATCTCCAGTATATTCATTCGTAGCTAGCCACAATTTGATAAAAATGAATTGGCAGGAAATTAATGAGTTTTTAGTTTATTCATTAAGTATCTGGATTTTGGTGGGCCAGAGTTAGTTGTTGACTAACATAACAGAGCTATGATGCTTCTAGACTGACATTTCCAGCTGTAAATCAGAGGCAAATAGAGCAATTTCACATTAGTACATGGAACAGTGCCTCATTTTTAAAATATTTTTAAAAATATCTTATGTTCATTTATTTATTTATGAGAGAGAAAGAGAGAATGGGCATGCCAGGGCTTCAAGCCACTGCGAACAAACTCCAGACACATGCGCCACCATGTGCATCTGGCTTACGTGGGAGCTGGAGAATCAAACCTGGATCCTTAGGCTTCGCAGGTAAGCACCTTAGCCACTGAGACATCCCTCCAGCCCAGTGTCTTATTGTTTTTACAGCCACATAGAATTCTGTACACCAGTGCAAACTAACCTATTTATCTTGCTCCCTATTAGAGGACATTTGGTGTCCACGCTTTGGTCCTCCAGCCATGAGCCATTCTTTTGTGGATTTTCTTGACCAACAGTCATCTTACCTCTAAGGAAGTAAATTCTGATGAGCTGGGAGTATGAGTCAAAGGCTGTGCATGGTGCAAGTGTATGCGTGTATAAATGTACATGTGTAAATGTTGACAAACATTGAAACATTGCCGCCTGTAGACTTTGTTCCAGCTCAAAGTCCCACAGGCAGTGTGACAACCTGTCCCCAAATCGTCTTCAACCCAGATACTAACAAACCTGAGGACAGATGAAAAATAAGAAGCCACTGTGGTTTAAGCTTCCATCCTTCTTGGAAGTGAGGTTAGTCTCTCTACACACTTCAGGGTCATTGGTATTTCGGACATTTTTCTTATTAACTTGAAGTTTTTCCTATATCAAATAAATCAGCCTCTTTCCTATGACATCTGGAGTTGAAACTTGTCATTTATCATTTAAATTTGTTTAGGCAGGCTTTGCTGTCAAGATTTTTATTTTATTTTATGTTATCAATCTATGTTCCTGTATGGATTCTGGTTTCGAGTTATATACAGAGGCATCTTTTCTACTCTGTAATTGCATCAAGAAATTCTCCTGGTGATTTGGTCTAGATTTTAAGTTTTGTATTTTCTCTTAAATCATTGATTCATCTGAAATTCATGCTGACTGACATAAAGTTGGAGATAAAGATATGAAACTTTGTCCAGCTAATTACCTGCTTGAGAATAATTCATCTTTTCTCTAAGAATGTTCAATGTCATCTTTATCAAATATTAATAAACACTATTTCGGCTCTGCATTTTATTCCTTGGACCTAAATCTTCATGCGCTAATACAAGAATGTTTCAATCACTGTACATTTCAAGTGTGTTTTAATGTTTGTTTTTATCTGTGTTTCTACCCTCCTTCATATTTCTTGCTTCATTTGTTTGCCAAATGACCTTTAGACTCATCTTGTCTACATCTCCATGAAAAAATTATATTGCTCTTTGGAGGCTATTGAAAATTTATATACTAAAGGGAATTGAGTCTTTGAAATGCTAAGCTTTCCTATCAAAGAGTGCCTTTAACAGTCTTTATGACCCTGGACAGTGGTTTATTTAACTCGTGCATGGGTCCCATTTTATTTATCATCATGTATTTAAGTGACAGTCTCTTCATCTCCTGGGGAATTTCCTAACTAGTTTTAATTTTCAAATGTTAAGACTCAGTTTTTGTTTTAATATTTTACTTATTATTTTATTTATTTGAGAGAGAGAAAGAGTCAGAGAGAGAGAGAGAATGGGTACACCAGGGCCTCCAGCCACTGCAAACGAACTCCAGACACATGCGCCCCCTCGTGCATCTGGCTTACATGGATCCTGGAGAATCGAACCAGGATCCTTTGGCTTTGCAGGCAAATGCATTAACCACTAAGCCATCTCTCCAGCCCCAAGACTCAGTTTTGACTTTCCTTAGCCAACTGATTGGATATTTAGGAATTATCATCATTTTCTAGGTACACAACCATATCATCTCTAATATGATCACTTTACTGCCTCAGTGTTTACAGTCTGTATCTCTTGGATTGTTTTGGAGTGATGTGCAGAATGACATTCCAAAGGCAAGGAGTGCTTCTGTGGGTTCTGGGTTCTCAATGTCAAATATTAATCGAGTATCCAGTATGTTCCAGTTGCCAGCAAACCCCAGAGTCATTCAGGACTCAACTCAAATCCACCCTCTTCCACACCCCTTCTGATCTTCTCCAACAGGACTTGGTTTTGCCTCCTCTGAACTTCAGAGCTGCTCACCTGCGTCCCTTCCTATACCTTTTTCTGTTTTAGGGTTGTTTGTATGCTATGCTTGTCTTCTCAGACCCCCAAAGTTCTCTGAGCACAGACAAGTCATTTCATACCTTTTAGATTTTACCTCAGAATCGTTTTCTCTAAAAAGTCTCTCTCACCAAGAATGGAACCAGTAACCTTTGTGTCAGGGTTTGGTTTCTTCATACTGTGCAATTTCTCTTTTCTAGTTTGGCATGCTTTCTTGTTTTTAAGTTCCTTTTATTCTATCAATTTTCGTTGTGTATATTCATTGTGCAATATTCATGGTAGAGTGTTACATAAGAACTTTATTTATTTATTTATTGGTTTCTCAAGGTAGGGTCTTGCTCTAGCCTAGGCTGGCCTTGAATTCACTATGTAGTCTCAGGATGGCCTTGGACTCATGATGATCCTCCTACCTCTACCTCCCAAGTGTTGGGATGAAGGTGTGTGCCACCACACCTGGCTTATAAGAACATTTTCACTGGAGTATATGTTGTACATTGAGCATATATCCCCGTACCCACTGTGGTGATTTGATTCAGGTCTCCCCCCCCCCCATAGATGTGTGTTCTGAATGCTAGGTCTCCACCTGATGGCAATTTGGGAATTGGAGCTTCCTGAAGGTGATGTATTGTTAGAGGTGGATTTATGGGTGTTTTAGCCAGCTTCCCCTCACCAGTGTTTGGCACACTCTCTGGCTGCTGTTGTCCACCTAATGTTGTCTAGGAGGTGATGACCAGCCTCTGCCTCTGCTTATGCCATGTTTTCCCCTGCCATCAAGGAGCTTCCCCTTGAGTCTGTAAGTCAAAATTAACAACTTTCTTCCCATAAGCTGCCTTTGGCCAGGTGTTTTCTGCCAGCAATGCAAAGCTGACTGCATCACCCACGGCTCTGCCCTCTCTTGCCCCTCCCTGCTTTAACCCTTGTTCGCCTACACAGTCTCACTCCTACTTTTACATTATATATACATACATAACTGTATGTATGTATATAAAGTTCTGGGACCACAGATGAGAGAAAATATATGATATTTTTTCTTTATGAGACTGTTTTAATCTGCTTAATATGATCATCTCTACCTACATTCTTAATTTCTTAAAGTTATTTGGCAAACAAATGAAGCAAGAAGTATGAAGGAGGGTAGAAACACAGATAATAACAAACATTAAAACACACTTTAAATGCACAATGATTGAAACATTCTTGTATTAGTGCATGAAGAATTAGGTCCAGGGAATAAAGGCAGAGCAGAAATGTTAGCTGTAGTTCTCCATACCCTTCACATCAGAGACTTATCTACACACACACTTGCAAGTCCACAGCAAATTGCTTAAAGCAGAGCTAGGGCTGTTCTGAGATGCCCCCTTCCACCTCCCTGCTAACATCCTCAGAGGTAGGAGGATGGGAACCCTACTGGGAAGCGGGTGTAGAATCCTGGATGTCTCACATCCTATGTCCATCAGGAACCATAGTTTGTAGTCATGGTTACCAATGCAAAGCCCTCCCACCTAGCACACTGGCAGGCACATAGTTTCCTCTTAATAAATATCCCTTCAATGCCCAAGTAACTGAATGCTACTTGAATGAGTGGACACGCGTGTCTCATTAGGAGATGCCTCATGCATGCACTTCCACGGGATCCTTTGGTCTGATTGAAGCTGCTGGTATGTATACTTGGTTTAGAAAAGTTCTCTTAGCCTAGTGCTCAGGCGATCTTGTGAACTTTAGGTGGCTTCCTTGATAAATATGGTTTTATTATTAATTCATGCATTTGAAAGAACACATGCACTGGAAAGCAAATCCTTTTAAGCTGCCTGCTCTTTCAAAGAGGTGATTTCTTTCATGCTCAAGTAAAAATTCATTCGCGATGATGGCAGCAGACTGTCCCTCAAATCTCCAGCCATGCTCTGGGGAGGAGGGAGCCCATGTTCACGGGCCTCCTGCATTATCGCCCTTTCGTGCTCACACCTTGATTATCAGAATTAAGCTCAGAGAATGCCTTTGTCACCGGAGAAATATTTGGGGGACCATGGCTCTTGGATTCCCCCAACCTTTCTTCTAAGGCACATCTACATTCCTTCTCTTTCCTTAGCCTCCCAACATCATTATAACCGAGTCTTAAGCATACCCAGCAGCTGCGCCAGCTCTTTGGGAGGGCAGCCCCTCCCCTTCGCCTGTGCCTGCTCTCTGCTGCCAGCTCTTCACGGCATGTTAGTGATCCATTATTGATGCTTCTGTGGCATCTTCTTTGCCCTGGTGTCCCCAAGCTCCTGTGTGCACCGCTGAGCAGAGCCAGTTTGCAAGATCTAGTGGGGGTCAGGGACAGCTGCTGCAAGTGCTGCCAGGTGCTTTCTCCTGCAGGCTGGTATGGGGGCCTGGCACCCCAGAGATAGCCATGGTGGTGGAGGTGACCTGTCTCAGGGAAGGTCTCTGTGCACCAGCAAACAACAGGTTAAACTGTTCTTTTGAACAGACGTCATGGACATGTAACATTGAGCTTTATTTTTCTACAATGGATTAATTCTGAGGCTCTTGCCCTTTACTCACGTCTGCTACCCATCCATAGAGAGCTTTTCTTTACTCTCTGGTTACGAAGGAGGAATGAGCTAATAATGTGTGTCTTTAGCTTAGGTACTGGGTTCCAGCCATGGAGAAAAGAAACTGAGTCTCTCTGTTCCCCTCCTTCTCGTTGACAAGATGCAGTTGGGTATGTAACTTGCATGTGCTGCCGTTTCTGGATGAAGACTTGGCCTGTGGATTGTGCAGAGAGAGCCTGGGGTCACACCGTGGGGACACTACGCTCTGCCTTTACGTCTGTGTACATAGTTTACTTATACAGAGAGTTCCACCACTAGCCAGCCTCTCCTGAGCCTTGAAAGACACAGGCCACTGCTAGAGGGAATGTTGAAGGTCCAGAATCTTCCAGGGGCTGGGCTCACCCTGGCTTTTCCCCTGCTAGTTTGAAATCATATTTAAGGATCTGGAGTTCTCAGACACCAGTGTAGTGTAGGAGAAAGACCAGACACCTACTTTCCAGTTCCTAGAAACTTCTAATTACTACTAACTTCTAACTACATTAGGCATCTTTTAGGAAACAGGATCCTGCTGTGTCTCTACCACCTGGCAGCCTTCTTCCGAGAGTGATTCTAGAAGGGTGTGATGTGTGGATTTACTCTCGAGCTAAACATGTTAGGGCAGAGAGAAAGGTAGACTGTCTCTTTAGTCTGAAACCTCTTGCATGGTTCAATATACCTAATGCTTCCTGAGCCTTGATCAGACTATCACAAAAGAAACAGCCCTTTGCTCCACCGTATATTTTAATGAAAGTAAAACAGAGGCAAAGTGCCTCATGTACAACTGGTTTTATGTATCTGAAATCTTCAGAGGCCTTTAATAACCTCCATTATGTGACTATCTGATTTTTATCACACAACCCCAGACTCTTAACATTTTTTAAATAATTCACCAGCAAGAACCAATGTCAGAACTAAATGCTACTAAGATTTGGCCTGCAAGAGTGACATGGTAAGATTGTTAATGTTTAATGCCCTCACATCAAAGTGGGATAATCCTGCTACTGAAGGTCAAGAGAGGGCCCCCACCCACACACACACATTTTAAAAATAGGGTAGAAAACATTATTGTAGCCATTCTGTCTTTTCTCATTCAAGTGAATCCAGCATGAACTTATTATAGCCGAACCCAAGATAGATATTGCCTGTCAATCTGGTGGTTTCCTTTATATTCATGTCTCTAGCCTCTTTGTTTCTACAGTGGGTGAAAATCACCCTTGGGATCAGCCACATCTTAAACATGAACCGTTTCATTGTCATTTTAAAAAGTGACTTTAGAGCCGGGCGTGGTGGCGCACGCCTTTAATCCCAGCACCCGGGAGGCAGAGGTAGGAGGATCCCGGTGAGTTCGAGGCCATCCTGAGACTCCATAGTGAATTCCAGGTCAGCCTGGGCTAGAGTGAAACCCTACCTCGAAAAACCAAAATAAATAAATAAATAAATAAATAAAATAAAAAGTGACTTTATTATTTTGGTCTTTATTACTGCAATCATTGATATGCACAGTTAATTGGCATACAAACTTCTGGCTTGGTTTTCGAGCAGTGACAGACTGGAGTTGTCACTTCTGATGGGAAAAAGAAGAATGACCTTCAGTGATGCTGTGGGAAATGGTGAAGAGTTCTGCTCCCAGTCCCTTGCTAAATCAGAAGATGGCAAGGGTCAGGATTGATTTCTTCATTTACGTTAGCCTACAGTGCAAAGAGGCCCCAGCGCCAAACCCCACCCTATGTATGGTGTGTAGTGGTTGAAGAAACATAGCTGTCCACAGAGAAGCTCTGGCTCCTGGGGCAACCTGGAGTCACTAAGTCTCTTTGCACCCACTGTGCAAGGATGGCTCCCTGTGAGTTTCTACAGTGGAGCGGTGGTGTACTCTAGGATTCAGAGTTAAGCATCTAGAATTTCTCAGTTTGGCTAGTAAATATTTCTTGGGTAGCCAACCCTGATTTTCCCTGACAAACATGGTTTCATGGCTTTAGAGTTTTAGGTGTCATTCATTCTGGAATTTTCAAACAAAGTGAATTTTAGTTGATTCTTCTCCCCCTACCTTCCCTATAATCACCCTTCTGTTGGTGTGTTTCACGAGCCCTTTTGCCCTTCCTACCCCTTCCAATCGTCTTTTTATACCCGCTCTTGGTTACTATTCTAGCTTACCAGCTTTAACCCACGTTGATACAGGAATTTGGAGAGTTCCTCACCAGTGCACCAATATGACATGCCAGCATACTGATAATTCTGGCATATTTCCAGATTTGTGTCTTATGAATTCAAAGAATAAAATCCACAGACCAGAGGATAAGATTGAGAAGGATTTTATTATAGTTTAGACAGCTTTAAGGAAGGGAAGCTTAAGGGGAAGAAGGAAGACATAGCTCTTGCCCAAGGAGGAAAGATGGAGTTTGAGAAGCCCACCTCAAGACTCAGGTTGGGAGTTTGTATGTGAGCCCCTGGATAGGCAGCTCATCTAGCCAGTTAGTCCTGATGGCAAGTGTCTGGAATCAGGGTTTCTGGGAAAGGGGAATCTTCCCAAAAATCTTTATTCTCTAGAAAGGATGTTCTTGGATCTCTCGTGGAAGGGAGTGGAAGGACTCCCTAAGAAGACAATGTTAAGGAAAGGCCAGACCCTTCTGACATTTCTGACCTGTAGTAAAGTAGAATGACAGAAATGTTTTCACCTATAGGCCCAAGGACAATTCCCATGTTTAGCCAAGAGAAGGGTACTCACTTTGGGGTCCTGTCATCCCTCAACTATCTCAATGCCCCCTTTATATGCATACATATAGAAATTCCATGCTAGGATACACGCAGCCATTGAAACTCTGGAGGAGATTCTCGTCCATCATCTGACCAAGAGACATCAGTGCTACTCATTCTTTGACTTTGAAGAATGCTTCTTAGGAGCCTTGCACTTCTGCTTTCCAGACATCCTCAAGTTCAACAGTCCTCTCTAAATAAACTTGTGTTCATACAGAATGACCTTGCCATTGGAATGGCCTTGAAGCTACGATATTAGCTCTGCCCCTTGCTTACTGGGTTGGATTCATCCAGGCAGCCTTCATCAACACCTTGGACCTTGTTTCTTCATTAGGGGGCAGCATTAGATCATCCCCTTCCTAGAGAAGATAGCGGTCAGAAATGACACGAAAATACCACAGTTGGGAGAGGCTGCCTACTTTGCAGAGACCAGCGCAGAATACCACGGAGATCCACTTATTCAAACATGCTCAAGGACAACACAGCGGTGGTATCTCCATGCAGAGAACCTTCTGAGCACAGGGTCTCGTGCCATTGCACAAGCCATATTGCCCTTGAAGCCACCAGTTCCTACTGCTGGTGGCCTGTCACCTACTAAGCACTGAGGCTACATGCTTTTTTTCCTTTTCCTTTCTCGTTTTCTCTCCCCGCTCCTTTGGGCTGCAAGTCTCAGAAGAAGGCTGGTTTTCCTCTTAACCCTCCTGTTTCAGTGGTCTCCCAGCCTCTCAGGGTGGGCCCTTCTGATGGTTAATCCTTTTCTCCCCTGCCCCACAATCAGAGAGCCAGGTGGTCAGATGGAGAAAACATAGTAACACAACGTTCGAGCTCCACACTGTATTTTCCCAAGCTCTTTCAAAGGCAATGCAGGCAAATAAAAATAATAACATCACCATCATAGGGCGAAGGTTCTTGGACGTATGTATTGAGGTCAGGTGGGGGGAGAACAGAGAAAAAGAACAAAGGAAAATGAAGATATTAGAGGAAGATAAAAACCTATACTTCACAGGGGTAGCATTTTACCTCCATTGATCTAAGCACAATGAGACAGATTGGTTGTTAAATCATATCCTTCTTTGCCCAGCTTTGAGCCAAGTGTTTTGGAGGTCTTAGTGTTTTAGGGGGCATGGTCTCTGAATGTCGCAATTAGTAAAGCAACTTTAGTGGGTTATTTTACTCAGAATTACAATTTCTGGTTTGAGTATGTCATCCCATAATCACTGAATCAGTGATGAATGACTTTGAATCTATTGATTGATTGATGAGAGACAGAAAGAGGCGGATAGCAGAAAGTCTGACTTACAGTTGTTAAGTGGGTAGGTTTCCTCCTGGTTAGAAAGGGTCTCGGAGGCAAGCTACTGTCTCAGAGGTAGGACAGCTCGCTGACATCCTGGCTCCTATCTACGGCTCTCCTGGATTTTCAGTCATGGTCACACAGTGGCTGCATGGGCACTAAGTATCACAGTGATGCTCAGGAGAAGCCACGTGGGAAGGAGTGGTGTTTCCTTTCCTTCCATGCCCTGGCTGGCAGACTTCTGTTTATGTCTCTCTGGCCAGAGTATGGAAGCTCCCACTTCATAAGAGGCTATTAAAATGAGTGTTTAGCTGTTTATAGCCCTTTTGCTGATGGTGAGAAAGAGGAGTGTTAGACGACCTCTTGGGAGAAACAGTGATGAATGATACCACAGTGGCAGAGCTCAAGCTCTGTCTCTACTGCCCTGAGTCTAGCAACATTACCACTCTGCCAAGTTGCTCTTCTGGTAAGATTTTGGCTGCATCTGGCTTGGTCACTTCCTGTTTAAACAGACAGAAATCACCCCATCTTATGAAAATAATTTGGGGGGGGGTATTATTAGATATGAACATATTTTGTAAGTGAACATCACATATTGGTACCATCCTTTCCCTGCTCCCTGCCCCTTATCTGAAGAGGCCTTCCTCACTGGGGATGTGGGTCAACCCCATGGGGATTGTGGGTCATGCACTATGGGGGCAGCAGTCAGTTGTGGGGGAGACGCAATGTCTCCATGCAAAATGTCCCAACTTGTGGCTCTAACAATCTTTATGCACCCTCTTCTGCAAAATCCTCTGAGCCATGCTGGGAGCATTTTAAGTCTACTTCAGTGATGGGCACTTAGGAGAATCTGGATCTCTGGTTTGGTAGGTATTGAGTGTCCTCGGTATCTTTCTCCATCACCCTTGTGCTGATATCAGCTTAACTATGAGAACAGCATTCTTGCTCATTTCCCCAATTCCTTTGTGGTTTCAGCTGGGGTCAGGGTGGAGTGCACTGAGTCATTTATCTGCTCAAGTCCAGTTCCCATCTGAAAAAGAGACGCAGATTCTCCAACAGAGAGTGAAGTCAGCACAGTTTAAGTGGGATAAACATTATTAATTTAGAGAGAATTAAAAGGGTGTAGACCATCTTGTAGTCTAAGGTTAGTGGGAGCTTGACAATGGAAAGAAGAATCATTATCTGGATATGATTCTGACTTGTTTCTCAGTTCCAGATATGGATTCCTTTCCACTGAGCAGATCTGTTAGCCAATCCAAGAGCAGTTGGTTACCACCATGGATGTGGGCCATTATTGTACTTGTGTGAGCATCACATCAGGTTGTTTGCTTCTGAGTCTCTTAGACTTTGAGTTGCTTGGACAAACATTGGCCACTTTCCCCTGGTAGCTCATGTAGCGCCTCCCAGCACTAGATGGGCTAATCGTCTGGGGACTGGCTCTCCTCTGAATTCCAACTAGTTCACTCCATGGTCCATGCCAACAGTGTTTGGTGTCTTGAGCAGTAGGGTTTTACCATTAACCTCTGGTGGGTAATCAAGTGCTCTGGCAGAAGTCTGTCTTGTTTGTTTTGGGAGATCTGGTAGGTCTCTCTGATCAACAGCTCATTGTGGATGTAGACTACATCCTGGTACAGGGAATTACAGGCCAGCACCAAGGGAAAAGAAAAGGCAGAGAAGAAAGAAAAACAGGAGAAATTTGATTTTAGTCTGATTTCCAGGATATAGGATTCTATAGTACCAGTTCAATTTGGATTCAGTTTTGTGTCCTCTCACCCTTTCCCTTTCCCCAAGCCCTACCCTCCCTAATATCCAAGCCTCAAGATGCTACTCAGTCATGTCAGCAACTCAGGCCTGATCCAGGTTAGGAACTGCAGATGAGTGAGATCATGCAACGGTTGTCTTTCTGTGATTGTGTGAGTTCACTTAGAATGATCTGTTCCAAGTTCAACCATTTTTCTACAAATTTCAGTGTGTCATTTTTTCTTACTGCTGAGTAGAATTCCATCATGTAGATATGCCATATCTTGGTTATCCATTCATCCAATGATGGGCACCTTGGTTGATTCCAGTTTTTAGCTATTATGAATTGAGCAGCTATAAACATGGTTGAGCAAATATTTCTGAACTGAGATGAGGAGCTTTTAGGGTAAATGCCCAGTAAGGGAATAACTGGGTCTGCTGGTAACTCTATATTCATCCTTTTCAGGAGTCTCCAAATTGATTTCCACAGTGGTTGTACCAGCTTCCATTCCCACCAACACTGAATGAGGGTTTCTATTTCTCCAGAGCCTCACCAACATTTGTTTTCATATGATTTTTTAGTGTTTGCTATCCTTACTAGGGTAAGGTGGAATCTCATAGTTGTTTTTATTTGCATTTCCTTATGGTTAGGGATGTTGAACATTTTCTTAAGTGTGAGTTAGCCATTTGTAACTCTTCCTCTGAGAATTCCCTATTTAGTTCTCTGCCCCACTTTTGGAGTGGGTTGTTTGATTTTTTATTGTTTAGGTTTTTGAGTTCTTTCTAGATTCTAGATATTAGGTTTCTGTCAGTGGGATAGCTAGTAAAGATTTTCCCCATTCAGTGGGTAATCTACTGGCTCTGCTTATGGTATGTTTGTCTGTGCAAAAGCTTTTTAGCTTCATGAGATCCTATTAGTTGAGTACTTATTTAATTTCCTTGGCTACTGGGGTTTTGTTCAGGAAGTCTTTTCCCAGTCCTGTATCATGAAGAGTGCTTCATATTTTTTTTCTTCCATTAGTTGAAGAGTTTCAGGTGTTATATTGAGGTCTTTAATCCATTTGGACTTGACTTTTGTGTATGGAAAAATAAGTGGGTCTAATTTCATTTTTCTACATAGGGTCATCCAATTTGTCCAACACCATTTTTTGAGGAAGCTGTCTTTTCTCCAGTCTACATTATTGGCACCTTTGTCAAAGATCAAGTAGCTGTAATTGCTTGCCCTAAAGTCTGGGTCTTCAATTCTGCTCCATTGGTCTATGTTTCTGTTTTTATTCCAGTACCATGCTGTTTTTGTCAATATGGGTTTGTAATATAGCTTTACATTAGGTATGATGATACCACCAGAGGTGTTTCTTTTGCTGAGGATATGTTTGGATACCCAAGGCCTTCTGCCATTCCATATGAATTTTGAGGTCATTTTTTTCAGTCTCAGTGAGCATGATGCTGATATTTTTATTGCTATTGCATTAAATCTGTGTATTGCTTTTGGTAGAATTGCACTTTTCACAGTGTTAATTCTACCTGTCCAGGATCATAGGAGGTCCTTCCCTCTTCTCAAGTACTCCTCTATTTCTTTCTTGAGTGTTTTTATGTTTTCATTATATAGTTATTTCACATGCTTTGTTAGTGTTATTCTGAGGTATTTAATTTTCTTTGTTGCTTTTCAAAATGGGACAGCCTCACTGATTTCTTTCTCTGTATGTTTGTCCTTTGCATATAGAAAAGCTACTGATTTTTTTGCATTGATTTTATATCCTTCCACTTTGCTGAAGGAACTTACCACCTTCAGAAGTTTTGGGATGGAGACTTTCGGGTCACTTATATATAGGATCATGTCATCTGCAAATAGAACTAACTTGACTTCTTCCTTTCCAATTTGATTCCCTTTTGTTTCTTTCTCCTGTCTTATTGCTTGGGCTAGTACTGCTAGTATTATGTTGAAGAGCAGTGGTTAGAGTGGGCACCTCTGTCTTGTTCCCAATCTCAGTGGGAACTCCTTGAGTTTTTCCCCATTAATAATTATTTGGGCTTTATATATAGCCTTTATTGTGTTGAGATATAAACCCTCCATGCTGATTCTTTTGATGCCTATCGTTTTGATAATGAAGCAGCATTGTATTTTGTCAAAGGCCTTCTCTGCATCAATTGAGATGATGATGTGGTTCTTATGGTACAGTTTATTTACGTGGTGTATTAAGTTGACCAATTTCCATATGTTAAACCATCCCTGCATCTCTGGGATAAAGCCTAGTTGATCAAGGTAGATAATGCTTTTGATGTGTTGTTGAATTCGGTTTGCAAGGATTTTGTTCAGGATCTTTGCATCTAAGTTCATTAGGCATATAGGCTTATAATTTCTTTCCTTGTTGCATCTCTGTCTGGTTTTGGTATTAGGGTGATGCTAGCTTCATAAAAGGAGTTGGGGAGGATTCCCTGGTCTCCAATTATGTGGAATAGTTTGAGAAAAATTGATTTCAGTTCTTCTATGAAGATTTCATATGATTCAGCTAAGATGCCATCTGGTCCTGGACTTTTCTTTGGGGGAGGGTTTTGATTACCTTTTCAAGCTCCATGGATGTGGTAGGTTTGTTTAGGAGATTAATCTGCTCTGAGTTTAGTTTTGTAGGGTGGTGTGTACCTAGGAATTCATCCATTTCTTCCAGACTATTTAATTTTGTGGAGTAGAGGTTTTAGAAGCATGCCCTATGATGCTTCCACTTTCAGTGATGTCTGCAGTGATCCCTCCTTTTTCGTTTCTGATTGTTTAATTTGAGACTTCTTCTTTTTTTGCTTGATCACTTTGGCCAGAGGTTTGTCAATCTTGTTTATTTTTTCAAAGAACCAGCTCTTCATTTCATTGGTTTTTTTAAAAAAAATTGTTTTCTTAGTTTCAAATTCATTAATTTCTGCTCTAATCTTGATTATTTCTTTCCATCTGGAGCTCTTTGGGTTGCATTCTTCTTGTGTTTCCAGTGCCTTTAGGTAGACAGTCAGGTTATTGATTTGTGATCTCTCTGTCTTTGTAATGAAGGCATTTAGGGCTATGAATTCTTCCCCTTATGACTGCCTTCATTGAGTCCCATAAGTTTTGGTAGGTTGTATTTTCATTATCATTCAAATCTAGAAATTTTACAATTTCCTTTGTGATTTCTTCCATGACCAACTCATTGTTTAAAAGTATGTTGTTTAGTCTCCAGGAGTTGGTGGAGTTCTTGGTGTGTCTCTTGTTATTAATTTCTAGCTTTAAAGCATTGTGATCTGACATGATACAGGAAGTTACTTCACTTTTCCTGACTTTGTGAAGGCATGCTTTATGGCCTAATATATGGTCAATTTTAAAAACAGAACCAACTGACTGTGCCTTGCCCTGTGTTCCCTCAGATGGAATCTCTTCCAAATTACATAAAACTGAAAGATAGGTGATATATCCTCCATGTGAGAAAGTCTGTGAGTTTGGTGTTGCATAGAGCTCGTCATTGTATACTTGCAAATGCATCAGCTGAAGTTGTGGGAGGCGTCGCTTTAAGCTTGGCACCCTTCCAGCCTCAGCAGCTCTCCTTGCTCCCTTTCAAATCACAGTCTATTTAATTTTTAGTAGCAACTATTTACACGTGAAGACTATATCTGGATGCCCTTAGTAATTTATTAAATTCACATTCTGGATGCAAAAGCATATACAAACATCAATTTTAGAGATTAGAAACTAAAGCCAGGATGGAATTTCTCCCCTGTCATCACCCCATGCCACTAGAGCAGCAAGGAAGCAAGCCTGGTAATTTAATCCAAGGTAGCAAAACAAGAGTCTGGAAATGTAAATTTGTTTCTGTTGGAGGTACTTGAAATAATGTTTACACCAGCTCTTCCTCTTCAGCTGGGAAATGTTGTGCGAGGAATTTTTTTTCTTGTTGTGTTTCCCTTAAATGCTCCCGGCTGTAAATGGGAGGCATAGCACCTCCTGAATGTTTAGTCAGTCGTCCGAAATATTGAATAAATCATGAAATCTGTAGGTGCACTGAATAATAGCTGCCCTGGAGAGAACTGTAATTCAGTGTTGGCAAAATAAATCCCGCTGCATTTTTCTTTCTTTCTTTCTTTTTTAACTTTAGTGAAAATGTTGGATGCCCCCAAGTTCATTAAGGGTTTTGACAGACTGGGATGTTATTTGAGTTTAGCAGTGATGTTTAAGAGCGGGTGTTTAAGTGCCAGGCACGAGGTTCAGTGATTTTATACATGTCAGATCATTGTATTGTCACCCGTGCTCCTGTGCTAATTCTGCTTTCCCATGTGAGTAACTAAGACCCTGAGAAGTGGGGAAACAGCCAGGAATCCACGGCCACACTGCTGGGATGAAATGAACATCACATACCACTTGTTCACTCTGGTAAATTCTTTCCAAGCAGTGTGGTGGACCCACTCCCAGCACAGACTTCAGAGACCTCAAATCCCCACTTCCCCCACCTCCCCCACACAGCACCCTAATGTGGTAGACCCGTCTGCCCAGCCAGGCACTGGTAGGATTTCCTGGAGCCAGCTTCTGTCCCCTAAATAGATAATGTTTTAGCCCTCACTTGGTCCTCTTCTTCCCTCACTAAAAAATTATCTTTCTAAACACGCAACAGTCACCCTTCGACTGCAAGAAAGAAAGCTGCACAGTTAATTTTGGCAAAAAAAGAAGAAAAAAAAAAAAAGCAAGTCCAATGGCTTGATGACATTCTCAAACAGTCACCCTGGCCCTAGGCTGCTTGCTGCTAGATTCCTTATCACACAAAAAAGTAGTAAGCAAGCCCTTACTGTGTTCAGACCAGTAACTGGTATCCTGTATTTTTCCTTTAAAAACATTAATTTTTGACACTTTCATACATGTAAATAATATATTTGAATCTTATTCTGCCCAATTTTACTCTCTCTTACCCCCTCTGCCTCCCACTGAGACCCTTATTTTTCCAAATTAATCCCTATCCTAAATCTGCCCCCTTTTTTTTCTGATAGCCAAATGTACAGTCCAGTCAGTAAACCTGCATTTCTCAAGTGGCTGGCTATCAGCGGTTAGTGGCATGCAAGCAGAGTCCATAGGTTTGTATAATTAATACACATCTACAATTCAGGTCAAAAGCTGCTTTTCAAATCAGAGTGTAACTCCATTAAAATGATCATTAACAGAAACTGAAGTTTAAAAAAATGTGGGCTAGAGAGATGGCTTAGTGGTCAAGGCACTTGACTACAAAAGCCAAAGGACCCAGGTTCAATTCCTCAGGACTCACGTAAGCCAGATGCACAAATTGGCACAATCATCTAGAGTTGGTTTGCAGCAGCTGAAGGCCCTAGTGCACCCATTGTCTGTCTATATATATCTGCCTCTTCCTCTCTTTCTCTCTCAAATAAATAAATAAAAAAATAAATGCAAGAGCCAGACAGACCCAGGTTTGAATTCTAGCTATTGCACCCTTTGTCTATGTGACCTTGAGTTAGTTAACCTTGCAAAGTCTTGGTTCCCTGGTGTATGATTGAGGCTAATAAAAGTTCCATCCCATAGAGGGATGCATAGATGGAGGCATCTAGCACAGGACCAGGTATATAATAAGTACTCAGCTGGTATTTTTGTTGTAGTAATAATACTATTACTAATAGTAGACTTATTTGGGAGTTACAGATTGGGGAACATTTATAAATATATAACAACTGAGGAAAGACAGTTCTAATTCCCTCTATCTGTCTGCTTTCATCTGTTATGAAAGGACCACGTGCCCTAGAATCAGTGGTCTTACAACCTAAAGAGCCTCCTTCGAGGATATTTGAATGGTGAAAATGTGTGTTGCCTTTTCTCTTTCTTCCTGTTGTCAAATCCTCAGCTACTTTACCTGAAGACTCTAGATCACTGCTTCCTGACATTCGCAGAGAGCCAACGTCCTAATATGCGACATAGTTTTTGTTGACTCCGATCCCCTATGTTGAGTTGATTTGTAAAACAGGTATTCTAAATGTTAAGTGGGAATGTTGATTGGGTGTAGCAAAACCAGCATGGTAGCTTTCAAATTTGAAGTTGTCATAAGAAAAGAAGCTCTTTTCTCATTTTCCTCATGAAAATTATCAAATAGGAAAACTAGTGAAAAGCATAAATTCCTCTTTTAATTAATCTGAGTGATTCTGTACTGATGAATTATAATATCTGATATAGGGCTGTACAAATGCTGTGATACAGTCAGCAGGAAACGCTGAGAGCAGATTAGAACCAACCTATAGATTTTGTCAAACATGCATGTCTCCAAGATTAGAATTCCAAAGTTGACATTCCCTAAAGGAGGAAACTAATGGTCCTTTGTTTCGGAAATGCCAGACTAGAAATAGAAGATTTCTGGACCACCTGCCACCACACAGCAGCAAGTGAAATAGGAAAATAAATGTGGTCATACTGTGTGTGCAGGAAACCATCTACCAGCCAGGTGCTGCTAGGGTCCCTTGGATGACAAGCAACAGTGGCTAAAACAATGAATACACACATAAACCTTTGTCCGAAGATTTAAAAGTGAGTCAGGGAAAACTTACCAAGTCCTAACAGCATCCAGACTCCTGCCCTGAAAATTTACAAATAATCTGAGTCAAGCTTTCTCAAGATTCAATACACAGTAGCAATATTTTTTAAAACATGAAGCAAGAACAGGATACTATCATATACTTCAAGATTCTGCAAAGGTGTGTGAGTATGAAACAAGATAAAGACCTGGAAATCTAATTCATCCATGAGGAACACTCATTGCAAGTGACCTCACCAGACAAATTAAATAAAATAAGGTTGCCTTGAGCTCAAGCAATTTAAGCTACCAAAGAAATCAAAACAGAGACAAAGAGGCCAGAGATGACATGGTGAAAAGAGAGGAGGAAAAACACAACCAATACATCTCACAAAAGACCTGAAGGAGAAAAATCACTACAGACATCAGGAGGGTTTTAAAGCAGCACAAAATAAAATAGACACTGTTGAAAGTAGAATAGGGAATATGAAAGGTGTTTGAAAGCAGTTGATCCTCATAAACTCATGTGTTTTCAATGCTTGGTCCCCAGCTGGTTACAGTTTGGGAGGTGGAGTATTTTGGAGGAGGTTCTGCTAGGGGCAGGCTTAGGGGTGTTATAGCTGACTCCTCCTTGACAAACTCCAGCTCCCTCTCCTGCTGCTGTCAGCTGCTGTGTTAAGAACTGATGTACAGCCTCTGCTCTACCATCCTTTCCCTGCCTTGCTGAAACTTTCCCTCAAGCCTGTAAGCCAAAATAAACCCTTTCCTCCCATTAGTTGCTTTCGGTTGGGTGTTTTTTTTTTTTTTTTTTTTTTTTTTTTTTTTTTTTTTTGTCCTAGCAATGTGAAGGTAACTACAACAGCAGGATTATCAAAGCAAATAAAATGGAAGTAGCAGTTTAAAGGTATTAGAAAGAAAGTGGTATATTTAGGTGACAGATAAGACCTTCCCATACACACATAAATAAATATTCCTATAAGAAAGAAATAAGTAAAACACAGAAATACCCTACATAAGTACCAAATAATAAAAGAAAAAGAAGTGGATATTATATGTGTGTATGAAAATGTCAACATGAAACCCATTATTTTGTACAACTAATGTAAAAGAAAAAACAAAAGATATGAATTTACAGATTGAAGAGTTCTATCATGTTCCAAGAAAATTTCCCCCAGAGCCACCCTCATTATGCTGTATTTTAGGAGGATTAATGGAAGTTATAGAAATGAATAATTTGACCAACCCGGAAAAACTACCAAATCACCTATATGGGGCCAAATTTTTGTTTTTAAAAATCAGGCTAGCCTAAGCTGGGTTTGTAGCAGTGTTTGAGGGTAGTGGAAGATGGTGGGCTATAATACTCTCAATGCAAAAAGAAAACTGTGTAGCTCAAAAACGTTCTGTGCAAGAAAATGTCATCCAAGTATAAAGACAACAGATAAAACTTGTCCGGTATTTAACAACTCAAAGAAGAAAATTCCTATTAATCATTCTTTTAAAAACTATTACAGGAAAGACTCTCTTTAAGAGATGAATAAAGAAATCTTGGCACATCAAGCATGTTAACTTTTTCAATGAACACAAAGTATTCATTAATATTTGCATAAGACTAAAATAAATATGAAAATTTTTGTTCCATAAAATATATATTATAAACTCAGAGTGTATGTAAATACTATAACTAATACAGTAGTCAAGACAGAAAACTAAAAGTGGTGTATATTGATTTATTTTTCATTTAAAAAGGGTCTCATTTAAAACACTGTAAGTCAAGTGATTGATGTTTAAGTAGCTTAAGTAAACTAGTTTTAAAAGTATGCAAATTAGAGCCGGGCATGGTGGTGCACGCCTTTAATCCCAGCACTCAGGAGGCAGAGATAGGAGGATCACTGAGAGTTCGAGGCCACCCTGAGACTGCATAGTGAATTCCAGGTCAGCCTGAGCCACAGTGAGACCCTACCTCAAAAAAAAAAAGAAAAAAAGAAAAAAAAAAAAACCAAAAAAGTATGCAAATTAATATATGTGTTATTTTAAAACTATGTTTAATATGACATATATATTGAGTAAAGTTTTAATATATATCAAACTAAATTTAGGTGATGGAAGAAAATTTGAGGACAAATTTTATTGTTTGTAGTGGGAAATTAAGTGCTAGTGTTCATGAAATAAAGAATTTAAATAACCAAGTAAATTTTAGTTTACTGAATGATGATCACTGAAAGAGTTAAACATAACACAAAGCTACCCAAATAGGACAAAGAACATTCACAAAAACAAAACAAAGATATATCAAGGTGTATAAGATTTTCTAGAAGATGCTAAAAGCATGACATAAAATGTTAAGTGTAAGACCAAACATGTCTTATAAAAAATACTTGGAACTCACATATTAAAAGAAAGATTCTCAAACAGAATGAAAATAAGTAAAATGTACCTGTACGCTGTGTACTAGGTATATGTGAAAAGAAGCCAATGCTCTTAGAATAAAATGTTGCTGCATTGATAACAAAAAGTGTTAACCCAGACAAATAGACACTTCCAAATGGTAAGCCACAAGGAGAATCTATTGGTCATAAATAACTCCACACCCTCTAATGTAACCTGGAAACTTATGAAGAAAAAAAACTGGAAAATACAAAGAAAATCAGAAATATTTTAGTTATAAGTGGTTTAACAAAAAGCTAATTCTCTAGGTTCTAGCCTCAAAGTTTATACAGAAATAAATGCCAGCTGACTCCATGATTTAAATATTACAAAACACAGGCATTAGGAGAGAAATGGGATTATGAAGGTACAGTGTTTGTTAGGAACAAGTTGTAAGTCTATCAAAACATAGCTTGCATGTGTCCTGTCCAAAATGCCATGTATAGGCCTTTATCCTATGTTATACTTATTTGCAGTTGTTTCTTGCACTGTATGAAGGGTGTGTATATAAAAGTATTCTTTGTCATATCATTTATAAGAGCCACAGATTATAAATGACTGAATGATAACAATATAGACAATGTAGACTCGTTACAATACAGATCCAGTCACCTATAGAAAGGATTCCCATGTCCATTGAGGGTATGATGTCTGTGTTAGTTATTTTTCTCTCTGTGACCAAATTACCTGGCATAGACAACCTAAAAGTGGAAAATTACTTTGGCTGACAGTTCTAGACCAAATTACCTGGCATAGACAACCTAAAAGTGGAAAATTACTTTGGCTGACAGTTCTAGAGCGTTCCATCCATGGTTTCTTGGTGCATGTACTTGAGAAGGAATTCAATACAGCAGGAGTATGTGACCAAGAACAGCTTGTTTACTTTATGGTTGACCAGGGAGTGAAGGGAAGAGAGAGAGAATAGATATCAAGAAGGGTGGAAAAAATAAGTAGAAAGCTAATGATAATATACCCCAAGGGTCTACCCCTAGTGATCCATTTCCCCAGCTTTGCCTCCTAAGGTTCTAGAACCTCCCCTCTTAGCACTACTATCTGGGGATGAAGCATTCACATCATGAGCCTATGGGGACATCACACATTCAAATCATGACAATTTCTAAGAAAACAACATGCTGAGCGTACCATAGGGTATACCACACTGTTATAAAATAATGTTAGTCATTACTATATGAAATATATTTGAATGAATGATGAGAAAACATACCTAAGAACTCAAAAACAACGGGTACCTCTTGAGAAGGAATGTAAGTAGTTAGGGTTGATGCAAGGTACTTGTTTATGTGTTCCCTTTTCTATTAATTAAATTTTATACCATGTCTATGTAATACCTATTCTAAAAGTTAATTTACACTCTAATTCAAATCCTCCAACTTTGTGACCTATAGCAAACTGCACAGCAGTTTTCTTCTCTGTGGAGGGGGGCCATTCATAATCTCCTGTCCCAGGGTGTGATCAGAGCTACACAAGACAATCATAGACAAGTACCTGGCAATTACATGTAATTGCTTGGGAAATGCCCTCTCCATTCTCCCTCCTCTCCCCTGTGACAGTAAGCTGCCTCTATTACAACTTAATAAGGCACAAGATTGTACTTTGCTATGTGTTTAATTGTCTTTGTAGTACATGAATGACTTAAACATCTGGCTTCCTTCAGTCTAACTAAGAAAGGAAAGCACAGTGTCTGTCAGTAGTCAGCCACACTTCTTTCCCAGTTGAAAAGTAATACTACTTCTTGTTGAGAGTCAAGCTGAAGAACTAGCCTTTTCTTGACACAACTGGAATACGATTTCAAAAACTAAAGCTGCTAAGGTACAGTTGGATTTGAGGTGGCTGCACTCTGCCACACTTTAGCAGCCTTTCATCACTAGAGCTGTCTCATCACTTCCTTACCCTCCTAACCACACCTGAAAAGCAGGAATAACTACCTCTCATGGGTGCGGTGTTGGTCAGAGTTCTCCAAGGAAACAGAACCGATAGGGTCTATATTACATGTGCCAGTAGACATTATATATTGGTAGATTACACATACCACTAAGAGAAAGAGGAAGAGAGATAATAGGATTATGGAATAAGATATATCATAGATAAATAGATGACTGTTAGATGGTAGATAGATAGATAGATAATACATAGATAGATGATATATAGATAGGTAGATAGATAGATAAATAGATAGACAGATAGATAGATAGATAGATAGATACATACATACATACATACATATACATACATACATAGATACATAGATAGATAGATATTATGGGATTATAGAGGCCAAGATACCCTACAATATGCCATCTTCAAGCCAAGAACCCAATGACTTGGTAGGATCACTCCAAATTCAAGGTTGAAGGCCTGAGAACCAAAAGAGCTCTGCTGATTAAGTACTAAAGTCAGAGTCCAAAGAAGCCAATCCAAAGGCAAGGGAAAATGGATGTCTCATCTCAGAGGTGAAATTCACTTTCTCTACCTTTATTCTACCCAGGTCCTCAATGGGTTGAATGCTTCCTGTCTACATTAGTGAGAGAAATCTCTTTAGTTTATTGACTTAAATGATAATCATTTCTAGAAATATCCTAACAGACACACTAGAAATAATGTTTTGTTAGCTACCTGGATAGTCCTTAACCTAGGCAGATTGACACATAAGGTTAGCCATCACAGGTGCGGACTGGATTAAAGGTAGTCAACCTAGACAAGCATCCAATACAGAATAGGAACAAGTATTTTGGGAAGGGTATCAAATACCTACTATGTGCAAAGAGAAATGGTCCTTACCTTCAAGAACCATGCAAATTAATGGGGAGATGAAACCCTGACCTATACTTTGGCACCAAGATGTTTAGTAGTAGAGGCTAAAGTGATGGGTATTTATCATTCTCTCTCTCTTAGGTACCGTCACTGAACTGGTGGCCACTTTGTCTCACTGTAGACAGAATTCCAAGGAGGAAAAACAAACAAACAAACAAAAAACAGTAACGTGATGATCAGTCCTACACACCCTAACTCAACAGTCCTCAGGAAGTCCAAGAGCTCTCAGGAATAAATAGAAACTCATATGAGATACAGGAAATAACCAAAAGCAGAGACATTTGAAGTTTCTCCATTCGCAAACACATTAGCAACTTATAAAACCAAGACTCTTGAAATATACACAGCACTCACACACATGTACTTGCTATTTTAGGAAGTTTTCATAAAAATTCTCTTGGGTGTTCACTTTTTCCTTTCCCTCATTTTCTGTCACACAGACAAGCAACACTCATATTCTGTGTTCTTCCTATCAATGATGGTAATTTGGTAAAATCTTAACATGGAGCAATGAGCCATTAAAATCTCCAACCATAGCCGGGCGTGGTGGCGCACGCCTTTAATCCCAGCACTTGGGAGGCAGAGGTAGGAGGATTGCCATGAGTTCGAGGCCACCCTGAGATGACATAGTGAATTCCAGGTCAGCCTGAACTAGAGTGAGACCCTACCTCGCAAAACCAAACAAAACAAAACAAAACAAAAAAAATCTCCAACCTTAGGCTGGAGAGATGGCTTAGTGGTTAAAGTGCTTGCCTGCAAAGCCTAAGGACCCAGGTTTGATTCCCCAGAACCCACATAAGCCAGATGCACATGGCAGTGCATGTGTCTAGAGTTTGTTTATAGTAGCTAGAGACCCTGGCATTCTCTCTCTCTCTCTTTCTCTCTCTCTCTCATAAATAAATAAAAATAAAATAAAATATAAAAATATCTCCAACCTATCCCCACGCCAGGCCTCCTGGGACCTTGTAATCTAGATAGGTGAGACAGTATACCAATGGACACAGTGCAAGTATTTATGGAGCCCATGGGGGGAGAAGGGCTGCAGGGTCCACACTGCAACCTCTCTTGTGTTCCTGGAGGGAGGATGAGGCTCCTAAGACTCAAGAAGCTACCGAAACTTCCAGTGCTCAGAAAGCAGATACACCCACCCCTCCCCAAGGCAATATGAACAGTAAACACTTGCTGAGGGAGAGGAAACTCTGCCGTGGGACTGCCTACAAGTCAGGCAGAGAGCTCCAGGGCTGCAGCTTCTGTGAGACCTCCTCCGTGCTGAGCTTGTCTGCAATGCAACTACCTCTACGTCACCTGTGGTCCTCTAAGTGACCTCAGTAAACTCACTGGTTCACCAAGCTAGACTTGGGTGCAGTCTTTCCGTTGGTATGCCTTTGGAGTCCTGCCTGAAGTGAACAGATGTTCACTCATGTCTCTCGACTGAGCATCACCTAATCATCCCCAAGGGGGCGCTGTCCTGAGTCGGCTTCGACTAGCATTGTCTTTCCACAAGGTCCCTAACAGACAAGGCAGACAAGTGTCAACAAATTAACACTAGACCATAACTTCCATCTTGTGAGGGTCAAGGAAAAGAAAGAAGGTCCTGGAATCAGAGGCACTGGAGTTTCGAGGCTCGGAAATAGATCTATTTAAATGTCACCAGTGAATTGGCCAAACCCATAGCATGAAAATGAAATCTGCAAAGGGCAGGTGGAGCTTCTGCGTGAGGGTCCAGGAGCAGGCGGGCACGAGAGCAGGGAGAACAGGGCAGGAGAAGGAGCTGCCCATGGCAGCTTTGCAAGGATCAGCCAACCCAGAAGGATGGTTTGAAACCTTTCTGTCCAGAGGAGTGCTCAGCACTGCAATATCTCCATCACACCTTCCAAGGCTCAGGGTCCATTGCGGAAGAGGTGGCAGAAAGAATGTAAGAGCTGAAGGAAGAGTAGGACTGACTCCTTACAACGTGCTCCTCCAGACCCCAAATGGCCTGGATATCCATGACCTCACAGTGCCTGACACTACCTACACTAGACCATCATAATAGGAGGAAAAGATCATGACATCAAAATAAAAGAGAGACTGATTGAGAGGGGGAGGGGATTTGATGGAGAATGGAGTTTCAATTGGGAAGTGGGGGGAGGGAGGGTATTACCATGGGATATTGTTGTCAATTATGGAAGCTGTCAATAAGAAATATTTTTTTTAAAAGAGAGAGATTACCATGGCTTATTGTCTACAATCATGGAAGTTGTTAGTAAAAAAAATAAATAACTAAATTAAAACAGAAAAACAAAAAACCTTCCTGTCCACATTTGATCCCAGTGGTTAGCTTTTGTGCACGGCCATGAACACCATAATTGCATGTATTAAGAGCTCATTGAGTGTGTAACATGCAAGCCAGGGGATGCTAGAGTGTTCCATAGAAATAACACACTCCTGCAGATGAGCCTGCCTCGTCTTTTCTGGTGATATACAATTTGGGAACCCCTTCTTGGACCCCTCATGTGTAAGGAGCGGGCTATTGGGTAGAAAGTAGCATTAAAAACTATGTGAGCCCCATAGGACAGCACACGCTGAAACCTTGTCGTAGTCCATTTTCTATTTCTGTAACAGAATGGGGAATGTGTAAGGCAAAGGTGTTTATTTAGCTCATGATTCTGGAGGCTGGGAACTCCAAGGACAGGGTGCTAACGTCTTGTGACAGCCTCATGCTATGTCATACCAAAGCATACAAGCAGAAAGGCAAGCCAGTCCACGCAAAAGAGGAAGCGTGAGGGGAGATTTGTTTTTGTTAGACTCACTCTTATAGTAACTCATCTACTTCCGCAGAAATGGCATGAATCCATTTCTGGCCTCATGGCCCAATCAGCTTCCTTTTGAAGACCCACCTTGCAATACGTTTACATTGGGGATTAAGTTTCTGATGTATGCATTCGGAGGATACATCCAGACAGTAACATCACTTAGCAAGTGGAGGCATGAAGACCTTAAGGAGGCCCAGTATTCTCAGCTGGATATAGTCCCCCTCCTCCTTTGTGACAGAAAGTATGTTGGCAGACCTTAAAAATGAAGGCTTTTGCCACACGTCTTTCTGGGTTTGATTCCTCAGCAGAGACTTAACTTTTCATATTCCTCAGCTAAGTGGGATTTTCAAATCTAGGTTACTGACAGGATATTTAATTTCAGATCCACAGGGCCTACAGCTAAACTTCATATCGAATGCTGGTCAGGCGGAGTTGCGAACCCGTCTCACACAGGTGCAGTGTGGGATCCAGAGATGCTGGATGATGATGCTGGGGCTTCTGTCCCAGCCTTTGTCTATACCTTTGTCGTGGATTCTTCTGATGATATCTTTAAAGTTTTTGGCATGTTTCATCTTCCCAGAAAATCTGCAACTTTCTGTCAGCGCATTTTATCTTCCAAGCCCTGTGGTCTGGAGGCTGTCTTGGACAGGATCTTCTCTGTTCCAATTAATTAGTCCATCATCGACAATGCAGACAGGGCTCCTGGCCCAGGCCAGTGAGGGCTTCCAGCTGAATCCATCTGGAAGAGATCAAGACAGTAGACTCAGCCAGAATTGTCCTGGGCTCAGAGAGAAGGTTGCCCGGCTGAACGTGGAGGTCAGGAAGATCCAAGGCAGGGTGTAGCTCGGCCTGATGTGTCTTGTTTAAGCACCTCTCCTGTCTACTGCTGTAAATTGTTACCAGACTTAAAACTACCCAGTTGCTCAAGAAAAATTGAGCTGTTTGCTCCTTATTGATTATAGCGGTTTGTTAAGGAAGTGATGGGTGTGGGGCTGAGGAGATGGCTCAGTGTTTAAAGGTGCTTGTTTGCAAAGCCTGCTTGCCCAGGTTTGATTCCCCAGTACCCATGTATAGCCAGATGCACAAAGTAGTGCATTCATGCATTTAGAGTATCTATTGCTGCAGCAGCAAGAAGCCCTGGTATGCCCTTTCTCCCTCCCTTTCTTTCTCTTGCAATAAATGATTTTTTAAAAAAGAAGAAGAAGCCGGGCATGGTGGTGCACACCTTTAATCCCAGTACTCGGGAGGCAGAGGTGGGAGGATCACCGTGAGTTCGAGGCCACCCTGAGACTACGTAGTGAATTCCAGGTCAGCTTGGGCTAGAGTGAGACCCTACCTTGAAAAAGAAAACAAAATGAAGGAGGAGGAAGAGGGGCCAGGCATCAAGAGAGTTCATGTGCTTGGCTAAGAGGACGCTAGGTGGAAGAGCCCTTGCTTTACACAGGGCTCTGGGATTCAACCCCCAGCATTTCACAGAAACATTCAAGATTTCATTTGTATTCTGAGAATTCATAAAAGGCTGACAGACAGCATATTTTGAGGTTTTCTGTCTTCTGCTTTGTGATGTGAAACTGCCCTGGTAAACTTTTATCACGGACCTTTCAGTTCAGTGACCGACCTCCTGGAAGTGACTGTCGGCAGGGAGCAGTCCATAAAGCCACGCCCGCATTCTGCCTGTGTGTCAGGAACGAACGGGCAGCTTACCTCGGACGTCTGTGTTCCATTCAGACCAAGAGTCCAACACATCCAGCCACTTTCTTATTTTATTACATTTTTTTTTCTTTTCTCTTTTATTTATTTATCTAACAGAGAAAGAGGGAGAGAGAGAGAATGGGCGCCAGGGCCTCCAGCCACTGCAAACGAACTCCAGGAGCATGCGCCCCCTTGCGCATCTGGCTAACGTGGGTCTTGGGGAATGGAATCAGGGTCCTTAGGCTTTGCAGGCAAAGGCCTTAACCACTAGGCAATCCTTCCAGCCCCATTTTTTTTCCTTTTAATCATAATCCTCTCTCATTACTTTCTTCTGTTGTCCATCTCCCCATCCACTGAATCTTTTCTTCTTTCCAGCCAGGCCCTCTTCTATTCTGATGTCTTTTTTTTTTGTCCTCTTTTTTCATGCATGACAACATGTTGATGAGCCCAATAATATGCAGGTCTTGTGCAGTTAAGGACAGCTGCTGTCAGGTCACCAATGCAATTCCCCACCCTTTGGCTTTTACCTTCTTTAAAAAAAGAAAATTCTCCCCAATAACTGACTGCTGCTTCCACAACACATAACACACAATCTCCATGGGGATAACCTGTGACCCCAATGAGGAGGACCCCCTTTGGAAAGGAGGCAGCGATGAGGGAAAGGATGGTACCCACACGTAATGTTTCCATACTAAGTATGTCCATAATTAATTAAGAAAATGAAAAATATATATTTTATGTTTATTTATTTGAGAGAGAGAGGCAGACAGAGAGAGCCAGGGCCTCTAGGCACTTCAAATGAAGTCCAAGCACGTGCACCACCATGTGCATCTGGCTGAAGTAGATCCTAGGGCATTGAACCTGGGTCCTCAGGCTTCATAGGCAAGTGCCTTAACTGCTACGCCATCTCCCCAGACCTGGTTCTTATATTCTTTCCACAACCTCTTATGCAACGGACCTTGAGCCTTGGACATTGTGATAGAGATGTCACTCAGCTGTCACTTCTCAGCACACTGATGAGGAGCCACTGGCGTCCAGGCGCAGTCTTTGGAGCAGAGTTCCAGTGGAACTTTCCACTGGCCTTGGGCACCTTTCTTTATGGCCTCGCCCCTTGCCCAGAGGACAGAACGGAAAACTATGACCACTCCCTGTTACAGTAAATATATGCTGGATTTTATCTTCTCCATGGGATAACCAGAGAAGCGATTCTTTTGTACTTTAGGTTCATGATATTTTGTTCCTTAGAAGAAATAGAAAAGAATTCACTAATGAGAAACTATTCTGACTATCTAATCTCTGCTGCATTCCTGGATGCTGCAAAGAGTTAAATGATGCATGAAATCACCTGTCAGCTTGCATTAAACAGGGCTGCATCTACACACCCAGAGGTGGCTGGGAATTATTTAACGGAAGGGACTCTTGGCTCTGTGTCTGGCTAGACAGTTTAGCCCGCGTTGCCTGGGAGGTACTTACCTTGGCTGAGGAAACCATCTGACAGACACTGTGGGCTGTTGCCAGGATCGGGTCTCCTTGAGAACAACTTGAACTAAGCTCCTACGGGCTCCAGATGGTGTGTAAAGTCGAGGAGGTTTATAGAGTCCTAAAAGCTTTGCCAAAAAAAAAAAAAAAAAAAAAAGACAGAATTGGCCATATTTCAATCCAGGTGCGGGGTTTGTCTTCGTGTTGTGAACCCAAGGGTTATTACTGAGACTTTAGAGAGTCCACTTAACAACAGCCCCGGCTCCCACCTGAACTTGGAACCAATGTGAGAGACAATGAGAAAGAGAAGTGAAGCCAATGCAGATCAAATTGTCACCTTTATTACCCATGGCCTGTCAGAGGATGTGGGGAACAGCATCACCATATGCTGTGATTTGGAACCTGAGTGGATGCAACTTCCTGGCCCAGTACCAGCAAATACAGTCTCAAATATGGGTTCTTTTTAAAAAATATTATTTATTTATTATCTAGAAGAAAGAGAAGCAGAGAGAGAGAGAAAGAGAGAGAGAGGAAGAATGGGCGTACCAGAGCCTCCAGCTGCTGCACATGAACTCCAGATGCATGTACCACCTTGCGCATCTGGCTTATGCAGGTCCCGGGGATCGAACCTAGGTTCTTTGGCTTTGCAGGCAAGGGCCTTAACCACTAATCAATCTCCCCATCCCAACTCTGGGTTCTTTTTACCCTTTGGAGCTCTGAGAACAGAGATGATGGAGAGTGGCTCCTTAAAGGAGGAGTTCAAGGCCCAATTCTTCAACTTCTGTCTGCCTGAGGGAGAGGCAAAACAGAGGTATCCAGAGAGAAAGCTTTCCTTAGGGAAAACAGCATAGTCCTGGGGAGGTATGGAGAGCTGAGGAAGAAAGCCAGGAAGACTGCAAAGGGTGAAAGTATTTTAGAAAACGCCAGTGCCCTTTCGTTTTGCAGGAGGAAAGTGAGGCACAGAGGCCGTGGAGCTCACCTATGGTTAGACACCTAGCTTGAGGCAAATCTGACTTATATGTGACATATTATGTTCTCACCCTTCCCCCTAACACACACACATGCCAAGATATGAAGAACACCTTGGAGGGCAAGGCAATGACTTTTACTCCCTCCACCTCACTGTGAGTGGCCAGATGGCCTCATATGGTCAGATGGCCTCGTGGTCCTATGTCATGCGAGTCTAAGGCCAGATTCATAACCATACCCAAGCAATCTTACCTAGGGCACAGAGCTATACTTAGAGGATGCACAGTGATTGGACTGTTATTCATGGCAAATGATGATTTATGAGAAAATGTAGCCTGAAATCAGATCAGATATAGAGACACCATTGGCACGTGCTCCTTGAGCAGTTCAGACACTCAGCAGAGGGGTGGGGAGGCATCAGCTCCTGCCAGAGCCCTGGGGCACTATAGCACATGGGGGAAAGAGATGAGGTGTGGCCCATCCTGGATGGGTACATCCCTGGGGTCCCCTGAAGGTCACTATCATGCCTGCTTCTTCAAAGGCTCACAGCTCCACATGGCACTCTGGCCTTCTCTCTGCCTGCAGACACAAGCCCCCACTGAGGCTGGCCCCTTGCTGGCTCACTCACAGTCAAAATCCATTCCTCACTCACCGCACTGGCTCAGCCGGTCTGCTCCACAGATGGGGCCGTGCTAGAGAAGATGGGGAAGGGTCCTCCCCAATGCGCCCTTGACCTTGGGCAGACACATTTTGTCTTCCCATTCCTCATGGCCTTTCATTCCCTCCCTGCCATGTACTAAACACCCACCAGCTGAGTTTTATTTCCAGCACTATAAGGTTACAAACACACACCTATGCACATGCACACACATGCACACACACACGTAATACACACATCAGATTTCCATTCCCATTACATCTCCATATCCCCAAATGACCTACCTGTTGACAAAGGCATTTTAACTGTCAGAAGTTGTTATCAAATGACAGGGGCCTCTCTCTGAGTTTTATATGTACGATCACCAGGCAGGCTGTGCAAATTGTTCTCCATCTCCCCATGACCCCTACTGAGGGCCTCTGCCTCCCAATTCCCCAGAGCTCTAAAGGCCCTGGGAGGCCCGAAGCCAGCATGTTATTGGTGTCCAAAGGGGGACCCGGTGAGCAGAGAGGACACAGAGGACATTTTGAAGGAGATCACTCCCTATTTTTAGTGGGGCTGTCCTGTATCACACTTAGTGTTTCAAAACCAGGGCCCCCTTTGATGCTCATGCTGACCCCCCCACACACACACTCACACACTTCTCTGTGAGGGCAAGTGGGCTAGAAGCCCAGCCAGGCACATCCACCCCTACCTCTGAAAAGAGCTTCCATGTATGTTTCACTGAAACCCTACAACTAGGAGGAGAGCTGGCAGGGCAAGCTGGGAGATGAAGGCTACGTGGTAGGCAAGTCACAATTCACCCACACCCCCATCTCTCCCCGCAAGACCATCACTCACCTTGTTGGCAGGTAGGAGGAAGATGCTGGGCAGGATTGGAACACCCAGAAACCCAAATAACACTCACAGATACACTCTAATTTCAAGGAAATCACTGAAATATTTTCTACAAAAAATAAAAAAATGTTCTCTTCTCTCTAATCACATTCATGGGAGACTGAGACCCTCTTAGGGGATGTGATACCCATGTGATCTAGCAAGGGTCAAACTACATGCGAGAAGACCACCAAGGCCAGGCATGGTGGCACATGCCTTTAATCCCAGCACTTGGGAGGCTGAGATAGGAGGATCGCTATGAGTTCAAGGCCATTTTGAGACTACAAAATGAATTCCAGGCCAGCTTGAGCTACAGTGAGAACCTACCTCAAAAAAAGAGGGGGAAAGGAAGGGGAGGGGAGGGGAGGGGAGGAGAGGAGAGGAGAGCAAAGGAAAGGAGGGGGAAGGAAGGAAGGAAGGAAGGAAGGAAGGAAGGAAGGAAGGAAGGAAGGAAGGAAGGAAGGAAGGAAGTCATCAAGGGAGCTGGAGAGATGGCTCAGCTATTAAAGGCTCTTGCTTACAAAGCCTGCTTGCTTGGGTTCAACTCCCCAGTATCCATGTAAAACCAGATACACAAATTCACATGCATCTGGAGTTCATTTACAGCAGCAAGAGGCCCTGGTGCACCCATGCACACACTCTCGGACTCTCACTTTCTGTCTTGAATAAATAAAAATATTTTTTTCAAAAAGAGAAAAGCTACCAAGAGTGATTTTTTGAGATGAGGCTTATGAATCCAGTATTCATTCACATCCCCTGACATTAGACACAGCACAGGCTTTCAGAAACGTGGAGTTGGGAGTCCATCAGATACTGTCATGAATCCCAGGTGCCAGGCCTAGAGCTGCAGAATTTGATGTCTACCCTGCTTGTTTCTTATCTTGACATTGGTCCAAATTTTTCCTTGTTATGTCCAATTCCTTCTGTTTGAAATGGGAACATTTACTCTGTGCTATTATGTGTTGGAAGTATATGACTAATGTTTTAGTTTTGCAGACTCACAGCTAAGTAAACTGTCAGATGAGAGTTTGGAATTTTGAATAGTGTTGGGAATGGCAAAGACAGTAGGGACTTTTTTTTCTGTTTTTTTCGAGGTAGGGTCTCACTCTGGCTCAGGCTGACCTGGAATTCACTATGGAGTCTCAGGGTGGCCTTGAACTCATGGAGATCCTCCTACCTCTGCCTCCTGAGTGCTGGGATTAAAGGCGTGCGCCACCACACGGGCAACAGTAGGGAGTTTTAAAGGTGCACTGAATGCATTTCTTGAATCATGAGACAGTTGTGAGTCAATGGGGCCAGGAGTAGAATGTGGTGCTTTGAATGTAAAGTGTCCCCTATAGCCTCATGTGTTTGTGATTAGGCTTTATACTCAATTCCCAATTAGTGGACCTTTTGGGGGGGTGGGGGAAATGGACCTTTGCTGGAGGTGTTGTATTATTACTGGGGGGCAGACATCGAGCTTTGTCAGCCCCAGCTCCAACCCCAGTACTTAGACTACCTCCACCCAGATATGTGAAATGCTTCCTGTTCTGCTATGCTTTCTCCACCTTGACAAAACTGTAAGCCTTGAAATAAGCCCTTTCCTCCCATAAACTGCTTCTGGTCAGGTGTTTTCTTCCAGCAATGAGAAGGTAACTGCAATAAGGACCAATGCTTCAGCACAGGAGCCTTCTGGGGACAGCCGGTGTCCAAAGCCACAGTTTGTCCCAAGCTTCTTTCCCGGGCCGCTTTCTGTCTCTATATCCAAACTTCCCTTTTGGATAAGGACACCAGTTATTGCTTCAGGGCCCACACGAATGACCTCCTTAATGTGATTACCTCCATAATGGCCTTTCAAAATAAGTTAATGGGGGTGGAGAAATGGCTTAGCAGTTAAGCACTTGCCTATGAAACCTAAGGACCCCAGTTCAAGGCTCGATTCCCCAGGACCCACGTTAGCCATATGCACAAGCGGGCGCACGCGTCTGGAGTTCGTTTGCAGTGGCTGGAGGCCCTGGCGTGCCCATTCTCTTTCCCTCTCTCTGTCACTCTTAAATAAATAAATAAAAATAACAAAATTTTTTTAAAAAAATAAGTTAATGTTCTAAGGTACTGAAAGTTAGGATTGTAATGTCTAGATTTGAGTGGGGGCTCAACTCAACCCCATAACAATAGAATTCACAAAGTTGTAGTAAGATTTCCACCAACCCAGTGAGGAGTTCCTGGAAAGCCAGTAGAGCCACCGTTGTGGAAGTTACGCACAAGACACAGTCATCTCAACCCAGTTCAGTCTAGAATTGGTTCTTGCCCCCACCACCCATCTACCTTCCCTTCCCCCTCAGCATTTCACCCACACCCTTTCTCCTGAGGTAGAGGGGAAACCCCACCCCCTTCCAAACAGTTGTGGTCAATGTTGACTTTACACCTCTCCTCCTCATCTTCTGGTTCATTGATTCATAAGTTGAGGAAGGAGAAGAGAGGAACCCCTTATTTAGCAAATGGGTCCCAAATGCTCTGCTTGCAATCTTTTTCTCTTATTTTCCCTCTCTCCATTCCCTCCTCCTTTTCTCCCTCTCTCTCTCTCTCCTGATGACTGATGGGAGTAGACAGCCAGCTTCCCATCTCAACATGAAAAATCAGGTGACTTGTAAAGGTTACAGACTGGTAAGTTGACAGTCTCAGGCCACCTTTCCCATCAATGGCACCTGAATAGTCACGGCTTCTCCTAGACCTGCCCGGTGGCTGTGCACACCACCTCTTGTGCTTTTCTGCCTGTCTGCTGAAGAAGAGCTGTAGTGAGCTGAGCTGCAGAAGCCACTTAATCGGTGTGATTAACAGAAATAATTGGCAAATGACCCTGCCATTCTCCCAAGGGCCTGTACAGTTTCTTTTCAGATATGAGGCCTCCAGTCCATCTACTGCACCTCACGGCTGCTCAGACTCCTCCTGAGTCAGATTTATATTAGAATGAAATCAAATGCATGCTTTATTAAATCTTCCCTTTTTTTGAGGGATGAAAAATAAGGTTTTACTTCGGTGTGTGATTTTAAGAGCACTGGGAAGGGACTTGGAAATCTAGCAGCATCGTTTTCTGGGCTTGGAAAACTCATCCTTTCTGCAGACAGTTATAGGCCTCCCCTTGGCAAGAGGCCACTTGTAAGCAAGAGAGTCCTATCGCTTATCTTGCTCTATAGTGAGAGAATTAGGACACAAGATAATGTGTCAATCTGTTTTCTGTTGCTGAATAAAATATGTGAGGCTGGGCTGCATATGAAGGAAAGTGTTTTGGAGACTCCGAGAGCATGCATGATGCCACCATCTGGTGAGAGCGGCTTGACTGTTGGTAGCACATGGTAGGAGACATGGGGGAGGGGGTCACATGGTGAGACAGGAAGTTAGACGGATTCAGGAATCAAGCTCACTCTTTCTGTAGCAACCTACTCTTGCGGGAAGGGAACCCGTGGAGGTCCTATGATCACTGGGCTAATCTTTTCCTGTTGTCGTTAATGGCCGAGTTGTCTCCTCGACCCTAACCTCTTAAAGGACCCAGCACCTCTCAGCAGGACCACACTGTGGACCAAACTTCCAACAAGTGACCCTTTATGGTTCCCACTCAAACCATACCCAAACCATGCCAGGTAACAAAAATGCCCGAAGAACTCCCATGTCATACTAGAAATACTGGCATGCCCACGTTTATTTCTGATCTATTTCCAATAGCAAGGAAATGGAGCCACCCATCAAATGTTCTCTCTCATATGCAGATCCTGGTTTGTAATCTTCACATGCATGCATGTCAGTGTGCACAAACATGGGTGAAACCTAAGCAGCTAGAAAGGTGACCAAGGGAGAGTAAAAGAGATGACAAGGGGAGGGAGCTATTGCTCAGTGGTTAAGGCACTTGCCGGTAATACCAAAGAACTCAGGTTCAATTCCCCAGTACCAACACAAAGCCAGGTGCACATGGTGGCACATGCGTCTGGAGTTCATTTGCAGTGGCAGGAGGCCCTGCTGTGCCCATTCTTTCTCTCTCTCTCTCTCTAATAAATAAATAAATTTTAAATTAAAAAAGTGATGACGAGGAAGGGGAAAGGGCAAAAGCCTGCATGTGACATGAAAGCAGAAAGGGGAAGGGAGGGGGTACTGAAGGAGACACAGACGAGGGAAAAGAAGAGGAGGGAGGAAAATCAACTCCCAAAATGTGCTTGAACATGTCATAATGGTCATAATGATACCTGATAGTAATTTTCACAATAAATTATAGAAAGTTAAGGCTGCTCCAGGGAGTCTGGTGTAATGCAGGGTTAATTAACAAACCACTCTTTTTCCACATAGTCGGAATTGTACACAAAGTGGAGCCCATTAAGTGACTTTTGGTGACACCTGTCTGGAAATGTGTCTCTCCAACCGCAGCTGTCATCATCTCAGGTTTCAGGAAGGACAGGCACACAGAAGGCCCAGTTGCACACTTTCCAAGCGAGCAGGAGTCGCTCCTCTGGTCATTCATCTTCTTTGGGTAGAAAAATTAAAATTGATTTTGAAGGAAGGGAAACTAATGTTTATTGAGAGGTGGAGAACAGTAAAAAAAAAAAAAAAATGCCTCAGCTCTTGCCTGTATGCTGACTTAAATTTTAGAATTAAACTATTATCCTTTAGGATTGACAAAAATTAGTTTATGGATCATAGCATATGTCTTGAAAAAATATTATAAAATGATAAAATGTAAGGAAGAAAAGCAACGATTACCCATATGTCACAATCAGAAATCTCGTGTCCTCCCCAAGCTGACACATTGAAGCCTAACCCTCAGAGCGATGATCACGGGGCCCTGTGCTCAAGCATGGGACTAGTGTCTGTAAGGAAGGGTGGAGGGAGCCCAGGTGCTCTTCTGAGGTATGAGGACACGTAGAATGCACCATCTGCCTTGATCTTGGACTCCCCAGCCTCAGGAGCTATGAGAAATAAATGACTAGTGTTTAGAAAGCACCGGCTTATCACACTTTCAAATGAGCAAATACATCACCATTCCTCTGCCAAGAGTCAGGCAGAGGAGAGACCAGTGAATTCGGAGGGACTGGGAGTCTGACTTGTAAGGGGGAAGGCCAGGAGGGGGAGGACCCAAGTTCTTTCCTGAGACAGCGCTGGCCTTTGCAGTTAGCCAGAGAGCAGGCACTCGGCAGTGTGCTCCTGCTTCTGAGCGCGCAGAGCATGGGCTGCTGTGTTGACAAGCGGCTAGGAGGATCAGCCAGAGAGGGAGGAGGTATGAAGGCCACAGGGAACCTTTGCTGCTGCTCAAGAAGGAGCAGTGGCTCAGGAAACATCACCCACCCGAGGGCAGCCTCGTCTCTGCATCTGCTTCCGCGGAGCCCCACTGGGAATGTTCCCTTCCTCTTGGGCTCATTTCACATCCTGGAGGACCCTCTCAACTAAAAGTCCAGGGCCCAAGGAAGAGTCCGAGGTTTTGGTGTTCCCAGCCCCTTTCACCTAAGTAAGGGCCCCCAGTACATCCGGCATAAGTAATGACCTATTTCTCCTCAGGACTGTCCTGGATGCTCACTTCTCTGTGCACCAAAAATTGGGAAGAGGGTGAGATGAGGGATGAAAGATGTTTGCTTTTGCCTGTGTGGAACGGTATGCTGGAGTTAACCTTGCTGCTGAGGCTCCTGGAACGCACCTCGGAGCCACCCAGCTAACCGATCCCAAGCAGACCAATCAGGAACGTGCCAGGGAAGTGCATACTTCACATTGCCAGCTGGTGTGTGCCTCATATCTTCCTCCAGTGGACTGTCCCATTTCCTAGCAGGCCACTGGTTTAGCCCTTAAGTAGTTGAACATGAACATAGAGCAGTGTGAAGTGTCCCACTTCCTACCTAGGAGAACATACTAGTCTGCCTTGGCTGGACAGACATTTCCTTTCCTTCCTTCCTTCCTTCTTTCCTTCCTTCCTTCTTTCCTTCCTTCCTTCCTTCCTTCCTTCCTTCCTTCCTTCCTTCCTTCCTTTCTTTCGTTCTTTCTTTCTTTCTTTTTTTAGAGGCCAGCCCAACAGAGTAGACTTACTTTTTATGTGAGAGAGAAAGAGAGAGAGAGAGCGAGAGTGCAAATCGGTGTGCCAGGTGCCTCCAGCCACTGCAATCGAACTCCAGAGACGTGCGCTCCCTTGTGCGCACGTGCAACATTGCGTGCTTGCATTGCTGTGTGTTTGGCTTACGTGGGACCTGGAGAGTCAAACATGGGTCCTTAGGCTTTGCAGGCAAGTGCCTTAACCTACTAAAACATCGCTCCAGCCCCAGACATTTCTTAGTGAGAGAGGAATATCACACTATGCATTTGTTTCCTATAGTGGCTTATAATAAATGACAACAAGTTCAGAAGCTGAAAATAAAGTCTAGCAATCAAATCTATTCTCGCACAGATAGAAACATCAGAAATCTGAAATGGGTCTCACGGTGCTAAAATCGACATGTTCACATGTTTGGTGGGTTCTAAAAGAGAATGTTCCCTTGTCTTTCCACAGGCTGCCTTACATCTCTTGGCTTGTGGGGTCCCTCTCTCTATCTTCAAAGACGGGGAAAATCCTGTCTCTCTGACACTTTTTCCACCATTACATCTCTCTGAACAAATATAGCTATCTTCTGTTGTTAAGAATTCTTGTGAATTGGGGCTGGAGAGATGGCTTAGCGGTTAAGCGCTTGCCTGTGAAGCCTAAGGACCCCGGTTCGAGGCTCGATTCCCCAGGACCCACGTTAGCCAGATGCACAAGGGGGCGCACGCATCTGGAGTTCGTTTGCAGTGGCTGGAGGCCCTGGCGTGCCCATTCTCTCTCTCTCTCCTCTCTCTGTCTCTCTCTCTCTCTCTGTCACTTTCAAATAAATAAATTAAAAAAATTTTAAAAAAAAAGAATTCTTGTGAATTAATAGGACTCACCTGAAAAATCCAGGAAACTCTCCCAGTCCAAGGCCCTTAATCTTCATTACATGGCCCCTGTGCCACACAAGGTAACTTGTTCTCAGGTTTCAGGAGATTAGCATGATCACCTGCTGGAGAGAACCATTTTTCTGCCTTTTATTCTGTGTATTAAACTTCTATGCGTGGTACATCGCTCTACTTCCTGCATCCTCTTCCGCTCAAGCTAAACCTCAGGTGAACCCTAGCCCACTGGACATGCCCTGGCCATCTGGCATGGACATCTAGGCAGCCAGCTCCAGCAAGACTGCCTGGGTTTTATATTGCTAATCTCATTTATTCAACAGTCCCATGTGTCCTTGGACAGTTCAACCTCCCTAAATACCAGAGCATGGTTCTGCAAAGAGGGGATGGCTCCGGCAAGAAGCAGATGACATACTCAAATTAGGGTAATTAGAGGGGATGATAATGAGGTGATTTAGCTTTTCTGAAGTTTCTGGAATGTTGTGCTGGCCAGTATCCGTTGTCCTCATGTGCACTGCAGCTGGCCTTCTGAAGTCAGAGATTGCTTAGCCCAGAGCCCACCCGAGGGTCCTGTTCCCTCAGCTGCCAGAGCTACAGCAGATTCTCACACAAGAAAGACAAGGCCATGTGAAGCCTGGCTGTCCTAGCCAAGCTCCGGGGAAAGATGTTTTCTTTAAGGTATTACCAAGCCATTTATTTAGCCCTAGAGCATCATTTTCGCTGTGTTTCTCTTCAGTTACGTGGGAGAAAAAGTTCCAGTAAGATTCATTTATGCAGCACTGCCTATGACAATATTAAAACCATCACACCAAAATCAGTGAGGGAACTTCGTCCATCTCCCCGCCACGGCCCCTGGCTCACACCAGGGTGTGGGTCACTGGAGATGTGGCTCCGTGCTCAATTGGTACTTGAGTGTCGCTGCTAAAATTCATAAGGTCTCGAGATGTCTGTATACAGAACACACTTCCAAATTTGCTGTGGATCTCAAATGAATATATGAGGTGACTGGATCCCCCAAAACTCTCTTAATATGTTGAGTACCACTCAATGCTGGCATCCGAGGTAAAATTCCTTAAGAATATCATATTAATCTCACTGTGATTCATTCAAGAAGTATTTACTGAGCACTTACTGTCAGGACGCAATGGTGACCAAAGCAGTCTCGCGGGAGAAATTACAACAATAACCGATGGGCAGAGGAGACAGAGGGCCTTATAGAGCTCATAATGAGATAAGCTCAGAGACACCATAGGCAGATTTTAAGCAATGCTACTAAATGTGTACATTTCCCTTCCCAAAGAACATGTGAACCACAGTGTGGCAAACAGGTCAGAGAGGAATTAGGACCTGCCAACCCGTTCTTTTATGAATGTTCTTAACTGTAAGGTCTGTGGAGCAGGCAATGCTATTTTACTAACCCAACCCCACTGTCATTGCTCTCCTTTGATGTGGCCTAGGGCCTGGACAAGCCAACCTCCCGCTGCCCACCCTCAAGTGCAGCCCAGTGTAGCCATATGACCCGGTGCTGGCCTGAGATGTGAGCAGCAATCTGTTAGAGTCTTCTAGAAAGGAATGTGCTTTTAGCCATTAAAGGAATGAGTAGAGCTAAACACACTCTTCCCTTTTGATCCCACCATTAGCAGAGAAGTGAAGCCTAGGGCTAGGACAGCCATCTGACCATGTTGGTGGCTCTCAGAGAAATGAGCCCCGGCAGCAGTGATAGCCACAAGCCCGCACAGGTGGAGGGAGCCTGGCTATTACCACCGAAAGCACCCCAGGTCAGAAGACTGGTGTGGTGATGGGGTAGCACTGGCTTAACCCACGACGATTTAACAGGCCTTCTCATTATCGTCACAGTGAGCATATGGGATCTCAGAGTTCCCGTAGGGCCATTGAAATCACGGTCTTGAGCTAAAAAACAATAAAAAAATTTTAAAAGTGGGTCTTTATGGAACCCATTCCATGAGACTTCTAATGTGGAATGTCTTGGTGTTACACCTCTAGCCTCTTCAGAGCCCATACCTGACCCCACTCTCTCCAGCACAGTCTTAAGGATAAACCTAGATCCCTGAATCAAAGAAGTATATTATTCCATTAGGAAGGAGAACCAATTCTACTACCTGACTTTTTAAACTACATAGATGCACATATAGGGCCTGGCACAGTCAATGTAAAATGACAAATGAACCTAGACACATTTAAAACTTGGAAATAGGGACTGGAGAGATGGCTTACTGATTAAGGTGCTAGCCTGCAAAACTAAAGGGACCCATGTTCAATTCCCCAGGACCCACATAAGCCAGATGCACAAGGTGGCACATGCACCTGGAGTTCATTTTCAGTGACTGAAGGCCTGGGCACACCCGTTCTCCCTCTCTCTTTCTCTTTATCTGCTTCTTTTTCCCTCTCAAATAAATAAAATTAAATTTTTTAAAAGTTGGAAATATGGGCTGGAGAGATGGCTTAGCGGTTAAGCGCTTGCCTGTGAAGCCTAAGGACCCCGGTTCGAGACTCAATTCCCCAGGACCCACGTTAGCCAGATGCACAAGGGGGCGCACACATCTGGAGTTCGTTTACAGAGGCTGGAAGCTCTGGCGCGCCCATTCTCTCTCTCTCTCTCTCTCTCTCTCTATCTATCTATCTATCTATCTGTCTGTCTATCTATCTATCTATCTTTCTATCTATCTACTTATCTATCTATCTATCTGTATCTTTCTGCTTGCAAATAAATAACTAAAATATTTTTTAAAGAATTCTAAAAATACTTTCAAAAAGAAAACAGGGAAGTGGCCTGATGCCCTAGGAGACATATGGGACAGAGCATGCTCAGTGGAGCATGCGCTTGGGAATTGTGACTATCATCAGCCATCCCAGAATCCTGTCACTGGGCTGACAAGACGATGTCCCCAGAGTTAGTGTCACTCATTTACAGACACCAGGGTCTTTAATGGAATGCGAGAGCTGAAGTGGCAGTCAGTCACGAGGTGCTGGAAACAGGCAACTGATTGCAAAGTCAAGGTGAAACGCTGCAATGAAAAGCCCTTCGTGCCCGAGACACCCTCTGCTTCTCGCATATAGACTTTTCTTTTCAATAATTGTACCATGATTCACCTGTACTTGAAAGGTTTTGATCCTCCATGAAGAAAACATGGGGTGAGCCCAATAAATGAGTTCACTGCATCACTCATTTGCACAACCAATATTAATATGGACTCGTCATTTCTGTCAGGAATGGCATCCACAAAGGTAGAGATGAGCAGGCCTGGGCTGGCCATGAAGAACCAGTATGAGGGCCCCTTTGGGTTGGGGCTCTGTCTGGCTTCTACTTCATTTCTCACATAGTCTGTGAAGGCCTCAGAGACTCCGCGGTCCTGCCGTCGCCCTCCCGCTGCTTGCCCCGGTGCTGACGCCTCTCGGGCGGCATTTTGCAATTTGTCATATTTTCAAACCAGAGGTCTCCATTCAGCAAAGCCATCTATTGCTGCAGAGAGAAGGAAAGTGACATGGAGAGAGAGGAAACACCTCGCTGAAGGTGAGGCCCACGGCTCTCTCTGGACCTCAGTCCAGTGTTCCTGATTCCCACTGTGGCTTTCCTGCTGACCGCCCTCACACTCACACAGGCCCATGTCAGTGAAGGGTGTCTTCCTTTCACTTGAAAGGAAGGAAGGCCACTGGGTGGTGTAATGGCTACCATCCTCCTGCTGTATGGAAAAGCCTTTTACCTATGAGCTGAGCTCCTTGGAGAACATATTCCCTAGTGACACGGCCCTTCATATTGAAGAATGCCAGGGCATTGATTTTGCCCTTTCTTAGGTACAGAAGATGTCAGAAGTTACATGGAACCAACGAGTGAAGAAATATGTGTCTATCCCTTCCTGCCTTCCCACATTCCCTGGGAAAGGGAAAGCATTTTAGCCAAGCTTTTCTGAAGGCCTGAGAAGAAGATGATGAACTTTACCTGTGATAAACGCTCACTGTCTACTGGATTTAGACAAACTTGAGCAGGAATCTGATTTTGTCACTTATTAGCTCTGTGACCTTGCATAAAGTGACTCACCCTCCTGGGTCTCCATGGCAGCAGCATCATTGTTAAATAATTTTTAAGATGGAGAAATAAACAACTTATATAAAATACCTAGGGCAATGTTGACCATAAAATAGGCATTTAAACACGTTCATCATTACTTTCATAAGCTCCTGAGGCCTTCTTGTACCTTCTTGGGAATTCTCCAAAAACCACGACAAGGAATTTCAAAGAGGGAACCATCAGCTGATATCGTAGTGGACGGTGAGCCAGCACAAACACAGCTGTCAAAAATTTGTCTGCCACACCAGTGCGGCAGGCTATCTAAAACAGCTATCTCAGAATTTTGAAAGAGATGGTAAATGTTTCCTCATTCTTAAAAAGGATTGGTTGCGGGCTGGAGAGATGGCTTAGTGGTTAAATGCTTGCCTGTGAAGCCTAAGGACCCTGGTTCGAGGCTCGATTCCCCAGGACCCACGTTATCCAGATGAACAAGGGGGCGCACGCGTCTGGAGTTCGTTTGCAGTGTCTGGAAGCCCTGGTGCGCCCATTCTCTCTCTCTGTCTCTCTCTCTCTGCCTCTTCCTCTCTCTGTCTGTCACTCTCAAATAAATAAATAAAAACAAAAAAAATTTTAAAAAAAAGGATTGGCTGCAAAGGTACCCTAAGCCTAAGGTTCATTGATTCTGCTGGCCTAGTATCTGTTGCGGCTTTAGCAATTTTTAATAAGTGTGTTTTTGTTATGCCTTAATTTTGCTGCACAAAAATGTAAAACCACATACACTTCATGTCATAGGACGATAAGCGTTGGTTTTGTGCTCCTGGACGAGCAGGTCAACTGGGGTTTGGCTGATCCCCCTGGAGTAGCTGTGTGCCTCTGTGAAGGCATGACTCTGGCTTAGTCCTGCTTGCTGCGGATGCCACTCATCTTCCATGTGACACAAAGCATCTTCTTGTGGCAAAAGCAGAGGGTGAGCACAGCCGTGCAGGTCCAGGGACCTGACAAGTCTGCGTTCACCCTGCATTCAGGGACATCTGAGCAGCCAGGCAAGTCTCATGGCCAAGGTCAAACTCTATGCTCATGATGCTATAAACTACTATGGGAGAGTGATCCCCTTTCTGGTCAAGCAAAAGGTTGTCCATCCTTCTTGTTTGCTTGCTTTTTGAGGCAGGGTCTCATCATGTAGCCCAGTTGGCCTCAAACTCATGATGTTCTTGCGTCTGAGATTCTTGTTCTGAGATTATAGGCATGTGCCACCACCCCTGACAAGGTTGATTTTTTTTTTAATCTGGTGTAATCCCTGATGAGTGACACACTTCTTGATACATTGTGGGATGTTGTCATTATTTTCTCATTGCTGGGACTAAAGACCCAACTAAAAGCAATATATGGAAGGAGAGGGTTTATGTTGGCTTGCAGTCCAGAGGGGAAGTTTCTCCATGGCAAGGAAAGCTTGGCAGAACAGATAGCAGGCCTAGGCATCACATCTCCATAGCACCAGGAAGGAACTCATCTGAGTGAGCTAGTTGGACTAATCAACCTCAGGGGCTGCCCCCAACGACACACCTCCTCCAGCAAGGCTCCACCGCCCAAAGGTTCCGCAGCTCTCCCGGGTGGCTACCAGCCGGGGACAGCCTGTTCAAAACACACGAGCCTGTGGGAGACATTTCACTTGAACAACCACATGAACCAACATAATGAGATGCAGATGACATCTTCTTGAGAAAATAAGTCCTTTGAAGGTTCTGTCATGTGATGAAGCAACTAAACTGGGCAGAGGACAAAGGGGCCATGGAGAGTTTCTCTGTATGCCCCAGTCCTTTCATATCCAGCCCACAGCACCAAAGACTGAAAGTTGTCACGATAATCACAATCCAACACCATCCAAGGGTCTACCTGAATTGGATTTTTTGGCCTCCTTCCAATTTTCATTTATTTCTGGCTGTTTCACAGCAACCATCATGTAACTGATACGTCTGGTTTCAAATAACACGCTGGATCAAAACATAAATTACTTTGGAAATGTGCCCATTCTTCTAGCAACAGCTCTCTTGGCCATGCATAAGTCCTATTCAAAGTGCCCTGAATGGTTGGGTTGCATTCAGCAGATAGTCCTTCAGCAGCTGAGGTGGATAATGGGGAATGTGGATTCAATTCCTCTTAGATAATAATTCAGCATAATATGGGTACTGCCTAGGAGACACCATCTGAGGGGCTAGGGTTTTAGGATTCTTTCTTAGTCTTTGTTTTTTATTCCCAGTTCTGGGGATGGAACACAGGGCCTTGTACAATACTAGACAGGCATTCGACAACTGAGCTACATCCCAGCCTCTCTCAGTTCTTTTCAAGCAAACTTAGAAATCTCCAGGGGAAGATAATGTCCCTGCTGGTTTTCTGGAAATCCTGTTTTATGAAACAGAATAAGTTAGAAAAGCTAAGTGTTGGAGTGTGTGTCTGGGTCCAAAACGGGCTCCACCATGGGGGAGCTGCGTGACTTTGTGAAAGTGTGGCGATTGTTTAACCTCTGTGGTAGCCACTGGTGTTAATTACAAGTGTTCATTTCCCCTCTCCCGGCAACCAGAGGACCAATGCCCTGGTTCCTTGGTGATTAAGTGGCATCGTGTGACTAGTTCTGTGCAGAGAATTGTGAGCAGGCATGTTACATGTATGTTAACTACATTGCACACGGAATGCTTTGTGAAAGGCACTCCAGAATTATCCTTTGTCACTCTGGCCCAGTGACTGGCGACATTCAAGATGGTAGCTTCCCCATCAGCCCAGGCCCCATGGTGACTAAAATGAACAGTGTCCCAAACTTGATCTGTGACTGACATGTAGCATGAGAGAGGAATAATCTTGGTTGCGTTAAGCCACTGACATTTGAGGAACGATTTCCTCCCATAACCTAACCCATCCTACCCTGAAGAATATGCCTTGCTAAATCTCAGTTGCTGTACCTGGAAAAAAAAATCAGGGTAGAATAATAATACAAGTATAAATATTAAGTACAATAAAATATATAAAACACTTAGCAGGTCGCCTAATGTACTTAATTCTACATTTATTTTAGTGGTGGTGATGATGGTGATGATGTCATCCCATGTCCTACCCTTGTATCTAACAAAATATATGCTACTGCCAAGCTATGAGCCATGTGTCTGAGAAAATTGCTTACCCTTAAATTGCAATAGTAGTATGTTAAACTAGATAAGCTGTAGTTTGCATTGCTAGCATTAAAAATGATGTGACTCGCCTGGGGAGATGGCTCAGCAGTAAAGGCACTTGCTCACAAAGCTTGCTGACTTTGGTTTGATTTCCCAGTATCCCCCATGAAGCCAGCTGCACAAAGTGGTGCATGCATCTGCAGTTTGTTTGCAGCAGCAAAAGGCCCTGGTACGTACACACACACACACACACACACACACACACACACACACACAGAGTTATCTCCCCTTCTCCACTTGTTCTGCTTCCCCTGACGAAAAGACCTATGTCCTTGTTACATATTTGTCTACATCCCGTTCTGAAGTGTTCTGCTCGGTGATCACACACGGCCTGTGAACTCTTAGCTACAAGCTAGCTTGCCAGTTTAAGCCCTTCCATCCTCCCTCAGTCATCATCGTTCCCCGTCCTGTTTCCAACCATAAGCTCTCCCATGGCCCTGGGCTGCAGGCCACAGCCTGGCATGCTCTTTATTCTGATAGTGTGCACTCCCTTAGTCCAAAAGAGAGGATTCTGTCAGTCGTCCGCTTCCATCAAGGTGGCCATCGTCACACCTCCAGTCATAACCCCAGAGGCCCACTTTCCAACGTCCCCACATCCAGGTTTTCCATGTCATGGTTGATAGTCTTTTTTTTTTCTCTCTCTCTCTCACATGACTAGCTGGATCCTTTTCTGGTCCCAATGTCATTCCTACCTTTGGTTAGTTTCAGATTAAACTTTAGGAAGTTGTTGTTTGGGAAGAGTCAAACATAACAATTTCCTACAGTTTAAGCTATATAGAAACTCAGTTTGAATAAGAAGAGACATTTCATCACATACATATTGAATTGCATGTTGGATCCTACAAGAATCCTAATGCATTTCTCCCACCTTTCATTGTTGAACTTGGGGTGAGAGGTGTTCCTATAACACATGCGTCGTGCCCTCTTTCCCCACCCTCTGACCTCTTTGCTCTGAGCACTCAGTCCGTAGCAGATAATGTTGCTACGTTTACTGACTCGCTGGGTGGAGATTTTCCTCTGCTGTCTATTGCTGACATGTTCTGGACATTTAGACTGTTTATAAAGGTACAAATACCATTACTTTGTGAAAAAAAATAACACTGCTTTTCTTTAACCCCTTACAGATTGAAGACATCATTACAAAGATGCAAGATGACAAGACAGGGGGTGTGCCCATCAGAACAGTCAAGAGCTTTCTCTCCAAAATCCCCAGTGTTGTCACAGGTAACCGACTCTCAGCCAGATCTGACCACTAAAGAGCTCTGTGTCTACATGGTGATGTGGAGTCCATGAACAGGGAAAATGATACCTTCAACTTGTTTCTTCACTCAAGTCCCTTTCTGGTCTGTGTTTTTAGCAAAAAAAAAAAAACAACTATTCTTTGCCTCTCATTAAGGATGGTTTGGGGGCTGGAGAGATGGCTTAGCAGTTAAGGGGTTTGCCTGCAAAGCCAAAGGATCCCAGTTCAATTCTCCAGGACCCGCGTAAGCCAGCTGCACAAGGGGGTGCATGTGTCTGGAGTTTGTTTGCAGTGGCTGGAGGCCCTGGTGTGCCCATTCTCTCCCCCTCCCTCTCTCTCTTAAATAAGTAAATAAAAATAAATTTTAAAAAAAGAATGGTTTGACTATGACCAGCCCTTCACATAAAGCCAGATGCAAAAAGTGGCACATGCATCCAGTGTCCATTTGTACTGACAAGAGACCCTGGCATGCTATACACACACACACACACACACTATATATATATGTATAAAATATATTATATATTATATATATTATATTTTTATATTATTATAAATTATATTATAAATTATATTATATATATAAATTATATATATAATATATAATATATATATAATCTAAAAAAATGTTTTAAGATAAGGGCTGGGGAGATGCAGTAGTTAAGGAACTTGCCTACAGAGCCAAAGGTCCCAGGTTCGATTCCCCAATACCCATGTAAAGTCAGATGCACAAAGTGGCACATGCATCTGGAGTTCATTTGCAGTTGCTGGAGGCCTTGGCACACCCATTCTCTCTATATTTGCCTCTTTCTCTTTCTCTCCTTTGTTTTCTCTCTCTCTCTCTCTCAAATAAATAAATAATGTTTTGTAATGTTTTAAGATGAAATCGTGATTGGTGGACTGATGGAGTTGACTAAGCCCACACAGTATTTCCAGCTCAGGCGTGGCCAGACCACCCATGGTACGTCCCCTCAGGTGATCTACCACCCGTGCGCCAAGTGCTGCAGGTAGAAGAAGCAAGGCAGTGGAGAGCAGCAGCCTGAGGCTGTGGTGGTTGTGCCCTGGTGAAGCTTCTGCCCCAAACACAAGGAGTGTGGGAGGGTATCACAGTGCATCCCAGACTGTCAGAGCCCCAGGGAGCTCTTGTCACCAGACTCTCAGAAGCATGGCGACAATCAGTGATGGATATATAAAATCCACATGCAGGACGTAGCCCCGAGCAAGAAGTATTCTGCCAGAAGCCCAGCTCTGTGCCAACCACTTACCACACTGAGTGGAAAAATCCCACCGACTCATCCAAACCATCCCAGTTACTCCAACACATAGGAGGATACACTGAAATATGCAGGTGTGTGTATTTGTGATAGACTAAGTGAAGTGGAGGCAAGAAACTCTAAACGGAAGAGCTCTACATATGAAGAGAAAGTTCCGGGATGAAGATGATGATGGGTGATTTAGGATGATTCAACTTACAAGTCTAAGTTGACATGGAAGTGTTATGTGTTCAGGAGAAACTGTGCTTCAGATTTTGAACTTTGATCATCCCCTGGTCTACTGACACGAGGTGGTGGCAGTGAACCCAGCTCCCAATCCGCCACGCGGTCACACGGACAGTGAGCCTTGTTGCTCTGTTTGGGTACCCGGCTGCTTAGGCATTTTTAAATGCACTTTTGACCACATTTCCAATTTATGATGAATTTATCAAGACATAACCTTATGATTAGTCAAAGAGCATCTGTGTGTTTTCAAAAGTGAATCACTTTAGAGGAAAAAAATTACAGACCTGAGAGTATAGGTTTTGAGAAACCTTTGTGAGGAATTCAAGATGAGAGGGCTGGCATAAGATATGACAAAACAGAAAACGGAAATAAAGCTTTCTAGGTGCATCAGAGGAATCTGCTTGGCCTCAAGTGACACACATGTCACGCTTTCTTTTAAATGAGTCCCTTTTAAATTGGCTTGTTGTTCATTTGTTTACAGTCTTGCTAAGGTGTAGGTGCCCAGCAGCTGAATAGTGACACCAGCAAAGGTAACCATTTCACTGCCTTCTGCCTTACAAATTAAATTTATCTGTTGAATTCCTGAAGGGCCAATTCAGACCCTGCATGGAAAACCTATTTGAATTTATTGCCCTGAAACAAAAACCCCTCTTCCCATAATCTTATTACTGTATCTTCCTGGTCTTCAAATGGGTGATTTAACTTCATAGTTATATCTTTATTAATAATAAGTGTTTAATGAAAGAGAATAAATACATTTAACAAAATAAAGATGACCTGTATTGACTTAACCTGTACAATGTATAGTCTTAAGGAACTTGTGGCTCTGGAGAAGAAGACCTAACAACAGTCCTGGCCATGCTGGCTTTGAAATTTGGAAAGGTAGCAGATGGTCTTGTCTAGGACACAGTTGGAAATAAGGAAATGAAGTCCTGAAGACATTTTATAGAAGAGGAATGGACTGGAGGGGGTCATCACGTCCATCATGACTGGACACTACAGTTCCCACCTCTTCATCTGTAAGCCATTCCCTAGCTAGGAGGCAATACGATAATGTCATGTCCAGCTCCTGTAATTTTCAGTTTGGAGTTTCCCTACTGATATGTAACTGAATTATCTTCACTCCTAACTGAATTCCTAGATGTTTCTTAGATTTTTAAAAAAAATAGTGAAGGAATGCCAGTAGACTACCTGTTACACAGGAAGGCCAGCCCAGGAGGAAATGGGTTGAGATAAGAGATGGGTACATTTAGGAGAGAATAAAAGACCAACCTTCAGGGCCTGGCGAGATGGCTTAGAGGTTAAGGCACTTACCTGTGAAGCCTAAGGACCCTGGTTTGGCTCCCCACAACTCATATAAGCCAGAGGCACAAGGTGATGCGTATGCATAAGGTCATGCAAGTGCGCAAGATGGTACTTGCATCTGAAGTTCAGTTGCAGTGGCTAGAAGCCCTGGCATGCCAATTTATTCATATTCTCTCTCTCTCTCTCTCTCTCTCTCTCTCTCTCATAAGTAAAATTTAAAGAAAGATAAACCTTCAGCACATAATACCTGGCTCAAAAACTGAGGTCACCCATAAGGACTGACCAAATGTCCCTATAGGAAAAGCAAATGGAGAATTGAAGAGGGAAGAAAGAAGTGGAGGAGAAAGTAGAACCCAGTATCAGATCAGATTCAAAGCTCACTGGCTCTGGTGGAAGAAGATTCACTTATAAGCAACACATATCATGCCACGACAGCTCGCCTCCCGCAGGCCTGGCTCTCTGACCAAAGTGTACTTTGTAGTCACCCTCCCATGCTCCTTTTAGGACAGCAAATGACCCTGCTCAGGTCCTCTTTGCTGAATGACAAGGACAAGGTGGGAAGATCTCTGAGTTTCTGGCTTCCAGCATGCAGCCTGTATCCACTCTCTACCTGCCCTGTGTGAGACAGACAGCTCCTGGGCACAATGCCTACCAACGCCATGAAAGCAGCCAGACTGCACAGCCTTACCCAGCTGTCACCAACAGTCGTTCCGGGATAATTCTCCGTCACCTAAATGTCCTGAAGAGTTTGCCAGGTACTTTGGAGATTAATTTCCTCTCATCCACCTTTAGTAATCCAATTTCCTAGCATGTAAGAGCTCTGAGATATATCTAGTCTTGCTTATTTTTGAAGGCAAGAAGACTGAGTCCCCAAAACATACTGTAATGTGTTCAAAAATCACGGGGACTAAACCCAAACTAGAATTTGGATTCTTTGCCACCATGGCAAACTGTTTCCACTACCTCAGGCAGAATATTATTTAAATTTTGACTCTTGAATTGCAACGCTTGGGTGGCGTGTTAAAAATACAGATACTAAGACACCCTCGTGGGCCTGGACTCAGAAACCTCTATTTTCAGCATCTTCCCAGATTGTGTCTCTAGCCTGTCTGAATTTGGAATCAGTGTCACCCCAGCCAACTGTCCTCCAGCCTCTGTTTTAATAACCCCCAATGATGAATGCCACCATACCTCATTCCATCTTTGAATAACATTGACCTTGGAAAACTTCTTCCTTATAATGAACTGAAAGTCACCTTCCTCCCTATTCTCCAGTTCATTAGTCTCAACTCTACTTCTCTCATAATCAAAGAAGAACAGAATGAATTTGATTAAAATAACACTCACTTGGCTCTTCCTTACAAGTTTTTATTGTATGAATACTTTTCAGAACGTATCTCAAATATGCACATGCATTTTATTTTGCTATCCCAACAGACTTTTCCCAGATCCATTTCTATCCATTTTCATAGACCAAAAGTTTATGTCTATGGCTTGATATTGACATAAGACATTTCAAAGTATTTTTTTTATTTAACAGAGAAAGAGGGGGAGGGAGGGAAAGAGAGAGAGAGAGAGAGGATGGTCACGCCAGAGTCTCTAGCCACTGCAAACAAACTCCAGACACGTGTGCCCCCTTGTGCATCTGGCTAACGTGGGTCCTGGGGAATTGAACCTGGGTTCTTTGGCTTTGCAGGCAAACGCCTTAACCACTAAGCCATCCCTCCAGCCCTCAAAGTATTTTTTCTTATCTTGGCAGTGTGGTTTGGGGAAAAAGAGTCGAGGTCTACCAACTGCTTGTGAGCTGGCCAATAGCGTCTTTGAGTCTTGGTTTCCTTGTCTGGGTTAAACATTGCTGTAGTCCCTTCTCACTCTGACCTTCAGTGACTTCACAAGATGTGTAGGAAGGGCTGTCTGAAGCTCACACTTGCCAGTTTTCTTCCAGATGTTCTACTTGCATCTACTACTGTAAGCCACTAGCTTTTCCTTATGCTGTGGTAAAGATCAGACAATGTGAGCACAGGTTAGGAACCCTGCGGGTTCTCCATGTTCCTCAGCCAGCCCCTGTGCTGACTATTGCTCCTTTCCCTCGCCCCTGTGTCACTGAGAGGAAAAGAACTCAAGATAGAGAGAACTTGTGGGGTTCCTGTACTAGGCTGAGTAATGACCCCCACCAAAGATAATCAAGTCCGTAGTTCTTAAAACCCATTAATGCCACCTTATGTTGAAAAGGATCTTTGGAAATCTAGTTAAGCTGAGGATGTTTAGATAAGATTGTTCCGGACTATTGGGTTGGGTCCTACTAAATACAATCCAAGTATCCTTATAAAGCAAAGAGAAAGGAGATGCAAATGCAAGAGGAGAAGGCCATGGCACCTCGAAGACAGAAGTTGTAGAGATGTGACCACAAGCTAAGGAATGTCAGAAACTACTAGAAGCTTCCCTAGAATTTCCAGATAGAGAGTGACACCCTACCAACACCTTGATTTTGGTCCATTGAAACGGATTTTGGACTTCTGGGCTCCAGGACTATGTGAGAAGACATTTAAGTCACTAGATGTGTGGTGATTTGTCATAGTCTGCCTAGGCTACACAAAACATACTATAGTGTGAAGGAAATGACAGTAACTTTTAGACAACTAAGATGTTATTCTTTTTTATTTTGTATTAATTTGAGAGAGAGAAAGGAAGAAAGAGGCAGATATATGTAGAGGGGGAAAAATGAGTGCACCAGGGCCTCTAGCTACTGCAAACAAACTCCAAGTGCATAAACCACCATGAGCATCTGTCTTACATGGGTCCTGGGGAATCAGATCTGGGTCATTTGGCTTTGCAGGGAAGCACCTTAACCACTAAGCCATCTCTCCAGCCCACGCTATTATTCTTTAAAAAGGAAATGAGCAGAAGTTTACAAATAATTTTCTTCTGACGCTTTGGTGAAAAGAAGTAAATCATTATGGTAATGTGGAAAGCAGATTACACTGACTGAACGGTTGTGATACAATTATTCCATGAGCCATCAGCTTAAATGGCTTCACACTATTATAACTCTAATTTCATTTACCCGGGTCTTAATGTAGTTTAAAATATCTTTCAGATCTTCAAAGTAACCATATTATTCCTACACATGTGATAAATTAAGGAAATTACTAGCATATAAGATAGACTTTATTTTTAATTAGCATGCCATAATTTATTTATATAATCATCTAATATGCACTTTGAGAAGTGACATATTTATTTCAGAAACACCTACATTGCTCTGAATATTTCATTTCCTCTGCAGCAAGTGCTTAGGAACATAGCCGTGCCTGTGTAGCAATGCACTGCGCATGGCTGCCGTCTCACTGCAAAGGTCACTGGGACTTTGGGAGAGGCCCAGCGGCCAGCGAGGCCGACAGGGTCTGCACACAAAATGCACCGGCTCTGCATGCTGGCGGGCATGCGCCACTTCTGTGGAGTGACTGGAGCTTTTTCTTAGAGAACTTTTATAAATGAACATACCTTAATTTAGTCATACTCCCCTCCTATGACCTTCCTTTGCCCCCTTCCCCTGTCCTTGTTCCACTGATCCCTTCCTCTTCCTTCTTCTATTCTGATGAGTCCTTCTGCCCTCCTCCATCATCCGCGTCGATGGGCTCAATATGGTGCAGGTCTAGTGGAGGTAAAGGCAGCTGATAGACGCTATGAGATCGTGAGGACCAGTTCAGAGGCTTCAGTAGCAAGAACTCGAAGACTTCAGTAACCTGTCCAAGTATCTGTTACAAAAGCAAGGCCATGAACACATGTGCACACATGCATGCATACTCAAGGACAGAGAGTTAAATTTATCTGGGGACTCCTGTACCAGGGAAGAGCAAACTATCACCTCAGGCAAATTTCCTACGTAAGAACCTCTGTGAAAGTTGGACTGTTTCATTTTTCCTTACCATTGACCAGAGCTCCATAGTGTATACGTATCACGTCTTCATTACCTACCAGCTACTAGCTTAGGAGTCTTATTGCTTAGTGGTACCTGCACTGGTGAATTGCTCATTGTCCAGTAGATAAACCCCCCACACACCACCATGCGCCTGCAAACAAAAAACTCAGTGGGTCACAGAAAGACACAAAAGTAGAAAGGGGGCCAGTTGGGAACAAGAAAGGGTTTAATGGGAGGGCATAAGAGAAGACAATGGGGTTGAAAAGATCAACTTGATGTCGTTGGAAAGTCGGCAAGAAAGAGGGTGACTGGTACAAAATGTTTAACAACAGAGAGAAAGTCCTGGTTTTCAGGGATGTTTTTGCCCTGGGGATATATGGTATCCAACAAAAGGCCATTGTGATGCCCAGCAGGGCTGTTAGCAACAGCATGGTAACAAAAATTAGAGCTTAGAAAGCCAGGCGTGATGGCGCACGGCTTTAATCCCAGCACTCGGGAGGCAGAGATAGGAGGATCGCCGAGAGTTCGAGGCCACCCTGAGACTCCATAGAGAATTCCTGGTCAGCCTGAGCCAGAGTGAGACCCTACCTCGAAAAACAAAAACAAACAAAGAAAAAATATTAGAGTTTAGGAGCACGTGTTTTAAGCCTGCCCTGTGGCAGCCAGCAGTGAAGGAGAAGTGAAAACCATTCAGCCTTCGCGGGGACTGGGGTGCCACCAACCCACGCCAGGAATGAAAGTACAAACAGGGCACCATAGCCTTTCCCTGGGAAGTACCCCTGTCCTCCCTGCAGGCGCTGGTGGATTGCCTAGTTTAAAAGGAACATTCTCAAAGGCAGGACCCCATCCACCTGACTCTGGTGTTGACCATAGGCTTACCCTCGTCAGCAGCTATGGCACGGGTTGCGTTTGGAGTCAGATGAGGATCAGGCTGTATCAGAAGCAACCACTGTGGAGAAGTCTTAAAGTAGGCCAAAGGTGATGGGTGTGACTGGTTTTCAGATAACTTGGTTCAGGCCTAAAAACGCTGCTGAGAAACCAAGTAATTCCTGTTTTCTTCTAATGGATAGAAAGTATATTGTCTCTACATAATATTCTCAGTAAAAAAATAATAATAATAATAATAATAATAATAATAATAATAAACTTTCCTTTGCTTCCAGTATGTTGAAGTCAATTTGGTGACTCAGGTCAACCAGAGAAATGGCCCCATTTTGCTTTTCAATAAGGTGTAATGGGGCAAATGAGGGTAGTTGTGTTCTTATACTTAGAAATGGGTTCACAGAGACAGGAGAGATGAGATTGCTCAGTGGTTAAGGCACTTGCCTGCAAAGCCTAAGGATTGGGGTTCAATTCCCTAGTAACCACATAAAGCCAGCTTTACAAGGTGTCTGGAAGTTCGTTGGCAGTGGCTAGAGGCGGTGGCATGCCCATTCTCATTCACTATTTGCCCCCCCTCAAAAAATAAATAAATAGGGCTGAGAGATGGCTTAGCAGTTAAGGCATTTGCCTGCAAAGCCGAAGGATCCCGGTTAGACTCTCCAGGACCCAAGTAAGCCAGATGCCCAAAGGGGCACATGTATCTGGAGTTCGTTTCCAGTGGCTAGCAGCCCTGGCATGCCCATTCTCTCTCTCTCTCTCTAAAATAAATAAATATATTTAAAAACAAATAAATAAAATATTTTTAAATGGGTTCATAGTTTATTTTCATAGGAAGTTTCCAAAAACATCTGTACCACAGCCGGTATTGATTGAGAAGACTTTTCCAGAGCCAATTCTAGGAAAGACGCTGCTTAATTAAGTATTCATTATGCTTTGGTGGCCTTAACAAACATGCCTTCAATATAGAGCATTTTCTTTATATTTGTGTATTTTTTCTTTCTCCTTATGAGGTTTACTTGAGTAACAACATCCTGAAATACTGTCAGGTTATAATTGGAAAAGGAAAAAGCAAAACTCTGATGCCCTTGGCCTTTGTGTCATTAAAATCTTATTCTAAATGTCACATTAATTCATCTTTGCACATTTTTCCTTGTTTGATTTTTTTTTTCTTCTTGAGAAGAAACGCTAAGTAGAGTGAAGGACAGAAAAGACAGCTCATTTATTAAAAGAGAAAGTATACCATATAACCTGCTAATTGTATTCTAAAGTTTATTTTTAAATATTTCTACCAGAAAAAAAAAATGTTAGAGACACCAGGACTGTGGGACATCTGCCAAGGAAAGCGGCAAGGTTGGGGTAGTTTCAGCCCAGAAGAGGCTATACAAACATCAATCACAGATAGAGGGATGGAGCCACCCAAGTCTCTTGGAGCCCAGATGATCCCAGCATGAGTGAGAGATGTGACACACAGCTACAAGATGTGGAGTTAGCCCTGCCTGGCTTTCAGTCTTGTGTTGGTCTGATCATTCCTTGCTATGATCCCATTCTTCCCTCTTGGAATGGGGTTGTTTATTCTGTGCCATTAATGTTAGAAGTATATTTTGGTCTTACAGATTCAGAGTAAAGAAACTGTCTTGAGTTTTAGATGAGACTTTGGACTTTTAGACAGTGTTGGGACTGGTAAAGACTATGGAGACTTCTGACGTTGGGCTGAATGCATTTTGCATTATGAGAAGGCCATGGGCCTATGGGGACAAGGAGTGAAGATACTTAGTAGCTCTAAGCTAGTACTGTTCAGAATGATGAGCAATAGCCATAGGACTCTTTTTAAATTACAATTAATGAAGTGAAATAAATTGTAGAAATTCCGCTCACCTCCGTTAATAAAATTAATAATTTTCGAGTCAACAGAAGATCCTATAAAGAGAGTGACAAGAGGCCACAAACTGGGAGAAGATATTTGTAAGACACTCCTGAAAACGCGTTAGGATCAGAAGTAGACAAGCGAGTCCTAAAGATTAAGAAAAATCAATAAAAGTCAGCACCATACAAAAATGGGCAGAAACATAAACAAACACAGAGAATGAAATATAAAAGGCCAATAAGCACATGGTATTTGTTTGATGTCATTAATGATCGTGACACTGCAGTTGAATCTGTAGTGAGAAACCACTTCAGCTAACCAACTGGAAACTGTTGAGGACTCCCACCAATGCCAGTAAGCACACATGTGCAGAGCAAAGGAAACGTTAATCTGCGGGTGGGAGTAGATGGCAATCCACACTGGACAACATTATGACAGTGTCTATTTCAGTTGAACTCACGCATGTTTTATGATGGAGTTACCACTACTGGGAACACATCATAGACTAGGGAATCCATTGAGTGAGTACTTGAAGACACTCATCTTAGCAGCATTATGCGTGTCAGCAACCTGGGCATGATTGTTGGCTCTGGGATGGATGAAGGAATATGCTGCAGTCAGAGAGTGGGATTGCAAGAAGAGAGAGAGAAAATGGGCATGCCAGAGCCTGCAAATGAACTCCAGATGCATGTTCCACTTTGTGCACCTGGCTTATGTGGGCACTGGGACTCGAACCCTGGTCATCAGACTTTACAAGCAAGTGCCTTTTACCACTTAGCAATCTCTCCAGCCCTATATTTGACATTTTTACCAGAGACATATTTAAATAATTCCTAGTTGAATGTGGTGGTAAATGCCTTTAATCCCAGCACTTGGGAGGCTAAGGTAGGAGGATCACAAGTTCAAGGACAGCCTTGGGCTACAGACTAAGACCCTGCCTGGGCAGGGGGGAAGAAAGAAAAGACTTCTTTTGGGAGAAATATGCGTGTATTCTTTTCTTTTTCAAATGAGACAGAGATAATCTGTAGACCCAAATACATGCTGATGAGATCAGTAGACTTTGCTCCTTGTTGGACTCCAAGATTTGTCACTTGTGACCTTTATCCGATACCTCCCACATGGATGTCATACCTAGAACAGTCCTCAGGCACAGCTGTGCAAGGAATATTACTTTATTCTTCTCAGACTGAGCTTTATTTCTCTGTGTCTCCTTTTGCTCAGACTTGCATTTACGTGTTGGAGGGTGGTGTATATATGATCTCAAGCAAGGTAGGCATCTCCTCCACATATGGACCAGAGCATGTGACTATTTCCCCAGATCGTGTGATCATCCTCCTTAGACAGCCTCCTCCCTACCTCGTCACTTCCCCTGTGTCATTGCTGTGCCCTCTTTACCCTGACTCTAATGTTCCCCTCTCTGGATTGGGCGTGACCTCTAGCACTTCCTGGCTCTGTACCCTGGCCACTTCACTTAGCCTCTTTATGCCTCAGTGACCTCATCTATAAAGCAGAGCTTCTAATAGTAATAGTACTTCGCTTCTGTGGTTGTCAGAAACATTAAGTGTAAAAACATCTAAAATAGTGCCTGTCATAATAAGAGCGCTGTCCTATAAGTGATTCCTGTGTAATGTCATGCACTCTCTGGTGCTTGCTTTTTAAGCACATAAAATACTCACTTTACCTCTCTTTCCTGTGAGAAATTCTTCTGGATGTTTTTGGCCCATCTGCTAAGCTCATTAATTCTGCTCCTACATCATGCTGTGAATATAGATTATGGGGTTGGGGTGCAGAGATGTATGACTTTTCTGGCTCCCTGAAAAGGAGAGAGACAAAAGCCATGTCTGTCCTGGATATCAGGGGTCTTTGTCTAGTCAGTTGCGTGGCAGGGTACCCCCAGGGGTGCCTTCTCCTCCGCTCCACCCCCCTTTCCTTTGCCACAGGTTCCACACTAGACTGCTTTTCTGGGAGACCTATCGAGAACAAAACTCCTTTCAAGACTCAAATGCCAAGTCCCGATTCTTAGTCTCCTGTGGGGTCACTCCTCAAGGGTAGTCTGTATAGGTACTCTGGCTGCCCCATGGGGTAAAAGGTGGTGACAGAAGTGTTGGGGGAGGTGGAAATCACCTAAATAAACTCATCAAAATATTCCCCAATGACACTGGGAAGTTAACAAAGACCCCTCCAACATTTGAGGTAAAGCTTTGTCTCTTATGATTCAAGACTAGATCCCTGGAGCCTGGAATCCATGGTCCAAGGAACATTTGGAAACTAATTCTCACCAGTAGTAATACCCCGAGTGGTATAATTATTTACCTCCCTGGGGCCCACAGTAATTGTGGTTGGCCATTTGTATTTATTTTTAAGTCATTCAGACATAAAATGTTTATCAAGGCCGAGGGAAAAAAAAACACACAATAAAACTATTTGGATAGCTCATATTCAAGTTTGAATACTTTTGGTACATTAATAAAGGCAAAGTCTATCTCATGTGACTGAAAATTTTGGAGTCATGTTAATAAGTCAATCGAATTAATTTCGTAAATTCTTCTAATTCCAGAAAACCACAGGAACCAAACAAGAATTTAGTCAGGGTCCAAGGAAAGCACATGCTTAATAAAAAGACTTGTGTGGTTAAAGACTCAAGAACAGATGGTGGGAACAGAAAAGTGTAGGCAACTGGAAAGAATCCTTCAGAAAATAAATTGATCCTTAAAATAGACAAATACCAGATAAAACAGAAGGGTATGAAGAGCCACCATGTTGGAGGAATAGTGAAACATCAGCCGCCGTAGCATCTGCAGAGGGTCTAAGGTCTGCATGTTCTAGAAAGAATATTGAAACCATCAGGAAGCTGCATTGTAGCTCTTCACTGTCATGGAAAATGAAAGTCATAGGGTACTTTGACACACCAAAGCAACAGTCTCCATGATTTGAAATGTCTCTGTGGGAAATGTTCAAAGGAAAAAATGGAGGGGTGAGAGGGAATGTTAGTGGGAAGTTATAGTAAGCAGTAATTGCCTGCATTCAGTTATCACACCAGCTTTCTCTAACTAAACTCATGTTTGTCTAACAAAAACCTGCTGCCAGAAAGGGAAGCCCTCAGAATCATAGCATACTGGAGGGTCAAAGTCTTTTGTGAATAGGGACTCACAGATGTTGGTCGTGTGACCCTTCCAAAGTCTCCTTGCTAGTTCATGGGGAATCTAGAACTCCAGCCAGGTATTTTTGGCTCTTATTCCAGGGGTTAGATGAGCCTATTAGATAACTGTCTACTCCTTGAGGGGCATTACAGATAAGCATCTATCATCAGGAATCTTCCAATCAAACTTCATTCTCCAGGGCCATGTCCAGGATTTAAGGCTGAGCTCCTGAGCTGGAAGCAGACTGTGAAATTCAAACATACCTTAGCAAATTCAAGCACATGGATCCATCACCTAAAGTCAGCCAAAAAAAAAAAAAACGCTTTGCTTATATAAATTACCCTTGGAAAGAAGATGCAGCCATAATTCACGGATGTGTTAATTGTTTTTCTCTTCCACAGACACTAATTTATTCAGAAGAGAATGCTGCGTTTCCAAATTCTACTTTTACTTTAAAGCAACTCAAACTTTAAGGGGAAAAAAAAAAAGTCGAACACTATAATGTGATTGCTTCAATAGTTAAGAATAACAGCTGTCATGACTTTGAAAAGTCATTAAGCAGTAATTGGCTGAGGTAAAGGGGAGTTTTTTCTCACTCTCAGCAAGCACCCGTTTTACATGAATTAATAGTTCCCAGTTTCTTGTTGGAACATGACGTGTGACCTAACTGGGTATAGTCAGGATCAGCTTCATGCATGATGCTGGTGGAGGCTCCCAAACTCCAGGGGACCAGATGTCAACTCTGCAAGTCCCTTACATGTCATACCCTCTGCCATGCCCTGCTGCTTCTCCTCTGTGGCCCTCAGCAATCCAGCATCTTTTATTTATTGCCTTATTTCAGTGTTGTTTCCTGTGCCAGGAAGAAAAGTTAACTACCTATCAGGTGTAGAGAAAACACAGTGAAGAGCAAGAATAGTTCCCCACCCCACCCCCCAACCCACCCACCTACCTGGAGCTTAGAACTGAGTAGAAGAAAGAAGAATTTGACAAGAAATCACACAAGCTAATGAACATGTGATGGCCTTCAGAAGAGAGGTAGATGGTAATACCAGAGAGGAGACCTAGACCAGGCTGACCAGGAAGCTAAGACCCTGATAAAGATGGCTGAAAGGAGGCATCGAGGCCAAGGGAACATGTAATGGTTTGAATCGGAAATGTCCCCCATGGGCTCATGTTTCGTGTGCTTGGTCTCCAGCTGGTGGCACTATTCCAAAGGCTGTGGAGGATTTTGGAGGTGGGGCCTGGCCAGTGGAAGTAGGTCACTAGGGATGGTCTGTGAAGGTTAGACCTGCACCTGGTTCCACCCTGTGTTCTCTGCTTCCTGGTCCACACCATGTGAACAAGTCTCCACCACACCTTCCCGCTACCAGGAGTGTTGCACGATGATGATCAGAATCCCTACAAAACGAGGCAAAAGAAACCTCTCCTTCAAGTTGCTTCCATAAGGTGTTTTTATCACCACGAGGAGAAAAGGAAACAATACGGGCCAGCACTGTGAAATCTTTTTTTGTGGGAGAGAAGATAGCATGTAGGACAAAGGACTGAGACAACAACCATGGTGACCACTACAGAGAGAAGGCAGAAGGGCATGGAGGGAGGGGGGTGAGGCTGGAGGGCCCATGGGACTGTGGTCTTGAAAGTAATGGTAAAACATGGAAGGTTTCAAATGAGGTTGCCATGACCAAATAGGAACTTCAGAAAGGTCACAGTGTCAGTGAGGGTTTAATCAGAAAAGCAGAAACAGCTCTCCCCTCTCTCATTTCTATCTCTCTCTCTCTCTCTCTCTCTCTCTCTCTCTCTCTCCCTCTCTCTGTATGTGCGTGTTTAAATGAAAATGGGTGTCTTAAGTCCTGTCAGGCCAGGTGGACACAGGCAGTGAGACAGCATTCATGTCCTGGATTCCAAAGTCTAATGATCTGCCTAACCCTTCACCACTTCAGCTTAGTTCCTTGTGAATGTACCGATGCCATGAGAACAGTAAATACCATGCTTCCTTTTATCCCAACTCTCACCCAGAACCTACAACATAAAATGAGTGGAACAACTGGCTGGGTGCTCTTTTCTGTTTTGTATGTGTTTTTGTGTGTGAGGTATGCATGTGGGCATATGCGTGTTCATGTGTGTGAGGCTGTGTGTTGGGCTGTGTGTGTGCATGTGCGTGTGCATGTGCATGTGCGTGTGTGTGTGTGTATATGTGGAGGCTGGAGGTTGTCATCAAGTGTTTTCCTTGAACGCTGTGTTTACTAAGGCAGGGCCTCTCACTTGAACCCAGGGCTCACTGATTTAGCTAGTCTAGTTAGTTAGCTCACGCTGGGGTGCCCCTGTTTATACCTCTTGGGTTCTGGAATTACAGGCTGGTGTTATTTGTTAACCACCAAAACCAGACCCCTTCGAGGTCCACTTCAGAGAACTTATTCTGGGTAGCTAGTTTACGTAATGTGATGCCCAGGGGACCATCCTTCCCTTGGCTTGAGTAAACTCTGCCCCACACTCAATGGACCTTGACTTGCCTGTGCGGTAGATGATACATTGTTGTCACAGAGAATCGATCTTATGCAATTGCTGTTGCTAGCTGAGCTGGCTGTGTAAGGCTGTTGTCTTCGCATCTGATCACACGATGCTGGAGGATGAAGCCCAAGGGCAGGCAGTTGTAGAGAGGCAGACAGGAAGTAGGAAGAGCAAGGACAGACGAGGAGGAGCACGTGCTTGGTCTGGGTCAGTGAAGACTGCTGGGAAGTCCTGTCCATTCTCACTGCCTTCCCTGTCTGCATAGTTGTCCTGCAGGGAACGCTGGCTTCTGTCATCCCAGGGACAGAGGCCTGGCCCAGGAATCAGAGGTGCTGGAGGAAAATCCAAAGCAAGGTTGGGTGGGGGGCACTTGTGGTCTGGCCACAGGCCACTGTCCAATAGTGAGTAGCACATAAGCAACATCCCGTCATGTGTGAGCTACAAAGTGACTAGTACTTCCTTCCGCCATCTGCCCCTTGTGGTCCACGTAGCTGGAAACATTCAGGAAAGGGCCTTTGGGGAGGATGGTTTGCCTTGCCATTGTGACACTTTAGAAGCCACAGGGAGAGTCTGGGTGCAGGGTGGAGAACAGGTATCCAGACCTTCCACATTCCTCTTTGACAATTCCTACCTCATTCCTTGGGTCCAAGCCCCCTGAACATTACGGGATGTACCCTCCCCAATCTGTGCACCTGTTGTACCAGGGAATCATTACAATTCTCAAATGAGCTACCAATGGGCAAAAGTTGACAAGCAGCCCATTGTAAGTCCATTTAGCAGTGAGGAAACCTTCACAACCACCACGACAGCGTATGGAGGTAAGAGACGCATAGTGACCAGAACAAGTATCCGAAGACCATACTGCCCCCTACACAGCACGCTAAGGAAACAGAGTCAGATGATGTCACTCCATATCTGGCTCATCGGCTAAGACAGACAGGGCGTCATTCTATCTTCTGCGTGAGAGCTCCACGTCAGCCACACCACATGTGAAGGTCTGCCACACTTTCATCCCACTTTCCTCGGAGTGTTGGAGAGTCAGAGTGGAGCCTGTAGTGAGATAGTCTGTAATGTAAACTGGAATTTGGGGAGGATGGTGCTGAACCCTGATGGTATGTTAGAAGCTCGTGCATTTCTGGTATCCGAGCGTATAAGGAGGTGGGCCAAGGCATCACTAGTGGATAAGGCTCCCCGGGTGATGCAGGTGATCAAGACTTAAGCATCTACCCTAATCCTCTTGTTTTTGGAGATGCAGAGAAGTCACGGAGGAGCAAAGCGAAGCCCGCGGCCCACACTGTTCACGAAGAAGAGAGCCGCATTTCCTGACTGCCTTTCAGTTTGCCTGTCCATGGCGTGGGATAAGGGAAAGGAAACAGATGGGGCAGGGATGTAAGGTTCAGGAGGAGGCAATTGAGGATGATCCTACAGCTTACTAATAGCCAGTAATTTGATCACTAAAAAGGGAGCCTTCTTAACTACCACAGTGTCACACAATCAATTTAAAACAGACCTGAGTCAGGAGCTGTGGGGACAGCATGCTTTAAAAAGAGAGAGAGAGAGATTACAAAAACCTTTGTAAATGAGCAAAGTGATATTCAATAGTCTGTTCTCATAATGGCCATAAATTGTTTCTTTTCAAAAAGTAAAATCAAATTATTGTTTTTTTTTCCAATCTGTTGTTATACTACGACTAATACAAGATGATATGCCAGGATCTACTTTCACTGCCTTTTCATTAACAACGTTGGTGAAAATTGTCTTACTCTTTCTATAAAGACCATGCATGTTCATTTTAAAGAATTCAGGAAAGAGGAAGAAGATAATTTTTCAAATCTCACCATATTCTTAAATAAATATACACATGCCATATGTGAGAAAAAGAGGCTGGCTCTATTGACAGATTATCATAGGCTCATACTCTAATGCCCTTTTGAATTTAGATATATATATTCAGATCAATTTTATTTCCATACAGAAGTAACATTAACTGCAGTAACATTGGAGCAATCCAGACCCTCGTATAAATATTTCTTTACTATCTAATATATTGGTTCCTTTTTTTTTTAAATCACTTGTATTTTTTAAAATATTTTTTATTCATTTTTATTTAGTTATTTGAGAGTGACAGAGAGAGAGAGAGAGAGAATGGGTGTGCCAGGGCCTCCAGCCACTGCATACAAACTCCAGATGCGTGCGCCCCCTTGTGCATCTGGCTAATGTGGGTCCTGGGGAATTGAGCCTTGAACTGGGGTCCTTAGGCTTCACAGGCAAGCGCTTAACCGCTAAGCCATCTCTCCAGCCCTATTGGTTCCTTTTTTTAAAAAAATTATTTTTATTTATTTAACAGAGAAAGAGGGGGAGAGAGAGAGGGAGAGAATGGGCACGCCAGAGCCTCCAGCCACTGCAAATGAACTCCAGATGCATGTGCCCCCTTGTGCATCTGGCTAACATGGGTCCTGGGGAATCGAACCTGGGTCCTTTGGCTTTGCAGGCAAGCGCCTTTACCACTAGGCCATCCCTCCAGTCCTAACATATTGGTTCCTTAAAGGTATCTTGACAAAAAGAGGCTATAAATTATTAGAATCATACTATTTTTATTCACTAATATTTTTGACTTACATAGTAGCAATAACTTCCTGTCATGAGAGAAGATATTAACATTTTCTCTCTCACCTCCCAAGTTTTGTAGTATATTCTCATTCATGCATTCAGTCAGCAACTTTAAAAATTTTTTTCTAAAACTTATTTTGTATATCTATGAGTGTGGGTTCATGTGTGTGTAGAAAGTGTGTATGCATGTGCGCACATATGTGTGGAGACTAGGAGACAGAGCTCAGGCGTTATCTTTAGGAATGCCATCCACCTCATTTGAGAGATTGGGTCCCTTATCAACGAGGCTAGGCTGGCCAGCCAGAAAGCTCCAGGCTTCTCTTGTCTCCACTTTCCCAGCACTGGCAGTATAGGTATGGACGATCACTCCCAGCATTCTATGTACGAACTGGGGTTCCAACTCAGGTTCTCGTACTGGCGAGGCAAACACCAGCTACTGAACGATCTTCCTAGGTCTCTAGTCAGTAACTTTTAGGGTCTGCTTTGTGTAAGTTATACCTAAAAGGCTAAGTGAGCCAGGCTGTGGTGGTGCACGCCTTTAATCCCAGCACTCAGGAGGCAGAGGTGGGAGGACTGCCGTGAGTTCAAGGCCACCCTGAGACTACATAGTGAATTCCAGGTCAGCCTGGGCTAGAGTGAGACCCTACCTCAAAAAAACAAACAAACAAAAAATAAATAAATAAGTAAAAGGCTAAAGGATCCTGTAGCTATATGCTATAGGCAAAATAGAGCAAATGTTTACCCATAGCTAACATCTTATTTTATTTAAGATTTTATTTTTATTTATTTATCAGAGATAGAGAGAGAGAATGGGCATACCTCTAGCCACTGCAAACAAACTCCAGGTGCATGTGCCACCATACGCACCTGGCTTACGTGGGACCTGGAGAATCAAACCTGGGCCCTTAGGCTTCGCAGACAAGTGCCTTAACCACTAAGCCATCTCTCCAGCCCAGTAGCTATCATTTTAATACAGAGGGGGGAGAAAAGACTATTTGGACATCGTAGGAATTCCATTCACTAGCCATATGCTTTGTAACCATTCAGTATTATTTCTAATTTGAATTCTTTCCATATATATATATAAAAGAGGAAGTCTGGCAGACAAGAGATAACCAAATTCACTCTTATGAAAAGAGTTGAAGCTATAAATTCATTTCCTTCATTGAAAATCAGCCAGTCCTGCACATACTTCCTTACTTTGTTTCTCCCTGGTACCTTTATCCCCTCTACTCCTCTTGTGACCCACGGGAAGGTCTCCTGTCACACCATTCTCCAGCTGCCTTTCAGGAGCAAGGAGGGATTGGGGAGGCAGCTCTAAGCTCAGATTCTCCCTGCTGCTTCTCAGCAGAATTGCCCTGGCTGCTAACTTGGGAAGAGTGTGACAATAGGATGTGTCACTCTCCCTGTTTTGTTGCTGCTAATCAGAAAAAAATTGACTGGTTTTGTTACTTTGCTTCTGACATTACTCATTTCATCAAGTGCTATTAAACTAGAAAGATGTAATGATCAGTCTTTTCCATCTTATCTTTACCTAAAGTCTAACTCTTTAACATGGTGTTATGAACACAATTCCTGGCTGTAAAAGCAAGTCATGGTGTGTTCCCTGGTCAGAAATAGACAAATATGTCAACTAAGTTTGCTTGGCTTTATCTGGGCATAGTGGCACTCACCAAGAATTCCAGCACTCAGAAGATCAAGGCAGGAAAATCACCATGAGTTCAAGGCCAGACTGGGCTGTTTCATATTATATAAATTTAACAGAAGAATGATTATTTCTCAGTCTTCTTAGCATCCCAGCCCTCCCTGGTAGAACAATCTACTAAAAAGCTTCAAAGCATATGGGAGAGTCTTTGTCAGGCAGGAGGGCAGTAACTCACAAGTCTTGTTGTTACAACTCATGTCATTATCTGTGAAGTATCACAGCTTTGTTTCTAGAATTATCAAGTCTTGGTTTGATACAGGTGAGATGTTGCCCAAGGGCAAGGACATAGAATGAGAAGAGCTAGCCCAAGCTAATGCCAATTAAAGTTTGTGTTTTCCCAATGCTTCTAAAGAGGAAGGAATGGAAAAGTTGTCAGAATGAATTAGAAAACTACATAGTACACCCCCAGCTGAAGAATTAAAAGGTGCATTCTTTTTTGTTGTTGTTGTTTTTTGTTTTTTCAAGGTAGGGTCTCACTTTAGCTCAGGCTGACCTGGAATTCTCTATGGGGCCTCAGGGTGGCCTTGAACTCACGGTGATCCTCCAACCTCTGCCTCCCAAGTGCTGGGATTAAAGGTATGCGCCACCACGCCCGGCAAAAGGTGCAGTCTTATAGCCAGGAGGATAAGGAGAAATGAACAAAAGATTCCAGTGCTGAGAGACTAACTCTTAGACAGGCTAGCTCTGAGACAGAGTGACACGTATCTTGTGGTCAGTCACCACCATGCAATTTGATTCGCAGAGACAAGAATGGTGTATCTGTGAAGGTCTCAGAGGCAAACAGATGGCTCCCCGAAAATATTTTAATTAAAAGACTATTTTAAAAGGTGTGGGTAGCATACTAGGGAACTAACAAGAAATTGGCAAGTTGGACCCTTATAAGAATTTGGGGAGAAGGAGCACATGACAGAAACAGACTGAGTAGTGGCTCTCGATGGACGCAGGCCACCCTGCGGAGGATGGAGAGAGATAGTGATGCTGTAGAAACAAATAGCAGCTGTCTATCATTAAAGAACCAGAAAGGGGAAGAGCTACTGACTTGTTATAGTGATTGACATTACGAACACAGATGAATTTAGTCAAGATTTCACCTTGATCATAAGACTCCATGATAATTATCTAGCTGGGAAAGAAAGAATTAACAGAGTTAAAGGCTAAAGTCTAAACAGTCAAATATGAAACAGGCCAGAGAGATGGCTTAGCAGTTAAGGCACTTGCCTGCAAAGCCCAAGGACCCAGATTCGATCCCCCAGGACCTACGTAGGCCATACGCACAAGGCGGTGCATGATTCTGGAGTTCATTTGCAGTGGCTGGAGGCCCTGGCGTGCCCATTTTCTCTATCTGCCTCTTCTCTCACCCACACTCTCTCAAATATAAATAAATAAAATATTTTAAAAACCTGAAACAGTAAAGCAGTTCTCAACGTTAAGTAGATTGCCTCAGGGCTTATCATTTTTTTATCTAAGAATACTGAGGACAGTTCTGCTCCGTTCCCAAGAGGAGTCAAAGTAGCATATTATTGAACCTATAGTAATATTGCTAAAATTAGAAAGCATGCTAAACACCTCAGAAGGCCAGAGGATTATTTGATGGTATAAGGACCTGAGTTCTCATGTCTGTTGCTAATACTTGATAATGACAGTAAGTGTCTGTTACTGGTTTATATATTTACTATTCCATCCTTTTAATCATTCATCATTATTTCAGAATATGCTGCTTCCACTAATTAAGAAAGAAGTTTACTGTGAACCGGTATGCCTATTAAAATGCCACCCGCAGCCTCAGACATGTCGACTTTGCCACGCCTCTTATTGCATCATTTCCTGTTTTTCTTCTAAGTGCTAATGTGATCTGTATGTGGATATATGTGTGTGGTATGCATGAGTGTGTACATGTGTACTTGTATATTTGTGGGTGCTCGTGTGTGTACAGGTGTGCATGCATGTGTATGTGGGGCCAGGGATCAGCTTCTGCTGTCTTACTTGATCACTGTCCACCTTATTGTTTTCTTTTTTATATTTTATTTATTTATTTGAGAGAGAGAGAGAGAAAGGATGGGCATGCCAAGGAATCCTGCCATGGCAAACAAATTCCAGAAACATGCACTACCTTGTGCATCTGGGTTATGTAGCTACTGGAGAATCAAAGCTGGGTCCTTAGTCTTTGCAGGCAAATACCTTAATGACTGAGCCATCTGGCCAGCCTTCTACACCTTATTTTTTAATATTTTATTTTTATTTATTTATTTGAGAGTGTGCGTGCGAGAGAATACAGAAATAGGCAGGTGTAGAGAGAGAGAGAGAGAGAGAGAGAGAGAGAGAGAGAATGGGTGCATCAGGGCCTCCAGCCACTGCAAACAAACTCCAGATGCATGTGTCCTCTTGTGCATCTGGCTTACGTAGGTCCTGGGGAGTCGAACCTGGGTCCTTTGGCTTTGCAGGCAAGCGCCTTAACTGCTAAGCCATCTCTCCAGCCCCTCTCCACCTTATGTTTTGAGCCAGAATCTCACACTAAACCTAGAGCTCACTGATCGAGCTTGACTAGCTAGTCAGTGAGCCTCAGCTCTCCCTGTCTCTGCGTTCCCCAGTGCTGGGATCACAGGCAAGCACCACCATGTCCAGCATTCACCTGAGCTCTGGAGATCCTGACGACCAGAACTCAGGCCCGTCCGCTTATGCAGCAAACACTTCACCCACACAGTCACCTCCCCAGCACCATTTTTTCTTTCTGTTTTGAATGTAATCTGTGTTACCATATCCATGATGGCCCTAGGAGTGACAGACATACATAAGCACGTGTGTCCTCCTCTACACACACATGGCCTAGCGTGTGACAGACTGTATATCATTTAGTGTGATGCATCCTGTAATGTGACCATGACAATAAAAACACGTCGTGACGCAGTTCTCAGAACACGTCGCTGTAAGCAAGTAAGGTGTGACGTGTACACAGCATGGGTTACCAATAGTAACACTGGCTTTCCACTGATACCAACCAGTAGTAAAGGCTCAATACACAAGGAGGCTCTCCGAGTATGACTGTAACAATGGCCGGAACTAGCTAGGAGGGCGGCCAGGGATAGCCTAAGGGATGACATTCCCCTGACGGGCTCTGCTGGAAACCAGATCCACATGTTCCTTCTATCTTGACTGGCACAGCCTCTGGACGTAGGTTGCACTTTTGGGAGTAGCCCTTCACCCCACAGAGTCGCCCCTGCTGTCAGACCCTCCGCTGCTGCCAGCCATGATGTGGTAAGAGCGCTCTGCCGGAATGCTGGGACCCTGCAGGCTGTCCTGTGTGGCCCTCCCATAAGGCAAGCTTCACAAAAACGCCCAACGACAGAAGTTAAAACAACCTGGAGATCGATGGAGCAGATTAAAGAGAAACATTGTGTAATGGAACTCTGTGGAACTTACTTGTTTTATGCATGCTAAACACTGGGCAAAGTGAAGGTCCCAAGGGTGGCAGGTGCACAAGTGGAATCGTAGCGTCCAACCAAGGAAGCGACGGGCCCGCGAGTTCTGACGCAGCAAGCGCTCTCTGTCTACACACGGAGGCGCGTCTGTTATAAACAAGGGCGAACCTGTTTCTCCCTGGGTGGTGAGCTTGGAACATTCATCGAGATGTGAAATCGCCCAAGGAAATGAGGACCCTGGAGAAGAGGTAACCTTGGAGGGACTCCCAACAGTTGAACAGGACATAACTCTGCAAGACAAGACAGGGCTGTGGGGAAGCTGAGGCCGGGACCCCTGGACGGGTAAACAGGCGGTGACAATCAGGGTATAGTGAAGCCAAGGCAGCAGCTCTGCGAGATCACGTCACTGGAGTCAGAAGGGAGCAGAGGGCTGGGAGACAGCCGGCAAGCGGGCGAGAATTTATCCCTGCAAAGTCTTTGCTGCCGTCCAAATCCATCTGTGATACCAGAAATTGTGAGCGAGGGTCAAAGGTAGCGTGGGACGAGGGCTTCCTTGTTATATGTCCATCTTTCCTTTTCCCTGGAAATTGACCAGATAGCATACTTACAGCAGGGAGGCAAACTGACCACTGAACCCTGATAAGCGTCTCTTGCATGGAACTAGCTATTAAGACCTGTAGAAGGATGTGAACCAAGGCAAAGAGAGACTTACTTTCAGAACTAGGTTCATAGTGTGGCTTCCATACTTTACAGTGACGCAGCGGGCAGTCACAGAAGCTGTAACTTACTTCTTGTTTGTTTGTTTGTTTGTTTGTTTGTTTATTTATTAGAGTGAGAAAGACAGAGAGAGAATGGGCGCACCAGGACCTCCAGCCACTGCAATACAGTCTCACTCTGGCTCAGGCTGACCAATTCACTATGTAGTCTCAGGGTGGCCTCGAACTCACGGCGATCCTCCTACCTCTGCCTCCCAAGTGCTGGGGTTAAAGGCATGCGCCACCACGCCTGGCTTATAACTTACTTCTTCATAAGCACTCTTTGTTACTGTTGAGCGTTAGACACGATGATGTATGCAGTCTTTGTATACGTACATGTGTACAGATGGATGTGTTCAGTTCAGCTCAGTCACTAGAGCACTGGGGAAGCACAGGCCCCTGCATTTTTTTGGCCTGCATTAGGCCTCCTGACCTGCCTGGCAGCTGGAGGAGAGTTCTGGCAGGGAGTTTCTTTGGTGGTGTATTCTATTCTATTCTGTTTTCTGAAATAACGAGCCTTCGCTTCCAAGTGTGGTCTCTGCCTTGTGCCTTCTTTGAAAGCATTGTGTCCAGGGGATTTTTATGCATTAAACAGATGATCCTCTTTTTCCCAGTGAGCCTTGTGGTAGGTTTGAATCAGATGTCCCCATACACTCACGTGTTTTGAATGATTGGTTCCCAGCTGGTAGCAAGTTGGGAGGGGGAGCCTTGCTGGAGGAGGTGTGTTCCTGAGGGCAGGCTGGGGAGTGTCCAGCCAGCTCCCCCTTGCCAGAACTCAACCCACTCTCGTGCTGCTGTTTCCCACCTGCTGTGGCAGAGGGACATGTCCAGCCTGTGCTCTACCACCTGTTCCTGCCACCATGAAGAGACTTGAGACTGTAAGCCAGAGTAAACCTTGTCTTCCCACCAGCTGCTTTTTAGTCTGGTGATTTGTCCCAGCAGCACTACAGCATGCTTTCTTCAAGACAGCTGAGGATGTTGGGCTGGAGAGATGGCTTAGCGGTTAAGCGCTTGCCTGTGAAGCCTAAGGACCCCGGTTCGAGGCTCAATTCCCCAGGACCCACGTTAGCCAGATGCACAAGGGGGCGCATGCGTCTGGTGTTCATTTGCAGTGGCTAGAGGCCCTGGCGTGCCCATTCTCTCTCTCTGTCTCTATCTGCCTCTTCCTCTCTCTGTCTGTCACTCTCAAATAAGTAAATAAATAAAAATTTTAAAAAAGACAGCTGAGGATGTCTGGATTAGGATTTTAATGTCACTACTGCAGAGAGCAAATGGGAGGGGAAGAGAGGCAACTGTTTACAGAAGATGATCCGAAAGAAAGGTTCAGATAAGAAAGTGGTATTTAGAAAAACATCCGATGAGAAGTTTGCCCTTCAAGCCTGAATGTTCAGAAATATGGAGAGTGAGGTGATAACAGTCATGTCAAGGTGTTGGTGACCAGGGATTGGGACTGTGCGGAGGCTGTGGGACTCCCGAAGATTGTCTACCTGCCTTGGAAGAAGCCCAGGTGAATGGTGGAGCATTCATCTCTGCCCCTAGCTGCCAGATTTCTCCAGTGACAAAACTCCATTAAGAGAAGAAAGTCGTAACATTATCTTCTCTTTGTCTGATGATATCTGTTCTCTCCTAGCAGTTAATGTGAAGCAATGTGGGTACCCTAGTATTTGGGGACAAGACTGTCCCACTAACCCCCTTACAGAGCTTTGCGATGGCTGCAGGGGACAGTCTCAGGAAAGTAGACTGCTGAAGGCTCTTGAGGAAGGGGATAGAGGGTTGGTATAACTTTTGTTTTTCAGCCCGGGGTGAGTTTCAAGCTTTGATTTCAGTAGTCAGATGGGTCTTTGTGGCCAAGATCTACACGTCATCTTAACTGGGACTTTAGGAAAATGACTAGTGCTACAACTGATAATGATAGCAGTGTTCAAATTCCTTTAGTTACACTGATGTTGTAACACACCATTCATAATTAATTACATGGGTTTGTATTGTATCGTGTCTTATTATCCTCAGGTCTTCCTCTCTTAAAATCTCACGGCCATTTTTATTTAAGTCCTACAGCCGAACAATGCTCTGGAATAACCTGGGACTTCTGCATGTTCCATACATCATTGTCCCACGCTGTCTATGCTAGCACGTCTGCTTTTATTATTTTTTTTTTTCTGATCAACACCCTCCTAGCTAATTCTTCACCTTGCAGTATTGTACCTTTACTGGCAGATGTCTATGTAAAACCTTGCTTCTCTTCGGATGTTCTATGATGTTAATTCTAAAACCTTTCTAATGAGTGGAGTGTGTGTGTGTGTGTGTGTGTGTGTGTGTGTGTGTGTGTGTGATTTTCACCCTAGCAAGGTCAATGTTGCTTAAGGCAGTGAACAGGAAGAGCCTTTGAAGCTTTTTTTTTTTTTTCTAGCATAAGCTTTGTAAGAAACACCATGGCCTGTCCACTGCAGTGACACCAAAGTCCTCCCGCAGTGAGTGAGGCAGAGGAGATGGCTCCCTGCTCTCCTGAACCCTGTCTGGCTCAGAGGACTGTCACCACCATTGGTCTCACCTGTGCTTTACTTTGTTGTAGCATTCACTGCAGCCTGTTACTAAGGGAGATAGAGCAGTGTACTGAAAGGAGCCCTGGACGTGACACACGGGGCCAGCTCACACCCAGGCTCGGCCAGCTCTCCACTTTCAGGCTGTCCCTCCTCCTCACTGTAGGAGAGAACTACTTAGTCACCGGCTCCTGCTCTGCTCCAGAAGTTGTGTTGAAATCAGTTCTAACAAACTGACTCATGCTTGCTAGTCATGCAAACTGCTTAATATTCAAAGGAATTTTAAAGAGTCCTTTCTTGGTATCCCAGCATAGTTAACAAAGCCTATTCCTGAAGACTCACTGAAACCAAGCAGTTTTAGATCAAACCGGGTCTGCTTCGCAAAGATCTACAGACCCCTGCTGGTTTTCAGATGAACTGACGATTTGCAAATCGTTTTGTTTCTAAGTCTGGTGGATTTCAATCATTTTTTTTTCCATTTTGTGGTAATCTTTTCAATATTTATAATAGTGCGTCTATATAACCTAGATGACTGTGTTCCAATAAATACTGCTGTAGAATCTGAGTGTGTTCTCAATGCTGATGGTGACCTAGACACCATACAAGATGACAGTATTCAAATGTTTACAGAGCCTGTCTGGCTGTCTCCTGATTGACAGCACTCACCGCACTCACTTTGTGCTGTGCTGGACGGTCACCGAGCAAGAACAAGAGCAGAACTGCTAATTTGCCATGAGATAGTTCATGGTTGAATGATGTTTGTATAGATCTAGAGTTTGGTTTCCGTCGAGTCAATATGAAATTGATTTGGCATCACAGACAGGCACAGGATCTGAGAGTCACGTACTGTGTTAAGTTTTACAGTCTAGCAATAAAGGACCAAAGAAAAAAGGGCATATAGAGTAATTGGCACATTTCTGCTAAGGGAAATCATGACAGGCTAAACAAACGAAAGTTTTACTGAACTTTAGAAGAAGAATAATGGCTCTGGTATTGAGTCTTCACTGGGTGCCCACCCTGTAACATCCAATCCAGGCTCTCCTTGTTGGCAGGTGTCTTTGGGTTCCATCTTGGTACCTACCAAGTTTGAATGATTTCAGGGCGGAAAGAAGAATATAAACTACAACACAGCTCTTACTTTGAAAACATTTATTTAAGAGAACGAGGAGAACACGGGTGCATCAGGGCCTCCTGTTATTGCAAAAGAACTCCAGATGCATGCACCACTTTGTGCACCTAGTTTTACATGGGTACTGGGGAATTGAACCCAGGCCATCAGCCTTTGCAAGCAAGCACCTTTAACTGCTGAGCTATTCCTCCAACACCACAACTCTTATTTTGATAAGACAAAGTTTTTTTAAAAAAATTTAAGTCATGTACGTTGGGGTGCCCTTGAATCAGTTCTATAAGATGAGTACATTCTTTTAAAGTAATAGGGAGACTCTTTCAAGAAAACCTTTAAGCCAGGTATGGTGATACACCCCTTTAATCCCAGCACTCAGGAGACAGAGGTAGGAGGATCACTGTGAGTTTGAGGCCAGCCTGGGACTACATAGTGAATTCCAGGTCAGCCTGAGCTAAAGTGAGACCCTACCTCGAAAAAATAAAATAAAAAAGAAAGAAAAAAGATTCTAAATGAAATGAATTTAGCAAAATTGACTTGGGCACTAAAAGATTCGTGAATGGGGCAGCACTGGAGTCAGAAGCAATTCAGAGAATTGCTCACAGAAGCATAAGAAGTAAGCTTTCATAGGCTGTACATGGAAGGGTGATAAAGTAAAAACATTTGATTGGTTCTAGTGAAAAATGCCTACTTGGGATGGAGAGATGGCTCACCAGTTAAGGTGTTTGCCTGCAAAGCCTAAGGACCCAGGTTTGATTGCCAGGACCCAGCTAAGCCAGATGCACAAGGTGGCACATGCGTCTGCAGTTTGTTTGCAATGGCTAGAGGCCCTGGCGTGCCCATTCTCTCTCTGTATCAGCCTCTCTCTCTCTTTTTCAAATAAACAATTGAATAAAATATTTTTTTAAAAAGTGCTTACTTAAAATTTTCGTTAGAGATTTGTGATTGGTAGTCTCTAGTTTTGTCTTATTGTTTAGTTTAGTTATTGTTTTAGTGTGTGAATGTATGTATGTGTGGGTGTGTATGGTGTGTGTATGGGTACACACACGTCATTTCTCTTTCTGACTTACGAAAAGATGACAACATGGAAAAACAAATAAGCAATTTAGCACCAGCAAAGCTACCTCACTGAAGGATTTAATGCTTTGTTTTTTTTCGAAGACAGTGGGTCTCATGTGGCCCAGGTTAGCCTTGAACTCACTATGTAGCTGAGGCTGGCCTTGATCCTCCTGCCTCCAGCTCCTGAGTGCATTTGTGCACCATCATGACTGGCTGGCAAGGTTTTCCTTTTCTTTGTGAGGATCGAGTTTTCTTCATCTGAATTTCACTCATTTGCATGTATGTATGCATTCAGTATTTGGTTGTATACCCTTATTATAAGAACCTTTCAGCATAAGAAAATTTATTCTTCGTTTTATGTTTGCGACATTGAAATAAAAACGATGTCAATAAATACTAGCTCCTATGAGAATTCAGCCTTCAACAGAACTCTACATACATGACTTCATGATGTCAATGTTCCTCAGGGACCCTGAGCCCTGGCAACAGGCACCACATGTGTCTCCTTGTCATCTGCTCTTGTCTCTGAATGGGAGAGCCTTGGCATAGATGAAGACTTTGTGTTAAACCTAAAACAAATAAGGTATCACATTTATCAGTGAAGCTGACTGTCTCAACTCTAACTCCTCAAAGTCTTTTCAGTTAAGTAAGCTAACCTCGAGCTGCAAGGGAAGCTTCACAGTTCTCCCTTGGTCCCTGGGGCCACTCTAACCTGTGTCAGGAGCTGCCCACAATAGACGAGGAAATGATTCCCAGACCATGACTCAGAAGGGCACCACACCCTTCTCTGAGTTCTCAGGCAGCGTGGAGTTCGGTGAGGGCCAAGCCCGGGTTCTCATCCCACTTCTGACACCACCTGTGCAGCTTCAGGCTTATGTCTCACGTTCTCCATGTCCCCACGACAGAGCGGATCTAATAGTACCGTGGGTACCATTGTGGTGGTGATGTGAAGATTAGACATGTACAACGCCTAGGACTGCAGCCGGCTGGTGGCAAACATTCAGAGTGTTGGGGGCAAGGGTTGCTGCTACTGGCTGCATGGAGGGCAGAGGAACCTGACCCTTCCAGTGCGCGTTACCTACCGTTGCGACCCTTGCATGAAGGGAAGACGTGGGCGGCAGGGTTTTCGATTACAGCAAGCCCTGGGCTCTGGTAGAACTGGATAGATAGAATGTCACTATCATTCATTCCCAGTGTCCTGTAAGACTGAAGAAAGGGAGATGACCACCACCGCCCCAAGGTCAGCCGGGGAGGCTTCATCCTTTGCATCTTTCACTCATCTAATCCCATCATTCATTCGCTCAGCCATTAGTGGACTGAAACTTTGTGTGTGCCGGGGTGGTGGGGATGTGGCAGCTAGCCCTGGAAAGGTGGGAAATAATCGGATTTTCCCAGGCAATAGGGCACCTGGGTTTAGAGATCAGGAGCCCTCCAGACCTCTCAGCACCCCACGTTGACACCTCATGCCTGGGAGATGACGTAACAGGGTAAGAAGCAAAGGTTCTGAAGCAGGCTCTGAGTTCCAGTCCCAATTCGGCCACTCACTGGTCACATGTCCTCGGGCTAGGTACACCACAGGTCTTCCCCCCCCCGGCCGTGCCTCACCAACAAAGCCACGTGTGGAGCAGGAGCACAGACCCGCGGGTCTGTTGTGAGACTCCCAGGGGTTCATCTGTGCCAGGCGCTTAGCACAGGACCTCACACGTGTTCGGCGCTAGGGAGGCATTCATGGTGACTGCCTTTGTTCCCTGGGCTTCAGTCTCCCACGCGGGTAACAGGAGGCAAATGGCCTGTATAACTGCACAACTTAAAAAAAAAAAATGTTTATGGGCTTGAGAGCGGTTAAGCGCTTGCCTGTGAAGCCTAAGGACCCCAGTTCGAGGCTCGATTCCCCAGGACCCACGTTAGCCAGATACACAAGGGGGCGCACGCGTCTGGAGTTTGTTTGCGGTGGCTGGAAGCCCTGGCGCCCATTCTTTATCTCTCTCTCTCTCTCTGTCTGTCTCTCTCTCTGTCTCTCTCTGGCTCTCTCTGCCTCCTCTCTGTCGCTCTCAAATAAGTAAATAAAAATAAACAAAGAAAATTTATGATTATTGTTTTAATGTACACAACCTTTTATACTCAGGTTTAATCAGGAGCTCTGAGACTGTTCTTTGAGCTGCCTGGAGCATTGGTTGATGGGTGTCTTAGCCGAGGTGAGGCTCACCCCCTCCCATCATTCCCTTGCCTCTCCTCCACTCCGTCCCCACCCAATCCAAGCAGCATGGGAGGGGGGGAGTTCGTGGGGCCGACATAAGATCATCTTTCGCCGTCACTTGTCACACGTCAAAGTAACTTCTTGGTCAGGAAATAGAAGTGAGAAGGAATAGAAGAAAACTAGAGCCAGATCAGGAAGAGAGGAAAGCAAGCATTCTCTGAAATCACAGTCCAGTCAGACCCAGACTGGGCAGATTCGATGGCAAAGTGACACATGTGCCACCGAGGTCAGAGCCAGAGGAAACCTCAGAACTCCCTGCCTAGATGAGGCCTCGAAGTCTACTTTTTCTGCTCATTTTTTCCCTCGCACCTATTTTCGTCTCTTTTTTTTTTTTTTTCCTTGTGTCCTTGAATCTCAGCAGACAGAAGGGCAAAACTGCTGAGAATATGGGCGCTGTGAGTGGTCAGGTGACCTGTAGCATCACATCACACAGATAAGCCTGGCTGGCGCCAAGAGGGTGCAGGGACACTCACCGTATCAAATTGTGTCATTTAGCAAATGGCCAGTGGCAGGCTGAAGTGATAGTGAGGTCATCTGTTTTCCGTGCACTCAAGGCCTTTGCCAAGTAATGGTTCAGTGTGAGGTCCTGGCGCAGCTGTCCTGCTAGCCTGTCCCAGGCCTCGGCAGCAGATGCCACTGTAACTAGAGGTATGAGCGGGGCTTAGTGGGAGACATGAGCGGAGGGGGCTTTATTTCGTTACATGAAAGAGATTGCTCATTGGCAAGAAGTCCTGAGGGTTTTGTTTTGAAACCAGTTAATAGTCAAAATACTACTTGCAACTAGCATTCAGTGAGAGCTCACACTGCACTGGGAACTGTTTCAAGCACAAATACCAGCTCACTTATTATTATTTCTTAACGTTTATTTATTTATTTGCAAGCAGAGAGAGAAGAGAGAGGGACAGAATAGGCACAGCAGGGCCTCCAGCTGCTGCAAACATCCTCCAAACGCATGCACCACTTTGTGCATCTGGCTTTATATGGATTACTAAGGAATCAAACCCAGGTTGCTAGGTTTTACAGGCAAGCGCCTTAACCTCTGAGCCATTCCTCCAGCCAGTCCCAGCTCATTTTTCCCTCTCAGCATCCATACAGGTTGGCTCTCGTCATTATCTTCATTGCATAGGTGAGCCATGGAGACAAAGAGAAAGTTTAGCCCAGGCTGGCCTCGAACTCCTGATCCTCCTGCCTCTGCCTCTTCAGCAATATCCTACCGGCATGCGCCACCACAACCGGCAAGAGAAAGTTTAGAAACAGGCTCCCACGGCTGGAAAAGTGACAGAACCAGGCCGTGCACCCAGTCCCTCTGATCTCCGAGTCTGATCACTAACCACTGAGAAGCCTGCCTGAGTCGTCAGAGACCAAATGTGTGAGTACACTAGGGTCCACATCCCATCAGGTGAGCGCCAGTGTTTTAGTTGAGCCCGAGGCAAGATGTCTGCATGAGAAGCCTGGCCTGTGTGTGTGCCTGGGATGTTCATTCCATCAACATCTCTTGCTTCCTGCTGCGCGCTGGCCACTGGGCTGGAGTCAGACGCTAAGCATGATGCAGGAGAACATAAGAAAAGTGTGGCAAAGGGGCTGAGGAGATGACCCAGTCCATGAAGTGCTTGCTATAGAAACATAAGGAGCTGAGTTTGGATTCCCAGTACCCACGTAACTCCTGGGCATGGTGACAAGCCCAGCGTTTGGGAAGTGGATAACAAGGGAAAGTTAGCCAGCTAGATTGGCCGAATTGGTGAGCTCTGGATTCAGTGAGAGACTGTCAATAAGATAAGGTGGAGAGCAATTGAGGAAAACACCTGACATCGATATCTGGCCTCTACATGTGCCCCCCCCCCACATGCCCACACACACACGTGCCTGCACATGCAAAAAACTAAAATTTTTTAAAAAATGCACTGCAAAATCCTTTAAAAAAAAAAAAAAACAGGGAGATCTACACGTGTGAAATCAAGGAAGCCTTCTCCAAGGGCTTTTGTCTTGGGACTTGAAGAAGATATATAAAACTTAACCCAGCAGAGGAGGAAGAAAGGCTTTTTTAAAAAAATATATATTTCTACATTTGTGGGAGTGGGGCATATCAGAGTCTCTTGCATCTGCAGACAAATGCTCATCCAGCTTCATGTGGGTGGCTGGGATGTTGAACCCAGGCCACTTGCAAGCTCCTTTAACCACTGAACCATCTCCCCAGCCCCTTTGTCCAATTTCAACAAATAATCTGCTTGGGTCACCTAAGGATAGAGACAGAGATGGAAGATGAGAAACGTCAGAACATCATAGCCTGAGTGGACCAGGGGACAAGCAGCTTGTTCAATTCAGCACCAAGGTCGTAGGAGAATTAAGTCTCACAGCTCCTTCCCAGTGTTCACCCACATCACACATGGGCAATGGGGCCCTGCTGGCTCAGGTCTCCCCGAGGGTCTCTAAATGCAGAGCCTATACGTGTATATGCCGTCGTGCACTTGGAATTGGGATTCATCAATCCCAGGCTGTATCTATCAGCAAGACTTAAACTTTTACCTCAGGAAAGGCTGAAGATTTGGGGACTAGTGTTTGTGCAGACACTTAGAAAGCTAAGCCACCTCTCTACAGTCCCCTACATTCTGGAACCGTGGCCTTAACCAGTTATCACTCTGCACATTTTCCAAAGCTTGGTGTAATATGGTTTCTGCATCCTTCGGTGGACTTGGCTTCCTAATGTCCTGTAATGCAGCTAAAATGTCTTTCCTGCTCGCCCATGCCTCTTCTTTTAAATCTTTTGGACTTCCACAGTTGGAACCAAAAAAATCTCATGAATACTTTTAAACTTCTGAAAACCCCTTATAAGTTACTTTATAACACAAAACTTCTATAACCAAAGGTGACCTTCACTGCTGACTTCTGGAAAATGCTATAAATGACATCAAACACACCTTAGATCTGTATCTCTCGAACCAAGAAATTAAGCAGCATTCATAACATCAATGATAATTTATTTAAACAAAATAAAAAATCGATATCACAGTCCTGGATCTGGGCAGTTTTGCACAACAAAAGATAGCTTCCTGGGAATACAAGTGACTTTCAAGAGCAACAGTGCCCCTATGTGGTGATTTTATGCATTACACTCAAAAAGCAATTGAAAATAAAATGGAAAGGACCATGGCCAGCAGCAGAGATTTCCACTCTACCCCAAACTACCTCAGCATTAAACTAATGGGCTTTTTTTATTGCCAAGGTGAATACCACAACATTCTTTTGTGTACTGAGCACTCTCACCCACTTTTTTTGGGGACAGGGATCAGGTGCCACAGTATACATGTGTGTCCTTATGAGGGTGAGTGGAGTCACACTTGAGGGATATCAAAGGGACATATGTTGAAAGGGCTCAATCATTAAGAATGCGAAGAGGGACTGGAGGGATGGCTTAGCGGTTCATGCATTTGCCTGCAAAGCCAAAGAACCCAGGTTTGATTCCCCAGGACCCACATTAGCCAGATGCACAAGGGGGTGCACATGCCTGGAGTTCGTTTGCAGTGGCTGGAGGCCCTGGTGCACCCATTTCCTCTCTCTCTCTCTCTCTCTCTCTCAAATAAATAAATAAATATTTTTTAGAAAAGAATATGAACAGGGGCTGGCAAGATGGCTTATCTGTTAAGACACTTACCTGCAAAGCCTAAGGACCCATGTTTGACTCTCCAGATCCCACACAAGCCAGACACACAAAGGTGAGACAAGCTCAAGGTCACATATGCCCACTGAGTTTTATTTCAGTGGCCGAGGCCCTGGTGTGCCAATTCTACCCCCCCCCTTTCTAAAATTAACAAAAAAAAAACTTTTAAAGAATGTGAACAAGGCTGGAGAAATGGCTTAGCAGTTAAGGCACTTGCCTGTGAAGCCTAAAAATTAAAAAATAATATGGACAGAACCAGATAGGACTGCCTTATCAAGATGGACACAGAAAATAGCCTGACACAGCTGTAGGCCGGGGAGCCACACAGCGTTCAGAAAACTATAGATGGCTGAAGGAAAGCAGGAGCAACTTCTCTCGGGGCCTCCAGAGAAACCCAGCTCTGCCCACACTTTGATGGACAAGCTGTGGCTTCCAGAACTGAGAGAGAATAGATGCTCACTGTTTTAACACAGGACTACGAAGAGCCAAGAGGCCTGGGGTGGCCTCAAGGTACAGGGTATCTAATGCTCAAGTCCCAAGGGAGACAGTTGAACAAGCTTCATGAAGACATCGATCTTTCTGCACTGTTTTGAACGTGTTCAGCAATACATGCCAAGGAAGATGTCTTTTAGAGAATGCGAGTGTCAGCGGTGGCCACAGACAGAATGTGTCCTATCTACAAGTCCCTTTCTTCTCTGCCTATCTTTTCCTGGTGTGATAATATGACACTTTCCTGGTGTTGCAGTCAGGTTCGCATTGCTGGCAGAAATCACCCAAGAGAAGCTTTTGGGAAAAAGAGGTTTCTTTTGGCTTACAGGCTCAAGGGGGAAGCTCCATGATGGCAGGGAAAACGATGACATGAGCAGAGGGTGGACATCACCCCCTCGCCAACATCAGATGGACAACAGCAACAGGAGAGTGTGCCAAACAAATGGCAAGAGGGAAACTGGCTATAACACCCATAAGCCAGCCCCCAATAATACACTGCCTCCAGGAGGTGTTAATTTACAATTGCTATCAGCTGGGGAGACTAGCATTCAGAACACCTAAGTTTATAGGGGACACCTGAATCAAACCACCACACCTGGCCTGCCTTTTACATACTGAATAGCGATTTTTCTCCTCCAAAGCAAACATCGTATCTCTAGTTCTGAGGTGCAGGATTTGGCTGAAGGTATAATTTACTCACTCCAAAATTATCTCTCACAATATACATCATAAGCCAGTGTCCCTGTCCTTCCGTCCCTCCAGGAATCGTCCAGTAGTCGAAAGGTTCATTCCACGTCCGTCCACTCACTCAGAACTAGGCTGGGGCTGTGATAAGTGAAAGCGGACCCTCCGTGTGTGAGGTCCAGTCTCCTGGATATTGTTTTACTCAGAGGAGGAAGCCATACAGTGGCATTTTGGACAAGAGTTGGTTTCAGTAACAGAGGGGGGATGTCTCCATGGGGGTAGTTCTGGTAGACAGTGCTCTGCCAGTTCCTAGGGAAGCTCCTATTCTCCCTCCCAGGGCAGTGAATGAGGCAGGCCAGGTATCTGTTGGAATCTGCAAGTCCTGTGGGCTTGTCTGCAGTTTTGTGGTGGCGGGGGGGGGGGGTGTTGTAGGGCATTTTTTGGGTGACTTTTCTGGACATGTATTATGTTTCCCTTCCAGAGAATGTTAAATATAGAGAAGGATAATACATAAATAATCAAGGACTTGTTTAGTTTGGGGTCAGCAAACTGAAGACACTGAGGCTCTCCTGGAGTTGGCAAAAGTCCAGGCAAGGGCCAGTAGCACAGAGATGCAATTTCCACATCCACAGGCCTTTCTAGAAGGAAGGGAAATTCTTCTTCACTGGGATTCCCTGATTCAGAGGGATCATAAAAGAGTCCCAGGGGGATAGATAATGTCTACATTAACCTCCTAATCAAATGAAAAGCTCTGTCATCGATGTTGATTACTCTTTGGCTGGTATGGAAAGTGCCACTCATGGTGCCTTTAATGCCAGTTAAGCTGTCTTGCTCAGCTCTTGCATTCCTGTTTACTTGTCATTATTTTTCTACGTAGTTCACTAGTAAAATTCCACGCACTCTGGGAACATAAGTTCCAGGTATCACACTCAAATTTCTCTTCTGGACCAAAGCTTCCCTCAGCTCAGCTAGTCTCCCAGTCGAGTAGAGTGTGTTTTGAGGCTGTGCTTGGTTCAGTGTGCAAAACCTTCACCAGCGCACGGTTGCACTCTGGGTTGGATGCTATGCTTTGAGAAATACTTTCCCTGGTGGTTGTCAAGAGGAAATATTCAATAAGTATTCGTGGAATAAATTCAACAAGAAGTCACAGAAGTAACTCCGTTTACATTTACGTCCTCAGTGGCCGACACTACCTACACAAGCCTGCGCGATAGGAGGCAAAAGGTGGTGACATCAAAATAGAAGAGAAGAGGCTGGAGAGATGGCTTAGCGGTTAAGCGCTTGCCTGTGAAGCCTAAAGACCCCAATTCGAGGCTCGATTCCCCAGGACCCACGTTAGCCAGATGCACAAGGGGGCGCATGCATCTGGAGTTTGTTTGCAATGGCTGGAGGCCCTGGCACATCCATTCTCTCTCTCTCTCTCTCTCTCTCTCTCTCTCTCTCTCTGCCTCTTTCTCTCTCTGCCTGTCACTCTCAAATAAATAAATAAAAAATAAGCAAAATAAAAGAGAGACTAGTTGGAAAGGAGAGGATTCAATGGAGGAGTGAGTCGGGGGCTATGTGTGGAGAATGTGTTCATGTGTATGGGTGTGAGTGTGTTGTGTAGGTACACATGCATGTGTGTGTGGGTATGAGTGTGTTGTGTATGTACACATGCATGTGTATGTGTGGGTATGAGTGTGTTGTGTATGTACACATGCGTGTGTGTGTGTGGCAGCCAGAGGTCTACACTAGGGGTCTTACTCTCTTGCTCTCCACCTTACTGTTTTGAGACAGAATACCTGGCTGGTGAACTTCAGGGATTCTCCTGTCTCTGCCTCCCCAGTATTATAAGCATGTGCCATCATACTCTGGGCTTTGACCCAGTTGGGGATCTGAACTCAGGTCCCCATACTTGCACAGCAAGGACTTAGCATAGTCCGAGCCATCTTCCTAGCCCCTCAGACAATATTTAAATATTTTATTTATTTATTTGAGAAAGAGAAAGAGAGAGAGAGAGAGAAATGGACATACCAGGGCTTCTAGCCACTGCAAACAAAAGCTAGACACGTGTGCCACCTTGTGCATCTGGCTTTACATGGACACTGAGGAATTGAACTTCAGTCCTTAGGCTTTATAGGTAAGTGCCTTAACCTCTGAGCCATCTCTCCAGCCCCGGTACTTTTAAATCTCTACTTTTAAAGATGCCGTGCTGGTCAGCTTTCCATCACTGTGACAAACACCTGAGATAACTTACTTGAAGATGACAAAGGCTGATTTTGACTAGGTTTCACAGCTCTGCTCCATGGCTATTTGGGCCTATAGCAGCACAGCTCATGATGGGGAGGGGAGGTTGCTCAACTACCAGGAAGTGAGAAGAGGAAGAGGCCTAGAGTCCAATATCCCCTAAAAGGGCACCTCCATTGACCTAACTTCCTTCCACTAGACCCCATCTCCTAAGGGCTCCACTACCTCCAATAGCTTTAGAGGCTGGGGACCAAGCCTTCAGCTTAACACATGAGCTTCTGGGACACATTCCGTATCCAAATGTTAGCAGGTACCTTAAGTACAGATGGCACATTAGAGAGAGAAATCATAAGCATAAACTTCAGATGAAACATTAAGTCCCTAGTTCATGAGAGTTCCTAATTTACACCATAAAATATGAGTACCCCATGGGCTAGAGAGATTGCTTAGTGGTTAAGGTGCTTGCCTGTGAAGCCTAAGGACCCATATTCGACTCTCCAGATCCCATGTAAGCCAGACGCACAAATACAAGGCAAACATAGGTCACACATGCCCACTAGGTGGCGCAAGTGTCTGGAGTTCAATTGCAGTGGCTGAGGCCCTGGTGTGCTAATTCTCTCTCTCTTTCCCTCCCTCTCTCTTTCTGTCTCTAAAATAAGAAAAAATATTTTAAAATTTTTAATTGAGTACCCCAATAGAAGAAATACAAGTACCCAATAAGTAAATTATAAACATCTTTATCTCGCTTTTGTTTTTGTTTTTGTTTTTGTTTTCTGAGATAGGGTCTCACGCTACCTCAGGCTGACCTGTAATTCCCTATGTAGTCTCAGGGTGGCCTCAAACACTTGGGGTGGCCTCAAACACTTGGCAATCCTCCTACATCTGCCTTCCGAGTGCTGGGATTAAAGGTGTACGCCACCATGCCTGGCTTTCTTGCTTACTTTTTTAAGAGTTAGCCTATATGATTAAATTCTTGCTATAACTGTCAGAGTTAAACTGGGCATATGGCAAAACTAAGACTTCAAAAGGTTAAATGACGTATTCAGTATCACACAACTAAGGAAAGGCAGGACTGGCTATAAAGTGTAGGAACTCCTTCCCCTGGGCTCTTTTGCTTTGTAATAAAAAGCCAAAGGACCATGGTACTATTGTTGGCCTGCAAAAGATAGAGCCAATTGCCTCATAGTCTGAGGAGCCCTTCCCCAGGCATTATTCTGTCGCATTACTAGTGCCAAGCAGGTAAGATCAGCATATTCCTCCCATGTTCCAGACGGGGAATCCAAGGCTCCTGGAAGTTAAATAGCCTCTAAGGTCATCCACAGCAACTGGAGTTGGGCTTCTAACTCACTTTTAGCCCAAGTCCCTCGCTTCATCCACTTCAGTTCGATGTAATAAACTCTAAGCTCTGTGAACACAGGACAATAGTCTTGTGCCCTTCAGCAAATGGCCTGCTGGCGCCACACTGAGCAGCGCGACTGTACGCCTTGACCTCTGACTGAAGATTCCCGAGCCAAATGAGTGGGTGTTGACTAGAGGTAGTTTGTTCCACTGGTTTTCTCTCCTGACAACCAAATCAGGTGACGGGGTGGGGAGACTTGCCTGTCATATCTGTATTTGGAATTCTTCCTCACTCCTGGCAGACTTTGGCAGCTGGCTGCATCTTACTCTTCATCCCAGATCTGTCACTATCTTTGGTGACATCATTATCCATGAAGGGGACCCATCGGGTATGTTAGTTTCCCCACTTCCTGTCTTCTCCTCTAGCGGCCTTCAACTCAAACCATCTTATTCTTTCTGTTTATAAATTGCTTGGCGAGGAACCTAGTGGGATAATATATACAAGCCTCAAACAATCAGACCTTTTTGCATAAGAACAAATACCATAGAGGGGTAACAGAGAGCAAGAAAATGACTAAGTTTTCTTCTGTCTCCAAATTAAGTGGCAGAGTGGCAGAAGGCAGAGGAAGAAGACAGGGCATCGGAAGAGTACAAGAGAGCCAGTGAAGGCTGCGGGTAGAGGCGCCCTCCTGTGCTTAGATGCAGGTTAGCTCGGGATATTTCTCACCAGTAGAGCCAGAGAACTGATGTGCCAAACGTGAGCATGGGCAATGAGGAGCAGGCTGATAAAGGACAGGGAAATTCAAACTAACATTGAGATGAGACAGAAATCATGGGGCTCCAGGGGCACTTGGATAAGGATGGTGCACTGACCAAGGATGAGGGAGATTAGCCTTTCTAATGCACAAGTTACAGGTAGCCTTGCACATATTTGAGAGTTAGTCAGGTAAGAAGGAGGGAGGGAGAGCTGGAAAGATTGCTTAGTGGTTAAGGCACTTGCCTGCAAAGCCTAGCGACCTGGGCGATCCAAGTTCAATTCCCTAGTACCCACATAAGGCCAGATGCACAAAATGGCACATGCACCTGGAGTTAGCTTGCAGCGGCTAGAGGCCCTGGCACACCAATTCTCTCCCTCTCTCTCTCTCTCTCTCCCCCCCCTTCCAAATAAATAAATATTTTAAAAAGAAGGGAGGGAGCCCCCCCCCTTCCAAATAAATAAATATTTAAAAAAGAAGGGAGGGAGAAATGGGTGGATAAGGGGAGCGAGAGAGAGATGTATGCATGGACAGGTAGATAGACAGGTGGGAGGACTTCACTCTGAAAGATTCAGCCCTACCCATGAGGCACAGTGTCTGAGAACAGTGACAGGATTTCTTAGTTCTGTGCCCTCCTGGCACATTAGAAATAGCGGATGGCAGAGGCGGGGCTCCATGATCTCTCCCTCTCCCTCTCCCTCTCCCTCTCTCTCTCTCTCTCTCTCTCTTCTCTCTCTCTCTTTCTCTTGCTTCTGCTACTGAATCTGCAAACACTGCAGGATTCCCTTTATCAGTGGCCAAGTGAGCCCTGTGTTCTGCTCTGGTGGTTCCTTGAGCCACTGGTCAAACTCCAGGTAACTGTTGGAGCGAACCCTTGGTGCAACAGGCAGGAAGCAAACCCCTTCCTGGTTTGAAAGTAGAAACTCCAGTGAATAGAACCTGTGTCACTTTCAACCCTTTTACAGAGGTCGTAAAGCCCTCGGTAGAAAGGACCCAGTGCTTTCAAAACTTTGCCCTACATCAGTGGTTGTCAGCCTGACGAGGACTTGGTTAAACAGGTGGCCAGACTCCACCTCTAGAGTCTGGAGGTCTACAGGACTGGGCGGGCCTGAAAGTGCCTGTCTCTGACGAATCCCCAGTGACAATGGTCCTACACTTTGAGGGACACTCCCAGCCTGTACAGTTAGACTACAATGACAGGCATCCTTCCCTCCACATGTGGAGGACCAGGCACATCCCTGAGAAACAAAAGGGAATCTGTGATCACTGGATTCAATTATCTTCTGCTGGGGCCGTGAGCTAGCCTTTGAAGGCCAAGGTCTCGGGCAGCTGAGGTGTTCAGAGAAGTCTAGGAGCAAGATTTCTAGAGAGGCTGATGACAACATAGCGAAGCTGGTCCCGATGGAGAGAGCCTGGAGGTAATGGGAAAGTAGAGAGTAAACATCTTATATCATTCATCAGAACTTGGATTAGCACTGGGGAGGCCAAGGTAAGAAGATCATGAACTTCAGGCCAGCCTGGCCACCTTAGTGAAACCCTGCCACAATATATATATATAAAGAGGTCTGGGGCAGAGTTCAGTAGTAGAGTGCTTACCTAACATGTATGAGGTCCTGAGTTCAGTCCCTAATCTAAAAAAAAAACAAGCAGAACTTGGACTTGTGTAATTTTAGGGAAGATGTTATAATGTTCCCACGTGGCCTCAGGTGTTTAGAGGTGGCACAGGGTAGTAGTAGCCTAGGAAGGCCCTGCCATACATGGGTTATAGAAAAATGAATGATTAGAGCTGTGTCAAAAGCCATTTGTCCACATGACCTAAGGGAGACAGCTGGACTTCTTGATCTCTGTTTAGCCATGATAAAGCATTTCATTTATGTGGAAGCTTAAAAATCAACATAGGGACATCCGAGTAAGATGGCAGCCTAGGAGCCACACCACACCAAAGCAGCCAGAAGAGGGAAATAAGTAGAAAAGCAGCAAAACACACACTTCTAGTGAAAAGTGAAGGTATATAAGGAATTAACCACAGCAGAGAAGCAGGAGAGGCTAAGATCTTCCAGAAAGGAGGAAACCGGCCAGAATCCTGCCAAGGCACCAGTGGCCCCAGTCCGTGTGCCCACCCACCTGACTGGCACAGAGCTGCAGGAGCAGAAACCAGGTGGAGGGATTTTCACACTCACATCAGCATCCTTGCAAAGTCCAGAAACCTGCAGGAGGAGACAGCAGGGACCAGCTGAGCAGCTGTGGTACAACTCCAGGCATCTTGCACAGCCTCCCATCCCCCAGCCACCAGTGCTGTGAACCTCCAGAGAACTCATTCACCCCCAGCCACATAGCAACCAGCACATCCGATCCCAGCACCAGATCCACAGTGCAACTCAATGCACTCAGCATCGGTGAGATTGGAAGCCATACCAAAAGGTAACAGGGCCTACTGACGAAAAGGCAGGCACGTGGGCCTGCGCTGGAAGTGCTCATCTCTCTTTCCATGTCAGGGCAGGTTATGAGTTACATATTCTTGGTTGGCTTTACCATTCTCAAATAAGCTGTATTCGGGGGTTGACTATTGTTGCCTTTGACGTTTCCTGATTTCATGGGTCCTTTTTCTCTTTCTTCTGTCATTACTGGGGGCAGTGTCTAACTCTGCCATAGGCTGACCTGGAACCCATTTCAGACCAAAAATCTCCCAACTTCCCACTTGATGGGATTAAGGGTGTGGGAACAGCACACACCCTTAGGGACTTTGGGTTTATTAGATTATCTGTCTGTTTTAATCCCCACTACTGCATAAATACCCTGTGCTGGTTTGGATTGAATGTATATACTGCTCAGTTGAATTTTAGAATTTGCTAGTAAATTGCTCCACCCAGTCTACCACAATACTTGAATAGTAGGCAAACTCAACACCTAGGGTCACTTCTGCTGTTTTCTTGGAGTATAAAGTTTCACTTGGCCCCTTAAACAATTACCCTGCAGATATGTAAAGTTGGATTTACGTGGCTAAGAACACTGCAGATAGTTAGAAAACCCAAGCATCAAATTAACCCAAGATGCAAAAATCTCTACATTATAATACAAGAAACGCGAAAAAAATCAAGACAATATAATCCCACCAAAAATTAGAAATCCATCAGAAATGCCCCCCAGTGAGACTATTTTAGATGAAATGCCTGACAAAGATTTCAAAAAAACAAGGATTATACCTATGCCAAAGGAATTAAAGAAGAAAGCCAACTCCTGAAGGAGAACACAGGAAACCAACTTAATGAAGTAAGGAGGTCAATACAAGACATGAGTAAGGAAATAGAAATAATGAAAAAAAATACCAATCAAAAATATTAGAAATGAAAAACAGAGTAAGTCAAAAGAAATTCCTCTGTCGAAAGTCTCACCAGTAGAATGGATGAAGGAGAGGACAAAATATCTAAACTAAATCTAGAAGACCAGGTGGCAGATCTAATATAGTCCAATAAGGAGAAAGGCAAACTAATAGGAAAGGTGTGAATGGAAATTTCAAGATATTTGGGACACTATGAAGAGATCAAACATAAGAATTCAGGGCATAATAGAAGGAGAAGAATTTCACTCCAAAGGCATAGCAGTAATTTTCGAACAAAGTCATAGAAGAAAAATTCTCCCAAATAGGGAAGTGATGCCAGTGCAGATACAGGAAGCCTTTAGAACACCAAACAGACAAAATCAGGAAAGAATCTCTCACCGTCATATTATAATTAAACTACAAATTGCACAAACCAAAGAAAATATATTGAAAGCAGTTAGAGAGAAAATCAAGTCACATGTAAAGGCAAGCCCAGCAGGATCACAGCAGATTACTCAACACAAACTTTAAAAGCCGAAGGGCTTGGAGTGATGTATTCCAAGTTCTGAAAGATAACAACTGTCAACCAAGGTTACTTTATTCTGCAAAGCTATCTATCCAAATAGACAGAGAAATAAGGACATTCCACAACAAAAACAGGCTAAAGGAATATTTGAACACTAAACCATCTCTACAGTAAATACTTGAAAGGATCCTCCATGTGAAAGAGAAAGAAAAGCACACACATAAGGAACCAAGAAAAAAAATAAACCATGCTCAAATAATAATACAAGAGAGTAAAGGAAAAACCAGAAGAACTACAAAACAAGAAGATGGCAAGAATAAATGCACACCTTTCAATAACTCAATATCAACAGCCTTAATTCCCTAACCAAAAGATACAAGTTTACAGACTGGGTTAAAAAGCAGGATCCAGCCGGGCGTGGTTGCGCACTGCCTTTAATCCCAGCACTTGGGAGGCAGAGGTAGGAGGATTGATTGCTATAAGTTTGAGGCCACCCTAAGACTCCGTAGTGAATTCCAGGTCAGCCTGCACTAGAGTGAGATCCTATCTCAGAAAAAAAAAAAAAAAAAAAAAAAAAAAAACAACGAGGATCCTATGTGTTGCCTCCAAGAAACCCACCTTTCCACAAAACATGTAACACTATCTTAGGGTGAAAGTTTGGAAAATGGTATTTCAAGCAAATAGGCCTAGAAAACAAACAGGTGTCACTATCCTAATATGTGACAGGGTAGACTTCTAACTAGCAATAGTTAGGAAAGATAAGGAAGGTCACTTCATATTGATTAAAGGCACACTCCAACAGGAGGACGTTACAATCCTAAACATGTATGCACCTAACAAGGGGGCTCCCAATTTCATCAAACAAATGCTATTAGAACTAAGGTCACAGATAACACCAAACACGGTTGTAGTGGGTGACTTCAACACCCCACTCTTATCAATTGACAGGTCATCTCAGCAAAAAAATAAACAGAGATGCATCTGGAGTAAATGAGGTCATAGAACAAATGGGCCTAACATATCTATAGGACATTTCATCCAAATGCTACAGAATACACATTCTTTTCAGAAGCACATAGAACATTTTCTACAATAGACCACATGTTAGGACACAAAGTAAACCTTAACAAATAAAGGAAATTGAAATGATTCCTTGCATTCTATCTGATCACAATGGGATTAAACTACAAATCAATGGCAAGAAAAGCTATAGAGAATGCACAAAATCATGGAAACTAAACAATACACTACTAAATGATGAATGGGTCAATGAAAAAATCAAGAAGGAAATCAAAAATTTCCTAAAATCAAATCATAATGAGAACACAACATACCAAAACCTTTGGGACATAATGAAGGCAGTCATAAGAGGAAAATTTATAGCTTTAAATGCTTATATTAAGAAATTACAGAGGTCACAAGTAAACAACTTAATGCTTCACCTCAAGGCCTTGCAAAAAGAAGAACAAAGCAAACCAAAAATCAATAGACGGGAAGAAATAATAAAGATTAGGGCAACAATTAATGAAATAGAAACAAAAAAAGCACAAATAATCAATGAAATCAATGAAAAGAGTTGGTTCTTTGAAAGGATAAACAAGATTGATAAACCCTTAGCAAATCTGACCAAAAGAAAGAAAGAAGAGACACAAAGCAATAAAATTACAGATGAAAAAGGCACCATTACAACAGATACCAAGGAAATTCAGAAAATCATAAAGATATCCCCCACTGAGTTTGAAAATCTGAAAGAAATGGATGATTTTCTTGATTTATATGACTTACCAAAGTTAAATCAAGATGATATTAACCACTTAAATTGACCTATAACAAGTACAGAGATCCAAGCAGTTATAAAAAACAAAATCTCCCAACTAAAAGTCCAGGCCCAGATGGATTCACTGGTGAATTTTAACAGACCTTCACAGAAGAACTAACACCAATGCTTCTCAAACTTTTCCATAAAATAGAAAAGGAAGGAATACTACCAAACTCCTTCTACAAAGCCAGCATCACCCTGATACCAAAACCAGACAAAGACAGAACAAAAAACAGAAAACTATAGGCCAGTCTTCCTCATGAACATAGATGCAAAAATTCTCAACAAGCTATTGGCAAACAGCATACAAGGATATATCAAAGAGATCATTCACAAAAAAATTAAAATTAAAGAAAAGATCATTTACCCTGACCAACATAGAGGGATGGTTCAACATATACAAATCAATGAATGTAATAAACTACACAAATGGACTGAAGGACAAAAATCACATGATCATCTAAATAGATGCAGAAAAGGCATTTGACAAAATCCAATGTCCCTTCATGATAAAATTCCTACAGAAACTGGGAATAGAAGAAACATATCTCAACATAATAAAGGCCATTTATGACAAACCTACAGCCAACATATTACTAAATGGGGGAAAACTTGAAACTTTTCCACTAAAATCAGGAACAAGACAAGAGTGTCCACTCTCCCCACTTTTCTTTAATATAGTACTGGAAAACCTAGCTATAGCAATAAGGCAAGAGACACACATAAAAGGGATACAAACTGGAAAGGAAGAGATCAAATTATCATTACTTACAGATGATATGGTTCTATACACAAAAGACCCTAAAGACTCTACCAGCAAACTGTTAAAGCTGATCAACACTGATAGAAATGTAGCAGGATACAAAATAAACACACAGAAGTCAGTAGCCTTTCTATATACTAACAACAGGCATGCTGAGGATGAAATCAGAGAATCACTCCCCTTCACAATTGCCTCAAAAAATAAATGAATAAAGTACCTTGGAACAAACCTAACCAAGAAAGTGAAGGATCTCTACAATGAAAACTATAAACCACTCAGGACATAAATGGCAGAAGACACTAGGAAATGGAAAGACATCCCTTGATCTTGAATTGGAAAAAAAAAAATCAATATTGTGAAAATGGCAATCTTACCAAAAGCAATCTACACATTTAATACAATCCCCATCAAAATTCCAATGGTATTCTTCATGGAAATAGAAAAAAATAATCCTAAAATTCATTTGGGAGCACTAAAAAGCCTCAAATATCCAAAACAATTTTGAGCAACAAAAATAAGGCTGGTGGTATCACCGTACCTGATTTTAAGCTATATTACAGAGTCATAGTAACCAAAACAGCATGGTACTGGCACAAACACAGACACGTAGATCAGTGGAACAAACTAGACGACCCAGTTGTAAGTCCAGCAGCTACAGCCACCTGATCTTTGACAAAAGTGCTAAAAATACTCATTGGAAAAAAGACAGCCTTTTCAACAAATGGTGCTGGGAAAAATGGATGCCTAAATGGATAGAAAGATGAAAATAGATCCTTATCTCTCTCCATGCACAAGAATTAAGTCCAAGTGGATCAAAGATATTGATATCAGACCCAAAACTCTGAAGCTGTTACAGGGAAAAGTAGGGGAAACCCTTCAACATATTGGCATATATTGCCATAGATTGTTACTAGAAAAAATTTCAGTGCCAGGGATGGGATACCTTCCAGTGAGTTGTTGGCTAGGGAGGTCCCTGATGCCCCCAAAACATTACAGGCCATTGTCAAGGCCTTTTGTTTCTTACCAGGAACAGATGGTAAGACCCTATTGCTGAAGACTCTACATGCTTGGGCTGCGAGGTCACTGAGAAATCTTGCTGGAGCTGAGCTAAAAACCTCTTCCCTGTAGATGAGCTGACAGAAGGCTAGAAAAAAAAACTATGCTCCATGCAGCTCCGTGGGAGAGAGAGAAGTCACCAGTGGAGATAAACAAACAACAGTGGACATTACAAGCTTTAAGATGGGCCAGCCAGGCCAAATGAGCCAACGGGTGCTCTAGTGGCACATCTGTGATGGGGAAAACCAACTGCTCTCTAATTGGATTGGAAGGCCACTCTCTGGGAGGGAATACAATGCCTGATACTGAAAACCTATGATAGGGGAAGTCATGAGCCCTAGGGGTGTGATGCCTGCTGGTGTCTGGCTAAATGCATATATTATACTCACCAGACTACCCATAAGCACTTCTCTTAATGTTTATACCAATATATTAATGCTACTCTCACTTTTGGTTAGAGAAGCTTCTCTTTTCAGATGGTGGTGACCTCCTGGGATGACTGAAAAGGCACCACAGTGCTGAGAAGAAGTGACAGAGGAGTGCTCAGCACTGAAACATCTCAATCACACCTTCCAAGACTCAGGGCCCATTGCGGAAGAGGTCGTGGAAAGGATGTCAGAGCCAAAGGAAGGGTAGGACTACTTACAATGCCATCTTCCAGACACAAAATGGCCTGGATATCCATGACCTCACAGTGTCTGGTACTACATGCACAAGACCCTCATAATGGGAGAAAAAGAAGATGACATCAAAATAAAAGAGAGACTGATTGAGAGGGGGAGGGGATATGATGGAGAGTGGAGTTGTAAGGGGGAAAGTGAGAGGGAGGTAATTATTGTGGTTTATTATCTATACTTATGGAAGTTGTCAATAATAAAAAATAAAAAGTAAGTAAAAAACTGAACATAGAACAATGTGTGCCCTTACTGGGACAGGCCATAACCTTGGGGAGGGTTTTGTGGTGTTGGATCTGTCATAAGCAAGGTGGTCACCAAATAAATTTGTTGACATCATAAGAGATAGATCTGGAGTTTTCAAAGTGCAGGGAACCCTTTGAGAAGACAAGTAGAGGCAGGATATATGAGCAAAGTAGAAAAGTGTGAGGTCGTGGGCTGAAACTATAGTGAGGGACTAAGGACATGATGGAGATATACAAACAGCTTGCTCAGGCCATGCTAAGGCATGCAGGGCCTTTGTAATTCATTCAGCTCTTAATCTAGGCAAGTTACTGTGTCCTTCAGATATTTCGCACAGTTGCTCTCTTACTCAGACTCATATAACAAAAAAAAAAAAAAAGCCATAGACTGGGTAGCTTCAAAGAATAAGCATTGTAGGGTTGGGGAGATGGCTCGGGGATTAAAGGCACTTGCTTGCAAAGCCTGACAGCCCGGCTTTAATTCCCCAGTATCCACATAATGCCAGATTCACAATGTGGCACATGCATCTGGAGTTGGCTCACAGGGGTAAGAGGCCCTGGTGCACTCATTCTCTCTCTCTCTCTCTCTCTCTCTCTCTCTCTCTCTCTCTCTCTCTCTATGAATGAATAAATAAAAATTAAAAACAAGAATAACCATTGTAACATTACATCCTGAGTGATGGAGACCCCCATTCCCCCCTGAAGAATTACAGGCAGCTAATGGTGGCTGCAGGCGTGGGAGACCTCTTCTGCAGCGGTGTAGCCACTGCGGGATCCATGTCCCAGGGGTAACTAAGCTCCGCACACTCACCCACGCAGGCAACCCTAGTAAACTCCACGGGCCATGCCCACACACAAGAAGAGAGAGAGAGAGACATCAAAATAGAAGACGCACTAGTTGGGAAGAGGAGAGGACAGGGTCAGTGAAAGGAGACAGGGAGTGGGATTAAACAAAGGCAATGGAGCCAGGCACAGTGGCGCACGTCTTTAACCCCAGCACTCGGGAGGCAGAGGTAGGAGGATCGCTGTGAGTTCGAGGCCAGCCTGAGACTCCATAGTGAATCCCAGGTCAGTCTGAGCTAGAGTGAGACCCTACCTCAGCAAACCAAAATAGAGAGAGAGAGAGAGAGAAAGAAAGTAATGGGAGGAGATTATGATCAAAATACTTTATATACATGAATAAAAAATTGTCAATAAATTCAAAAGAGAACAACCATTCTTTCTCCCAGTTCTAGAAGCTGCCATGTCCAAGACGGAAGCACTACCACAGATCTGGCATGTGGTGAATGCCCCTTTCTTGGCCTAAAGACAGTGAACTTCCCACGGCACCCTCACAGGCACCTTCTAGTCTCTTCGTCACCTTATAAAACCAATCCCATTGTGGGGCTCCACCCTCCTGACTCCATCTAAACCTGGTCACGTTCCAAAGGCCTCACTTCCTGATGCCATCACTCTGAGTGCGAGGATTCATTACGTGCAGGGCAGTGTGAACCCGCAGCCCATGGCATTAACATCACTGGAAGGACCGCTGAGAACGGCGGAGGGAACTCCACTCCTCTGTGGCATCATCACTGCCAGCCAAGTTGTCCAATCTAACCCATTCCACTTGCTATTCTCCCCTTCAAGTGCTGGCTCTTTAGATACCATCCCACGGCTTTTCGGGATCCCTGAACCCACTTCCAGGTCCCCACGGGTATGAGCAGGGAGGGATCTCCAGGCCAATGTGTCTGCCTGGTTCTCCAAGTGGACATCCAGGTTGGGCCACCTTTTGTCCTTTTGTGTTAGTGGTGAGTTAAGGTAGCTTCCTGCCTTCCTTCCCTTAAGACTCCCCTGGTCTTGGCCTCGGGATTGTCCCATCCTGGCTCTGAGAGGAGAAAGCATAAGTAGACATTTTTCATTCGTTTCCTCTATCCAGATCTGAAGGGCTTGTGTTAATTAGGAACTTTCTGACTAATGAGTTCTGTTGGGAGCCAAGATCACTCCTAGCGGTAAGTGCTGGGAGCCCGAGGCACTGCCCTGCCCAGCTCTGGGTGCGGTGGGGCCACGGCACGCCGTGCAGGCTCTGCCAGTCAGATGTGTTCCTCCAGGACTGGGATGCACAGATGCCACTGCTCTGCCTGGCTGTTTTCTTAGGTGGCTTGTCCTCTGGCATTGGCTGCAAGCAGGCCATACTTTAAATCCAGAAACAGCTTCCTAGCCAGTGTGGGCACTGGCTACCACACATTTTGGTTTGTCAAGGGTAGTCCAGACAGCCAAAGAAAATAAATAAATAAAAGTCAACTAAAAAGGTCTTCTTAGGCAAGAGAGCGTCTCCGATAGAATGCAAAGGAACCCCAGGCCAAGGAAGCTCAGGTCACCTGCATAGAATCCTGTCGTGATCCCTCATACACTCTTCCAGCTCTGGTTCATGCCTCAGTGATAGCACCCTCTGATGTTCCTAGGCCACCTCTGAGCCAAAAGACCTGAATTTTAATCCTAGCTATACCACTTATAGACCGAATGACCCCAGGCAACTCAGCTAACCTTTCAGCCTCAGTTTCTTCGTCTGTAGAATGGGGATAATAACCATATCTGCTTTATCAGGTGACCGTGCATGTTGTAGTCACCGTCTCATTGCTGGGACAAAAACCTCAAACTAAAAGATGCTTATGGGAGGGAAGGACTGATTTCAGCTTACAGTCTTTTCTTTTTAATAGCTGGGTGTATTGATGTATGTTTTCTTTTTAAAAATATTTTTTATTTATTTGAGAGAAAGAGAGAATGGGCACACGAGGGCCTCCATCCACAGCAAGTAAACTCCAGAAGCATGCATCACCTTGTACATCTGGCTTATGTGGGTCCTGGGGAATACAAACCCAGGTCCTTAGGTTTCACAGGCAAGCGCCTTACCCGCTAAGCCATTTCTCCGGCCCTCAGCTTATAGTCTGGAGGGGAAATTTGTCCTGTCAGCTGGGAGAGAGAGCAGGAGCGAGCTGGCACTGGCAAGGGCAGCTTGAGCTGCCATCACCTCTCCTGTGCTAGGATGGCAAACATGCACTACCAGTTTCCACAAGGGTTCTGGAGGTCAAACTCAAATACCCTGGCTTGTAAGCCAGGCACTTTACCAACTGAGATGGCTCTCCAGCCCCTCAACTACTATCTTTACAAGCAGCTATCAGCAATAGTCTGTGGGTAATCTCTATCGTGCCTCGCATTCCGCTGGGACAGTCAGAGACAGTAGATTCTGTGCCCAGGTTGCCCGTGCTGACTTTAACAAGAGGCAAGTGCCAAGTGATTTCTCTCAAATCCAGAGCCCTAATTTAGACTCTGAACTCCCCAGCTGGGCTCAGGCAACCCTTCAGACATCACATATCTGATAAGTAACTTGCAGCTCAAACAAGCAAGACAGAAAGTGTTCTGCCGGCAGGATTGCTTGAACCCTTTTGAATCCATTGCTTTTTAACGTGTGTGTGTGTGTGTGTGTGTGTGTGTGTGTTTCTTACGTACGTTTCCTTGACATGGATTTGAATCCAAAGTGTTGCCCGTCCTATTTCAAAACTACTTTTCTGTTCTCATAAGTGTGGAGACTCTTCAACATCCTTGAAAAGCAGCCTATGTCCCTGCATTTTCCCTTCCTTCCTTCTTTCATACTAACAAAGGCCCATTCTTGGCTGAATACGTTTTGTTGCCTCAGAGAAAAGACTGCCCAGCTTCCCTTGCAGCTAGGTGTGGTCAAGTGATGAAGATTTGGCCAAAGATACTTGCTGGTGTTGCAACAAAATGTCACAAACTACATGGTTTAAAATAATATGGATTGATCTTAACTTTTCTGGAGGTCACAGTCTGCCCCTCTCTCCTGGCCACTTTCTGTCTGGAGGTTTTGGGAATATCCCTCCTTCTCTCCAGTCTGCTTCTGTCATCTCTTTTCTCTCCCTCTCTCTCTCCCTCTCTTTCTCTCTCTCTCTCTCTCTCCCCTTGGCATCAGGACCCTGTGATTACACTTATTGATTTCCATGATCTTTCCTCTGAGGTCCTTAGTTACATCCACAAAATCCCTTTTGCTATGTAAAGTAACATATCTGTGATTGCAAAGGATGGAGCATGGACATCTTTAGGGAGCCATTATTTTATCTATCACATTTCATAAGTAAATATAGGACAAAAAGGAAATGTGCCAATAGGGAGTTATTATCTGGGAGGGACCTCCCTTCCTCCCTTCCTCCCTTCCTAAAATTGAAATGTGATGACTGATGCCTCAGAAACACTTTTCCTGTGTGTGGTTTTTCAAGGTAGGGTCTCACTCTAGCCCAGGCTCACCTGGAATTCACTATGTAGTCTCAGGTTGGCCTTGAACTCATAGTGATCTTCCTACCTCTGCCTCCCAAATGCTGTAATTAAAGTCGTGCACCAACACAAGTACTTTCAACAGCACTTCTTTTTTTGCTTGTTTTATTTTTGTCTTTGTTTTTCAAGGTGTTTCACTGTAGCCCAGGCTGACCTGTAATTCACTATGTAGTCTCATGGTAGCCTGGAAGTCATGGTGATCCCTCTACCTCTGCCTCCCGAGTGCTGGAATTGAAGGTGTGTGCCACCACACCCAGCTCTCAACAGCACTTTTAAATCATTACATGACCTTGTGAATGGAAGCCACCCACTAAGTTGGAATAACATAAAACATGGATTTGGGGGTCCTGGAGAAATTGCTCAGTAGTTAAAGGAACTTGCTTACAAAGCCTGCAGACCTGAGTCTAATTCCTCAGTACCCACAAAAAGCCAGATTCACAAGGTGGTGCATGTATCTGGAGTTTGTTTATAGAAGCAAGAGGCCCTGGTGCTCCCATTCTTTCCCTCCTGGCAAATAAATAAATAAAAGTATGTTAAATAAAAGAATATGGAAATAGGTGTGGTGGTGCATGCCTTTAATCCCAGCCCTTGAGAGGCTGAGGCAGGAGGATTACTGTGAGTTCAAGGCCTAAAACTACATAGTGAATTCCAGGTCAGCCTGGACCCTACCTCAAAAGACCTTACCTCAAAAAACTAAAAAAAAAAAAAAAAAAAAAAAAAAAATGCATTCTCTTTTGTGCACATGTGTGTGTATGTGGTACATGTGCTTATATGCTTGTGGATACACATGTGTGAGAGTGCACATACACACATATGCACATACATATGGAGGCCAGAGGTTGGCATTAGGTATCATCCTTGATTGCTCTCCACTTTATTTACTGAGGCGGGGTCTCTCACTTGAGCCCAGAGCTCACAGACTGGGCTAGTCTAGCCAGTCAATTTGCCCAGAGGGTTCCCATTTCTGCCTCCCAAGTGCTGTGATTTCAGGCAGGCCACCACGCCCACCCTGTATTCACGTGAGGGCAGGGGACTCTGCTTGTTGTACCTGCATGGTGAGTGCTTTATCTTATCCACTGGACCAGCTCTCCGGGGCCCCCAAACACGGGATCTTTTTTCAATTTCAATTTTATTTTATTTTTGCTAATTGCATATATGCATGTAATGTATTTTAATCATATTCCTCCCCATTACCTTCTCTTATCCCCCATCCACTTCTGCTAAACCCCTTCTTCTTCCCAACTAATCCCCCTCCCACTTTTGTGTGTGTGTGTGTGAAACAGAGAGAGAGAGAGACAGACAGAGAGAGAAAGAGAGAGAGATCCAATAAGTTTAATTAGGGCTGCTTGCATAAGCCTGAGAGATGGGTAATAGTTCCCGGAGCACTGGCTATGCCACTGACTAACATGACCCTCCTGCCCACAACACTTAACTGCCAATAGCTCCTCTGGAAGTGGTGGCGTCTCTTGAGTCCCTCCTCCATCCACGAAGGAATGCAAAACATGGCTTCTTGATGACCCATGGAGCGATCGCCAGACTTCGTAGGCCACTGCTTGTTTGTTTTGTTTTGCATTTCTGGAACATGCAGCTGAACCAAATCCCAGCCCCTCAAAACTATGTGCAATTTTATTCCGAATAAACTGCAAGTCTGGCTCTCCAGTCTGTTACTTAAGTACGGACCAGAATGGTCATAAGCATGGCTATGACAGCTGCTGAGGAAATGTTTTTAAAAAATGGACAGGAATTTTGTCTTGCATTGATAAGCCACCAGCCTTTAGTTCTTGCCTGTGGCCTTGGCTGTGCCACCTCACTAGCCATCTGGGCTCTCGCCGTTCCTTCAGCACTTGGATCATTTCCTACTGTAACATTCTCAGGAGAATCCAAGTGAGCAGAATGGGCTAGTGATATATTGCATCAGTTACTTTCTCATTGCTGTGAACAAATACCCAAGCAGAAAGCAACTTCTAGAAGGAAAAGTTTAATCTGGCTTACAGTTCGGGAGGGTGGAGTCAATCATGGCAGGGAACATGTGGCAAGAGCTGTAAGCCAGTATTGCATCATAGACAGGGAGGAAGAAGAAGGAGGAGGAAGAGAAAGGGAGAGAGAACCAGCTATGAAGGGGGTTATAACATCTCAGGGTCTGCCCCAGTGACATCTTCTCCCAGCAAGATTCCACCTCATAAAAGTTCTACAACCTTCCCAAATAGTGCCACTTTGTTGGGGACCAAGTGCTCAAATATATGAGCTTATGAGGGACATTTTATATTTAAACCACCAAACATATCAAACTCTAGTCCTTATTGGTTTAAAATAGAACTATTTGTTGACCCCTGTTCTTTAACACACATGTAAATAATGTGCAAAAAAAAAAAAAAAGAGTAAGGTAACTTTCTTTTTTAACTTTTTATTGACAACTTCTATACATATAGATAATATACCATGATCAGGGCTGGAGAGATGGCTTAGCAGTTAGGGTGCTTGCCTGCAAAGCCAAAGAACCCAGGTTTGATTCCCCAGGACCCATGTAAGCCAGATGCACAAGGTGACACATGCACCTGGAGGTTGTTTGCAGTAGCTAGAGGCCCTGGTGCACCCATTCTCTCTCTATATCTGCCTCTCTCTTTCTCTCTCAAAATAAATAAATAAGTATTTTTTAAATGCCATGGTCATAACCCCTTCCTGAATCTCTAAGTACCCTTTCTACTAAATCCCTACTTTCCAACTAGTCTCTCTCCTATTTTGATGTCATTTTCTTCTTCCTCCTACTATGCAGACCTTGTATAGGTAGCATCAGCCACTGTGGGTGTACCCAGAAACCACTTTGTGTCTGGAAGACAATATTGTAGCTACATGACCCCATATACGGCTATGCCCCAGTTTAAGAAACTGGGCCAGAGACTGCCTGGCTGTATCAAGTCCCAGAGACAGGACCTATGTAAAAGTTTACGGTGGCCATGCTGGAGAGTTCAGCAGGCCAGGTAGAGAGGCAGGATGGAGGGACAGGACTCACCTTGCTACTGAGGAAATATGAAGATTGTTTCCTAGCAACCAGAGTAATTCTCTCTAGCTTGACTGTTATTTACTTGCTTGCGTCTCTAAAAAAGAGAGAGAGGGAGATAGAAGAGAGACAGACAGACATAGAATGGGCACACCAGGGCCTCCAGCCACTGCAAATGAACTCCAGATGCGTGTGCCACCTCGTGTCTATGGTTTACGTGGGTCCTGGGGAATTGAACCTGGGTCCTTTGGTTTCACAGGCAAATGCCTTAACCACTAAGCCATCTCTCCAGCCCATACTTGCTTGCTTCTTTGTTGTTTGAAATAGGCTAGTCTTCAACTCCTGTTGACGGCTATGTTGCCCAAGCTAGCCCTCAACTCCTGGGCTCCACAGGTATTCTGGGACTACAGGGAGGCAGCACCATGCCCAGCTTCTCTCTCTAGCTTGTTAGCTCACTTTCCTTTCTGCTCCACTGTGAACTTCTGCCCTGGGGTCCGCCATAGTGCTTTGCATACAGAGGATCCTAGAGAATGCTGAGGACTTTGTTTCTAGGCCCCTTTTCCCCTTCATAAGATGGACTGTCCAACCCACCTCAACCTGGATATAAATGGGAGGTATCACAGGGTCCCCTTAATGTGGTATATTTCAGGCTGCTCTATTGGAGTCCTTGGCTCTACAACCCTACATCCCTGTCTGATGACTTTCTCGCTATGCCCTATCAATCCTAAGTGCATCTGTCTTTGTGATCTTTTCCTGACAGTGGGTCAGCCAGACTTAAGAACTGTCCTTTTCTGTGGCCTCATAGCACCCCGCAAGGACCCCCACCATATTTCTCAAAGTGTCCTAGTTCACATATGCATTTAGGGCGGGGTCCTGACTTGTTGGTCACTGGTCACTGTAGGCATGGGTTGGGGGTGTAGCTGATAGAATGCTGCTAGCATCAGCACACACGTGAACAGGTTCTTCACTGTTTACTCATTGTTGTAAAGACCCCCTTGCTGCTGGGACAAAACCCCTGACCAGACGCAGCTGATGGCAGGAGAGTGTTTGTGTCAGCTCACAGTCCAGAGAGGACAATTCATGATGCTGGAGAAAGCATGGCAGAGCAGGGCTGGGCATCATATCTTGCCATAGCAGCTGGGAGGTAGCAGCAAGAATGAGCTGAGCTCTGGCAAGGGGCACTTGGGCTCTAACACCCCAAGGTCTGGGCCCAAGCAAACACACCTCCTCCAGCGAGATTCGACCTCTCAAATTGCCACCAACTAGGGACTGCGTAGGAGGCTTAATCACAAATGCACAGGCTCCGGGGGATATCTCATACCCAAGCTAACCACACCCAGTACAGTCAGTGTACTGTGAAGAGCTGGGAGAACAGGGCTTAGCCCATCCTCGCGTCCACCCTTTCACACTGGCCTTCTGCCATAGCTTGTGAAGTTTGGAAAGGGAAGGCAGCTCCCCGAGGTCACAGAGCTGGTGGGGACAACAACCTGGAATCACGTCCACTGCTCCCTTGGCTGCTCCTGGGGGGGAAGGGAGACCAGGGGATTGGCTTCAGGGCAGGAGGACAAGAGAGCCCCCAGGTTCCTCTGCCCTGTTGTCTCAAGAACTAGAGATGGATGTGGGAGCGAGCCCTGCCTCGATGGCAGACTTAGAAAGGATGGGTTCGTCCACGACTGAGGTAGGAGCTGACAGTGCCAAGCTGGACCAATCTCAAGACTCGGAGTGTGTGTGCCGTGGGAAGTAAGCTAGCCACGATGCTTTAACAGTGTCACTGGCTGATCAAATCAAGGGTGAGCCACCGCGGCCTGGAGCCTCCTTGTTGTGGCCTGTGGCCTTCCTCTCCTGCTCCCCTCAAGAAAGCCTTAGCCTCCCAGACTAATTTAAATTCAAAGTGTTCACGAATCACTTTGCAGTTTCAAATTTGCACAAAGGAGGTGGTGACCAGCAGACAGTCCTGGAAGACAGTAAGATCCCCTAGCCAGCCAGCCACAGGGTCCCTCCCTGACAACCCTCCCTGATAAACTCGGCCTTGGGGACACCCACGATGCATTCTGATGAGAGCACCTGAGGCGCCCGCCCTTAGATCACTTCGGTTCCAAAGCGACAGAGCGGTTTGTTTTTCCTTTCTGCTTTTTAGTGGAAGGCAGGCAGGCAGGCAGGCGGCCACTGCAGTAGCCACCCTGGGGAGAGTGGCAGCTACGCCCACCGTGGCCACGAGCCTCCGCTGCCCTGCGCACGGTGGCCTAATCAATGTAGCCACATCCAGCCTTCCCTTTAATAAGCTGATTGTGGAGCTAAATCCCGCGTGCTCTCAGGTTCGCCCTGGATGCTTTTGATTGACAAAACTAATCTCTCCACCACCCCCACGTCGGCCGCTGCCCGCATCCTCTTGCAAATCATGTACTCTGCTGCTGACAATTAGATATAAGACTTGGGATTCGGGCACGGGAGGGTTATGAGGTTATGAATCAACTGTGGGGGCTTGGGTGAGATAACAAACTAAAGGGAGGCCCTCTCAGACACCTCACCCCAGGCCTCAGCACCTCCTGGCTGATTTATGAGTCGGTAATAACCTCGCCTGGTCTCCTGCCCCTGTTATTTTTTTTTTTTTTTTCATAATGCACAAGGAAGCTTTAAATTTCTGAGAGCAGGGAGGAGCAGAGGCCAAGCAGGCTGGGTGGGGCCTGCCCCTGGCTGCAGGGCCCATTGTCTTGCCTGCCGTGTGAGCGAGGGGGTCCTGGAGGGGTGCGGTTGTCACACGCTCGCTCACTGAGGACCATAAGCAGCTTGCAGGACCCCAGGAAGGTCTCCCCCCCCGCGCCCCCAACCCCCGGGGCAGACTCTGAGTTAAGACTGCATATGGCAAGAGACTTGGGTATCACTGGGTCCAAAATGTTATTTCTTGTGTCTGTATTGAATTCCTCCAACCTGGTCTAAACCAAGTCAGAATGAGCTGGGAAGAAAGGAGAGGAACCGAGCAGACCAGGGCTGTCCCAAGGCAGCGTTTACTGCAGGATGGAAGGGGGACCAGAGGAAGGGACACGCTGGAGGCGGGGGCGGGGGTGCAGTATCCTCCTGGCAAGAGGCAGAAGGTTGGAGACCGACCTTTCCTGCCTGACCTTCACTTTCACCTCGACTGTTCTGTTCATACTGACAGAAAGGACAAGGCTTTTGAGTTGCTGCTTAACGCTTTTTAAAGTATGTGAGATTTCTTTTGATATAAGAAAAGATTTTGAGAGAAACTCATGACAACAGAGAAAATGCCCTAAACTTTTCATCTAAAGCAGTGCTTATAAAATACCAATTCAAGGGCTGGGCGTGGTGGCGCATGCCTTTAATCCCAGCACTCGGGAGGCAGAGGTAGGAGGATCACTGTGAGTTCAAAGCCACCCTACATAGTGAATTCCAGGTCAGCCTAGGCTAGAGTGAAACCCTACCTCAAAAAACCAAGCAAACAAACAAACAAACAATACAAGGCCTGGTAAAATGACCATCTGAAGTCTAGTGTTGGTTTATGCCTTATCTTCTTTTCTGGTGATACTGGGCATTGAACCCAGAGCCTCACACAAGTGCTCCTTCTATGAGCTATATGCCAGACCTGGCACTGAAGTTGTCCATGGGCCACCAAAACGGAGAAAGAGAGAGAGGGAGAGAAAATTTACATGTGGTAGATATAAATGTGTACATATGGGTGACTCTGTATTATACATGATATATACTTGAATACAACTATTGATGAATAAGTAGTTATTAAACCATATCTTCATGCCCAGTGTTCCCATGGGACAGAACAGTGGAATGGAGAATCTATCCTTCAGAACCAACACTTAGCGCATGTTAAGAGTTAAAAAAAAAAAATGGCTGGAGAGATGGCTTAGCAGTTAAGGCCCTTGCCTGCAAAACCTAAGGACCCATGTTTGACTCTCCACATCCCACGTTAGCCAGAGGCACAAAGGAGAGGCAAGGGCAAGGTTGCACATGCCCACTAGGTGGCACAAGCATCTGGAGTTCAATTGCGGTGGCTAAGGCCCTGGCACACCAATTCTCTATCTTTCCTCTCTGTCTCTCAAATAAAAATTAAAATTAAAAATTAAAACAAAGAGCTTAACTGTATCCCTCCCCATACCTTAGAATGGGACTCTATTTAGAAATGCAGTGGTGTGCCTTAAGGCAACATGACTTGTATCCTTATAAATGAAGAAACTGGGCAGAGATTACACAGAAGGACACGTGGAGACGGAGGTAGAAATGGTGGTAGTGGAGAGGGACAAGAACAGCACGGTCTGCCAGCAGACCATCGGAGAAGCGCGGGATAGATTCTGTCTCCCAACCCTCAAAAGGAACCGACACTTCTGGCACCTTGAACTTGTGCCCAGACAACATGAACAGCTGAGGTCTGAGACTCCCATTTGGTGGTGCTTTGCTATGGCAACCCTAATAAACTAAACAGAGCAGGAGGCCAACACTCACCCAGTGATCCCATCTGGGGCTGTCTAATTCCAAGCTGAGATAAGAGCCGTGAAAGTAAGAATCTCCACAAGCAAAGGCCAGGTGGGGGAAGGTGCCACCGGCCCAGGGAATAGCGTATGCAAATCTGAGCAACCACGGGATGGGGCGTCGTGCATTCTGGGAACGGAAAGGTGGTCATGCAATAGAAGAGGATTTCAGGATGGTCAGTAACCGGATCATCAAAGCCAGAACTGTGCTGAATTCCCTGACATCCCGTGAACCACTGCGGGTGAGGATATCTGGTTTGATTTCTGTGCTCTCTTCCTGAGGAACGCATGTCTGGAGAAGCAGGTTTGGAGAAGTTGCCAGACCTACAGTGAGCCTTGCCTTGGCATGTTCCTAAAAGTTGCCTGCTGCAACTCCTTGCTTCGCTTTCCTTTCTGTCCAACAAGCTGACCATCAGCCCACCCCGTCCTAAAAACACTGACCCATTCTCAGAGCCTCTGAGGCCTCAAGTGAAAAGGCAAGAGAGGAACACAAGCCTTCTGAGTGACTACCATTTCTGCCAGCCGTGCAGATGAAGTCAGACACTTGGCCCCAATATGAGGTCCCTGAAACACAAACTCTACTGGTAGCTAATGTCTGCTCATGCATATTCTGTGCCAGACACTGAGCTATTTTTGCACATACAGTGGTTCATTTATCCCTCTCAGCTGCTATGGCAAGTCCCATTATTATTGTCCTCTCTTTTTTTTTTTTTTCTTACCCCGTGAGGAAATGAAGACACAGGGCAGGTGCAAGAGCTATGAAGAAATGGGCAAACTCAGCAAGGCCATGTGCCAGCTTTGTGAAGAGGTTTGGTATACACATGATCTTGCTGTTGTTGGTTCTTTTTCCTCTATAAGTAGATGGTCTTTCCTCCCAGGGACATATAAAGAAATGGAGGGCTGGAGAGATGGCTTAGCGGTTATGCGCTTGCCTGTGAAGCCTAAGGACCCCGGTTCGAGGCTCGATTCCCCAGGACCCACGTTAGCCAGATGCACAAGGGGGCGCACGCATCTGGAGTTCACTTGCAGTGGCTGGAAGCCCTGGCACGCCCATTCTCTCTCTCTCTCTGTCCCTCCTTCTGTCTGTTGCTCTCAAATAACTAAATAAAAATAAACAAAAAAATTTAAAAAAAAAAAAAAAGAAATGGAGAGTAGGGGAAGAGTGGTGGGCTATGACCTTTCCAGGGTTTTACAGTTTATAGGTGGCATGCCATCCATCGTAAGCCACAGACAATAATGTCCAACTTTATAATCACTTGCCAGGTGACTATTCAATTTGTCATGCTTTTCCTCGGAGAGCCCAGTGAGCAAACAATACTGCTTAACAATGACACGAAGCTTTCCATCACACTATTTCTTCCACCTCTACTTCCTCCTTTCTGATGATCTAGTTTAACATTTCCTCTTAAGCTTTCTATACTAGCTCCCTGATATATTTTTGTTATTTTTAACTAATGCATAAAGGAAAGGTCTAAAAATGTAAAGATGTGCTTCTTCAAATATCCTTCCATTCATCTGTTCAATAGAGATAATGACAAACTATTTATATCATAGGATTTTTTTATCATGAGATTATTCTAAAACTTAGAATATAGAAAGTGCTCAATAAATGTTTAGTTTAATAGGAAATAATAATTATCACTAAATCCATTCCTCTGCTTCTGAGAAAAATAAATACAGCATATCAGTTTTTCAAATATTTTTATTCTTTTAAAAATATTTATTTATTTATTTATTATTAGAGAAAAAGAGAAAGAGGCAGACAGAGAGAATGGGTACACTAGGGCCTCCAGCCTCTGAAAACAAACTCCAGACAAATGTGCCACCTTGTGCATCTGGCTTACATGGATACTGGGGAATCAAACCTGGGTCCTTAGACTTCATAAGCAAGTGCCTTAACTGCTAAGCCATCTTTCCAGCCCCAAAATATTTTTCTTAACCCACTACTGAGAAAGTTACTCAGAGATAAGAAAGACAGTAGGGTGGAAGTAATATTTGGCGCAGTGTTCAGGTTTGAATGTGAAATGTCCCCTATAGCCTCGTGTGTTTATATGAAGCCTCATACTCAATCCCTAGTTGGTGGAGCCTTTGGGAGGTGGGGCCTCCCGGAGGAGGCGTGTCGCTGGGGGTGGACCTTGAGGTTATTAGTCCAGCCCACTGAGTGCTCACTAGCTCACTCACTCTTGCTGCCCCTGCTCTGCTGCTGCTGTATGAAGATGTGAGCCAGTTGCCTGCTCTGCCATGCTTTCTCCACCAAGATAGAACTCACCCTTGAAACTGTAAGCCTGACATTATCCCTTTCCTACCATGAGCTACTTCTGGTCAAGTATTTTGTCCCAGCAACAAGAAGGTAACTGCTATACATGAACACCTAGACTCCAGCGACACACCTCCTCCAGTCTAATAGATACTAAGATTGATCTCCTCTGTGCCTAGTCTCTTACGTGGGTATAATAATGATTGTCAAGGTGATGTATGATAACAAGGTCAAGTGCCCACCTCTGGCCTGCTATACAATGAACGCTCGGGGAAGAGTACTACCCTTTATTGTTGAAGACTCCACATGCCTGCTCTGCAAGGTCACTGAGAAATCCTGCTGGTGCTGAGCTGAAAACCTCCTCTGTGTAGACCAGCTGACAGAAAGCTGGAAAAAACTAATATGTTGCATGCAGCTACATGAGAGAGAGTGAAGTCACCAGTGGAGATAAACTACACTGGATACTGCAAGCCTTAAGTTTGGCCAGCCAGGTCAAATGAGCCAATGGGTACAACTGTGGCATGTCTGTTATGGGGGGAAACCAACCATTCTCTAATTGGACCAGAGGCCTGCTCTCCAGGATGGAATACATGCCTGATACTGAAAACCTATGATGGGGGAAGTCATGATCCCTAAGGGTGTAAAGTCTGCTGGTGTCTGGCTAAGTGTATATACTATGCCCACCAAACTGCCAAGTAAGCACTTCTCTTAATGTTCATACCCATATATTAATGCTACTCTCACTTTTGGTTAGAGAACCTTCTCTTTTCAGATGGCAGTGACCTTGGGATGACTCAGAAGGCACCATGGTGCTGAGAAGAAGTGACAGAGGAGTGCTCAGCTCTGAAATATCTCTATCACACCTTCCAAGGCTCAGGGTCTAATGCGGAAGAGGTGGCAGAAAGAATCTAAGAGCCAAAGGAAGGGTAGGACTCCTTACAACATGCTCTCCCCAGACACAAAATGGCCTGGATGTCCATGACCTCACAGTGCCTGACACTACCTACACAAGACCATCATAAGAGGAGGAAAGGATGATGACATGAAAATAAAAGAGAGACTGATTGAGAAGGGGAGGGGATACAATGGAAAGTGGAGTTGTGAAGGGGAAAATGAGGGGTTGGGAGGGAATCACCACGGTTTATTATCTATAATTATGGAAGTTTTCAATTGAAAAAAAAGAAAGGAGAGTACGACCCCTTTCATTAGCACTGGCGTACCTGCAGAGTGGAATGAAGCCGGCCCCCCTGATTGGTGGTGAAGCAGAGGCCTTGGCAGATATGTGAAAACTCCTAGGTAGATGGAATCATGACCTTGACCTTGACCGAGGATTAGGTGGAGCTCGCTATGGCAGAAACCATGGTGTCTTGCCCTGGGCTCCTGAACTATGTTACTGAACGGAAATGCCAGGATGGACAGTGAACTTCGCCGTTGGTCCAGCTATCAGGACAATGACGCATAACCTACCGGGCTTGCAGGAACTTGGTATTTGCAGGTGACAACCAGTGGTCTTCTATCAACTTGGCCCCATCCGATATGGGTTCCAACTAATCTGATTCTTGGGGAATAATGGGGGAAGGTGTCTCACATTAGGAAGTCCCAGGCTTCTGATGTTTCAGTGAGAGAATAGTGTCCCTGCCAAGGGAAGTGCTAAGCCTTTAGAGGAGCTTAAAACACCTGAAGAAAAAAAAAAAAAAAAAAAAACAGAATTTGACAATAAAATTCACCTCCAAACCAGAAACAGAACTCCCTTAAATATTGGGAGCAGCAGTCAGTTCCCTCAGATCTCGTTTGTATTGATCCAGAGGTTATGTAGCGTGGGAACTCCATGGGAGGCCATCACTGGATCTTTCTTTACCAAGTGCACAAATAAGTACAAAAGAGGGCACAAGTTGCCACCCGTGACCTACGGATGTGATGAAAAGTCCACCCAGAGGCTCCAGGGGCAGCAGGTGGCTTGGAAAGCATGGCCAGCTCAAAGCCGGTGATCCAGCCTTGTGACCCAGCTCCCTCTGACACCCTTCATGACCAAACCATCCTGGAGACTCCTGCCTGCCTTCATCTGGGTTTTCTCGCGAGAGTATACAACGCCAGTTCCTAAGGGCAGGGGAGGCCATTCCGAGCGACCCTACTCTCTCCATTGTCGTCGGAGAGACCAATTCTTTGCTCTCCGCTCTTGAAAACAAAAGGTGTTTCTCTCCCAAATATACTGAATGCTCCAGGAACTTCAAGCTGTATATGATATAAATAATAGAAATATTGTGTGATGTGATGCGTTTCCTCTGCCCAAGATCATCTAAAGTTAACAATTTGGGGCCAGTGAGATGGCTCATTAATTAAAGGTGCTTGCTTGCAAAGTCTCCTGGCTTAGGTTTAATTCTCTAGTGCCCATCTAGTGCCAGATAAGCCTCCGTTTGCAGCAGCAAGAACTCCTGGCCTGTGTGTGTGTGTGTGTGTGTGTGTGTGTGTGTGTGTGTGTTGTACGCATGTACATACCCACACACTAGCACATACATACAAATAAATAAATGGTTTAAAATATAAATAAAGGGCTGGAGAAATGGCTCAGCAGTTAAGGCACTTGCCTGCAATGCCTAAGGACCCTGGTTCAACTCCCCAGTGCCCATGTAAAGCACAAGGTGGCCCATGCATCTGGAGTTCATTTTCAGTGGCTAGAGGCCCTGGCACAACCATTCTCTCTGTCTTTCTTCTCTCTCTCTCTCTCTCTCTCTCTCGTTGCAAATAAATAAATAAATAAATTTTTTGAAGAGCTGGAGAGATGGTTTAGTTGTTAAGGAACATGCCTGCAAAGCCTGAGGATCCAGGTTCGATTCTCCAGATCCCACATAAGCCAGATGCACAAGGTGGCACATGTGTCTAGAGTTCATTTGCAGTGGCTGGAGCCCCTTGGTGCACCCATTCTCTCTCTCTCATAACCAAATAAACAAATAAAAATAAATCGTTAAAAATTATTTTTAAAAAATAGTTAACAGTTAAAATTCCAGAACTTTTCTTCTTCATTCCTATATACATTTATGCATAATTAATAGAATGCAATTTTTTCTATTGTAAAAGTATCATCTTATAAAGTATACACTTCTCATTATACTTTTCCACTTAACATAGATGTTCAATAAATACTTACTGCATGAGTGAGCCATAATTTATTGACTTCCCTGTAAGAAGACTTTTGCATTTATTTCAAATACCAGTTCAACAGGTATGTTTATATATAAAAGATAAGATTATTGAAAGGCATAGGTATAACATATGTGGAAACATGGTATGTAACTGTTATTAATAAATACATATTTAAATACACTAATGCATGTAAGGGAGAGATGGTTTGAGTATTCTGATATCTTTCATGGATATTCCTGGACTACACATTCATAAATTTGCCTTGGAAAGACAACTTTCAGGTTGGGCATTTGGGGGCTCTTTGGGAATAAACAGCTGTTTCCCTGCATTTGTTATGTTGTATGGCGTTGTCTGTCTTTAAGTCCTTGGCAAAGTAGCCTGACTAAGACAAGATCCCAAATCCAACAGTGATAACAGAGCGCAAGAATTAATATTAGATGAGACAGTAAGGACCTGCTTCATGCTCTATTTCTTAGAGAGAGCTAAAGAGAGAGAGAGAGAGAATTGGCATGCTAGGGCCTCGGCCACTGCAACCAAACTCCAGACGCTTGCGCCACCTAGAGGGCATGCGCGACCTTGCGCTTGCCTCACCTTTGTGCGTCTGGCTTAGGTGGGATCTGGAGGGTCGAACCTGGGTCCTTGGGCTTCGCAGGCAAGCGCCTTAACCGCTAAGCCATCTCTCCAGCCCTGCTTCAAGCTTTTTGTGAGAGGAAGAGCAGTTGCTAGTGGGGTGAGAGCAAAGAGTAAAGGCACAGAAAACGCTTGCTCCTGCTGGCTGCTTGCGCTGCTCTTGTCTGGTTCTACTATGTAGTGATTGGAAGCCTTTAAAAGGACGTAACATTGGAACAGATTTACCTTCTGTACTTGTTCCTGGGGCTGAACACAGAGCTTCACTTCCTGTCCCAAAGATGGTGATAGGCCACTCATGGGTCAGACCCTCGAATCCCAAAATGACACGCTCCCTTGAAAGCGAGAATGTTCAGCTCTCCCTAAGCACTGTCCTCTGTGTGTGCTGCGTGTCATCGGACAGTGCCGCAGGGCGTAAGTGACCACAGTGGAGTGATGCTACTGCAGACTGAGACCCAGCCCCGTGCCCCTCACAGTGCTGGGGACAATAGGAAAGGGGCTCTGGTGACTTCCCCTTCCTTACAAGAAAAGCGCTTGGCAGGGCTTGGTGGGGTACACCTTTAATCCTAGCACTTGGGAGGCAGAGGTGGGAGGATCACCATGAGTTCGAGGCCACCCTGAGACGACGTAGTGAATTCTAAGTCAGCCCGGGCTAGAGTGAAACCCTACCTCCGAAAACCACCAAAAAAAAAAAAAAAAGAAAGAAAGAAAGAAAGGAAGGAAGGAAGAAAGAAAGAGAAACAAGAAAAGCACTTGAATGTGATCCTTTCACTTGGTAAAATACAGACCAGGGCCTGATGGACTGGGAACAAATGGGCCATACAAGGAGCCCAAAGTGGGTAGAAACCCAGGCAATGGTGCTGGGGGGCTAAAGCTGGAGGGGGTGTAGGATAGGATAGCAAGGAAGGAGTTTCAATGTGAATGAATACTAATTAGTGACACGGATATTAATGATGACAGTAATGAACAGGGGAAAGGAAGGGCTGTCATTGTCCCAGGGTGAGTAATCAATCCTGGCAGGTGATAAATAATGGTCGAGCAAGCTCAGCGGAAAGATAATCCCCAGGCCCCGGGGAGAGCCGAGGTGATGCTGGAAACCTCACAGTTTCCAGGCAACCCACAGAAAAGAACTGTTTTTCTTTTGAGGAAAAGAAAGAAAGAAAAAAAAAAAAAAGAAATCAGGTTTGTCTCTTCCCCACCGCCCAACTTGGGATTACAGTTCTTATTTGATTTCTGCTTTGTTCTTCATTTCCTAGGACAAATGTTGAACTTGTGTAATTTGCAGGAAATGAGCGTGCATGCCCACGCAGACATACGCTCTCTCCGCTAAGAATGTGAATGAAGGGAAGTGGTTTGGATGCAGGTTCAGCTCAGACACCACCGGGGAGCAAGAGCGAACAGCTTCCCGGTCTTGCTTTTGAGGTCAATGTGTGGAAACGGCGCTATGGGTGAGGACAGGACCCGGGGGATTCCGGAAAGAACAGGACAGGGCCCGGGCGGTCCGACTTTGCAGTTACTTCCCCTCCCACAAGAGCCACATAGAAGCCAGGCGTCTAGGCTGCCCAGCCAGCACTGATTCTCCACTTCTGACCGCTGGTCAGACTTCTGGGAAAGGTGATTCCTAGGCAAAGGGCACTGTTCGGTCAACTCCCCAGCTGGATCTCAAATTCATCCAGCTGGGGATCCAAGCCGGACTTGGCCCCCTCACACCAAGGCCTCAGACGCAAGCCCATGAGGACCCACATATCTGGAAATGCTGACACGCACACTCCCTTTCAGACTGTTTTCCACCACACATTCCACTCAGTGGTCTTCACTGGTGTAAAATGAGATCTTTGGGTGACAAGATGGACTAACCAGATGCTCAGAATCCTCTAGAAAATGATTCTTTTCCACACTCATGTGAACTATGCTGCTCTTGACACATGTGTTCTAGGTGCCACGTTTTCAAAGGGAGACATACAGATGGGAACTTGTTCAGAAAGGACTGTGGCCAATGGTGAGGAGCTCCAGGCCACGTGAGGAAGCAGTGAGGGATCCTGGCCTGTCACGCTTGGAGTGAAGTTGTAGATATTTATGAAAGGACTGCTAAAAATCTGATGGGTCTCTCAGTTGAGTAAGCCTGGGTTTGGATCTTCTTTTCTGTCTTCAGGGGACAAAGCTAACGCCAAAGGGAAGAAGTAAAAGAAATAAATTTTATTTATTAATTTATTTGAGAGTGAGAGAGAGAAAGAGGGAGATCGAGAGAAAGGGAGAGAATAGGCACGCCAGGGCCTCCAACTACTGCAAATGAACTCCAGATGCATGTGCCACCTTGTGAATCTGGCTTTACGTGGGTCCTGGGAAATCAAGCCCTCCCTGGTCCTTAGGCTTTGAAATAAAATTTTATTCAGGGAAATTAAGGACATCTTAACTGGAGCAGGCTGACTAGTGGAGAACTTGTGAGTTCCTAGGTGCTAGGGTTCTTCTAAAAACAGCTTGTTACACTTCTCAGGAGATCCTCAAGTGGCCATTAATTTTCTTACTGGGAGTCATGGCTCCTTCCATATTGTGACTGTTTTTTCCATTCAGAAAATAAATAAGGGAAGGGCATGGAGATACGGAGGACCACCACCTAGCCGTTTTCATGAGTCACATCTACAAGTGGCCTATCTCATGTGTACCTATGTCCCATAGGTGGAAGTCAGTTCACATCCAACTGCAGGAGGGCTTGGAAATGTAATGTAGCTGTGGTCTATAGGAAGAGAATAGAGCTTTTGGAAAGCACACAGAAGCTGGTGCGATAGACAGAGCCACATTGGTCCAGAATGCCCTATACCAGAAGAGGGGAGAGTGCGTTCCAAGAAGCTCGTGAGGTCACCTGTGTTGGTCAGCCTTGGTCAGTAAAGGCAGGAAGCTAAAGAGGCCCCTTCCTCAGAAAAGGGTCTGGGGAGCAGGTATGACCATGTGTTGCAGTCAGGTTCGCATTGATGGCAGAAAACACCCGACCAAGAGCAGCTTGAGGGGGGTAAAAAGGTTTATTTTGGCTTACAGAGTCGAGGGGAAGCTCCATGGTGGCAGGGGAAAATGATGACATGAGCAAAGGGTGGACATCACCCCCTGGCCAACATTAATCAGATGGATGACAGCAACAGGAGAGTGTGTCAAACACTAGCAAGAGGAAGCTGGCTATAACACCCATAAGTGCACCTCCAATAAATAATACACTGCCTTCAGGAGGATCCAACTCCCAAATCGCCATCAGCTGGGGAGCTAGCAGTCAGAACACCTAAGTTTATGGGGGACACCTGAACCAAACCACCACCACCACTTCACTGGTCTGTCCTGTGGACATCATTGACGTGTGCATGCTTAGGAAGTCCTGGGTAGGTGCTTCTTGGAAATGTGGACATGACTTGAGAGGTGAATTTGAATTTCCTTTGCAAGAGAACGGAATTACAGTGATGGAAATGTATCAGTGGACGAGAGGGTTGATTAGGATGGAAAAATATCAACACTACCCGCCTCTTAGGCTGTGTGTCCTACTGGGACTAAGGTTTTCTTCTGCACCCATGAAGTCTTCAAACTGGTTTGTCAGGATTGGGGAGATGGCTAGGTGGCTGCAAGGTCTGATGGCCCCATTCGATTCCCCAGCATCCACATAAAGCCATATGTATAAAATGGTGCATGCATCTGGAGTCTGCAGCAGCAAGAGGCCATGGAGCACCTGTATTTATTCATTTATTCTCTCTCTCTCTCTCTCTCTCTCCAAATACACACATACATAAATAAATAAAATATTAAACATTGTTTTTAATAAATCGCTTTGTCGTTGCAGGTACTGACATTGTGCAGTGGCTTATGAAGAACCTTTCCATTGAGGACCCAGGTACTTGACCCTTGACCCTGCCTTTACCTTCCCTGGCACATCCCATTAACAACTTCTCTACTGGGTTCTCTACAGCCCTGGAAACTAGGCTTATTCACGTAGATTCCAAGATGTGGAATCACTCTATCTGCAAATAAAATTCATTTATTTTTCTCCACTGAATATCTATCATCGCGTTTAAATCACCCTTCGAGGAAGTGAGCCACTATTTAGAATACCAAAGAGCTCGATACAATAACGTGTGAAATTAGATGGATTCTCATTAGCTGCAGCAATTAAAGATAAGTTGTAGCCCTGTCACTGAACAGCCTTTTAGAGCCAGCTCTTACAATTAGATCGCCTGATCCACAATTAAGATGTTTAATTATTTGCCAAGGCTTCTTGTGTTTTCTGCTTCTGCAGGAAGTAAAGGAATGGTGTTTGTTTTTTGTTCTTGTTTTGTTTTGTTTTCAGCTCTGATTGTGCATTTCCATTAAGCAAGGTCTACCAGAAAAATAACAAAACCCTGACCAAATACTATGCTTTCCACACAGCTTGGTCCTCCCACCAGAAAATAAATAGGAAAGTTTATTTTGTAGTATAATTTGGGAGTGGGCATCAGCCCACACTCTAGATAGGTAGAGCTGGTTTTCCAAGTGCCAGGAGTGCTTTCAGTAGGTGTGTTAATCACACCCGCATTTGTCTCACTTAACTGGGAGTTCTTACCACTCAAAGGTCCCACTTACAAAGAGCCACTGACGTGGATTTACTTGGAGGCTCCTGATGGACTTTCTTGATGGAGTCATGAGGCCCAGTGGCCCAAAATTAAGTGCCTCTCAACCACCAAGCTCTCTTAGGATTTGTTTTAAGTGCTAGAGTTAGATGCCAGGCCCACAGCTGTGATTCCTGGCTGGGATCATTATGTCAGCTCAGGACTTTTGTATTTTAGCCTGACATTGTTAATCCCTTGTTGAGTGTGAAACAATAAAATTTCTATATAACCGATTAAACATAGTCGATAGAAATAGATTCAGAAAAAGCGGGTTATGTGTGAAAGTAGCCATGGCCCTGTTGCGATCTTGATTAGACTAGCAAAAAGTATTTGTGATTTTAAGGGCTGAAGAGATGGCTAAGTGGTTAAGGCTCTTGCCTGTAAAGCCTAACAACTGGTATTCAATTCCCCAGAACCCACATAAAGCCAGATGCACAAGGTGGTGCATGCATCTGGAGTTCATTTGCAGTGGCTGTAGGCCCTGGCCCACCCATTCTCACTCTCTGTCTTTGTCTCTCTCTCTCTCTCTGCTTGCAAATAAGTAATTGGAAAAAAAAAAGAGATAAATTCTTGATTTTAGTCCGGTGCTTAGTTCACAGGGAAAAGAAGCGTAACTGCCATGTGTTTCGAGGGATGGAACCTGAATGAACTCCCTTCTTGTTCTCACTTGTGAAACCTTACCTGGAGAACCACCTACCAGTTTAGATCCATTTATTTGAAGTCAATGTTCCTTTTGATTATCACGCTAACTTAAGACCATTTTCTCCTGGTAGTATTTTCTTTGTGTGTGAGAAGGCATGGTGTGCGCGCGCGTGCACGCGTGTGTATGTGTGTGTGTGTGTGTGTGTGTGTGTGTGTGCTCGCGCGTGCGCGTAGGTCAGACAATAACCCTGGGTATCATTACTAGGGTACAGTGTCTACCTTTCTTGGTGACAGGGTCTTTCACTGGACTGAAACCGGTCAGGCCAGACTGGCTGAACTGTGAGCTCCCGAGATCCTCTGTCCCCATCTCCCTAGCCCTTTCTTGGAGACAGGGTCTTTCACTGGACTGAAACTCACCGGTCAGGCCAGACTGGCTGAACTGTGAGCTCCCGAGATCCTCTGCCCCCATCTCCCTAGCACTGGTCTTACAGGCACATGCCACTATGCCTGGTATTTGGGGGGCAGGTACTGGACACCTAACAGCTGCTTTGTGTTTGTGAGGCAACCAATCAGCCATGGATCCATCTCCCCAGCACCTCATGATGGTGTGTGATAAGGACACAGCTTCCTTCGCCCTCCTAAAATAATCACTGTATTTATGGCATTTATTATGATTATTATCATTTCCCTAACCTCGCTTATCAAGGCAGAATCCTCTAGCCCTGACATGAAAAACATCCGTAAAAGATCCTAATGGTGAATATCATGCCGATGAAGGTCTGCTCTGCTCTGATGGCTTTGCAAAGACATCATGGTGTTAGAATTGATTTGGGCTTCTGAGAAGTAGCTAGGGAAGAGAAGCCAAGGAATAGACAGGATGAGGTAAACCAAGGTCCCAGGAAGCCAGGCATGCCCACTGTCCACCCCTCCTTCCTTTATTTTTCTTTTTTCTGTTTTTATTTTTTATCAATTTATTTATTATATTTTTTGTTTTTGTATTTGTTTTTCGAGGTAGGGTCTCACTCTAGCCCAGGCTGACCTGGAATTCACCATGTAATCTCAGGGTGGCCTCGAACTCACGGTGATCCACCTACCTCTGCCTCCCAAGTGCTGGGATTAAAGCTGTGCACGACCACGCCCGTCTTCTTTTTTATTTTTGAGAGAGAGAGGGAGGGAGAAAGAGGCAGAGAGAGAGAGAGAAAGAGAGAGAGAATTGGCCTGCCAGAACATTTCAGTAGCTGTGAATAAACTCCAGGTGCATGCACCCCCTTGTGCACATGTGAGACATTGCACGCTTGCGTCACTCTGCGTCTGGCTATACGTGGGACCAACAAGCCTTGCTGGGCCATCTCTCCAGCTCCCTCCTTCCTTTCTTTTCCCCGCATGCCAAATTTCTAAGTAAGAGTTTTAGCTCCTCTATTGGTGACACAAAAGTCATCTTCTAACTGGATCTTGCTTTTCCATCCTCCAAAAGGGAGCAGTTGCAAATTATAAAATATTCCCTCTTGCTGGATCTAGGGTTCTTTCATTTGTTGTCTGTCTGTCTGTTTGTTTGTTTGTTTGTTTGTTTGTTTTTGAGACTAGGTCTCACTCTAGCCCAAGCTGGTCTTGAATTCTCAGTTCTCCTTCAGCCTCCTGAGGGCTGAGATCACAGCCACACCTGGCCCAAGGTTCTTATATTTATGTATTTTTTTTATTTTAGAGAGAGAGATAGACAGAAACAGAGAGAATTGGCGCACCAGGGCCTCAGCTACTGCAATCACACTCCAAATGCTTGTGCCATCTAGTGGGCATGTGCCACCTTGCGCTTGCCTCACCTTTGTGTGTCTGGCTAATGTGGGATCTGGAGAGTTGAACATGGGTCCTTAGGCTTCGTAAGCAAGCACCTTAACCCCTAAGCCATCTCTCCAGTCCAGATTTATATTTCTTAATTTTAAAGATTATAATTCATTTATTTGCAAGCAGATGTGTGTGTGTGCACATGCATGTGCACACACGCGTTTGTGTAGAGAGAGAGAGAGAGAGAGAGATCTAAAGTATGGGTGTGCCAGGTTCTCTTTCCATTGGAAAAAAAAAATCCAGCCACATGCACTACTTTGTGCATCTGGCTTTATGTGGGTACTGGGGAATCGAACCTGAGCCAGCAGGCTTTTCAAGCAAGTGTCTTTAACCGCTGAGCCATCTCCCCAGCCCAGGACCCATGGTTCTTGAAGCACACTGCTGGTCTTACATATCCACATAGCTTTATCCAGGGATTCAAGTAAACATGTACAGACATTATCATCTTGCATTGTTCCCTAAACAACACGATGTAACAATCATTTACATAGCATTGCATGGCATTAGACACTAGAAAACAATCTATTCACAGCATCCAGGAGGGTATGCAGGTTATATGCAGATGCTGTGCCTTTTGACGTAAGGACTCGAGTATCTGCTGGTGGGGGTTCAGAAACAAATTCTATGGTGATGCATGGGTACAACAATATCAAATTTAAAAAGCAAATTGGCCATTATGAGGCAGGCAAAATAAAATGCCATTAGCTCTCATTCCACCTGGTACAGGTATGTATTGCTTCCTAGTGAGCAAAACAGTTGGATTATATATTTGATAATATTCAATGTCTTAAAAAGCTTACAAGTAGTGCTGGAGAGATCACTTTGCAGTTAAGGCACTTGTCTGTGATGCCTAAGGATCCAGGTTCAATGACCCAGCACCCACATAAACCAGATACACAAGGTGGTGCACGCATCTGCAGTTCATTTGCTGTGGCTGGAGGTCCTGATGTGCGCATTCTTTCTCTGTCCCTGTCTCTCAAATAAGTAAATAAAAAAAATTTTTTTTTAAAACAGCTTACAAGTAAAGACAAATCACTTAAAAACTCAAGAGCTTATGAGCTGATAATTGTTAGAGAATCCCAGAGCATGTCTTAAACTTAATTTCTAACCAACAAAAAAGTATATTCAGGTCTGCTTCTTAAATATAGTAGGAGCATTTAGTGTTTTTTTTTTCCCTTAGCTTTGCTTAGATTAAATTCAGAATGCTTTTTTTGCATTGTGTATATGCATGGTATGCACACTTATATGTATGTGTGTGTGTAGAGAGAGAAAAAGAGAGAGGGAGAAAAACCTGAGGTATCTTTCTCAATTGCTCTCCACCTTTTTTTTTTTTTTTGAGGTAGGATCTCACTCTAGCCCAGGCTGACCTAGAACTCACTCTGTACTTCCAGGCTGGCCTCAAACACACAACGATCCTCTTACCTCTGCCTCCTGAGTGCTGGGATTAAAAGCATATACCACCATGCCCAGCTCCACCTTAGTTTTTGAGACAGGGTCTCTCGCTGAACCTGGGCATCACCAATTTGGCTAGACTAGCTAGCCAGCAAGCACTAGAATCCTCGTGTCTCTGCCTCCCCAGTCTGGGATTATAGGTACTTGTTGCCGTGCCCAGCTTTTATGTGGACACTGGGGGGTTCTGAACCCAGGCCCCCATGCTTGTGCAGCAAGCACTCTACTGACTGAGCCATTTCCCCAGCCAGAGGTTAAATATAAATTCCTAACAACCAATGGGAATCCATCTATAGCTGGCACCGAGGTAATGAAACATGCGTATTTCTATCAAGTCGACCTACTTATGGCCCTGCCCATCCCACTACCCTCCCTCCAACTTTCTGAGAAAGTGAGGTTTCACCCTATGCCCATTAGAGGTGAAATAACAGCCTTCTCCTCATTGAGGGGACACAGTGCCCACTAGGGATACGATGTGCATCCAAAGTCTTTCTAGGCACAAGGCTGCATTCTCTATGCTAAGGATGATAAAACCTGACAGAGCAAAAGCTATGAATCAGGAGTATTCGCCCTGCACCAGACACCGCTAAGCACTCGTGTGAAATACCTCACTTCGTTAAATACAAGTTGATCTTCACCAGCGCTCATGCCCCTGACCATGATGAAGCTAGACCTGACTTTTCTTCTGGAAAGTCTTGCAGCATGGACGGTTAAGCTCTGGCAGATCCTCAGAGGAGTCTCAGATACGTGTTGACCCTCCTGAACTGTCAACATTCCCTCCTATGCCACCACCAGCCAGGGCACACACCTCATCGACACCGTCCTCGGGGAGGTGATGACACGTGACTTCTGGGTGTCTGTCTGCCCTCCTGGCGCATGCTTTCGCTAACTGCACTGTCTCCCACCCTTTCTCTCCTGCAGTTGAAGCAATACACCTGGGAAGCCTCATAGCTGCCCAGGGCTACATCTTTCCAATCTCAGACCACGTTCTCACCATGAAGGACGACGGCACCTTTTACCGTTTCCAGGTAGGCCTGCTGGCTCCTCTTCAAGAGCCTTTTCTGCTCATCATCATTTGGCCTCAGATGAGAACCATCCAGAACAACGGGCATTTCATAAGGTCCCATCCCTCCAGCACTGGGAAAGCCCTTGGTTGACCCATGTAAAGCACAGTAGCTAGTTCTCATTGATGGCATACTGTTTAGGGAGCACTCTCTAAGCTTTGGGACAATGTACTACTTAGGAAGCACTCTCTAAGCCCTTTGGGGCTGCTCTCACAGAATACCATAACCTGAATAGCTTATAAATGCTAAGAGATTCATTTTTCACAGTCCTTTCTGGGAGCTGGGAAGTCTTGGATCTAGGTGCGTCAGCGGCTTCAGTCTCAGAAGAGGGACCACAGTTTCATGGCTGTGTCCTGATAAGTGGAAAGAACAAAGGCTCTCTTCCTGGCCTTTTTTTTTTCTTTTTTTTTTTTTTTTAATAAGGACACTCATCTCTTTCGCGAGGGATCCACCCTTGTGTTCTGATCACTGCCCCAAGGCCCCATCTATCTCTTAATGACACTGTCTGGAGGATTGGGACTCAGGCCACAAGAGATTTCTCATTTCTTCTGAAGGAAAGCTTTTAGAGGAGTGCATATCACCCATTTACAATGGGAAAATTGAGGATGAATGGGGCTTTTAGTAACTTATAGAAGCAGCATCGATCTGACCCTGGATTAGCTAGCACTGCCCTAGGGCTTCCTCCTGTATCACACCCACCCGCCCCACCCACTGTGAACTGTTTCTCCCAAATCCTTCCCTGAGGGAATGGGGCAGAGATCTAGGGGCTATGTCAGGGCCTAACTAATCCAAAGGATATGGGAGCACAGTTCTCAGAAGGGCTAAAGGGGAGGAGAAAAGGATGCCAAGCTGTGTACTAAGAAACTGCACTGGCCTGGTGTCTGTTTAAGGATTATAAAAAATGTATGCCCCATAAACAAAACTTCTCTTTTTTTTTTAACCTTTATTTTGCCTGCCTTGTATTTCATTTATGGGCACCTAGATTAAAATATTGACTAGCCTTAGGGGCATTAGAGAACCGAGTAGAGCTGGGTGGGGAGCAAGCCGTAAGGAATCAAGGCGAAAGCTCGCTGTCATTAGGCTGCTGCTCGCTAAGTGCAGCAGATGAGAGTAAATGTCTCTGGTCTGACCCTCTGGCACTTGTTTTGCAGGCTCCTTACTTCTGGCCTTCCAACTGCTGGGAACCTGAAAACACTGACTATGGTGAGAAGAGGAGCCGTGGCCCACACCTCCCGTTACTCCTGGGAGTGCGGGAGACAAAGGGTGCCCAGGGTGCATGGGGGGAAGGGGTTTTCACCATGCTGGATCATTTCTTGCACTGACAACTCCCGGATTCGCACAATGAAGGCAGAGCACACTGAGAGACAAGTCCTTGGAAGAGAGGGGCAGAGGGAAAGAAGCTGTGTTTTGTTGTTGTTTGTTTTTTGTTTGTTTGTTTTTTAATAGTGATCGGTATTGATGCCGCAGATCCCAGACAGCACCATCTTGGTTGCTCTGCTGGCAAAGAGTTTCAGGAGAGGCAGGATCAAAGGGCCACCTTCCCCAGGCCCTTTCTGTTCTCACACGCTTGTTAAATTCTACTAAGCAATCCTGGGTGTTTTGGCAGGTGGAAGTTAGAGGGGAAGAGAGATGTACCAGAGATGGTCGTACACATGTCACCTTGGACTAGGGAGAGAGAAAGTAGGTAAAGGTGGGAGCGGGGTAAGCCAGGAGGTTACAAAGACCAGGGCTCGTTAGGTGTGTGCCCCATGCTCTCAGTGGAGACTTGACTCTCTCTTGGGGTCTGCAGCAATTGCCTTTCTTGTTGCTGGGACAAAAAAAATGTCCAACCAGAAGCACCTTGTGAAAGTGGCTTAGTTTGGCTTACAGGTTCAGGGGGAGGTATCATCTTGGTGGGCAAAGCCTTCAAGAGAAGACAGTGGGGACGGGAGAGGGGTTACATCTCCACAGAAACTCCTAGCACTGGCAAGCTGAGCTGCACTGTAAAATTTCAAAGTCCACCCCCCAGTGACGTATCTCTTCCAGCAGGGCTCTGCCTCCCAGAGACTCCATCAGCTGAGGGGTCAAGTGTGAGACACACGCATACATGAGGCTATGGGGGCATTTCACATTCAAATTTCCACAGAGCTAGTTCTCTGAAGGAATTATATTACTTCTGTGCTTAAGGAAAGAACTTGAGGCCTAGGAAGAACATATCCTCACAGGATCCCATTGGTCTGAATTCCCAGTGGATAGCCCCATGGGGGAGGAGCTCGACTACCTTACAAATCCTCACAGCCCCACGCGGGGGACACAGCCGATGCCTGAGCATACAGGGTTGATGCTCAGTAAATATTTGTTGATGGTTCTTGTTCTTGTTTTTGTTATTGTTCTTGCTGTTTTGGGCTGTTTCTCATTGGTTTTGGGGGGCCGGATATGTTGTGTTTTTTTGTGGTGCTAGAGATCAACCCCAGGGCCATACATGTGCTACCACTGAGCTAACCTTAGCTCAGTTCTGGTTCTGGTTTTTGGTTTTGTTTTGTTTTTTTTTTTCTTTTTTTGAGGTACTGAAGGTGATCAACAGACACTTCATAGCAGCAGTAGAATTTGAACTCAGAACTGAATGGCTCCGTTGCCCCTCCCCTCTCCTGCTCCCAGGTGTGGCATGCCTGCAGGCCATTAGCACCTGACCCTTTGCTTAGAAGCCTTACAGCTTTGGAGGCTGTTTAGTCTGTGACTCTCCTGAGGACCCTGAGGTCTCCGTCCAGGTTCTGGGCAGGATTGATGGCTCTAGGAAGGCAGAAGCCACTGTGGGGAGTATGTGGAAGATACACAGCTGGTGAGGTGCCAGGACCTCACCCAGAAGACCTGTAGGACACCCCCAAGCTCTGAAGCATGGGTTCTAGAGAAGGGGAATGGTCCCCGGGAGCATTCTGGAGATGCGGTACACGTGAGCATTGTCAAATGTAGCGATAGGGTTACAAAGCATGCTCATGCAAGCGGCGGGACCTGGGGTTGATGGCTCCGTGATCTGCCAGCACCCTCTGGGCTCTCAGAAATAGCTGTGCTCCACATGATGGAATGAGTTGATCCCCTGAGGCTTCCAGTTCAGAGGAGGAGCTGTGTCGGGCTACTCATAAAACTTTCAGCTTTGGGGCTAAAAGACTGCTTAGGGTGGCCCAACTTATCAATGGAATAATTACAGTTCAGTGTCATGCACATACAGCCTTGTCAGGTAATGAAGTGGGGAGGAGTGAGACCAGATAACCTGAGCCCAAGTAAAATACATTTCCTCGCACACTGCATACTTCAGGCAGTTCTCCTCCGCTTTATTATTTTAGAGGGCAGCACGAACAGGAATAGAAATGACAATTAATTTCAGGTTGGTTCCCCTTAAAGCAAAATTATTTTGAATTCTTATGTCTCCATGTATGATAAAGTCTCTCGTGGGAAAGTTAGGAGGCGAGATGCAAAAAAAGTCAGTATTTCCATGCAGTCTACTTCAAAAATCAGTTTCAAAGACACAGTGAGACACGGAGGACCCTAGAGCAACTAGTCCCGTTGTGTGCTCTTGGCCAAGTTAACTAACTTCTCTGTGCCTCAGAGACCTCATTTTGAAGTCTTCAACATCATTGCTTATGTCTTACTGCTTTGCTGAAACCGAGTGAAATGCACGCAAGGTTTAGTGTGTGGCGCAGAGTGAGGCGCTAACGCGGAGGTGGGTGCTGTCCCCGCTGTGGCAGAGGCAGATGTTAGTATTTCTATGGTGGCACAGCGTTAGTGCCTCGTGATCGCTCTCTTGTCAGTGCTAAGAATTCAGACTAGCAATGAACTGGCCCCATCAAGGACCAGAAACCCTCATTCAGTCATCAAATGTCAACTAATGACGGACTCTGAGCCCATTTCTATATCATATCCTGATGGTGCCAGTCTTGCTGGCCCACATTCCGGCTGGGAAACGTGGCTTGGTGGGGGGAAAAAGGGAACTGGGAGGGTTCAGAGGTTTTACGAGCGAGAAGGTTGAGTAGGAGTGTATTAATGACTTTTGCCATTACTGTGGCAAAATACCTGGCAAAGAGCTTAAGGAAGAAGGGTTTGGCTGGTTCACAGTCTGAGGGCGGCTTCCACCGCGGCAGGGAAGGCGAGGCGTCAGGTGCACGGCACTGTGGGTCACACTGTGTCGGCAGAGAGGAAGCAGAGATCCGGGAATCCCGGTGCTCAGCTCTCTCTCTCCTGTTTCTTCAGTCCAGGACCCCAGCCCATGGAATGGCGGTGCCCACATTTAGGGGGGTAGACCTTCCCATGTCAATTAACCTGGTCTAGAAAATCCCTTACAGACATGCTCAGAGATCTATGTCCCTGGTAATTCTAAGTCCTGCCAAACTGACGATCAAGACCATCACAGGCAGGTAATAAAAGGTCTTGGTAGGCAAGGAGACCAGATTAGAATTGATTCAGCAGTTTGTGGGGACCATTATGGGCCCCCAACAATGAGGAGTGACTGAAGAAAATTGCCCATTTGTGAAAAAGGGATCCTAACAGAGCCTGCCTGGTTCAGGACCACATGATGTGGACATCTGTAATGTCCCAAGGTCAGAGCCTGGCATTCAGTGAGCTCAGTGATCCCAGCACCTGAAATGGTACATGATGCTTGAGGGACTCACACCGACTTTTTCTGTTTTGTTTTAGTATTTTTTCAATACAGGGTCTCATTCTGGGCCAGACTGATCCAGAACTCATTCTGCAGCCCCAGGCTGGCTTCAAACTCATGGAGACCTTTCTACCTCAGCCTCCAGAGTGCTGGGATGATAGGCCTGAGCCACCATACCCAGCTCATAATAGTTTTTTTTAATTTTTTAAAAATTTTTGTTTATTTATTTAAGAGCGACAGGCAGATAGAGAGAGAGAATGGGCACGCCAGGGCCTCCAGCCACTGCAAACAAACACCAGGCGTGTGCACCCTCTTATGCATCTGGCTAACGTGGGTCCTGGGGAATCAAGCCTTGAACTGGGGTCATTAGGCTTCACAGGCAAGCGCTTAACCTCTAAGCCATCTCTCCAGCCCTCATAATAGATTTTAAAAAATATTTTCACTTACTTATTTGCAAGAAAAGGGAGACAGAATGAGCACACCAGGGTCTCTTGCCACTACAAACTTCAGACACATGCATCACTTTTGTGCATATGGCTTTACATGGGTCCTGGGGTACTGAACCCAGTCCATCAGACTTTGCAAGCAAGCACCTTTAACTACTGAGCCATCTCTTCAGCCCCTGTAATAGATTTTGTTGTTGTTGCTGTTGTTTTTCAAGGTAGGGTCTTGCTCTAGCCTAGGCTGGCCTGGAATTCACTATGTAGTCTCAAGCTGGTTTTGAACTCACAGCAATCTGCCTACCTCTGCCTCTGGGGTGCTGGGATTAAAGGCATGCGCCACCATGCTCACCTCCCATAATAGATATTTAAATAAATGAATAGAGGATTGTGTCAAGAATGTTGTAGAGGGAAGACTCAACTTGACCTTGATTCATATTTCCGCTCTACTGCTAAGTAACGCTTGGGTGGACTGCCTCACGCCTCACTTCTCTGTACGTCAGCTTTCTCATCTGCAGATGACTGACGGTACTTAACCATCGCCAAGGTCAGTTCCACTACTCAAATTCTGCTGTTCTAAAAAGTAGACAGTATGAGAAAATATAGAAATAGTGACTTATATTTCCCTCGTTTAGGGTGCAGAGATGTTGCTACTAAAGACACAAAGTCTGGAGAGGGCTCGGGTTTTGTGTATAGTGAAATAAGATCCAGTCCATACAGCCAGTGTTAATTATACATACAGTGCATCAATCTGTCCCCTTCACAATATGACAAGTTGCACTTTTGTCACCGTGACCTGTGGTGAGCTTAAGATGGGAGTGGATGCATCCAAGCGAAACCGAGGTGAGGTGCGAATGCAACATGAGGGGGAAAGGACAGAATGACTTCCCAGTTTAAAAAAATACAGGGCTGGAGAGATGGCTTGGTGGTTAAGGCATTTGTCTGTGAAGCCTAAGGGCCCATGTTCAATTCCCCAGGACCCACATAAGCCAGATGCACAAGGTGGCACATGCATCTGGAGTTCATTTGCAGTGGCTGGAGGTCCTGGCATGCCCATTCTCATTTCTCCCTCTCTAATAAATAAATAAAAATAAGCATATATATGTATATGTTTATATATATAGGATATATATACATGTATATATATATATGTATATATACATATATATGTATGTATACATGTATATATATCCTAGAGACATCAGCATCTGTGCTTTAGACTATTCCCCAGAGGCCCTCTTGTCATGGCCTGCAATCAGCAGTCACTGGAGTTGGTCAGAGGGAGCACTAGTGAAGGCATCACAGTGGTATTGACAAGCCCCTAGGGACATTTGTGCCAAGAATACCTGCACCCTTCCTCCCTAGTGTGGTGAAGGCTCACCAGTGTGTGACATCACACAGAGGAACAGACTAGAAGCCTAAGACCATGTACTCACGGTCATTAGGAACTGCAACTGCTTTATGTTCCTGTTCAGGACTTGACTGCATGGCCTGGCTGGCCCATTCAGACCCAGATGGCTTGGAAAGCCCTTAGGATAGATAGTAGGAGGATCACCATGCGTTTGAGGCCACCCTGAGACTACATAGTGAATTCCAGGTCAGCCTGGGCTACAGTGAGACCCTATATCAATAATAATAATAACGTGGAGGGCTGAGAGATATCTCAGTGGGTTAAGGCGCTTGCCTGAAAAGCCTGATGACCCAGGTTCGATGCCCCAGTACCCACATAAAGCCAGATACACAAAGTGGTGCATGCATCTCAAGCTTGTTTCCAGTGGCTAGACGCCCTGGTGTGCCTATATTCTGGCCCCCCTCTCCCAGCTCTTTCCTCTCATTCCTTGCAAATAAATAAGTAAAATACTTTTTAAAAAAAAAAAGGTGGAATACAATTGAGGAAGATACCCAATGTCAATCTCTAGCCTCCATGTGCACACATACATGTGCACCCCCCCACACATACACACATACACCGCACACACATAGACACATGCAAAAAGCGGGACAGCAAAGAGATGTCCCATGGGAAGCTGCAGGTGGGACTCAGTGGTGGAGCACTGGCTGAGCACGTGCGAGGCCTTGAGTTCAGTCCCCAGCGCCGCCAGAAGAACCACACAAAGAACACATACGCAGAGGAGGAGCACTGAATGCTTGGTGGCCTTCTAACACCCGTGTGAGGAGTGAGAGAGGGTTGACAAGCAGAGACCAGACCGCAAGGAGCCAGATTTGTCACCCTAAGGATCAGACCTTTCTTCTTGACATCACTGAGGATCCCACGCAGGATGTTAGGCACCAGGACGACATGGTTATACTTGTGCAAGGTTGCTGAGGCGGGGGGGGGGGGAGGGAGGGTGTTTTAGGTATTGCAGACGGAAGAGGAAAAAGATGTCGGGATTGTTGGCTTGGGGACCTCAACTGACCCTAAAAGGTCAAGTGTCATGACTTCCTCTTAGTAAATCTGCTGTTCCCAGACAGAGCCTAGGCACGTGGTAAGGAAGGTCTGGGTCGCTGGACAGGCAGATGGCTGCGTGGGGGTGTCTACTGCACTGCTGGACTCACACCAGTACGATTTCTCTTCTTCCTCAGCCATCTATCTGTGCAAGCGGACCATGCAGAACAAAGCGAGGCTGGAGTTGGCAGATTACGAAGCGGTATGTATGCAGGCTCCGTGGGGGAAGATTATTTCTCTAACTCTGTTTAAGTTGCAGGGTCTTTCCTTCCAGGCAGCGGGAAGGAAGTCTCTTCTATGTCTTCTTTTTTTTTTTTTTTTTTTGTTCTCAACTCCTTTCAGCATCCCAGTAAAATTACAACTTTAAATGAGCAACTGTCAGAACTCAGCAACTGAAAATAAATATCTCAAGCTGAGCATGGTGGTGGACGCATGTAGCCTCTGAGCTCAGGAGGCTGAGACAAGCAGATCGTGAGCTTGAGGTCAGCCTGGGCTACACTGTGAGACCTTGTCTCAACAAAAGTATATGAGGACCTGGAGAGATGGCTTAGGGGTTACGGCGCTCGCCTGCCAAGCCTAAGGACCCATGTTCAACTCTCCAGGTCCCTCACAAGTCAGACGCGCAAAGCGATGCAAGCTCACAAGGTCACATGTGCGCACAAGGTGGCGCACGCATCTGGAGTTCGACTGCAGTGGCTAGAGGCCCTGGTATGCCAATTCTCTCTCTTTCTTGCTCACATAAAAAAGGCCAGTCTGTTTGGCTTACCAAAAAAAAGAAGGAGGAGGAGGAGGAAGAGGAGGACTGGGGACATAGCTCAGTAGACAAAGGCACTTGCTTGCAAAGCTTTCCGTCCAGTATCAGTTCCCCATTACCCACAAAAAGGCAGGTGTACAAAGTGCCTCTCGCTTCTGAGTTCATCTGAAGCAGCAAGATGCCCTGCTATGCCCACACTCTCTTTCTTTCTCCTTAAAAACATATATGAATATAAATAAGTGAACGAATAACAACATAAAATAAGCAAAGGTCTTGTCCCAGTACTTCACCAGAGAGGGGAGAAGATGACAAACCCATGAAAAGATGACCGTCACCATCAGCCATTTGAGAAGCAGACTGAACCCATGGTCAGGGACCACCGCACCCATTACAATGTCTGAAATGAAAGGGACTGTCGATGCTGAGTGACGGAGACCTCTCTTACGTTGCTGACAGGGTGAAAACAGAAAAAATGATCTAGCACTCTGGAAAATGGTTTGGAAGCTTCTCATAAAGTTAAGCAACATCCATGATATGGAACCAAGTACAGAGATCAACACCTATGTTTGTACAACAATTACTATGCCAGTGTCCGTACCAGCTTCGAATGTGATAACTGAAGGCTGCAGGCAACCAAAATACACTTCAGCAGGTGACTGACTAAAGTATGGTATGGCCATATGATGGAATATTATTTTGCAGTAAAAAAGGAATGAGTTGCTAATATACACAACCTCTTGGGTAAGGGTCGCTTGCTCACTGTTCGTTCTCCTCCATCTTCCTTCAGAAGACCTGACTCCTTGCCAGACAAGGGTCCCGCCACCACACGCACATCCATTCTCATTTGACAGAGTCCGAAGACCAAAGCGCAGAGAGCACAAGAGTTACAGATAATTTTAAAAATATTTTTCAACTCTTGGCTACAGAGTCTTTGCCCCCAGACGGAGCTCCAGATGAATCACAGTGAATCAGGAAACCTGATTGGATTTCCATCAACCTCCCACTCTCCCCTCTCCCGGTGCCAGGATGTCACTGAGCTGTATGACCTGAGCAACAGCTAAGGGAGGGGAGCTGTGATGGAAAGTCTAGAAGTAATAGCATCTGCAGCCCTTCCCTCCTTCCAAATGGCCCTCCCGTCATCTCTGCCTCTGTCTTCCAAAAGAGTAATGAAGTCCCACTAGGACAGGCCTCACCGATCCTGAGTCCCTGTGCCGAAGCCTAGCGGCCCAGCTAGACAGCGGCTCCTCTCTCCGCCACCCAAAGGCCCATGTGAAGCGGATGGAGAGCAGGGCCCGGGTTCTACAGACTTATGGAGAGGAGGGCAGGGGAAGAGGATGCAGGGTGTGAGATTGCCTAGAGCCTCGGGACCTGGCTGATGCTTGTGTGATGGACCGATGTGTGATCTTCCCCCACATCGGGTATGATGGGTTGATGGCTCCGAGCATCCTGGGAGTTCAGTCCTCGCCCTCCCGGAAGTCACATCTTCCCTCTTTCCAAAAATAGCTGCTCCAAGCGTTATGTACCCAAGGCAAGGATCAGTGCCAAGACAACGCGGCTGCCCTAGCACTGCCGCAGGAAAGACCCCACATCTCATCCACGGTTGTCTATGTTTCAAAACAGCTGCCACTCAGAGAGAAGAGGGCATCACCTCCTGGTTGGTGTATTTCATTCCGTTTTCTCTTCTCTCACTCTGTAGTGTCCTGTTCTGGCATTTGTAAAGGATGTGGCATTAAGATGCTTTTCCAGGATGAATGTCTACAAAAAAAAAAAAAAAAAATGGTTCGAAACTAAAAATGCATTTTATTTCCAAAATATACTAACTTTGTTAAAAATTTCTGGTTATACATTCTCTTGAAGAAAACAAAAATAAAATGGAGAGAAAATCACCAATAATTCTCACACTAAATTTTGCCAGTATGTACATGCTTTTCTTTAAGAAAAAAAAATAAAAGAATATCAGAAAGATTATTGCTCTGCCTGCTTCCTTCCCCAATCATGTCCAGTAATACCTAGGAAGCTGTTCCGTGTTAGTAACACTAATCTACAATGCCGATTTTTAATGGCTGCCTAGTATTCCACGGCATGACAGGGTCATAGCACATATCATTATTTCCCCAAATGACTGACATTCAGGTATCACCAGCCTGACTTCCTAAAGGAACCGTTCTTTTAGTAGCTATACTAAGCCTCGACAGCAGATGTGAGTTCGTGTGCTCCTCAATGAAGCTTCTTTTATATTAATAATCCACTAATGAGGGTAATCAATTAGTGTTGGCATGAGCCTTGCAGAAACACATACCACAATATAGGTTCCCGTCTTGCATTAATCAGAATTAGGAGGATCATTATGGATCTGTCAAACACCCCTCCTCACTGTCCTAATGTTCCACTAGGCAATCTGCACACTTAGAGAAAATGTCTCTCTCCCCTTTTTCCCTGAAAATAGTCCTGATGTCTGAAAGCCTTTCTTCCTCCCTTCCTTCTGTCTTTCCTCATTCCCTCCCTCCCTCTCTCCCTTTCTTCCTTCCCTCTTTTTGGTTTCCCTCTCACTGACATCACAATCACAGACCCTGCACTTTTTCTTCTTTGAAAAGCACCCATGTAAAGTCCTCTTGGTGCTCCTTTCTGGTGCCCTCTCCCAGCTCCCTGGTAGATGTGCCCTTGAGAAATCCACCCTGAGCTTTGCTCTTGGACATTCCCAGTAGGTTGCAAAAACCCCACCATTCCTTCCCCAACAGCCACGATCCATTCATCTTCTGTAGCCTTTATAGCAAGTGCTGTGTGACTTGTATTCTTATAAAACACCCAAGCAGATGTGAGTCAGGTGAAACACAGAATCATCGGACTTAATGATGTAGAAACGAATATTAATAGCTCGTCTCTGTTCAGCAGGGTCGGGTACAATTTCTAATCGAGTTCGTGTCCAGTGGATTTAACGTGGGACCCTGCTATATTGTTGGAAGTAACCAAAATGGATGGCTGCCTTGTAACAAGCATAGGTGTGCTGTGTTAACTTTTGCTTCATAATGCCTTCTTATTGATTCTCATCCTCACTAGGAGAACTTAGCAAGACTCCAGAGGGCCTTCGCGAGGAAGTGGGAATTCATCTTCATGCAAGCAGAAGCCCAAGTAAAGTAGGTGAAGTCAATGGAGCCCCTTCAGGGGTAAAAGACTGTAGCACTTGAGGATGGTGTGAGGGTGTGGTGGTCACAGAGAGGCTTCTAGCTGGGTTGGTCCCTCACATCTCTCAGAGGGGAAACTGAATAAAAAGAAAGGTTGGAAGCCGAAGGGAATGGCTTAGTGGTTAAGGCGTTTGCCTGCAAAGCCAAAGGACCCAGGTTCGATTCCTCAGGACCCATGTTAGCCAGGTGCAATAGGGGGAACACGTGTCTGGAGTTCGTTTGCAGTGGCTGGAGGCCCTGGTGCGCCCATTTTCTCTCTCCCCCTCTTTCTCTGTCAAATAAATAAATAAATAAATTTAAAAAAAAAGAAAAAGGTTGGGTCAAACAAGTTTCATCTTTAGGACCAACATAACTCTAAAATAATCCCACCAATGTATATTTCATCAGACAGGGAGGATCCCCCCAAATGTATAACTGTGCATGTATACTGAGAGAGTGAAAAATATCACACCCAGCTGATTGGCTGGCTGGAGGTTTTGACGTCTAGGTAAATGTGTTGGAGCTTTTAAGAGGCTACATTAGTTATGTTTCTCGTCACTGTGACAGAATCCCTTACAGAAGCAGCTTAAGGAGGAAAGGATTCATTTTGGCTCATAGTTTTAGGGGATTTCAGTCCATCAGAGCCAGGAAGACATGGCGGAGTTCAAGTCACAGAAGTCAGACAGATGAAGTCCATTCACGGAAGCTATACTATAGGGCTCAGCATAGGCTCTGTGCCCTTCTGTGGGTAGAGGTGGGCATCTATGGGTCTCCTCCTCCACCAACACCAGAGAAGAACTGACCCCCGTAAGCATACTGCAGACAACAGATATTCTAAGCACAGGCTAGCCCAAATGGTGACTCAGAAGGACCAGTTCAGAGTAACCCCTCCTTCTTCCTTCCAATCTATTCGTCCCCTCCACCCAAAGGATACAAGAGGAAAGGAAGGGAAAAGTTGGAGGATTTTCCCCACCTTTTCCCTCCAGGAGGCAGAATGGAAATTCCTTCCGCCCTATGGAAACATGAGGCATAGGGAATAAATGACCCACCTCAGCCCACAGACATGGTTGTCAACCAGATCCACATAATTCTAGGGCATGGCGTTACTGTGATCAGGGTCTCTCTTGTTCTGTTCAGTGATGGTATCTGGCTCAGCCAATAAGAAAAAGTGAGTAGTGGAGGGATGGGAAAGAGAGGCTGAGCTGGGAGAGTGCAAAGACCTTCTATCTGGCCACTAATCGCAAGAGAGCTGGCCCCACGGGGCTTCAGAGAAGCCCTTCCACATTTCCAGTGACTCTGCTCGGCGCTTAGAGCGAGGGCAGGAGCTATGTGTGTAAGGATGGGTCTCACAGCTGGGAATGAGCTGAGGTCGTGCAGCCCGGCCGTCTACACTCATTGCTATTACTCGTCCTCTGTAATCTCCCCCTTTCCCATGATGCCAGCCATCTGCTGGTGCTCTCAGGGTTCCCAGCTGTCCCCATGGGAGGTGGACACCAGGCATTGGGTGCTGAGCTGCTGCTGCATGAGACACCTGGGGAAATAGAAGGTGGGAGTGTGGGAGAGCTGGTGGGAAGGCGGCTCGTGTTTGGATGGACTGAGGGAGGTTTGTGCCTAGTGCTCACAGGCGCTAAGGAAGCCCAGGGAAGCACAGATCCGTTCTTCTAGAATGAAATGGCACCGCATGCTATAAAAGGAGAAATTGTCACTTTATACATGTATGGTATTTCTCCATTAACTTTTTTTTGATTAACTGTGATTACATTATAATTGTGGGCCATTTAAATACAAAGCAATTATCACAAGAATCACAGGGTGATTATGGGCTTATTTCAGTCCAGTAAACTGAAGTGCTCCCAAGAGAGCAGAGAACGAGAGGCTGCAATGCCATTAATCTGAGTTGCCTTTTACTTAGATGATATGAAGTAATGCATGTTTTTTTTTTTAATACTTTGGTGGGCTGCCTATCAGAGCATAAGGAGTCCGTCTTTGTCATCTGCAATTTCCCCCTTGTAACTCGTGCCTCCCCCACATGAGACCAGTGATGTTTGCCTTACGGGTCTCGTCACCTGCTAGGACCATTGTTCTGCCTTTAGAAAGCCAGATGGTTTAAGTGACTTTTAAGGCACGTAATTGAAGCATTTTACAGACATTTCTTCTGCTATGCATCTAAGGCAAACTTTCAAATTTGAGATGAAATACCGGTTCACTGGTGGCTGTACTCTTGCCTGTCAATTGAAACAGGCAGTATTCACTTTGAAGTGGGGGCAGGTGGATGGATAATTCAGCTCTTAATAATCTTAATACTCGGGCTGGAGAGATGGCTTAGCGGTTAAGGTACATGCCTGCGAAGCCTAAGGACTCAGGTTCGATTCTCCAGGTCCCACGTAAGCCAGATGCACATGGTGGCACATGCATCTGGAGTTCATTTGCAGTGGCTGGAGGCCCAGGCGTGCCCATTATCATGCCCTCTCTGTCTCTCTCTCTCTCCATCTCTCTGTCTGTAATAAATTAAATTAAAAAATAATAATCTTAATACTCCCCATGGACAGCTCTGTCCACATTTTTTGTTTTGTTTTGTTTTGTTTTGTTGACCTATCATGCTCATTGCATATACACGGCAATCTAGAATCTTGCCTAAAACTCTTGCCCCATGGGGAGTCCCTGAGGTCTCCTGGAAGGAGCTGACTTCCTTCCAACAGCAAGGACCACACAGGTACCAATAGTCTTGGGTAATCTTAATTCCTAGGAACAGGTATATGGAGCTGAGGGGACAGAGAGAAAACAGTACAAAAAAACTCAGTTACCTTTTACTCTTTCAGGATTGATCGGAAAAAGGACAAGACAGAAAGGAAAATTCTGGATAGTCAAGAACGGGCCTTTTGGGATGTCCACAGGCCAGTGGTGAGGAAATTCTGCTTGGGTCTCTAGGGTGGATTTTTTTTTTGGGGGGGGTTCCCATTTTCTTCAAAGCAAAGACTGTCCTTAGCAATCAGGTATCTCATCCTTAAGATAATTACTAAGCTTTGTGAAATGGGTTTTCCCGCTCATTCGTATAATCTCAGTAGATTTTCTGGAATGTATGTCAGTTTTACCTTTTGAAAACTATCCACCCATAAAAATACAGAATTGGAAATGCAAGGACAATGAGAACCCCACAAGGGGAACATGGCAGCCCAGAAATTTACATTCTCCCAAATTAACAATTTTCATTTTCCATTGTCATTTTACATATAGTTAGCTCTTGTCATACACACAGCACTTATATTCTACAAAGTCCTTGCAAACACCAAATTATTGAATAATTGAGCATTGCTCCTAAGTGACATATTGTGCTTGAGCCTCTGCTTACATTTTTAAATGTTTTATTTTATTTATTTATTTTTTATTGACAACTTCCATAACTGTAAACAATATCCCATGGTAATTCCCTCCCTCCCCCTACTTTCCCCTTTGAAACTCCACTATCCATCATACGTTTTCTCCTCTCAATCAGTCTCTCTTTTATTTTTATGTCATCATCTTTTCCTCCTATTATGATGGTCTTGTGTAGGTAGTGTCAGGCACTGTGAGGTCATGGATATCCAGGCCATTTTGTGTCTGGAGGAGCACGTTGTAAGGAGTCCTACCCTTCCTGTGGCTCTTACATTCTTTCTGCCACCTCTTCCACAATGCACCCTGAGCCATGGAAGGTGTGATAGAGATATTTCAGTGCTGAGCACTCCTTTGTCACTTCTTCCCAGCACCATGATGCCGTCTGAGTCATCCCAAGGTCACTGCCATCTGAAAAGAGAAGGTTCTCTAACCAAAAGTGAGAGTAGCATTAATATATGGGTATGAACATTAAGAGGAGGGATTACCAGGCAGTTTGGTGAGCATAGTATATACATTTAGTCAGACAGCAGCAGACGTTACACCCCTAGGGCTCATGACTACCCCTGTTGTAGGTTTTCAGTATCAGGGACATATTCCCTCCCATGGAGCGGGCCTCCAGTCCAATTAGAGGGCAGTTGGTTTCCCCCATAACAGACGTGCCACTATTGCACCCATTGGCTCACTTGGCCTGGCTGGCCAAATATAAGGCTTGCAGTGTCCACTGTTAAGTATCTTCACTGGTGATTTCTCTTTCTCCCATGGAACTGCATGCAGTGTGGCTTTTTTCAACTTTCTGTCAGCTGGTCTACACGGAGGAGGTTTTCAGTTCAGTTCCAGCAGGATTTCTCAGTGGCCTTGCAGCCCAAGAATGTACAGTCTTCAGCAATAGGGTCTTATCATCTATTCCTGGTGGGAAACCAAGGGCCTCGGCAATGGCCTATAATGTTTTGGGGGGCATCAGGGACCTCCCTAGCCAGCAACTCACTGGAAGGTATCCCATCCCTGGCACTGAAAATTTTCTAGTAACAACCTATGGCTCCTGTGTGTTCCATTGTCCAAGAAAGTAGGTTTCCATATGACTTATTTATATCCTCTTAGATTTTGATTAGCCCTCCCTCCACCTTTCCTTTACTCAATCTCTTCCCCTGGCCTCACTTAGGCCTTTTCACCCCCATTAATCTGTTCTACATTTTTGTCAACTGATCAATATATAACTCTGTTTAATGTGTATTTCTGTGTGAAGATGCTTTATTCAACATATACTGTCAACTCACTGGCATGGAACACAGAGCCTGCAGCACCGGAACTTGGGAAGAATCAAGCTTATTCACATCATAGCCTCTTCCCCCTAGAACACAGACAGCTCTTTAGAAAGTACAGGATGCAGAAAACTTGACACTGGAGGGCAGAGGAGATGGCTCAGAGGTTAAAGGCTCGGCTTGCAAAGTCTGCTGGCCTGTGTTCAATTCCTTACTATCCACTTAGAGCCATAGAGCCAGACACACAGAGTGACACATGTGTCTGGAGTTCGTTTGCAGTGGCAGGAAGTCCTGGTGCATCCATTCTGTCTCTCAGTCTCTCTCTCTCTCTCTGTCTCTCTCTCTCTGTCTCTCTCCACATAAATACTTTTTTAAAAAAAATAACAGAAAGGGACAACCTTGCACTAAATAAACTCTGGCAAGACTGGTTCGCGGTAGGAAACAGGAAGGCCCAGTGCCTCCTTGTTCAGCTTTGGCTGGGCACAGACGGGCACGTGGATGTCTCAGGATCGTCCTTGCTCCGCACATGTCTGCTAGTGGTCATTATACCTTGGTGAACATTGATTTGGAGGCTGCATGTAAATTTTAACAAGCAGGTGACTTTATAATTAAGATGTCTATAAGCAATGAGGGTTGACCATGTTTCTAACTTCACATGATTAAAACAAATTTTACATTTCCTCCATGAAAGGGAACTAAAAAAAAAAAAAAATGAATAAATTACTTCAACCTTCCTAAAAAGAAAAAAAAAAAAAAACTCATCCCAACATAGACATCTTTCTAGAAGGTTAAGTATGTGAAATAAAGGCTGTGGACAATCTGGCCACTTGAATACAAGTTTAATCCTAGAAACTGTACACTTCTACTATCATCCCTACTCTAAGGTCAGCTTTTGTATTTCCGATGAGAACTCGACAGAGGAACACGTGTTAAGCAAGATGAAAAGTTACATGGTTTGTCTGCTGTGGGAAACAGAAAGCTCAGATCTGATTATGTTACTTGGGCTCAGTTGGAAGAGTAATTTTCACTCAGTAATTTATATGTGTTTTTTTTTTTTTTTTTTCCTCTTAGCCAGGCTGTGTGAACACAACGGAAATGGATATCAGAAAATGTCGACGTTTGAAGAATCCACAAAAGGTTAAAAAGGTTCGCTAGTTTAGCTGAATTAAAACTTCCTAGTGCACTGTTTCCAGTACTCCACAGACAAAAATTGGTGACACAACACTACCACGTTTTATCTTTTGAAAACATTTAATTCATCAAGTCTAGAGATAGATGTTGAGTGTTAGTGTGTGCTTAGAATCAGTGCTGGGGCCTCAGGGAAGCAACCGACAAGAGAGGAGTGAAACCAGATGACAGGCGACAGACAGGCCACTGAGCCACATCAGGAAGAACTAGATGGTTCGCGAGTGCCCTTAGGGGCAGCTAAGGCAGACTGGGACTTCCCAAAAGCAGGGTCCCATGAGACGAAGAGTAAATAGCTGCTGACTCTGGGAAGGTGACAGTGAGGAAAAGAAACTAAAGGAGCAAAAAGTGGGAATGGGGCTGGAGGAGATGCCTTAGTGGTTAAGGCACTTGTCTGCAAAGCCAAAGGACCCAGGTTCAATCCCCCAGGACCCACATAAAGCCAGATGCAAAAGGTGGCACATGCATCTGGAGTTTGTTTACAGCAGCTAGAGGCCTTGGCATGTTCGTAGTCTCTCTCTTTCCCTTTCTTTCTCTTTTGCATACATAAAAACAAACTACTAAGAAAAAGATTTTTAAGCAAATCAAAGAGTTTTAGCACAACTAAACTGTCGAAACTCACTTCACCATCATTCCCAAAGTGACCTCATGGTCACTTGCATGTTACTACACTGAAAGCACACCTATGGGTACCACACTTAGACCCGCCCTCACCCACACAGCCATTCACAATCCTTTCTCACCAAGGACCATGGTGCAGGAGAGCGTGGTTGTCCTTTCTTATGCTAATTTTAAAAGGTTAAAGGTATTTTCCTAAATGTCCCTGATTCATTCATGACTAATCATGAATCCAGATAGAATACTGGAGATAGAATGTTTCAGATTTTGGAATACTTGTATCTACGCTATCTTGGGGATGAGAAGCAAGTTGCATACAACATTCACTATTTGTATATAACCTATTCATATAACCTGAAGGTAATTTTATGTGATACTTTCAGTAACCCTATATTTAACCAAAACCTGTCCCGTGAGCTGTAAATTTTTCCATCTGTGGTGTCATGTTAGTACTCTAACAGAGTAGGAATTACTTGTTTACTTGTAAGGCAGAGAGAGGGAGAGAGAGAGAAAGAGATAGAGAGGTAAAGGAAGAGACAGATATATTATATGCACACACATTTACATATGTATTTTGCTTATGTTATTTGAAGTATAATACTGTACTATATTTTATTTTATTTTTATTTATTTATTTATTTATTTATTTGGTTTTTCGAGGTAGGGTCTCACTCTGGTCCAGGCTGACCTGGAATTAACTCTGTCATCTCAGGGTGGCCTTGAACTCATGGCAATCCTCCTACCTCTGCCTCCCGAGTGCTGGGATTAAAGGCGTGCGCCACCACGCCCGGCTCACTGTACTATATTTTAAACTACTAGTCTTAAATGTTTATATTTAATCTTTAAGGACCCCTAATTCTAATATTCCAAGATTTTATGGAAACCCATGTACTTTATCTGAGCCTTTATGAGTTTGTAGATCTCAGCTGCACATTGCATGTTTCTTTCCCAAAGTAAACATTGTCCTTAGACTGTTCATATCATAGAAGCCATCTGAAAGGGAGCCGTCACTATGGGCATGTGGAGAAACTGGGACTAGAAAGCTATTCAATTGAAAAGGGACACAGACAGGAAACCTGCCACCTAAGTTTTCCACCTGATGTCACCTGCTGATGAGCAGAAAGTTTAGAGGGATCTTTATATGTTCTGGAGTTGTTCTTCAACTCCGTTTTGCCTCAAAACCCTCTGGAATAGTTGGTTAAAGTTTAGCTTTCAAATCTTCCCGTCATGATCCGGGGTGGGGCTCAGTAATGTGTATCCTTACCATTCATTGCAGACGGTCTTTGGATATTTGGAGAAACAATGATATACAAGGAGAGCATTTTAGCTCAGTAAGGGGAATGAGTGTCTCGCAGTTGGAACCCAAAGGAGGGATGAGGTCCACAAGAGGCAGTTTAGCATGGGAGAAATGTAAACAGAGGCCGCTCACTTTTGACTGGATGTCATAGGAGGGGACTCCAAGAACTGGATGAAGGGTTGGGCCCCAAGCTGCCCTCCACACTGAGGACGTGTGACTCTTATTCCTGCTTCTTCTTGTAGTCCGTGTACGGTGTGACTGAAGAATCCCAGTCGCAGAGCCCTGTGCACATACCCAGCCAGCCAATCAGGAAAACTACAAAAGACGACATCCGGAAACAGGTGAGTGAACTGAGGACTGCCCTCCCAGCGGGAGCCACAGCCCACTTAAAACTGTTTTTAATGTTCACCCCAGAAGGCAGAGGGAGCTTTGAGGTCCTTTAAATTATAGCGGAACCCAGCTGAGGTCGGCTTGAGCCTGTAATTTCTATATGAACACCCCATGGAAGCTCGAGGGGAAGAATTCTCCATCAAGTCCCTCCAGCAGTTATTAAAGGGGGTGGGGGGGGCAAATGAGTTATCCCAGGGCCAGGCTGACTGCCGAAGTCAGGGCTCCCCCACTGGCTGCTGCGGGAGCTAAGGAAGGAAACACTCACAGCGGGTCCCAGAGTCCTCCAAATTGAAATTCACTTCCAGAGCACCACAGCTCAGGACCACCTCTATTGCTGAGATTCAAAAGGAAAGTTTAAGAATAAAGAGAGCCTCTTCCCAATGCCATTGCAGAATTATTTACTTGTACATTATGTTCTTTTGTGATGAGGACCTGGATCAACAGAAAACTATCTTTCTCCCTTCTGGTCCTTACTGGTCATGAGGTGACCTTAGACCTGGTCTTTGTTATGTGTTATTGGCTTTTGGCAGGGTTAGGCAAAGAAGTAACTTCAGCTGGCTTTCCTTGGCAAGCCTATAACTAGAGGAGAAGGAGGAAACAGATGTAAAACATGGTGGCACACGCCTTTAATCCAGCCCTTGGGAGTCAGAGGTAGGAGGATCGCCATGAGTTCGAGGCCACCCTGAGACTACATAGTGAATTCCAGGTCAGCCTGGGCTAGAGAGAGAGACCCTACCTCGAAAAACCAAAAAAAAAAAAAAAAAAAAAAAAGTGATACAGACTAAGTTGTAGAGCATGAATCTTGAGTGTGGTAGGAATTTCCAAAGGGGCAAGGTGGTCATAGGAGCTCAAAGCTGGAGGGTACAATATTTGCCAGGGGAAGTGCTTGGATCTTGGTAAAAATACAGGACTTAGCTTCGTGGGATGGAAGGGAATCAATAATTCTATTTTGGCCTCAGCCTCCTGGTTTTTCTTTTTTCTTTTTTCCCCCAGATAACATTTTTGAACGCACAGATTGACAGACACTGTTTGAAAATGTCCAAAGTAGCTGAAAGGTATGTTTCCCCTCCCGTCGTATTACTGTCCGCTTCTGATTTTTTCAAAGGGGAAATGCTACTTGGTTACAGTTAACTAGTGTGTTCTGCTTTAAGAGTGAGTTACTCCTCAATCTGATGTGTAAAATATCCCAGGCTCTGTGTGAGTGCAGCTAAGATAACAGGCCTCCCTTGAGTGATGTTAACGTACATTTCTGTTGCTTAAGCTTCTCAGAGGTGTGGTCATAGGACCTTGTCAATCAGGGAAGAATGTCCTTAAATGCTCTACCATGCACCTTTGCCTGCAGCCCTTTAATTAATTCAAATGGAATCACTGGTGCCCTTTCCAGCCATAAAATGCCCAGATTCACTTTGCAAGGGAAAGAAATTGCGTGTGCCCTTTGAGGTGCTGGCCACGTAAACAGAAGGGGACCAGATCCTCCGAAGGTGTTCTGCCTCCACACACCGTCAATCACTGAACGGCATCAAATCAAATGTAAAGAAAATACTCGGCCCCTGCAGGCTGGTTTTGGCAGCAGCATTTGCGCTGCAGTCTGCGCCCGTAGCTGGTTCCACTCCGTTAACTCATGGGAGATTCAATTTTATCAACTAAATGGTCTGTTTTTTGAACTCTTCAGCAAAGGAAGGCCACCTGGGGATTCTGTATGGAATAAATCCAATCAGACAGCCAGAACTGAACATTGGTTCATCCATATGCTGCTGTTAAGGCGATGACCAATTTCTGAAAGAATCCAGGGCTTAAATCCGTCTTCGTGTTTATTGGGCATCAGGTAGACTGAGTCCTTTAAGCCCAGATCATACAGGACACTGGTTCCATGATCCGCCCATAAGCCCTTCTCTGCTGGCCTCAGGGTTGATTCATGTCTTCTTTCTAGATAAATGATGACAAAGGAGCAAAGGAAACTTCAACCCCAAATCCAAAGCCTATCGCAGTACTCTGCCATGGGCAAGGAAGGGCATTAGTAGATATGACGTCATATCCGTGATGGCATCTTGTGTATACTTCCTCCTGCATGCTTTATTGTTATTTTCCTGGCACTAATGTTTGGGCCTCTGGCAAGTGCTCTATCACAGATCTGTAACTTCAGACTTCATTTTACTTTGTCTTTTGAGATGCGGGATGGGTGGGGGGGGCTGCTCACTGAATTGTGAAGGCTGACCCTGAACTCTCAGTATACTCCAGGTAGGCCTTGAAATTGCAGTCCCCTTGGTTCGGCTTACTGTGTTGCAGGGATTAACAGGCCTGTGTCATCAGGCCCAGCCTGTAGGTAGTCTGCACATTGACATTCTGGGCCGGACAGCTGCTTGTTGAGTTTATAATGAACGTCCCGAGCATGATAGGATGGTTAGGTGTCCTCTGACCTCTGTCCACTAGAGGCTAGAAGATTGTCTCCCCCCCCTCCTCTCCCTGCCACCCACCACTGTGACAACCCCAAAATGGCTCTGGCCATTGCCAAATGCCCAAGGAGGAAAACAGCAAAATCACCCCACTGAGAATTAGTGGTGTTGCTGTTTTCCTAACGCACATGGATACCAATTGCTCCACAGGCTAGAATCGCTTCTCACCTCCATTGCCAAAATGCAGGGCTTCTGGCCAGAGCACCCGGCTCTGAAAGTGCTTCTTCTTTCTCGCTGAGGTTGCCTGGACTCCAAGAGAGTGGTTGAGAGTCAAACAGCTGGAGTGACCTCAACTTGACTGCGGTCATAGCCAGTGAGGAAGGAAGAGCTTCTTGCTCTGTGTCATGGGGGCATGAATAGCTGACCTGGCCTGGGGCGGGGTCTGTATGGTAACCATGGCAATGCCTGACCTTGGAGAGAGAGCAGAGAGGGCTCTGGACAGCCTGAGACTACACAATCCACAGATTCAGATGCCCAAGGTCTGAGGCCAGGACAGGGAGAGTTAAGCAATGGAAACCCAGGCTCCTAGGCACTGGAGTCAGTGGCTCCAGGGGGAGTCCCGAGCAAGCTGGGTTGGGGTTAAGCTTCAAGTGGACTGATATGGTTTCTGGGGCTCTGGTGAAATTCTTAGCAGCTCTGTATGTATGTATGAGAAAAAAAAAATGTGAGCTTTGTCTCATCTCTGTGGCCTGAAGCAGTTAGCGGTGAGGTAGGCAGACACCTCCCAGGGATGCTGGAGCAAGGAAAGGGAGGGCAGGTGGTGGTGAGATGCACAGGGCTGGCGGGTCCTATTGTTTGTTTGTTTACTGGCTGTCTGGGAGGAACCCCACCTGGCCCATCTAATAATGCCTGAGAACTGCTCACCTGAGGGATTCTTTCAACCGCAGCTCCCCAGCTAGAAACTTCCATGAGTCTAACCCCAGCACAGACTGGATTTTATTCCCTGCAGCAATCACTGGCAACTTTTCAATGTGACACGAGGGTTTTCATTAAAGCCGCCAGGAAACTCCCCCATCGGGGTGGAAGAGGAGGAGGAGAGCGCAGCCGGGTGTTAGCACGAGATAAAGCAGCCCTGGGAGTCTGCTCTGTCAGCGCCCCGCTCCGCAGGGAGGGGCCCTGAGGTGGTGCTGGCAGCTGGCCAGAGGTGAAAACTGAGCCCTCCCAGGTGGGCCACACAGCCCCATCCTGGATCGGGTTTCGGGGGGTACCTGCTCCAGGTGATAAGTAGTAATTAACCAGAAGTGTGCACACCCTCCCCTCTCCTCCCCTCAGCCCCAGGATTCCCACTGTTTATTTTTATTGCCAGTTCTGAAAAAAGCAAGAATCAGGATGAGCTTTAAGGGTACAGCCAGACCCTGCCAGGAGGAAATAAGGAAGTGTTGCAAAGAAAAGGGGTACAGCAGTTTAGGAGATGCCCCCCCCCCCGCCCCCCGGGGTTCGGAGCCAGCTGTGGAGCTTTGAATCCTGCCTCGGCCATCTCTTGTTTTCGAATTGATCTGTTTCCACCTCTTTTTTTGTTGTGGTTGTTGTTTTCGAGGTAGGGTCTCCCTCTAGCTCAGGCTGACCTGGAATTCGCTATGTAGTCTCAGGATGGCCTGGAACTCAGTGATGATCCTACCTCTGCCGGCCCAGCGCCAGTGCTGGGATTAAAGGTGTGCGCCAGTGTGCCACCACGGACCCCCCTACCCACCCCCCGCCCCGACTTCCACCTCTTTAAAGAGACAGTGGTAGAGGTGGTCTTTTAGGGTTGGTGAGTTAGCGCGAGAGCGGGCTGGGGTCCTTGGCACTCATTACCCGCACAGTAAAGTGGAAGGATTAGTTTTTCTCCCCCGCTGTGGTGATTAATGGTGCTTTGGACCAGAGTGGAATTCAAGTGCGTGAGATGGAATGAACCGGACGTGAGATGCTCTGAGCAGGAGGCTGGCCTTGAAGATGGCAGTCTTGTGCTGAGGCAGCTGTCCGCACCAACCTTACTGTCCTCTCTGTCTCTGAGGTTCAGCCTGGCAGGCTGCCCAAGGCTGGGGCTGCAGCCCACAATCTGTGTGGCTCCCCACTTTCTTCTGCCTTGCATACAGTGCCGGTCTGGTGCTTTTAGGGAGGGAGGGGTCGCACCTGAGGGGAGTGGTCCTCTAGATATTCTCGGTTCGCCCCAGTTTCAAATACTCTGTGCACTGTCCCCACTCTGTTCCAATGTCCCTGAGATGCCAGCATCGTTGCAACCAAACTACACTTTCTTTTTTTTTTTTTTAAGTTTTATTTTTAGTTATTTGAGAGAGAGAGAGAGAGAGAGAGAGAGAGAAATAGGCAGGCAGAGAGAGAGAAAAAAAATGAGTGCGAGGCAAACAAACTCCAGATGCGTGTACCCCCTTGTGCATCTGGCTTACGAGGGTCCTGGGGAATTGAACCTGGGTTCTTTGGCTTTGCAGGCAAGTGGCCTAACCACTAAGCCATCTCCCTAGCCCCAAACTAAACTTTCCAGGCTGCTTTTTATACTGCTTACAGGTGCTACCCTAGCTTTTGTTTTATAACTTTTAAATAAACCTTTAATTCTTAATATCAAAGCTTTTGCTCATCAAGTTCTAGTACATTTGCACTGATAAGAAATCTCATCTGCATCCAGTAAGAAGGTAAACAACCAGTACCAAAAAGAATACCCACATCTAAAGACACTGCTAAGAAACACTTCAAGGTGGGCTGGAGAGATGGCTTAGAGGTAAAGGCGTTTGTCTGTGAAGCCCAAGGACCCAGGTTTGATTCCCCAGTACCCAGGTAAGCCAGCTGCACAGGATGGTGCATACATCTGGAGTTCATTTCTAGTGGCTAGAGGCCCTGGGGTACCCATTCTCTCTATGTATCTGCATATTTCTCTCTCTCTTAAAATAGAAAAAGAAATTACTTCAAGGCTAGACAAGCACAGAAGAATACAGGACTGGGGAGATGGCTCAGTGGTAAGGGTGCTTACTACCTCAAGCATAAGGATTGAGTTCAATCTTAAACACTGAAAGGCACCAAAAAGACAGTGAGATCCAGGTTTGGTGAGAGGCTGTGTCTCAGATAAATAAGGGAGAAGGGCAATAGAGGATGGCACCCAATGCCCTCCTCTTGCCTCCACACACAGGCGTGTCTATAAACACATACACACATGCACATACACCACATTTATAAAAAGATGAATGCTGAGCCAGGCATGGTGGCGCACGCCTTTAATCCCAGCACTCGGGGAGGCAGAGGTAGGAGGATCGCCGTGAGTTCAAGGCCACCCTGAGACTCCATAGTTAATTCCAGGTCAGCCTGGACCAGAGTGAGACCCTACCTCGAAAAAAAAAAAAAAAAAAAAAGATGAATGCATACAAATTAAAAGAAAAAGAGAACAAATGGAAATAAACATCTACTTTAGGAAAATCAAGTTTTCCTACTTAAAAATTTGTTAAGAAGCTACTCCCCTTTAGTGGATGGTGTCGCATCTCCCTACGTAAACACACATGAAAATTTGCATCAACTCTCAATAGTGATGGCAAAACTCCCAAGTGTTTTTCTTAAGCTTAGACTTAAACTATTTTTTTAAAGTGATAGGTAAATAAAATGTAGGCATTTGAGTGTATACACACACACACACACACACACACACTCACACACACATTTCTTTCCTAACAGATCTCCACGAATAATCCCAAGATGTTGCCAGGTCTCTTAAAACTTAAACATGTCTCTACATCCTCTGAATGTCACTGGTTGACATTCAATACATTTCACAATCAGCTGCAAAATTCTGCTCTCTTCCAGACTTAGGATGAAAATCCAATCTTGAGAACTGGAAGTTCTTCCAATATGCAGATGATTCAAAAGGTTTTCCTTAGTGGAGGACCGGAGCTAAATACTGAAGTACTCCTGCCCGGGCAGCATGAGGACTTCTTGTACAGCTGACCCCTGGCACTAGTCCCTTGCTTCATGGTGGACTAGGATTTTCACTAATACTGCTTTCACTTTGAAAAATGGTGCCATGTAGTCCAGGCTGACCTGGAACTCGCTGTGTAGTCTCAGGGAAGCCTTGAACTCATGGCGATCCTCCTCCCTCTACCTCCTGAGTGCTGGGATTAAAGGTGCGCGCCACCACACCTGGCAAAAGAAACTCCTTAACTTGAGGAGTCCCTACTGGTGGGTTTCCTGGTACTGGGGCCCTGTTTTAGGATGCTGCTACAGTCTTAGCTCAAATGCCTTCTTCAGAGTTAAAGTCTAGCTATCCAACTGTGAGCAAAGGTCCTATTCTTGTTTCAGAAATAAGAGTCTCCATTCAGACAAATTAGCTTTCAAGATAAATAACATTTTATACCTTCTGCTTTTTAAATGAAAATCTTTTTAATTTTATTTATTTATTTGAAAGAGAGAGAGAGAGAAAAAGAGACAAATAGATAGAGAATAGGCACACCAGGGCCTCTAGCCACTGCAAAGAAACTCTAGACGCATGTGCCACCTCGTGCATCTGGCTTACATGGGTACTGGGTAATCGAACTCGGGTCCCTAGGCTTCGCAGGCGAGTGCCTTAACCACTAAGCCATATCTCTAGCCCTAAAAGTCTTTTTGTTTGTTTGTTTTTCGAGGCACGGTCTCATTCTCTAGCTCAGGTGATCCTCGTACCTCTGCCTCCAGAGTGCTGGGATTAAAGGCATGTGCCACCACCCCTGGCTCTGAAAGTCTTCCTTAAGTATGGCTTCCACACTGGCCTTCCTAGAGAAAGAACAACTACATTTCAGTTAATTTTTCTGGACAACTTGGGCCTGTGCTCTTCTATTTTGCTTTTTAAATTCTGTCAGCGACCAGAGTCTTTAAGACACCACGAGTTGCTTTCCCTACGCAAAACAGTCCAGACTATTACGTTCTTTGAGTCCCTGGTCCAGACTTTTAGTTGTTCGTTTGCTTTCTGGTTCTCATCAACCTACTTGTCCAGCAGGCCTTCCCCCTCCCTCAACAAGCATTCCTTTCCAAGCTCTTTATAGCATGTACCTAGTCAGCAATAGCTCACAAGTGCTCCAAACTCAGTCACTTAAAACTACTTTCTGGGCTGGAGAGATTCACAGCAGCAGCAGCAGCAGAAGGCCCTGGTGTGCCCATTCTCTCGATTTCTCCTTCGCTCTTTTCTGTCACTCTCAAAATAAACAAATATTTTTAAAAACTAGTTTTCTATCGTCCACAGGGATATGTTCCAATACCCCTAGAGATACTTGAAACTGCAGATAGTACCAAATGCTACATCTACTGTGTTGTTTTTCCTATGCATATACGCCTGTAACAAAGTTTAATTTAGACATTTGATACTGTTAGAGGTTAACAATGATTCATGATAAAATATAACAATAATAATATGTTGTAATAAAACTTATGTGGGGCTGGAGAGATGGCTTAGCGGTTAAGCGCTTGCCTGTGAAGCCTAAGGACCCTGGTTCCAGGCTCAATTCCCCAGGACCCACGTTAGCCAGATGCACAAGGGGGCGCACACATCTGGAGTTCGTTTACAGAGGCTGGAAGCTCTGGCATGCCCATTCTCTCTCTCTCTCTCTCTCTCTCTCTCTCTCTCTCTGCCTCCTTCTCTTTGTCGCTCTCAAATAAATAAATAAACTAAAAAAAAAAAAAAAAAGAAATGAGCCTGAAGTCAAGTTTAAAAAAAAAAAAAAACTTATGTGAACGTGATGTCTTTCTAAATATTCCTGGTACTTTCCCCTTTTTAACATCAAGGAAATACTTTACAGCTTGTCTTTGGTACTCTGAAAACCAGGATCACTTTGAAGCCAATATTAAGTAAAACAAGGGTCAGGTGAACGCTAGAACTGCAAAACCACGACAGTGGGTCTGGTCATCCAATCACAACCGTGTGACTAATGGGTGGATAGTGTATACAGCATGGATACTCTGGGCAAAAGAAAGCCAGGCGTGGTGGCGCACACCTTTAATCCCAGCACTCGGGAGGCAGAAGTAGGAGGATAGCCATGAGTTCAAGGCAACCCTGAGACTACATAGTGAATTCCAAGTCAGCCTGAGCTAGAGTGAGACCCTACCTCGACAAACCAAAAAAAAAATAAATAAAGACACATTAATTAAAATTTTAAAAAAGGATGATTCGTGCCTTGGGTGGAGAGGCACAGCTTGGGATTTCATCACACCTCTCACAACTACATACAATTGTAAAGTAATAATAATAATATAATAATAATAATACATAAACGAACTTATAATTGAATTGCTTACTCCTAGAATTTTCCTTTTAATATTTCCAGACTACAATATATCATGGGTAACCAAGGCTACAGAGAGAGCCAAGCTGTGGCTAAGGGGGATACTATGTGGGCATGTACTGTTACTCGTATGCCTGTGGGCTGGCTAGCTGCACCTGGCTCAGCCATGTGTCTGCGTGTGGCTGAGGGCTGGGTAGACCACTCTGTTGCTCTTGGCTGGATCTCTCACATGTTTGCCTTCTGCTGGCTTAGGGACGCCCTCGATGGGAACAACTGTGCTCTGCTTCACATGAATTCTCGTCTTTGAGCAGGCTAGTTTGATGCTGTTCCCATGGAAATAACGTGATTCTAAGAACAGAGCAGAAGTATGCAAAAACCCCTTGATGCTTGGAGCGGGCACTCCATCACTTTGGCTGTGCCTTAGTGGGTGAAGCAACTCACAAGTCCAAACTAGATTCAAAGGCTAAAGCAATACCATCTAGGTTCGAAACTGATGCCACATATCATGACAGCAAATAACCAAACACATCAGCCTTGACTCTAAAGCTAGAGAACTTTCTCCATGAGACGCGTTTTCCTTAGTGACGGACAAGGAATTTTGAAGCGTGACGTTTATTTCACCCTAAATCTCTAGAATGAGGCCTCTTTGTTAGTTGTTTGTTTGTTTGTTTTTACTGTGACAAGATACCAGAAATAGTAAATTTTAAGGAAGAAGATTTGTTTTGGCTCATAGGCTCAGAGGTTCCAGTCCATGGTCACTTGACCCCGTCACCTTGGGCCTGTGCTGAGGTAGACCATCATGGTGGGGAGCTGATTACTTCATGGTGTCTAGGAAGTAAAGCGAAAGAGAAGAAGGTTTCAGTGTCTCCTTCAAGGGCACACCCTCGATGACCTCAATTCCCTCTTATCCAGGCCCTACCTCCAGAGTTTCCACCACTTTCCAATGGAGCATCTGGCCAAACCTTTCACACACGACTCTTGGAGGGACATTTAGGATCCAAACCATAATAGTTTCCTTGGGCACTGTAGCAGACACCTTCAGGCTCGCCGAGATGAACTTCCAGACCAGGCACAGTTATGGAGGAAGGGATATTTATTGAAGCTTACAGATCCAGGGGAAGTTCCATAATGGCAGAAGGGCCAAGCAGAGAGAGAGAGAGAAGCCACAAGTCCCAAAGCCAAAATGTCACACAGCACATGTCAGGAACTCCAGGTGGAACTAGGCACTTTGTGTATCTTTACATTGGAATTTCAAACCCACCACCACACCTTAAGATCTGCCCAGTGACACCTTCTCCAGCCAGGTGGCTGCAGATCCAAACGGCAAACTAATAATACACTGAATATATTGAGAGGCCATCTATTCAAACTACCGCTGTCACTTATCTACGTTCTTGGGGTAGATTAAGTTGCTAAAGAAATGAGGTCTTGCCAGGCATGGTGGCACACGCCTTTAATCCCAGCACTCGGGAGGCAGAGGTAGGAGGATCACCACGAGTTCAAGGCCACCCTGAGACCACATAGTGAATTCCAGGTTAGCCTGGGCTAGAGTGAGACCCTACCTCAAAAAAACAATCTATATATTGAGTTTCTAATTGCCTGGCTTCTTCCCTGAGAGACTCGCTCCTTCCTCATGCCTAGCAATGCTGAACTGCACCATACTAGGCTACAGGTACTCCAGCACACTGCCTGCACGCCCCAAGAGATCAACTTGTTCCATTCTACGTCTGCCTCTGTACTTGAGTCATCCCTACCCCATTACTGGAAGCCACTCGAACGTCACAGCTGACTGCCGAATTGATTTTTTTTTTCCAACATCATCTTGCTCTCCCATCTCTGAGATTGCTGCTGCTCCCTGAAATTAGATGCTGGTTCCTCCTCTGCCTCCTGACCCTCGGTGATCATGAAATGTAATTAATGAAATGAGATAAGACAGCAAGGGACCAGATACCCTAAGGCTCCATTAAAAATCTGCAAGGGTGATAGAAGCCCATGAACTTAATGTCTAATGATAAATTCGAAGGAGGGAGAGAAAGAGAGTAAGGAAGTCATTACAAGTTTGCCTTTATATGATTCCAGAAACTTTGTGTCCTTGCTCCTCCTTCCTCCCATCCTACGTTAGGTAAGAGGAAACAATAATCCGAGACCGCACGATAGTCATGGTGGTCCAATACAAACCAAAGTGGACGGAAAGGGGGCAGGAGGCATGGCCTGGCATACGCTTTTCTTTCTGAGGAGCTAAATTCACCCATCTCAAGTTTCTCTGTTGAATACAGTTTCTCTAGGTGACCTGTATTAAAGTGTTCTCTGTAATCTCTCTCCTCCTCACTTTCTCTGATCTGAAAAAAAAAAAAATTTAATTGTCAGGAAGCCATGTTTCCTCCTCCCTGTCAGTTTCCTTTCCCATCGGGTCATTTCTGTCTGGTTTCCTTTTGTGTGTCATAGTTTTTAGAAAGTGTACAAGCTGGACTGGAGAGATAGCTTAGCAGTTAAGGCGCTTGCCTGCGAAGCCTAAGGACCCAGGTTCAATTCCCTAGAACCCATGTAAGTCAGATACACATGGTGGCACATGCATCTGGAGTTTGTTTGCAGTGGCTAGAGGCCCTGGGCACCCATTCTCTCTCTCCCTCAAATATATATATATTTTTTAAAGTACACAAGCCAAAGGGGAGGGAGTAAGTGTGCCCTCCTCTCCAACCCCTGGCACCTGCATCTTCTAGGTGTCCTGCTGTTTAGAGGCCCTGACATTTGTTTTTTATCGTATTTATGAAGTGGGAACAATGCACGCTGTGCCCCAGTGCTTTTGATCCCATGGGTGCTTCTCCCTTCAACAATGCTTCCCATGGCTGCACACCATACATCATTGTCCCTTTTTCTGGTGACATTACCGATGCCAGTGTCTCTTCATCTCCCCAACCTGCCCTAGAAGCAAAGTCCACATAGGTGCACTGAACTCTTGGAGTCCCTTGCTAGGCGCAGCGACACCCATGGTGGATGCTATCTCATCTCCCTCGGACTCGTATCACATCATTTATAAGGAAACTATGAGTCTTTCCTGTTAAGAAAGAGAACATGAAGTCCAAAACTTTTTCTTGGCCTTTTCTAACCCCCTTTCGTAACTTCCTGCCTCTCCAAATGTACCAGTGGTACAGTCTACTTGCAATCTCAATGGGGAAGGGTTTGTGTTGTTGGTGGTGTTTTATTTATTTATTATAACTTAATTTATTTCTTTATTGACAACTTCTATAATTGTGGACAGTAACCTTTGGTAATTCTCTCCCCACCCCCCAACTTTCCCCTTTGAAACTCCACTCTCCATCATATCCCCTCCCCCTCTCAAACAGTCTCTCTTTTATTTTGATGTCATCATCTTTTCTTCCTATTATGGTGGTCTTGTATAGGTAGTGTCAGGCACTGTGAGGTCATGGATATCGAGGCCATTTTGTAAAGAGTCCTACCCTCCCTTTGGTGCTTACATTTTTCCACCACCTCTTCCACAATGGACCCTGAGCCTTGCAAGGTGTGATAGAGATATTTCAGTGCTGAGCATTCCTCTGTCGCTTCTTCTCAGCACCATGGTGCCTTCTGAGTCATCTCAAGGTCACTGCCATCTGAAAAGAGAAGGTTCTCTGACCAAAAGTGAGAGTAGCATCAATATATGGGTATGAACATTAAGAGAAGTGCTTACTGGGAAGTTTGGTGAGCATACATTTAGCCAGACAGCAGCAGACATTACACCCCTAGGCTCATGACTAACCCTGTTGTGGGTTTTCAGTACCAGGTATATATTCCCTCCCATGGAGGGGGCATCCAGTCCAATTACAGAGCTGTTGGTTTCCCCCATACCAGACAGACATGCCACTATTGCACCTGTTGGCTCATTTGGCCTCGCTGGTCACATTTCAGGCTTGCATTGTCCACTGTTGAGTATCTCCACTGGTTATTTCTCTCTCTCCCATTGCTACATGCAGCATAGCTTTTTCCAGCTTTCTGTCAGCTGGTCTACACAGAGGAGGTTTTCAGCTCAGCTCCAGCAGGATTTCTCAGTGGCCTTGCAGCCCAAGTATGTGGAGTCTTCAGCAATAGGGTCTTACCATCTATTCCTGGTGGGAAACCAAGGGCCTCAGTAATGACCTGTAATGTTTTGGGGTCATCAGGGACCTCCCTGGCTAACAACTCACTGGAAGGTATCCCATCCCTGGCACTGAAAACTTTCTAATAATAATCTATGGCTTCTGACTGTTCCATTGTCCAAAAAAAATAGGTTTTCATATGACTTATTTATATCCTCTTAGATATTGATTAGCCCTCTCTACACCTTTCCTTTACTCAATCTCTTCTGTGACCTCACTTAGGCCTTTTCACCCACATTAATCTGTTCTTCTACTTACATATACACAATACCATCCTATTAAGTCCCCCCTCCCTCCCTTTCTATTCCCTTTATATCCCCTCTCTAGCTTACTGGCCTCTGCTACTGAGTTTTATTCCAACTCACATACAAGTCCAATCATTTGTAGGTAGGATCCCACATATGAGAGAGAACATGTGATGTTTGGCTTTCGGGGCCTGGGTTACCTCACTGAGTATAATCCTTTCCAGATCCATCCATTTTCATGCAAATTTCATAATTTCATTTCGCTTTACCACTGAGTAGAACTCCATTGTACAAATGCACCACATCTTCATTTTCCACTCATCAGTTGAGAGACATCTAGGCTGGTTCCATTTCCTCGCTATTGTGAATACAGCAGCGACAGACATGGTTGAGCAAGTATCTCTAAGGTAGTGAGACGAGTCCTTAGGATATATGCCTAGGAGTGCATATAGCTGGGTCATATGGTAGATCTATTTTTAGCTGTCTCAGGAACCTCCACAATGCTTGTACCAGATTGCATTCCCACCAACAGTGTAGAAGGGTTCCTCTTTTTTACATCCTCGCCAACATTTATTGTCATTTGTGGAAATCTTTTTTTTAAAATATTTTATTATTTGACAGAGACAGGGGGGCAGATATAGAGACAGAGAAAGAGAGAGAGAGAATGGGCATACCAGGAACTCCAGCCACTGCAAATGAACTCCAGACGCATGTACCACCTTGTTCATCTGTCTTACATGGGTACGGGGGAATTGATCCTTGATCCTCAGGCTTCACAGGCAAGTGCCTTAACTGCTAACCCGTTTCTCTAGCTCCTACTGTGAATTTTAATATATGAACACACTGCAAATTGATCTTATCTCAGACTATCCTCTTTTGTCCTCTCTACCTCTGCTTCCATTCAACTGAGGGCCTTCCTTAGTGGGATTATAGATGATCACTGTGGGGTCAAGAATGCACCAGCTGGATCTTGTGGGGAAAACACCTGACAGTATATCTCCCCACTCTGTGGCTCTTTCATTCTTTCCACCCCTTCTCCCACAAGCTTTGAAGGGCATGTTAGAAGTAGCCTTTAATGGTGAGGCCTTGGCAGCCTGTTATTCTCTCTGCTTTGATGAGCTTTGCATCTCCTCAGTGTCTACCCCCATCTCCATGGATCAATATTATCATTCGGTCTCACCACCTCTCCACCCATTTTTTCTGAAGATATTCCCAAATATCTAAGTGTCTGCATGTTATTATGGCTGGAGTCATCACATGGCACCTCTCTTCTCCTTTGCTGCTCTCTGGCCCTTTAAGATTCTGCTGCTGAAGGCTGGTTCCAAACAGCTTCCTTCATTGCTACCTGTGCTATCAGCCAACCTCCCCCCCATCAGCCATTCTGATTCTCATCCCAGCCTCTGCTGAGGCTTTTCCAGCTCGGCCCTTGTCCCGGTGCCCAACACCACACTCCACCTGGGTCTTGACTTGCTGAGCTGGGCCCCTCTTCCCAGGTTGGAAGTATAGTAGAAAGACCAAAGAAATAAGCTGAGGAGGAGCCCAATAAAAACCCCAGGTTCTGGGTTGGAGAGATGGTTTAGCAGTTAAGGCATGTGCCTAAAAAAGCCTAAGGATCCAGGTCCAATTTCCCAGGACTCATGTAGGCCAAATGTACAAGGTGGCACATGCGTCTAGAGTTCATTTGCGGCAGCTAGAGGCCCTGGTGCGCCCATTCTCTCTCTCTCTCTCAAAATAAATAATTAAATTAAAGAAAAACAAACCAAGCCCAGCTCTCAGAAATCTGAGGAAGGGCAGAGGGAAAAGAAGGAAACTTGAAACTACAATGTACTTCAGGGAAACCTTTCCGGTTTAAAACTGAAAGCATAGAACCTCTTGTCCAGCTTGAGTTTAACTAGTGAAAGGAGCTTTCAGCTGTTGCCCTGGGCTGCCAGATGGATGTCATATTTAAGATACAAAACCAGCCGAGGCGTCGATCAGTGCAGGGACCAGAGCAGGCATCCTAGAAGGACAGAAAGTCACAGGAGGCTGAGGAGCCCCCATGGACCACAGACTCATCTCAGATCCTGACACAGCCGCAGATGCCCAGTTCGTCACCGTGACTCAACTCACTCACAGTCACCCTCACACTTTGGTGGGGCCTGCCAGGACTTGGGTCTCCTCCTGCTGGTTGCTGATCCTGATGATGAGCTGACCTGAGTGAAGCTGTTGGGTGGCCAAGGTGTCCTCCAGAACCGCACATCCAACGTCCTCTTGCCTGTTCCTTTCAGTGGGTTGAATAGTCCCACCCCTCCCTGAAAAGACACAGGTCCAGTTCCTGTCCTGCCAAACCTGTGAGTGTGACCTCCTGTGGGAAAGCATCTACACAGGTGTGATTAAGTTAAAGTTCTCAGCAGGGCGTGGTGGCGCATGTCTTTAATCCCAGCACTCAGGAGTCAGAGGTAGGAGGATCGCTGTGAGTTCGAAGCCATCCTGAGACTCCATAGTGAATTCCAGATCAGTCTGGGCTAGAGAGAGACCCTACCTCAAAACCCCCACCCCCCCCAAAAAAGGATAAAGTTCTTGATATGCTATCATCCTGGATTATCCAGAAGAACCTGAAATTAAATGATAAGCATCCATATGAGGAGGGAGGGACAGGGAAATGGAAAGGCAAGAAAAGAACAGAGCAGCAAAGTAAACCCCAGGCGATGGAGAAGGTCATGAAGAGGCTGGAGTGAGGCAGCCACAGCAAGGACAGCCTGGAGCCACCAGAAGCTACAAGCAAGGAGGGATTCTTCCCTGGGCCCTTGAAAAGGAACACCATCCTGTGGGGCCCTTGACGGCAGACTTCCGAGCTCCCTCACTGAGCATAGACTTCCGTGGTAATTCATTACAGCAGTCAAGGAAATTAATATAGTCCTCAATATGCAACCTCATTGCTTTCAAGAAGAATGAAATTGGCCCAGGTGGCAAAGAAGTGGCTATGCTTTCCTGCTTGTTTGTTCTCTTAATCACAGTGATCCTGATTAATCAACAGGGCCGTTACGCACCATAGTGTGAACCGGATAAAGTCCAGACACATGACTCAAGCAATACCTGAAAACTAAGGCTTTCCAACTTGGACCAATCCTCCTCCCACCCCACTGGGGGGGACAGCCTACGCCTAGGAGGACAAGGGCTTCCGAGGCGTCAGGAAATCTGCATCCATCTTTACAACCAAAGTTAGCAGAGATTCCCTCATTATGACTTGATGAACGAAACCCTGTACGTCCTGGGCTCTTCAGAATAAGGAGGAATAAGACATTTTGAGCTTTCATGCTCATATGAATCGCCTGGGAGCCAAATTAACGGTGCGGCTTCTGACTCAGTAGAGCTCGAGGCCTGAGAATCAGCCCTTCTGACAAGCTCACAATGATGCTTATGAGTCTGGCTTTGAGTAGCGACGAGGAAGAGTCTCTGCGGCAGCATTAAGTTAATTGGCCCTGCCTGCCCTACGCAGTCAGTAGTAAGACTTGTGGCTTTGACTTGGCTGCGGTGGAGGAAAATGTCAGCCACACTTAGGAAAACGTTTCATTCTGGATGGATAACCATAAGTATATTCATACCTTTGGGCCAAATAAAAACTCATGGATATTGGGACTGGAGAGATGGTTCACAGTTAAGATACTTGCCTGCAAAACCTAATGACCCAGATTAGATTCCTCAGTACCCACATGAAGCCAGATGCACAAAGTTGCACATACATATGGAGTTCATTTGCGATGGCTAGAGGCTCCCTCTCTTTCTTTCTGTCTCTCTCTTTGCAAATAAATAAATACAATATTTTTTTTAAAAAAATAACCTTATGGATAGGGCTGGAGGGATGGCTTAGTGGTTAAGGCGTTTGCCTGCAAAGCCAAAGGACCTTGGTTCGATTCCCCAGGACCCACGTTAGCCAGATGCACAAGGGGGCGCATGTGTCTGGAATTCGTCTGCAGTGGCTGGAGGCCCTAGTGTGCCCATTCTCTCTCTCTCTCTCTCTCTCTCTCTCTCTCTCTCTCTTTCTCTCTGTCAAATAAATAAATAAAAATAAAATATTTTTTAAAAACCTTATGGATATAAATTTTGAGTTCATATCTCAGAAGATGTGTGTTAGTCAATTTTCTGTTACTATGGCAAAACACCTTCCAGAAGGAAAGATTTACTTTGGCTCACAGTTTTGGAGGCTTCACTCCATAGTCACTTAGTGTTTTTATGGTCTTAATATTTATTTTATTTATTTATTTGCAAGAGAGAAGAGGCAGAGAGAGAGAAAGAGAGAATGGGTGCACCAGAGCCTCTAGCCGCTGCAAACAAACTCCAGACACATACGTCACTATGTGCATCTGACTTAGGTGTGTACTAGGGAATTGAACCTAGATTCTTAGGCTTCATAGGCAAGTGCCTTAACTGTTAAGCCATCTCTCCAGCCCCAATTTCTTCTCCTTCTCCTCCTCCTCCTCCTCCTCCTCCTTCTTCTTTTGTGCCCTTAGTTTTGAGCCTTGTATTTGGTGAGACAGAGCATCAAGGAGGAACAAAGCCGCTCACCTCATGATGGCCAGAAAGCAAAGACAGGGAAAGGGGAGGGAAGAGCCAGGACAAGGGCCCAGCCCCAATAACCTACTTCCTACAATTACATCCCACTTCCTAAAGTTTCCACTGCCTCCCAACAGCCTATTTAGTTACGAGTCCATAAAGGGATTGCCCATTCATGAAGTCGGAGCCCTCATGATTCAATCACTTCCTGAAGGTCCCATTTCTGAACATTGTTGCACTGGAGACTGAACCTTCAACAGATGAGCTTTGGGGGAGAGATTTAAGATCCATATTGTAACAAGATAAAAAAATCAATATGAATAATGGTGTCCCACTATACCACTATGCATACTAAAAATGTATTAAAATCTGTCTAATATCAAGGAAAATATTTTAAAAATTTTAATAAAGTCAGTCAAGACTATATTGTGGGCAATGTTTTTCTTCATGTTTTTTTCCCCAAAACATGTCACTAAAGGAATAAAAATTATATGACCTTGTCATCAATCAGCTAGCTGAGGGTGCCCTTGCTCTGCTTGAATAGAAGTCATGGGTAGGCAAGGAGAAGCCCTCTAAATGCTGGTCTCTAGTGGCTTCCATTTGCCATTTGCAGCATATGGCTGTTTTTTTTTAACTTTTTTTTTTTTAATTTTTATGTTTGAGAGAGAGAAGCATAGAAAGAGAGAGACAGAGAGAGAATGAGTTCATCAGGGTCTACAGCTGCTGCAAATGAACTCCAGACGTATATGCCACCTTGTGCATTTGGCTTACGTGGGTCCTGGGGAATCGAACCTAAGTCCTTTGGCTTTGCAGGCAAGCGTCTTAACCACTAAGCCCTCTCTCCAGTCCCTTTTTAAAACTTTTTTATTGACAATTTTACACATGTCCATAATGTATTCTGATTCTAGTCCCCTCTCATTACTTTCTTTTGTTCTCCCTCCCCCCATCCTCTTTCCACTAGATTCCTTCTCTCCAACTAGTCCCTCATACATTGTGGTATCTTTTCTGTTTGTTTGTTTTCATCATCCACAATGACATGTGCATTGTGCAGACAACAACAGCCACTGTGCAGTCATGAATGCCATGGTCACGTCATGTGTAGAAGATAGCGGTTCAAAGCACTCCTCCCCATCCTTTGGCTTTCACAGTCCTTCTGCCACTTCTTCCACAGTGTTCCCTGAGCTAACTTGGATGGTGTGATAGTGATGAACACTCCGCTGTCACTTCTAGGCGCTTTGACAAGCTCTGGGTCTTCTCAGTCGTCACTGAGTGTTTGGTGGCAGGGAGCAGAATCAAAAGATAGGCAGAAGCAGCAGCCAGTGGCGCCCTCTAGTGTTACGTGTCCTCATTCAGGCCTCCAGTATGGAGAGCCTTAGCCCTATGGGTGTTCCAGCCCCTTTGCAGACCTTGAGTATTGGCACCCTTGGCAATGGTCAGTGCTACAGATCTCTACCTGAGGTCTGAGACCCTTGGCCTTGATGACTTGACAGCTGTCTGGAACTTTTCTGACAACCAGGGCCTCCAGGTTCTCTTCTCCATCTCTCTGAGGTTGTTTATTTAGTCAGTCCTTTGTGTGCGCTCCCTATCTATCTATCTATCTATCGATCGATCGATCTATCTATCTATCATCTATCTATCTATCTATCTATCTATCATCTATCTATCTATCTATCTGCATCTCTCCACTCCTACTTCCCCTCTTCTTCCTGCCCAAAAGTCTGACGCCGTCAGGATGCTGCTGGAGTGACTCAGGGGGCCACTTCTGCCAGGACCCTTGGGAGCCAGGGTCCAGGCCAGAGCATCCAGCTTGTACTCAGGAAGTGGACATCTGGCATAGTTGGGATCAAGCGTGGATGGCTACGTGGTCATAACTGCCACTGCTGGGCAGGTCCGAGTCTATAGCCACCTTTGCCTAGGCTGTCAAGCACGAGAGTCAAGACCACTGTCTGTTTTCAGCTCCTGCCATTGCCTCTGCTGTCTCTTTCTTTGTGTTACCAGCACTTACTGGAAGTAGGCAAGAAAATACCATTTGAGAGAAGCCACTTGCTGAGCCTAATGCAGTAACACCAGTGAGGGCAGAACGTCTCCCAACTAACTCACTGAGTGAGCCTGGGCAGTCAGCCTGCTTATTATACAGCCCTGGAAAGAGTTTAGACCAGTCGCATCCGTTCGCGTGGCCTAATCATAGCCACTTGTTTGGGCCAATCAGAGACTTGCCTCTTAGCACCAATCACAATCATTGAGGATTAAGTTTTGGGCCAATCATGTATGACCTTGCCTAGCAGCACCAGTCACACTACTGGTCCCTCAACCAGAGAAAGTGTTTTCCCTGTGGCCACAGGGTCATCTAGAGTTCATTCAGGCTTGTAATAACAAAAAGTCTGGTACAAATTGTTTCAAACAGCCCTGGCTGAGGCTGTGCCTAAAAGCCAGGGAAATCAGCAGAAATCTTTGCACAGTTGACTCAAGGAAACTGTAGAGTGTTTAAGAGGGTGGGTGCTCACATAGGGCGCTCACATAGGCGTAGTAGTCTGGTTGGCTGCTAGGCTAACAGTTCTTTTTCTCACGGCAATAAGGAAGAGTCTAGCAGCTGCTAATTAGGAAATCAAATTGCCCCATCCCTCCTGTTTTGCTTTATTTACAGGACAATAAACTTCAGGAGTTCTTACAATATAAACTTATCATGGACACCAACCGGCATTTTAACAGGACTTTAATAATGCCTAACACCTTCCCAGTGCCCAGGGAGAGACAGGTTCCTTTCAATTGTCTCAAACTCACAAACTCAACAAGTTAACAGATGAAAGGTTTCAACCCATTTTTTTTCCCCCTTAGAAATAAAATCTGTAGTATGGGAGAATATAACAACAGACTCCTGTTTCTCTATTTGTGATGTTTAAATTTTTCTCTTCAGCTACATAGTGAATTCCAGGTCAGTCTGGGCTAGAGCGAGACCCTACCTCAAAAAAAAAAAAAACCAAAAAAAAGAATATATAGGTAAAACAACGTATGGTAGTGCATGCTTATAATCCCAGGTCTTGGGAGGTGGAGGCAGGAGATTAATAAATTCAAGATCATCCTTAGCTACATAAAGAGTTGGAGGCCATCCTGAACTTTATGAAGCCTTGTCTAAAACAAGCAAGCAAGCAAAAATGCACAATAGGCTAATGCTAGACCGAATAGAAGGTTCAAAGTAGATGCTTCCATGAGAAGAAAGGAAAAATAATCATGGCCTTTACTTCTTTAGTAAACATAATCATTTATTTATTATTATTTGATTGTTTTTACTGCCTTTAGATATATGTTGTCTATACATATCTATGAGATTGTGATTAGAACTAGAAAAACTAAGTTGCTTTGAGAATAATGCTAAGTGATCAGCCCGGATTTATAAATCTGTACGTTAAGAAATTCCTCCAGTTGGGAATGCTGGGAGAGCTGTGGTATTCTCCATGGGCTCCGGTAACTTGGGATCCATAGTCTTCGTCAAGAGGTGGCACACAACTACAGTAATGGCCCTCCTTCCCAGGCTCATTGGGCTACCCCTCTGTCTTTCCTTTCTCCTGTCTTTTTGTTCCTGTCTTTCCCTGTTCTGCCTTTTTGTTCCTGTCTTTTCCCTCCATACTTGATTACCTCTCAATCTTGACTTCCCTCTTTGACATGCCTGGGAGCCATGTGATTAGCTAAGCAGCCATCAGATATAAAGAGTGTGGGTTCAAAACAAACCAACCAACACACAAAAGAAGTGGTACACAAATGAGGGTGGACCACTGTGCCAATGAGGCTGGCAGAGGCCAAAGAGCTGCACCAAGGTTCCTATGAAGCGTTAAGGGGGAATCACAGATACATATGTATACTAAGAGTACAACAATGCGAAACTGACGTTTCTGTAACAGGAAAGGAACAAAGACAAATGGGAACCGTTGGATTTGTCAGAAGTGTGGCTTTTGGGGGGGAGGGATGGGGCTTGGAATTATGATGGCTGCTATCCTGTTGGTGTGGAACAGAGCTAAAGTTTCTAGGAAGTCAGTGTTACTCTTTGCTTTTCTTCTTCCTACAGTTTAATTGCTTACACGGAACAGTATGTGGAATACGACCCTTTCGTTACGCCAGCAGAGCCATCGAATCCTTGGATCAGTGATGACATCACTTTATGGGACATAGAAATGAGGTAAAGACAAAAACTGTTTTAAGGGAATGGGAAGGATGTAGAAGGAAATCTATGATCTTTTTGAATTACCTTATTCTCTGTTTTAATTTGACTAAGAGTGGATTAGAAAAGGCTCAGGTATTTTCTAGGCTAAGACCTGCTTGCTCACAGGGTCTTCCTCCTATAGCTGATTTGTTCATGGATTATGTCAGTTGCTTTCTCCTTTCTGGGACAAAATTCCTGACCAGAAGCCACTAACGGAAGGAAAGAGCTTATTTTCGGCTTACGGTTTTGAGGGGAAGGCATGGCAGGAGCAAACAGCCAGCATCACACCTGCAGAGAGGAATTAGAGAGAGAGTGATGAATGCTAAATGTTTTCCTAGCATTCTCCTTCTTTAAAACCTTATTTATTTAGTTATTTATTTAAGAGAGAAAGAGGAAAATAGAGAGAAAGAGAAAATAGATGTGCCAGGGCTTCTAGCCACTGCAAACAAACTCTAGACACAAGCGCCACCTAGTGCATCTGGCTTATGTGGGTACTGAGGGAATCGAGCCCCGGTCCTTCGGCCTTGCAGGCAAGTGCCTTAACCACTAAGCCATCTCTTCAGCCCCAGTTTTCTCCTTTTCATACAGCCCAGGAACCCAGCCCATGGGATAGTGCCACCCACAGTGAAGGTGGGTCCCAATCTAGAAAAATCCCTAAGAGATATGCTAAGAGATTTGTTTCCACGGTGACTCTACATCCTATCAAGTTGACAACCAGAGATGAACCATCACATGAATCCTTCAAGGCTTCCCTGTGGCCTCTCCCTGGCCCTTCATACAGACAACTGGCACAGCCCCTGGCCAGGTTCCAGTTCTAAACACTAGAAGGAAAAACTCTGTGGATCCAACTTGTTCTTTTCCAACCAGGCAGTGACGGCAACATCCTAGCTAGTGCTTGCTCTGTACTGTCCATATCATGCAGTCAGCATGTTCCACGGAACCCCCTTTTTTTATTAGGGGTCTTCAGAGGAACAGAGCCGGCACAATGAACGTATGTGATAGAAGGCCTTCATTACATTTGCTTACACAGTACGGGCTGGGCAGTCCAGCAATGTCTGGCTGCAGGCTGGAGAGTCTGAGAGCCTCATCGCTGTCAGTCCACAAGGAAGGATCCCTCAATAGTCCCAGCCTGGCACTGAAGACCCGGAGAATCCCAAGAGGGCTTCTGGTCTTCAGTCTACACTGGGAAGGCCAGAGAAGCTGGGTTCCAAAGTCAATGGAGGATGGCAGCACAGAGTAGTTACCAGTGAAGGGCAAAGACACACAGTGACAACAGGACTGCTTTTTCTGGATACCTCTTTATATGTAGGATGCCACCGCAAGGGCTCTGCACCCTGTAGGAAACGTCCCCCCTCAGTGAATCCTTCCTGAAGTGGCCCTCTCAGACCTGCCCAAGAGGCATGCTCTCTCTTACTTGATTCCTGATCCAATGTAGTCGACAATAGAAATTAACCATCACACCTCCCAACAGCAAACATCATCTTGCCATAGAACAGGCGAGGAAACTGGGGCTTAATGAACTTGGCCAAGATCACATGACTGAAATGCAGCAGCATGAGGGTTGGAGCCTGGGCAGAGGGCTCAGGGGCTGTGCTGTCCTGTGGGCAGCAGTAGTCCTATAGCCATCCCGACAGAAGCAGGTGGGTTGGCCTAATGGCCTAGGGCACCTCACGTATTTTCAGAATTTCTGGACACGCACAGTTCTGTGTAACGCACCTTCCCAAGTGCCGCCCCTCAGCTAGACCTCTTATTTCTGTTTTCCTTCCTCTGTCACTCTCTTGTTCTCTCTCACTTCTGCTGTCTTTCTGGTATCTTTCCCTGAAGCAGAAAAACCTGATAAAAAGTAATAAAAGTCATAGGTGCTTGTTATAAAAACTTCCAACTATCCAGATGTACATAAAGAAAATTCCCTCTTCCTCCAGCCTACCTTCTAGGACAAACCTGTGTTTATAGTCTGAGGCCCTGGTCCCCACACTGTACCAGGGTACCAGGCCCCATAGGAAACTCCTAGGGCAATATATGCATTGCAGATGGAAACGCAGCTGCCACATAAACCACACTTACCGTGGTCTGGGGTGAACATCAGAGCACACTCCATCTTTGCAATGTCATGTCTTTGCAAACGTCGGGTTTTCAAAGAAGTTTTTGTAACAGAAAGCTGATAGAGTATAAATAGGAATAGGAAATGAGGGGCGGGAAGGTCCAGTTTGATTCAGTTTGAGAAAATGCGCGGTATGTAACACGTGCACATTGTATGTAAGAATGAAATTAAGATATTACTTCTTTTAATTTGGGTGTATTTCATAAAACTACTAATTATTTATTTATTTGACAGAGAAAGAGGGAAAGAGAGACAGAGAGAGAGAATGGGCGTGCCAGGGCCTCCAGCCACCGCAAACGAACTCCAAACGCATGCACCCCCTTGTGCATCTGTCTAACGTGGGTCCTGGAGAATAGACCCTGGGTCCTTTGGCTTTGCAGGCAAACACCTTAACCACTAAGCCATCTCTCCAGCCCTTTTAATATTTTATTTTTATTTATTTATTTGACAGAGAAAGAGGGAGAGAGAGACACACACAGAGAGAGAAAAGCTACTAATTTGTAGAACATAAATGTATCCTCAGTTAACTGGTTCTTGCTGGATGTGGTGGCTCACGCCTTTGATCCCAGCACTTGGAGTCAGAGGTATGAGGATTGCTGTGAACTTGAGGTCAGCCTGAGACTACGTAGTGAATTCCAGGTTAGCCTGGGCTAGAGTGAGACCCTACATCAGAAAACAAAACAAAACAAAAAGCCTAACTGGCTCTGATCTTAAATAAACAAAACTGTGAGGTATTTCTTTTGGCCTGGGGACATCAAAAAACTTACTGAGACACTAAATGTGCCATGAAAATTTGGGAGCTTATAATTTAGTGCCCATCTTTACAAATTTTTCTACGTATAAAATATCCTATATTTAGTATAATTGACAGGAGTGAAATAAAAATTATTTAGCCAATTCTTAAAGACATTTTTATTTATTTATTAGGGAGAAAGAGAGAGAAATAGAGAGTGAGTGAGAATGGGCATGCCAGGGCCTCTAGCCACTGCAAACAAAACTCCAGACGCATTTGCCACCTGGCTTATGTGGGACTTGGAGAATCGAACTTGGGTCCTTAGGTTTCACAGGCAAACGCCTTAACTGCTAAGCTGTCTCTCCAGCCCATATTTAGCCAATTCTTGAGTCAAAAATATTTGTTATGTCCTTTGTTATAATCAATGATTCAAGGAACCTAAGTTCAAGGCTGGCCTGGGCAACATAAGTGAGTTCAAGGCCAGCCTGGGCTACATAATAAGAAGCCACCTGTACACACAGAGAGAAATGCAGGCGCCCTGGGCACATGCTTTTTTTTTTTATAGTAATCTTGGAGGTTCTGGGGCACAGCACTGCTTGGGAACTGCTGGCATGGCTCCCAGTTGCCCCTGGCAGTTTTCCCCTGGGCAGTTCACACAGCTGTGGGGCTTCCTCTGTGCATGTTAGTGGGTGGGCACAGGCATGGGCAAGTTGCCTGGGCTCCCCTCCAGGGACTGAGCATGTCATCCAAGAACAGTCTGAAAGACGGGGTTCTCTTCCTGAACCAGGGACTATGGGGGTCTTGGGAGGCAGGGTTCCACCTTCGCAGTACGATATCCCCGCGGCCACATATCCTGCTGTGCTGCTGACCAGCTGAAGTTGCTTGCGCCTCCAGCTTCCTCCCCTTGGGGCTCGTGGACAGACCCACTCTTCTTCCTCCATGACTAGTCCTCGGGAATCCCAAAGTCCGTGGAAAATAGCAAGAATGCCAGGCGTGGTGGCACACGCCTTTAATCCCAGCACTCGGGAGGCAGAGGTAGGAGGATCGCAGAGAGTTCAAGGCCACCCTGAGACTACATAGTGAATTCCAGGCCAGCCTGGGCTACAGTGAGACCCTACCTCGAAAAACCAAAAAAAAGCAAGGAAGTGGGGGTGTCCTTGGAGGTCTCTTTACATGGCAGAGATGGTTCTCTCTCTGTTCTGTGCCACCCCTAGGTCAGCATGGGTACTACCCTCTGGTGTAACTGCTTATATTAGAAGCTAGCCAGCAAACATTGTTCTTTGATTAGCTCTCATTTCTGCCATGGGAAACCTGTTCTGTATTTCAGAGTCTCTTCCACGTGATCCTGTCTAATGCCCACCCGCTCCCCTCACTTCCCATCCTGCTACTCAGAGCTCGGGTCTCCTCCAGGTTTCCGTTGGTTACACCCAGCTGTTCTCTTCCGTGGCTCTACTAGAATCATAGACTACTGTCTGTTGGTTTTTGCATACCCCAAATGCCTCTACCTTACCACCTGCCAACAGGAAATGTCCTTGCCGCTACATGCCTTGTTTGGGTTCAAGTTTTAAACAAAGCAAAGGACACTTCACTGAACCTTAGAGCCTTTCCCATGCCCTCTTCCTGGGCATTCTTCCCCACATGGTTGCCGTTCCTTCTCACTGAAGTCTCAGTGAGCATCGGTGACGGCCCAGTGTAATGTGGCTGCCCCGTCCCTCGGGTTGTATGTTACAGACTCCCCCAGTTCACTTCTCCGGAGGACTCACAGTTTGTTTTAACATCTACTCCTCTAATCTGGTACATGGTAGGAACTCAAAGGTTGGCTGGAAGGTGACGGAGCAAGATACCTTTTTTTTTGTTTTTTTTTTTGAGGTAGGGTCTCATTCTAGCCCAGGCTGACCTGGAATTCACGCTGTAGTCTCAGGGTGGCCTTGAACTCTCAGCGATCCTCCTACCTCTGCCTCCCAAGTACTGGGATTAAAGGCGTGCGCCACCACACCCGGCTCCTTTGATCATTTTATAAGGCTTTGGCAGACGCATTTGGGAGAGGAGAGGTAATTAATTGCCTGAGCCTAATTCACTATGATCAAATGAATTTCCTCTTTTTTTTTTTTTTTTTTTGTGGCAAGTCACACTCTAGCCAAGGCTGACCTGGAACTCAATCTCAAACTCACAAGGCAATCCTCCTCTTACCTCAGCCTCCTGAGTGCTGGGACTATAGACATATCATTTGTTTTTAAGTCAGTAAGGAAGCACATGATTGTTTTGGGGGGGGGGATGGGGAATAGTGGTTACCTGCTCATTTGGTTTATTTCAAACTCCTCAGCATTTTATTCCCCCACAGGATGCCACGTGCCCCTGTAATGATTGATCCAGTCTGTTTTTATTGCTCAGGATTCTAAGACAGTCATGGCTCTACAGTCCTACCCACCCAAGCAAATAGAGCTCTAGAGATGCACGTGAAAATGAAGCCCTGTTGCTCATCCCAAAAGAACATTCCTCCCCCGCCTCAGAGTCGACAGTGGTACTGAGGGAAACGCAGAGTGTGGCATTGGTGCCAACATTGCGCTTCCGTCTGGGGCTAGTTCCTGTCCGTGCAATAAAGGCTGACAATGGCCAATAGAATCATCAAAGGCCAATTTTTCTGTTTCAGTTTAATTTGACACATATGCAGTGAAACCTACTCTGTGCTGTGTTTTGAGTAAGAATTCTGAGGACACACATGCAACGGGGTCTATAAAATCTGTGATCCTGACCCTGGGTACCGGAGTTGCTCCTATTTTGACGAAGGGCATTCCGCCACTGGGGGGCAGAAAGCAGGTCCTGTGCTCAGGGCCCTGACAGACTCAAAGAGCAGAGGACAGGGCTGTGCGGTGCCATAGGAGAAAGTGAGATGAAGGTATTTTCTGTTCTAAGAGGGGAGGAAGAGGAGCCAGGATAATATTAGAAAACAACTTTGCAAGACCAGGAAAATTCTAGTACCCAGTGACTGAGGACTTTCTAAGAAAATATTGAGTAGCCTGCCAGGAGGGGCTTACGTGTCCCCTTCTCAAGACCCTGGAACATCAGTCTGGGTTCCATCTTCGCAGACTCACATGAAGGTGGTTCTGGTGATTGTAGTCACCCTGTGGCAGAGGCGAGGCCGCGTGAAAGCAAGTATTATGCCATGGGGAAGGCCTGTCATCTGTGCTGGGCTCTGAACTCTGCTAGACTTCAAAGGAGTCCAGGCAGACTGGTCTCAGGGTCCAGGACACAGGACATCACAGACACTGTCTGCATTCTACAAAGATGAAAATGGAGCATTTACCACGGGGAGGTGTCAGGCAGCACGGTGAAGGGCATCAACAGCATTTAACTGAATAGTGGAAAAATGGAGGGCTGGAGAGATGGCTCAGCAGTTAAGGTGCTTGCCTGCAAAGCCCAATGACCCAGATTCAATTCCCCAGTACGCACATAAAGCCAGATGCACAAAGAGGCACATGCATCTGGAGTTCATTTTCAGAAGCTGGAGGCCCTGGAGCACCCATTCTCTCTGTCTGTCTCTTTTCTTTCCATCTCTGCTTGCAAATAAATAAATAAAATATAAATAAGAAGTGGAATTTTTATTGGCTAGAGTTTGCCTGTGTTTAAAACGACAGTCTTATATTTTCTTCTGCATATACACTTTTTTAAAAATATTTTTTGTTCATTTTTATTTATTTATTTTGAGAGCAACAGACAGAGAGAGAAAGAGGCAGGTAGAGAGAGAGAGAATGGGTGCGCCAGGACTTCCAGCCACTGCAAACAAACTCCAGATGCATGCGCCCCTTGTGCATCTGGCTTACGTGGGTCCTGGGGAACCGAGCCTTGAACCGGGGTCCTTAGGCTTCACAGGCAAGCGCTTAACCGCTAAGCCATCTCTCCAGCCCTGCATATACACTTTTTCTTGTTCTTTTGGATCTGATTACTGGGCTGAGGCGAACAGATCCAAGAACGATTTTCTCTTACTGTGTTACATTCAATTCCGAGAAATCAAGTTTAATTACCGGAAATGACGAGGACCTGGGGAGATGACACAGAGGTGAGGCACTTGCGGTACCAGCGTGAGGACCTGAGTTCAGATCCCCAGAACCTAGATAAACCTGGGAGGGGCACCGTGCATCTGTGATTGTAGCGTTCCTATGGCAAGAAGAGGGGCAGAAACGGAAACTCACAGACCAGCTCGTGTAACAGTGGTGAACAAGAGACCCTACCTGAGACAAGGTGGAAAGTGGGCCAACCAGCACCCAAGGTTGCCCTCTGACCTCCACCTGTGGCGTACACACGTGCGCACACATACACACAGCATTGAAAGCAGAAGGAAATAATGATACACCGGGCTTGGTTATGAGAAGAAATCAGCCCAAATTTGCCAGATCACGGTTGGAGAGAATGTAACATCCTAAACGCTATGAGAAATAGTGTCTCAGGGAGGCCTGCGGGAAGTGCTAGTGACATTAGCCAGATGGAGGGGTCTCATGCAAACCTAGCATGGCCAGCAGGGCTGTGGTTTGTGAGCTGCCCCCTCTACAGATCAAGTTTGACGCTTCCCCTCTGCTGGAAATCAGGCACAGGAGCCAATGGTTACAAGGATCCTGGTGCATGTCTCCTGGCCACCCTCTGAGCCAACTTGACCTGCTGGGGAGCAGAGATCACCCCTGAGTTAGTTTCTGCACAGTGAGTTTGGACGAACTATTTCTGTGTGTCCGCACACGGGGAAGCCAGAGGCTGATGTAATAGGATTTCAGCTTCGTTTTGGAAACGGTGTCTCTCACTGAACATGGAGCTCACCGATGCAGCTAGACTAGCTGGCCAGTAAGCTCCAGGTATACACTTCTCCAGCGCCGGGGTTAGAGGCATGTGCTGCTGCTGCGCCGGGCTTTCCACATCGCTGCTGGGGACCTGAACTCAGGCCCTCATGTGTGGCAAGCACTTTACCCACTGAGCTCTCTCAGCAGCCTCTGGAAGAACAGCTAATCAATGATATTATCAGCCAGGCTCCTTTCTTACAGTAGCCAGTCCCCCAAATACGGCCCACAAGTGGCTTCCCTCTTTGTGCGCATGTGCTGCTCCCTCTATCAAGAAGGGACATTTCCTCTTCTCGTCCAGACTGGCCTTGATGTCTTATTTGACCAACAGACATGGCAGAAGGGACATTTGGAGAGCCAGTCATACAGAACCCCTGCGGCTTCTACCTTGGCCATTTGAAACATTTGTTCTTGGGCTCTCTGTCTTTGAATTCATCTGGCATGCTATGAAACCAATGGGGGGACCATGTAGGGACACTCAGAGGAGCCCTTGACCAACAGCCAGCATCAACTGCCATGGAATGAGCTATTTGGACATCTAGCCCTGTCCAGCCTCAGGTGACCCTTTCAGCTGCTTTCCAGCTATATCCATGTGTCTGTTTTATGTGTGTTAGCTTAGGATGGCCAGAGAAAGGAAGGAATATGACAAGAACCGATGAACACAGAAGACAGATAAAAGTTAGACAAAGGGTTTCCACTTAGTGATTAGAGCACGTTGCCAGGACGGTACCACCCATATCATTATATGCATTTTTAATGGTTTTCCTTGTAGCATTGAACACTGGTCATGTACAAAGGACTATGGAGAATACAAAGACATAGGAAGCTCACGAGGTAGCTGGAGAGACAGTGGCATAAACTCTTAAGACGTCAAATGATAATGCAAAACCATACTATGTCACAGGGACGCATTTTTACACACTGCATGTCAGTGAAGAGTTGTAAATGCCTTGGATTGCTTTCTTGAGTTTGACTAAGAGTTGTTGTGCTTGTCACCTAGGGAGAGACGTCAAGAGATATTTAAAGTTTATTTTAAATCCTAAAAATAATTTCAGAATTATTTTTATAAATGTGAGAGACTATTCACTGGTAAAACATGTTCAGATCTGTTTTTGATGATATTGGAAATAACCAAGTGAAAATGAAGGAAAGATAGTTGGGTGATAGACAGATGATAGATAGATAGGCAGATGAATGGAGAGATAGACAGAAGTTGTATATAAGAAGCTTTTAAAAATATTTTTAGGACTATAGTGATGGCTCGGCAGCTATAAATCCTAGCAACCTAAGTTCGATTCCCCAGTACCCACGTAAAGCCAGATGCACAAAATGACCCATGCATCTGGAATCTGCAGCTGCTGGAGGCCCTGGTATGTCTATTTTTTCTCTCTTTCTTTCCTTCTCTCTCTTTTCTCTCTCTTCTCTCTCTCATCTCTCATCTCTCTCTGCTTGCAAATATTTGCAAACTCCAGATGCATGTGTCACTTTGTGCATCTGGCTTTACATGGGTACTGGGGAATCAAACTCAGGTCATGAGGTTTTGCAGGCAAGTGCCTTAACCACTCAGCAATCTCTCCAGCCACAAGATGCTTTTAGTAGAGCATAATCCCAATAGTGAAATCCTACCAGGGGAAACATGAAGCATATGCAGAGTGGACAGTTCTAGAAATAAGATTAGGAATATTCTACAGTTGAGGGGACCCAGGTGACTCAGTTGAACAGCATCACCTTAAAATCCATGTTTTTCCTAGGACCTCAAAATCTGACCTTATTTGGAAATAAGGTGATACATGTAATTAGTTAAGCTGAGGTCATACTGGAGTAGGGTGGGTCCCAAATCCAATATGGCTGGTGTCTTATATGAAGATGAAACGGACACAGGCCCACACAGAGCACATGCTGTGTGGGGCCACAGAAACATGGAAAGGATGTCATGTGACAGCAGAGGTAGAGATGCAACAATACATCTGCAAACCAAGGGACTGGTGGCAGCATGAGAAGTTGAGGGGAGAGACATGGAGCGGATTTTCCCTGACGCCTTCAGAGAGAGCGTGGTTCTGCTGCCACCTGGATTATGGAAGTCTAGTCTCCAGAACTATGGACAATGATCATCTTGATTCCGTAAGCCCAGTCTCCAGAACTATGGACAATGGACATCTTGATTCCGGAAGCCCAGTCTCCAGAACTATGGACAATGGACATCTTGATTCCGGAAGCCCAATCTCCAGAAATATGGACAATGGACATCTTGATTCCAGAAGCCCAGTCTCCAGAAATATGGACAATGGACGTCTTGATTCCGGAAGCCCAGTCTCCAGAACTATGGACAATGGACGTCTTGATTCCGGAAGCCCAGTCTCCAGAACTATGGACAATGGACGTCTTGATTCCGGAAGCCCAGTCTCCAGAACTATGGACAATGGACGTCTTGATTCCGGAAGCCCAGTCTCCAGAACTATGGACAATGGACATCTGCTTTTTTAACCCTCTCATTGTATTAGAACTTTAGTGTGACTATTATCTAGCACACATCAAGGTATCATGTGTCTTCACACCCTCTAGTTTCTGTTTATAGCACACAGATTATAACTTTCTGGACATTTCTAACTTCTGTTCTCATCCCCTCTCTGATTTTACACCCACAGAGAGACATTCCAAGATTTCTAACCTACCTCCAAATTTCCCTTTTCCCACTCCTGCTACCACCAGGAAATCTGGTTATGAGAACATGGACACACTGCTTGGTGTCAGAATGTGGTAACCATGTTAATAAGAAGAAATAGTTTATTCACTTACTATTAGAGGTAATAAAATAAAATAAATTAATAAAATAAAATATCAATAGTAATAAAAAAAAAAAGTATGTGTCGGGTTGGAGAGATGGCTTGGCAGTTAAAGCACTAGCCTGCAAAGCCAAAGGACCCAGGTTCAATTCCCCAGGACCCACATAAGCCAGATGCATAAGGTGGCGCATGCGTCTGGAGCTCATTTGCAGCAGCTGAAGGCCCTGGTGCACCCATTCCTCCCCCCTAGATAAATAAATTTTATAAAAGCATATGTCTATGTCTAAAAGAGGAAAAATACCTATTGCTAGTTGACTATTTCCCAGGCATTCATGTGAAAGAATCTGAGGACTCTTGTTAAACTGGAGCGTCTGATGCGGTGGGACCTACAATTCTAAGTCCACAAACAAGGCTTTGAGGGAGGAGTTCTAGTGGTGACTTGGGAAGTAGGGCCTCATCGCTTCATGACGGGCCCGGGGGAGAGACACAGAAAGAAGCTGATGGAAATATCCTCCTGGACAGACGCAAGAGGAGTAGGACCAAACTCCCTTCTTCCATGTGAACTGAGAGCACAGGGCATGGATGAGCTGCCAAGCACAGCGGGCGTCTAGCGTGGACTCTTGACGCTGTCGCCTTCTAGCTATGCACCCCATGGCAACTAAGCACTGGGCCTCAGTTTCTCTACCTGGAAAATGGGAGTAATGCTAACACACTTTCTCCACAGCAGTTGGAAGGGCTCAGCCAGTACACTTGCAGATGGAAAATGCTTACAGCAGCATCTGGTGTAGCATGAGCACTGTATGTAGTGGTTAAACCAATAGGTGAGTGCAACACACTGCTTCTAGACAGAGCGTGCTTTGTTCTGGTTGAGTCAATGCTTTTCTAACCAGGTGTTGATCACTCAACTCTACAGACTGAGGAAGGAGCAAGGGACAGCATTCTTGGAGAAGGGTGGGATTCATGAAGCAGCTAGGGTAATAGGAAAAATGTAAGGCCCATAAAGTAAAAAATTGGATCTAGCTGGGAGTGGTGGTGCACACCTTTAATCCTAGCACTCAGGAGGCTAAGGTAGGAGGATCGCTGTGAGTTCGAGGCCAGCCTGAGACTATATAGTGAATTCCAGGTCAGCTTAGACCCAACTTAAAAAGAAAAAAGAGCAAGGGCTGGAGAGATGGCTTAATGGTTAAGGTGCTTGCCTGCAAAGCCTAATGACCCATGTTCAACTCTCTAGATCCCATGTTAGCCAGATGCACAAAGATGAGGCAAGCGCAAGGTTGCACATGCCCACTACCTGGAGCAAGCATCTGGAGTTCGATTGCAGTGGCTGAGGCCCTGGAGTGCTAATTCTCTATCTTTCCTCTCTCACTCTCTAGAAATGTTTTAAAAAATAAAATTACAAAAAGAAAAATAGGGGCTGGAGAGATATCTCAGTGGTTGAGGCACTTGCCTGTAAAGCCCAATGACCTGGGTTCAATTCTCCAATACCCATCTAAAACCAGATACACAAAGTGGTGTATGCATCTGGAGTTTGTTTGCAGCAGCTAGAGGCCCTGGTATACCCATTCTCTCTCTCTCTCTCTCTCTCTCTCTCTCTCTCTTTCTCTGTCTCTACTTGAAAATAAATAAATACATAAATTTTCAAGAGAAAACAATAAATAAATGAATAATTAGATCTAAGCCAAGTGTGGTGTTTCATACCTTTGATCCCAGCCCTCGGGAGGCTGAGATAGGAGACTCACCATGAGTTTGAGGCCAAACTAGGTTTAGAGTGAGTTATAGGTCAATGTGGGTTAGACTGAGATCCTGCCTTAAACAAAACAAAAGGTTGCATCTCTAACTGATGGACTGGGTCCAGGGAGATCCAGTCAATGATTGGGATGTATTTCCTGTAGACATCAGCTACTGATAGACATCCTAGGAACCCTCACCAGACCTGCCCTGTCGCACACCCCCTTTAAAGGAACTGTGCATTACTGCTTACTCTGGGCTGTGCAGAAGTCTGCACTTGGAATTCGTGTGAGTTTTGTAGGATCTGCAATTTAAATATGAGACATTTATTTCTCCTTGGTATATGGGAGCTAAATGGATTTGAGTTGTTGAAGGGGATATAACACAGGCTTCTGCTTGGTACTGATCATTTTCCAAACCTTTTCCTCCCACCTCAAAGCAAAGAGCCCAGCCAGCAGCGAGTAAAGAGATGGGGCTTCTCTTTTGATGAGATATTGAAGGACCAGGTGGGACGGGACCAGTTTCTTCGATTCCTGGAGTCGGAATTCAGTTCAGAGAATCTCAGGTAACTCAAAGGTTTGAATTGTATGCAGTTGTGTGTGTGTGTGTGCGTGCGCACACATGTGCGTGTGAAGGAATTTGCATAATCTGTTTTTCCACCTTTCTTTCTCAAGAAAACATCACTAGGGTTCAAATTCAAATACCAGCTAATCAGACTAAGGTTCAAATGGAGAAGAAAAATTAAAACATGTGACTTTGTCACCACTACAGTAGCACCTACCAACGCCAGCAGTCGCTAATTCTTTAGATCTGTGACAGTTGTTCAGACTACCTGGAAACAGGTTTGTGATGTTAATTAACTAGTAAAAATGCATTGGATGACACATTCATTAAAGTAAAACCATGGGGCTGTGGAGTTTCAGAATTGGGGAGGTAGCCCAGAGCACCTCTTCTCCACAACTTCTTGGTCTCAGAGTTTCAGGGCCCCTGAGAGGCCAAATGAAGAGAGAGGTATCATGGGCTTGTTTCAGGATTCCAGAAAGCCAAAGACAAGATCATTGCAAAGCTGGAGATGCGACTGTATGAGCTAATGAAAACGTGCATGTTCTCCTTGAGGAGAATTTTATCACATCTACATGGTGACGACATGGATGGTCTGATACCAGTGAAAACACCTGATAGTTTCTCTTGGTCCAGAAGTAATGCCTTGTAGGGAAATGTATTCATAATTACTATTTAAATAGGGGATTAAAAATATCCAAAACCTGAGTCCAATGTAAGATGAAAAAAGAGGAGTATATTAAGAGGGGGAAAAAAGCTTCTTGGGTTATGAAAAATTTGCGATTATTTGACCTTTTGTTGAGTCAGATAAAGAAGCAAAGTGACAGGGAAATATGACTTACCTAAGAGACCTTAGAAAACTGGTGACTTCCTATGGATGAGATAGAAATCAGTCTCTCTCTTCTTCTTCTTCTTCTTATTTTTTTTTTTGTTGTTGTTATTGTTATTTGTTTGTTTTTTCGAGGTAGAGTCTCACTCTAGGGCAGGCTGACCTGGAATTCACTATGTAGTCTTACGATCCTCTTACCTCTGCCTCCCAAGTGCTGGATTAAAGGAATGCAACACCACACCTGGTTTCTCTCTCTCTTCTTTGTTTCTCTCATACACACACACGAACACACACACACACACACACACACACACACACAGGTTTTCTTTTATATTCTGTTTAATTTCCATATTCAAGTGCTATTTTCTGAAAAATAGTTTTATTTTTACATTTTTTTAACCTTAAAAAAATCAGAGTATATAATGGGAGGTAAGTACCATCTTCTCTAATGTTCATGTGTAAACCCATGTTATTCACTGGAATTGAGAGACCACTTCAGTCCCATGCCTCAGTCAGGTCCTGTTTATAGCGCCTCTGTGCACAGCGAGCTCCATTAGAGTCTACTGGGGCTTTCAACACAGTCATGACAAGTGATCTTTGCCTGAGACCACCTTGTAGGTACTTAAGGAAAACACACAAGAAATAATAAAATCACTAACTGGATAAAATAATCACAAGCTCAAAAAGCATTTTGCAACTATTTAAAGGAGGGGAAAAGAATGTAAGACAAACACTGGGCAAATTATACACTAGGCTTTGAAGAACACACAAAATGTCAACAGACAAAGAAAACACAGGGGAAACACACCAAACCAGGAGATTGAATTAGCCAAGCAGTGTGGTAGACAGATTTATTTATCTGGATCATAGAAGGTCAATCCCTAAGAGAAACAATTAAGGAAGGAAAGAGTGTTTGGCTTTTGGTTACAGAGGTTTCAGCCTCATGGTGGATCAGACATGGCAGAGCAATGCAGCTCCACCATGCTAGCCAGGAAGCACAGAGAGAAAGCAGCTGTCATCACAGGAGTCAGGAAGCAGAGAGAGAAAGCAGCTGTCATCACAGGAGTCAGGAAGCAGAGAGAGAAAGCAGCTGTCATCACAGGAGTCAGGAAGCAGAGAGAGAAAGCAGCTGTCATCACACGAGTCAGGAAGCAGAGAGAGAAAGCAGCTGTCATCACAGGAGCCAGGAAGCAGAGAGAGAAAGCAGCTGTCATCACGGGAGTCAGGAAGCAGAGAGAGAAAGCAGCTGTCATCACGGGAGTCAGGAAGCAGAGAGAGAAAGCAGCTCTCATCACGGGAGTCAGGAAGCAGAGAGAGAAAGAAGCTGTCATCACGGGAGTCAGGAAGCAGAGAGAGAAAGCAGCTCTCATCACGGGAGTCAGGAAGCAGAGAGAGAAAGCAGCTGTCATCACACGAGGCAGGAAGCAGAGAGAGAAAGCAGCTGTCATCACGGGAGTCAGGAAGCAGAGAGAGAAAGCAGCTGTCATCACAGGAGTCAGGAAGCAGAGAGAGAAAGCAGCTGTCATCACAGGAGTCAGGAAGCAGAGAGAGAAAGCAGCTGTCCTCACGGGAGTCAGGAAGCAGAGAGAGAAAGAAGCTGTCATCACGGGAGTCAGGAAGCAGAGAGAGAAAGCAGCTCTCATCACAGGAGTCAGGAAGCAGAGAGAGAAAGCAGCTCTCATCACAGGAGTCAGGAAGCAGAGAGAGAAAGCAGCTGTCATCACGGGAGTCAGGAAGCAGAGAGAGAAAGCAGCTGTCGTCACGGGAGTCAGGAAGCAGAGAGAGAAAGCAGCTGTCATCACAGCAGTCAGGAAGCAGAGAGAAAGCAGCTGTCATCACAGGAGTCAGGAAGCAGAGAGAGAAAGCAGCTGTCATCACAGCAGTCAGGAAGCAGAGAGAAAGCAGCTGTCATCACAGGAGTCAGGAAGCAGAGAGAGAAAGCAGCTGTCATCACACGAGTCAGGAAGCAGAGAGAGAAAGCAGTTGTCATCACGGGAGTCAGGAAGCAGAGAGAGAAAGCAGCTGTCATCACACGAGTCAGGAAGCAGAGAGAGAAAGCAGCTGTCATCACAGCAGTCAGGAAGCAGAGAGAGAAAGCAGCTCTCATCACAGGAGCCAGGAAGCAGAGAGAAAGCCTTCATGGAAATCCTTGTCCTCTTTCCTTTCATCCATGCCTTCAGCCTCGGGGATGGCACCACCCACCTTTAGGGTGGGTCTCATCCCTCTTAGTCAGTCCTCTTTGGAAATGCCTCACCAGGGGTGCACAACATAGGACTACTTGACTGAGACTTAGATGCTTCTCGATCCAAAGAAGTTGAAAGTCAAGGTTAACCCTTGCAAGGCCTTGTTCTGGGAGGGTAAGTGGATACCAACTAATTATGTGTCAGTTCCTCTCTAAGCACCTCTGTGCCTGTGGTGACCCAGACAAAGTTGCCTTCCTTTCACGTGATGACATGAGCTACTTACTTGTGTGAAAGCAGGATTCCAGCCATAGCTCAGAGCTTGCTTTCATTCTCAGTGAAGCATTTGTCACAGAAACCTTGACTTCTAACCCTCTCCACTAGGGTGCTACCCAGACCAGCCTCCCAGGCTATGAAGGAAGCAAATCTCTATGTGGCACACAGATGGCCTTTTTAAGTGGTCTTCTCGGTCCAACTTTCCATCCCCACTTGGTCACCAAGAAACACATGTGGGAATTCTCACCTCCCTCATCCCTACTCCCCTTACACTCTCAAAACAGAATGGTATAGATGTCCTCCTTACTAACTTCTCTGATCACGTGATGGTGTAGACGTCTGCTTTACTAACTTCTCCACTCACAAGATGGTGTAGACGTCCCCTTTACTAACTTCTCTGCTCACAAGATGGTGTAGACATCCCCTTTACTAACTTCTCTGCTCACATGATGGTATAGATGTCCTCCTTACTAACTTCTCTGATCACGTGACGGTGTAGACGTCCCCGTTACTAACTTCTCCACTCACAAGATGGTGTAGACGTCCCCTTTACTAACTTCTCTGTTCAAGTGTACACTTAGGACCTTGTGCCATGTTCAGTCTTAAAGACAGTAAGGCTGACCACAGGGTCCCGGTCACTGTGAGCACCCCAAGGGCATCTACATGTTTTTCTGTAGTCTCACCCAGTCTGAGATGTTTGTTACTCAAAGCCGAAATATGGTCAGGGCCACATATCGAATCAGACTAGTTTCAGAAGACACGTGTGACACTGGAGCCTTCCCTCCCCACCCCTCCCGCAAGCACACTGAGGAGTACGGCTCTGGCAGGTGTCCAACACCTCCTCCTGCCATTACCACTTGTGCCGCTTCCAGCAGCTTGCCCGGTGCCAGGAGGGCTACATTTAATCTTGGGTGAAAGAATGTGCATACACATGCCTGAACGTGCCAGCCCCTAGCATGCATGCATAAATCCAGACTCAAAGAGGGTCCCCTCTGACCCGTGGCAGGGAAGCAGATAAGGAAAATAGAACAGCAGAGCAAAGATCAGAGGTCTCACCCAGGAGCTTCTGAAATCCTGTCCAGAGGCCCAGATCCCATGTTGATGATATCCTGAATGATTGAATATAGAGAGGAAAGTTCAGTTTAAGTCACACAACCGGAGGGCCCTTTGGTCACTTATTACAGAGCAGTTGCTTCCTGTCCCCTCTGTTTATTCCTTCAGCCACACAGGGCTCAGCCCTCCCATGACCCGGGTTCCAAAGGTTTGGAGCTGACCTCAGTTTGGCCTATTGTCTGGGGAAGCTATATATGGCCGGGCAGATGCACCTCCACCACGATCCTTGTGCATGGTGGTCCCGAGAGCCATGCCACGCGTCCAGGTTGAGGATTCTGCCCATCTGTTGCATTGGCCCTGATGGGGCCATCCCTTCTCCTCTGGAATGGTCAAGAGCCCAGGCTGCTAGAATCAGAGCATAGGAGGAAGAGAGAGAGAGAGAGAGAGAGAGAGAGAGAATACATTGCAAAGTGCCACTCCAATTCCATCTTCCGGTGCTCCCTCCCGGCTCTCCGCAGTGGAATGTATACTTCATTCAATCCTACTTTGCACAGTACACAGAGGGCCAGTTAAGGAGCCAAGAGACTGAATTTATACCAGCACTTCAGAATGAGGAGCAGAGGAGCCCCAAAGTGCTTGGACCTTTTAAGAGAAGAGTTCTATGATGATATAAAATAGAAAGCCCCCTCTGATCATTTTCTTTTTTTTTTTTTTTTTTTTTTTTTTTTTTTGGTTTTTCGAGGTAGGGTCTCACTCTAGCCCAGGCTGACCTGGAATTCACTATGGAGTCTCAGGGTGGCCTCGAACTCACGGCGATCCTCCTACCTCTGCCTCCCCAGTGCTGGGATTAAAGGCGCGCGCCACCACGCCCGGCATCCCTCTGATCATTTTCTTCTGGCAAACCTGTGAGATGAGTGAGAGCTGTCATTAGCAGATGACAGGAGAGGGGCCGGGGCCAGCAGCAGATGTTACTGTGTCAGGGGCTGCCCACTCTCTTTTCTTGGATCACTCTGAGCCAAGTCCAAGGCACTTGGGTAGAGGCACGAGACTGCTGTCTGCTGGGTGTTTACCGAACATGCGTAGCCCCTCACTCACCAGATGGGAGCCTCTCAGGCCTGAAGCAGAAAGGCCAGAGTTGTTGACCTCACCCTTTTTCCCCCCTGCTCTGGGCCTTTTCCCAGAATGGTGACAGTGCCCCCTTGCCACATGGCCCCATCCCCATTCCATCTCCTCTACGTAAATCATCGTCCTCCGTGGCTTGGCACCTTCTGCCGTACGGCAGGGTACGAGTTAAAAGTGGAAACCGGCAACCAAGAGCGTCCCTGTACATTTTTTATGAGCTGTAACGTCTCCTGAGAGAGGGGAGTTGTTCTTCTAACCTTCTGATTGATGATCCGAGTTGCACATGGTGTCAGCTGAACGGAGAAGCAATTAAAAGGGACCACAGTGGGCTGTGGGGCTCGCCTCGAGAGCTCCTTCTCCAGCAGTTGTCCCAAGTCCTGGGAAGACCCCAGAAGGCTCACTTGAGCCTGGAAGATCCTGCAGGAACCAACTACGTGATGAAGCAGAAGCCATCGACTGTCTCTCCCGAGGCCGTGGCCATCTGCCATGACTTAGCCACTGCCCAGTACAGAGCTCAGCTTAGGTGTCGCCGATCCTGGTCACTGAACGCGCACACCTGAGAATGGAGACAAGCGTTGAGGTTTATTCGTTGTTCAGAGCCCCTGGGTGACCACCAGAGGGCATAGAAACACTTCCTTCTGCCCTGGAGTTTGCTTTTAGCTATTAATTTATTTATTTATTCTTTCTGGGAACAAGCCCAAAAGCTTGTTTTCTAACCCATGAAAATTCTAGTTTGTGGAAAGGAAGGTAAGACAGTAATTGAAGGGCTATCTATAGCTCCTGCCAGGATGGAAAGTGATCAACAGGCAGCCTAGAGGAAAGAATCCTATTACATGTCCGCACCCAGGGAGAGAGGAGGCCACCTGAGGCAGCGCTGGACCACCCCCCCGAGGCCCATCGCCCATTGCCCACCGGCCATGAGCAGCTTTGCCCGAGCTGGCTGCTGTCCCTCAAGGCCTCCTCCCCCCCCCCCGCGCCTGCATTCATTCCTAAGCCATCCACACAGATCGCATGCCAGCACAGGGCTGCCTCTCACTGCTCTGACGCTTGGCAGCCTGCAGGGAAGAGTGGGACAGGTGGTCTCCCTGCACCCAGGAGCCCTTGTGTCCTGCCACTCCCCATAGCCCACTGCTGCCAACCATGGCAGCTTAGTGCTGGATGGGAGGATTTGAGGCCACCGCTGGCATCTGTCGCCTGGCCGCATCCTCCAAGGAGGGGTACCTGCAGGCTTTCGATAAGAGCAGCAGCTCAGGGAACCTCAATGGGCCGTCCATCTGCACTGGATGTTCAGAGAAAAGCTTTTGTGGCTCCATCTCTCTTTCTTTTCTCCCTCCCCCCCTCCCACCCTCTCTCTCTCTCTCTCTCTCTCTCTCTCTCTCTCAGCAGTGGCCTAAGCTCCCAGCTCAGCTCAGGCCTAGGGGGGCTTAAAAATGGCAACCACAAACCAAAGCCTGTTCTGAATTTCAAATTGACACAGAGGTTCTTCGAAGCCACGAAGTAAACACGTACGGGGTGTCAGGATGCTATTGTGACAACATTCTTGCTGTCACCTAGGAGGGGGCAAGGCCTGTGTATGCAGGGAGAGGAGAATGCTGAGGAAATGTCCTCCTTTAGACCCTCCAGCTCCTCTCCTCCCCCCTCTTCCCCTCCCCACCACACCCCCAACAACACACACACACGCACCCCTAATGTTTTGCCTTCTGTTTTTAAAGCAAAAATTCTTGATTTTATCTGATGGGTGAAACCACCTTTTTTTTTTTTTTAATGAAAAAGGTTTTAAATTTCGATTCTGAAATTTGGTTTAACAACAACAGCTCCAGATCTTCTCTACCCAGCTGAGGGGTGTGTCACAGTGTGGCTTCCAAATAATGCTGCAGAGGGCCCAGGGAGCCTGCCAAGGTTAGAAGCTGCCAGGGTCCTCAGGGTCTTCTCAGAGGGCCTCGGTGCCAACCCCCCCCCCGCCCCCCACAGAGTTAGACTGGAGCAAGGGACAGAGACAGCAGAAGATGTACTGTGTGTGACATCGGTGTAGGAGGATGAACATTTGGGGTGAGAAATCACAAAAGACTTGTCGGCATGGAAAGCGTGCTGACCGAGAACAGTGCCTGCAGCCAGAGGCTAGGTCCAGAGGCCCACTGCCTGCCACAGCTCTGGTTCTCCATGTGCCCCGGCAGGTGCCGCAAAAGCCCTTCGGACTCCGGTTAACAAACTGCTGTTTTCTTCTCCCTGGGGGCCGGAAGGGCGTGAGCACCAAGGACTTGAGGCAGAAAGCAGGATAGTGGGTATTGAAGAGCATGCGGTAATAAGTGGCATTAGTAAGGGTCCTGGAAGCTTCTGTCCCGGGCCAATTGGAGGAGAGATTGTTGCAATTCGAGAGGCCAAACCAGGCAGTGTTGACTGGGATGGCAGCTCCCACCCAGGGGCCGGGAAAAATTTCAGAGCTAAGTGTGGATGGAAGGTCTTTTCAGACCTCTGTCACAGCCTCATCTACCCATTTGGTTCACGTTTTCCAGACGAGGAGAGAGGCCACTAGAAAGGTACTATTCCAGGCTAAGCATAGAACTGCGCTCCTGTTCTCTGATGAAGCTCTTTCCTTCCCTGCCTTGCTCTCGGCTCCTCATGGAGGCAGCCTGAGGGATTCCTTTCAGGAAATCATCTTACTCCGAAAGGGTAGGCAAAGCAGGGAAAAAGTTAAGAGCCTGGCGCTGGGAACGCAAGCAAACACGTTATGACACCCATGAAAATGGAGCTGCATTGCCCACGCCTGCCACTGGGTGGCGCGTTTGAGCTATAAACTTGGGCGCCAGTGACATTTCTGAGTAGCCACAGAAAATCATGCTAAACCCTTTCTTAAAAAAAAAAAAAAAACAAGTACATCTTACTTTGGGTAAAATTCGATGACAGATTGAATGTACTTTTCGCCTTGTGGCTCGGCTTTGTTCGTCCTCCTCTTTCACCGACTGCATTGTGTGGACTACTCCCACGGGCACAGGTAGTGGGGGAGCCTGTCCTGTGTGGTTGGAGAAGACGGCGCTGCCCAGGCCTGGGTCTCAGGGACAGGCTGCCCTGGACACCCTCCTGGGGTTTGGAAGCTGCTGTTCAGGCTTTGGCTCTGGTTGCCGCTGCAGGAAAGAGCTCTGCCAATGGCTGACCCATGCAGATGCTGGGGGATTATGGAGAAGCCGGATGGAAGGGAGGGGGAGAGAGCCTTCTCTCTGGCACTTCCTGGAGAATCCTTTGGCAGAGAGGTCCCCTATGTATATCCTTCCAGCTTTTTTTTTTTTTTCCAAACAAACCCATCTTGGATCAAAAAAGCCATTTGTTGAGCGCCGTGAAAGGCTGTCGAACATGGAGCGTTGACTCCAGCCCCAGAGCTCTTTATGGTTTCAAGGGTCCGCCCGCTTTCGTGATCTCGTCGTCATTTTAATGCCGCTACCTGATGCACATCAGGTTTGAGAAAGGACCTCACGCTCTGTAGAGGGTGGCGTGGACAGTAGAGGTGATCACTTGCGTGTCATTTCTATCTCCCCGGGAACGTTTGGTCACGTCTGGAGATATCGTTAGCGGCCATCATTTAGAGGGTGCTATGGGTACCCTAGTTAGGAAGAAGCCGGAGATGCTGCTTAGCACCCTACAGTGTTCAGGACAGCCCTTCCTCACCAACAAAGACTCCCCCGCCCGAACTTCCTTTTGGTCCTCTGCATTTCTTCTCTGTCTTCAACCGTTTGCACCTGTTGGACTTTCAGCAGCCTCCCCCCCCCCCCCCCGGCCCGTGTGAGCCACGTGTGACATCCGGGCTGGCAGGGGGGATGTGGCAGAATGGGTCGTGCGCATCCATCTGCTCCGGGACCATCTCCAGCAGGGTCCAGGTGGAACTGACTAGGTTTCTGCTTCCAGGTTCTGGCTGGCTGTGCAAGATCTCAAGAAACAGCCCCTACAGGATGTGGCCAACAGGGTGGAGGAGATCTGGCAAGAGTTCCTAGCTCCTGGAGCCCCAAGTGCGATCAACCTGGATTCTCACAGTTACGAGACCACCAGTCAGAACATCAAAGACGGAGGGAGATACACATTTGAGGATGCCCAGGTTTGCTCATCCACGCGAGTGGTCGTGTCATAAGGTAGCCCTTGTCTACTTCCCCACTTGACCCTTTGGCACAAATGCAAGGCTTTATGAGTACTTAAAATTTCAGCCGTTATATCTTACAAGTCCATCCATGGAAACTTGTTCCAGATATGTGCATGGCGAGATTCCAAGATTGTTTTCTTAGGTTGCGTTAATCCACAGAAATTTATGTTTTCTTCAACTTACGATGATAGATAGGTTTACGTTCTGATAAACTCACCATTAACTTGAAAGATCCTAAGTTGAAAATGCATTTAATACACCTGTGAACATTTAGTGCATGCAGCACACTGCAGGGGACAGGCTACATGAGCACATGGCTGACTGGGCACTGTGGCTCATTTCACTGCCTAACACCTGGAGAGAGGGTCCTGTACTTATCACTAGGCCAGAAAAAAGATCCAAGTTTGATGTATAGTTTCTATTGGATGCCTATTGCTTATGCACCACTGTAAAGTGCGTGCAAGGCAAGCCTCTCCAAGTTGGGAGGCATCCACACCTTTCCCAGGAACGTCTCAAATCTAAAATCCCATGACAGATCACAGTAGTGGGATCTGGAAACAATAACGGAGCATCAATAAGGTGGAAATCGTGAATTGGCAGGGCCAGGCATCAACCCGCGCCTGTCTTACCTGTAGTGCCCACTCTCCTAGCCGCCACGTCATCGCTTCCATGGTGACTGTCAACTATGTGGTCAATACTTTTTTTTTTTTTTTTTTGATTTTTTGAGGTAGGGTCTCACTCTAGCTCAGGCCGACCTGGAATTCACTATGGAGTCTCAGGGTGGCCTCGAACTCACGGCGATCCTCCTACCTCTGCCTCCCGAGTGCTGGGATTAAAGGCATGTGCCACCACGCCCGGCTGTGGTTAATAATTTTTGAACAGCTCTATGCTCTAGGTCTTGGATGACTTGAGAGATGCCACAAAGAATGAATGGAAGCCCCCGTCAGGAAGGCTCTGGGATAGTGTAAGATATGAGTAAATGAGCCATTTCTGCAGTATGAAAAGAGTCCCAAAGGGATGACGGCTGGGATGAGAGCAAGACAATGGGAGGGACCACCAACTCTGTGGGGCTCAGTTAGGATGCTCAGAGATGCTTTGCAACAGAGACAGTGAAAACTTGGCCTCCCACAGACTATAGATCATTTGGGAAACTATGCAGCTGAGCCAATGCCAAAAAAAAAAAAAAAAAAAAAGAGGCACGAGGACACAACCACTGTCCCTTGTCCTCTGCTCAGAACTTCAGAGTGGACACAGCCACCCATCTAACAGCACGCCTCTCTCCTTTCTCCTCCATCGTACGTTCCACTGAACGCCTGTGCCTGTGCACGTTTGGTTTGATGTCTCAGTGCCTTCCCCGTGCTCTTGCAGCTTTCAAGCAAAATCTCTGAGTTGTGAGGCCTCTCGTTTCCCCTGGAGTATTTCTGCATGTGTCTGTATATGATTCGATGCGATGCACTGTGTGCACACGGTCCAGTGAGGAGGCAGAGACGGAGAGATCCGTGGAGCAGCCTACACGGATGCTCTGAAACTCCACGCTCAGCTCTCTTTGCGTAATACCTACCGCCCAGCCGCCCAGCCAGGGTCTCACTCAAACATGACATCAGGAAGGACGTTTTCATCTTTTACCAGAAAAACTTTTTAAAGCATGTTTTTATGGGCTGGAGAGCTGGCTTAGCGGTTAAGGCATTTGCCTGCAAAACCAAAGGACACCGGGTTTGATTCTCCAGGACCCAAGTAAGCCAGATACGCAAGGGGACGCGTGCATCTGGAGTTTGTTTGCAGTGGCTGGAGGCCCCGGCACACCCATCCCCCCCTTCTTTCTCCCTTTTTTACTCTCATAAATAAATAAATAAATAAATAAATAAATCTTTGTTTTTTTTTAAAAAAAAAAGATATTTTATTTATGAGAGACAGAAGCAAATAAGGAGAGAATGGGCACACAGCTTCTAGCTACTACCAACAAACACCTGATACATGGGCCACCTTGTGCATGTGGCCTTATATAGGTACTGGAGAATGAAACACAGGTCCTTAGGCTTTGCAGGCAAGTGCCTTAACCACTGAGCCATCTCTCCAGTCTGAAACCTTTTAAACATCAACAAGTGGGAGGAGCAGAAACACAAACTCTTATGGGCTCTCATCCAACCTCATCACATGACTAATCTTTTTAATCTGTGTCCCCACTTACTTTCTGTACCTGGATTATAAGAAACTAACCCATTAGTTTTAACATTACTGCAATACCATTATTACAGGTTAACAAATTAGCAATAATCTTGAGTGTGCGCGTGTGTGTGTGTGTGTGTGTGTGTGTGTAGGGTTAGCACATGCTATGGTGCATGTGTTAGGTCAGGTCTGAGGACAGCCTTGGGGTATTTGTCTTTGCATGACTTCTTTGAATCAGGGTGTCTTGTTGTCTTGCTGCTGTATGGACCACTCTAGCTGGTCTACAGGCATCTAGATTCACCTGGCTCTTCCTCCCATCACCCATTGCGTTGGGATTACAGATGCAGGCTTGTACATCCCGCTTTTCATGGGTGTGGAAGAAATCACACCTGGGCCAGCACTGTTAACTGCTAAGCCATCTCCCTAGTTCCCAAATCCTTAAAAAAAAATCATTTAAGCCGGGCGTGGTGGCGCACGCCTTTAATCCCAGCACTCGGGAGGCAGAGGTAGGAGGATCGCTGACAGTTCGAGGCCACCCTGAGACCACATAGTGAATTCCAGGTCAGCCTGGGCTAGAGTGAGACCCCACCTCGAAAAACCAAAAACAAACAAACAAAAAAAATCATTTAGAATCAGATTCTAAATGCAATTCACACATTACAATCCATTGGTATTTAAGTGTCCTTTAATTACTGGTCCCCTTTATTTCCATCCCCCCCACCCAAACGTCCTGCGCAGTGTATCTGATGAAGGAACTTGATGCTTTGTCCTAGAGAGATTTCCAGGCTGGGTTTTTCTGACAGTAGCCCTGGGGTACTATGTAGCATGTTCTTCTATCATCAGCATTTCCTATAAATTGCATATTTGATTTTGATATTTAATCAAATTCAAGTTTACTTTTCATTAATTATGTTGTGCTTTTGTGTCAGAAGGAACAAAATAATGTGTGATTTTAGTAGCTACTTAAGTTTATTAACTAAATCCACTAGTTAAATAGGGGCTACAAAGGGTGAAGTTCTCATTTCATGATTTATTTATTTATTTATTTGAGAGAGAATGGGTGTGCCAGGGCCTCCTGTCACTTTAAACGAACTCCAGATGCATGTGCCACTTTGTGCATCTGGCTTTACGTGGGTACTGGGGAATTGGACCCTGGCCATCAGGCTTTGCAAGCAAGTGCCTTTAACCACTGAGCCATCTCTCCAGCCCTCATTTCATCATTCTTTTCTCCTTTATTAGCTGGGCGACTTTTGCAAAGAAAAACCTGTCTCAACTACTACTTGATTAACTAGCAGCACAGTTCATACATGAAAGACAGATGCATGTTCCATTCTCTCTCTTTACTTGCTAGCTTTCAGCATGATTAAGTGATTTTCCATCTTCTTTCTTGTTTCATTTTCAGCGACTTTGTAAACTCATGAATTTAAATGGTCTTGATGTGTTTTAATTTATTTTACTTATTATTTTTACTGGTGCATAGATGTTCCATCCCTAGCCAGTTGGCTCTTCCTGACATGACCCCATCAGTCTATGATGTCATCCCAAACAGCAAGGAAGCTCAGACGCTCCAGGCTCTGCCCAGGATCTGCAAGGATCCCTGATTCCTCAGTGTGGAAGTGTTTGTGTTTGTTTGTTTGTTTGTTTTGAGGTAGGGTCTCGCTCTAGCTCAGGCTGACCTGGAATTCACTGTGTAGTCTCAGGGTGGCCTCGAACTCACAGCAATGCTCCTACCTCTGCCTCCCGGGTGCTGGATTAAAGGTGTATGCCGCCACGCACGGCCTGGGAAGTGCTTTTTAGAGACCACACTACAGGCACACAGTCACAGTGCACACTGTCCCTGGACTGGTCATCACTTCTTGGCCTTTTTCATAGAGCTAGGAAATATATTGTAACTTTGTAATAAAGATACATCAAGCTGGGCGTGGTGGTGCATGCCTTTAATCCCAGCACTCGGGAGGCAGAGATAGGAGGATTGCTGTGAGTTCAAGGTCACTCTGAGACTACATAGTGAATTCCAGGTCAGTCTGAGCTGGCGTGAAACCCTACCTTGAAAAACAAAAAAACAAAAAACAAAAACAATCAATCTGGACATGATGGCATACACATAGAAGCCAAGGAAGGGGGATTACTGTGAGTTGAGACCACTGGTGTCTATTGAGTTCAAGTCCATCCCAGAATGTATAACAAGATTTTATCTTAAAACATACAAATACAAAAAAAAAAGTAAAATACACAGAACAGCTGGGTGCGGTGGTGCACGCCTTTAATCCCGGCACTCAGGAGGCTGAGGTAGAAGGATAGTGGCCACCCTGAGACTACATAGTGAATTCCAGGTCAGCCTGGGAGAGAGCAAGACCCAACCTAGAAAAAAATAAATAAATAAAAATAAAATAAAAACAGTAAGGCATACAGATACATCTTGAGTTTATACTGACACCTTCAGTATAATTTGGGGTTTTACTCAACCTCCTTTCTCTGTGCTGGAAACCTGGCTCCCAGGAACACCTTGGAGGAATTGTGCATACTCTATGCTTTATGCTGTATTGCTACAGAGCAGCATGAAGGCCACATGGCCAGCACTGAAGTGGCCACATGGTCATTGCCTGGTTCTTCAATGGCTGTGAAGTATTCCATGGTGTGGCCGCACTGTCGTTTAGCCAAGTCCTCCCTTCTTCCACACGCATGTGGTTTCTAATTCAAGAAAGAGTTGATTAAAAACGAAAACACAGTACACTGTGCCTTGACAACATCTGGAATACTCAGCCTTCATGAGTATGATAGTGTGGTGGTTTGATTCAGGTGTCCCCCATAAACTTAGGTGTTCTGAATGCTAGGTTCCCAGCTGATGGAGATTTGGGAATTAACGCCTCCTGGAGGCAGTGTATTGTTGGGGGGTGGGCTTATGGGCGTTATAGCCAGTTTTCCCATGCCAGTGTTTGGCACAGTCTCCTGTTGCTATGGTCCACCTTATGTTGGCCAGGAGGTGATGTCCACCCTCTGCTCATGCCATCATTTTCCCCTGCCATCACGGAGCTTCTTCTCGAAGTAAACCTCTTTTTCCTACAAGCTGCTGTTGGTTGGGTGATTTCTACCAGCAATGCGAACCAGATGTGACGCAATTTTTCAGGTGTTTCCAAATGCATTGCATCCCATTCCCACAGCAAACCTGTGAGGTAGACTAGACATGAGGATCTATCTAGGCCAACCTCCTTGTTGTCAATTAGTATTGCTCTTCGATGAATTTAAATAAAACGCTCTTACTGAACCATCCCCCATTTCCCACCAGTCCCCTGTTGCATCTTAAGTCTGTTCTATCATAAATATACACAGTGACCTCGGACAAGTCATCTGAATTTCCTGAGTCTTTCTTTCCTTGTTTGTAGAGGAGAGATGCCAGGGGCCCTTTGTGTGGGCTGGGGGGAGACTAGGTAAGAGAAATCAGGTCAACACCTTACAGTGACTAGTCCAGTAAGAGGAGAAATGTTTACTATTTTACCTTCTTGGTAGGACTAATGTTCTTATTCTTTTATGTTTAGCACACTCGGTGAAAAATCAAAATACAATGCATGTAATATTAGCACCCAGAGAATACCCTTCTTTTGGTATATAGATGTCTCTTGACTTTGATGAGGTTAAATTCCAATAAACTCACAGTAAGTTGAAAATATTGTTAAGTCAAAATGCATTTAGTGGGTAAAACGATTGCTACACAAACATGAAGCTCTGAATTCTGAACCCACCTAAAATATCAAGCATGGTGGCACATGCCTATAATCTCAACACTGCAGAGGCAGGCACAGGAATTCCCTAAAGCCCATGGGCTAGCTAGGCTAACTGAAATGGTGACCATTAGGTTTGGCAAGAGACCTTGTCCTCAAAGAGTAAAAAGTTAGAGATGGCCAGGCGTGGTGGCCCATGCTTCTAATCCCAGTACTCGGGAGGCTGAGGGAGGAGGATGGCTGTGAGTTTGAGGCCACCCTGAGACTACATAGTGAATTCCAGGTCAGCCCAGGCTACAGCAAGACCCTACCTCAAAAAAAGAAAAAGAAAAAAGCATATAGGCTTAGCGGTTAAAATGTTTGCCTGAAGCCGGGCGTGGTGGCGCACGCCTTTAATCCCAGCACTTGGGAGGCAGAGGTAAGAGGATTGCCATGAGTTCGAGGCCACCCTGAGACGACATAGTGAATTCCAGGTCAGCCTGAACTAGAGTGAGACCCTACCTCGAAAAACCAAAAAAAAAAAAAAAAAAAAAAAATGTTTGCCTGCAAAGCCAAAGGATCCAAGTTCAAGTCCCCAGGACCCATTTAAGCCAGATGCACAAGGTGGCACATGCATCTGGAATTCATTTGCAGTAGCTAGAGGCTCTGGCATACCCATTTTTTTTCTCTCTCTCTCTCAAATAAATAAAAACAATTAAAAAAATATTTTTTCAAACCAAATAGAGCTGGATCAAGGATGGCACCTGATGTCAACCTTTGGTCTCTACATGCACACGCACACACAGGCGGACATGCATACACACGTGTGTATAACACACACATACACATGCACAAATACCTCATCTCCCAAGCACCCTGGCTTAGCAACACGTTAATACTGGAAAGCATTGGTCCTCCTAGCGGCCAGACTAGAACCATGACTCACATCACTCCCCAGCACCCCACAACAGCAGCCTGGCACATCGCAGGCCTGGAAAAAGATTAAAGTCCAAAGTATCGTTTCTATTACATGATGCAGCTCTCCCTCCGCCCTCAAGATGAAAAACCGTAAATGGGACCATCCCTGTGGACCCTCTGTCATAGCTTAAGAACCACCACCTGTTCTTCCTCCCTCCCTTTGTGTGTGCAGGTGTGTGTTAGTTCCAGACGTCCACAGCGAGCCTGTACTCTGCTCTAGGGGCTGGGAACATCTGGGATGAAGCTGCCAGCAGCTTTGGTTCCTGGTGCTGGCCTCTCCCAGGCTCTGGACAGCTACCTTCTTGCTGTGTCCCCACACACGGTAGTAGAGGAGGTTCTCCAGTCTCTGCCTGTCCTTACAAGAACATCAATCCCATCATGCTCCACTCCCATGACCTCCTCTACACTCATTACATCCCCAAGGTCCTACTCCAGCACCGTCGCCTCAAACTCACAGCCATCCTCCTACCTCAGCCTTCCAAGTGCTGGGATGGGGCCTTTCCCAGAATAAATTTTGGAGGGACAAAATTGAGTCCACACCAAGTTGATTATGCAGATAAAGTAATTCTGCCTCTGACGTGAGATGAGGGGACAGTTAAATGATAAAACATTTTCTGTGAAGGGCCGCAGAGCATAACTTTAGGTGTGTGACACATGTGGCTTATGTCACAGTTATTCAATCCTGGCCAAGCAGGAGCAGCTACGATGTCACAGTGTATATAACACCAATGAGAATGGCCGTGTCCCATTAAAAGTGTATTTACTGACAATGAAATCCAACTAATCTTTTTTTCTTTTTACAAAAATTTATCTCTCTCTCTAATTTCTTTCTTTTTTTTTTTTTTTGGTTTTTCGTGGTAGGGTCTCACTCTAGCTCAGGCTGACCTGGAATTCACTATGTAGCCTCAGGGTGGCCTCGAACTCACAGCGATCCTCCTACCTCTGCCTCCCAAGTGCTGGGATTAAAGGTGTGCGCCACCACGCCAAGCCTCTCTCTAATTTTTAAAACTGTTTTTATACGCACCATCCTTGACCTAGTGGCCAGATCTTAACCCCGGGCTGCAGTCTGTGGCCCCTGTACCAACCAGTATTTCATGAAAACCACTGAAACACTGCAAGGCTTCCAGAAAGGTGAGGATGGGGAAGGGTTCCTCGTCGGTTTCCAGGGGGTGGGCGAATGAGAAAGACGTTTTGTTCTGGTCGCAGTTTCCGTGTCAGTGGGGAGAGTTCTACAGCAGAGACCAGCAGTGCCGCCAACTTACCTTTCCATCCACTACCATTTCCCGGAACTACGCAGAGCTGTTGCAGTTGAGAAGTTTCCAGGGAAGGACAAGAGGATAAAACCCACAGAGTAGGGCCGTGTGCTCAGACTCCCACGGTGCTCCCAGGAGTGCACCGATCGGACCTCACTGTTTCGATATAAGGCTGAAGACTTAGTTGTCCCCCTTCGACCATGAGAAATTTGAGTCACTGGAGGAGGGCCTAAAGCCTCCGATCCTGCATCTGCCCCCAATGCCTCTTTAGAAACTGCCCATCTTACTCGTTTAAACTTTCTTCCCTCCGTTGGCCCATCACATGAGTGGAAGTAATGACTTCCAAGTTCTTAGAACTACTCCTCCGCCAACCACCCTTTGAGATCAAAAGAGCTCTGAGTGGCTGCCTCAGCCGGTCACAGGGCTCTCAGATGACCCCACGGTGGTCAGAGCACCCACAGAGGTGAGAGCAAGTGCCCAAAGATTGGCTGACTGAAGGTCCAGTCAGATCTCTGCACTCAGTGCAGTGGTGACTGAGGGTGGGCATGCCCGCTCTGCAGATTTTGCTTGTCGCTGGACCACATGCATTGTTAAAGAGAGGTTAATTGCCTGCGTTCACTTCCTGTGGAAAGATTTCACGAGACACCCTGTCAGCAGGAAGCCCGCGGTGCACTTGTTTGTGCTTTGCTGATCCACTTGGCTCTTTTGCAAGTTTGGGCCAGACCAGCTCCTCCATGATGGTCTGTGGCTGTGACCAGAGCCCTCAGCTGTCGGGTTGTTTCCCATTCATGGATTTAGGGGGGAAATGGACCATGGTGTTTTGTTTTTTAAGGGCTCAATTCTGTTTTTTTGTTTTTTGTTTTTTGTTTTTTTTTTGCATGGGGGTGGTTCAAGGTAGGGTCTCACTCAGGCCCAGGCTAACCTGGAATTCACTATGTAGTCTCAGACCGGCCTTGAACTCACAGAAGTCCTCCTACCTCAGCCTCCCATGTGCTGGGATTAAAAGTTTTCCCCACTACCCCCAGCAGGGGAGAAAATGGGAGCACCAGGGCCTCAGATGGCAGTTGCAAATGAACTCCAGATACATGCACCACTTTGTGCATCTGGCTTTACGTGAGTACCGGTGAATCGAACTTGGGTCGTTAGGCTTTGCAGGCAAGTACCTTAACCACTGAACCATCTCTCCAGTCCTCAATTCTTTATTCTAGGCATTGAATTCTCTGCTCTCAACTCTGGGCATCAGAGAACCTGCATCGTCACCCTACTTCCTCTGTGGTCTAGACAAGAGCTGTGGTCTTTTCTGCCTCAGTTTCCTCATCTGTAAAATGAGGGTGATGTTTCCCTCACAGCCCAGTAAGTGGGATGTTAGAAAACTCAGATGAACTAATAGTTCAGAAAATTATTTTAAAAAAGTAAAAAGTTCCTTATATTTATAAGTGTGAACTCACGAAACTTAATGGCTTTAGTAGTCTATGGGCTCTCATAATTCCAAGCTAAGATCAAAAAGAAATTCTCTCAAGAAGATGTCTATTCTTCCAAGAAAAGCATATAAGGACTAAATGAAAGCTGGATATGATGGCTCATGCCTATAATCACACCACTTAGGAGGCTCAGGTGGGACGATAGCTATGAGCTCAAAGCCAGTCTGGGCCACACTGTGAGCCCCTGTCCCAAAATAGCAACAAAGAACCAAGTGTGTGGGGTCCTTGAGTGTCCCCCCGCTTAAAGAACTTGAAATTTCTTCATCCTCATTCAGTGTAGGAAAATACTAAAGAGGATAAGTCAGGTCTGTGAGCTATGGGCTGGTTTGGGGATGGAGCTCTGAGTCTGAGTTGGGCTTGCTCACCAACCTTGAAAGAGATGGTTAAGCTGCAGAAAGTACTAAAAACCTAAGGTTTCCTCTTGAAACAATTTGCCTCTCTCTGGGCTCCCCACAGGCTCTTAGAAAGGTGACAGCACTCAGGCAAATAGTACAGTAGCTATGTGACTTCAATATTAAAAAGCCTCAGAGTATCCAGGAGCAGCCCAAGGACTATGTCTCTGGGTCACGAAGTTCTCTGTCCATCTACCATCTGTCCATTTCATGAACATCCATTCTCCCATTTGGGTTAGGACTTCTTGACCCGTGGGGTATGAAGTTCTGTGCTGAAGGAAATCACACAGGAAATAAGAGGAGGTCTCACTCATGTGGCTTTTTTTTTTTTTTTTTTTTTTTTTTTTTTTGCCATGAGACAGGGCTTGTCTAGAAGCAACCATAGCAAACAGATCACAGGACTGGGCTGGATTATGAACGTGTCCTTGAGGTTGATTAGCAGTTGAATGGACTGACCAACCTCAATGCTGGCTCTGGTCTACAGGTTCCCAGCTCGCTCTCCTGACTGCCCAAGCTCTGTGCTGCCCTGACCTGCATTAATGCTGAGATACACTCCCTGCCCTGTATAGGGAGCACCTAGGTGGGCCTCCCAGACCCCTGTATTAGAAAGAGATGGGAGAATGGGTGCACCAGGGCCTCTAGCCACTACAAATGAACTCCAGACACATGCACCACCATGTGCATCTAGCTTACATGGGTACTGGGGAATCAAACGTGGGTCCTTAGACTTCACAGACAAATGCCTTAACCACTAAGCCATCTCTCTAACCCTAGAAAATGTTTTTTTTTATATATAAATTTTTTTGTTTATTTTTACTTATTTATTTGAGAGCGATAGACAGAGAAAGAGGGAGAGGGAGAGAGAGAGAGAACGGGTGCGCCAGGGCCTCCAGCCACTGCAAACAAACTCCAGATGTGTGCTGCCCCTTCTGCATCTTGGCTAACGTGGGTCCTGGGGAGTCGAGCCTCGAACCGGAGTCCTTAGGCTTCACAGGCAAGCGCTTAACCGCTAAGCCATCTCCCCAGCCCTAGAAAATGTTTTGATGGGAGCAGCAACTCTTATCTTCTTCACCCTTTATAAGGCCCTACAAGACTAAAGTAGCACTCAGTATGTGGCTCAGGGTTTTTTTGTTTGTTTGTTTACTTTTTTTTTGGTTCAGGTTTTTAATAAATAATTTTCTTGGTCTGGAGAGATGGCTTAATGGTCACAGTGCTTGCCTGTGAAGCCTAAGGACCCAAGTTCCATTCCTCAGTACCATTGTAGGCCAGATGTGCAAGGTGGTACACACATCTGGAGTCCGTTTGCGGTAGCTAGAGGCCCTGGTGTGCCCATTCTCTCTTTCTCTCTTTCTCTCTTTCTCTCTCTCTCTCTCTGTCTCTCTGTCTCTCTGTCTCTCTGTCTCTTTCTCTCAAATAAATAAATAAATAAAACATTAAAACAAATAATTTTCTTGCAATATATATTGACTGTCTTGTTGCTGGGACAAAACACCCAACAAGAAGCAGCTTATGGAAGGAAAAGGGTTTATTTCCAGCTTATATTTTAGAGGGTAAGTTTCATCATGGCGGGGAAAACAGGGCAAGAGCAGACAGCCAGGCCTCACATCTCTTCATCAGCAGGCAGGAAGGAGAGGGAGATACTGGTGCTGGCAAACTGGGCTAGACTCCCAAATCCTAAGGCCCAGTCCTCAGTGACCAACCTCCTCTGGCAAGGCTCCACCTCCCAAAGGCGTCACCAGCTGGGGAGTAAGTATGAGACTTAATCAAAAACACACAAGGCCATGGGGGGGGGGTTGCTTCTTTTTACATTCAAACTACCTCAGTGGCATACACCTGTAATCCCAGCACTGGGGAAGTAGAGATAAGAAAATTGCTACAAATTTGAGTCCAGTAATGGTCTACCTATCAAGTTCCAGGCTAGCCACAGATACATAACAAGACCCCATCCCAAAACAAACAAAAACAAGTAAACAAGAGGGCAATTTTCTTTACAATTGGGTCTAGAATTAGAACACTCTCAGCTGTGCCTCTCATAATAACAGGGACTAGCAAGGAAGGGGCCATTTGACCTTGGCTTTAAACTTCAAAGAACCCTAAGGAGCAAACACAGTAAGTAATCAATAAATATCAGGCAAATTACATTTCTAGATATACTAATTCAGCAAAACTTGAAATACCCACTCAAGTGCCAGATGTTCCACACTCTAAAAAAAAAAAAATCTACAGATGTATAAGCCAGCCACTTTCTGTAAACAGTGCTCTAAGTTACCAGAAAACTGTTCAGCCATCATCAATACATGGAATGATCAAAGAGCAACTTCAAGGCCTGAACAAGGTCCGGGCGATAACAGAGACAAGAACACAGAAGGAGACCATCAAGGATATACCTGCCGTGAGCAGACAAGAAACTGCTAGCCTGAAGTGTCCGTGATTACCTAAACTTACGTGTTTAAGGTTGGCTTGGGGCTAGGGAAATAACTCAGTGGGTAAGGTGCTTGCCTGGCAAACTTGAATACCTGAGTTCAATGCCCAGAACCTGAATCAACATGCCAGGCACGGTGGCACACATTGGTAATCAAAGCACTGGCAAGACAGAGACGGGAGGATCCCTGGAGCTCGAGAGCCAGCTAGCCTAGCCTGATTGGTGAGCTCTAGATCAGTGAGAGACTCTGCCTCAACAGAGGTTAGATGGCATTCACGGGGATGACACCTGAGGTTGTCCTCTGACCTCACACGCACAGACATTGAGCTCCCCCCATATATATACATATATGTATATGTATATATGTATATGTATATATATACATATATGTATATGTATATATGTATATGTATATATATACATATATATATACACACACATTAAAAAACAAGATCAGTTTGATTAAGGAATACGAGGTGTCTAGCATTTGCGTTGTTTAAAAGCCAAAGTACAGAGGAGGAGGATTTTGTTTGTCCCGAATTACTCAAGTAGAAATCTTGCGAGCCGGGGGAAGCTGTTCATTTTATGCTCCAGTAGTAGACGTGGTGATGTGGCATGGCAGTGTCACAAGTTTCCTGGTATTCATCCTCTATTGGAGGGCATTTTCTGGTTGATTCCTGTGGCACACATATGCCACTGAAGAATGCCACCACACTGCTTGCTTCGGGAGTTACTCATTTTATTCTGTGGGTGGTTTTATTTTAGGGAGATGAGTAGCAGAGGGAGGGATGCACTTTGCAAAGAACAAATTGGTTGTTTGTGATCTGCTTCTGTTGATTACCATGCAGGCTAGGAGTTCCTGGAGAGAAGGAATCAGAAAATTAAATTCCAGAATGTCTTTGTTGCTGCTTCTGAGCATTGATTTCTAGCACAAACACCCATGACTTTGAAGAGGAAAGGGTAACCAGTTTCCTAGGTTAATATTTCGGTAGGTAGAAGGGGATCTGCAGAGCTGTCTTTGAACTTGCCCTTATCTCAGAGTAGGGATTGTGCCTAAAGCCAGTTCAATTGTGTTTAGAAGATGTTGTACAGGAAAAAAAGGCATACCATCATTTACTCCTACACCTGGTATGACCTTGAGTGATATCTGCCATGGAAACAAGGGGCCCCGGGTGGTGCTTAGGAGCCCAGTGAGATCCACCTAATCCCAAAGACATCCCCCAAAGCTATAAGCCTGAGAAATACTGGCCATGTGACCATAGCGATTTCCTATCACCTCCTTTCTGTTTACTGAGGATATATACTGAGCTGCGATCCCCTTAATGTCTTTCCCGTGAGAGTATACTCTTTCCCATAAAACCTGCATGGAGGCAGTTGAATTTTCCCTAGGCTTTAGTTCACCATGCCTAAGGCCCAAAGACCTTTGACTGAAGGTAGCTAAGACTCAAGGGTACAGGTTTGCTACTCACCACTGCCCAAGGACCCATCAGTGCTAGATGCTTTGCCTGGTCGGGAATTCTTGTTCATGGCTTCTGTCAAGTTTAAAGGCAAATTGCATGTGGCCTGCTGTTAGGTGAACTACAAGAGCCCATGGCCTTACCATTATCCCCTTCACCACTGCCAATGCTAACAGTGGTGGTCGTGAATGGATCATAGAAACAAATGTGAGGGGCTGGAGAGATGGCTTAGCGGCTAAGGCACTTGCCCGCAAAGCCAAAGGACCCAGGTTTGATTCCCTAGCACCCATGTAAAGCCAGATGCACAAGGTGGCACATGCATTTGGGGTTGGTTTGCAGTGGATAGAGGCCCTGGCATGCCCATTCTCTCCTTCCCACCCTCTCTGTCTCATCTACCTGTCTCTCTCTCTTAAATAAATAGTGTTTTTTTTTTTTTTTTACAAAAAGGAAAGTGAGAGCTGGGGTGATAGCTCAGTTGATAAAACATGAGGACCTGAGTTCAGATTCCCAGCAGCCACATATTATCAGCCCAGCTCTGGGGCAATGAAGGTAGGAGGATCCCCTTGACTTGTTAGCTAACTTGTCTAGAATCAGTGAGCTCCAGGCTCAGTGATAAACCCTGTCTCAAAAAATAAGGTGGGGGCTGGAGAGATGGCTCAGTGGTTAAAGGTACTTGCTTACAAAGCCCAAGGGCCCCGGTTTCATTCTCTAGTACCCATGTAAGGCCAGATGCATGATGTGTGGCACATGCATCTGGAGTTTGTTTGCAGTGGCAGGAGACCCTGCCACACCAATTCTCTCTATAAATAGATAAATAATGTAAGGTGGAGAGCAATTGAGACTCTTGGTATTAACCTTATCCTCCAAACACACACACACACACACACACACACACACACACACACACAAAAGAAAACAATAGAAAAAGGAATGATGAGCAGCCACTCTGTCTACCATTAGGTTGGCTCAGATGTAGGACTTGAGAGGAGCCCCTCACATCCCTGTGGCCACACAAGGAAGGGCATCCCTTGTCTCAGGAAAGTGGCACTGCTTCTCTCTGGAAGTGAAGTCAAGGCCAGTGAAGTCAAGACCATGAAATGGTGCAAAGTGAAGAACGTGGGCCCTTGGTTCCGTTCTTATCTTGAGCAAAACGTCTCACCTGGGTCGCTCCAGTATCCATATACGTGTACTGCTTCAGAGCAAATAGCATCAAAAAGTTCTCTCTCTCATCTTCTTTGTTCCCATTCTTTTCTCTGGACTCTTCCTTCCTTCCGCCTTATCCACTCCATCTCTCTTCAGCAGCCACGATACTAGGCTGTTATTATTTCTTGACATATATAATCACACTGTAGTGAGCCACTTGTATTTCTCCATCTAAAGTGTGATTGACAGGGCCTGCAAAAGGCCAAGTGGGAACTTAAATCCAAGCCTTTGGCTCCCAGCCCAGTTCCTTCTCCATCACCCCCCCCACACACACACACACACACATACACACACTCACCACATTCTGTCCCTCATTTTCCTTTAAAGGACCCAACGGCTCCCCACGCATGGATATTAGTCCAGGGAGCCCGGGAGTGGGGAGCACCACTGAGGACACATAACTGCAGAGAGAAAAACAGGGCGCTTGGAGATCACAAGAAGGGCTCTTGGCCACTGGGCGCCAGCTGAGGGGTTTCCAGCCCCGAGAGGGTGTTCCAAAGCTGCGAAGTGAGATCTCTGCTGACTTAGGAGGCCACCGCAGAGGAGAGGACATAAAGGGACTCCTGAGAGGTTCAGCTGCTCCAGCCATTTGCAGACCAGGGCCCCAGTCATTCATCTGATTGCCCCCCCCACACCGCCCAACACCCACCTCTGACAACAGTCACTGGGGTTTGTCTTCAAGAGAAAGGAGGTATTTGGAGGATGCCTTCTTTCTCTTGAAGACAAACAAATGAAGACTCTCACAGCAAAATACTGACTGGCAGTAGGTGTGGTCTACAGACAGCTCACTCACTCCAGCTCCCACGTGTGTTCTAGACCCCCCCCCCCCAGTGATCTCAGCTGCTTTTTCTTCTGTGTCCCGCATCCCAGCTGAGCCAGGGCTCCATCCTCTGAACAGCCCGGCCCAGGAAGGGGAAATGAAGGTGATGTGTCTCATGAGGGTCACATCTCTGCACAACAATGGTCAACCACTACAGGGTGGAGGGGGCGGTGAGTCCCTCCGTATTAGCTACTTTTCTCATGGCTCTGACCAAAGAAACTTAAGGCAGGAAGGTTGCTTTGGGCTCCCGGTGCAATGGGTGCGTGGCGGCGGCAGCCAGAGCACGGGACATCCGCAGTCAGGAAACAGACAGGAGGCGTGCGGATGATGCTCAGCTAGTTCTCTCCTTTCTATGCAGCCCAGGATGCCAGCTCACGAGACAGTGCCACCCACAGCTAAGGGCGAGTCTTCCAGGTTCAGTTAACCTAATCTAGAGACTGCCTCGCAGCTAAGCACAGAGATTTGTCTCCTAGGTGATTCCAGAGCCAATAAAGTTGACACCCTTCCACCACTGAGCACTGTGGTTAAGACAGCCAACGTGTAGCAGAGCCATCCTCATCCTCGCTGCCACAGGAACCTCTCGAAGGGGCAGGTGTGACCAATGGTAACTCTGCTTGTCTTATAGAAAGAGGGAGATGGGATTGATGGAGGGAAGGAGCGAAGAAGCAAGGAAATCAAGATGAGAAAAGGCAAAAGAAGGGGGGAAAAAAAAAAGCAACCTTTTTCTCCAGCTCCTTGTTCCCTCTCACTGGGGTCTTGCCAGGGGCTCCCTTGCACTTTGCAGATTCTGGATATACATTTCCCCGAAGACTGGCTGTCTGCAGAACAGGGGGAAACAAACCAGAGCCTCTCATAAATCAGTAGAGGTCACTGCCAAGAGCTTTGTGCACTTGCTGTCCCTGGCAGTGATAAACTCATTGCATTTGGGAAATGGCCAAAGACCCTGAGTCTGATCTTAATTCTCATTCCCAGAAAAAAAAAAAAAAAAAAAAAAAAAAACTCAGCTCTTGGTTCCCCTCACCCCCTGGTTACTGCCTTTGTGTTTCTTAGATGAAGCTGGAAGGAACACAGTTCTGGGGCTGGGTACATCAAAGGCTTTTGTTTCTTTGCTGGGGGGGGGGAAGGGGTGTGGGAGGGAAGGAGGAGCAGGACAGGGGAGTCATAGAATCCCTAGACTGTGGGAAAGTGAGGGCCAGGGCCACAGGAAGGCTGGGGTCATGGTTCCCATGGGGGGCCCGGGGAGATCTACAGAGCTTCACGACTCTGTGTTTGTCAGACCTGAACACTGGGTCTGCTGTTATGCTTTGCTTTTTCTTCCCTGGTGGGGTCATTTTTAGACTTGATAATGTTGAGCTATCAGTGGAGTCTGCAGGGTAAGACCACCTTATGACATCACCCTCCAACGGGCCATGCTCTCACTCCCTACAGGGTCTCCACACTGTCCTTGCCTGGCACCTGGCTTTGGAGTTAGCCATTTGACTTGGTGCCCACACGTTCTTGCCCTTGGGTCCTCCTGCCTGCTCAGTGTAGTCAGGTTACACAGCTTTCTTCCCCAGCTCCCATAAAGCTAGGAGACACCTTTCTCTGTGACTACTCAGGACTTCCCATCTTGCAAAGGAGTTTTCTAGATAATAGGCCACTTTCCTCTACCCCTGGAAAGGTAGACCGGTCCTAGTTACCCCCATCCGCAACACCCATGCTTACACTTCTTGGCAACCCTTGTGTCTCGGTAGAAAGTCAGCTTGCCTGTAGATTCCAACTATGTGACAACAGAGTTCCCTTTGTCTTATCTAGCCTATAATGTCAGAGCCAGACACAGTGCCTGGCACCTAGGAGATGTTCAGTAAGTACTTGCTGAATAGTGTCATGAGCAAATGTTTAGACACCTGCTTGTTCTTGCCTCATTTCCATTGTCAAGAGTTTTCTTTGAGTGGGTTGGGTTTTTCCTGCCTTCAGTGAGGCTATAGAAATTGACCCCATCAGGGTTGAAATGTGTTGCTGAGAACAGAACAGCCAGGCTAGGAGAGGTTCCTCACACCTCTTCGGGAAGCAGAAGGGCGTTGTAAGATGTATACTGGAGGCTTAGAGTCCACAATCCAGAAGAGGTAAGGATGCATTAACGAGAGCTTTGGAGAGGCTCCAAGGGTATTAGGTCAGGCCTTTCCAGATGACTCAAGCCACCTGGCTCTGTCGGCCAGACAGAAGCAATGCCTGACTCGAGAAAGAGACAGTGAGTCATTTTTACTCAGGGTTACCATTTGTACCTAAGATTTAAATGTTAGAACAATTTCAAGAGACAACACATGAAAGCAAATACCAATGACGCCCCTCAGTCTGGGCTCTAGGGCTAAGAGGGGTGTTTGGGCCAAGAGGCTCACGTTCCTCCATGGGGACCATGTTCCTCACTCCTCCTTCCATTAAGAATATGGAAGCAGGGACATGAGCCAACCATAAACTAAAGCAAGCCTGAAGCAGTCACACTTGAATATTAAACTCAAACAAGCATTTTTGGTGAATCAAGAGTCTCTGAGTGATAGTGTGGCATTGCATAGAGTAAATAAACTTATGTAGTTCACAGGTTTGGAACCTGAAAATCTCAGCTCAGACAGCCCCATCTGTTGAGCCTGTGGTAAGTCCACTCCTACTGTACCACGGTGTGAAAGGTGGCACCGTGGTGGGAGTGTGTAAGGATAGAACACGTGGTCAGGATTGAGGCAGGAGCGAGTCAGAGGCAGGCTTGCTCTTTGTGTAACAACTTGCTCTCATGGGAAGTAACTGGATTTCTGCAAGAACGGTATTAATCGTTTCCAAGGGTGATAGACCCTGCCCCCCCCAATGACTTAACTACCTATGAACAGGCTCCACCCCGTAAAAGTTTCTACCATTTCTCAACACTGCCACACTGGGACCAAGCTTTCTGTACCTGAACCATTGGGAAATAGGCTTAACTCACATCCAATCCACAGTGCCATGTAACCTCAACCACATGTGTGACTCTGTGCTGGGGGCAGTGTGCATCTTTCAAACATAGAAACATACTGTTCCTGTCTGTAAAGGACTTAAATGAGAGTGGACTGGATTTCTCTGTGAGATTTTTCAGAGAAACATTTCACAGGAAACTTGTTAAATGTGAACACATTGGACCATCAAGCTATCTCAGGGAACGAGCCACGGCTACATTTCTCTTGACTCCCTGTGGTGAGTTCATTCCCATCAGTGAGGTGTTGGTAAATATGAGGGCCTCTTGGGGAAGAGGAAAGCTGGGGTCCAACTGAGCGTGGGATGCAGAGGGCCCTACGTTTACCATACGTATTGTCCCACATGCTTTCTTTGATTGGGGAGAAGAACCTTCAAACCCGCTCTACGCGTTTGTCAAGAGTGGTGGGCATTGTTAGGATCTGCAGCCACTGCGACATCCTGTAGACCTCTTGAGGTTACTTCTTCTGCCTAAATGAAATGGTTCATCCTCTGCACCATCTCTCCAGCCTCCCTGCCCTGCATCCACTAGCCCCAGGCACCCACCGTTCTACACTCTGATTCTATGACTTTGACATGTTAGCTTCTGTGTGTAAATGAAGTCATGCTACGTTTGTCAATTTGTGCCTGGCTTGTTTTATTTAACCTTACATTCTCTAGGTTCAACCAGGCTGTGTTGCATGACAGGATTTCCTTCTCTATTAAGGCTGAAGATATACATGTGTATGCATATATGTATACATACATATAGACACACATATGTGTGAGTGTTCTCCTTATCATTCATTGGTTGGTAGACACCTAGGTCAGTTCCATATTTTGGCTTCTGTGCCTTCACTTTCTTTTAACTTGACTAGGGAGAGAATCTTGGCAAGTTGTGGTCACTACTCTGGACTACATTGGCCAAGCATCTCAAAAATATGCCACCTTGTTGATGGGAGGTCTCTGCCTCCCATCTCTACTTACTTAGCCTTCTTTGGGGATGAGCAGTCAGGGGAAAAGAAAAACCCACTTCAAAATAAGTCTTGCCTCTCAGCTGGACACTCTCACTTCACTGTCCAGCTCTCCATTTCCCCTGGAGAGTGAGGGCCATGAGGCCCAATAATAGTCGTTTACTAGGCACACTGCTTACCAACAATCTCACCCTTCCTCAGCTGGGCCCCATGGTGGTCAGAACTAGATGTCCTCTAGAGACTCGTGTGTTCTGAATGTTTGGTCCCCAGCTGCTGGCAGTTCGGGAGGTGGAGCCTTGCTGGAGGAGGTGTGTTGCTGGGGGTGGGGTTAGGGCTATTAGAGCCAGCTCCCCCTTGCCAGAGCTCAGCTCGCTCTCTTGCTACCGCTTTCCCTTGCCATCATGAGGCTTCCCCTCAAGACTGTAAGCCAAAATGAAAACCCTCCTGACATCGGCTGCTTTTGGTCAGGTGTTTGGTCAGGTGGGGGAGATGGCTTGGGTGGTAAAGTGCTTACGTGCAAACATGAGGGACCGAGTTTGGTCCCCAGAATCCACAAGGGTAAGGTATAGGCATGATGGTGTGTGCTTGTAATTTCAATAGTGGGGAGGTGGAGACAAACATTCCTTGAGCTCAAAGGCCAGATAGTTTAGCCTACTTGGGGAGTACCAGGCCAATGAGAGAGCCTGCCTCAAAAAGGAAAAGTGGGAGACAGTGGAATGACAACCAAGATGGTCCTTGGCTCTCCACACACACATATGCATACATGCACACCCACACACCTACCTACCTGTGCCTACACACACACACACACACACACACACACATTATATTAATCAAATAACATAGAACCACCTGGGAACTGACTTTTTTCACTCATCATAATTCCCTAGTCTTTCAAGTTGTTGGGGGTCTCCTTTCTGTTTCATCTTGTTGCTACTCCTGTGGTTTTAATCACTGTATACCCCAACGTAACACCCCAGACCCGATCACAAATCCACTGCTCGCTGAGAAGGCTTTGGTTATTGGTGTTTCTTTGTTTGGTTTGTGAGAGATGGGTCACACTGTGGGTTTTCTTACATCCACTCAAACATTCCTAAGTTCCTTTGTGTCTTTTCCCCAAAACGTGTCCAGGTGGGTTGGCATTCCTTTAGCCCTGGTTGACAGCTCTTTCTCGTGTCTCCCTGTCCCCCCTGCCCTCCCCAGGAGCACATCTACAAGTTGATGAAGAGTGACAGCTATGCTCGCTTCCTGCGGTCCAACGCTTACCAGGACCTGCTGCTGGCCAGGAAGAAGGTATCTCTGGGAAGGGCGGGCTTGCCTTTCTTAGCACTGTCGGCCCTCGCTGCTGCTTGCTGCTGGTGTGAAATAAGACTACCATACTTTGGGTTTTTCTTTCCTTTTCTTTTCTTCTTCCCCTTCTCTATCCACTCCCCTCCAGTGGAACAGAACAAGATGGCCATTGCCCCATTTTCCCCCAAGGTCCAAGGTCTGGGATGTGACATTCCGCTTTCAGGTTCCCTTCGCGTCTGTCTGCATGCTTTGCCCCCAGGGACAGAGGTGTGACCAGATACCACAGCCACTGGCTCAGCCCAGGAATGCCTGTCTGGCACTGACCCCAGAAAATCCCTGAGGATACCAGAGAGAGTCTTTCACTGCCAAATGTAGCCCCTCCCTCCCCAACAGGCCTTCTTTCTTCAGGCAGCTCTGAGAGGAGGTGTATGTAGCAAGGATGGGTAAGCCCCCTCCTGGGGCAGAAAGCCTGATTGGTTTCAAGAAAGCCACTAGATCTCGGATGTTATCCCAGTGTTGGTTCCTCCCTGCCACACCCTTCCTCACCCTCATCTATCCCAAAGCTCTTTCCTGTCCTTTTAACCAAGTGGTGATATTACATGCCAGCTCCCTCCTCCACTTAGAGTTAATTCATGGCCCTGTAGCCCTTGGAGTCCCCAGGGAACCTTAGCATTAAAATGGTAAGGGGGATTGGAGCAGGGAGGAACTTAGTTGGATTTCTGGGAGGGGAAGAAAAGCAGGAAGGTGCGTGGGGGCCACAAGAAGTGAGGCAAGGACCAGGGCATGTGATTCCAGTAAGCCTGCTGACCCACTGTCCTTGTTAACTCTAACCTGAGGCTCACGTGTGGTTCAGTGTGGCTAGACGTGCACCGAATTCCAGGGCTTTCGTGTCTTCCCAGGCTAGAGCACGTACACCTCCTTCAGCCCTTTTCACCCAGCCTCCCGACCCCAGTCTCCACGCACCGCAGGCTCCGTATCAGGCTGCCCGCGAGCCGGGCGCCCTTCGCTATGTACCGTCAACCTTGTGTGCCAGGACCCTGTCTGTGTATCCAGTGGTGACTATTTAAATCCAGAGATCTATGAGAACACTTAATTCCTGCCCTCCTTGCCCTGAGGTAGCACCCAGAAGAACCCTAACACTCTGAGAAAGAGAGAAGGATTTCTGGATTGTCGTTGTTGTCCAAAGCCCAGCTGTATCAGTTCCCATGTCCCTCCCTCGGGCACAAGCTACTGCACTTGGGGAATGTGCAACCTGGTCTTTGGCCAGCTCCCTCGTTGGAGGAGCTATGGTGGAGGGGGGGCTGACACCCCCGCAGATGGCTGGGATGGCCACTTTTTCAAACACTAGAGGAAGAGAGAGCAAGGTCATTGAGACTTTGGGAGTCTATACCCCCCATATCTTATCAAAGAGAGTCAAAAATAAGTTTTCCTTATTTCTTGGAGCTCATGCCACCTGAACTGGCCCCAGATTTGGGCATATTGTGAAGCTCTGGTGATTTCACCAATCACATCAAGGGCAGAGGTGAGAGGACCTTCAGTCTTTTGTAGGTGTGAACACAGAAGGAAGATGCACCTCGACTCAGGAGGTGCTCTGAGCTAGCTAAGAAGACTTCCAGGGGGTCAGTTGAGTGGGGAAGGAGCTAACCTCCTTCCCAGGGATGGTTACAAAGGAAGTGCATTACTATGCCCTCCAATGAAGGAATGCCCTATGGCAGAAAGCTGGAGCACATGCCAGTCCCCTTCCCAGATTGAGGGGCTGTTTCTCCACACAGTGACCTTCTCCTTGCCTGTCTTCATGGGGGTCTCCAGGCTCAGATCACATTTGTCACTTGCACCCTCAGGTAGGCCTACAGTGTCTTTTGCTTTCAGTGGTGTGCTCATCGTGTGGTAGTGATGTCCAGGCCACAAAAGGTACGTGAGAGTCACAACCTCCAGGCACAAGAGAGTAGGAGCTGGCCTAGAATTTTGGCTGAGAATAGCCCCTGATAGAATCCGGAAGCACAGCCTTCTTCCCCCATTCTTGTTCACGTCTGCTATTTTCGTTTGTTTATTTATTTATTTGAGAGTGATAGAGAGAAGGGGAGAGAGAGAGAGAGAATGGGCGCGCCAGGGCTTCCAGCCTCCGTAAACGAACTCCAGATGCGTGCGCCCCCTTGTGTATCTGGCTAACGTGGGTCCTGGGGAATTGAGCCTCGAACTGGGGTCCTTAGGCTTCACAGGCAAGTGCTAACCACTAAGCCATCTCTCCAGCCCACATCTGCTATTTTCAAAAGAGAAGGTAGTTGCTCTAGAGAACCGGGTTCTGAAGGGGCAGGTGAGCTGGATTTTGAGGGCAACGTCAGGACAATTAAGTACCAATAATGATGGGATTCCAGGGCAGCTCCTCAAGAGAACTCAGTCTGGTGGCCAGGGTTCGGTCATAATAGGCCCCGGATGTTGGAGCTACGATGGACCTGACTTGACCTAAATGTCTGCCTGTCACTTGGGCCGCCTGTGGGATTAGAGCTGAGCCTTGCCATCTCTGGAATGGAGTCTCAGTATAACTCTCAGAGCTGGCCATGGGTCCCATAGGCCCTTACATGAGAAGAAAGCCTAGCCCAAATCTACAATGGTGTGTCATCTGTGTTGTGTTTCCTTTCCACAACCTCGTATCTGTCTTTCTGGCAGCTGGCTGAGTGGGCCTGGGCATGGGAGCCAAAGAGCTTTATCCACTCCCGACAGATGGCTTCCTCTGCCTGCCCCCTCTGCTTCCAGCACATTCTACAGATCCACAGACACCTGGCTGCTTCTTCAGTTTCCAAGTCGTGATTATTTGCTGTGGGTGGTGGGGGGTGTTGCTGTGTATGTCCCATGCCAATGTGTGTACTGTGAATATCTCAGGGCTCAGGACCCGGATCAAGGTTCTAAGATAAGTCAGTGGGCATTTGGGATAGAATTCTGCTCTTCCCCATAGGAAACTTGGGGAGAGGATCAGGCACACCCTGCACCTCTCCTTCTCCTATGAAGCATGTATGAGAACATTCGAGGCCTTTGCCTTCTCTTCCCTTGACCCATGAGCCTCAGCCAAGTGTTCCCCAGGAAGATTCCCGAACCTCCCAGAACATATTCTAAATACACCTTGGAAGTGTCTCCTGCCCGGGTACCAAGAGAGCATTTTCTGTCCAGAACATGTCCCATTCTTGTTTCCTGCGGCAATGTTTCTCATTGCACAGGTCATGCATGAGTAGGCCCTCCTCACCCTCAGGACTGGTCATCAGGAGGTCGCTGAAGTTAGCAAACTTTCCTCTGGGTAGGAAAAAAATCTCACAAGAGCAAACCACCCTGAGCCAGACTCATAGGTGAACTCATGACTTCACCTCCGCGGCGACTGCTTCCCAATATCCCACCATCATCCCCCACAGCACACCGCCAGCCTGTAGAGTCAGTCTATGCGGTGTCACCACTTGGGGACCCAGATGGCCACCTGGGTCTCCGGGCCTTAAATAACCACCCAGGGCTCCTGCTGCTGAGCACAGTCAGGGGAAAGCGACAAGTAACCAACCCTCCGCCCCCCCAAAACACTAGCAACCCAGATCCCGGTGCAGAGCTGGGGCTGAGCAGTCCCCGCTCACCCTGGCTCCCCACCCACCTCTCCCCCCACAGCTCCAAGGGGGCAGGCAGCTCTTCTCCAGGGCTTCCGGAGGGGGGGGGGTCTGCCTGTCCCATGCCAACAGCTCTGGCTGCTTTTCCTTCCCCCTGTTTTTCGTCCCCATTTGGCTTTTGTGTTTCGTTCTTTAGCTGTGGCTGCTGCTAATTGGAAACCACATGTGAGCTGAAGACTCTCTCTTTTTTTTTTTTGTTTTCTGTATTTTTCTCCCCACCTTCCCCCTCCCCACCACCTAAAGCCAGAAAGTGAGCAAGGTCGTAGAACTTCCCTAGAAAAACTCACGCGCAGTGTGGTAAGTTCGGCTGCTGTGCTGCTCTCAACGTTCCTTCGGGTTTCCGTTGGTTTTCGATTCGTTTATTATTTATTTATTTATTTATTTATTTACTTTCGGTCCCTTTGGTTGTCGTCTTTTTTTTTTTTTTTCTTGGTGGGAGGGATTCTAGTGCTTTCCTCCCTCCACTCACCCCTTTTCTTTGGCGAGTGTCTGCAGCTTCTCTTCCAGGGCTGGATCTGCAGCCCCTCTGCAGAAGGTCCACAGCTGACCCCCCCAACCCCACCTCACCCCCGGGCCTCGGACAGGGCGGTGTGGCCTCTGTTCCTCTGTTCCAGGCTCTGAGGAGGAAGGAGCTCCTCTGCCCCTGGGGTTGGGCCATCTGTGCATCTTCTCGAGCAGCCTGTGGAAAAGGCCATCCAACAGACCATAAACCAATTTGGCTCAGAACTATGGCTCATCAAAAAAGAAAAAAAGAATCCAAATTGCCCTCTGTGAAACTCTGACAGTCACGCTGGTGCGGGTCGCGCGCTGTGATTGCCTGTGTAGGTGGCTTTGGCTGTGTGTAGAAAGTGACCATGCTGCATGGGTGGTGGCGATGTGGTCTAGCTGCTGTGGGAGTTCGTGGCCTCTGCATGAGTTCCTACATCCTCTATAGCCCCTGCCAGCCTCACTTACATAGTGTGACCCGGAGAACAGTCTCTGTACTGTCCCAGGTACACCCCATGGCTAACACCTTGTCAATCTTCCCAGTCCCCGATTCTGACAATGAGTAGACACAGCTCACTGCCCTTGCAAGGAAGAGGCCTTGTCTTCATGTGTACCAGCTTAGAGAGGTACAGATCCACACAGAAGGGAGCCCAGGGTAGCAGACAAGAGCAGTTCAGAAGGAGACTTCCCCATGGAGCACAGTAGAGAGTCTATTAACCATAGCATAGGACAAAACAATCTCCTCTTTCCATGGTGGTCTCTCCAAGCATGAGGCTTGGTGCACCAAACTCATTCAACCCTGTTCAGTCACAAATTCGTCTAAAATAAGCCACTGAGCTCATGGTCATCCTACCAGTGGCAACCAAGTTGGCAGCTGGGGAAACATGGAAGTGGCCACATTCCCCTTCCCACTGAGTAGACCCCCACTGATGTTAACGTGCCTCGTTTCCCCACCTCTGTGGAAGAAAGAAGTCCTTATAAAACATGACTACTGTATGATTAGTATCTGTACCCAAACATACTCACTCTAGAAACCCTGGATCGGAAACCACCTAGCCATTTTTTCTTTTTTCTGGATGCATTTTAACTGCATTTGAACATGATTTTGAATTCACATCTCACTGACTCTAGTAGATGGTAATGAAAACACGAATACTCTTTCCTCTCCTTGTGAGTCTTCCAACAAGAGACATCATAACTCATGGACTGTAAAGCCTGCTGGACCCGTGTCCCCTCATGGCACGGCTCTGTGGCCTCCCACACCAGACGAGGTACAGCGGGCACTGTCAGAGGCAAGGTCCATGGGATTTCCTCTGCCCCGTGACGGTTCAATCGAAAACATCTCTCTGTCTCTGTTGACACCTGGCTGCTGGGGATGGAGAATGTTCAGGGATGTAGTTGACAAGCTGAGATTTCTGACAGCTCTGTGGAGGCCCTTCAAGAGGACTGTGTTGGCTGAGGGTATGAGAGAGGGAACCTGGCACCGGGACAAGAGGCACAAACATCTTCATGCTTCTTTCCAGGAGAAGTGGGCATCAAGATGGCAAGACTGGTCTTGATGAATCTCTGTGAGGGGCGTTTATTGATGTCCTCTTTGTGTCAGCAGGGCTGCTTGGCTCCATGGTTCTCCAAAGTCTGTTAACAGGGCTGGAGCGATGGTTTAGCAGTTAAGGTACTTGCCTGCGAAGCCTAAGGACCCAGTTTCAGCAACTTAGAACCCACGTAAGCCAGATACGCATGCATCTAGAGTTCGTTTGCAGTGGCCCATTCTCACACTCTCTCTCTCTCTCTCTGCCTCACACTGCCACCCCCCTAAATAAATAAATAAAAATAAAATTCTTCAAAGTCTGTTAACAAAGCAGAACAAGAGAGCACCTGCCACCCTCCATGTGTGTAACATCCACATATGAGGGAATTTGAAGAGATATTGTCAGAGGGCTGAAGGGAAAAATTATCCCAAGCCCTGGTTGTAGGCATTTATTTGACAAAAGGCCCAAACTTTAAAAAATATGTTCTTGAAGTCCCCACTATTCTTTCATGAGCAGGACAGTCTGATGGGTGGTACATTCAACCATTCTAGTTCTCATGGTGGACATGGCTTGCTACTGACCCATTTATACTCCTTGTGCACTGGTGGGGGGAGACACCCCAACCCCATGGATGGTACCAAGTCTGGAGATATGGCCCATGGATATAGTGGTATCAGCTTTCTCAACAGGCTACTCAAACGGAGAACCCAAGGATTTGGTCTCAACAGCCTAGCGTTTTCGTTAAACAGAACCAACCAATACGCCTTGCAAACTGGCCTCCATTCTCTGAATATGATATCCATGAAGTGTCCATGTTCTCTCAGAGACAATTCATTCCCATTTCTTCTGCTACCTACCAAACACTGTGAGGCTAAGTAAAGGGCTAGTTTAACATATCCCTCCATGTGGCTGAGACCATGTGTCAGAAGACCACCTGTATCCACTGCTGATGGAGAACTGGGAGAGTGAGGCCAGGCAGCTCGCTGACCAAGGACATGAGGGTCACTGCCATTTAGAACTAATCACTGGGCAAAAAAAAAAAAAATCAAATGATGACCTTGCCGGTTGGATAGCCCAATGGGCTGAGTCTTGCCAAGACCACTGGAAGCCAGAATTTTTCCCCCCACTCTAAACATAGCAACACCTCTTCTTTCCTTAATGAAGGGCTATCCGAAGAGAGCAGTCTTACCTTCCAGGGTGTGCCATGACAGGGAAGGATTATCTGTTGAGGGACAGTGATGCCTCTGTTATAGGAGAGTGTTAGGTGTAGTTAAGGAATTTAGTAGAAGTTTCTGAGGCCGTGGAATTCGGAGTACAGAAGGGTTCTGGCCATCCCCAGCAGAAGCAGTACTGTGAGAGCTCTTCCTTCCAACAGGAGTTTCATTCTGCATCACCCAGGACTTGAAGGTGCCAGTTGAGTGTTGGGTGTGCTGTGCCAAGTATCATGTCGTTTGGCAGACTGGAACCGTGGGGCTTGCCTTTCCATGCTTATCTGAAAGGGAAGACTCAGGTTTAGAATCAAAGGTGACTGAAAGTCTGTGGCAGGGTAGAACTAGCCCATAAGGCACTTTGATTTGAGACAGAAGGGGACAAGACTGCCTCCGGTGGGTCCCGTCTTGTAGATACACAAGTGGCCCAAGAAAAACAGGGTTCATCTCAGCTTGACCCTCTGCTGCCCTTGGGCAGTGAATAACGCACATCACTGTCCATGGTGGCCCTTATCCAAGGAGCCCCTGGTTTCAGAAAGGGCTGCTCCATATAGCGGCCTCTCAAGGGGCCTTCAGACACAACTTCAGGCTGAACGAACCTGTTTCAGAAAGAATTTATACAAGAACCAGCCACCAAAGGTGGAAGGGCAGAGGAACCAAAGAGAAACAGATCCAAGATTACCTAGAGAACAATGAATTAGGACTTACCGACAGATGTATGCCCTGAGTGGAAGCAAGATGGGGGGGGGGGGAATCTCCACACCCCAAGGCAAGAGCAAGGCGTTTATATGCCAAGCTAGACAAAGGTGGGCCTTGGCTAGGTGGCAATTATCTGGGCCTTCTCAAATACTCTTAGCATTAGTTAAGACATAGTCCAGGTATCAGTGGCTGGCACAAAGTGATCAGCTGGCTATTTTAATGGCCTTCTTCCTATAGATTTGGAAGATATGCCAGGGTTACCTGGCAGGCAAGATGGGTTACCACCAAGACGGCTATAGTCAGGTCAAGCTGGTTCCTTTCATGAGCCAAAGCATGCCTTTTCTTAATCCTGCTTTCTGCGACACTTCCTCTCCCAGTGGCTATAAAACCTGAAAACCACAGCAGGAGCCACCTCGTTTGTCATTGCAGGTTGTCTCTGTGTCACTTTGCACCGGCTTCTCCGGTGGGAAGTCCTGGCAGTACTGACCAGGGAGGGGAGGTCATTTCTCCAGTCTCCGCTGCTCAGTGCCCACCAGCTTGCCCGCCTCTGCCAGATTCCTGGCTTGTGGCTTGACAGATGGCAACGAGGCCATGGGGACCACAGCTGAAAGCCTCACCACCCCTGAGCTCTCTTTGATGTGCTTATCCTCTGAGATTCCACAGAGTTGATCATAAACCCCAGGCTGCAGCCTCCCCAGGGCCCCTGACTCTGAGCGAGAGGACCAGGGGATGCTGGGGAGGGCGGGTGGGAGGAAGCAAGGGGCCCTTAGCCTAACAGCAGCAGCAAGCGTGTCTTCCCATTGTGGATGGCAGCTGAAGCCATCGGGTGTGAACTCCCCGCTAGGGAGGGGAAAGTCCTTGTCCACAGCTCCACCGAGGAAGCGCAATGGCATCGGGACCTCTGGGGACGCTTTCACCTGGATGCCCTAGAACCCCCCCCCCCCCGCCCCAAAGAGAGCTCGGTCAGCCGCAGCCCTGCGCTGTGAAAACAGGACTTGGACGCCTGAGCAAACCCAGGAAGCCCCAGATCACAGCGGTAATGAGGATGGACAGACGGGGTGTTGAGGAGCGGGGAGGGTTAGCTTGGCCCTGGAACCGCAGCAGCGAGCCAGCCAGCGAGCCCCGCTGCCCAGCGCGCCTCTGCACGTGACCTCTGTCCTCTGTGCCAAGAGATGCACGCGGTGAGGTCAGCCGCAGATGAAGTTCCCTCCCCCCAACGGAAAGCCAAAGAAACTCTGCTGGAAGTGGGGGTGGGGGGAGGAGGGTCAATGGCTCATTCAACCCCGCCAGGCAGCTCTGCAGGAAGTGACCCCTAGTTCAGCTCCAGGCTGGAAGTGGGAAACTGAGGCTCGGGAGGAGGAAGTGCGCAACCAGGGCTGTTAACCCAGAAGAACCGTTCTTTCCCCAGAGGTGGTTGCTCTCCTGTCGTCCTCCTCTTCCTCTTCTTCCTCTTTCCCTTCCTCCTCTTCCTCCTCAGCGTTTCACGGGAAATAGGCTGGTGAAATGAGTCTTCAAGCACTTAGACTCAGCAGAGCCCCAGAGGGCTTGGACCTCAGTCAGAACATCTTTCAGGTCTCCAGCGAGAGACCATTGGCCGAAACAGTTTACACAGGGGTGGTTTTGATGGCAAATAGTCCTTGGACCCCTTTGATACCATTAGGTCCCAGACATTAGTGCCAGTCGCTCTCATCTATCCAAATAGAGTAGCCCTCTGGCCCTGGCTAGAGATGGAGGTGGATTTCTGCTGTGGTACGTGGGAGGCTAAGAGTGGAGGCCCGCTTCTCCTAAGCAGCAAGGACTCTGAACCATGCAGCCTCGGCCGCCTGGCTGTGTGATCTCGGGGAATCACCAGCCCTCTCTGAAACCTGTTTGTGAATTCCCCCCGCCTCTATATAATGGCTTAGACTAGATAATATCTAGAGCTCCTTATAGCTGGGGGTATGCTGTAGGTCTGAGCCTCTCTCTACCCTGGGACTTCTGAACTGCACGAGTCACTCCTGACTTAGACAGCAGCTGTCTTCCTACCCACTTAGCTACCTAATTCAGAAGCGTCTGCCAGTCTCAGAGGCTGGGAGGTAAACAGGGGCTAGAATGGAGATAAGGGACCTTGTAAACCCTGGTTCTACACTGGCAGAACAGAGAGCCACACCCCTACAGAACAGACCCCTGGGCAGTCCAGTGGCCACTTCTGCATTGTGAATAGCTGGAGGACAGGCAGCCGGTCACAAAGAACAGGGTGAAGTGACATCACCTTGTCTTGCCAGCTCAGCAGTCCCCTCACTTCCGGTCTGAATGCTGAGTAGGCATGTGTCACCGGCTGGTTGTCGCCGAGGTCAGCTGGGTGGCGCAGTGGGCCCCAGGGTTACTGATGCTGATTCATCCCAGGCATTCTGGGGCATCAGGAAAGGGATAGGATGTGAGTGTCTGGGAGCCAGCGATGCCTCCTGCTACCACACTGTCCTCTTCCCTGGGGAACCCTGGCCCAATCTATTGTGGGACTCTCTTAGTGACAGGAATATAGGGTACAGTGCTGTCCTCATGGTGGTCATTGGCAGGTGAAGTCTCTTCCAGCCTTGGTCCTTCTCTTTCTACCTTGGCTCCATGGAATGTGTGGAAAAGCATATTTGTCATTATAGTTGTGTGGCTAGATAAACGAAAGCATCGAGCCAGGCGTGATGGCGCACACCTTTAGTCCCAGCACTCGGGAGGCAGAGGTAGGAGGATTGCCGAGAGTTCAAGGCCACCCTGAGACTACATAGTGAATTCTATGTAGAGAATTCTAGCCTGAGCTAGAATGAGATGCTACCTCAAAAAAGAAAAAGAAAAAAAAATTTTTAAAAAAGAGAAGAGAAAAACAAAATCACAGAAGTCTAGTTTTCATAAACAAACTATACAGCAAGAAGCAACCTAACCAGCCTGGCTAGTGGAAGGCAGAGAAGACCCAGGCCCTGAGCATGGGGATGGTTTTATTCGTCCAGATGGTCAGAGTTTAGTTGTCGTTTTGGGGGAGACTCAGCCCTAGGCCCTGCCATTTCTCTTGGAAAGAACTCCAGCTGTTGCAGCTAATGGTTCAACCTAGCAGCCAAAGACACCCCCAAAACACCCAAGCCACTGGATGCCAGATCAGAGAAGAGCCGCAGCAGTGGTTCAGCCTCCGCACGCCCGGGTGAGCAAGGGTCTGCGGTGGGGGTGGGGGGAACGACTGCTCCCTGCCTCCCCTTGGCCCCCCAGATAGCCATTCCTGCCTTCCCCAGACCCCACTGCGCAGTGCAGTGAACTGAAAATCGAACTCCTCCGAGGCAGAAGGACTCAGCTGGCTGTTTACAGCCGCGGACTCCGATCTACATCGTGTCCCCGCCAGTTTCCCAGCGAGGCAGGCTGGGGGCAGACTGTGTGTGTGCGCGTGCCCAGCAGGGATCTATTCTGGGAGGTGACCTGAACCCTTTGCCATCTTGATGCCTCACCCACCCCTCCCAGAAAAGATGCCCTTCTAGAAGGGGCTCTCACTTTCACAGTGGCTGATAGGGTTGTGGGATTTCAGCCTGCCCCCCCCCTGCGCCCCCCCCTCCCGTCACTGTGCAACCAGACTCCGGCACCTGTCTGCATGCAGCTACATGGGAACCGCGTGGGCTCCCATGTGTCCACTGAGAAGGGAGAGGCCTGCACAGGATAAACAGCAGGAGAGGCGGACCACTCAGGAGACAGGCTGCCCGCCTCTTCAGGGGGACAAATCTGGCCCCCCATCCTGCCAGGGCGGCAGAGGCTGCACAAGAGAAGGGGAAAGAGAGCCACCCCCAGGCATCTGAGGGCTTCGCCTCGGAGGACCAGGGAAGGGTACAACACTGCCAACGTCAAGGTCAAGGAAAAGAGACCCAACTCCATCTATTGTTCAAACTGGAGAATACAAAGAGAAGTCAGGAAGCTTAATGTTGGAGATCCTGGGAGTCTAGGAAATAAGAACCCCCCACCAAAGGTTCCCTAACCCTAAATTAACTCTTGATTATATATATATATATTTGAAAGCAAAGAAAGAGAGAGAGAGAATGAATGGATACACCAGGGCCTCTTGCCACTGCGAATGAACTCCAGATGCATGCACCACTTTGTGCATCTGACTTTACATGGGTATTGGGGAATCCAACCCAGGCCATCAGGCTTTGCAAGCAAGTGCCTTTAAACCCCCCCCCCCCCCCCCGCCGCCACCTAGTCCTGATTTCTTTTTTTTTTTTTTCTTTACAAAAGTTATGCTTCCCTCCGTTTAGCATCTGGTGAGTCTCCCAGTTGCAATTGAGTTGGGAAAGCCCCACGTTCCAGAAGGAGGGCAGACCCATGCTGTATGTGGAGCACTTTGCAAGATGCCATTTAGAAGCAAATAGCTATGTGGGGCACTGCTGGAAGGTCAGGAAGAGCTCAAAGCAGTGGGACTTTCGCTGCTGACATGTCTTTTGGAAAGCCCAGGAGAGAAAAATCCTCAGGGGTTTGCTGGGTGCCTTCTTAGTGAGTGGGAAGGTGAGACAGGGGTGGAAATATCACCAACCCAGCAGTGGCAGGCACCAAACAGCAGCGGTTCTTCCCCGTTCTCCTGTCATGGCCAAGTCCTTGTGGCCTGAGTAACAGCAGCACCATCTCACACAGGAATGGACCCACTGGCCTAATATTTGGCAGGAACATTCCTTATTTCCTTGCCTGTCTTACTACAGGAGGAAAACCTAATGATGACACATCCTCTGCCCCAGAAAGTAGTTTTGTAACCCAGGAGTGGTGGCTTGCATTTATAATTGGAACACTTGGGAGGCTGAGGTAGGAAAGATCCCCATGAATTTGAGGACAGCCTGGTCTACAGAGTAAGTTCCAGGTTAGTTTGGGATAGAGTGAGATCCTGACTCAAAAAAAAATATATTTTTTTCTTGACCTGTCATTCATGCACTCATTTCTAATATTGAAAATAATATCTATGCCCACCCAATTGCCCACTGCCCACTTTCCCTCTTCTCTGTGGTCACCATATCTGAGCAAAGCAAATATACTCACAGTTCTTAATGGCTAGGGATAGGGCAAGTAAATCATTGTACACCAACCAGAAAGGTGATCTTGTATACTTCTGACCTACACAGCATCGTTTTGTTAAATTTTTAATTTATTTGCAAGCAGAAGGAGATAGAGAGAAGCGAAACACACACACACACACACACACACAAACGTACAGTGGCAGGAGGGAGGGAATGGCATGCCAGGGCCTTTAGCCACTGCAAACGAACTCCAGATGCATGTGCCACATTTTGCATTTGGCTTTACATGGGTATTGAGGAATTGAACCCAAATCATTCGGCTTTGCAGGCAAGCATCTTAATTGCTGAGCCATCTCTCCAGCTCCAGAATTCTTTTTGTTTTGTTGAGGTAGGGTTTCACTCTAGCCCAGGATGACCTGGAATTCACTATGTAGTCTCAGGGTGGCCTCGAACTCACAATGATCCTCCCCGAGTGCTGGGATTAAAGGCACACACCACCATGCCTGGCCAGAATTCTCTTTTTTATTTTTTATTTTTCTGATGACTTGAATGAAACCACAAACATACCAACAATATCCCAGGATTCATACCTAGAAAATACTGCTCACTTGGTGGATAATGAAATATTTGAAAATTATGTCTTTCACCAGGATAATGGGTCAAAAGCAAGTAGATAAAATTTAACCAGATGAAACTTAAAATGATCCAATTTTATAACTACAGGATGGTACCTGTAGCCTACAAGGTTTTAAAAATATTTATTTGTTTATTATTTATTTGAGAGGGACAGAGAGAGAAAGGGGCAGATACAGAGAAAGAATGGGCATACCAGGGCCTCCAGCCACTGCAAACGAACTCCAGATGCATGTGCCACCTTGTGCATCTGGTTTACGTGGGTCCTGGTGAATCAAGCCTTGAGCCAGGGTCCTTAGGCTTCATAGGCAAGCACCTTAACCATTAAGCCATCTCTCCAGCCAGTAACCACTTTTTAAAAGGAAGCAACTTGAAGCTATGCAAAGTGGAAATGGTCAGAAACAAGAGGAGTGTTCCACTGCCACGTGCTCTTCTGCATTGTGTTGAATTTCAATGCTAACCTTCCACATCTTATCCAGGATTTTGGCCAGGAAACTGACAAGAATGAGACCATAGAGACCATGTCAAGAGAGACAGGAGTAGATAAAGACATCCGACCTCAAGTACATTTGATACTTGATGACCATCACGAGGTCTTTCTGTGTTTTCCTTCCAGAACAAACGGACATGACTAGATTGTTCCACAGAGTGAAGCTTGTAAGAAGTGAGGAGAATACATGGGGCTATTCACTGTACTGAAGAATTTTCTAAAATTTTCTAAAAAGCAGCAACTACTCAGCCATGGGCTAGGCCACCTCAAGAAGCAATAAGTCCCCTGGTCAAGGACACTGAAGGGTAGGGTTCCACTCTGCATCACAGCATCTCTTCTAACTGGAACTCTGGGCCGCAATAAATATTTCCTAAATGGATCCCACCACATTTCATTCAGTGAATAAATGAATTACAGGAATGGAGACTGAACTCTAAAGGAGAGAGTTTGCTGAGATCAGAGGAGGGGGATCCAGATTGTATCAGCCTTGGGGAAGAAAAAGCCAGAGGATGGCACCCAGGGAGCCAGGGCAGCTGTCCAGAAGTGGAATGACCACCCTACACATGCCCTCTCTGCCCCATCCCTCGCCATTTGCTGCCACGGCTGCGGAGCCCCAGGCCGCAGAGCTGTCTCCCCAGAATGCCTCCAAGGAGGCCAATGAGTACAGGACACAGGCACCCACTGGCACAAGGGGGCTGGGCATGGGCAAGGGTGACCATGTACATGGGGCGGCCTGGCCCTGGGTTGGAGGAAGCCTGGCTTGTCACGGTATCCGTCAGAAGGGACATTTTTGTTGAAAGAAGGGACATTTTTGTTGAAAGCAGCAAAGAGAATGACCCACTTGCCTCCCATTTGCCTTTTACCCAATGCAGCAGAGCTTCCAGGGAGAAGAGCTGAGGCGGCAACCATCTCAGCTCGGTCAGGAGAGGAACGTGCCCGTCACAGGGCATCAGAGCAGCCAGGGGCTCCCTGTGCACCCTCTCCCTGGACCCTGCCTCAGGGATGCCTGTGAGTCCCAGCTCCTGGGAAGAGAAGGAAGGGCTTTTCATGTCACATTCTTTTCAGCTGTCCTATGAACCAACCAATAGCAGATGACACTCCCTCCTCTCTCACTTCGCTTCACGAGGGACTGCTCTCAACTCACGGCGGGATGGTGGAATTGTGGTGATCACAGCATCATGGCCTTTCCCCCCTCTCTTCAGCTTCTGCTTTCAGATTCGTTGAGGCCTCTCATTAAACACGGAGATCCTGGTAAAGTCAGCGAAGTTTTAATGAGACTTTTTTTTTTTTTTTTAATGCTGAAGAAAGCCCCACCAGAGTTGACGGCTACTCTTCTCTCAGACATTCCTTTGAAACCCTGTCAGGACATTGGTACAAGGTAGGGGAAAAGAATCCAGGGAACACCCGGACTTACCCACATGGGTCAAGAGATATTCTGTATCATGCCTCTTTCCTTCATCCCTTGCCCTAAGAGTGGGTACTTGAAACCATCCCTGCTGCCGCCACCCCTCCCCCCCGCCCCGCCATGCCTAGTGGGACAGACAGACAGACTGTCCGGTAAGAACAGAAAGCTAGGCTTTACCAGCATGACAGACTTTGCTAGGAAATGACAATGGAGCATCTGATACAAAACTCAGCCCGGCCCTGTCATCTGCAGCAAAATAATAGGCAGATCTTTGTTCTGGATGATTCTCAAAGGTTCCAGGGGCATGCATCCATCATTCTAAATATGTCAAGGAGACCGTTAGCCTGTGTGGGAGATCACAATCAGGGGTTGCGTACTTGATGGAGGTTCCATTGGTAATAATACAGCTTCAGACCTAATGATTTCCTGGGCCTCAATCATAGCTTTCTTGAATAATTCTAGGTCTGTCGGCTGTCAGGAAGGACCACCAAGGAGTATGAGGTGGGTGGTAGCCACGAGGGCTTCCAAGCTGCCCCTTCAGCAGTTTCCTCCAGGGCTAGTGTCTGGGTCCCCTTCACGTTCATGTTCCCCAGGGACTGCAAGGTGAGCTGTATCTTGAAGAGTGTGCCCTTTCGACAGGCCCCTGCCATCCAACCTACACTCTATTCCTAGCTAGTTACCTCCGTTGTTGTGTCCCTAAGTAGAGAAGGGAGCTGGGCTGTGACCGAGCTACACCATCGACCTAGATTTAAATGTCAAAAAAAAAAAAAAACCCTGGCCGCAGCATGTCCCCTGCGTGATTCTCGTCCACTACGACAGATCACTGGCTTGTTTCTCCCCTTGGGAGTCACGTCCCTTCAGTGCCCACGGGCACGCAGAGTGAAAGCTAAGTTATGGGCAAGCAGTCCCTGTGAGATTCCCAGTTGCCCACGTGATGTTGGAATAGGAGCCCAGGGCAGACATTGACGCTAACAGGGGCGTGGCAGCCATGGCTCCCATTTCTTTGCAACTTGGTGTTAAACTATGTTATCCCTCAGGCAAGGCCTGAGATGGACTTCGGTTCTCTTCCGTTTCTACTGCTGAGTCAGATGACATGAGTGGCTTCTGTAAGCCTCAGTTTCCCCCTGTCTTCACAAAAGAGACAGATGGGTAAATGACAAAGTAGGAAAGCTGCATAAATTGCTTAGCACGCTATTGGCAGTATGCACTCGACAGCCATGGCTCTTACTATTGTCTATGGCGTTACTCACCACCCGTATTTAGCTTTCCACCTGTCTCCTTATTTAATTTCCAACAGTAGTCTGCGAGGTAGGTATTGTATCTATTTTGCAATCGAGGGTGGGTAAGCGTGTATCCCATATGACAGTGTATACAGAATGCACGTACTGTAAGGACCGACGTGGTAAAGACTAAATACATGGTGACCATTATTACTTCTGCTTAAGGTCAGCTCAGTGTCTCTGCTTTCCTGGGAAGCGGAGGGACTGTGGTACCTGGCAGGCCAGCCTCTGACACGTAACTGACTTTGTGTGGCCCTACGGGCTTCCCAGGAAACCCTTAGAGCTATAGGTTTTATTTGCCTGGGAGGTGGGAAGAGCCACAGGTTTAAAAAAAACACAAAAAAAACAGGTTGCCTGCGTTGCCAGAATTCATCGAGCCTCCTATGGAGATGCGGGACCTTAACATGCCTCCTGCTTCCAGACACAGACCAGCAATGGTTCTGTCCACGAGATGTGTCCAGTTCTCCAAACGTAGCCCTCTGCATGACAGAGCCTCCTTTCCAGGATACTCCCTTCCAGCTGTCTGCCCGCCTGGAGCCGCCCTGAGCAATACAACCTCACCAGGTCCAGTGGTTCCATCTGCCAGATGAACAGAGCTTTCTGGGTTTTGTTTTGTTTTTTTTTAACCACTTATTACACAGCAAGGTTGTTGGAGGAATCAGAGGCAAGTGGCGGGGTGTGCTCTGAAATCTCTTGACAGAAACCAGATTCCTGGGGTGTGTGCCCCCACTCCCTGCAGCACTGATAGAAACAGAAGTGACAAGAACGGCTTCCCCTCCCCGCCCCCGTGTGGGGGTGGGGGAGAATCCAGTTTTTATATACGTATTTGAAGGCAAATGCTTTACGCTTGCAGAATTTGTCAAAGATTGGCACGGTAGAAGCCGACGTAACACTCTACGACCCACCTCCCCCCCCCCCCGGGGCCTGCTTATGTGCCTTGCATGAGAGCCAGCCCCGTGAACATGCGCGTAAGTGTGTGCACAGGTGCGTACGCAGGCGCACAGGTGTAGACACAGGTGCATGTTCCGCCTGCCTGTACACGCCTAGGTGTCTGGTGTGTGTGGTACGTGCTGGTCACCGTAGGCTTCAGGCCTGCATGCGCTGAGCATGGGCTGCGTCGGCACTGTGTGCGTGTCTGGGCATGGGCTCCCCTACAGCCGCAGGTCTTCACGGTTTCAGCCGGATGTGTTATTCTTCGCTTCCCTTCCCCAAAACACAATTGCCTAGTGCTGCTGGCGCAGAGTCAGAATGGCCGCTGCATTTCACCCCCGAGGTGGCTTCCTTCCAGCAGTGGGTGAGTGATCTCGGCGTCGGCACTCTCTCTGACCCTGGGGAGCCTTCTGCAAGGAAGGTACACGGCAGTCCAGCACAGATGATCTGGTGTCTGTGGTCTCAGTTCTGCCCACCGTGTACACTGGTCCCATGGACAAGTCAGGGGCACCATTTCCCAGTATACTCATGTTTTGCACCCATAGTCTTGCTTTTGTTTATTTTTTTTCTTTCCTAACAAACAAGGAGCTCAGGGGCGCAGACATGATGTTGGCACGAGTCCCTTGCCTTAGAGGCAGTGCATAAGTCACATCCTGACATATGGATCCTGTAGCTCACCGCCCCAGGTACCCGCTCCTAGCGGAACGAGAAAGAAGTGCACACTTCCTTTGCCAACGCTTTAAAATCCCGTGGCAGCTTCCTCAGACCCCCTCTCCCAGCTGAGGCTTCCATAGCCTTTCCTCTGTGGGCCCAGGGCCAAGTCCTGCAGGAAAGTCAAAACACCTCACATTTCTACATGCTAGACCACCAGGGAAGAGGGAAGCCAGGAAACCGCCCATCCACCCTCCCCAGAGTATCTGAGAAACATGAGAACAGAGTTTGCAAAAAGCAGGGAAGTAAGACGGTTGTAGCCAGGAATTCCAGTGACCTCAGGTCCTGTCTAGGCAGCTCTGGAAAATTCTGCCTAATCTATTCTTTGTCCCGATTAGCAATGTCCATCTTGTAGATGCTGAATTGCAGGCCCAGTGATAGGGAGGAGGGGAATGAGCCAGCCACCCTCTTGGCGTATGGCCAGAGACATTCACCGAAGCATTCTGCCTTTAGTGGACAGTTCAGCTAGCTGACTGCCTGCGCCGCGTAGGCTGGTTTAATCAGGGATCCTAACCCAATGCACATGCTTGCAGGAGATGGTAAGTGCCTTCCGGAAGATGGGACTAAAGTCCTCACGGGTCCCCAGGAGAAGCACGTGCTGCCAAGCAAGTGACTTCCTCTTGTCACAGCTTGGCCTATCATATCAAATTACTGCATTTTAGTGGCACCAGCCCCTGTGGACATAGTCAAGGGTTACTTGAACTTCCCTGTTGGAAAAAGAGAAGCATCCAGTTGTTGCCAATAGCAACACAGTTGTGTCCTTGTTTCCTTGAATCTTTTGGCCTTTGCCTAATTTGGAGTGAACCAGGGCTTAGATGCCCAAGTACATCTGGGAGGGGGAGGAGGAGGAGGAGAGAGAAAGAGGAGCACATTGTGTGAGCTCCAGGCAGACATGCTGCTGCGGGACTTTATAAGCAGAATGTCCCCCTCCCTTCCACTCCTGAGGCCACCAAGAACTTCCTGCAAGCTGAGGATAGAAAGGACAACAAGGTTGTTCCACGGGGACCACAGGAAGAAGACGCTAGACGTCCTATAGAAAAGGACAGTATTTCCATTGCAGGGGACGCAAGGTACTCTGGGAAATGGAAATGAACAACTTGGAAAAGAAGCCAGAGAGCCTGTGCCTGGGCATCCTGCCACCAATGCGGGGCTCAGCTGCTGAGCCCTCGTTACTCCCAGAGCCCCCGCGTGCTTCCAGACTTGTCCCTGCACAGCTGGAAGGACGTGGAGGAAGGTCTCTTATCGCTCACCCAGACGGACAGGCTCTTCAGAGAATGTCATGAATGACGAGCCCTTGTGAGAGGCAGAAGCCAGAGTTCAGGAACACCACCGGGGGAGAGTTCCCCAACCTGTCTGGGACACCCCAAGTTAGCAACTTGGCCTAGGATGACTTGAAATGGAGTCACTTCTAGTGAGAGCCAGGTTCATAGTCTACTTGACCCACCTTAGAAAGGTAAATGTCACCTTTATTTCCTTCCTTCCTGGGGTAGTCACTACAGATCCCAGAAGCACTGCCACTCCTAACACAGAGCCATATCACGTGGCCCATCGAACAGCCACCGCTCTAGATCTATATGCACTGAGCCACACTAACCTGCACCCCACCTCAGTACAAGAGCCAAAGGCCCCTTTTGCCAGGTCTATCAGCAGGAAGGGGGTACCTCTTGTCACAGAATCCCCAAACATGGTAAAGGGAAGCCCTTGGGCAAGACCAGAAGCGGCCTGAAATGGGGTCAAGTGTGCTCAAGAAAATCGCCATGTGTGGCCTGGAAAGCTGGCCCAGTGTGGGTGGGCACCGAGGAGTACTTGGTCCCAGAATGTTCCCGTCTACCTCCTCCCTCCAAAGTCACGGCCACATGCCAAGTAGGTGCGTGGCTTGTGAGGCCGATCACGTTGGCTCTGCCACCGTGCGTCTGTCTGCTCTCAGGCAGGTTTCTTGAACTTTATTTGAGTCTGCAGGGTTAAAAGAATGCGTGAACAGTGAGGGTCCTGTGGACATTTGGACAGGTGTTTATCCAATCCCTAGTAGCTATAGCTGCTCAGTAGGTCATCAACAGGGTAGCTTCCTTAGCCTGTGCCCCTGCTGGTGGGACCATCTCCACCCCTGGCATCTTCAAGGCCTGGGCAATTGAAAAGGAACATTTGCAAAGCGGGGACGGCGGACATGAGTCATGTGTGCTGCCCAGCAGGGGAGGAATTAGAAATTCAAAGAAAAAGGCCCTGGGAGGGCAGGAGATAGGATGGCATTTTACATTGATCCAAGCAGGACAGCTGGCTCTTACCTTTCCTAAATTCAGATTTCCAAAGAAAAAGACAGGAAAGTTACTAGTAGGGATTGGCATAAGATATCCGAACCTGGTATGGGTCCAGCACCATTGGGTGGGAGCTTGATCTGAGATGATGGGACTTTTGGGTAGATTCTGTGGTCCCACTGTTCACATATAAAACCTGGCTACTGACCCCTCTGCACATAGGATGACCAGCTGTTTCCAAAAATTCCATGACTTTTATTTATTTATTTAGTTTTGTTTCTCAAGGTAGGGTCTTGCTCTAACCCAGGCAGACCTGAAATTCACTATGTAGCCTCAGCATGGCCTCGAACTCACTGCAATCCTCCTACCTCCGCCTCCTCTGAGTGCTGGGATTAAAGGCGTGCGCCGCCACACTGGGCCCCATGATGTTTATCTTGATCATCTTCGCTTTTTAAAGCAGACTCAGGTTTAAGTATACATGAATATTTATTATCTTTTTAGCTAAGAAGTTTTTGTTATTGAGCCTCACCTAGTTCCTGCTTTGTTGTTTTTTTTTTTTTTTCTAGTTGAATGTTGTTTTATGTTTGTGCTATACCTTCTTATAGAAAACTTGAATAAAGAGACTATTTTAAAGCCAAATAAAATGCCCTTCAGCCCCCAAGAGAGATCAGAAAGGTTAGCAAAGGCTCTGGGGGAACACGGACCCCAGGAATGGGTCTTGTCACCAGGCAACTGCCTTACTCCCCACCAAAGGGTGGGGACAGCTTACATGGCCGCTCTGCTCAGTTCTGCTGTGGGTTTGCCTGCGTGATCTTGGGCTTGTCCTATTATCTGTCTCTTCCACTTCATCCATCCCACTTTACAAAGTTGAGTATGAGGTGATAAGAAATGGAGAGCTGGGGACTGGAAAGATGGCTTAGCAGTTAAGGTGCTTGCCTGCAAAGCCAAAGGACCCAGGTTTGATTCCCCAGGACCCACATTAGCCAGATGCACAGGGTGACACATGCATATGGAGTTTGTTTGCAGTGGCTGGATGCCCGGGCATGCCCATTCTCTCTCTATGCCTCTTTCTCTCCCTCTCTCGAATAAATATATAAAAAAATTTTTAAAAAAGAAATGGAGAGTTAGTTCCGTTAGGAAAGTGCTTGTCTTGTAAGCATGAGGACCTGAGTTTGATCTCCATAACTCATGTAAAAAAGCACAGTGGTGCATGCCTATGATCTCAGCACTGGGAGGATAGACAGGAGGATCCCTGAGGTTCACTTGTCAACCAGTCTAACTTACTTGCTGAGTTTCAAGCCAGTGAGAACTCATCTCAAAAAAGGTGGCTGGTACTTAACGAATGATACCCAAAGTCATCTGCTGGCCTACACACACACACACACACAAACACACACATACATACACACACACAAAGAGAGAGAGAGAGATGAAGAGTTTAAAATGTTTTAAAATAATTCTATACCTGGGCTGGAGTGATGGCTTAGTGGTTAAGGCATTTGCCTACAAAGCCAAAGGATCCTGGTTCAACTCTCCAGGCCCCACATAAGCCAGATGCACAAGGGGGCACATACATCTGGAGTTTGTTTGCAGTGGCTGGAGGCCCTGGCGTGCCCATTCTCTCTCTCTCTCAAATAAATAAATAAATAAAATATAATTTAAAAAATAATTCTATACTAAGTAAGGTATCATTGTACCTTCCCCCACCGAGTTTCTCAGGCTCCTGAACCCTCCCAGACAGGTAGCTCTCTTTTCCCCATGACTGAGGAAGGACAGGATGCTCCATGGAATCTCTTGAGCCCATTATAAAATCATGCGTTTTACTTTGTTCAGTGGAGAAAGGGCTACCAGGAGTTCCAAACCACAGAAGGTCACCTGAGGAAGTTACCCAAATCCTCTGCTTCTCCCGAGTGCCAAGCCCTAGCCAGGACCCCTTTTCTAACTGGCTCGTGGTTTCCTGTCTGTTCTCTTTGGCAAATCACCCTAGGCCTGTAACTCTATATGTGCACATCTTCTATGAAACTGAACATCCTCTACTCACAGGTGGCCTTCCCACTTCTTGGAAGGACAACCCATCTTTTGGGACCTCCAACTTTTTGCACGATGAAGTCAGTTGGTGAGCCCAATTTGGCAGAACACTATTTTTCATTAGCAAGAATGAAAAATGCCTGTGTGTCACACCAAGGGGTTCGGTTCAGATCAATGGAAGCTAGAAATAGTGTTCCAAATTAGTCCTATTGCAAGTTTCAGCCCCCATAGTGGAGGAATCTGAGTCTCTCCTATGCTGGAGAAGGAGGCATTCAACGTCTACAAGGCCAAAGACGGGCCCCGCCACCGACAGATGAGTAAAGTCGGAAATACTCAGGCAGATATATGTGACAGCTGGGATATTTTTCCCCCCTAATCTTTTTTTTTTGTTTTTCTGTTTTGAATTATAATTACATATGGCAAAATGTATAGATCTGAAATATATGGATCAGTGCACCTGTCAAATGTATCTACTCATGTAACGCCTACCTCATCACTCCACGAAGTCCCCCACTCCCCGCTTTCCTATCAATTCCGTTCCTCTCCCCTGAGGACAAACACTGTCCCCAGAAAAGCCTAGACTTTTTACTTGATCAGCATCAGACTTGTAACTCCGCCTAGCATCCTCTGAGCAAATCACAAGAGAGTCCCTCCAGCAACTGAAATGTCTTTATTCCCTTAGCATTAATAAGGGCCCCCTCCCTCTACCCAGCCTCTGGTACTTGGCTCTTGTTGCCCACCCACCACCAGCACCACCATGTCATCTGAGCCTTGAGGGCATCTCTGAGCCACAACCAATGCATTTCTTACCCTCAGTCTCCCAGGTAAGTAAATGGCGAAAGCTCTCAGTAACCAGACGGTGCATGCTTCGTCAGTTACTGTCCACAAGTGCGATGCCCACAGCCTTGGCATGTCCGGCAGCATGTTGGCTCTCCCTCTAACAGTGCACAAAAGGGAGCCACGATTCCTTTTGTGCGTTGCCTTTCAGAAACAAAGGATTTCATGACCACCTTCGAAGGCTTCCAGCCAGTCAGTACACTGGCCACAGAGTTAAAATGATTAGTCCAGAGCTGGGGGTGGGGGTTGAATGTGTGGTGTGTTTGTGAGCCCAGCACTATAGACTAGCCCCTGGTCCATGAAATCGAGGCATCCCAAGTTCTGTTTGGTTACACTTTGCCAGACGTCTGGAAGGTGAAAAGGGCTTTGTCTGTAGGCAAAGCCTTACTGGTTTTGGAATGTACCTTCCACAGCTCTGTTCTTAATCTCTGTACTCCCCCCCCCCCACCACACACGCACACACACACACACACACACACACACACACACACTTGGACAAAAGCTGCCTGCTAATAGCATTTTCAACCACCCTCCGCTGCTGATCTCAGCTACGCCAAGGCCTCAGGCAGAGCTGGCTGCTGTTTCCTGGCACCATGATCTGTTCCCAACTGACCAGCCCTGAGGAACATCACACATTCACACCCTGAACACGCTGCTTCCTCTGTAACGCTGCAAGCGCCAGGCGCAGGGGAAATAACCTCTCCCTTTATTTTAGAATACCTAAACTGAAGGTAGGGACGGGAGGAGAGAGTCCTAGAGGGCACAGGACGGGGGGCGGGGGGGGGGACTCTCCCATCTCTGGGCAGAGCAGGTGCCTGGAGCTGCCCGCAAGCCCATTTGGGCATAGCCTTCGGGCAACTCATCTCGAAACACAGGCAGCCTCCGCTCCAGGATTTCACTTTGATCCCTGAACACCGCCAGAGCATGTGCTCTTCAGAAGGCCAGGCTGCCGCTGAGCCGAGGGGGGGGGATGCACCATCTCTTCCCCCAAAGCCCTTCCTGCCTCCCGTGTGATTAGCCACCTTCCAGTCCTGGCCCGACCTCCCTCACTGGGGAGGTGATGGCGTGGTTTGCCCTGAGCTAGGCGATTGCAGCTGGGCCGAGCTGCTTCGCAAACCGTCATCCCCAATCCTCCTGACCTCCATTTCTAGCGCCAGGTCTGGCATTTGGTAAACGTGTGAGCTCTGCAGCTGAGAGAGAGAGAGAGAGAGAGAGAGAGAAAAGGGCCACTCCACACCACCCGGACTGCAGAGGCACTAGGAACCATCCCGGGGGAGCAGCCTCTGGGCTGGTCAGCTGCTCCCTTCGCCCCTGAGAACCCTGGAAATGGGAGCAGTGGGGGAAGGGGAAGGCCAGGCACTTTGTAGGCTGGTCACAGGTCCTAGGAGTTGGAGCTGAGAGACCCAGCTCTTGGCAGGAAGAGATTAATTATCGCCTCCAAGCCCAGCCTGGCCCTCTCTGTAGAGCTGGGAAGGGGTGAAGGGTGGAGGTGCCTCAGGGCCAAATTCACCTAGAACAATCTTCCAGAAAGAAAATCCGCCAACCTGCCTCAACCCACAGCCCCACCGCAGCCACAATGACCTCATTAATGAGGAGGACGCGGCAAGGAGGGCTGGGCAACTGGTAAACCTTACCTTCTTTGTTGCTGGGTTTTTAACATACACGTTGGCAACAGATTCTTATCCGGGTTAGGTATCCCCCCCCCACACACACACACATCTGCTTTCTAAATCAGAGCCCTAAACACAAGGTACAGCAACTCTGACACACGTATTTGGGTACACAATGTATAATATGTGGCCCTGGCGGAGGAAGAGGGAGAAGAAGAAAGGAGTCAGATTAGGTGTGTGGTTGGTTACAGCAGCAATGGGCAACACCTTTTATGCGAACAGGGATGGACGTGGGCAGCAGGTGACAGTGCCCTCACCCCGGGACGCCCCCACACAGTACCATGCTTCTTGCCCTCAGGCCTGCAACTGAGATGGAACATTCCCAGGTGAACCATCAGGATGACAAATGCCTCCCTCTCTGTGTAGGAAAGGACACCCCGGAGAGTGCCAGCTAGTGACAAATGTGTGTTCTAGAACCCAGGGCTAGAGGGAGGCCTTGGAAACTAGCCTCTCTGTCTTTTAAGAGCTCCCTACCCCGATGAACTGAGACAAAGGAATGGCCGTCTTTTTTTTTTTTTTTTTTTTTTAAGCAAGTCTCAAAGACTTACACAGGAATTCTCAAGAATTGTTTAAAAATCTGATTTAAAAATCCTTAGCCTAGTATAAACATACCTTGCTGCAGGCTAAGTGTAGTGTGTATCTGCAGATTCAGATAAGGTTAGTAATGGGGAGATTATAGCGATCGTATGGGGGGACATTAAAATGGGGAGAATGAAAAGTTTGTCTCACTAGTAAAAATGGGGAAAGGTAAGAAAGGAAAAAGAAGAAGGGGAGGCAGATGCAGACTTTCTGACAGCTCCTGAGGTTCATTTCATTCATTTCTGGACAAGCCTGCATCCATGCCATTAGTATTCTCAAAATAGCTAGCCGTGTTCCTCCATGGAGAGCTAAGCCAGGTGACACATTGCCCCACATACGGCCAACTCCAAGCCCATATTGTTCGTTTATTAGATCTACCCATTATCCATCAATTCATCAATCAGCAGGTTTATTGAGTACCCTACCAAGCTTCACCAGCCAGATCAATTTTTTTTAATTACATTCAGCTTACACACGGCCAAGCCCAGTAAACAAAATGAGACCCTACGCCCTGCTCGGAAATGAATGTAAGGAATTGCTGGCCCTTGCTCTCTCACTGCTGAACCCCACAGCCCTTGCTGACAGGGGAGCATCTATCTGCTATCCTTTGCAGATGACGATGGTGTCACTGACCCACTGTCGATAGTAGGGATGGGGTTGGAGTGTTTTCCAGGCATTAGTGATCAGTCAGCTTGGGCCTAACCATGCTCTTCTCTAGACCACTGCCTAACAATATGGACCTCTAAAGAGGGTGAGAGAGTGGGAACCACGTCCAGGGAAACAGAGCCTCCTCAGCCTCCTCGTACCTCTTCCTGCTGCCCACTCGTGAATCTCCTCCCAGATCAAAGCCTTCTCAACCCTCACCAGGGCATATAGGCCACTGGACTCTCTGGGGACCTCTATGCCTCAGGCACAGGGCCTCACGATCCAGTTTACTGTTTGCTCTTGGAGAGGAATGGGCACATACGTGTTAAGCAAAGAACTGGTAGACTTCCTGGTGCAGAGACTTCAAGCTTGGTCCCTGGGTGGCGCACATGGGGAGTCAAGAGCCTAAGAGATGACAGGAGTACACTGCCCTGGGACTCCCCACCACCCCAGGGGATCTAGTATTCGTTGAAGCCCCGTCGAGCTCAAAGTCCCAGGACCCAGCTCCAAGAGGACCCAAAACAGGCAAAACGTGCACATCTATCCTACGTCCTGAGCAGGATTTATAGATCCCCAGCATTCCCCAAGACTAGTTAATTCTTTGGTTTCTAGTCAACCCACCCTCCCTCCAAACTCCCCAGCTCACCTTTTCCTTCCGCACTTGAGTAAAATCAAGTTCAGGGCCAGTCCACAGGCGTTGAGAGATGTTCTGACTGGGGGTTTACAAAGCCTGGGCTTTGGGAAGTCAAATGCCCACATGCCACACACCTTCACTGCCCTAACCTGCCCCCAGTTCTGGGCTTTCCCAAATGTCCCCAGCCCGGTGCTTCCCTGCTTAGAGACCCCATTATCTACATGATCACCTGGGTTGGTTGGTTGGTTGGTTGGTTGGTCATTTGTCCTCAGTGGTTCCTGCAACGATTAATCCGGCTCCCTGGCTGTGTCTCTGTGCGTCTGTGTGTATGTCCGCTGTCTGTCTCCGCAGGGAAAGTCGCTGGCGGGCAAGCGCCTCACGGGCCTGATGCAGTCTTCCTGACCGTCCCCACCGCGGCAGGGCCGGGGCTCGGGCCCGCGGAGCCCCCGGGCAGGCGGCGGCGCTCCACGTCCACGGACAGAGCTTCCTTGCAGGGAGATTTGGTCACCGTGAAGGAGAAAGAGTGAAGGCCACGGAGGGCCATGGTGGGGAGACATGGTGGGTGACTAGAGAGACCAGAACGAAAGAGTCCCTGGTGCCCTGCGAGCCAGGAGAGGCCTCCGTTGACAGCTGCTCTCTTGTACAGTTGCGCACCAACTCTCATTCTCTCAGAGGCCTGGTTTTAAACTGGGGCAGCGGGGAATGCCTTGTGGGGTTCCCGTCTGACTCTCACTTGAGATATCATTCTCCTCACTCCTCCTGTCGTCCGGGGAAGTCACGCCTTCCAGCAAACCCACGCGTTCGGAAGAGTGGACCCTGGTGGCATCTAGTATTATGCACCATCCTCCCTTCCCTCTCTGGTGCACCCACAGCGTGTGCCACACTTATAGCCACCACGTCCCAACTGCCCATGCCCTATGCCACTGTGTCCGCCTGGGGATAATGGGCCAGTGACAGGCCCCGGATCTCACATAAAATGTCTAAATCACATTTTCATCACTAATGGCACTTCAAGTTCTTTCCGCCCCTCCCCCCGTTTAAAAGCAACTTTCAAGGAGGTTTCCGTGGTGTTTGGTGGCAACCCTTGGGTCCCATCACATGTTGCAGGACCCAGCCCCTGAGAAAACGTCAGTGCAAATAGCAGAGTGTGTGTTTAGCTACTGTGAAGGTTCTAGAGGCTGCCTGTTACCTCACTTCTCCTGCCCCGTTGCTGCTTGGATTGTTCCCTTGTATTTTACTCAAAATAAACAAGGCCACGGACTCAGGGGTTGTTGGGGTTCTCCCCAGTGGTAACCCCAGGTGGAAGCTGAGAAGACAGCCAGGTTAAAAAGCCGGATTGTAGGCCTGGTGGCTTCACATGGTGGCATCCAGCCAGGCCTGGCCAGACTCTTGCTGGGCTGGGCTGGGCTGGGCTGGGTCTTAGTTGTGTCTGAAGCTGGGGCAGGCCCAGGCCAGGGTCAGGAGGTACCCTTGCCATTCTTAATCTGAAGGCCTGGCCACAACACCCCATTCGATATAGCCAGTCATCTAAGAGAAAGCAAATCTTCCATGAACCTGCAAACGATGCCCTGTGTTCCCTGTGTGTGTGTTAAAATGACCATGTGCCAACTTGGCTGGGAAGTCATGTACGTAAAGCACCAGGCCAGGACACTCAGTGGGTGCTAAGCAAATGGTAGCTAACACTGTCGTCATTGTCGCTTTCATTACGGTGTGGCTAGGAGCCCTCAGAGTTGTATGCAGCAACCTGTTTTTAAATTCAGCCCCTCGCCCTCACCCACCCCCAACACCTGCTATGATGTTCCTACTTTGATCTATTTCTGGCCACAGGTGAAAAAAAAAAAAAAAAAAAACACTTCCCTTGGGAGTATATAAACAGAAAACAGAGAAGGACAAAAAAGTAAGCCCTGGTGTTTTTTTACTCATGTAGGTAAATTCGCCAGCTGGTAACGAAAGGCTTGTTTGCAATCCCAACCTCCTTGGTGCTTCATATGATCCATCTTTCCAAGCCCTGTGGGCATTGTCTTGTCCACGCCTACTTTTATACAGCCCTCTCTCCAGGCCACAAGCCTCCGTCTATCTCAGGGGCATTGTGAGACCTCGTTATGGCTGTACCCTTATGGATCCTTGGCCACCACATCTCTGTTTCCACCTTAGCTCTTCTCTCACCGAGATCCAGTAGCAGTTATAGAGCATCCCCATAGGAGATAAACTCCTAGACGAGGCAGATGCCCCCACAGATGGCACCGAGCCTGTCACTTTGCAAAGACTTGGTAACCATGAGGAGTAAGTGAACAGAATGTATCCCCATCCCAAGTTACGGGAGACTTTTCACTTTTCAGCCCCCCCCCACCCTTCTTCTGCATATAACCCTCCTGTTTCAGAATAAGATTTCAGTCCAAGTTCATCTGTGCCAACATTACCCACGTGAAGCTCTTTCCTGCCAAGGGTCCCCAGGTCATGCTGACACCAAAACACCAAGCGTGGGGGCAAGGGTTCCCAAGCAATGGGTATCTTTGTGTCCTCCTCGGTTATCCAGAACAAGGGGCCTACGTGTCTTCTGCCCCTCCCACGGACTGCACAGGGGCATTCTATGCCAGGCTGTCCATAGAGTGTGGCAGGCCTCCTGTGCTCCAGTTCTTCCCAGCCACTCCCACACCATGCTGATCTGAGAACTGGCCCTACCTACCCTGGAGGTCCCCAGAGGGCCTACTCAGAGCCAGGTGGGCTGTGGCCCTAAGGTGGAACTGACTGAAAGCTTCCAAAACACCCTTGGGGACACCTAGAGAGGAGGGCCAGGTCAGGAAATTGCACAGGGCTAAGGACAATTCAGAAGGATTCAAGGCTAGAGCGATAACCACTGACCCTCATCCCTCACTGAGGTGGGCTTAAGTCCTGTGGTCACCGTAATGTAACGAGTTCCTCAGTAGATAGCGTTGTAGGAAGGAAACGGAACAAGGTTGCCCGGGCAAGTTGGACCAATCCAAGGTCAGCCTGTCATACAGAGGTTGTAATGCAAGGATTTAGGACATGAACATGACCCAGCTGCCTAGTGGCTTGGCATTCACAGCCCAATGACCAGGTGAAACTGGATGCTTGATAACTTCGGCAAAGCGCATTTCTCCACCCCATCCTGGCCCCCTAGGAACCCACTGAGGCCCCCCCGGCCAACTGTGATCTCTGAGTTGGAGACTCTTCCTCCTGAGGGCTCACATTTAGGTAGCCTGAAGGCCAAAACATCAGGATAGTGTGAGAAAGTGACCCCACCAACCTTGCCCACCCCCTGCCATGAGACATCCAAGGCCTATGCATGGGGCATCTAGCTGAAATAAGACTTCCCTGTATGGGAAGAATACAGCTGGTAGGTTTAAACCCTCTCTTACCCAGACAGCCCGACCCATGCAGCTCAGGAGAGGCCTCCTGCCCTGCCAGAAAGGGACACGTCAGTTTGACTGTCCTGGGAACACGTCGCTATAGTCCAGGAGCGAAGCGAGGCCTATGTGCAGCCAGTGCAGCCGGCTGAGCCTATGTTCCAAGCTGTTCCTATGTGCCACCGCTGAGTGGCCAGGTACCATGGTGGTCAGCGTCCTAGAAGCGTGCCTCTTGCAACTCCGAATTGCTGGTTGGACTAGCCAAACACGCAGGGACATGCTTGGCAGGATTCCTGGTATATGTTCAAACTACCTCACCAACAGGACACTGAACCAGTAGAAGTTGGCGTTTTCCTGAAAGCGCACCCTTTCACTCTGTTGCACGTACGTGGGCTTCAAGAGCCAGCACGGAGAAGCCCTCTTGGAAGAGGGGGAAAAAGGACTAAGGGCCGTTTGCCTTTGGCACTTGCAGAATATTCTGCAAGGGGAAGTGTTCCAGCAAGTTCCAAGTTCCTGGGAAACCCTGGGCTGGGGAGACACAATGTGTCCCCAGCCTCTAAAGGGACCTGGCTGAGATGACTATGTAGCGAGAACCGTGGAATAGTTGAATAGTGGCCAAATAAACTGCTAATAACTCACCACGGGACCCTCTGAAGAGAGGCCTGTGTTCATGTAACCATGGCAACAGCAGACGCCAGCAACCCACTCATTAGTGCCACCCAGTGATAAGGCATCCCCTGGGTAAGACCCACGGGGCATAAAGTAGCAAAGTAGCAAATGTAGCAATAAGAGGGGCCCGAGGCCTTCACAAGGCAGCGTCCGAATGACCTGGGCTCGGCCCCTCTCTCCAGCCCCACTGAGGGAGCAGAGCCGGCTTCCATCAGCTGTGTGGGGAGAAGAGGCTCTGCCACACTGAGGGCCCCTGTCCTATATTCTGTGCCCACTCACCGCATGATCATGGACACATTGGAATGGAATGGCCTCTCATAGTGCATGCGGTTCCCATTAGTTTATTTTTCTGGAATTTGGGGACTGGACCCCAGGACCAAACACGCTGGTAACAGTCTAAAAATAAATGACTTGAACCCACTACGATCCAATTAACTCTGTGTGGCTCCTTGGCTTGGGGGGGATCATTGGGTAGGCCATACTTCTGGGGAAAAAAAAAACACTACCATCCTTTCTCACTTCTTCCCTTTCTTTATTATAAGACGCACACACACACACACACACCAGTTTCCCTCTCTCAACGATGCTAAGACAGCACAGAAAAGCCAGGTCATTCCTGGTAGCTTGGGAGAGCAGCGCCACCAAAGGACTGCAAATCCTGACTCTGCCAGGATGTCCTTCGCTCGGGTGCTATGGTGCAAAAATCCAGTGGCTGCTGTGTCACCCTCTTGACTAAAGTCCAGGGACTGGAGTCTGCCACATACACAGACAGTATACCTTACAGGGAGTCTTGGTTTCCTGAGCGACAGACAATCTCATTTCCCAGCTACCGCCAGAGCAGCAGGGCTCCCGGAGCCTGAAAGTCAGGCTTCCTAGAGGAGGAAGAGAACAAAGTGACAAGGACCCTCCGTTAGTGACAAGGCTTGCATTTCGCAGCACGCTTCAGTGCTAGCAACTTTGCTCTTGGGGTAGAAACGACTTCAGAGGCTTGGGGATGGGTCTTCAATCACATGCGAATGTTCTACAAGGTCAAGATTAAGGTCACACCTACCCCATTCCCATCACCCCCCCCACCCCACCCACCAAAGCCAAAGTGTCCTAGCCTCCTCCCCTGTAGCCACGCCTCCAGAGAACCCAGAACTCCTCCTCCCCAGCCACCATCTGATTTATTTCCAGAATCTTCCTCCATCAAGCTGTGACTGTGTGTTCCCGTGACTCCAGGCTACATGTGAGATTGAGGGTACCAGTAAAAAAAACCAAAGAGCTGTGCCCGCTCAAGGGTGTCTGTGAGCAACTCTGCTGCTTCCCCGTGCCCTCTACCCTCTTGGGAACTTGACCTGACCAACATGAGGCCGCTGCCCTTCCCTCAGGGCAAGCTTCCAATGGTTTCTTGGTCCTGGCCCTGGATGGTCCCCTCAGGGGTGTGTCTAAACCTAAAATATTTCCCGGCACATGACAGCCTGCAAAGCGAAGAGTAGCTCTGTCCGATGAGCATGCCCCGCCCTGGGCTCTGCCTGGCCTGCTTGAGGTGACCCCACTCGGAACTCCTGGCTCCCTCAGTGGCATCGCCTGTCTGTGCCTGCCACCCAACTCCTTTCCCTGTACCCTGCCTGTCGGCCCTGGCAATGGGAGTTTCAGGATGTCCCAGACTCTGCACCCTGAGGGGACAGGCCACCTGGTCATGGAGAGGCTGAGGAGCTGGTTAATTTAAAAGGGTCGGGTGGCGGGGCAGCTTGGCCCGGTGCCATTTGGAGCAGAGTTCTGTCTGGCTCACTCGACTCCCAACTTCAGAGACCTGCAGCTGGCCTGCCCAGGCCCGGCTTATTTCAGCCAATAAAGCCGGGAACTAGCCCCTGTCTGCGCGCATATTGAGCCACACGCCTTCAGTCTGAGCATTTGTTTCCAGGGAGAAAAAAAAAAAATAAATGTTGAAATCTCATGGCGCCTGTGAACCAAGCTGGATGCTGGTATTAGTGTCACATCGGAGACAGGCTTGGGGGACCTGATGAAGGTAAAATAGGTCTGTACATCTCTACATCCTGGTAGAGCAGTCTCCTACCTCCTGGCACCAGAATGCCAGTCATTCTCTCCATCTCAGAGGCTGTGGTCTATGATAGCCCATACAGGCAGCAACTTCTCTGTGCCTGTTACAAGCCCCTTGCTCTTCCCAAGTTCCCTCCTTGTCGGACTTGGATGGTCTCAATCAATAACCCTGCAGTGGGCCCCAGTGACAGCAGAGTTGGGAGCTATGGGGAGCGGAACAGTGGAGATCTAAGGTCCCCTCCACACTCCAATTTGGCCTACTTGCAACATGGCTGCTTCACTGGGATCTGAATTCCTAAGCTCGTGTTCAGAGATATTCCACTTCAGGGCAGAGACTCAGACCCCAGAAGCCAGAATAGAGGGCCCAGGTGGGGCCTCGGTCCTGAAAACGCCTGACATCTGCGGAGGCGCCGGCGCCGGCGCACTGCACCGCCGCGGAGAGAGGCCTCAGTCGGGCCACTGCCACTCACGCGAAGTGGGCGTTTCTTCTTCCTCCCATTAAATTAGAAAGGTTGTTTTGAGTTGAGGAGGGATAGGAGGCCGGGAAGGAGTATTTACAAAGCAAATCAAGGACTGGAGGGATGGCTCAGCAATTAAGGCACTTGTCTGCAAAGCCTAAGGAACCAGGTTCAAGTCTCCAGAACCCACACAAGCCAGCTGCACATGGGGGCGCACGCGTCTGGAGTTCGTTTGCAGTGGCTGGAGACCCTGGCGTGCCCATTTTCTCTCTCTCTCTCTCTCTCTCTCTATTTCTCTCTCTACCTCTCTCTCACTTTCCCTCTCTCTGTCTCTCTCTCTCCTCTCCCTCTTCCTCTCAAAAAAAAAAAAAAAACTTAAAAACAACAAATTAAGATCCAGGATAATGTTTTCTGCTGACCATGACTAAACCCTCAGGGGAAATCTGTGGAGATAAGCAATGAGAGAGACCTCCAAGATGTCCTCTTCTCTTTCTCCTCTCTGATTATTTTTAAAATTTTTATTTTTTTATTTGAGAGAGAGAAAGAGGCAAGAAGAGAGAGAGAGAGAGAGAGAATGGGCACTCAAGGGCCTCCAGCCAAGCAAACAAACTCCAGATGCATGTGCCACCTTACATGGGTCCTGGGGAATCGAACCTAGGTCTTTTGGCTTTGCAGGCAAGTGCCTTAACCGCTAAGCCATCTCTCCAGCCCCTCTCTGATGATTTTTATTACCTAGTTATTGAGCTATAACTTACTTGTAGTGAAACTCATCCCTTTTATACATAGTACTACCAGGTTAAATAAACTTATATGTTGATGCAATGACGCCCCCCCCCACAAAAAAAATCAAGGTAGAGAACAATCCCATCACCCTGAAATATTCCCTCATGCCCCGTCGCAGCTAACTCCTCCCTGGCTCCTCTGTTCCTCCAGCGATTGATCTGTTTTCTGATCCTGTGCTTTTTTTTTTTTTTTTTTTCTAAAAAGAAAGCCACATAAAGGGGATTATACAGTAGGTGACCTTTGAGTCTGGCTCCTCTCACTTAACTTAGAACACAAAGTGGCATGGATATAGGTAGAGCCTTCCGGGCCATTTTGTTTGTCTATGGGAAGAAGCTGAGGTCCAGGAAGGGAACAGCTGAGAGGAGCTGGAGGAACAAGGCTTGGCGCGCTGGTTTTCAACCTTGAGCCAGCCCCTTAGCCCCACTGACCACACTTCTTCTGAAAGAGAAAGAAAAGGTGGGAGAAGAATCGCTGTGAGTTTGAGGCTAGCCTGAGAGTACATAGTGAATTCCAGCCTTGGCTAGAGTGAGACCCTCGAAAAACCAAAAAAAAAAAAAAAAAAAAAAAAAAAAAAAAAAAAAAAAGATAAATACTAACAGGTGTCCACAGAAGACTAGAACTCTTATATAATATAAAGAAATAAAAAATGCAGCTGGGTGTGGCGGCACACGCCTTTAATCCCAGCACTCGGGAGGCAGAGGTAGGAGGATTGCCGTGAGTTCAAGGCCACCCTGAGACTCCATAGTGAATTCCAGGTCAGTCTGGGCTAGAGTGAGACCCTACCTCAAAAAACAAAAAACAACAAAAAAAAAAATGCTAGAGGGATGGAGAGATGGCTTAGTAGTTAAGGTGCTTTCCAGCAAAGCCTAAGGACCCATGTTCAACTCTCCAGGTCCCACATAAACCAGACACACAAAGTGACACAAGTGCACAAGGTCGCACATGCGCACACATCTGGAGTTCAATTGTAGTGGCTGGAGGCCCTGGCACACCAATTCTCTCTCTCTCTCTTTTCTCTCTCTCTCTCTCTATCTATCTCTCACATAAATAAAAGGCTAGTTTGTTGGGCTTGTCTGAAAAAAAAAAAAGAATGCGAGAGTATAAAACAGTGGGAAAACAAAAGGCTAAAGACACTTTGGAAAATAATTTGGCAGTTTCTTAAAAATTTAAGCTTAGGAATGGAGAGATGGCTCAGTAGTTAAGGTGCTTGCCTGCATAGTCTAGGTATCCAAGTTTGATTCTCCAGTACCCATGTAAAGCCAAAGGCACAAAGTGGTGCATGTATCTGGAGTTCTTTTATAGTGGCTGAAGGCCCTGGATGCCCATTCTCTCTTTCTCTCAATCTCTCTCTCTCTTTCTCTGTGTGTGTGTGTGTTTCTCTCTCTCCACTTGCAAATAAATAAATAAAGATATTTTTTAAAAGTTTAAGCTTACACTTGACATGATTCAGTAACTATAGCCACAGGTATATACTCTGGAGAAATGAAAGTGTATACCACATGAAAACTTCAATATGAGTGTTCACAGCTACATCACTCATCATAACTAAAATTTGAAAATAATTCATATCTATCACTGATAAGTAAATAAATTGTGGCATATCAGTAAAATGGAATATTATTTGGTAAAAAAAGGATGAAGTATTGATAACATAATACCACGTGGGTGAATCCTGAAAGCATTAGGCTAGCTGAAAGAGGTCAGACACAAAACATAGAGACTATCAAGAAGAGGCAAACCTGTGGACAGAAAACAGATTGCTTCCCGAGGCTACGCAAGTCTGGAGGTGGAAACAGTCATTGCCAATGGATATAGAGTTTCCTTGGACAGTGATGAAAATGTTCTAAAGGTGATTGCAATGATGTGTGTACAGGTCTGGATAGACTGGCATATGCTTCCGGTAAGTGAGTTATATTGTATGTGGACCATATTCCAGCAAAGCTATTTACAAAAAAAGAAGAGAAGAAAAGGAAAGAAGAGAGGGAAGGAGGGAGGAAAGAAGAGACAAAGAAGGAAGGGAAGGCAAGGAAGGAAAGGGAGAAAACTATAAGCTAGGAAGATATCCAAGCCTATCCTAAACATCTGGGCCATAGGGCTGGTCGGTAGAGAGAGGGTCAAGATAGCCACAGAGGACTGCATCATGCCAAAGACAGGGTCACCCCAGAGCAAGTCGTCCATCTCATGTGACGCTGCCCACTGTGGAATTAGAGCCCTGGCACCCTCTCTGCAGGAAACTAATGTAATTAGACAGCTTACTGGTCTGCAGGGTGAAGATGCTTGCATCAGCCAGCGTCAGCTTGCTTTCCCAAAGCTGTAAGCCCCGGGGCTGAGAGCTGGGACACTCCAGTGGAGAGCCAGAAGGTTCCAGCTGCAGAGATGTCCCAGCATTTAAGAGCATTTCCCGTGCAAGCCTGCGGAGGCCTGGGAGACTGCTCAATCCTCAGGACCCACATAAGCAGCTGGGCATGGCCACACATATCTGTAACCCCCAGTCCTATAGGGAGCAGAGAACATAGAATTGATGGGGCTTGGCGGAGGGGCATTGGGGGTCGAGGGGAAACAAAAGCAAACACCAGGGTCAGTAAGAGACTCCAGCTCAAGTAAGAATGGGTAGAAGAGCGATAGAGGGGGGCACGCAGTGTTTCCCTTTTGGCCACCACAAGCAAGTTCACCCTGCCACAGGCAAGCGTGGAGAGTGCCGAGTGGGCATCCACCATACACACATACACATTGTACCACATTAAACACACACATGCCAAAAGAAAAAAGAAAGGAAAGAAGGAAGCAGAGAAGAAGGGAGGAAGACAGAAAGGAAGGAAGGAGAAAGGGAAGGAAGGAAGAAAGAAAGGATTAAAGGCAGGCAGGCTCAGGTTTTAATCTTGAACCAACCCAATTAGCCACGTGGCTTCAAGCACGCAGCAAACAGCTCACCTGGGTAAATGCTGCCCCATCTCCAGAGCTGGAAACCCGGGGTGCTCAAGGAACCCCAGGAGCCCACCCTGTCAGTCAGCATCCCTGGTGAGTCTGATGTCCAGCAGGTGAGAGTACTGAATTCTGTGTGTTTTCTTTGAGCCTAAGAACAGTAGCCTTCTGGGGAGGGAGCCTGATGGGGGTCCAGGGAGCCACCTCTTCTCCAACCAAAATGCCCCCCTCCAAACTGCCTAGGATAAAGGGAAGCCAGGCCTGTGAGTGGTGGCTCACAGGATTTCCCTAAACCAGCTCCCATCCCCTCAGCTGGCTAACTCTGCTTGCTCCCTCACAAAGCCAACCCCGGCGGAGACTGATCCTGGGTGCTCCTGGTGGTCTTCACTTAAGGGTTAAAACAGCCTCGTACACACACACACACACACACACACACACACACACACACACGACTATGAGCTATGAGCTTATCTGTTAAGTTAAATGCTTCTATTCATGCAAGACTTTGCCAAGGTGAGCTCACCGAGTCCTCAGATAAATGCATCAAGTCAGAAACAAAGGGAAACATTGGGATCCAACTGAAAGATAAATTACAAATCGGATTAGTGGACCTTTCTCTCACTCTGCCGTGGAAGCGTGCTATTAGCTATCTAGACGTGCCTGGTGGCCTGCGACACCCACACGCGAACACACACAACATCCAGCGCCTCTCCTCAGCCAGCACAGAGCAGAGGTGACCTTGACGCATCTCCCTCCTGAGCCCTCGGCACTCAGACCAGCGTTGTCCTTCGGATTCTCAGCGTCGCTCAGGAAAACACAAACTTTACCTCTGGCTCTGCCCCACAGCGCCAGCTGGCCAGCCCACAGAACTCCTGCCAGTTCGTGTACACAGCGTTCTGTGACATTCCCCAGTCCCTTCTGCCTCCTCCCAGCCCCCGTCACAGCCCTGCCTCCCTGCGTGGCAGGCCAGGAATGACCACCCAGTAATTGACACCACAAGAGAAAAGGACAAACTGGCAGAAGGCAAGAACGCATGAGACCGGGCTTGGCCTTGGTGGCTGCCGTGACAAGGACCCAGGGGACAGGTCTAAATAAAGGCAGTCGTGTCTTGGAAAGTTTAAGAACTGGAATGCTTGTGGGGACGGGCCTCGTGCTAATAGAGTTGAGGCATAGTGGTTCTTGTTCTCAAAAGATCCAAACCCACTAGCAAAGGGTGCAGGTATGTCACCAACCATCCCGACACAAGCCAGAGAGACATCGGTTTAAGTTAAATAGATGTGCAAGGGGCAACTCGTTGTACCCAGGAAGAAGTGGGGAAGAAGCAGTGTGAAAGTTCTCGGCCTCTTGCAGAGCAGCAGGTGGCCCTCACGACCGACCGGAGCACACAGCGTGTGTGGGACTAGCGTGGGTGTTATGAAGGGGAAAGGCAGATCAGAGCCTGAGTCCAAAGAGAGACAGCGCAAGCCAGGCGTGCCCAGTTGTGGTGAGGGTGGAGAGGAGGAGAGAGGAGCCAGGCGCTCTGGCAGAATGTGGGAGGCCTGCGGTATCTCCACGACTATGAGGGTTGGGAGGGGAGGTGGGTGTACTAGTTACCTTCCTTGTGGACGTAGCCAGGGATGTATCTCCTAGGTAATTCCAGATCCAATCAAAGTGACCATCAACCATGTATGGTGGGTGGTTTGAGTTGAGAACGTCCTCGGCAGGCTCACGTTGCTCGAACAGCTGCTACCCTGCTGGTGGTGCTGCTTGGGAAGGTTGTGGAAGCTATAAGCGACTGCGTCTTGCCAGGGTAAGTGGGTCACCCTGGGGAGGCAGACCTCGAGGTTTCCTAGCCCAGCCCCGCTTTCTCTGCTCTCTGCTTCCTGACTGTGCTGCTCGGTGACCTCAGCTTCCTGTTTCCTTTCTTACTTTCTCTGCCATGATGAAACCTCCCCTAGAAACCGTCAGCAGAAATAAACCCTTGCCTTCCATTCGCTGCTTCGGGTTGGGTGCTTTGTCTCAGCAACAAGAAAGGCAAGTGCTACACCGCACCAGAGCAGTGAAGATTTCCAAGGCACTGGATCAGGAAGAGAGCTGTGTAGTCAGTATTTCTAATAGGGCGGCAGCCTGAGACCAGGTTACCTACAAAGCAAAGCACTGGGGAAGATGAAATGATGGGGGGCAGTGCTCAGAAAGCACACTTCAGGGTGTATTCATTCAGAAACAGGAGCAATTTTGAAGCACCGAGGCATGGCCACGGGGATGACTGCACAGATAGGAATGGGTAGGTGGAGGTGGAGGAGGTGAGGACCTTGGATGTTGGGGACATCACTGGGAAGATGTTGGGGCTGCTTGAAACAATAGCAGCAGGAATGGAGGAAGACCATGACATGGAGATCCATAGATGGAGACATTGAGGATGAGGACGACAGACTCTCCCATGAGTATTTCTAGAGACAGACGCACTCCCAGATCGAGTACTTGGGCTGGTGGTCTGAAGGGGATGGACATGCTTTTGGCTGCATACCGATTTTTCTGAGAGCTATACTGGGACCAGACCATCTCTCCAGCCCCCAAAACTTCCAGAAATAAAAGCCAGTCCCATTTGGTAGCTGGTGCTGTGTGTAGCACTCTGGGCAGACCAGCACCCCAGAGTGACTTCTGCCTCTGACCTCATCTCACATCCCACCAGTCCCGCTGTACCTCTCTGGGAACCCCTGAGGCAGCTAGAGGTCGCCACCCCTGTCTTCAAGGGCCATCCCGTGGAATCCCCTCAGTAGAGGAGCAGCCCGGTGCCAGGCAGCCATGGATTTCCACTAGTCTCGCTCATTAGGCTCCTGCATGGACCCCAAGGCAAACCATCACACATCACATTTCAGTCTCCAGGAACACAATTTAAGGAAAGCTTCGCTACCTTTCTTTCCCATAAAGTAGCATAAAGCCTGTTCTCATGATTTTTCTATTTGGGACATTCCCCCCTCTGCCACACACACACACACACACACACACACACACACACACACACCAGGCCCTAGAAAACCAATTTAGATATATTTGTTTGGCCACATAAGGACGGACACGTTACAGTAGAGCCTGCCCACTTACAGAGTTCCCAACAACAAAATAAGATCCTAGTGTCCTCCCACAAAGCAGTGTGTACAGTTGTCACTCAATGGCATTGTCCTTCAGTCTGCAATCAAAATAAATAATGACAGTTTAGAGCAGAGGGACCCAGGTCTCCAAGGAAAATGCCATTCCTTCCCTGTGCTCTTGGCAGCAGATAGATTAGGACATGCCTGTAATCTCATAAAATGCTTTCAGCTCCTGGAACTCTCAAGCCCTTTATTCATTTTACTTGTTTGGAATGGAACTATTTGCACAAATGGAGTCAAAGTGAGTATCTGTTACCTTATTGTTTTGTGATACAGACCTGTGATGTGTGTCCTGAGAGCCATGCTGTGGTCCCATGATACAGACAGACTTGAGTTGAATCAGTTCCTCTTCTTCATTGTCAATCTAGAATCTCCGCGTGCTGAATCCAACTGCCCTTTTTGTTTTTTAATATTTTTAGTTATTTATTTGAGAGAGAGAGAGAGATACAGAAATAGGCATGTAGAGAGAGAAAGAGAGAGTGGGCGCACTAGAGCCTCCAGCCACTGCAAAAAAATTCCAGATGCGTGTGCCCCCTTGTGCATCTGGCTTGTGTGGGTCCTGGGGAGTAAAACCTGGGTCCTTTGGCTTTGCAGCCAAGCACTTTAGCCGCTAAGCCATCTCTCCAGCCCCGACTGCCCTTTTTTAATCCCTCAGAGCTTCTAACCTGCTGTCCTTTATTGCTTTGGGAAGAATTGATGATTTCCAGAGGAGATACAAAATATTAGTGACATTAATGCTCACAGTTAAGTGTCAGATCATAACTTATACTGAGTTCCGAATCAGGCTCAAGGCTTGAGAGTCTAAGCCTCAGAGATGTCTCATGCCTTTCAGATAAAGGGAACACATGGCTGTTGTGAGAGCATTTGCCTCTGTTCAGAGAACTCCTCCCTTGTATTTCTGGAATCATCCATGTGTTCTGAACAGTGAAGCTGTGAAAGAAGGTTCCCCAGGCACATGAAGCTGTGGCCCATTTTGCCCTCTAATGTCATCTTCATGCATATCTGCACTGATGTCCCCAGCAGGGACTGTTCCAATGGGCCCTAAGCTGTCTCCACTGTATCTAACTCCTGGGGGATACAATGTTGTCAATTATTTTCTTTCCTATATTCGTGATCAGGTGAAAACTCTCTAAGCAAACAAATTGAAATTCTGACAGGGACATGCTGAGGGCGGCCCATGGTGGCTAAATTCCAGACATGAGAGAAAAACTTCTCAAAGAAGAAACATGGAGTTCTGCTTGTTCAAACATGGTTAGAATTCTCTGTTCCTATAGCTTTGCTGGCTCTTAGTGCTGACCCCTGAGCTCTTCCTCTCTTCCTTTCCCATCTCTGCCACTGTCTTCATATTCCGTCTCTAAAAACACTCACCTTCAGTGTGGTCCCAATTGTAACTGCTGCAATGTCATCAAGAAACATGACGAAGGGAGCACACACTTGCACACATGTGTGCAGCCACACACACAAAAGAAATGTAAAAAGTGTCTACAGAGCTGAGGAGGCAGCTTAGTGGTTTAAAGGCACTTGCTTGCAAAGCTGCCAGCCCAGGTTTGGTTCCTCACACCCACATAAAGCCAGACACAAAAAGTGGCATGAACATCTGGCATTCATTTGCTTCAGAAAGAGACCTTGCACTTCCACACACACACATACATACGCAAATAAATAAATATAAAAATAAATACATATTTTTAAGAGTATCTATATGTGTAATCAAAAGGCATCCAGAAGTAATGGATTCACAGTGTGCACCCATCAAGTAGGACACTGGACCTGCAGGTACTGATGCAATTCGAAGAGCTGCCTACCTGTCAGGCTGCTCAAGACTGAACAGTAACGTACATGTCACAGTGTCCTTGGAAGGAGTCATTTCTCATGTCAGTGGGCTGCTATTTCCAGATCTAAGGGAGCCAGATGAGCAGAGACCAAACCTGAGCCATCAACACTCAGAACAGCTTTCTTGGCACCAGAAGTCCAAGGTGAGACTTCAGGGTGGGCGGGGCATAAAGGCTGCATGAGTGGCCAGGAGTTGGCACAGGGTAACAGCCCCTGATTTACACCCAGGCCAAGGAGCTCCTCACCACTGAAATGTCCCCGTCCTGGCAGTTAGTGAGTGACATTAAGTGCTCTTCCTTATCCCTGGGTTCTGATTCAGGCCTCATCTGCTTCTCTTTCCACCCAAGAATATAAGCAGCCAATAATCAACCAGCGTCCCTCCTTTGAAAGTTCCTTATTTTACTCACGAGAGGAAGGAAATGCCCCAAGTATTTTTCCCTTAGCTTCAGAAAACCTTCACCATCTTTATGGACAAGCCTACACTGTTCTGCTTCTGTATATCACCCTTAGGGACTCTTGTTTTTGTTTTTCTTTTTGTTTTTCTTTCTGAGAGAGAGAGGGAGGATTGATGTGCCAGGGCCTCAGGCACTGCAATCAAACTCCAGACGCTTGCGCCACCTAGTGGCCATATGAGACCTTGTGCCTGCCTTGCCTTTGTACGTCTGGCTTACTTGGGATCTAGAGATTCAAACATGGGTCCTTAGACTTTTCAGGCAAGCGCCTTAATGGCTAAGCCATCTCTCCAACCCACCCTTAGGGACTCTTAACATAAGAGCTTGGGGGTCAGTCTCTAATGCTCCTCCTTCCACCTCCGTACTCCAACTGACACCAAATCCTGTCAGTCCTGCTTTTGCCTCACATCTTCTTCACCTACTGCCTGCTTCACCTATTGTCTTTGTCTTAGCTGAGGTCTCGACCTTGATCTTGACTGATCTGCATTAATAGTTCTGTCTCAGGGCAAACGCCTTTAGCATCAGAAGAAGATATTCGTTCTCTGCTTTAGCCATTGTAGTGGCTCACTATTACCATCAGAAGTCACTTAGCCCAACACTGCACATATCTGTTCATCAGCCACGAGGTGCTGGAAAGTGGGCTAGTGCTGAGAGTGCAGAGGTGAGTGAAATCTAGTCTGAGCACTCAAGAGTTCACATTGAGAGGGGCTGGGGCGATGGCTCAGGGTACTTCCTCCACAAACCCGCTGACTGGAGTTCATATCCCCAGCACCTATGTAATGCCAGACACAGAGTGGCAAATGCATCTATAGTCCCAATATGCCTATCACAATGGGAGGCAAAAATCACAAGAATCCCCAAATTTGTGAGTCAACTGAGTCAACTAATCTGCAACAAACAACAATAAGAGAGACCCTGTCTCAAACAAGGTGGAAGGAGTGGGGCGTGGTGGCTCATGCCTTTAATTCCAGCACTTGGGAGGCAGAGGCAGGAGGATCGCCATGAGTTTGAGGCCACCCTGAGACTGCATAGTGAATTCCAGGTCAGCCTGAGCTATAGCAAGACTCTACCTCAAAACACAAACAAAAAAAAAAATGGGCTGGAGAGATGGCTTAGTGGTTAATCACTTTCCTGTGAAGCCTAAGGACCCTGGTTTGAGGCCTGATTCCCCAGGACCCATGAAAGCCAGATGCACAAGGTGGCACATTCATCTGGAGTTCGTTTACAGTGGTTGAAGGACCTGGGGCGCCTATTCTCTCTCTCTCCATCTGCCTCTTTCTCTCTCTGTCGGTGGCTCTCAAATAAATAAATGAAACTTTAAAAAAAAAGGTAGAAGGAAAAGACCAACACCCGAAGGTTACCAAGGTTATCCTCTGACCTCCACATACATGCCATGACACAAGTATGTCCATATACCTATACATCCATATATATATATCCACACATACATACAATAATGTGTCTTTGTCTCTCTCCTCAAAAACAAATAAACAAATACTTTTTTGAGGCAAGCCCAATAGATTGGCCTTTTTTTATGCGAGAGCAAGAGAAAGAAAGAGAGAGAGAGAATTGGCACACCAGGGCCTCCAGCCACTGCAATCAAACTCCAGACACGTGTGCCACCTTGTGCACAGGTGTGACCTTGCGCACTTGTATCACTTTGTGAAACTGGCTTATATGTGACCTGGAGACTCGAACATGGGTTCTTAGGCTTCACAGGCAAGTGCCTTAACTGCTAAGCCATCTCTCCAGCCCTACTTTTTTTATTGACAACTTCCATAATTGCAAACAATATCCCATGGTAATTCCCTCCCTCTCCCTAGTTTCCCCTTTGAAACTCCACTCTCCATCATATCCTCTCCCCCTCTCAATCTGTCTCTCTCTTTTATTTTGATGCCATGATCTTTTCCTTCTATTATGATGGTCTTGTGTAGGTAGTGTCAGGCACTGTGAGGTCATGGATATCCAGGCCATTTTGTGTCTGGAGGAGCACGTTGTAAGGAGTCCTACCCTTCCTTTGGCTCTTACATTCTTTCTTCCACCTCTTCTGCAGTGGACCCTGAGCCTTGGAAGATTTGATAGAGATATTTCAGTGCTGAGCACTCCTCTGTCACTTCTTTTCACCACCATGGTGCCTTCTGAGTCATCCCAAGGTCACTGCCATCTGAAAAGAGAAGCTTCTCTAACCAAAAGTGAGAGTAGCATTAATATATTGGTATGAACATTAAGAGAAGTGCTTACTGGGCAATTTTACTGGCATGGTATATACATTTAGCCAGATAGCAGCAGACATTACACCCCTAGGGCTCATGACTACCCCTGTTGTAGGTTTTAAGTATCAGGGATGCATTCCCTCCCATGGAGCAGGCCTCCAGTCCAATTAAAGCGCAGTTGGTTTCCACCGTGACAGACATGCCACTCTTGTACCCATTGGCTCATTTGGCCTGGCTGGCCAAATTTGAGGCTTACAGTGTCCCACTGTTGAGTATCTCCACTAGTGATTTCTCTCTGTCCCATTGAACTGCATGCAGCATGACTTTTTCCAGCTTTCTGTCAGCTGGTCTACATGGAGGAGGTTATCAGCTCAGCTCCAGCAGGATTTCTCAGTGGCCTTGCAGCCCAAGTTTGTGGAGTCTTCAGCAATAGGGTCTTACCACCTATTCCTGGTGGGAAACCAAAGAGTCTCAGCAATGGCCTGTAATGTTTTGGTGGTATCAGGGACCTCCCTGGCCAACAACTCACAGAAAGGTATCCCATCCCTGGCACTAAATCTATTTTTTTAAATAGTTCATAGAGAGATGGACATACAAATGAACCTGCTTCATAGGAAAGAAGCAAAAGTGAGAGGAGCTACAAAGCATTTGAAAATCTGGGGCCAGGGCTTGGGTAGTCCAGAAGACTGGTGATATTGGAACTGAGGTTAGTGACTAAGTAGTCATTTGTCAAGTGGACACTGACGAAAGGGAAAGGAAATGTCTTGAGTAAAGCCATAGAGTTGTGATCATCACAGCACTTGATACATAAGTAAACAGAATGGTGTGAAAACCTGGAGAGAACGAGACCCTCGAGACGACCAAGTCTGTCTGGACTCTTTAAGAAAAAGATGAGCTCGGCATGGTGGCACATGCCTTTTACCCCAGCACTCGGGAGGCAGAGGTAGGAGGATCACTGTGAGTTCGGCCTGAGACTACACAGTGAATTCCAGGACAGCCTGGGCTAGAGTGAAACTCTACCTCAAGAAAGAAAGAGAGGGAGGGAGGGAGGGAGGGAAGGAAGGAAGGAAGGAAGGAAGGAAGGAAGGAAGGAAGGAAGGGAAAGAAAACACTGTGTTTATCACTTGCCTCACCCCATGTTCCTGCCACATCTCCAGCAACTCCTTCCTGGGTCCCAGTTTGTCCCCCCCCCTTTCTCTCCCTCTAACTAGGCTCCTGAACACTGACTAACACTAGGAGAATTGATGACCCCAGGGTGACCACCAAAAGCAATCTAGAAAGGGGGATCTTGGGAAGTTGGCTCAATGGATAATATGCCTGCTATGTGAGCATGAATATACCCGAGTTCAGATCCTCAGAATTCTCATGAAAGCTGGACAACTGTAATCCCAGCACACCTTTGGTAAGAAGAGAAGCAGAGATGGGAGAACCTGCTGGAAGCTCGTAGGTCAGCTAGCCTGGTGAATGGAGTAGTAAACACCAAGAGAGACTTAGCCTCAAATGAGGTGGAAGGTGAGGAACATCCAGAAGTTCTCCTCTTACCTCCACACATGTGCTATGGCATGTGTACCTCTGCATACACACACACAAACACACACACACCCTTACCTGAGAAGAACAAGCCCAAGTTTCCCCTGAATGGCTGAGGCCTCTGGACAGGCCTCCCATTGCTATCATATACCATCTTCAGCAAAAGACCATTAAGATGAAGCCGGAGTGCGACGCTCCTTCCAGCCACTGTCTGTCAAACTGCAACCCAGCCATCTAAATAACAAGCCCGGTTCAACCTGCAGCCCTGCTCCTCAGCTGTCTCTCAAGGGCAATGAAGAGCAGGAAGAAGAGGCAACCTCCAGCCCTGGGGCTCAGAGACACTAAGGGAAGGCCCAACACCAGTTTTGGACGGCTCTGTCTTTTAGAGGCATCTCTCCTGGGGTGAGGCATTCCCACGGCTCTAGGATCATGAGTGCGATGTTCGAGCCAAGCTCCAATGAATGTCATGGAGACTAGTAATGCTGGATGCTAGGCATTAAACGAATGGCATAAGGAACTAGCAACACAGGCAGAAGGACAAGTAGGCATGGTGGCATTTAATCGGGTGGCCACCTCCAGGTCATGGAGCCCCTTGGACACTAGAAATTCCACGAGTGTGGACAGAAGTCATCCAGGATGGACAGAAGGAGGAGGAGGAGGGTGGGCCCTGATCTGAACCATGGGGATGAGGGGTGCATCCGGATAATAAGAAAGGGGAACAAAGCACACACAGGGGGAATACCATCAGCCTTGCCATGAATTAGGGCAGCATGCCCCTTTGAATGGGAAGATACCTTCATGCTCATCCACCTCAATTCTTTAAGCACTGCAAGAAAAAAAAAAAATCCTCCTGCAGCCTCTAGACATCCAGCCTCTTAACAGGATGCTGTCAGGGCGAACAGGAATAGCTGAGTGAAGGGACTATATAACAGACACATCTTCTCCCCCACACTGCCTCTTCCAACAGTGACGCCTTTCTCTCCAAGTGTCCATCATCTTAAATCTTAAAATGACCTGCCTCATGACTCAGCCAACCAACCCTTTCCCCCTGACCTTGTATCTTGGCAAAAAAAAAATTGTCATCCCTACCCAGCACGGAAGCTTTGCCTCTCAGGACAGAAGCAATCAGCCCGCATCCCCGTTCCCAGCATCCATATTCATGGGGAATTGTTTACGCTCTGACCTGTAGCCCCGAGTGGGATGTCAGCTTGGGAGCTGAGGCTGATGGTCCCCAGAAGGGTACTTCAGGAATGAGCCCACAGCCATCTGCCTCTGCTCGCAGTAGCTCAGGCCTGGGAGGAACGCACAGCTGTTGTCATTGCCTTCCCGGGGAAGCATGAAATAGGGCAAGGAGGAAGGGAGGCGGCAGCTCTCTGAGCCAAGGCTGCTCCTGAGAGTGTTTGAAGGTTATTAGTGTGGCTGTAATCAGGCTATTAGCCAAATGCAGGTGAGGATGAAGTGGCTTTGAAATTGCTTTCCAGAGAAAGCAGCGCCTGTGTGTTCGCCTAATCTATGCATAAGATCTCTTTCAAGTATTCCTCAGCTCTCATGTGACCAAGATGGCGCTCAGATAGCCAGTGAACAGAGCCAAAACCACCCACTACCCTGGTCCTCAAAAGGGAGCCGTGCCTGCCAGGCAAAACCTGGCCCGGGGCCTGAGAGATGGTTTAGTGGTTAAGGCACTTGCCTGCAAAGCCAGAGGACTCAGGTTCGATTCCCCAGGACCCACATAAGCCAGATGTACAAGGTGGCGCATGCATCTGGAGTTTGCTTGAGGCTGAAAGCCCTGGTGTGCCCATTCTCTCTCTATCTATATCTATCTCTCTCCCACTCTCCAGTGAATTTAAAAACAAACAAACAAACAAAAAGGAAAGAAACCTGGCCATTGGCCTGCTGCTCCTGTGTGAGTAGGTTAAGGTCACAAAACCCATTCTGGGAGTCAGAGTCAGGATCCACAGATCCTGGGTGGCCCAGTTGTTCAGAAGCACGTCTCATTATTTCACAGGCAGATCTGTACCCCGAAAGGGCAGTGTCCAATCTAATGCTCAGTGAGGATACCTTGTCCCCTTCAGGCTTCCCAAGGGGACTCAACAGCATCCCTATTTGTAGGATGGCCTTGTGAGAAGAGAGGAGTCCTCGGGCGATGAAGCCTTTTCTGTCCACTCGGTGGACCCAGACCTTCGTCTTCACAGACTGAGCAAGGAGGCATGCTCCCATCCACATGACCCTTGACCCCACCCTCCACTTCCCCAAGGCCAAAGCTGCAGCCTCATATTTCCTTTCTCCTGCCTCACCTCCTATCTAACCAGCTGCAAATTCCATTTGTGTGTCTCTCAACCCAGCTCTCTTTCTCTTCCCCGTGGTCACTGGAGTTTCTCTGGTTCCCACCTCACAGCCCCACAGGACCCACAGTGAGCAGTCCAGCCCCTCTCCATCCCATTGGCCTCACTGCAGCCACAAAGTTCTTTCAGAAATTCTAGATCTTCCTTGTGCTGGAATGCCTCTTGTGTACAGGATGGTGGCCAAACATGTCCCTTGACTCACTGTGTCTCTCACTAACAGCCTTTGCTCGGAATGCTGTTTTCCTTGCTCCTCTCTACTAGGTAAATCCTATTTATCCCCCAGAACTTGGGCTTTGGGAACCTTCTCTGGTCCCTCTTTCCCCAAGGTTGGGGTGAGGTTTTGCCGTGTATCTCATCTGCATGGACCTCTCCAGGACAAGGATGTTGCTGTATCCCCTGGGCCTATGACAGCACGTAACAGTAACCATTGCAACAGCAGCCAATGATTGGATTCACGAAGGAACAAAGAAAGCAATGAAGGAAGTGGTAACTCTCCTGGCCGACCAATAGCTTGTGAGCACAATTGGGGGCTAAAACGGCAAAACACACATGCAAAATTGTTGGCAGGATCACGCATGAAAATCACAGGCAAAACTAAAGAGGTATTTTAAAGTGGAGTATCTTCAGCCCAGAGTTCCTCCAACGATGTTTATTTATTTATTTGTGTGGATATGGGGGTTAGAGAGGACACCAGGGCTTCTTGCTGCTATAAAACTGCTGCTGGGGGTGTGGTGGCACACGCCTTTAATCCCAGCACTCAGGAGGCAGAGGTAATAGGATCGCCAAGAGTTTAAGGACACCCAGAGACTACCGAGTGAATTCTAGGTCAGCCTGGGCTAGAGTGAGACCATGCCTCAAAAAAACAAAAAACAAAAACAAACAAACAAACAAACAAACAAAAAACTCCTGATGCACGCACCACTTTTGCATCTGGCTTTACGTTAGATACTGGGGAATCAAATCAAAACTGGGCTGTTATGTGGGTAACATCCACAATGAGCTATTGATCAGAGAGACCTACAAGGTTTCCCAAAAGAAGGCAGAATTCTGTCGGAGTACTTGATGACCTACCAAAAGTTTATGGAAAGACCCTACTGCCAAAGACACCGTATGCTATTGGGATGGAACATGGAGGGACCTAGCTGGAAACTGGAAGAGAGTCAATCCCCAGACAGTTAGCTTGTCTAGTGCCAGAAGGTGTTGCATGAGCGACTGGGGGAAAATGACTAACATCTGTCTAAGCAACTCATCGTCTAAGCTACTCAGCAGCAATCAACCTGACGTGATGCTCACACAAGTGCAATAGTGGCACACAGCCATGATGGGTTACCAACTGCTCTTGATTTGGCTAAGGGATCTGCCCAGTGGACGGAACCCAAACCTGGAATGGGGAAACAAGTCAGAACCATATCCAAATACGAGCCCACTCTCCAATAATACTGGGCTATAAGAGGGCCTACACCTATTAAAGCCTCTCTAAAATAATAATGGGTATCCACTGACCTCACTCTCTGTTGGAGAATTTGCTTCTCTTTTTCAGATGGACGCAGAACCTGAGGAGAGAATCAGCCCATCACACCCCACCAGGGCACCAGCTGAAGCCATAGAGTTAGTGGGGACACGAGCAAGAGATGCTTTCTCGGTGAACCTGGTACCAGCACAAGGGTGAAGGACACAGAGAACACTCAATTCCTACCAAATCAGATATCCAAAGTCACAGAGACTCTCAAGAACTCCCATCACTGAAATAGACCTAAAATGAACCCAACATGACTCAGGGAAATTCGCAGAAGAGGGGGCAGAAAGATTGTTAGACCCATAAGTTGGCTCATTAGGCACAGAAACATTGCCTCTCCCCTAATCTTTGCAGGCAAGTACCTTTAACTGCTGAGCCATTTCCCCAGCCCCTCCTGACTGACTTTGGCTGATGTATTCCACCTGGACCTACCTAATCAAAAAGGTTCACTCTCGGTTCCGTGAGTCTTATCACTGACCCAGAGAGCGCTGCTGGATAATCAACATGTAGTACAGCCTGGCTGGGAAGCGGGTGATGGCGCCGGATATAATTCACTGACTACAAGTGTCGTTCCCTCTCATGGTGTGATGGCTAATTGTAGGTGTCAACATGATCTGTCAGGCATCTGATGGGTGCTCAGCTAGCTAGGCCAGCATTATTCCTGGGTGAAGCTGTTCCTTTAAGAAACTGGCTTTGGAGCCCACGCCTTTAATCCCAGCACTTGGGAGGCAGAGGTAGGAGGATCGCCTAGAGTTGGAGACCACCCTGAGACTACATAGTGAATTCCAGGCCAGCCTGAGCTACAGTGAGACCCTACCTTGGAAAACCCCACAAAAAGAAACTGGCTTGGGGATCAGTTGAATTATTAAGGATCCACGCTCATCCAATGCAGGTGGACACCAGACAATCAACTGTGGGTCCAGATAAGACCAAAAGGCAGAAGAAAAACAGATTCGTGCTCGCTCCTTTGTGCTCTCCCCTCCCCTCTCCTGGATCGTGGGCGCCTTCCTGCTCCTCTCCTTGGGTTTCAGAGCAGCGTGTTTTCTTGCCTTTGCACTCTGACCAGTGACCCCCAGGTCCTCAGGCTTTCAGCCTCAGACTGATGCTCACACCATCGGCTCACTTGGTTCTCGGACATCCACGCCGGGCCTGCACCGTACCGCTGGTCTCCATGGGCAGTCAGCTTGCAATAGCAAGAACTCAGCATCTATTGCAATGTGAGTCAGTCAGTTACCTAAAAGCCCTTCTTAGCTCCCTGTGCACCTATCTGCCTACCTATATATCCATCCATGCACCTACCCATCTATCTATCCATCCACCGATCAATTTTTTTTTTCTGGAAACCCTAATGCATTTCTACATCTGTATGCATTTTTTGAGACTGGGTTGGGTGTAAAATAACCTTTGACCTATTTGTCTACTCTCCTCAGGGGGTGGGGGGCTCAGTGGGAATGATGCTTGCTGGTCTCATGAAGAAGTGACGAGAGGCCAGTTAAATTGCAAGCCAACTCTTGCTTCCCCGTGGCTCCGCTTTCTTCTTGGGCTCATTTCTCTGCCAATCTTCCCTAAGACCCTCAGGTCTCCCCAGGTCTCCACACAAGCTGCCAGATGTGTTTGATGCAATACTGGCAAAATGTCATGCAGGTGGCCACCCATCTGGCGCCAGTTTGGATCTGACTCCTGGAGAAAATTCTAAGAGCCCATTCAGCCATGAAGGATGCCCACCAGCATCCTGTACAGGGTCCAGAGCCAACTGCTCATGGGTGGTGTGTGTAGTGTGGGGGGGGAACACAGGTGGGAAGCAGGTGTTCCCCGTAAATGGACCACCCTCTGCTAATCACCACCAATCAATTCAGTGGTGCAGGAGAAAACAAAATGAGGAAGAAGCACCATCCAAAGGTGAAATGAACTGGTGGCCAGGGAGTCGGGGGATGGGTGCATCTGGATTCTCACACCATCCGTGCTCATATTTCAGGCAGGCTTTGCTTCAGAGCACGCTGGAAACTCCCAAACAGGATATGAGGACTTCATATTTAATTCCAGTTCATGCAGTATCTGGGGGGGGCGGGATTCAATCTAATAAATTCAATCTAATAAGGGTCCGCAGCAGCCAAAAAGAAGATTCACTTAGCCAGTTGTTCAATGTTTATTGAACTCATAACGTTGCCAGGCACAATTCTGGGAGCTAGAGACAGAATGGTGAGCAATTCTCACGAAGCCCTCGTTTTTAGATACTTAAATTCCAATTGAGAGAAGACAGAGAGACAAGCAAACAAAGGCAAAGATGTCAGATTCCGGTGCAGGAAAGCAGGTGTGGTGGCGTGTGATGCGGAGGGACTGGCGGGCCACTCTAGGTTGGATGTTCAAGGGAGCTTATCTCTGAAGAGCTGGCATCTGAAGCTGCGGGACAACCTGAATGACAAGAAGAAGCCAGCGATGCGTCCAGGACTGGGAGAACAGCTAGTGCAAAGGACCAGTGGGAAACAGATGGACGTGCAAAGATGATCAGGATGGCAGCAAAACCCTAGTCAACAGCGGAGGCGTGCATAACCGACCGAGCCACGGGTTGAAGGCATCACCCCCTGTGACTGAGAGAGTCTAGGGAAGACAAGAGTGGACAGCGACTAGCCCTGTGATATCTGCCAGTAGGATGTTCAGAATTATAAGAGGCATCTGCATTTAGGACTAGACTTCCCACTGGACCGTAGACACAGAGGGGAAGTCCAGGTTTGGGGGTGGGGGACAGGTAAAGGCAATTTTCCCAGAGGTTGAAGGAATGTGTGGGGTTGGGGGCGATCTCAGACTGGCATACCGAGGCGTCCACTCAGTCGTCCTTACCCTTGGTCTCGTTCCTCTCATCTCATGAGGGATGAGTCTTGAGCATTTCCTACTTGTCTCTCCCATCCACCTTGTCCCCTTTTTCCTCCTTAACACAAGTTAGGGTTCCAAAACTGCTCATCTAGAATGACAGAGCTAACCCTTGTCTGTAAGTTTCGAGTTTATATTGTTTCATCCCGTGTACTGAACCATTTTTTTTTCCCCACAGTTTTTTGTTGTTGTTGTTTTGTATCAGGGGTTATAAAAGAATGTTTTATCATGATCCTTTTTTTTTTTTTTTTTTTTTTTTTTTTTTTTTTTTTTTTTTTTTTGCTTCAGTGACCTTAGAACAAATTGAGAGTTCTAAATTTGGGTTCCAGGGACAAGGACTTCACCCTGCCGGCCCTGGCCCCTTCCCTATACTCCATGAGGCTGACAGAATTATTGGTCTAAGGCACAATCTGAACCCATTACTGTTTAAAACTCTTCAGTGACTATGTTCAGAAGATGACTGTAATTCTCCTCAGGACGAAATGTGAATATCACATCACAGCCGTCACAGCTCCCAGACCCTTCATGGCTGGTTCCTACGGACTCCTCAGTCCTCATGTCTCCCCACTGCTGCCCCTAGACCACGCTTAGCCTTTCTGCATGACTCAGTGTCCCTTGAACCTTTGGACATGTGACTCCTTGTTTAAAAAAAAAAAAGTCCTCCTTAACCTCCACTTGATTTGACCTTTCATAGTAATAATAATAGTAATAAGTGCTATGCAAAGTCCACTCTATCCTGAAACAAAGTTTCCAATAAAAGCCAGTCAGTTCGGTCCACTACATCCAGGACATCTTAGTCTTCACCTCCTTCATAATGATATCATGCCTTGTCCCCCTTCCCTGAGAGACAGCAAGAGCTCACAGATGCTGTGTGACATGTCAGTCAGTCAAGATGGAATTGAGGAACATGAGAAAGGGTAAGATACAGCCTCTGATCTCAAGGAAGGTGGACATCCTGGATCAACAAGAGATGGCAGTACCCAGTATGCTGTCGAGTAAAGGCTCTAGGACCTGGGGAACCTCTGGCTACAGCAGTGGCTGTGCCACAAAGAGGAGGCTATGTTTGTCACCTCAACACAACTCTCCTGGGGGAATCCTAGGAACACTCATCCTGGGAACCTGTCAAGGTGCCAGTGTAAGGTGCTACCTGGGACCCTGTAAGTTGGGGTGGGAGAATTCCCATTTGTGAGTGCCTGTGAGACCCTCTCCTGGGAATTTCTAGAAGTACTTGGAGAGGATTTGTTTGTGAACACATGTGTGGGATTATTTAGGGAGTCCATCAATTTTTTTTTTGTTGTTGTTTTAAAAAAAGAGTCCCTCTTTTGTAGGGACCCATGAGACATGCCCTGGCAATTTCCAGAAAGGCCTGTGAGGAGCTATTTAGTCATGAGCTTGTGAAGGACATTTCTGAGGACCTCTATGTGTGGGTTTTCATGATAGCATGTGAGGCACCTCTGAGCTCAAAATATTTGGGGCTCCATTTGTGGGGGTTAAGTATTCTAAATGATCACTTTGAAGCAAGAGCCAATAAAAACAGTGTCACAATTCTTAAGGCCTTTTTTTTTTTTTTTTTTACAATAAGCCTCGGGGGAGTTGTGTTTTGGTTTGGTTAGGTAGGTTCGTTTGTTTGTTTGTTTGCCATACTGAGGATGAGCCCAGGGCCCTGTGCATGCTAAATGAGATCTCTACCAACTGAGCTGCACCCCAACACAAGCCTGGGGACATTTGTATACACATATGGACAAACTCATTATTTGGGTCTGGCATTTTTTTCTTTTCTCTTTTTTAGATAGGTTCTCCCTATGTGTCAGGCTGATGTTGAATTCTTGATCCTTCTGCCTCAGCCTCCCAAATTCTAGGCCTTTCGGCACCCTCCACCACGGTTCTGGCAATACTTTATTGAGGTGACCAACAATATGGACTGGGAACCACGTTGACCCTGTCCTAGGGACCTTGCATGTCACTATTGAGCTGCACTTAGACAACAAATTGTAATTTAATTCTCAGGGGCTGGAGAGGAAAGTCAGGGAGTAAACTGCTTGCCTTGCAAACACGAGACCCCAAGTTCAATCCCCAGAACCCACGTGAAAAAGCTGGGTGTTGTAACACTTGCCTGTACCACCAGCACTGGGGAGGCAAAGACAGGAGGACTCCTGGAGCTCGCTGGTGAGCCGGTCTAGCCTAACTGGGGAGCTCCAGGTCAATGAGAGGATCTGACTCAAAAAAAAAAGAGGCGGACAGTGATCCCGAGGACAACACCCAAGGTTGTCATGTGGGCCTCAGCACACCTACGCACAGGTATCTTCTTCAATTTCTCTCTAACTTATTTCTCGAATCAATGTCTCTCACTAAACCTGGAGCTCACTAATTTGGCTAAATATCCAGCCAAACCTCCAAAATTCCTTGCCTGCCTCAAAGCTCGTCAAAATGCTGAAAATAAGTGACTGCTTAGTGCCAAGTGAGACACCTACATTACTCCTTCCAAGACTCAGAGAACATTGCGGATGGGGGGAGGGGCAGAAAGAATGTAAGAGCCAGAGGATGGGCAGGAGTGCCGTGGAACACTGTCTTCAAGACATGAAGTGGCTGTTGCCTTGATGACCTCACGGCAGCTGTCATTACCTGAATAAGACCTGCCCAATATCAGGCCCATTTACGATGGAGGAAGGCAAGATGACAATCAAAATAGAAGAGGGACTTGTTAGAAATAAGAAGGGGTTCAATGGAAAGGGAATGGGGCCAAAAGAAGGTAACATGAGGGGGTTATAGTCAAAATACATAACTTACATGTATGAAAATTGTCAATAAAAATAATACAACAGGGCTGGAGAGATGGCTTAGTGGTTAAGGCACTTGTCTGCAAAGCCAAAAGACCCAGGTTTGATTCCCCAGGACCCGCATAAGCCAGATACACAAGGTGACGCATGCAACTAGAGTTAGTTTGCAGTGGCTGGATGCCCCGGGGCACCCATATTCTCTCTATCTATCTGCTTCTTTATCTCTCTGTTTCTCACTCTCTCATTATCTACCTCTCAAATAAATAAATAAAATAGCTGGGCATGGTGGCACACGCCTTTAATCCCAGCACTTGGGAGGCAGAGGTAGGACGATCGCCATGAGTTCAAGGCCACCCTGAGACTACATAGTGAATTCCAGGTTAGCCTGGGCTAGAGTGAGACCGTACCTCGAAAAACCAAAAAAATTAAAATAAATAAATAAAATAAGAATAATACAACACACAAAAAAATTTTAAAAAAAATAATACAACAAAAAAAGGATATAAAATTTCCCATCTCCACCTTCTAAGCACTGAGACTACAGGTGCACACTGCCTCGCCTGGCTTCTACATAAGTGCTGGGGGTGTGAACCCCAGTCAAGCTTGTGAAGCAGCGCTCTACACACTGAGCCATCTCCTCAGCCCCAAAAGCAACACTTTAAATTGATATAAACTTCTTTGGCTGCAAGACCCAAAGCTGAAAGTGTTCTGCCTTTTAACTGCTACTTTGCTTCTAGGAATCTATCTTAAGGAACAAACCAGACTTCTGTGAGAAACATATGCATAGAACTGTCATGAGAGCAATCACAAAACAAGTGGAAGAATGAATGTCCAACAAAAAGAAAACTATTAAAATAGAGATGTTTATATGCAGGCATATTAATACATACGTTTCAAAAAAAATGATGACATGAAGAAGTGCGTGCAATGCAATATCACTTGGGGAAACACAGGATTCAAAGCCACGAAGACCTGAAGATCTGACTCCAAAAGATAAAACAGTCTTTCAGGTGAATAAAAAGGTAATCCAATGAGAGGGCTGGAGAGATGGCTTAGCAGTTAAGGTGCTTGCCTGCAAAGCCTAAGGACCCAGGTTCAACTCTCCAGAACCCAGGTAAACCAGATGCACGTGGCAGCACATGCGTGGGGAGTTTGCAATGGCTGGAGGCCCTGACATGCTTGCGCCCTCTTTTTCTCTCTCTACCTCTCATAAATAAATAATAAATAATAAATAATAATAATAAAAGATGATGCAACGAAACAGTGGGGAAAAGATTTGAACAGAGAGCTGGAAAGATGGCTTAGCAGTTAAGGCACTTGCCCACAAAGCCTGAAGAACCCAGGTTCAATTCCCCAGGACCCATGTAAGCCAGATGCACAAGGTGGCCCATGAGTCTGGAGTTCTCTTGCAGTAGCTGAAGGCCCTGGCGTGTCCATTCTCTCTCTCTCTCTCTCTCTCTCTCTCTCTCCCTCTCTTTCTCTCTCTGTCTGTCACTCTCAAATAAATAAATTTTTTAAACATTTTAAAAGATTTGGGCTGGAGAGATGGCTTAGTGGTTAAGCGCTTGCCTGTGAAGCCTAAGGACCCCGGTTCGAGGCTCAATTCCCCAGGACCCACGTTAGCCAGATGCACAAGGGGGCGCATGCATCTGGAGTTCATTTACAGAGGCTGGAAGCTCTCGTGCACCCATTCTCTCTCTCTCTCTCTCTCTCTCTCTCTCTCTCTCCCTCCTTCTCTCTGTCGCTCTCAAATAAATAAATAAACAAACAAAAATTAAAAAAAAATTTTTAAAGATTTGAACAGAAACTTGACAAAAATATGCACATGGCCAATAGACCCATGAGTAGGTGTTCATTCAGTAGTCATCCGAGAAATGTGAATTCAACCAGCAAGTTACCACGACATGCCCACTAAATGTCTAGGATTTAAAAGATAGATGTAGCACTCCCCTTCTCATTGGGGGAGCCCTGACTAATATAATGGACATTACCAACAATTACAAAGATATGGAGTGACTATAACTCTCACTGATGGCAGGAAGGAGTATAACAGAGTCTAGTAACTTTGAAAAACAGTTTAGTTCAAAAAAAAATTTTTTTTTACCAAATAATCACTTCATTTCTAAATATTTAACCAAAGGAAATAAAAATACAGGTCTGTAAATGATAAACCATGAGGTCATCACAGCTTTATTCACTGCAGCCCCAAACTGGCCACAACCCAATGTTCACTAAAAAGGAATGAATAAACAAACTGACTGTGGCATCTTGTGTGATAGGTTATGAGTCAGGAGCAAAAAAGGGAACAATGCAATGGCACAGAAGAACCCCAAAATATCACACTGAAAAGACCATGGGGCTGGAGAGATGGCTCATCTGCTAATGGCACTTGCATACAGAGCGTGATGGCCTGGGTTTGATTTGCTAGTACCCACGCAATACCAGATGCACAAAGTGGCACATGTGTCTGGAGTTTATTTGCAGAGGGCCTTGGCATGCCCGTGCTCATTCTCTCTCTCTCTCTCTCTAACAAATAAAAATATTTTTAAAGAGAACATGGATATCAAGTGTATATATTCTGTGTCCCATTTATATAAAACCCCAGGAGAAATAAAAATATCAGTTATCTAAGGTTGGGTGAGGAAGGAGTGCAAGGAATGACTAGGAAGGAAGGGTGTAAGGAAATTTTGGAGTGATAGAAGTACAATATATCTTGACTATGATGCATTTGTTAAACTTAGTGAATGATACTTAAAGGGGATGCATTTCTTCTTTGTGTGTGTGTGTGTGTGTGTGTGTGTGTGTTGATTTTCTATAGGTATGTCAGGGCCCCTTGCCACTGCAAACAAACACCAGACACACCTGTGTTACGTTTTGCATTCAGCTTATATGGGTGGCTTAAGAATTGAACCTGGGCAAGCAGGATTTGCAAACAAGCTGAGCTACATTCATGACCCCTTCCTTTATAGTTATTTCATATCAATGAAGTGTTTTTAATCTTAATTTTATTTTATTTTGTTGTTGTTGTTGTTGTTTTGGTTTTTTGGCATCTTTCTCTAGCCCAGACTGACCTGGAATTCACGATGTAGTCTCAGAGTGGGCCTTGAATTCATGGTTGTCCTTCGACTTCTGCTTCTTGAGTGCTGGGATTATAGGCATGCGCCACCACGCCCAGCTAAAGTTTTTTTTTTTTTTTTCCTTTTAACTTTAACAAAATCTATGTAGAAATTACTTGCAAAAGATGGCACATCAGGAGCTGGAGAGATGGCTTAGTGGTTAAAGCACTTGCCTCCAAAGCCTAAATACCCAGGTTCAATTCTCCAGGACCCACATAAGCCAGATGCACAAGGTGGCACATGCATCTGAAGTCCATTGCAGTGGCTGGGGGCCATGGCAGGCCCATTCTCTCTCTCTCTCTCTTCTTCTCATAAATAAAAAAATATTTTTTTAAAAGATGACACATCAGTGGTGTGCCACTCAATAACAGTAAAGAAAAAAAGAGTGCTAATTTCAAAATATGTTAGTAAATTGGCTAGGATGCAGAAAGGATAACTGAAGAAGAGTTCATTTCGTCTCTGTAGGTAGAACAATCTCTCATGCCACTGTGCTGTGAAATTATTGAAGAAATAATACAAGAAAATTTTCCAAAGAGAAAGACATGACCTTTAGAAATAAAATGACCAGCCGGGAGTGGTGGCACATGCCTTTAATCCCAGCACTCAGGAGGCAGAGGTAGGAGGATCACCATGAGCTCGAGGCCACCCTGAGAATACAGAGTGAATTCCAGGTCAGCCTGGGCTAGAGTGAGACCCTACCTCAAAAAAACAAAAAAAAAAAAAGAAAAAAGAAAAAAAGAAAGAAAAAAAATGGCCTATATAAATGACTAGTATGATGACTTAAGAAAATGACCTAAACTTGACACTTTAAAGGTTTCCAGTGAGTGGAAAATAAGTCATCTACAAAAGGAATCAGAGTCAGGTTGATCTCCACCTTCTTGTAAATGACGATTTCAATGTTCTCATAATAAATTACCCCAAACTTAGAATTCTGTTTCTGACAAAAGTATCGACCAAGTATCTTGGTGCAATATGCAAAGATTCAAAAGAACTTCTCTCCTGCGTGTCAAGTTGTTGGACATTACTCCTTGTGCTGTGACCAAATAGAAACCCAGGAAAAGGAAAACATGGTGTGATTGTTGGCATCAGATGTTTTTGTGTTTTAAAATGCTTGGTCCCCAGCTGATGACAATGTGGGAGCCTTGCTGGAGGAGGTGTGTTTCTGGGGGTGGGTTTGGGGTGTTATATCCAGCTCCCCCATACCAGACCTCAGTTCACTCTCTTGCTGCCGCTTGCCACCTGCTGTGGTAAGAAGTGATGTCCGGCCTCTGCTCTACCATCTTTCCCCTGCCGTCATGAAGCTTCCCCTCAAGACTGCGAGCCAAAATAAACTCTTTCCTCCCATCAGCTGCTTTCGTCAGGGCGTTTTGTTCCAGCACCATGAAGAGTACTAGAGCTGCTGGAATCCGTGAGGAAGAGGAAGCAGACCAAAAGAAGAGAGAGGGAGGATGTCTCAGCAGGTATAGTACAGCGAGGAGTCTGTAGACTAGGGCAGAGGAAGGCACCTGGAGGAAGGGACGATTGTAGCAACCAATTTTTAAAACTTGGTAAATCTGTTTGGATGGAAAAGTTGGGATGAAATAGAGAATTTGATAAGAAAGAAAAATAAGACAACGAAAACCCAGGCAAGGGGGCTGGGGAGCTGGCCCAGTGGATAAAGCACTTGTCAGACAAGCAAGGCGACCTGGCGTGGCAGCCCCCTGTAATCCCAGTTCAAGGGAGGTGGAGACAGGGATCCCTGGAGCGAGCTGGCTAGCAGGACTAGACCAGTGAGCTCTGAGCTCAAGTGAGACGCCGTGCCTCAGCAAATAAAGTGGGGTGCAGTGGAGGAGACACCGAACATCAGCCTCCAGCCTCCACAGTGCACACACACATGCACCCCCCTCCCACGCACCTACACGCACAAACATACACCCCCCAAAATAAGAAAACAGAAAACCTCGTTTCAAAAGAGAGCTGTTCAGCTGTGTAAAAAGAGAGCTGTCCTTGGAGCAATACTCGAGAGTCTGGTAGACCAGAGAGACAATGACATAGCTGGTGTTCAATCATTTTTAACCTTCCAGATGAAGCTACAGGAAAAATGGAGCACTCAATCGTTACACAGAATTATGTAAATGTTAACACTGAAGTCAAAGTGCTGTTGACAGACGTTGAGCTGGGGAACGTGAAAGGCTGGAAAAGATACGAGGGTGTCAATGTGCTCCGTGTAGGAAATGAATGGTCAAAGCAAAGGTGCAGAGTTGATGAACAAAACTGAAAGGTCAAAGGTCAGTCCACACGTCAAAGTAACCAAGAGAGGAATTGTCACCACGGGAGAGGCGGGGACAGGAGAGCCTCAATATGAAAGCAGGAAGTCTAGTAGATGTCGAGCCTTGATTAGCAGGAAATGGTGGTAGAAGAAAGTCACCTGAAGATACAGACTGGCATAACCACGGGAGGAAAATGCCAGAAGCACTTGAAAGCAGCTGCCACTGGATATCGGTACTAGAGACAGGACTGGGGAGGCAACAGGACCGTTTTTCATCCTAAGCCCTTCTGTTCTTGCCATTTTTAAATTTTTTGTTTATCTTTATTTTTATTTGAGAGGGACAGAATATAGAGAGAAGTATGGGTGCGCCAGGGTCTCCAGCCACGGCAAACAAACTCCAGATGCCTGCACCACCTTGTGCATCTGGCTTACGTGGGTCCTTAAAGAATCGAACCAAGGTCCTTTGGCTTTGCAGGCAAACACCTTAACTGCTAAGCCATCTCTCAGCCTTGTTCTTGCCATTTTTAAAAATATTTTTATTTATTTATTTGAGAGAGAGAGACAGAGGAAGAGGCAGAGAGAGAGAGAGAGAGAGAGAAAGGGTACGCCAGGGCCTCCAGACACTGCAAACGAACTCCAGATGCATGCGCCCCCTTGTGCATCTGGCTTACGTGGGTCCTGGGGAATCGAACAGGGGTCCTTAGGCTTCACGGGCAAGCACCTTAACCACTAGGCCATTTCCTCAGCCTTCTTGCCATTTTTTTATTAACAATTTAAACAAACAGCATATTACTTCACTAAAAATAAAAAGTACACTTAAGTCAACTATATATAGCACATGGTTGCCAATATTGTAAGACACACAAATGAATTCATAGAGAAAAGACTTGAAAGAATACAATAGCTGGACCATGGAAGAAGTTTTATACTATTTACATTCTTCCTTATACTCTTCCATTGTCCATATGTCCTACCACACATATTATTTTTATGAACAGAGGAACATGTTATATAAAGAACCAAAGGCTGGAGAGATGGCTTAGCAATTAAGGTGCTTGCCTGCAAAGCCGAAGGACCCAGGTTCAGTTCCCCCAGGACCCACATAAGGAAGATGCACAAGGTGGCACATGCACCTGGAGTTCGCTTGCAATGGCCGGAAGCCCTGGTGCACCCATTTTCTCTTTCTCTCTCTCTCTCTCATAAATATATAAAAATAAATAAAAATTTTAAAAAATAATCAAAACAAAATTTAGGATCAAATTTTAAATAATATTGGAGATGAAGTGAAGGAAACCAAAAGTGAATGTCAAGGTTAATTAAATTCTACATAGAAGAGATTTAAGAAAATACTGGAAATAATTATCTTGGTGGTAGAATTGTGGGGGAATTTTCTATTTTATCTTTACTCTTTTCCAAATATTTTTAATTAAATATTTTATTTACTTATTTGAGAGAGAGACAAAGAGAGAGAGAATGGGTGCACCAGAGCCTCTAGCCACTGCAAACAACTCCAGACGTGTGCACCACCTTGTGCATCTGGCTTCATGTTAGTACTGGGGAATCAAACCTGGGTCCTTTGGCTTTGCTGGCAAGTGCTTTAACTGCTAAGCCATCTCTCCAGCCCTTTTCCTAATCTTTTTTTTTTTTTTTCCATAATAAGCATGCATTAAATCTGGTTTGGCTGAAGAACCAATTTTGATCTCTCCATTGGCTTCAGATCAAAACAATTAGGTAATGGCTCTGTGTGGTGCCAGGCACCCAGAAAGCCCTCAGTGAATACTCATGGCCTTAATGGGACTGAAGGTAATGAGTTTTTCTGGCAACTCCTTCAAAATGAACTTGTTCGACTTCAGTCACTCAATCAGCATTTACAAAACACCTACTGTGTCCAATGACCTGTGCAAGGCTCAGTGTGGGTGGTGAGAGTGGGGGACGCAGGTAGACCTCTGACCTTACGGAGTGGCAGCTGAGTTTGCAGAGGAGAGACACCCACACTTCAAAACTGCTGTGCAATATGCCCAGAGCTCCATCAAATGGATCCATCCACTTAAAGGGATAGGTGTCCTGCCCAGGCAGCTTCACGCCGGACATCTTTGGTAGAGTCCTAGCTGTCAGCCTCTCCTCTCTGCTCCTGCTTCTCAGAGCTCACTGTCCCCAGCAGCGATGCTACCACCAACAGGGCTTGGTGAAGGCTTTTCTTCCCGCCCCAGCCCAAGAGAGTTCTCACAAATCCAACACCTGGGGTTCCTTATCGTTCAATTACACTGCACTCCAGCAGAGTTAGGCTTAGTGGGGAGTAAGGAAGTCAGTAAGAAGAAAGAAAAGAACGCTCTGAAAATGTTCTCCAGAGGAGGGCTGGGTAATCACCACTGTGTTCTCTGGTCAAGAGCATCCATCTCTCCATCATCTGATGACAGGCTGAGGGAGAAGCCACGGGACTTTCTGATTGCCTCAAGCCAAATTTGCTGACTCACCGAAGACCAACAACTGCAAAAACAAAAACAAAACAAAACAAAACCATGGGGGTACAGTGGGCTCCGTGTCGAACATTACATTCGATGGTCCCTATTTCCATCACAGTCATATTAAATACTAAATTGAGATTTTTTTTTTTTTTTTTTTTTTTGCCTGAGGTACCATGACTCAGTAGAGACGATATTCCAGAGTTAGGTGCCAAGAGAAGATGCACAGTTTCAAGGAAAGATCCCAAAACTTCTTTCTGAACTCAAAGAGCTCACCCACACCCATTCTGAGGGTATAAAGCAATCTAACTTAGAAGTTGAAGAAGATTTGGGGAGTTCTATGTGGGAAAAAAAAGTGTGTGTGTGTGTGTGTGTTGTGTTTTGCATATTCCTGGTAGAGATGCTAGACTCTCATCTCAGATTGATGAAAGGGACTTTAAGGAGACCACTCAGAAAACTTGCATATGTTCCCTGGACTGAGGGGTACACAGTGGACCCTTGCTGGACTCCAGCTGGGAAACCTAAAAGGAGAGAGCGATGGGCTCACTAGCTGCTCCCAGCGTGGAAAGAACTCTGCAGTCATGGGGCTGACCTGCCGATGCTCGCCAAGCAGCCGGTACAAGAGAGAGCAGGTGTGGTCAGAGTGGTCCCCACTCGAGAGAGCTCACGTCAAGTGGTATCAGCAGCAGAAAGGCTAAAATGGTTCCTAAGAGCTAAGGAAGTGTTTGTGAGCGAGCTGGGGAGCAATGACCCAAGCAAGAGAGCTGTAAGACAGGGCAGATGAATTGGATGCAGAATCACCTAGGACGCACACCTCTGGTCGTGTCTGTGAGGGTGTTTAACAGAAGTTTAACTGAGGAGAGAAGACCCACTCTACGTGTGAGCAGTGTCCTCCTATGGGCTGGAGGCCCAGACTGAATAAAAAGGAGAAAGCAAGTGGTACGCCACAAATTCTCTCTCTCTCTCTCTTTCCTTGTGGACTGTGGATCTGGTAGGACCAGCTGCTTCCTGTTCCCCATACTATGACTTCCCCACCATGATGGTTTATGTCCTCAAACTATGAGCCAAAATAAATCCCCCATTCTGTAAGTTGCTTTTGTCAGGTATTTTGTTACAGCAGTGAGAAAAATAACTAATAACAAAGGTGTCACAAAGGCCCACCACTGTGCCCAAAAGAGCCCGGTGGCCCAGAGGCCATCCTCCCATCCTTCCCTCTTCACTCTCCTCTCCTCCGCTGCCGGCTCCAGCTGCAGAGCTGGGATTCCCACTGGAGCCAGAGGAGGAGGAACAGAAGAAAACCACTGGCCCCAGCCCATCTCCCAGCACTGCTTCCTGCCCGCACTAGCCTTGGCTTATGAGTTGGGGGTTTTGGTGTTGCATGGGCAGGAACATTCTAATTTCTGGACTGAGACAATGTTTGGTGACTTACAGTGACTGAAAGACTATTTTCTTTTTAAGCAATTAATAATGAGCAGAAAAGTTATGGATGAATTTATTTCATTCACGGGGAAGGAAAGTACTGTCCTTCACAAATGCATTCAAAAGCAGGTGAATGCATGGAAATGAAAATCATATCACTTTTTTTTTTGTTGTTTTGTTTTTCGAGGTAGGGTTTCACTCTAGCCCAGGCTGAACTGGAATTCACTATGGGGTCTCAGGGTGGCCTCGAACTCATGGTCCTCCTACCTCTGCCTCCCCAGTGCTGGGATTAAAGGCATGCGCCACCACACCCGGCTTCATATCACTTTTTAATTGTATCTTCATTGTTCAACATCCGAAACATTCCCCTCTACTATGGATTCCACGACTTTTACAAAACCGAGAGTGTTCGCTCTCCACGGCTGTTCTACCTTTTATTTATTTTATTTTATTTAATCCTTTTTAAGTATACAGCCCAAGCAAGGCCAAACCAAGTTTTAAAAAATATTTTATTTATTTATTTATTTATTTGAGAAAGAGTCAGAGAGAAAGAGGTAGACATAGAGAGGATGAATATGTGAGCACCAGGGCCTCCTGCCACTGCAAACCAACTCCAGACGCATGCACCACTTTGTACATCTGGCTCAAGTTGGTACCGGAGAATTGAACCCAGGCCATCAGGCTTTGTAAGCAAGTGCTTTTAACTTCTGAGCCATCTCTCCAGCCCTGTCCTACCCTTTATATGGAGGGATAGCTTGGTCAATGAAAATGTCCAAAGAGGCAAACAAGTGAGATCCCAGAAATAACAAGAAGTATCAGAAATACAGAACAGTGCAAAAAAAGAAAGGCATTATGTCATTTGAACAACCAACCTTTTCTGTCCTTAGGACCTGGATATTTTTTCTGCAGTACTAGAACAGGTGTTCCAGAAGGTTCTTACCAGTGTCATCAACAATGCCAAAGGGGAACATCACAGGTAGAATTACGGTTTGAGGAGAAGAAAAGAATGAAATGAATTCTTTGCTGGCCATTTCCCATGTGCCAACTTTTATGCCTCTCATCTCATTTAACTTTTGCCACTATCATGCAAAGTGATGCTATTATCCCCATTTAGAGGGGCGCTGGGATCCATGAAACTTTAACGCTCTTGATCAGTGTGTTTACAGAGGCTATCTGCCTTCCACTCGGAGAGCCTGCCTCTCCTCTGGCTAAGCATTCAGATAGTGGCTGTAGTGGACCATGGAATGGGAGGGGTGGTGGGAATGCTTGGCTGGTGGTTCTATAAGTGAGACCACAGACCACTACAGGAGCACAGACCAATGTCTTGCTAAAGAGACATGGGTCCAGAACCCCTGCTCCTCATCCTCAACCACAGTGCTGACATCGTGGTTCCCAATGCGTTTCCCAGAGGCTTATCCTGGGATCTAGAACAAAGTCTGTACCCAGACAGGGACAACGGGACTCGGTCAGATGAATTAGACACTCTCTACGATAGCCCAGAATCAAGGAATAACTTCGGGAGTAGAAGCTGATACAAGCATGCCAGTGAAGCCACGGGACTAACCAACGCTTGAGCAAGCAGAGACTAGAGGGAAGGAGAGACGTCGCAGATGGAGAAAAGATGTCCCCAGAACAGTAAGCTAGTAATTGGTAGTAGAAGCGGAAGAATTAAGAAAGAGGACCCAAAGCCGGGCGTGGTGGCGCACACCTTTAATCCCAGCACTAGGGAGGCAGAGGTAGGAGGATCACCATGAGTTCAAGGCCACCCTGAGATAACAGAGTTAATTCCAGGTCAGCCTGGACCAGAGTGAGACCCTACCTTGAAAAAAAAGAAAGAAAGATCTCCAAACTCCAAACTGGGTAAAGCGAAGATTCCTTGTTACCCTGGTGGCAATGGGTGACCTGGGTCCTAAAGCCCCTCCCCTACAAGAGTCCAGCTCCTGGATTATATCCCATTACCCACAAAGATAATCTGGTGATTTAGCTGTTCCCATGAGCTATGTATTCCTCTAAAATAAACATCAACAAACTTCGGTCCATGGGTCAAATCCAGCCTGCTGCTTGTTTCCGTAAATCAAGTTTTATTGTAGCGTAGGCATTCTTATTTTATTACAGTATTGTCTCAAGCGGCTTTTGCACCCTGACCTGATGGCAAAGCTAAACAGTTGGGGAAGGAACCATGACTAAGTCAGAAATACCTACTGACTCTTTCCAGAACAGGCTTGTCTTCAGACAACACTTACTCCTGAACTCTTTCTTTCCTTAGGAAAGCTCACTTAACTCTCACATAAGGCCCCTGGGAGCAGTGACATCTTTAATAGGTGGGGTCCAGTGGCAGGTGTGTAGGTCAGTGGTGGGGGGGGTGTGTCTTGAAAGGGATTGTGGGACTCACAGGACTCTGGTTGCCTTCTTCTCCTTTTCCTCGTCTTCCTCTCCCGGCTTGGCAAGCAGCTTGGCTCTGCAACATGCTCCAGCCCCGATGCGCTGGCCTGCAACAGGCCTAAAAACCACAGTCCAGCTGACCTCACACCGGAACTGTCAAAACTGTGAGCCAAAACAAACCTTCTCTCTTTCTATGTCTATCATCTCCCCTATTTATCATAGGGACTGAAAACTGCCAAATGCGCTTTCCTAGGACTCCGTCCCAATCCAGCCGCTAAAGGGTGAACGCCTGCTCACCAGGACCCTGCTTCCTCTCCTTTAAGTAAAAATCAAGTCTTAGACTGATTAAGCCCCGTGAGGGGGAAACAGAAAATTAAGCATAACTCATGAACTTCATAATTTTTCTGGTTTAGATTCAGGCTTTGTAAGCTAACTCCTTTTTAAATTCGAGAGTTGGGCTGGAGAGATGGCTTAGTGGTTAACCTACAAAACTAAAGGAGCCGGGCGTGGTGGCGCACGCCTTTAATCCCAGCACTCGGGAGGCAGAGGTAGGAGGATTGCCGTGAGTTCAAGGCCACCCTGAGACTCCATAGTGAATTCCAGGTCAGCCTGGGCTAGAGTGAGACCCTACCTTGAAAAACCAAAAAAAAAAAAAAAAAAAAAAAACTAAAGGACCCACCCAGGTTCAATTCCCCAGGTCCCACATAAGCCAGATGCACAAGGTGATGCACGCATCTGGGGTTCATTCGCAGTGGCTGGAGGCCCTGACATGCTCATTCTCTCTCTCCCTCTCTCTATCTGCCTCTCTCAAATAAATAAATTTTTAAAACTACAAAAACATTTAAATCTGAGAGCTAGGAGGATACCCAGACATTCTCAGAATATCTATGTTAGATATCTTGTTATAAGGAGCGGTTCTTCAACTCATCTCAGTGGGAAGAAAATTGGCTCCTGACAGTGATGTTCCTGCCCACGGTCACAACTACGCACTGCATTGCTCTGTCCAAACCTGGGAATTGGGGTGGGGCTGGGGGTCAGTGAGTTACCCTCAGCCAATCACAGTCTGGTGGGTCATGCCACAGGCATATATTTAGAAACACTTCTCAGATGTCACTGTAGGTAAAAATGTTTTTTAAAAACATCCTTTCAGAACTATCTGTCTTTTAAAATATATTTATTTATTTATTTATTTCTTTGCACATACAGAGAGAGAGAGAGAGAGAGAAAATGAGAATGAACATGCCAGGGTCTCTAGCCAGGAACTTCAGATGCAGGCAGATAAGTGCGCCCCATGTGGGAGCGTGTGCAGAGGCCAGACAGAACGTCAGGTGTTCTCTTTTTGAGCTCCCACGTTTCCTTGAGACACGTCTCTCACTGAACCCAGAGCTGTCATTTCCAGTCAGTCTACTGAGCCCCAGAAATTCTCTTGTCTCTACTCCCCATGGGACGGGGGTTGCAGGCCTGTGGTCATGGCCAGGCTGTTTACACAGGGTGCTGGGGAATCTTGAATCAGGCCCTCATACTTGTGCAGCAAGCATTCCTACCCACCAAACCATCTCCCTAACCCCAAGATCCCATATTCTTTAATACAGTACTGCCAGACATCAGTTCTGTGTATTTATGACGTATATATTTCTACCTGAAAGATCATTTAGACAAGTGCTTACCCCGTATGCCTGATCATATGAGTCACCTGATATGCTGGTTTAAACTGGACCTTTCTAGATGTCCTGTTAGAGACCCCAAGTCTGTATTTTCACCCCATAACCTTCCTGATCTGTTCAGTGTTCCGACACATTCTCATCTGAATCAGACCCTCCAGGAGAGCTGCCCAGGAAGCTGTATCACTGGGGACCCTCATCAAAAGAAAAGGTATGGGCACATGCAGTATACCCCCATTGTACATCAGAGATGACCAAGGGCTTACCAGAGGGGAGTGACTGTCCTAGGGCCCCATAGTAGGTGAGTAGTAGAAATAAGACCACAACCAACATCTCCCACCTCCCAGGGAGGTAGTATATGTGTCCCCACAATATAGCATGATTTATTAACCGTTTACTGATCTTCACAACACGGCGCGCGCGTGTGTGTGTGTGTGTGTGTGTGTTTGAAGGAAGTGATTTGACTCTCACTTCACATAGGTGCCCAGAGCAGGTAAAGTGACCTCTCTGGGGTCCAACCACTCCTACATGGTAGAGCTAAGCTTCAAAGCAGAGGCTTCCTGCCCTCAAGGGCAGTCTTCCACTGACTCTTTCACTGCAAGACTTCTCTCAACAAGGACCTGGCACGGTTCAAACACACTTGAAAGGAATGAACCCATGTCCCCTTGGTTATTACTATAAGAGACTAAGAAGCCTCGGTCAAACTGTACCCATTTGTGCTGGCAAACTCCAGCATGATTCTTCAGTTGACTGATACTTTCTAGAAGGATCTACCTTTTTGGTAGGGTGTTTTTTGGGCTCCTAAAGCCTCCATGTTCTGGCCACCATGGCTCTGATACTCTTGAGTGTGCACAAAACAGGGATTATGAAAACCTTTTTGCTGGTTAGCCAAAAGCCTCAAGAACATCACACCATCCTTTACTGGCTGAGCTGAGAGAAAACCACTTCCTGTCACTCTTGAGCTGCTCGCATATTTCAAAGTCAATTGCTAAACCTCAATTCTGTTGAATTAGTTACCTCTCCAACTGGCCTGTCCAGCTATCGCGGGAATGTGCAAGAACAACCACAATTATTCTGTGTGGAAAGCAGGGTTCCTTCTCAGGGGAGGGACCTCACAGGACAAGTAGCCCCCACATGGTAACTTCTGAAGGCCACTTCCAGTGGGTGGCCTCTGCCCAGTCGTTCCCTTTCACCTTGAAGGCTAAAATTCCTTCCTGTGTGTTCCAGTCCATTTCTGTGGCCAGTGGTCATGCTTGAAAGTCACCCAGAAATAGTGCCTGAGTTACCCTTAACAGCCATATTTTCCTAGTCTCGCTAAGCACGGTATCGTCCATAAATGATTCATGGGAGGATTCTAAGTGCATTTTATTTTCTAATAGCCATCTCTCTCTGCCAGCCCATTACAGATGAACTAAGATACGGAAGAATGGTGAACCCATATGAAAGATTACCCCCTCTGTGCCCGAAATGACCACCCTGACCTTAGCAATATTAATCCCTGGCCCGGTTCTGTTGAGTATGTCACACATGTCTTCAAGTTATGGGGGCTACATGCACCGCTTCGGTGTGTTTTTCTGGCTGTATTAAGCACTCTGTATACACAGTTTAATCGTGAGTGAAAACATGCAGACATACATCACATCCTCTGTATCCTGCTATTAAAGAGGCCGCTGAACTGTCCGAAGGTCATCGAATCCACCTCCGTGCATCTGTGAAAGTGTAGCCTAAATCATACCAGGCAGACACGTGCAGCTTCTTGGTGAGAAAAACAATGTAAAAATGTTTATCTCCAGAAGGAGATGCCAAGCCCTTTTCCTGCAAGCTATGCTGGTATTTAGCAGGTGCTACAAAGGTCTTCACACCACTGGGATAAATTTCCTCCTTCTCTTAGCTCTGGCTAGAAAACAGCCCGCCAAGTGAACAAAGCCGTTGTCCTCTCGGTGCGTTAGAAGACCGTGTCGTGTGTTTACATTTCTCTTCTCCATCAGGGATCTGTTTATTTAATTGATGTTCTCTGCCTCTGCTAAAGGTTACTCTGGTATTTAGCAGGGTGTCTAGAGAGAGCCAGAGCTGTGACCGATTATACCTGCACTTACCGTGTGTTCCGCGCCACCAACATCACATGCGCACAAACCCTTACAGTCTTAGACTCCACCCAGTCCCGGCTGCCAGAATGGATCACCTCCATGGAAAGTCTCCAGAGATCTTCTAAGTGACAGATTTAATGATCTCATCTGAGCTCTGCCATGGCTTGAACTCTTAAACACTCATGAGGGACGGAGAGATGGCTTAGCAGTTAAGGCGCTTGCCTGTGAGGCCTAAGGACCTAAGGTTCCTAGGACTCACAAAAGCCAGATGCACATGGTGTTGTATGCATCTACAGTTTGTTTGCAGTGGTTAAGAGGCCCTGGCGTGCCCATTCTCTCCCTCCCTCTCTCTCTCTCTCTCTCTCTCTCTCTGCCTCTTTCTTTTTCTTTCTCCCAAATAAATAAATAAATATAAAACACTCATGAGGAGCACTTGAAGGAAGCAGAGTTATACAGCTTGGAGGAAGAAAACACCCAGAGAACTGAATATTGTTTGGAAAGATCAGATTTGCTGAGGATATACTTATGTTGTTTTTAAAAATATTTTTATTGATTCATTTGCAAGCAGAGAGAGAGAGAGAGAGAAGACAGACAGACAGAGAGAATGTGTATCCCAGGGCCTCCTGGTGCTGTAAAAGAACTGCAGATGCATGTGCCACTTTGTGCATCTGGCTTTATGTGGATACTGGAGAATTAAACCAGGGTCATTAGACTTTGTAGGCAAGCGCCTTAAACTCTGAGCCATCTCTCCAGCTCCTTCTGTTGTTTTCGATTGCTGCTATTATGAACAAGCTGGCTTAAAACAGTACACACTTATTATCTTTTCATTCTGGAAATCAGAGGCCCTACCATCCATCCATCAGCAGGGTTGTTTCCTTCTAGAGGCCCAAGGGCAGATCTGTGTTCTTGCCTTTCTGTCTTCCACAGGCTGCCTACTACATTCCTTGGCTCGTGGCTCTCCCATCTCCAAAGCCAGCAATGGTAGGTCAAGTCTCTCTCACATTTCCGCCTCTTTGATACTGATTCATTTGTCTCTGTCTCTCTTCCATCTTTCAAGGTCCCTTGGGATTATGTCGGACCTACCTTATAATCCAGATTAATCTCCCTATTTTAAAGTTAGCAATCTTACTTCCACCTGTGACTTGAGTTTCCTCTCACCACATAGCATAACATATTCTGAGGGTTAGGATATATATATGTGGTGTGTGTGTGTGTGCAGTATGTATGTGTATGTATGTTTATATATGTACAAGTACCTGTGTTTACATGCATGTGTGTGCAGGCCAAAGTTGATATTGCTCTCTACCTTAATTTTCGAGACAAGGGCCTCTTCCTGCGCCTGGAGCTCACTGATTTAGCTAGACTAGCTAATCTGCAAACTCCAGTGAGCCTCCTATTTCCACCTCCCCACCACTGGGATTACAAACAAGCACACGATCCCGTGTCTGGCTTTTACATAGGTACTGAGGATCTGAACTCAAACCCTCATGCTTGCATGGTCAGCACTTTACCAACCGAACCATCTCCCCAGCCCAAGGGCAGTTTTTTTTTTGTTTTGGTTTGTTTTTTTTGAGAGGCCATAGGTAAATTATAAATGGTAGGGTTAGGATCAAGAGACAGGAGTGCAATTTCAGTATAGTCCAAAAGTTCAGAAAATAAAGAACTTTATCGTGGTCAGAGCTACGAAGGGATAGAAACATGACTGCTACTGAAGATGGTGTCAAATGCCTCATTCTTAGGGTGTCAGACATAGTTGTTCCCAAGAGCCACTTCATCATGAATAAGAAACCACTCTATGCCAAGCACGTGGACAAGCACTTACGGTTTCTTACCTCACGGACTCTTCATAAGAGTCCTGTGTAATTATGTTCAAGAAGATCAACCGGCTACTCTGAGAGACTTGGGTGAGAAGCCCAGCTCTGCCTGACATTGACTATATGAACCCTCCCCCCCCCATGCCAAGTTACTTAGCATCTCATCTGCAAAATGGATAGAATAAAGCATCCCACCTTAAAGATCGCTATGAGGACTAAATGTGAGTATAACAGCATCCAGCTCGTGACTTTTGTTAATCAAGGTATGAAACATGATCAGCGTGGAGCCTCGCTATCGTGCAGCCTACCGGGATGTCATGGGCTCCTTGGCTGTCTGCCCAGCAATGAAACCTTCCCCTTAGAAGCCACAGATCTGGGTTCCATGCAGCCATGTTTCTCCTACATCTCCCTGACCTCTTCACCATGACTGATTGGACCAGAAGTGGCCACCTCACTCTTATCGAATAAGTCAAGGTGTTCTCCCACAGTAATTGGAATTGGGCCCCCAACAGACTTTTGAACTCAGTCTGTGTGGACATTTTTCCTGGGCTTGGGTGTTGAGGCAACTCATTTTTCACTAGATGAACTGCAGAGCAGAAAAAGAACCGTCGTGAGAGAGAATTAAACAACGGCCCAGAAAGGAGCTGTGAAAAGATGGAAGGACCAGCCCTCCACAACCTTCTCGCCCTCCCCTCCTGAGCCCACCCTATTCCCATTCAAGGGTGTCCCTGAGCCTCTTTGTGCCTTCCTAACATGTTTCAATTCAATTTCATGTAACCCTTCTGCTTCAATTCAGGGCCCATGGAGAGGATGCCTGTTATTCACAACCAAAAAGGCAAAAACAGAGGTATTCACAGTTGCAGACTATGGGAGACTTTTAACCCATGAAGAGCACTGTGATCCAAAGAAGCTGGGGCCTTACCCATGTATACTGCCATGGCAAAGCCAAGACCAACACCTCAAACCTCTGGCCGCCTGGGTGAATTCCACCCTCCATCCCTGGCTTCTCCAAATCTGTTTTTATGGTTCCAATTCCAAGAGCGCAAGCTAAGACCGCTGGAAGAGGGTAGAATTGCGGAATGGAAAGGGTGCCTGGGTCTTGGGAGGAGTGCAAAGGAATTTTCACACTGGGAGACTGAGACCCATTCAGGAGGCTAATTTCGGCACAGGACCTGGAACCCTTCCAACAGCACCTGGAACTACCCAGATGAGGCTGGGAAAGAGAAGAGTCGGGCACCATTTGCATATATGCAAACGAGGCTTTCCACAGCTGTCCAGAACCCACCCCTGCTTTCTTTCGAGCACCCAGCTCAGCAGGTGGGGGCTGCTGTCTGCTCAGCCTTGGAAAAAGAGACAGACTTGCCACAGCTCCCCATCAAGCTGACTAGACCACAAAGAGCTTCAGCTGACCAAGGGCCTCCTTTCCTCCCCAAGCCCATGGCAGATTCTCTAGTAGGATGGAGCTGGAGGCCAAGTTCATAAACCAAGAGCGTATGGTACGCAGGGTGGGGCGGGGGAAGGACTTCTCAATGCTTTGTTGGCAGGAGAGCTGCCACACTTTTTTTTGGGGGGGGGGGGCTCTTCCTGTCCTCTTGTCCCCAGCCTTGAAAACCACTAATAACCAATAGTCTTAAGGTTTTCAACACATACACACACTCACACTCTTCAGGAGAGAAGGAAGGGACAATTTGTCTGGGAGTTGGAATGCCTACCTGAGATCCATCTCAGCTAAAGGATTCCCATTGTCTCAAACCTGTTTTCTTTTTATAAAATTCTGGCCAAGAGGGTAAAGGAATTAGACTTCATGTTTTAATCAAAGGACTCTCCAACAATAGAACGTTAGCTGGATCACTAATGAATAAAAGTTGTTGCTGCTGGGTAAAGTGCTTATCTTGTGAAGACCTGCGTTTGATCCCTAGTACCCATATAAATGCCAGGCATGATGGCACGTGCTTATAATTCCTGTGGGAATTACAGTGCTGGGAAGGCGGGGACAGGCGGATCCCTGGAGTTCACTGCCTAGCCAGCCCAGCTTATTCAGTGAGCTCCTGGTTAATGTGAGACCCTGTCTCAAAAAGAGGTGGATGGCACTCCTGAGGATCATACCCACAGACTCGCTCACCTGTACACATATGTGCAACCACATGCATACAAACGTTCATACATACACACCACACACATACACTTGCGAAAAATATAGTAAAAATTAAAACATAAAAATGTTGCTTGCTGCTCTGTTGAAATTATGCTGAGGGTAGGGTTCAGTCAACCCCTCATCTTTCCACTCTCCTTTGATGACCTGAGGCCATCAGAGTGATTCCAGAAAAATCCCTCAGTGACTGGTCTCCCAAGGGCCCGTTCGTTTTTTGTTTTTTTTAATATATTTATTTATTTGAGAGAAAGAGGCAGAGAGAGAGAGAGAGAGAGAGAATGGGTATGCCAGGGCCTCCAGCCACTGCAAATGAACTCCAGATGCATGCGCCCCCTTTTGCATCTGGCTTACATGGGTCCTGGAGAATAGAACCGGGATCCTTTGGCTTTGGCAGGCAAATGCCTTAACCACTAAGTCATCTCTCCAGCCCACCAAGGGCCCTTTCTGATAGCAGTCTGTGATTTCAAAGCCACGCATGGTGCCTCCTACAGAAGTTAAGAGGAAGCCGGGAATGGTGGCGCACGCCTTTAATCCCAGCACTTGGGGGGCAGAGGTAGGAGGATCGCCGTGAGTTCAAGGCCACCCTGAGACTCCATAGTGAATTCCAGGCCAGCCTGGGCTAGAGTGAGACCCTACCTTGAAAAACCAAAAAAAAAAAAAAAAAAGTTAAGGAGAAAGCAGGGTACTGAGGAGAGGCCAATAAAATTTTGTTTGTTGTTTGCTTGTTTTTTTTTAATTTTTTAAAATTTATTTATGAGGAGAGAAAGAGTGAGCATGGTTGCATTATGAACGGACTCCAGACACATGCACGTTTTGTGTATCTGGCTTTACTGGTGTACTGGAGAATCGAACCTGGGCCATGAGGCTTTGCAAACAAATGCTTTTAACCTCAGCCCCTGCTTGTTTGTTCTTGAGACAAGGTCTTGTTACATAGACCAGCCCGGCTTGGATTCACTATGTAGCACAAGCCAGCCTTGAACTCGCAGTTCTCCTGCCTTAGCCTTCTAGATACTGGATTATATATGTGCGCCACCATGCTCAGGGCTAGTAAGATTTTTAGTAGCAGATCCGGAGACCAGCCTCTGAGTTCCGTGGGTGAACACAAACTCAGCCAAGCTCACATGCCTGGAAGAATCCTGGAGAGCCAGTCAGCTCCATCCTCTTTCCGTCCTAGCCCTGAGGTCTTAGGGAGACTTCCTGAGCCTAGAGAGCTACCTTCTGGTGGTGGATAGAGGCTGGCCCCGTCCATGTGCCCTCAACCACCCTCGACCCACAGGTAGTAAGTAGTCTCTCTCTCTCTCCCTCCCTCCCTCTCTCACACACACAGAAACACACACATATTCAACTTGTCACCACCTTCAGCCTCCTACCCCCCCTGGCCAGTACAACCTGCTGGATCCTGGGAAAATCCGTGAACAATACCACAGTACCTGGAGGGAGGATCAGGTATCCTAGTGGGGACTGGCCCCTGCAAAACACCCAGATGGTTAATCCCCAGGCACGTCTGGGCTTTCCTTTCTTCCCTCCTCCTCTCCCTCTCCTTTCTGTTCCCAGCCCTGGGCCAGCCCCCAGTACCCGTGTTCTCCTAACAGAAGTCCTTCTCTTCTGCCTTGCCCTGGATGGCAGGTGCCCAGTCAACTATTCTCCCTGCCGTGACCTCAGTTTACTCATCTGGAAAGTAAGGCTTGATTCTTAGAGGAAGGGCAGATAAGACCCTACACTCAACAATGGAGTGCTCCCTCAAGAAACTTAGGTGGCACCGTAGTGTGTGGGCTTTGGGGACAGGGATGGTGGCCTCTTCCATACCTCTTCACAGAGAGCAGGACCCCTGCTTCCTGCCTTGTGTTTGTGGGAAGACTGTGTTTGCAAACAGGAAGGTAGAGCTCTTGGCTCTCTCCATGGCAGGTAATAGCCTCCTGCTAAATTGTCAGGTTGCACTGACAAGGATTTCATTGAGTATTTTTGCTCATTTTAAGATTATGGAGAAGCCGATGATCTTTACTGATGAAATCCAAGTAGACATACACCTCACACACAATTTTATAGACAGGTTCAAGGACCCCTGAAGCCTGTCCACGGGCTGGAGGAAAGCTACCCAAGGTTCTCGCCTAAGCCCATGTCTGAGTCTAGGATGCCAAGCCCGCGTCCCCCACCATGTCAGTTGTATTTCCTCCAGCACTGGGCTGAAGTCACAGGAGAGTGAGGCTAGGCTAGACTCTGCACTGACCACTCCGGCTACCTGACATCTTCCCACCCTCCTCCCCACCACTGTTCCCTGCACAGGTCCCCCCCCCCACTTATCTCCTGCCCCTCCACCCCAGGTCTGCTTCATCTGAAGGAGAGAGCAAGGGACAGCAGGAACAAGAGGGAAGGGAGCCACCTCCTCAACAGATGGGGGCAGAACAAAGTGGCTATGGCCTCTAACCCCTCTACCCGAACCTCAAAGGAGACCCAGTGTTTTCTGGAGAGTGGAGGCTGAAAGTGCCCTTGATATCCAGCCAGCCACAGCCAGGCAAGTCCAACCTCCCACAGTCCCCAGCTGGCAGCAGGGGCCAAGTGAAAGGCCCCTAACCTGAGAGCCAGGGTCCTCCCACAGCCCTGCTCAAACCCGGCCCGCTCCGCCCAGCTCACAACCGTCCCGGGCCTAGGAGACTTCCACAACTCTCCATCGCTTCCAGCTGAAGCCACCAGCCTCACGCAAAACTCTCCAGGTTTTTCTACCTCATCCTCTACAACTCTCCCACAACATGGGCCAGCCTCGACTACCAGCTGTGTTTCCTTGCCTCCACACATGTGCTGGAATAATCACTCCCTCTTCCTCCCATCACCTAGTGTCCAAATGAACTCGGATGCCACCTCTGGTCTGTGGCCTTTCGGTTTCCAGCTGGAGGCCTCTCCTCACTGGACTGGCGTGGCACAGCACTTGACTGCTCTTGTGGCCGTGGCCACACTCTCCGCAGTGTCCACAGGCAAGCTTAGTAAGGGGTGCTAACACTTAGCAGGAGCCTATTGCGTGCCATCTAGAGAGCCAAGAGCTCTACCCCCCTGTTTGAAAACACAGTCTTAGCCGGGCATGGTGGTGCATGCCTTTAATCCCAGCACTCAGGAGGCAAAGGTAGGAGGATCGCCGTGAGTTCGAGGCCACCCTGAGACTCCATACTGAATTCCAGGTCAGCCTGGGCTAGAGTGAGACCCTACTTCGAAAAACCAAAAAAAAAAAGAAAGAAAGAAGAAAGAAAGAAAGAAAGAAAACACAGTCTTGCCACAAATACAAGGCAGGAAGCAGGGGTCCTGCTCTCTGTGAAGAGGTATGGAAGAGGCCACCATCCCTGTCCCCAAAGCCCACACACTGTCCTCTGCCTATGGTGCCACCCAGGTTTCTTAAGGGAACACTTCATTGTTGAGTGCAGAGTCTTATCCACCCTTCCTCTGACAATCAAGCTTGGCCATATGTATTATGAAACGGCGGAGCAAGGCACGTCAGGGAAGGTGAAGAGAGTAAGAATTGTGTGTAGTGGAGTTCCACTCTCCCAGAAAGCCTGCAAGGAGGTATTATTACCCCCATTCACAGATGCGGAAACCGAGGCTCACGGAGGGAGCGTGATGTGCCCGCCGCCAGCCTCGGCCTTCCCTTCGGGTGTTCTCAGGACCCAAACCTCCTCTGTTGGCAGTCTCATGGTGGGCACTGAGGTAGGAGTGCGTTTTCCTGCTGTCTCCCTTCAGACAGCAAATGCTTCCCAAATGTCCGAGTCCAATGATCTTTTTTTTTTTTTTTTTCCTAACTGAAAGTACTTTCTTACTGTCTTCCATTATTCTCTTGGAAATGTGTTCCCAAGGGCAATAATTTGGATCTCAAGATATAATTAAAAGCATACATGAGTACAGTGTATATTTTTAAATGGCACAATGAGAGAAAAAGCTAATGATTTTATGACATGACAAAAAAAAAAAAAAAAACCTGAGAAGATCACCCCGGAAGCTGCACGCTTACCCCCTTCCAAGTTGGATCCAGTTGGAGAAAGACAGGCTGCAACTCCCACTTCGTCCTTCCAAATCAAAGGGTAGCCATAAACCACAAGTTGAAAACCCTATTTTTTAGGTGTTCTCTATAAATAGCTGTAGCCTGTGAGTGCCTGTTTAGGGACTAAGTTAATCAGGTATTTTTTTTCCCCCAGGGTCTTTTCTGTATAAATTCTTTAAGGAGAAAGTTGGTCTTTGTGCCTCAGAGAAGCATAGATATCATTTTCATAATTCATTATTTCTTTAAGTGTATAGTGGATTTCCTTCAGAGGAACACAGGGTGGCCCACTTCAAGTAGATCTTGTTGAATAATTCAGCGGGACTTGAAGGGTTTGGGCTTTAAGGGAGCCGTAGTGACACAGCAGAGAGACGTGGACCAAGGCCCCGCTGACCAGCGTGTTCCCAGCTGGCAGGGCCGCCTTCGCTCACCCTGCTGATAATTGTGCCAAGGCCAAAGGGGAGAGACCCGTGTCTGTGAGGCGGCGGGCGCCACTCCCCACGCCGCTGGTTTCCCCGTTCGCTCACCCACTCATTCACTACTCAATCAATCACTTGTTCAAGTAGTCAGGTATTCATCCATCTGCCCATTTGTTGGACATGTACGAGGGGCCAAGGAACTCAACAGCCAGCCAGACATAGTCTGTGTCCTCAGGTCGTGGGCAGGGACTGCCACGCGCTGTCAGAGAGGCCCAGACCAAACGTGGCGCAGCTCCGTGGAAAGAGTGGCTGCTTCCCCGGGCAAGTCCGAAGAGGCTCCGCAGGGGAGAGGGCTGAGAGGAACCTCTACGATGTTTACAGGTGGAGAGAGGGTGTGTGAGAGAGGCGTGTGGTGGTCATGGTGGTGGTTGTGGTGGTGGTCGTGGTGGTGGTAGGGGGGCTGGTGGCATTCTACATACAACACAATTCAAACGCATATACAAAAGACAGCATCAAAGGCTGCACCGGCTCACCTTGGGAAATGAGGGTTCTAAGGAGCCACATGAAAAGGGTTCAGAGGAAGGGGACAGCTGAGGCGACTCCTTTCATGAGCATGCATACAGACGGGGAGGGGTCGTATAGTTCCAACTGCACAGATCCCAAGCCCACACATCAAGTAAAGTGGTAGGTGAGTGGTTAGAAGATCTCAGGCATATTGCTCACAGGTCAAAAGCTCTATAGTTGGCCCTAGGTCTGGGGTACAGCTTGGGTCTCAGTGTTGAAGACACAGTCTAGGCCAGCCCAGCCCAACATACCTAGAACGGGCAGAGTCCTCGGCTCACGTTACCCTCCCTACTTAGCCAACCCGAACCACTGCTGTCAAAGTCTCACCCATCTTTTCCCAGCTTGGTTTTGGGGCACCCTCACCCCATGAAGCCCTTCCGTAAAAAGGATCTTCCTAGCCAGGCATTGTGGCGCACACCTTTAATCCCAGCACTTGGGAGGCAGAGGTAGGAGGATCGCCGTGAGTTCGAGGCCACCCTGAGAATCCATAGTGAATTCCAGGTCAGCCTGGGCTAGAGCGAGACCCGACCCCGAAAAACCATGCATGCCTGTGGAATCGCAGGTCTATCAGCCCATCCTGAATCAGCCACAGATGTGCATGCTGTTCCCCTCAGCTGGGCCCTTGCTTTCACTGAGGGGCTTCTCCTAGTCATACTGAGTTCTGGGTAGCCTCTGAGTCTGCGGCCAATCAAGGAGAGCAAGCAACACCTATCACAAGTCACGAATGGTGTGGACTGGGTTGTGAAGGTAGGTTGTGAAAGTGCCTGCCTTGTAAACGGGAGGACCCGGGTTCCACCCCTAGGGCCCACGTGAATGCTGAGCGCGGTGACGTGCTCCCGTAATGCCAGCACTTGTGAAGCCAAAGCAGGAGGCTCCCTGAGGCCCGCTGGCCAGCCAGCCTAACCTAATTGGTGAGCTCGAGGCCAGTGAGATCCTGTCTCAAAAAGAGGTGCATGGGGCTAGAGAGATGGCTTAGTGGTTAAGGCACTTGCCTGCAAAGCCTAAGGACCCAGGTTTGATTCCCCACTACCCACGTAAGCCAGATGCATAATGGGATACATGTGTTTGGAGTTCGTTTACAGTGGCTACTGGCCCTGGCACACCCATTCATGCGCTCTCTCTCTTTCTGTCATAAATAAATAAATAAATAAAATATGGTTTAAAAAAAAAGAAGTGACGGGGCTGAAGGGATGGCTTAGCAGTTAAGGCTTTGTCTGCAAAGCCAAAGGAGCCAGGTTCAATTCCCCAGGACCCACGTAAGCCAAATGCACAAGGGGGCACATGCGTCTGGAGTTCGTTTGCAGTGGCTAGAGCCCCTGACGCACCCATTCTCTCCCTCTCTCCCTTTCTTTCTCCCTCTTTCTCTCTGTCAAATAAATAAATAAATATAAAATATTTTTTTTAAAAAAAAAAAAGAAGTGGCCAGGTGTGATGGCACACACCTTTAATTCCAGCACTCAAGAGACAGAAGTAGAAGGATCGCCATGAGTTAAAGGCCAGCCTGAGACTATAGAGTGAATTCCAGGTCAGGCTGGGCTAGAGTGACACCCTGCCTTGGAATAAAAGAAAAAGAAGAAGAAGAAGAAAGAGGTGGATGGTATTCCTAAAGAATAGCATCCAGAGTTGTCTCTGGCCTCCAAATACACATGTACACACACAGGGGGTGGGCATGGAAATCCCCTCTGTGAACACAAGGGGCCTAGAGGTTTGAGGGAACCAAAAAGGGGGAGAGAACCAAGGGTCTGGGCCAGACTCAGCCCCTCCTGCTCTCGTCAGCCCCCGGGGGAGTCTCTCTGGAATTGTGTTTTCCCTCTGTTTTGGGTTGTGCCTGTGTTTAGTCCCTGGAGGGGCATCTATTATTTTCCTCAATGTTTCAAGGGGGTTGAGGAGCATCTCATATTTCTCTGTTTGGCAAATAGTCAGTCCCCTACCTCCCCTCCCAGGAATCAGGAATCCCAGAAATGAAAGCCACGGGGACTCGGGTTTCTTTGTGAGGAGGGGCCACTGTAGCAGATGCCATGCCAGTCGAGCCCTAGAAAGCCAGTCAGGAGGTGGGGCACACCAGGTTCTGGGTTATCTGGGAAGTGAAGGAAGATAAAGAGCCCTGGATACAATGCACTGGATCCTGGCAGAAGCCAGCCCTGGCCTCTGGTTCCTGTTTCTCTCGCAGCTACGCAAGAGCCAGTGGGGACCAGCAGCAGCCACTTCACTCTCCGCCGTGGGCACGTTTCTCTTGGAGGAGGGGGGGTGCAGGTGACAGGGACCTCCATACTGGAGAACGGGTGGGAAGGACAGAGTCCCAGCTGAAGAGGAGTCAGGCCTCCCCCCCCCACCGGGCCCCCAGATGCCAGCAGACAGGAAGCAAGAGCAGAGGAGGGGATGGGAAGGAGCCAGGCTTCCAAACACAGGCTGGAGATGGCAGGCTGCGCTGACAGGAAGAGCGGCGCTGACACCTGAATCTTGCTGGCTTCCCCCTGGAGAACACTTTAATGAGGCTCACAGCTGTAATATCACAGAACGAGCATTAACAATGCTAATTACCTAAAGTTTAGCCCCGAACATTCTCAACCCACCCACCTTGGGGACACACTTTGGTTCTGGCCCTGCTCAGCTGAGGCTCATGAGGAATCTGTGACAACAGACATGAGGGAAGGCCAGGGTGGGGGTGGGTAGGCTACTAAGCACAGCAAGAGAGGAAGTAAGCCCTCCTGGTGATAACATCAGTGTCTCTCTGCTCAGGATAAAACCCCCCGAAGAAAGAAGCCATGGTGGAGATGAGGTCCCCTAGGAGAGAGCTGCGAATGGACCGCATTCATTTGTACCTGGCAGAGGGTCATGGGCTCATCTTATCGTCACAGCCTTCTACAGTCTCACGGGTCAGCCCGGTGCCTTTCCCAACATCTAGCCCAAAGACGGTTTCAAACTGTTGATTTTTATTATTTTTTGATTTTAGAGAGAGAGAGAGAGAGAGAATTGGTGCAGCAGGGCCTAAGCCACTGCAATCGAACTCCAGACGCTTGTGCCACCTAGTGGGCATGTGCAACCTTGCACTTGCCTCACCTTTTGTGCATCTAACTTACGTGGGATCTGGAGAGTTGAACATGGGTCCTCAGGCTTAACCGCTAAGCCATCTCTCCAGCCAGTTTTTCTTCTTTAAAGCAGCAAAACCATCAATAGTCACAGACTAAATTGGAGCTATGCTGGCCAATAGTGAGATGAAGGTCAGGGCTCAGGGATGTTCTTTCCAACCCTGACTCCAGAGCATACAGGTATCATCAACATCCATCCCAGAATCCTAGACCTCTGAAGAATGTGTTTGGGGGGCTGGAAAGATGACTCAGCAGTTAAGGAGCTTGCCTGAAAAACCGGATGACTTGGGTTCAATTCCCCAGTACCCATGTAAGCCAGGTGCACAAGGTGGCACATGTATCTGGAGTTCGTTTGCAGGGGCTAGAGACCCTGCATGCCCATTCATTCTCTCTCTCTCTCTCTCTTTCTCTCCTTGCAAGTGTGTGTGTGTGTGTGTGTGTGTGTGTGTGTTTGAAACAACTTAAGCTTTGGGCACCATTGTGTTCCACACTGCCACAAGGCTTCTGACTCAGGGGGATCTGGGAGATAAAGGACAGGTATGATCACACATGTACATATACACGTCAACCTCCTCAGCTCCTTACCAAAGCCTCCCTGAATGTAGGACCGGATTTATTGAACCTGATCCATGTATCTTGAGGAGTCAAAAGTCATCCACCTAGATACTACAAGACCCAAAACTTCTGACTCCTCTGTTGATATCCAATCTGCTGACCCAAGCAGGAGGGGGGGAATCACTGTGACAATTCCACCTCTCAGACGGCTCCTACCATGGCGTAGCAGTATGAACTTCCTATCCCTGGTCCCTTCTTCTTAGACCTTCCCTCCCCTAAGAGCCGCCCCATGCCTCTTCCTCTCCCAAAGGACAAAGAAGAGGTAATCTATTCCGTTCAGTCAGGGCTGGGACACCGTTTCGATCTCCCGCACTTTCCTTTCCCTCATCTATCTCCTCAACTTCCCAGAGTCTTCGTTAGATCCTTCCTCGGTCCATTAGACCATAGCATGTATGTCTCTCTCAGTAACTGATGAAATACGCTGTCTTTGTCTATCAAGGTTGCTTAAAAAAAAAAAAATGCTGTAGACTGGGTGGCCTATAAACCATGGAAATTTTTCTAAAGGCTGGGAAATTCAAGATCAGGGCACCAATAGATCTAGTGTCTGCTAAGTGTCCATTTCTCATAAGCAGTTGTTACTGTATTCTAACCTTACATGGGGAAGACACAAGGGGGTTCTCTTGGGCATTAATCCTGCTCATGAGGACTTTGCTTCCAAGGCCAAGTCAACGCCCCCAAACACCAAGGCCCCACTTCTGAGTCTTGTGACTTGGGTGAGAGGAGAAGCAACATAAGGATTTAGGGAGACATAACACTCAGATCATAACAGTCTGGGATGCCATGCTGGGGTGCCTGGAACCAGAGCGGAAACATGCGCAGCCCTCCACGTAGGTGAGAGCCTGTGTGTGGGCATTTGTGTCATCTTTCCCTGCCTGGACTTTTGTTTTAAGCTGAGCCCCCCCCCCCCCCCCCCGCCCTCACTGCTGGAATCAGCCGCATTGCAAGCTCAGCTGCCACCTAAGGCCACTTTGGGTGAAGACCTGGCCTCTCTCCTCTCGCCCCCAGGTACGGACGTCGCTCTCTGTACAGGGGAAGGCTCAACAACCCGCTCAGTGGCCCATGTCTGCAGCAACAGTGGGCAGCTCTTCTGCTGAAACAACGGGCCTAAGTGTATTGAGAAAAGCAGAGGCTGAACGCATGGAAGCGAGTCCTCGGCTTCTCCCGACCCGGCCCGCCATCCATTGTATGACTGCCTGTCTGGAGCGGGGCTCCAGGGTAACTGTGATCCCAGCGAGGAGAACGGCTTTGTCTCCCAGGCTGTATCCCAGGTATACAGCTCACAGTGGAGGCTGGATTATTCTCTATCTTTTGGGAAGACTGACTCTTCAGTTGCAGCCTGGGGAAACCATTGCACATGGGCTCCTTGAGTCCTGCGCTTGTGGGAAGGGAGGCTCCTTCTTTAAAGCCACGGGTACATGATCCTGGAGCCTCTCCCCAGCAGGTGTAGTTTCTGCAACAGCCTCTGGCTGCCTGCCCAGCGCAGCCTTCTCACTGCCTCTCTTAGAAGGCAATCTCTGACCCCAAAGGGAAGGAAGCGTAGCTCAGCTGACTTCCACAGTGCCCGGCCCACAGTTTCTCTTTTCCCCCCCGCTTCTTGCCCCTGATCTCCTTGCCATAAGCCATCTCTGAGTCACTGACCTCCCTCTCCCAGAAATCCCAGCGGCCTCCCTTTGGAACACCCTGTGATCGTCTGAGAGAGGTCTTCTGAAAACAATGAGGCACTGCACTCCTGTACAGGAAGTTCTTGGTTATTCCCTTGGTTATTGTACCACCTGCTATGCCCATGAAAGCTACTGTGACCTTGGCTGAATCAGAGTCTGTATGTGATGGGGTCAGAATTCCATCATCAGGGGGCAAGTGAGACCTGCAATTTATGGCTCCTGCAACCTCCTTGCAAACATGTAGGCACCAGCACGTCTCCGGAACCTGATTGCATGTGTGTCTGTTCATACACACACACACACACACACACACACACTGTACACACATGCACATCGTCACAATGCAGTCCCATGTACGCCCCCACCGTTTGCGATCCATGCATTTGTAATTGTTTTTAAAATGAGCGAAGAATAATCCAGAGCCGCTCAGTGTTTTAAAGCTTTTATTTGTTTACACATTCTCTAAACTGTAGACAAAAAGGTTTGCTACATGGGTAGTCGACACTGCTAGCCAATCACAGAACAAGATACTAACCACAGCAAGGAAGAGACAGGGGCCTGTGACCCAGTCCTCATGAACGCGCGAGGGGCCCACCGAGGGGCTCGGCTAATCGACAGTTCGGAAGACACAGGCTGCTCAGTGTCCACATCGCTCGTCATCTCTCACATCCCGACCTCTCCAAAGCTTTCTTCCTCCTGGAACTGGGTCAGGGCAGGAGAAAGGGAAGAGGAGAGGGCCCTGGTGTGTGGGTCCGGCGAGCCTTCTCATCAAAGAGCAGTCGCCTCTCCTCCTCGATGACACCCAATCAGCAAAGTAAGTGTGAGTTCTTTCCAAGCTGCACATGCTCCTGGAGACACTCGCCGTATGCTGGCTCTCTGGGAGGTCACAGAACCAGGATAGAACTTAGGACAGGAGAGGTGCGGCCCAGCCTCCTCTCCAATACTGAACTACCAAGAGATCCCCCCCGTACAGCCCTTAGCTGGGGCAGGAACAGCATAGCACTCTTCACAGCAGGGAGGCACTGGACAGGGAATTGACACACAGGAGAAAGGAGCATCCTACAGGACAGGACAGAAGAGCGGCCCACACCTACAGGCTGTGGCTACCACCACAGCGCATCTGAAAGAGGACTGGAGGTGGCGGGGCAGGGGGTGGACTTCTCACGGGGCGCTGCGGCTGCTTGTCCGAGAAGCAAAGCAAGGCAAATGGAAACTGGTCATCAGCCACTGAACGCGGCTTCCCGGCTCTGCAGCCCTCCTCTCTGACCTCACGGGAGCTGTGTCCTGCACACTGTAGCCATGCAGCTCAAGGCAAAAAAGGGGGGAAAAAAGAAAACTCTAGGCTGTTCTGTCAGCAAGAGGCAAGGTGGTGTTGATGCAAGGTCCAATAGGAAGGCATAAAAAGAAGACTTTCATTCATAGGCCATTTCCAGTGACGACAGTCAATGCTCTTGGTCATTCTTTTATGAATAAGAGTTTCACAGGTATTGAGGGGAGGGAGGTAAGAGACAAAAATAAAGTATATGGGAACAGAATACTGGAATGGCTTCTCTCTCTTGTGCCCATATTGGAAGTTTATTGGAAGAAGAGATCATCGGAACATTGTCAGGTTCCCTTTCCCAAATGTAGCCCAGAGAAATCCAGGGAGAGTGCCCTCCTAAGGCTGCAAGACATTGGGGGTCACCTCAGAGCAAGGAAGATGAAACGGCTCCTTCCTAAGGGCTTTTATACCCCAAAGCCAAGACTTCCATACCCCTCTGGGATCCTTTGCAGGCACAAGATTCTTCACAGTGAAGCACACGCCTCCCCCTTAGGGATTGTCCCATCCCTGGCACCTCCTGGCAAGCCTACCCAGGGCGAACCTAAGGCCTCCCACGTGGAAAGCCCTCACGAATGTCACTGAACCAGTCTCTCTCTGAGTGTTGCAGTCTGATTCACATTGCTGGTAGAAATCACCCAACTAAGAGCAGCTTCTGGGAAAAAGAGGTTTATTTTGGCTTACAGGCTCGAGGGGGAAGCTCCACAATGGCAGGGAAAACGATGGCATGAGCAGAGGGTGGACATCACCCCCTGGCCAACATCAGGTGGACAATAACAACAGGAGAGTGTGCCAAACACTTACAAGGGGAAACTGGCTATAACACCCATAAGCCAGCCCCCAACAATACAATCCCTCCAGGAGGCATTAATTCCCAAATATCCATCAGCTGGGAGCCTAGCATTCAGAACACCTAAGTTTATGGGGGACACCTGAATCAAACCACCACATTCCACCCCTGGCCCCCATAAACTGATAACCATACATGATGTAAAATGCAATGCTTTCATCTAACTTTAAAAATCCCATAGTTTTTATCAATTCCAATGATGTTCATACATCCCCATAGTCCAAGATCTTTTAACTGAGCCATAATACCAAAAAATAACCTCAAAAAACCCATAATGGCACAGAATAAATATTCACACTGCAAAAGATGGCATTGGGCATAAGCAAAGAAACATTCAACCAATACAAGATTAAAACAACCAGGGCAAACATCAAACTCTGTAGCTTCAAGTCCAACAATTCTAGCCAGTGACAAATATCTAAGACCGATAATTGTAACCAGCAACAAGTCTCTGGCATTTCAATTCCGCCCCTCCAGCTAGGCTACTCACAGTCCTGGAAAACTTCATCAGGGCCAGCAGCTCCTCAGCAGCCATCTCGTGGTCCCGGCTTCTCTACTGGGTCTCCACTGCAATCCATGGTTCATCCTCGTGGCCCCATGGGGTCTCCATGCAGGCAACCAGCAAACCTGCTTCACACTGCCCATGGCCATTTCCAAAACACAAGACCGTGTTGCAAACTCAATGACCCTCTTTCCAGCATTTCTTATACTCCATAATACCAGGAAGGGTGCCAAATTGTTAATCCAGGGGGGAATAAAGCAGACTTTGAAGAACAGGACACTCCTTGAGCACTCAGGCCCCTTCAAACGAGTCTACATTCTTTCTGTTGCCCCAGCACAGGTCAGCTAGCCCAGTCTCAAAGGCTGTAATCTCTCAGTTGCAGCTGAATGACAACAGTTCACCCAAAGATTTTTCTTTCTGTGCCATATCCCTCTGCTCACACCAGTTCATTTCTGCGCAAAGCAACCCTGCACAACTTCTCAGGACATGGGCATAACAGCAAGCTTCTCACACAAACTGCTAGCCCAGTCCAAGCAAAGCTCTTTCTCACCCTCATAAGCCAAACCTCACAGTCCATAGTTTTTATTGCATTCAAGCCTTTCAACTCTGACCAGAATAGTCCATCAAACTGTACTTACAGCACTGCAAGGTGTCTCTTAGGCCAAGGTTTCAAATCCTCCCACATTCCTCTTGAAAATCAGCTCCAAAAGGCCAAAGCCACACAGTCAGGTGTCTAGCAGCAATCCCACTCCTCAGTACCACTTTACTGTTGCAGTCCGGTTCACATTGCTGGTAGAAATCACCCAACTAAGAGCAGCTTCTGGGAAAAAGAGGTTTATTTTGGCTTCTAGGCTCAAGGGGAAGCTCCACAATGGCAGGGAAAACGATGGCATGAACAGAGGGTAGACATCACCCCCTGGCCAACATCAGGTGGACAATAGCAACAGGAGAGTGTGCCAAACACTTGCAAGGGGAAACTGGCTATAACACCCATAAGCCTGCTCCCAACAATACAATCCCTCCAGGAGGCGTTAATTCCCAAATATCTATCAGCTGGGAGCCTAGCATCCAGAACACCTAAGTTTATGGGGGACACCTGAATCAAACCACCACACTGAGGTGGCGCACAGCAGGACTTAGGCAACCAGAAGAGAGCACCCAACTTTGTTTTGCTCCATGTCTTAGTTACCAAAGATAGTTACTGAAGCTGGCTTTGAAGATAAGTATTCTCAGCCTAAATACTCTTGGGAAGAGGGATCAAATTTGGTAGAGGACCAGCCAGCTACTCCTCAGGTCTCTACTTGCAGCAGACCAGTTTGCTATCTGTGCACTTGAGTGGAAAGGAAGAGATGGGTTCTCCTCAGAGCTTGGCCCACTGAATGCTGGGGCTCCCGGGTCCATCACAGAGCTGGGGGATGGCGGTTCAGGGTTAACTGCCAAGTGCTTAGGGACAGGGCAGCCAGTCTGCCTGGACAGGGAACAGGTATGGCCTTTCTGTCTCTCCTTCCACCAGCAGGAAATTCAAAGGAGGTTCCATTCCAAAGAACCTTGTGTGAGCTTATTAGCTGCCAAGATACCTCCATCGGTTAAAAAAAAAAAAAGCAAAAGGATCCAAGTTTGATCCCCAGAACCCAGTGAAAAATGTGGGATGTGATGGCATGTGCTCATAATTTCAGCACTGGGGAATGGACCGGAGGATTCCCAGGACTCACTGTGTAGCCAGCGGAATCCAACTGGCAAGCTGCAGGCCAACGAAAGACCCAGTGCCAAGAAAGGTGGACAGGGCTGGAGAGATGGCCTAGCAGTTAAGTGCTTGCCTATGAAGCCTAAGGACCCTGGTTCAAGGCTCGATTCCCCAGGACCCACATTAGCCAGATGCACAAGGGGGCGCATGCATCTGGAGTTCGTTTACAGAGGCTGGAGGCCTTGGCACGCCCATTCTCTCTCTCTCTCTTGCTCGCTCGCTCACTCTATCTGCCTCTTTCTCTCTGTCTGTCGTGCTCAAATAAATAAATTTTAAAAATTAAAAATAAAGAAAGGTGGACAGCTTTCCTGAGCAATGACACTCGAGGTTGTCCCCTGGCCTCTACACAGATGTGCACACACATGCATGTACACAAACGCATGCAGTAAAAAAATAAATAGAAGAACCTTGCCCAAGGACTTTCAAAAGTGCCAAAGCTCAGGACATATTTCAAGCTTTCTGGCACTGTAAAACCAAACTCACAGCCAAGCCTCACGTCACTGGCTCTTCATAAACGCCATAAATTCCCTCTCTCTACCCCCAGCCCACCGTGTGCTCCAAGGAGCTCAGAAGAGCCTTCCCAGAGACACTTCCCCACAGAGATAAACCCAAGGTTGCATTGCATGGGAAGATCCAAGCCTTCTCCCAAGTGAACCTGATGTGGTTTCTTTTTTTTTTTCTCCAATAATTTATTTTTATTTTCATTTATTTATTTGCAAGCAGAGAAAGAGAGAGAGAGAGAGAAGAGAGACAGAGAGAGAATGGGCATGCCACAGCCTATAGCCACTGCAAACGAACTCCAGATGCATGTGCCCCTTGTGTATCTGGCTTACGTGGGTCCTGGAGAATCGAACCTGGGACCTTAGGCTTCTCAGGCATACACCTTAACCGCTAAACCATCTCTCCAGCCCCTGGTGTGGTTTCTTTAGTGAATAACTAAAAACTGAAACTTGGGCTGGAGAGCTGGCTTAGTGGTTAAGGCACTTGTCTGCAAAGCCAAAGGACCCAGGTTCAATTCCCCAGGACCCACTTAAGCCAGATGAACAAGGTGGCACATGCGTCTGGAGTTCATTTGCAGTGGCTGAAGGCCCTGGCATGCTCACTCTATCTCTCTATCTCTCTCTCTCTCTCAAATAAATAAAAAATTAAATAAATAAAAGCTGAAACTTGCTTGGAACATGTGCAAAGGGAAAATGAAAGAAATGGTTCATGCTGTCAGAACAGACAGGCGGGAGTGGAATGAGCGAGGGTGTGAAGAGCCTCTGGCCAGAGGAAGTTTATTAGAAGTGTCTGTGACGGTGGCCTGCGCCTGTACCCACATACACCAGCCAAGATGGAAACTGACTCCTGGAGGCTGAGCTCAACTTACTGAAGTCTCCATGGATACTCACTTTCTCTAACAGGGCCTGGCCAAGACTGCCATGCTAGTCACGTCTCATCTCTGATGATGTCTTGCCAATTTCACCTCCCAGCCCTTCTACCCCAGGAACTCAAAGGCAGCATTTGGATTCTCTGGCTGCCTGTCATGCCCCAGCCAGTGTCTTTGTTCAACATGTCCCTCATTTCACGCCAAGGATGTACGCCTTCCACGTTATCTCTAAGCTGAGAAACTTCCACAGCATCTCAGAGCCACGAAAGGACGTCTTCTACGGCATCTCTGAGCTAAGGATATGCATCTTTCACCAGAATCTCTAAGCTAAGGATGTGCATCTTCTACGGGTATCTCTGAGCTGAGGATCCTCCATGGCGTCTCTAACTAAGGCTGAGTCTTCCGCGGGCATCTCTAAGCTGAAGTCCTGCATCCTCCCCGGAATCTCTAAGCAAAGGGTGAGCGAGCATGCTCCACAGACAACAGATCAAAACAAGGAGGCTGAGGTCATCAGTGTCTTCTCCGAACTCCAGAGAATGAAGCTAGCTAAATGCCTCCATCTGCTCTTCTCCTACTGAAAACCACGTCTCCAAAACGGAGACCTAAATCCACATAAACCCTTCCTGGTGGAAATACGCTTGCTGTGCCATCAGAAGGCCTTGGAAGCACTGAAGTTTACAGCTGACAAACAGCCTGAAGCTTGGGCCAGGCTGCAGCTGGTTTCCCCTATAGACCAGTCATGCTGCTTCGTGCATAGCCGGCACCCTAACCAAGTTTTTCAGCCACTACCAGCCTGCTGCCCAGATGTCACTATTGGCAGACAAGAGATGTGTCTGTCCATCCACCCCCAGGGGGAAAACATCCAGAGGAGACAAGCACAGTAGACGTGAAGTGTTCAGCTAGTCTAACCTAGGTGCCGGGGCTCCCAGGTCCATCGTAGACTTAGGGGATGGAGGTTCAGGGTTAACTGTCAGCTGCTTGGGGACAGGGAATAGATGCCCCTCTACCAGCCAGAGGAGCAGAAATGCTCTCTAAGCACCCGGGCGTTTATTACACAGGCGTGACCTGTCTGTTTCCCCAAATGCCACATAGACCGACCAGATGCACTGGCAAGTCAGGACTCCCCACCTCCTCTGCTCTGAGATAATTGTTCCGTATTTTCAGGCTCTCACCCATATTATCCAGCAACGCTCCTTCTGCTTTTCTTTCTAGTCCTTAATTTAGGCCCCTTCAACTACATGTTGAAAAGGCACAGGGGTATATTTTTCTCTTACACCACTGTTTCTTCCCACCACCTCCCCACTCCTTAGCATCTAGCCCAGCAGGAGGTGAGGGAGGAGAAGGCACAGGGAAAGGGGGAGGTGGGAGAATGAAGGTCACAGTGGGGGACGAACATGAAAGAGCAGAGTCAATGAAAGCCCAGTCCCAATTCCAGCCAGAAGGTCTTTGCATCCCTTTGATAGCCTGGGACTTTTTTTTTTTTTTTTTCCAAGTCCTCAACTCTCCGCCCAACATTTCTCTCAAAGAAGCAGAGGTGAGAGAGGGGTGAGGTGGACAGAGTCAGGCACAGCTGTTCAGGGGCTGGGCACAACAGTCACTGGCTGCAGAGGACTTCAGAAACAGATTCATGTTTCTGGAAGCTCCTGGCTCCCTCTCTCACTTCGGATTAACATCAGTGGCTCCTTATAGTTCAACACACACACACACACACACACACACACACACCTCATCATTAATATCAATACAAACAGTAGAGATGCAGAGATAAGCCAGCGAGATGCAGTGAGTGCGAATATAACTTGGTGGGAGGGAGGTTAGGAAGCTTGTCAGCTGAGGGCTAAAGAGACCCCAGGGCCTCATAGGTCTCCCCGTTTCTTACAGGGACCATGTCCCCATTGTCCCTTCTTGGCCACTACTCCTCTCAGATTTGCCAGACTGGTCTGGTGCCATCCTGAGTGGCCATCTTACTTGCTGCCTGGGCTAGAGATCATTATTAGTAATTATATCTCTATCCAAGAGGGTTTTGGATGCCTGCCAGTCCCAGTCCTGCCCTGGGAAGTGTCACCATCAGCACAACTGCTCCCTTTGCATGGTGGCACGAAGACGGGGGGGGGGGGGAACCGTGGAGCGCCCCCCTTTCGAGGCAGTGTCCCTGGAGCAACGAGACTGAGATGGGCCTCATGGACCCCAGGGAGCACTTCAGGCTGGTCACAGGACACAGCTGGGGTTCGCTCGGAAGCCACAGAGTCTCTCTGGGAGCCCCTAGCTTCCAGTCTTCCTCCTCCCGTGAGGAGTTTTCTCTTGATGTGGAACTAGCAAAGCCAGAGTTCCCCTCCTCCTCAGAGTGAAGGCACGCACTTTGGGTCTTTCTGCCTAACAGCCCTGGCTGGAGCCCCACAGCTGAGTGTTCTGGGGAGCAGCTACTGAATTGCTCAAAGGGGCCACTCCCACATCCTCCCCTCCACTCTTCCCTCCAGCTGCCCTGCCACCCCCTCCCCTTCACCCGGAGAGCAGAGGGCCTCCAGCCATTTCTAGCTTTCAAAGGCCCCTGAATCGACCCATGTACCCTGTGATTCCCACCCTCAGGGTAGGTGGTCATGGCCTCCAGCAGAAAATCACAAAGACCCCAAGCCCTGACTAAGGGAAGATGGCTCAGTTGTTCAAGTTGCTTGTTCTAGGACCCACCCACATAACACTGGGCAAGAGCAGTGAGAGGTGGAGTTCAAGGCCAGCTAGTCTGATCTCCCCAGCAGCAAATACCAAGAGCGACCCTGTCGCCAAGGTGGAAGGACAGGACCAATACCCCAAGGTTATCCTCTGACCTCAACACACACACCCATACAACACACACACACACACACACACACAAACACATACAACACACACACCCATACAACACACACACACAACACACACAACACACACACCCATACAACACACACACCCATACAACACACACACACACACACAAACACATACAACACACACACCCATACACACACACACAACACACATACACAACACAACACACACACACACACACATACACATACAACACACACACCCATACAACACACACACCCATACAACACACATACCCATACAACACACAGCCCTAAAAATGCATGGAAATGAGGAAGGAGCACAACTCACAGACAACTACAGAGACCTTTTTGACTATGGATAAATTAGACCCAAGGAGGTAGAGTTGGGGAAAGAAGGGAATTGTAAATGTGGGGCACATTAAAATATCAGCTCCTTCTCCTCTTCCTCCCCGTGCTTCAGTTGGGACACAGAAAAGCTGAAGTCCTCTGAAAATCCAGAAAGCCACATTGGGGTGAAAGTAAAAATGCAAAAGGGTAGTGTCCAGCTGGGAGCAGAGGAGCCTTGTCCACTCTGCCAGGTGGGCACAAGACTATGCAGGCGTTCCCACCTTACTTCTAGTTGCTGGCATCTCGGACTTGGAGTCGGACCAGTGGGCCTGAGCTTTGTGGCAGCAGTGCCTGAACCTGCCACCCTCTCAAGGCCATAAGCCAGGACCTAACCAGCTCATCCCTGCTGTCTCCTAACCCTGGTCAGCCTAGACCAGAGGGGCCTCAAGAGCTTATGTCAGAAAGTTTGAAGAGCGGGCTGGAGGGATGGCTTAGCGGTTAAGGCGTTTGCCTACAAAGCCAAAGGACCCAGGTTCAATTCCCCAGGACCCACATTAGCCAGATGCACAAGGGGACGCATGCATCGGGAGTGTCGTTTACCTTGAGGCTGGAGGCCTTGGCACGCCCATTCTCTCTCTCTCTCTCTCTCTCTCTCTCTCTCTCTCTCTCTCTCTCTCTCTCTCTCTCTCTCTCAAATAAATAAAAAATTAAAAATTTAAAAATAAAGAAAGGTGGACAGCTTTCCTGAGGAATGACACTCGAGGTTGTCCCTGGCCTCTACACAGATGTGCACACACATGCATGTACACAAACGCATGCAGTAAAAAAATAAATAGAAGAACCTTGGCCCAAACGTTCAAAAGTGCCAAAGCTCAGGACATATTTCAAGCTTTCTGGCACTGTAAAACCAAACTCACAGCCAAGCCTCACGTCGCTGGCTCTTCATAAACGCCATAAATTCCCTCTCTCTACCCCCAGCCCACCGTGTGCTCCAAGGAGCTCAGAAGAGGCTTCCCAGAGACACTTCCCCACAGAGATAAACCCAAGGTTGCATTGCATGGGAAGATCCAAGCCTTCTCCCAAATGAACCTGATGTGGTTTCTTTTTTTTTTTTCTCCAATAATTTATTTTTATTTTCATTTATTTATTTGCAAGCAGAGAAACAGAGAGAGAGAAGAGAGACAGAGAGAGAATGGGCATGCCACAGCCTATAGCCACTGCAAACGAACTCCAGATGCATGTGCCCCTTGTGTATCTGGCTTACGTGGGTCCTGGAGAATCGAACCTGGGACCTTAGGCTTCTCAGGCATACACCTTAACCGCTAAACCATCTCTCCAGCCCCTGGTGTGGTTTCTTTAGTGAATAACTAAAAACTGAAACTTGGGCTGGAGAGCTGGCTTAGTGGTTAAGGCACTTGTCTGCAAAGCCAAAGGACCCAGGTTCAATTCCCCAGGACCCACTTAAGCCAGATGAACAAGGTGGCACATGCGTCTGGAGTTCATTTGCAGTGGTTGAAGGCCCTGGCATGCCCATTCCATCTCTCTCTGTCTCTCAAATAAATAAAAAATTAAATAAATAAAAGCTGAAACTTGCTTGGAACATGTGCAAAGGGAAAATGAAAGAAAGGGTTCATGCTGTCAGAACAGACAGGCGGGAGTGGAATGAGCGAGGGTGTGAAGAGCCTCTGGCCAGAGGAAGTTTATTAGAAGTGTCTGTGACGGTGGCCTGCACCTGTACCCACATACACCAGCCAAGATGGAAACTGACTCCTGGAGGCTGAGCTCAACTTACTGGAGTCTCCATGGATACTCACTTTCTCTAACAGGGCCTGGCCAAGACTGCCATGCTAGTCACGTCTCATCTCTGATGATGTCTTGCCAATTTCACCTCCCAGCCCTTCTACCCCAGGAACTCAAAGGCAGCATTTGGATTCTCTGGCTGCCTGTCATGCCCCAGCCAGTGTCTTTGTTCAACATGTCCCTCATTTCACGCCAAGGATGTACGCCTTCCACGCTATCTCTAAGCTGAGAAACTTCCACAGCATCTCAGAGCCACGAAAGGACGTCTTCTACGGCATCTCTGAGCTAAGGATATGCATCTTTCACAGGAATCTCTAAGCTAAGGATGTGCATCTTCTACGGGTATCTCTGAGCTGAGGATCCTCCATGGCGTCTCTAACTAAGGCTGAGTCTTCCGCGGGCATCTCTAAGCTGAAGTCCTGCGTCCTCCCCGGAATCTCTAAGCAAAGGGTGAGCGAGCACGCTCCACAGACAACAGATCAAAACAAGGAGGCTGAGGTCATCAGTGTCTTCTCCGAACTCCAGAGAATGAAGCTAGCTAAATGCCTCCATCTGCTCTTCTCCTACTGAAAACCACGTCTCCAAAACGGAGACCTAAATCCACATAAACCCTTCCTGGTGGAAATACGCTTGCTGTGCCATCAGAAGGCCTTGGAAGCATTGAAGTTTACAGCTGACAAACAGCCTGAAGCTTGGGCCAGGCTGCAGCTGGTTTCCCCTATAGACCAGTCATGCTGCTTCGTGCATAGCCGGCACCCTAACCAAGTTTTTCAGCCACTACCAGCCTGCTGCCCAGATGTCACTATTGGCAGACAAGAGATGTGTCTGTCCATCCACCCCCAGGGGGAAAACATCCAGAGGAGACAAGCACAGTAGACGTGAAGTGTCCAGCTAGTCTAACCTAGGTGCCGGGGCTCCCGGGTCCATCGTAGACTTAGGGGATGGAGGTTCAGGGTTAACTGTCAGCTGCTTGGGGACAGGGAATAGATGCCCCTCTACCAGCCAGAGGAGCAGAAATGCTCTCTAAGCACCCGGGCGTTTATTACACAGGCGTGACCTGTCTGTTTCCCCAAATGCCACATAGACCGACCAGATGCACTGGCAAGTCAGGACTCCCCACCTCCTCTGCTCTGAGATAATTGTTCCGTATTTTCAGGCTCTCACCCATATTATCCAGCAACGCTCCTTCTGCTTTTCTTTCTAGTCCTTAATTTAGGCCCCTTCAACTACATGTTGAAAAGGCACAGGGGTATATTTTTCTCTTACACCACTGTTTCTTCCCACCACCTCCCCACTCCTTAGCATCTAGCCCAGCAGGAGGTGAGGGAGGAGAAGGCACAGGGAAAGGGGGAGGTGGGAGAATGAAGGTCACAGTGGGGGACGAACATGAAAGAGCAGAGTCAATGAAATCCCAGTCCCAATTCCAGCCAGAAGGTCTTTGCATCCCTTTGATAGCCTGGGACTTTTTTTTTTTTTTTTCCAAGTCCTCAACTCTCCGCCCAACATTTCTCTCAAAGAAGCAGAGGTGAGAGAGGGGTGAGGTGGACAGAGTCAGGCACAGCTGTTCAGGGGCTGGGCACAACAGTCACCGGCTTCAGAGGACTTCAGAAACAGATTCATGTTGTCTGGAAGCTCCTGGCTCCCTCTCTCACTTCGGATTAACATCAGTGGCTCCTTATAGTTCAACACACACACACACACACACACACACCTCATCATTAATATCAATACAAACAGTAGAGATGCAGAGAGATAAGCCAGTGAGATGCAATGAGTGTGAGTATAACTTGGCGGGAGGGAGGTTAGGAAGCTTGTCAGCTGAGGGATAAAGAGACCCCAGGGCCTCATAGGTCTCCCCGTTTCTTACAGGGACCATGTCCCCATTGTCCCTTCTTGGCCACTACTCCTCTCAGATTTGCCAGACTGGTCTGGTGCCATCCTGAGTGGCCATCTTACTTGCTGCCTGGGCTAGAGATCATTATTAGTAATTATATCTCTATCCAAGAGGGTTTTGGATGCCTGCCAGTCCCAGTCCTGCCCTGGGAAGTGTCACCATCAGCACAACTGCTCCCTTTGCATGGTGGCACGAAGACAGGGGAACCGTGGAGCGCCCCCCTTTCGAGGCAATGTCCCTGGAGCAACGAGACTGAGATGGGCCTCATGGACCCCAGGGAGCACTTCAGGCTGGTCACAGGACACAGCTGGGGTTCGCTCGGAAGCCACAGAGTCTCTCTGGGAGCCCCCAGCTTCCAGTCTTCCTCCTCCCGCGAGGAGTTTTCTCTTGATGTGGAACTAGCAAAGCCAGAGTTCCCCTCCTCCTCAGAGCTTCCCGAAGGCACTCACTTTGGGTATTTCTGCCTAACAGCCCTGGCTGGAGCCCCACAGCTGAGTGTTCTGGGGAGCAGCTACTGAATTGCTCAAAGGGGCCACTCCCACATCCTCCCCTCCACTCTTCCCTCCTCCGGCCTACTTCTCAGGATTCCGCTGCCCTGCCACCCCCTCCCCTTCACCTGGAGAGCAGAGGGCCTCCAGCCATTTCTAGCTTTCAAAGGCCCCTGAATCGACCCATGTACCCTGTGATTCCCACCCTCAGGGTAGGTGGTCATGGCCTCCAGCAGAAAATCACAAAGACCCCAAGCCCTGACTAAGGGAAGATGGCTCAGTTGTTCAAGTTGCTTGTTCTAGGACCCACCCACATAACACTGGGCAAGAGCAGTGAGAGGTGGAGTTCAAGGCCAGCTAGTCTGATCTCCCCAGCAGCAAATACCAAGAGCGACCCTGTCGCCAAGGTGGAAGGACAGGACCAATACCCCAAGGTTATCCTCTGACCTCAACACACACACCCATACAACACACACACACACACACACACACACAAACACATACAACACACACACCCATACAACACACACACACAACACACACAACACACACACCCATACAACACACACACCCATACAACACACACACACACACACAAACACATACAACACACACACCCATACAACACACACACAACACACATACACATACAACACACACACCCATACAACACACACATACAACACACATACCCATACAACACACAGCCCTAAAAATGCATGGAAATGAGGAAGGAACACAACTCACAGACAACTACAGAGACCTTTTTGACTATGGATAAATTAGACCCAAGGAGGTAGAGTTGGAGAAAGAAGGGAATTGTAAACCTGGAGCACATTAAAATATCAGCTCCTTCTCCTCTTCCTCCCCATGCTTCAGTTGGGACACAGAAAAGCTGAAGTCCTCTGAAAATCACAAAAACCACATTGGGGTGAAAGTAAAAATGCAAAAGGGTAGTGTCCAGCTGGGAGCAGAGGGGCCTTGTCCACTCTGCCAGGTGGGCACAAGACTATGCAGGCGTTCCCACCTTACTTCTAGTTGCTGGCATCTCGGACTTGGAGTCGGACCAGTGGGCCTGAGCTTTGTGGCAGCAGTGCCTGAACCTGCCACCCTGTCAAGGCCATAAGCCAGGACCTAACCAGCTCATCCCTGCTGTCTCCTAACCATGGTCAACCTAGACCAGAGGGGCCTCAAGAGCTTATGCCAGAAAGTTTGAAGAGCGGGCTGGAGGGATGGCTTAGCGGTTAAGGCGTTTGCCTACAAAGCCAAAGGACCCAGGTTCAATTCCCCAGGACCCACATTAGCCAGATGCACAAGGGGGCTCATGCGACTGGAGTTCATTTGCAGTGCCTGGAGGCCCTGGCATGCAGATTCTCTCTCTCTCTCTAATAAATAAATAAAAATAAAATATTTTTTTAAAAAAAGAAAGTTTGAAGAGCACTTGTCTGTGGGAGTGGAAAAAGCCATGGGGATCCAGCCAGGAGCCTCAGGGTCCCTCCCACCTAGGTGAGAGGCCCTGTTCTTACTTATTTGGCCTTCAGATGTCCTCTCACCCCACCCCAACTAACAAGAAGCCAGAGGCCAAGGGTGCTAGAGAAGAGAGGAGATGGCTCATTGTCCAGAGACAGACAAAGGTTTAACCTCTGTTTCTTTTTACAAACAATCTCGGGCTGGAGAGATGGCTTAAGCTGTTAAGGTACTTGCCTGTGAAGGACCCAGGTTCGATTCCCCAGAACCCATGTAAGCCAGATGGACATGGTGGCACATGCATCTGGAGTTTGTTTTCAGTGTCTGGTGGCCCTGATGCTCCCATTCTCTCTCTCTCTCTCTCTCTCTCTCTCTCTCTCTCTCTCTCTCTCAAATAAATAAAGAAATTAAAAAAAAAATCTTGCTGGGTGTGGTGGTATACACCTTTAATCCCAGCACTTGGGAGGCAGAGGTAGAAGGATTGCCATGAATTTGAGGCCACCCTGAGACTACATAGTGAATTCCGGGTCAGCCTGAGCTAGGATGAGACCCTGCCTCAAAAAAAAAAAAAAAAAAAAAAAAAAAAAAAAAACAAAGCAAACAAAACAAAACCTCATTGTCTAGGATCACAGATCTGAGAAAAAAAATGCTTTTGATAATTCTTCACTCCTACTTCTGCCCTCTAGTTATAGACCCCTCCCCTCTAGCTACACCCCAACAGCTTCCCCTTCTTTTTATTAGGCATGATCTGCTCTCCCTATTTCCCCAGGTTCTACCCTCAGCTCAGGCATGCAAGCCTGCTGAAAGCAATGACACACCGTTCCTGGAAGGACCTAGGCCTAGCACTAGCACCTGCCGCTGGCATGTGGTGGAAGCCTCTCACTTGAGAGTCAATTCTTCCTTGGTCTGTATGACTTTGGGATTTCCTAAGAAGGACCCACACACCATGGAACGGGAGAGGAAGCGGTGATATTCTTAGCTTAGCACTTGCAGGACATCTAAGAGCCAGACTGGGCGTTTGTCAGGACCCTGTCTCCACTCACCAGGCAAACAATGTCCCCCGGCACATAGGGGCTCAGGGAGGAGACAGACCCTCTTCCCTCGTGCCGCCGCAGCCTGAAGTTGTCAGTCATCTCTCTTCCACCCACAACAGCAGCACAGGTCTCCTAAACTTGTTCCCAAAGGAGAAGCCATAATAACCAGGTCGCTTTTTTTTTTTTTTTCCATGAAGTATCTAGACTTATCTTATAAGGGGAGGGCTGCAAGGAATTGTGCAAGAAGACAAAGACACAGCAGGATTGAAACTCTCTGGGTGATCATGAAACCTTCACTGAAACCCAGACCCACTCTCCTTCCCTTCTCAGGACCCACAAAAACCTCTTCTCTTCCCTGCGCTGAAGGAGTCTGGTCTCCCTCCCCAGCCCCCGCCCATAGGTGGGGCTCCACCTGAGCCACAGGAAACAGTTGGTTTCGATATCCCACCTGGGCTTCCTACCTGGCCCTGAGGTGACAGAGCCCCAGAGCCTTGGGGTCCACTGACTGCCGCCTCCGCCGCTGCACGTCGTGAGGGTTGAGAAGCAGGGTCAGAGCGTGAGACCCTAGCAGGGGCCCGGTTCCTGCTTCCTTACCAAGTTGCCTGTCCCGGATTCGCTACAGGCCCAGGAGCAATGTCGCAAGACAAATAGGCTTTCGTCTTCTGGTTAGGATACTGCCTCATCTCTCCAATCTGGCAGAGCCGTCATTTAGGTATGCTGAGGATGGATGCAACAGCATCACTCTCTCCACTTAACTGTCCCCAGCGCAAAGGGACAGTGGCTACCATGGCGTGGAAGCCATCACCATACCTGGTCCACACCAGGATCTTTAATCTCTGCCATGACCCGGCAAAACGGACCATATCCTTCCACTTCTCACGCAGTGGGCAATGAGGCTTAGAGAGGCAAAGCCACCTGGCCAAGATGAGTCAGCTAGACAATGGCAGAGCCGAGGCCAGAGTGAGTGTTACAATTGAACTGGAGCAAATGACACCCTCGGTGGCAGTGAGCTGTCCATTCCAAGCTGGTTAATCTTGTAGAAGGGGCACGCAGAGTACCTTCTACATCCTGGGGTCCCCACCCTTATGTAAGACTTCACCTCCCATCACTGTCCATGCCCAGTTATACTCTTTATGGTCACAGCCCTGTGCTCAGTGGCCCCGACTATAGGCAGCCAGCTCTATTAAAAGGGAGATTACGAGAAGGTGGGCTGGGAACGTGTTTGGAGTCCCCCTTCCCTCTCCCCCCCAGACAGCTCAGCTCAGCAGTGATTGTTTATATTAACAATATACTTTTCAACACTTTCCTTATCGTTGTAGAATAAGCCAGGCAACTGTTACCATCTGCATTTTATAGGTGACACACTGAAGTTTGGAATGTTAAGTGGCTTACTTGCCCAAGGTCACACACTACTCTGCACAGATGAGACTAAAACCCTGACCCTGTGACTATAGCTAATTCTAGAGGCTCAAAGAAACGTGCCATTTTTTTAATTTTTTGGTTTGTTTACCAACACCTTCCTTTTTCCACCACAGAAGGTGACAGATGTGACCCTGGAGAGTGATCTGCTTGCAGTAACCCTGACGGTACATTTCATCAGCTGACCTGTTCTCCCCGGTTTCTGCATGGGGAAACTGAGGCCTCTGAAGAGGAAAGGCTGGGTCCATTCTGCAGGAAGTAGTAAAGCTGAGAAGGGAGCCCCAAGGCTTTCCTGGTGTGACCCAGATTCCTAACCAGCCCCAGCACTGGGCACGGTCCCATGCCCTGCCTCAGCTAGGAAAGCTCAGCTCCCCTCAGGGTCCCTACCAGCTTCCCTGGGCAGAGCAGACCTTGGCTGGAAATAGAACTGGGCAGCCCCTCATTCACGTTTCTAAGGGGAAACAATTTGCACACACTCCTGAAGGCGGATTTTTGTTTTGTTTTGTTTTGTTTCGAGCCACAACTTGGGGTTTCAGATTTGTTTCTTCCACATTTAAGTCATTGTGACATTTGGGAACATTTGGGCTTTTTTTTTTTTCCTCCCCCTAAAGTTAATTTTAAATGAATCACAAACTACTAATCAGCCTTTGAGGACACCTTGCTTATGATTTTGTGGGAAGAGAAGAGAGCCGGCAGTCAGAAAAGGAAATGCACCCCTCGGCTCCCCGGCATGGGGTCCTCCCAGCCCCTCCCTGGGCCTTCAGAATCCAGACAGTCTCAGCAGCCATGGGTAGGAAGGAAAGAGCTTAAGGAAAATGGCAATCCCATCTGGACAGGGGCCCTTTAAGTGAGATCATTTTGTATGCATGTAACTCATTCTGAGGCCACGGGGCCAGCAGGAGAGTGACCTCCATTCTCTTGCCACAGGTCACTGGGAAAGAGTGGCTGAGACCTACACTGGCCTCCTGCCAGGTTGCCCTGGGTCTACCAGCCAAGAGCAATTAGGCAGAGGGAGGAAGGCTCCTGCGGAGGGGCAGAAGTGACCCAACCAGCCCGAGTCTCCAGGGGCTTCCTCGGGCGCTGAAGACTAAAAATAACCTGCGCCTTTGTTGTGAGCCGCTGGACCACAGCGCTGGGGCCCACTTCAGCGAAGGAGCGGAGCATGCGCGCGGGTCACGCTCACCGGGGCCTGCCCTTTGGGCAAATGATTTTTTTCCAGAAAAAAAAAAACGTGTCGGTTATTGTGCTGTTGCTGCGATTCACAGACAGTCCAATCCACTCCAGCCCATGAGGCTGTCTTCCAACACGCAGAGTTCTCGGAATCCAGCCCCGTCTCCCCACTGCCTCTCTGCTTCTTTCTTCTAGAAACTTAAAAAAAAAAAAAAAAAGAGTCCAGCTCATCTGATCATCTGAAGGAGCTTAGGAGGTAAGTACAGCTGCGGGTTCTGCCTCGTTGCCACCTGGTCACAAATAATCACCTTGCCCTAGACATCCACTTAAGTAACCATCATCTCTCCCCATCCTAACATGCCCAGTCACATCTCAGTAGACAAGGGCAAACGCACAACATGGAAGGAAGGAATCGCTTGGGAAAAGGACTCCGTGGTGTCTATGGCATCAATACTGAAGGGTTTTTCCCAGAGACACGGTCTCTTGTATCCAACACTGGATCCCACCAGGGGAAACTGAGTTAGACCTCTACACCCAGCTCAGTTGGGAGTGGGGGGAGGTCTCAAGCACCTTCCTTCGTCCATAGGCTGTGGCTTGCGGCACCCCAAGGACACCTTAGCTCTGAGGTCAGGGAAGCAGCCTGGTCCCCTTGCAGAGTTTCTCCTGATGGACCGTGATACTGACTAGCTACGGACAGAGCCTTAGCATTATTCCCAATGTTCCCGCCCCCATCTCTCGTCTCTTCCCACCCATCACGTGGTATTGACACGGATGAAGACCACCCCAAACGTGGATGGCCCCGCAGAGGTTCTAGAAAACCAACTTCCTCTTCACAGAAACAGAGGCATCAAGGGGCTTCGAGGCCCCATCTTCAAGTGTGAAAGTTTCCAGTGAGACTTGTAATAAACAACTTCTCCAACAGCCTTTTGTTTTGTTTTTTTCTGGTGAGAGTTTACCATGAAGAGCCTAAGCTAGGCATGAGGAGGCTCTGTGAGAACTTCTTGCAACACAACAAAAAACAAAACAAACAAAAAAACACCAAACTACACTCAAGTGATTGATGAGTGGTCATAAAATGGCTTCCTTTAAAATAGGAAGCAAGGAGAGGGTCTGGGGGGTGAGGATAAAAGTGAGAAGGGGTTCCACAGGACGCTGGGGGTTGTTCTTCAAAAGTGCAACATCCTTCTGGTAGAAATAAGGAAGTTCCGGCTGAGGTACCATCTGGGGGACGACGGACAGGAAGTAAGAAGACACCACGCCCTCCAGGTTCCACTTGCCCATGCCCCTTCTGTGACGATTCATCCTCCTTACAGTTGGTCTGTGTGGATAGGCAGGAGGAAGGCTCCATCTGGTTTGAACTGGGCTCTGGCTTAGCCTCTGCAGTGGCACAATCACCTCCCATGACCTGTGGCCCTAGGCCTGGCAGCCAAAGGCAGAGGCCTTCTCTTTGAGCAGCTCCCAGCATAGGTGACAGCTCCAGCTTCCTACAGGAGACGAGACGGCGTTAGAAGCAGCCCCTCGCCTGAACTTTTGAGCCTCAGCCCAATGGCCCCAGCTACCATTAAACCCTGGTTCCGTTTCACGCCCATAATTCCGAGACTAAATCTCAGTCCCGAGGACATGCTGGAGCCTGTTGTTCAGCAAAACATATACGTTTGGGGCTGGAGAGATGGCTTAGCACTTGAGGCGCTTGCCTGCAAAACCAAAGGACCCAGGTTCGATTCACCAGGACCACCATGTAAGCCAGATGCACAAGGTGGCATATGTGTCTGGAGTTCACAATTCTCTCTCTCTCTCTCTGCCTCTCTCAAATAAATAAATAAAAATAAAATATTAAAAAAGAAAAAAAACATATATGTTTGGAGATATGAACTGAACAGCCTCTGAGTCATCCTCTTAGCTATCATTAATGGGCCTGGGCTGGTTCATCTGGAAGATCACACCTCCCCACTAGTCTCGGTCACACATCCTCAGAAACTTCTCCTCAACCAGACATGAAAAGCCCTTAGCGCAAGGCCTGCACCATCATTACCTTCTGGGGGCTCAGCCACCGGGGGGTTTAAGCAGTACATGTGATAGCCGCGGTCACAGTCATCGCAGAAGAGTAGCTGGTCCTGGCAGAACACAGAGCAGACAGAAAGGGGTAAAAGAGAGAAAGTCGACTACTCGGGGGACATTATCTGCCCCCCCTTACTTATCTGTCCAGTCTTATTTCCACATACTGACTGCCCCAGGTGCCTCTTTCCAGGCCCCATGTGGGGTCCTCACTGTCCTTTGAACATGTCTCGTTGCTTAGCTCATACTTGGAAGGTCCCCCTCTGTCTCCTAAACTATTTCAATCTCACCCCCACCTTAGGTTTCTGTCCAACTCGTGCTTTATGTGAGAAGCCTTCCTTGACCAACACTCACACTCAAGCTTGCAGGGACCCCTTCTTCTCCTGTACCCACACACCACTGATTCTGCTTCCAAAGGGCATTTCTGTGAGCTCCAGGACTGGTGGCTTAGTGCCTGGAAAGAACTTCAGTATGTCAGGGGGGAAAATGTGGCGGATGTATGTGTGTGTGGTGGGCATGCATGTGTGTCTGCATGTTCATATGTGTGTGGGCACACATGTGGGAGGATAGATGTGCACATGAGTGCATGTGCATGGGGAAGCCAGGGGGGAACATCGGTGTTCTCTTCACTCACTATCCACCTTAGATTTTTTATTTATTTATTTATTTGTAAGTAAAGAGAGAGAGAGGGCTGGGGGGAGGGGGAGAGAAGGAGGACATGGGCATGCTTCTAGCTACTGCAAACAAACTCCAGACACATGCACCACTCTGTGCATCTGGCTTACGTGGGTACTGGAGAATCAAACTGGTCATTAGGCATGGCAGGCGGCAAGTACCTTAACCACTGAGCAATCCCTCTAGCTCCTCCAGCTTATTTTTAAGGACAGGTTCTCTCACTGAACCTAAAGCTCACTCATTTGGTCAACGAGCCCTAGGGACCCACCAGTCTTTTTGCCTCTTCGGCTGTAGGGTCACAGACTGGCACCACCATACCATGCATTCTACATACACACTGGGAATCCAAGGTCAGGTCCTCGTGCTTGTGTGGCAAGCACTTTGATCAACTGAGCCATCTCCTCAGCCCCAGCGTTTGAAATTTTTCACTGATTTTCTCTGGACGCTGCTCTTCCCATCTGTGCGGTGGGCAATAGCTGTACTTGGTGGTAACATCCTTGGCACCTCAGAATTTCTTTGGGCTTCATGATGTGGATGTTTGGACAAGCAAACAGTGTCATCCTCTTAACCTCCAAAAGCCACCTGCCAGGCTGAGGGCTGCAGCCCAGAGGACATCAAGGGAGAGACTGCATCTAGAGACAGGGAGAGAGAGGCTTCCGCAGGCCCCCAGGTCAGCAATGACAGTAGCCTGAAGGGAGGTCGCAGCAGCAAGGAGAGAGTCGTTGATGAGTATGGAGAGCGACAGGCTGCCCTCAAGGTTGGGGCTTCCTCAGCAAGCTGAGTGGCACAGCTGTCCACTGAGACGTGGGCAGGAAAGTGGCCACAGAAGGGAAAAAGCAAAAACGTTGCACAAATCTACATACAGGTCACGGGGTAAGGATGACCTGGAGGTCAAAGGTCAGGACAGAGGTCTGGCCAAGCTATAGATTTGGAAACCACCAGTGATTACAGGGTGAGTGGACGTCTGGCAGAGGAAGGCCTGAGGGCAGCACAGCAGGATTTGTGCTCATGGAGGGGGGTCCATGAACCCCTTGAAACGGCAGGCACACGTCTAAATGTAAGTAGTAGAAATGTCTACTTTTTCTGAGGAAAGAGTGAATCGTGGCTTTCACTGAATTATCAGGAAGCTCAAGGACACAAACGAGGCTACCGGGAAATCCAAGCGCACGGGCTCAGGATGCACCGGCCTCAGGCAAGAGCAGAGAGCAGAGTGGGAGAAGCCCAGTGGGAGAAGAAGGAAGAAAGCGGCCCACGGGGGGTGGGGGGCAGCCCCCAGCCCCGAGCCGTCACCCCGGAGCTGAAGCCGGCTCCACGCCTCCGGCTCAGCAGTGTGCGAAGAGAAATGGGGTAAGGACAGAAGCAGGGAGGACTTCTCAGAAATGGTACTGCGAATGTCCTAAAGACGACGATAACTCCTACCATAGGGCCAGCATGAGACCCGAGAGTTCAGATGCGTGTTTCGTGTGTTGGCCATTATCTAGCTCCATTTTGCTCTCTTCCCCATCTGCTTTCCACGGTGATTGCCTGTTGAAACCACAAGCAACCCCCAGCTCACGCTAACTCCCACCTGGGATCTGTAGGTGACCATATGACAGGAGCCCTAGCGCCCATGAAACCTCCTCATTTCAGACCCACCCCTAACTCTCCCTAAGGCTCAGACCCCAAACAACAAGACGCTGCTTTAACACTACTGGTAAGCCCAAAGACCAAAATCAACCCAAACATTCTCCACTAAGGGACTGGCTGAAGAAACAAAAAATGAACCATAGAACAGCAGGTAAGAAAGAAGATGTCTGCAGGTGGCTCTGGAACCTATTTCTACAGTAATAAGTGAAAAAAGTAAGGTGGAGAAAAAAATATATATATATATCTTACCATTTTTAATGGATTCATATATAAAATACATATGCCTGCAATTTAAACAAAATGTAGAACTGGAGAGATGGCTCAGCACTTAAGGCGCTTGCCTGCAAAGCCTAAGGACTGAAGTTCTATTCCCCAGTACCCAAGTAAGCCAGATACACAAGGTGACACATGCGTCTGGAGTTATTTGCAGTGGCTAGAGACCCTGGCATGCCTGTTCTTTGTCTCTCTCTCTCTCTCTTTCCCTCCCTCTCTCTTTCTTTCTCTCTCTCTCAAATAAATAAATAAAATGTAAAGGTAAACCTTTTTTTCTAAGTGGTCACACATACTCAGAGTATGGGAGTAAGTGTGGAACACATAGTACTAGAAGCCAAATTTTCTTCTGTATATATTATTTCTTTAGCAGTTTTTATTAGTAGAATTATTTTGCGTAGTCATGAGACAAAATTCAGGTGCCAGAGAGATAGCTCAGCAGTTAAGGCACTTACCTGCAAAGCCTGACCACCCGGGTTCAATTCCCCAGTACCTACGTAAATCCAGATGCACAAAGTGACACATGCATCTGAAGTTTATTTGCAGGGCAGGAGGCCTTGGTGCATCCATTCTCTCTCTCTCTCCCCCCTCCCCCTTTCTCTTTGTCTCTCTCTCTCTCTCTCTCTCTCAAAGAATAAATAAAAATAAATAAATAAATTCAAATTGTAATGTTTGCCTCAAGGACAAACAAATAGTGTAAGTAAAATTGTGAATTATACCTCAAAACAGGTGGAACACGAGAACTGACACAAAAGTTACCTACTGATCTCCACATGTGCACCATGACACATACATGTGCGTGCACACACACACACACAATCTTTAAAAAAAATTAGTTTTTAGTTCTGCTCATAAAAAATGCACCCAAACAATGACAGACACAGTAAAAATTAGTCCTCTCATCACCGTTATTATGTCCCCACGAGCACGACCCATTGAAAGCACCAGGAACTTTTGGAAAAAGAGCTGGTTGTAGGTCTGGTATGTGAAATATCTTTACATGTCAGATAGCAGGGAAGATGCCAGATGTTATTAGAATCATGTCAAAAGGGCTTGGGCTCCACTGGCCAAAGATGGAAACATTTTAACTATAATGGATCAAAACAAAAAAAAAATTAGTTAAATCCTTTAGTTCCTAAAGATACTTTTTAAAACTTGATCACTCTGGAAAATGTTAGGGAAGTATGACATTATTTAGGGGGAGGCTGTTCTTTTTTTTGAGATAGGGTCTCGTTCTAGCCTAGAATGACCTGGAATTCACTATGTAGTCTCAGGCTGGCCTTGAACTCACACTGATCCTCCTGCCTCTGCCTCCTGAGCACTGGGATTAAAAGCATGCACTACCATGCCCAGCCTATATGACACTATTTTTATTTCATTATTTTGAAATCAGTTTAGACTTAGAGGAGAGTTGGAAAAGTGGTACTGAGTTTCTATGATCACTTGTTTCCGCATTCCCTAGTGTGAACATCTAACATTGCCACAGGAGAATCAAGGAACATGAAATTACCATTGGTATGGGGCTATTAATTAATCTACAGAATTGATTATTTATTTGCCATTGCAAATGAACTCCAGACATGTGTGCCACTTTGTGCATCTAGCTTTCTGTGGGTACTGAGGAACTGAACCCAGGCCATCAATCTTTACAAGCAAGAGCCTTTAACTGCTAAGCCATCTTGCCAGGCCCCTAGAAATAAACTTCTGACTTTTGTTTGTTTGTTTGTTTGTTTTTCTAGATAGGGTCTCACTCCAGCCCAGGCTGAACAGATTTTCACTATGGAGTCTCAGGGTGGCCTTGAGCTCATGGCAATTCTCCTACCTCTGCCTCCTGAGTGCTGAGATTAAAGGTGTATGTCACCACACCCAGCTAATTTTTTATTTTATTTATCATGGAAAAGCTTAAGAAGGGGCTGGAGAGATGGCTTAGTGGTTAAGGCATTTGCCTGTGAAGCCAAAGGACCCAGGTTTGATTCCCCAGGACCCATGTAAGCCAGATTCACAAGGCAGAACATGCGTCTGAAATTTGTTTTCAGTGGATGAAGGCTCTGGTATGCCCATTCTCTCTCTATCTGCTTCTCTCTCTCTCTCTCTCTCTCTCTCTCTCTCTCAAATAGATAAAAATAAAGTAAAAAAATTTACAAAGCTTAAGAAGTGGTTTCAGTTCTCTGATGAAGGTTTGGTGAAATTCAGCTGAGACTCCATTGGCACACATGCCACAGCACGTGTGTGGAGGCCAAAGACAATTTCAAGGTGTCTGTGTTCCACCTTCTTTGAAACAGGGTCTCTCGCTACTGCCAGTGACCACCAGACTAGCTGACCTTCAAGCTTTGGCTTCTCCTGGCTCCACCTCCCATTGTCATACACATGCTGGGATCACAGAGGCCTGATCCACTTTCCATCTGGCTTTACATGGGTGACAGGGAACTAAACCCAGATCAGTAGGCTTTGTAAGCAAGCACTTTTAACCACTGAGCCATCACCCTAGTCCTAGAAATGATGTTTTAAAATTTTATTTATTTACTTGCAAAAGACAGAGAGAATGCGCCAGGACCTCTTGCCACTGTGAATGAACTCCAGACACATGAGCTACATTGTGCATCTGGCTTTATGTGGGTGCTGGGAAATTGAACCTGGGAGAACAGGCTTTGCAAGCAAGCACCTTTAGCTGCTGAGCCATCTCCCACCCCCCACAAATGATTTTAATTCCGCCATTTTTCTCACTTGTACCTCTTTTCCCAAGGTACATTCTGAGATCCTATATAACATTTATTTGAATGGCTGCTTCCTCCTCCTCCTCTTCTTCCTTTTTCCTCCTCCTCTTCTGGTTTTAGTTTTTTTTTTTTTTAAAAAATATTTTTTTTATTTATTTTCAAACAGAGAGGGGGAGGAAGATGGATAGAGGATGAGCATGTCCGGGTCCCCAGCCACTGCAAATGAACTCCCGGTGTATGTGCCTTTGGGCTTTTGGCTTTATGTGGGTACCGGGAGAACTGAACTCAGGTCAGTAGGCTATGCAGGCAAGGACCTTAAGTTCTGACCCATCTCTCCAGCCCTGCTTTTGGTTTTTGAGAAAGGGTCTCATGTATCCCAGGGTGCCACCACCTCCTGAGTGCTGGGATTACAGGCGTGCACCACCATGCCCAGTTTTATGTGGTGCTGGGGCTTGAACCCGGGGCTCGATGCCTGCTAGTCATGTACCTACAAACTGAGCTACACTCTCAGCCTCACTTGTGGTTCTTTTGCCCTTCACTCTGTGATAGTGCAGCAGTTTGCCTTTCATGGTCTTGACCCTGGGGAAGGGCACAGGACTGGGTTTTGGAAATGTTAGTTTTCACCTGCGTCTTTTCTCATAGAAGACTGTGCTAGGTGTGCATTGTTGTTGATGCCTTCTCAGGGCATCATATCAGTGTTGGCATGTCTTATTAGCTAGAATATTAACTGGGAACATATAGTTAAAGGGAGTGATCTCCAGCTTCTCCTGACCTAATGGTCTTTGCTTACTACAACTTAACCGTGAGCTTGCCTGCTGATAATTTCCCTCTTTCTTCAATGCTTATCCATGTAAATTCTTCTCCCATGGAAGGAAGTGCTTACCACCCCCCTTCTTCTTTTCCTTTTTTTAATTTTAAAGAGAGAGAGAGAATTGGCGTGGCAGGGCCTCAGCCACTGAAATCGAACTCCAGACACTTGCGCCACCTAGTGGGATCTGGAGAGTAGAACATGGGTCCTTGGGCTTCGCAGGCAAACGCCTTAACAACTAAACCATCTCTCCAGCCCCATCTCCCTTATTCCTTCCTTCCTTCGAGTTCATAATGTAAGTACAGATATTTGTTTCATTCTTTGGGTTATAAGCTAATTAATAATTATTATCTATTTTATATCTTACTTTTCCCTGGATTTGGCTACTAAGTGCTTCTTCAGGTAGGCTCCCATATCCTTTAGACATGCCTATCTTTTTTTTTAATTTTTTGTTTATTTTTATTTATTTATTTATTTGAGAGAGACAGACAGAGAAAGACGCAGAGAGAGAGAGAGAATGGGCACGCCAGGGCTTCCAGCCACTGCAGTGAATGAATTCCAGACGTGTGTGCCCCCTTGTGCATCTGGCTAACGTGGGTCCTGGGGAATCGAGCCTTGAACTGGGGTCCTTAGGCTTCACAGGCAAGCGCTTAACCGCTAAGCCATCTCTCCAGCCCCCATGCCTATCTTTTAAACACTGCCTTTGTTTCTGGCACCACAGGATGTTCCAGGCTCACCCAGTGTGTCTGATACTCCCGCCTGGCACCAGCCATTTCTCTGAGGATCTCTGCTTCACTAGGGAATTCACTAGGGAATGCGATTAGAACCAATATTAGGTTGCCTCTGTTCTGTGCTCATTTTCTTGCGCGCTCTCTCTCTCTCTCTCTCTCTCTCTCTCTCTCTCCTGGTTTGTGATATGAGCAATTTGCTCTTACATACATTTCCTGTGTTTTCACCAAAGGCCCAAAGCAATGAAGCCCCTTGATCTTTAACTGGAACCTCCAGAACTATGACCTACATAAATCTCATTTCTTCTTCCTTTCTTTTTCCATTTATTTGCAAGCAGAGAGACATAGAGAGAAAAGAGACAGAAAGAATGGGCATGCCAGGGATGCCAGCTAGTGCAACGAACTCCAGGTGCATGTGCCACTTTGTGCATCTGGCTTTGCATGGGTACTCAGGAACTGACCTCGGGCCAGCAGGCTTTGCAAGCAAGTGCCTTTAACTGCTGAGCCATCTCCCCAGTGAAGCTGGCTTAGACATCCTTCTCACCAATACAACTACAAAAGCAAATGCATGTAGGCACACATGCATACATCGACATTGGTTTCTGTACCATCCATATATGTCACATGTTCATATCGCCTGAGCTACAGAGTGAGCTCCAGCTCAGCCTGGGCCAGAGTGAAACCCTACCTCAAAAAATCAAACTACCTAACTAAATAAATATAAAAGGTCTGCCCATCATATAGGTAAAAATGGGATCTTTGTTTTTTGGGTTTTTTTTCCAAGGTAGGGTCTCACTCTAGCTCAGGCTGACCTGAAATTCACTATGTAGTCTCAGGATGGCCTTGAATTCATGGCAAGCCTCCTACCTCTGCCTCCCAAGTGCTGGGATTAAAGGCGTGAAATATTTTATTTTTATTTATTTATTTGAGAGAGATATATACAGAAATAGGCAGGTAGAGAGAGAGAGAAAGAATGGGGGCACCAGGGCCTCCAGCCACTGCGAATGAACTCCAGATGCGTGCACCCCCTTGTGTATCTGGCTAATGTGGGTCCTGGGGAGTCAAACCTAGATCCTTTGGCTTTGTAGGCAAGTGCCTTAACCGCTAAGCCATCTCTCTAGCCCCTTCAGTTTTTTTTGTTTTTTTTTTTTTGAGTTTTAGTATGAGTACATTTGAGCAGTGATTTCTCATACTTAAGGGTTTTTTTTGTATCTTTTGTGAATCATCTCTTGTGTATTTTCTCATGTGACGTGAAGTTTCTGGTCTTTGCCCTCCATTTTCCCACAGTTCTCCATGTCCGGGGGCGTGTGGCCCTCCCTCTGCACCTGCTGCGAAGACTTTCTTCCAGTTCGCCAGCCACCTTCTGGCCTTAACTGGGGGGGGGTTTGGGCTGTGCCACTTTTTATGGAGGCGAATTGTTCCCTCGCTCACGTCATTGTCTCTGGGTTTTGAGTCACAGTGAGAACCCTGGCCCTGTCCTTCCATCACCGATCACCGGGGTCCTCGCCTGCGCTTCCTCCCAGTCCCGCTCTGCTCCTGCTCTGTGCCCGCAGCTCTCTCCGCCCGTGTGGAGACTGTGCTCGTGTCTGCGGTGAGATACGAATCTAATTTTATCTTCTCCCACACGGCACCCCCTTTGTCCCAGCACCATTCATTAAAAAGTCTGTCTTTGACACGGTAATTTTAGATGCGACCTTTATCCTATACTACATATCCATACGTAGGTGGGCCTATTTATGGGCTTCCCATTCCAGTCTAACTGGTCTATCTATCTACTCACGCCTCAGTACCACACTATTGCACTCTGGATCTTCCTAGTAACTCTCAATGTTTGGGAGTTCCTGTTTCCAGCATGATTTAACAGTATTTTCAGTGTTTCCTTGGATTAAAAAAAAATTATTATTATTATTTCATTATTTATTTGAGAGGAGAGAGAGAGAGTGGGCCTCTAGCCACTGCAAATGAACTCCAGATGCATGTGCCACCTTGTGCATCTGGCTTACATGGGTCCTGGGGAATTGAACCTAGGTCCTTTGGCTTTGTAAGCAAGCGCCTTAATCGCTAAGCCATCTCTCCAGCCTGGATTTTTTTTTTTTTTTTTTGAGGCACAGTCCAAGTATTCCAAGTTGGCTTCAAACTCACTATGCAGCTGAGAATGACCTTGAACTTCTCATCCCCCCGTTTTCCCCTCCCAGGCATGTGCTGCCATGCCCAGTTCACTCCGTGCTGAGGAGCCAGTCTTCATGCTGGGTGAGCACTCTACCAACTGAGCAACTAGCTTTTCCTTGGCTCTTCTTTTTCTACAGAAATGGGTCAACCTGCCTAACCCCACGAAAACGACAGCAACAAAAAGCTGGTTGATATTTTTCCTTTGGGCCTGGTGTACCCTTGCCAATTAACTTGGGCAGAACTGACATCTCAATGAGGTTGAGTCGTTCCATACAAGATCACAAGACACCTTTCCTCCTGTTCATTGTGTTTTCAAAATGCTTACATTTTTTTCCTCCAAATATGCCTTGCACATTTGCTATTAATTATATGCCCAAATATTTATTCTCGTCGCATTATAAATGCAGCTTTCTGTTAATTGGCTGTTACTTTTTATATTCACAGTAGCTCTATTTCTCTAATTCCAAAATATACTGACACATCACTGAAAACAAACTTTAACAACAGGCTGAATGCCCCTTATCTGAAATGCTTGGGACTGCCAGAAGTGTTTCAGATTTGGGACTTTTCCAAATTTGGGGCTTTGGGGGATTTTGGAACATCTCATTGCACATCATGAAGTAGCTTGGCGATGGGACCTGAGTACAAAGACAAAATCTGCCCGCTCACATTCTGAAGGTGATCTTATGCAATATTTTGAACTAATTGTAGGCATGAAATGAAGTTGTGTGGTGTAGCATTTTCCACCTCTGCTATCATGTTGGTACTCAACGTTTTGGACTTCAAATTAACAAAGTCCAACCTATGTTGTGTCACCCACTCATGCCTCTAAGTGATTTCTCTGGTCAAATAGTGCTAGCTAATATCTCTAGAATAACACCGAGTACAGCACTGAGCTGTACTGTCACATCCTTCTCTCATACTTTATTCTCAACATTCTTATAAGGTTTTCCTCATTAAATAAGAGACTGGCTTCGATTCTGAGGTGTAGACATTTTTTGTGATAAGAAGCTAGCCTATAATTCCTATTTTCTTGAGTGGTTTTTAATCATGAGTAGGTACTTTAGCCACCATCTCATTTGAAAACTGAGAAGGAAAAGAAAATAACATGCCTCTTGCCTTTTCATTTTTCTTTTCTTTAAGATAGGGTCTCCCTCTAGCCCAGGCTGACCTGGAATTCACTATGTAGTCTCAGGCTGGCCTCGAACTCACAGTGATCCTCCTACCTCAGCCTCCCAAGTGCTGGGATTAAAGGTGTGTGCCACAACTCTCAGGAGAGAGATTGAGAGAGAGAGAGAGAGAGAGGGGGGAGAGAGAGAGAGAGAGAAATAGGTTACCAGAGCCTCTGGCCACTGCAAACAAACTCCAGACACATGTGCTACTTTGTGCATCTGGCTTTACATGGGCCCTGTGGGGATCAAACTCAGGTCATTAGGCTTTACAGACAAGCTCCTTAACCACTGAACCACCTCTCCAATCTGTATCTTGCCTTTTCTATACGCTACCTCAGGGTTCCCAAATGCAAATGTGGGCACATTTACTGCTAGAGAATTGTTCCATCTAATAAAGAAGAAACTATTAAATAAGAATATCTCTAGTTTGCAGTCCTGTCTCAATGAAAGCCATCAGCAGAGGCGGTGCCCTCAAGCAAAGAGAGACACCAGGAATTCTAGATCTCCTGGCCAAAGCAAGCGCTATGATCTACAAAGTTATCTTGCCAGAAAAGAAAGAGATAGACAGACACAGAGAGAAACAAGAGAAATGATGAGCCGGGCATAGTGGAGCACACCTTTAATCCCAGCACTCAGGACGCCAAGGTAGGTGGAGTTCAAGTTCAGCCTGATAGTACGTAGTGAATTCCAGGTCTGCCTGAGCTAGAGTGAGTCCCTACCTCGAACTTTAAAAAAAAAGGGGGAGGGGGCTGGGGGCTGGAGAGATGGCTTTGTGGTTAAGGCACTTGACTGCAAAGCCTAATGACCCAGGTTCAATTCCCCAGGACCCACATAAACACAGGTTGGCACATGTGTCTGGAGTTTGTTTGCAATGAGTGGAGGCCCTGGTGCTCACTCGCTCTCACTCGCTCTCTCTCTCACTTAAATAAATAAATTATAAAAGAAAGAGAGAAATGATGAAGAGAGAAGCAGAGACAGAGAGAACCTGAACCAAGCCTCAAGTTTGAATGGCCAATGTACAATAAACACATACAAGAGGAAAATGTCAAAGAACCCATAAAGATGCATTCAGGAAAACATGCTGGTGGGCCCTCCTTGTACAAATGGTCTGATTTCTTCAACCAAGGATTTAAGGGGTTAAAAGAGAGAGAAGAATGGAGGGAAAGTTATTTGAAGATATGGGTGTGCGTGCGTGGGTGGGTGCGTGCGTGGTGGGTGTGTGCGCACGCATGTGTGCACCTGTGGAAGTCAGAGGACAACCTTGGGTGTCATTTCTCAGGCACCAGCTACCTTGTTTAAAATAGGGTCTTTCACTGGCCTGGAGCTCACCAAGTTGGTAGACTAACAGTGAGCCCCCTCCTGGTCCCACCTCCTTGGCACTGAGGTTACAACTGTGTGACTGTGTGACATCACACCTGGGGTTTTCACATGGGTGCTGGGGATTAAACTCAAGTCCTCATGCTTACAAAGCAAGCACCTTACTTGACCTAGCCATTTCCCCAACCCAAGAATTTATAGATTTTTAAAGAAACGTCAAATATGTATCAGTTAACTATAATATTCATGGGCCTAAGATAGATCCAAATTCCAATAAAACCACTTAAAAGACAATTGCAGGATTAGGAATGGTTATTGGGCACCTGAGTCTATGACGAAATTATTGATTTTTTAAAGTTATACTAATATTTGGATTATTTTGGTTAAAATATAAGTCCTTGCCTTTTTCAGGCACATATGAAATGTTCACCATTGAAATTGTATGATGACTGAGATTAGGAGGGAGAAGATGATGACCTTTATGAGCACGACTGGACATATATTGGTCATTCCTGAAGCTGAGATGGGGTATATCTGTTTCATTACTCTATTTTTGTGTATGTCTAAAATTGTCCATAACAAAAAAAGAGGGGTTCTTGAAAGTTCCCCGTTTATTTACTGTGGGAAACCACACACTAGAATGTAGAGGGGGCTGGAGAGATGGCTTAGCAGTTGAGGCACTTGTCTGCGAGGCCTAAGGACCCAGATTCGATTCCCCAGCACCCATGTAAGCCAGATGCACTCGAATGCAGCAAAAAACGCCAAGTACACCAGCACATCTCAAGCTAAGCGCTGTCCTCCACGGTCAGTCACAGAAGCCTTGAGGACTCGTAGCCAGGTGCTCCTCAGGAGTCAGGGTGAGGGCAGTGGGCATAAAGGCAGTCCCTGCCAGCTACTTCTGGCATCTCTATTGCAGGCACAAGGACTGCTCAAGGGTCCCAAGAAGTAAAGAAGACTGGTTTTTTTTTTTCCCCAGAAGTCCCATTCCCAGAGGCCCGCCTCTCTCCCCATCCATCAGAGGGGCTCTCCCTTAACGGGCATGGCCAAGCTCACATCATTCTCCGAGGTCCCACACAGGATGCAGGATTTGCACTCTATGCACTGCCATTTGTAGGTCTTGACGGCCTCAGTCATGTTCAGCGTGAACTGCAGGCAGGTTGGGTGACCTGGAGGAAGACAGAGGCAGCGGTGTTAGGGACTGTCAACCCCCAAACCACTAATCCCAAACACATCTATCCCTAGCAAGGAAGGGAAGTACAGTCCAGGAGACTGACCGGGGACCTGGGTGAGGTTCCATTCATATTTCTCAACAATACCCAGTCACATCAGACGGAGAACCGAAGAGAGAACTGGGCATTCACCATCATGCTAGGAATGAAATGCCCCCGCCCCACAGGTATAACTAAGGGAGTAGAAAGCGGTGACTGGGGAGCACCAAATAAAGAAACCGCAGAGCACACAGTGCAAGGCGGCCCCGTGGAGACACCAGCATTGCTTCCCAAGCCCCAGCTTCGGCTGATAGGACGGCACGTCAGCTACCTGGAGCCGGCTAGGACCTCCTGTTCACACTGCAGGAGGGGGTCAGAAGGACCGTGTAAAGTTTACAGCGGCAGTCCTCAAGGGCAGTGTGTGGCATCACATAGTGATCTTGCTTACCCATGCCTACAAGCAAGATACCAGCAAAAGACCAAGCCCTGGACAGTCAGCCACAGGGACCTAGAAAGTGGCCCAGCAGTGACTGAACGTTCTAGCAAACAGGAAGCTCTATCCAAGCGCGCAGCCAGCATAGGGGAGGGACGCCGCACTGTGACCAGAGAGCACAGCTTCACCTGAGGCCTGACTTGCCACTTTGGCCTCTGGCCTCAGTCCGCACTCACCCCGGAGACAGCAGCGGTGAGCAGACAGCGAGGATCCGCAGAATGCGAGGACCCTGCGCCTCCTATTTGACGGGAATGGTGGATGATGTTCCCAGATTCCCCAGGGGCTGTGTACTAGATGGGAATCTTCCCAGAGCACCCAAGGCTAAACTCACTGCTGACTCTGCAACAAAAGAACTGGCAGCTTTGCCCAGCACAGGGGTTCCACCTTTTTCCCCAGAGCTCCCCACTCTGCCAAAACCACTGGATACAGTACCATGCTGCCCCTCTCACGTGGGGCATTTTGAGCTTTGGAGAATACAGTAGGCAGAGGACATGGGTAAGGGTTAGCACCACCTGCTTCCAGCCAGCCACAGACAGACTCCCAGATGGTATCACGTGCCCGCAGCAGAGCCCCATCCAGCGGGAACCTCTATGCCGTCACTCTTGTGTCTTTTAAATTAGTCACCCCAGGCTCATTCAGGTGACAAGACTGCCTATTAAATTTGCGCAAAGAGGAAATTTGGAGCTCCACAAATGTAAACTATGCTGTTATTTCTAAAAATATATGAGTAGAAGCCGGGCGTGGTGGCTCACGCCTTTAATCCCAGCACTCGAGAGGCAGAGGTAGGAGGCTCGCCGTGAGTTCAAGGCCACCCTGAGACTACATAGTGAATTCTAGGCCAGCCTGGGCCAGAATGAGACCCTACCTCAAAAAACAAAAACAAACAAATAAAAGTAATTAAAAATATGTGAGCAGGGGGTAAAAATGACCAGTAGTGGAGTGGGGGAGAATTAGCAAGGGTAGGGGGAAAGGAGGAGAGGGCTTATCCAATACCTTTTGGGGGCTTTTCAGGTGCATCTAACTCACACACACCTGTGTCACTGGAGTAGTAACCCTCCCAAGATGACACCATGGCAGTGTCCCCAAAGGCAACAAAGCCTTACCCTGAAAACCTGCATGGATAGTCTCAAAAAATATCTCAAGGATCTACCTAAGAATACTGGCCAAGTGATTCCTTATGCCAACCTTTCAAAAAGAAGCTGGAGAAGGGAATAGGGGAGAGCTTTTCAGTTGGGGCTGGAGGGTGGCATGGACCGCAGATGCCCATGTCCTCTGACAGGGCGTCAGAGCAAAGGATGAAGATGAGGTCATGAAACAGACACCCATCCAGGCGAGTGGACTTGGTCCAATTCCTGGCCTCAAGCCATGCCTAGCCACAGCCAGGTAGCTTACACTAAGGGCTCTTTAACCAGCAAGTATTACTTGAGCACCTGCTAAGCCAGTTATTATGCTGGATAGAAAAGCTAAAGTGGTGAGCAGGACACCCCAAGTCCTACTAGTCTGGCCAAAGGGATCTCAAATTAATAAACCCAACACATATCTGTTTAATTAAACTGTGTGATTACTGCAGTGAGTGCAAGGCAAAATCAGCAATGAAGATGAGCAAGAGCAAGAACCTAGGAAACAGCCTTAAGTCCACTGCCTGACAGATGAAGAGAACTTAACTGGGGGGGGGACAGAGAAGGTTCCAGGTAAGGCATGGTGTGTGTGTGTGTGTGTGTGTGTGTCTGTGTGTGTTGTGTAGCCTTTGAGCAGTGAAGGAGCTTTGAAAATAAAAAGAAAAAAAAAAGCCAGTAAGGGAAGATTTCATGTGCAAAATGAAGGGGCAGGAGGCAGCCTGGGAGATACCCGAAGCCACACTAAATGGGCACTTGCAGCCCTTGTTTAAGGAGCTGGATTCTGGCAGTGGTGGAACACTACTGTGTTTTTATTTTTATTTATTTATTTGAGAGAGAGAGAGAGATACAGAAATAGGCAGGTAGAGAGAATGGGCACGTGAGGGCCTCCAGCCACTGTGAACAAACTCCAGATGCATGTGCCCCCTTGTGCATCTGGCTTACCTGGGTCCTGGGGAGTCAAACCTGGGTCCTTTGGCTTTGCAGGCAAGTGCCTTAATGGCTGAGCCATCTCTCCAGCCTGACTACCGTGTTTGTAAAGGAGCATTGCTTAGAATGGAGGAATTTGGTGGTTAGCGATGTGATAAGATTATATAGAACTATATTCCCACCGTACCTGCAGTCACACATCAACATATATAGGTGTGTGTGCGTGTGCACCAGCATGTGAAAGTAGGAGTCCTACAGGAGGTCTGGGGTCACAAGTGTGGAAATTTCCTGGTTTGCATATTGCATGTGGGTATGTAAGATGTTCACCACTGGAAGAGACCTCATGCTTTCTTTCCCTTCTTCTTTCCCTTCCTTCCTTCTTCCTCTCCCTCCCTCCTTGGAAATGAATAAGTAAAACATTCTTTCTTTTTTAGATCACCAAACATCTATTGAAATGGGTATTATTTAATAAAAAAAGAAGCAAATCGAGAGGCTGGGGACATGGCTCAGCTGGTAAGAGTGTTTGCTACATAAGCAAAAGGAACTGAGTTTGATCCCCAACACATGGGCATGGCCACGCCTGCCTGGGACCCCAGCACTGACAGGGGTGAAGACAGACGGGGGATTGCTGGGGGTTCCCTGATCAGCCAGCCTAACAAAAAAAAAAAAACAGGGATCTCCCTCTCTGTCCTGTCTCCCCACCCAACCACTTGCTCAAATAAAAATGTTTCAAAAAGAAACAAACTGGGCAAACACGGGGGTGATTCCAACCAAAAGAAGAGGTTTCAAGGAGAAAGTGGTCAGCCGCTCTCATGCCACAGGTCCTGAGTTTCTCAGTGCTCCATATAGACCCAAAGGGGACAGTGTTGACAGATCAGCACAAGCGCGTCCCCACTAGTAACATTCCCCGAGGAAGGAGGGTGTGCACATCCTGGAGTGTGACGCGGGGCCCGGCAGGCAGCCACGTGTGGAAAGCATCTCCAGAGGCGGGGCTGGGGCCAGCGGGATGAGTCACGCGTCCAGCCACACTGCAGACCCTTGTCAGGAGCCAAATCCGGATCCAGCTTCTCTCAGACTGTGCCGACCTCTACACATCCTCTGGGATAGCTTTGGACCAGTGAATGGTAGCAAGTGGGTCTTAAAACATTCCTGTGAGAAGTCTCTTGGGGGGGGGGGGGGCGCTGGAGAGGTGGCTTAGTGGTTAAGCGCTTGCCTGTGAAGCCTAAGGACCCTGGTTCGAGGCTCGTTTCCCCAGGACCCACGTCAGCCAGATGCACAAGGGGGCACACGTGTCTAGAGTTCGTTTGCAGTGGCTGGAGGCCCTGGCGCGCCCATTCTCTCTCTCTCTGTCTCTCTCTACCTCTTTCTCTCTCTGTCTGTCACTCTCAAATAAATAATTTTTTTAAAGTCTCTGGGGAAAGCCCATGGGCATTCTGGTGTTCCCGCCCTTGAGGAAGGTCACCATCTTTCCAGGGGTCTTGCAACCTGGAAGAAGAGCGGTAAGTGTGCAAACCTCAGCTCTGGCTCAGAACTCCCCTGGCTCAGAACTCACGAGAGGAAAAGGGAGATGGAAATGCTAGCAAGACACATCGGGCAAGTGCAAAACCTTCGCCCAGCATTAAATTCTCTTTCTGTTCCCCGTAATGCCAGGTTGGCCTCTCTCTCAAACTGGCAGAATCGCTTGCCATATAAAACTTGAAGAATAAGGCTTCTTATCTACCGTGGAAATGACTTCAGAGTGAACACTGTTGGACCAGAGGAGAATTTTCCAAGGAAAGTGGCAGAAGCTAACTTCTCAGTCTCGCTGCTGGAGCGCCTTGGTTTTGCCCAGAACTAACTCCCACAGGTCACATAAGTCAGAGAATAACAACTAAAGTCTTTCCAACGTGAGGGTGGAGCTAAGAAGATGCTTACTGTTGTAAAGCAATTTATTTAAGCTCTTTTGTGAAGTTAACCGTTATTCTCTAACCTACTTGCTTGGAAATCTAAATTTTTTTCATATTTCTAGTTTGCTTAAAGCAAAGAATACCTATGCTGTCATTTAAACAGACCAATATATTAAAAAGTAGCAAATTTGAGCTGGCATGGTGGTGCACACCTTTAATCCCAGCACTAGGGAGGCAGAGGTAAGAGGATCGCTGTGAGTTCTAGGCCACCCTGAGACTATGTAGTGAATTCCAGGTCAGCCTGGGCTAGAGTGAGACCCTACCTCAAAAATCAAAAAAAAAAAAAAATAAAAAGTAGCAAATTTACCCTAGGCCCCTCTGGTGCAATGATTCAATAATATTCCAATTATCAAATGAATTTAGGAGGTGTTGGTGGGGATATAGCTCAGTGGTAGAGCACGTGCCATATGAAGTGGGTGCAAAGCCCGGAGTTCGGTCTCCAGCAAAGAAAGGAAGGAAGGAAGGAAGGGAGAGAGGGAGGAAAAGAGATGAGGGAGGGAGGAAAAGGAGAAAGAGGGAAGAAGGGATGAAGGAAGGAAGAAAAGGGCAGAGAAGGAAGAAGAATGGAGAAAGAAGGGAGGATGGGAGGAAGGGACAGAGGGAAGGAGGGAGAGAAGGCAAGTTCGGCCTGCTATATGCATAATTCATCCATCCAGATTATTAAAAGCCAAGTTGTTCCTGAAAGTTGAAATCCAGCAGTGAACTTGGTGTGAAGAGGCATTTCCCATTCAACCCCAAACCGTTCCAAAACTGACCTCAGTCCTCTCCAGATGCTGAAATACGAAATGTTTCCCCCAGGGCATCTATGCAGAAGGACTCGCTCCTGGAATGGGCTTTCACGTCATGGGGATTTGGATTCAGGGGCCTAGTTAAGCAGATAGGAAGAAAAGGCAACCTACTGGGGTGTTTCTGAAAACTTTTCAGACAGGGGAAAGCAGACCTCGAGGCTGAAAGTGGCCGGGGTGTCTGACACCACAGTCTACGGAACTCAAGAAAGAGAGAAGGAGAGTGTGTGGAGGCAATGACTACTGCCTCACCACTCAGGGGACACATCTCCTGTCTTTGCAAAGCACATGTCTGCAGATGACTAGAATGTTCAAAGCACAGCAAGTTGCATTTCAACGGTTTTTGAGTGCGAAGGCTCAGAAATATAAATCCAGGCAAAACCAGGGTTCATTTTATACCCACAAGCACCTGTTTATAAGCTTACACAGAACTGCCCCCACACATGGATACCTTCAACCTTTTAGGAAAGGAGACACGTAAACATATCTGGTTGATTAAGCTCACATTATGATTGTGACTTAGAAGCTAACACAAGGCACTAGCGAGTCAGTAACACTCGGTAGATATTCAGTGCATATGCAAGGAACACAGTCCATTTTCAATAAACCCTGGGCAAAAATAAATACGCAAACTACTGTGATGTTTCTCTTACATTATGGTTCTTATTAAAAGAGTTTTTATTTCATTATTGTCAATATTTAATTTGGACCAGGCTAAGCCATATAACTGATTAAATTAGAGGTCTAGGGAAAAAAATTATCTTGCTAGGTACTCACTGAAAACATAAATAAAACAGATGCAAAGAACTGTGGAACTTGCATGGTCTATTATTTATTCATTGTGAAGTTATAAACATCTAATTACATTTTATTACCTTATTTGTCAATGTTGATCTGTTAGAAACTAGTTTCTCAGGAAAGGAGGACCTACATTCCTAAGGTTCTCAGCAGAGCACATGGAAAACTCCAATTATGCTCTTTGGCTTGATGTTTGGCTTTTAGAATTCATGTTATATAAAATGGATAGGATCAATTCTAACCTGGAATGGCACCAAAAACATGCCTCGTGTGCATTTATCAGAAGATGACTTGACTCAAATTTCTAACAGTTCTCCATGTTCACATAAAATTTCTCTTTTTTTTCAAGTTTGGTATTAACTTTATTCTATTTTCTGTATAACTTCAAGTACATAAAGGTTTATTTCCACAGGGCTCAGGAAATGGATAGAAGTCACAGGACAATTTCTCTTCCCACCAAAAAAAAAAAAAAAAAAAAAAAAAAAAAAAAAGTTGCATATTGGTCAGTGAGCCCTAGAGGGGAGACTGAAGTTTATACTAGCAATGCTGTGCAAGATTCTTACGTGAACCAAGACCTAAAGCAGCCTGCCGTGGAGGTTTGAGCCCTCTGCTCAGGAGCCTGTTCGCATAAAATTTCTAATATATACATATTGCAAATGTATGTGAAGCTTTTTGTTTTTGTTTTTTTTTTCAAGGGATTTTGCTCTAGCCCCGGCTGACCTGGAATTCACTATGTAGTCTCAGGGTGGCCTCGAACTCATGCTGATCCTCCTACCTCTGTCTCCCGAGCGCTGGGATTAAAGGCGTGCACCACCGTGCCCCGCTGTGAAGTTTTAACTAAAGAATTTATGCAAAATATAGTCAGATCACTAGCAGCAGCTAAAACGTTATTTAAGGAGAAAAATATTACTAGGATTACTTTGAGAAGACCACCCGTTCAATCAGACCCATGCCTTCTCATACTCTCTCCCCATCCCTCTGTTCCAGCCATCCCTCCTTCACTCTCCTCCAATTTGACACCCAAATTATCAGCTCGGAGTCTTTACATTTCAGCTGTACGGGCGTGTGCCAAGGGACCTGACATTGCTGTGTGAGCATCTGTAATCCAGTGCGCCTACAGGGGAAGGGGAGACAAAGACAGTGGAATCACCAGACGCTTACAGCATTGACAAGGAGAGAGCCCGCCACAAAACAAGGGCATACATGCACCATGGTGTGTGCATACTCACACTCACACGCAAGCATGCACACACATACATGCACACACATCTTCATACCCACAGCATAGCGCACATGTATGATGATATGTCTGCCAACAGATAGTGTCTCTTCCCATAGACTATTTTTTCAAAGCCTACTTTGCAAGCCTTCTGCAAACAGTGCACAGGCTCGCCTGTCTGCCCCAGGTGCTACTTCCAATCCTTGAGATACCTGCAAATTGGTGACTTCGGTGGAACGGCACTCTAGAGGGACCTGAATGGCTCCCTTCTTTTCCTCCCCATGTTCAAAAATGACCAAGAAGTGAAAGACTGGGAAGGACAAAGACCAAACAAACAAAACTGCATTAAAAATAAATGATGGTGTGAGCTGTGGCTGCCTTTGGCTCTGGCAAAACACCTTACTGTGCAGCAAGTTCAGCTCCGTGTAGAGGTCAACTAATCTTCCCTCGGAGCTGTCAAGCTGTCCTGCACCCAGGCCTCACCCGGCACGCAAACCACAGCGCTCTGCTGCACAACCGTTACTGTAAATAGCGCCCGGGGCACGTTCATGAAAGAGCATCCGGGGAACTTCTGATGAACTAAACAGCTGAGGCTCACGGAGCCGTTCTCAAAGGGCCCAAGAAAGTCTCCGTTTTCATAATCAGGTATTACTCAGGGTAGAGGCTCCTGCAAAGAGATCTATACCTACATATATATACCCACCTGTGGGTGTGAGGCTGTTCCTCTTAAAGTGAAATGATGAGATGGGTTGTGTTTATGTGACTTACTTGATTGGCCCAAACTGCAGCCAAGGCACAACAGCACTTGAAAGGATGCCCGGAATCATAGTAAAGACCCCACAGCCCCCAATTAGTCACAGCAGCTAGCGTCAAAGACAACTTATTCATTTATCCATTCCTTTGATAGCGTTGTTATAAAAAACAAAATACATGTGGCAGGCACTCTTCTAGGTACTGGGGATTCAGCAGTGAGAAGAATCAAGCCCCTGCCTCGTGGAACAATTGCCACAATCTGAGATTTGTTGTAGCAGCTGAGTCCTTTGGACAAGTTGCTTTTGATTCCCTGCGCATTGGTTTTCCAATATATTAACTTAAAGGATGGGAATATGCTATCCATGAATCTCTGGCTTTCTCTATACCACCCATACGTGCTATTTTTAGAGATACTATCGGTCCCAAATTGCCTATCTGCTTGTAGAGGATAAACAAACCTTCTCAAATTTGCCAGCTAAAACTCAAAGTAAAAGAAAGAAGAAGAAATAAAAACAGCCAGTAAGTACCATTAGAACTCATGTTGACTAGCCCAGCCCTAGCTCAATACCAATGCCAAATATGGCCATGACAGAAGGCAACAGAAATCGAGGCATAGAAAAGCTCTTCTCGCCGGGCGTGGTGGCGCACGCCTTTAATCCCAGCACTCGGGAGGCAGAGGTAGGAGGATCGCCGTGAGTTCAAGGCCACCCTGAGACTCCATAGTTAATTCCAGGTCAGCCTGGGCTAGAGTAAGACCTTACCTCCAAAAACCAAAAAAAAAAAAAAAAGAAAAGAAAAGAAAAGCTCTTCTCACCCATTATCCCACCCATCCCATGCAATAAGGTCCGGCCTGCATGGGTAAGCTGTCACGGATCTGCAGGCTGACAAAGGCCTTAGAGGTTAGGTTACCTCTGTGAAAAGTTTAGGATCTGGGATAAGCTAGTCATGTGATAGCAGGAAGTTATTGCCAGCCAGGGAGTGGGAGAAAAGTACCATGGACAGAAGCAATTTAGTTGACTCTTCTCTTAAATTCTTAGCTGGTCTGTGGTCACCCTCCGCTAAAGTGATGTGTGTCCCTGACAGTGTGTAGAGGCCACCCTGGATCATTGTCTATGGCCCGACATCAATCTCAGACACAACTCCTTGATATTGGCCGTGTATCTCGGGCCTCTCTGGATAGCAAGAGCATCCAGCCATGGGCCCTGGTTTTTAATCTAGGAAAGCGAGTCCAAAGAAGAAATGCAATCGCTGTGTTTCCAGCTATCCAGGAGATCCAGGAGGGTAACTGTTAGGAAATAGCAGTGGTTAGCCAACTTTGGATTGCCTCTAAGCCTTTAATTCTGACCTTCCATGAATTAGAGGATGAATTCATGAGTGGTTTAAATTCTTCAGTTGCCTGAAGACCTTGGAGGTGGTACTTTCGTTTTCCTTTCAAAGAGATTTCATAGCGTTATATTAAGTCAAAACTAAAAAAAAAAAAAAAAAAAAAAAGATGCTTTCAGGCTAGAGAGATGCTCAGCAGTTAAGGCACTTGCCTGCAAAGCATAAGGACCCAAGTTTGATTACCCAGCGCCCATGTAAAGCCTGATGCACAAAGTGGCACATGCATCTAGAGTTCTTTCATTGCAGTGGCTAGAAGCCCTGGTGCACCCATTTTCTCTCTCTCTCTCTAAATAAATAAATTAATTAATTCATTAATTAATATAAAAAAGGGGGCTAGGGAGATGACTTAGTGCTTAAGGCACTTGCCTGCAAAGTCTAAGGACCCAGGTTCAACTCCCCAGAACCCACACAAGCCAGACGTGCAAGGTGATGTATGTGCACAAGGTGGTGCATGCATCTAGAGTTTGATTTCAGTGCCTAAGGCCCTGGTACACCAATTCTCTCTCCCTATCTATCTCTCTCTCTCTCTCTCTTCCTCTCTGTCTTACTCTCATTTTCTCTCATAAAAAAAACTAAAAATAAAAAAAATATATTAAAAAGGTACTTTCTGGCTTTCTTCACTTGTGACAAGTTAAGAGTGAGAGGCAATCATAAGTGCCTGGAAGCAGAGGACTGATCATATTAACGTGACACAAACATTGTTTCATATTCTAAGTCACATTTGGTCTAATTTGGGGGGTTCTGGTTTTGCAATCTTTGATTATGATTAGATTCTTACAGAAAGAAATATTCCACTTGATCTGACCTGACCTAATTCCCTAAGCACATACCACCTGCCAGGAACTAAACTAAAGTACTAAAAGTTTCAAAAGAAAAAAAGAGAGAGAGAGAGAGAGAGAGAGCCGGGCATGGTCATGCATGCCTTTAATCCCAGTACTCGGGAGGCAGAAGAATTGCTGAGCGTTTGAGGCCACCCTGGGACTATATAGTGAATTCCATGTCAGCCTGGGCTAGAGTGAAACCCTACCTCAAAAAAAAAAGACACACAGAGAGAGAGAGAGAGAGAGAGAGAGAGGGATAGGTGAACCCTGTCTTGGGGAGCTCAGTTTAGGAGATGTGGTAGGCAAGCCTCTAGGGTATCTCCAGTGAGCCCCGCCATTTGATATCCATGGTTCTGTGTAATTCTCCTTAAATGTGGGCTGGGCTTAATAACTCACCTTCAACAAGTAAAACATGGCAGTAGTGATAGATATGCTAATATTAAGGTATAAAAAGACTATGGTCTTCTTTGTCAACATTTTCTCTTGTGCATTCCTGCTCTAAGGAAGCTTCCAGCTATGCAGATAGGTGCCCTGTGGAGAGGCCCACATGGTAACGTAGAGAAAAGGAAATTCTCAAGCCAGCCACAGCTCCGGAGGAATTGAATCCCGCCAAAACCACACAAGTCGGCTTGAAATTGGAGCCTCTCCCAGGTGAGCCTTCAGATGAGACCACAGCTCTGGCTGACATCTTAATTGCAACCTCATACAAGAACTTGGGCCAGAGGCACCTAGCTAAACCACACCTGGGTGCCTGCCCTACAGAAACTATGAAATTAGTTTCTATTGTTTTAAGCTGTTAGCTTATTTTTAAAAGATATTTTATTTATTTATTTATTTATTTATTTATTTATTTATTTAAGAGAAAGAGGCAGATAGAGAGAAAGAGAAAATGGGCATGCCAGGGCCTCCAGCCACTGCAAATGAACTCCAGACACATGTGCCCCCTGTACATCTGGCTTACATGAGCCCTGGGGAATCTAACTGGGGTCCTTAGGCTTCACAGGCAAACGCTTTAACCACTAAGCCATTTTCCCAGCCCAAGCTGTTAGCTTTTGAAGTCATTTGTTATGCGGTAATAGCTAATTATTCTGGAGAGAGGGACACTTTTTAACTGACTATAATACAATGTGATAAGCACTATAATAAAGAAATGAAGGCTAGAGAGATGGCTTAGTGGTTAAGGCGTTTGCCTGCAAAGCCAAAGGACCCAGGTTCAATTCCCCAAGATCCACGTAAGCCAGATGCACAAGGTGGCACATGTGTCTGGAGTTTGTTTGCAGTGGCTGCAGGCCCTGACATGCTCGCTCACACTCTCTCTCTCTGTCTCAAATAAATAAATAAAAATAAATCTTTTTAAAAAAATGAATTGAATAAATTCCCTATAGATGAGGAAGCATTAAACAAAGTTGCAGAGACTCAGGAAAAAAAAACTCTAAGAACAGGAAGCGCCTGAGCTCAGTCTTGAAGGAGAAGCAGGAGTTGTCTAGGTGGGGAAGTAAGAGAGGAAAGTGCGTTACCAGGTAAATGAAAGAGCAAGAAAAGTAAGGAGCACCGTCCATCCAGCACAGCTCAGGAGGCCAGGAAAGCACAGAAAGGGAGAAATGGCAAGAGAAGATGCCAGGAAGGTGGGAAGATGATGTAGAAAGATTGGTGAAGTGCTCTAAAGTAGGCACAGGGATCTGAATGTGATTGTGAGCAATAAGGACTCCTCAGAGAATTTTTAAATTTTTTTTAATTTGAGAGAGAGAATTGGCGCATCAGGGCCTCAGCCACTGAAATCAAACTCCGGACATTTGCGCCACGTAATGGGCACGTGTGACCTTCTGCTTGCTTCACCTTTGTGCGTCTGGCTTACATGGGATCTGGAGAGTCGAACATGGATCCTTAGGCTTCGCAGGCAAGCGCCTTAACCTCTAAGCCATCTCTCCAGCCCTCCCCAGAAAGTTTTAAGAAAAGACTAATTTTCTGGTACCCATGCTTTACAGAGGTGACTCCAACAGTAAGGCAAAGAGAGTAGATGTAGTGGAGATGGCTGGGGAGGATGACTGCTGGCAATGTCCACTTATTCGATGGATTTTCACCAAGCCCTCATAATGTGCTAGGCACTACTGTAGGTGCTAAGCAATAACAGACAAAAAGCCTGTTTCTGTGGAGTTGATGTTCTAGTGGGGTCTTGAGTGAAGGACAGCCTTGCTAATGGGGATAAAAGTAAGAGTCATTCAAAAGGTGGACTTGACCAAGAAGAGACAATGCCCACCTGGACACAAGCATAAAAGAGAAGTCAAAAGTGACACCACCGTTTGTAGGTTGAGCTAGAGTAGCTGAGTGTAGTCAGGCACTGCACAATGACATTTCAGTCAATGATGGACTGAACACGCAATGGTAGAGTTCTGCAAGATTATAGTGCCTAGTGACATCATAGTCAAGTTTACTGTGCTTTCACAACCATGATGCATTTCTCAGGACATCCTCCAGTCGCTAAGTGACACACGAGTGCATAATAATGAGTTTCACTTGTGCACGATGCGTTTGTTGGGCAGATGGGATATTCACAGAAGACGTCCAGGAATCAGTGAGAAAACACCAGGGGAGAGGACCAGGCTAGAGATGTCAATTTAGAAATCATCAGGCTTGGGTGGCAGAGGAGGTCCTGGGGCACGTGAGATAGTGAGGGAGAGTCCACAGGACAAAAGTTAAAAGGGACTCACTTTGAAGAGGGGGATGGGTAACACCTGGAAATTAAACTGTTGAAGGGCACCAAAGATAGAACCCACTGAGAAAAAAAAAATGCAGACAGTGCTGGTAAGAAAGGAACAGAACCTGAAGCAAGGCACAGGATGACATCTAAAGAAGGGAAGGAGGTGGCATGACCATCACGTGAGTGAAGAAACGAGATAAGACCTGAGGGGGATGTGTTGTCCTGAACAAGCAATAGTCTCTCAGAGTGCTGTGCCCTAGTGCTGGGGTAGCAGACGTGTGACAGAGAAAGCAGACCCAAATGATCCTCTGAAACACAGTTTCTATGGTATCAGTCTTTACCAGGGAGACAGCATGACCCTGAGTCTCCTCCCTACCTATGCTGCGGTACATGCTTGTATGTTATCTGGTTACTGCAGCCATAGGCAACCCCCCCCCCAGCCCCCGAGTTCCTGGAATTGTCCACTTGCCATCTCCAGTCACGTGGCCCAGAAGTTTAACCCACCAATAATATAAAGAACTTAAGGCAGCTGGGCGTGGTGGCACACACCTTTAATCCCAGCACTCGGGAGGCAGAGGTAGGAGGATCGCCGTGAGTTCGAGGCCACCCTGAGAATACACAGTGAATTCCAGGTCAGCCTGGGCTAGAGTGAGACCCTGCCTCAAAAAGCCAAAACAAAAAAAAACAAAAAAGAAAGAATTTAAGGTGATGTCAGACTGACTGCGACTGCCTGCCATACTGTCTATAAAACCTTTGAGCCACCGGAGCTCAGAACTCAATCCATGTTGACATGAATACATATTCTGATTCTCCACCCTGTCTCTGGTGCCGGTTCTGCCTACCTCAGTTTCCTGTAACGATGGCTGCCACAATGACTGGATGGTTTCAACATTGTCAGCAAGAGAATACACATGCACACGATGTCCCAGCATGCTTCTGCCGTAGGCTTTGTCCACCACACTCCAGCTTGAAAACATCAAGTGACACGGGTGGGAGCATCATCCCGTCTCGTCTGCTAATAACAAGCTGGCTTTTGGATACAGGCCCCATGGTGACAGCTAGGACCCGCTAGCTTCCATTTCAGTCCTTCCCAGGAGATGGGTCATGTATCACGGCAAACACAATTTCTTTCCTTCTGATCTTGGATGTAGGCTCTTCAGCCCTGTGTGTCTGGACCCTGCCCACAAAGATGGAGCAGGCCCTGATGGCAGCTTCTCCCTCGGCTCAGAGTCTCCGCAGTGAGAACCTTCCAGGAAGATCAAAGGCAGCAGAAGCAGCAGCGTGACTGGACTAGGAGGAGGCAAGGATGGAATGACAGCTCAGCGCAGATTGGTGGACATATGGCTCTTGAAAAATGCCTGCGAAGGGGCTTGGCAGATGGCTCAAGTGAGAGTGCTTGTCCATGGGGTTGGAGAGATGGCTTAGCCATTGAGGCATTTGCCTGCAAAGCCTAAGAAAGCAAGTTCAATTCCCTAGTACCCACATAAAGCCAGATGCGTAAGGTGGTGCATACGTCTGGAGTTTGTTTGCAGTGTCTAGAGGCCCTAGCGCACCTATCCTCTCCCTCCCTCTCTCATTTTCTCTGCAAATAAATAAAATTGAGGAAAGAAAAGGAGTGCTTGTCCACAAGCAAGAGGGCCCAAGTTTGATCCCCAGCACCCACATTAATAAAAGTCTGGCATGATCACGCCTGTCTGTAACCCCAGTGCTATGTGGGGTAGAGACTGGGGAATTGCTAGAACGCCCTTGTCAGCCAGTCTTGACCAAAGAAAACAGCAGCTCCAGGTTCAGTGAAAGATTCTGTCTCAAGGAAACATCAGAAATAGCAAGAGAAGGACACCAATGCTCTCTTCTGGCCCCTGCATGCATGCACACAGAGCATATTCATGTATATATACAACACGCACACACACACATACTGCCCACAAAAAAAGAATTCCTCCTTCCTCCTTTCAAGGGGTGACAGTGACTCCTCTCTTGAATTTAGACTGTACTTCACGATTGCTTCTAAACAATACAGACAAGAGGAGGTGATATGTAATCTTGGAATTAAAAGGTACTATGGTTCCCATTGTGATTTCTCTTCTCCTCTCGCCTCCTCTCCTCTTCTCTCCCTCTATCATTGGCTCCAGAGAATACCATCTGCTGTATTGTAAGCTGCCCACAGAAAAGGCATGAGAGAGGCTTCTTCCCGACAGCCAACAAAGACCTCGGGCTCTCAGCCCAGCAACTCATGAGGAGCAGTGGCCAACAGCGCAGACGAGCGAGCTTGGAAGCGACTCCTTCAGTCCCAGTAGAGCTGAGGGGACTGCAGCCTCGTGAGACAGCCGGCAAAGACCACACACTCAGCTAGGCCATTCCCAGACTCCTGACACTCAGAAATTGTCATTGGAAGTTGCTCAACTGGGGATAGTTTGTTATAGCGCAATGGAGAATGAATACAGTGGCAAAGGAGAACAGTAGAGGGTCTGGCTACAGGGTTCTAGAAAACAAGACACTTGGCATTATATAGGCAGAGTCTGGCCTATGCTCCTAAGGACCCAGCACCAAGCAGAAGCGTGGTTTTGGAGTTTATGTCACCTTCTCCACTCCACCTTTTTTTTTTTTTTTTGGTAGGGTCTCACTCTAGCCCAGGCTGACCTGGAATTCACTATGGAGTCTCAGGCTAGCCTTGAACTCACGGTGATCCTCCTACCTCTGCCTCCTAAGTGCTGGGACTAAAGGCGTGAGCTACCATGCCCAGTATTTTTATTTATTTGCAAACAGAGATAGAGAGAAGGGAGGCAAAGAGAATGGGTGTGTCAGGGCCTCCAGCCACAACAAACTCCAGATATCATGTGCCACCTTGTGTGTCTGACATTTATGTGGGTACTGGGGTCCTTAAGTGTTTCAGGCAAGTGCCTTAACCACTGAGTCATCTCTCCAGCCTCTTAATAGATCATCTTAAAGAAGCCAATAATGAGAAATTCTTGATTTAAGTGACAATGCAAGAATAAGTCAAAGAAATGAGTGGGTGTGATCTCTCATTGGCTACAGTAACCTGAATGCATCCACCTTTGGTTTCCGGTGGTTCAGCTTGTTTCCACAGTGTGGCCCCAAACAGACCCACTTCAGCGCCATCCTTGATGTCTGGCCTTACACTCTATTTCCATCTCACTCTCACTCTGTCTACCTTACTTCTACCTGCCTGAACCTGACTCGCACCTCAACAAGCTTTCCACTCAGGCTTCCTAGAATAAGTCCCTAGTATTAAAAAGCCAGGGACTAGCCAGGTGTGGCAGCCCATGCCTATCATCCCAACTGAGGCTGATGTAGGAGGATGGCTATGAATCCAAGGCCAGCCTGGGCTACAGAGTGAGTTCCAGGTCAGCTTGGACTACAGTGAGACCCTACCTAAAAAAAAAAAAAAGGCTTCCTGGACATCTGGTGAATATGCACAGAGAAAAATAGCCGGGCTTGAGAGATGGCTTAGTGGTTAAGGCACTTGCCTATGAAGCCTAATGACTCATGTTCAACTCTCCAGATCCCATCTAAGCCAGACGCACAAAGGTAAGGCAAGTGCAAGGTCATATATGCCCATTAGGTGGCACAAGGGTCCGGAGTTTGATTGCAGTGGCTGAGGTCCTGGTGTACCAATTCTCTCTCTCTCTCTCAAAACAAAATTAAAATAAAAAATAAATAAAATCAATAGCCAATATCTCTACCAAAAGCTAGGGTGTCTTCGTGATCATTATTTAGAACACTCCCAAGCAAGCACTTTGATGTTCACTGAGTTTGATTATGATGTAGGCAAGACAGGTAGTCCTGAGTTACAAAAGAAGAAACTGAGGCTCAGAGCGGCTCAGGCAGTCAGCAAGCTGTGGCACAGGGAGAGAACGCAGGTGTTCACATTCCAGTCCTTGGTCTTTCAATACTGCATGTTCCAGGATGGCCAACCAAACACAGTGGACCAACCTCCTCTCACACCTTACTTGAAGCTATGAAAAAGTAGTGATATTTCCACCTTTTGATGCACAGGAAGTTTGCTAATCACCTATAGGTCACTGGACTTCCCCATGCCTCAGATCCTTGTATTTGTTCCCTACCAACTGTCAGTTAAGTTCATTCCCTTTAGGCTCCACGCCTCTGATGAATTCTCTCAGCATACAGGGGCTCAAGTCGACTCCATCTGTCAGTGACTAGTCCTGGAAACCCCTGGGGAAGAGTTGCCCGGGAACAAGCCAGTGCGGCTCACACAGGGGCCCTGGGGCTGCAGCAACCGATGGTGACATGATCGAGCTTCAGCTCCCGAGACTCTCTACACAGAGGTATCCTGACCTCACTGACCACAGCTCCTGGGACAGTGGTGACAGTGGGAGGTGTCGCCCCCTCCCTGTCTCACGGTCCCACACAGTGTTGCTGGGCCAGTGACCTCCATGTGGAGCTGGTTGTCCCGGCCCTCCCTAGGACCACCCCTCGTGAGTGCCCATCGCCAGCTCTGCTGTTAAGCCGCTGAGAGGAGCACAAAAGGATGTCTGGCATCCCGAGCTGATTTCAAGTCAGACACCTCCATTGCACCGTCAGTCAAGAAAAGACAGGACGCTCCTTACTCACCTTGCTTAGGAGAGAACAAAAAAGCAGAGAGGAAGGGCCCTCTGATCAGGACACCCACAATTCCACTCTCCCCCCCCCCATCACCACCACCACATCTCAAGGCCCTGACAAGGGCCCAAGGGTTCACTGGCTCCTTTGAATCCTTCCCCCTTTCTCTTCCCACCTCCCACTTCCTGCAGCTCACTAATTCACTTTCCCAATCACAATGACAAGGGAAACGGGAAACACTGACAACCAGCCTCGCTGTCCCACAGGCCTCTTGGGCCCCTGCTGTCCTGATGTCCTTCAATGGCCTCAACATGAAGAAAACAAAACCATACTGAAGCAATGCTGCTTAAAGGAGAGACATCCCTGGAGTGGCACGGGCACACACCAAACCCAGCGCCATCTGGCCTTATATTTCCTCAGCCTTTGCATGCACACACCAACCTACCACAGCCCCAGGTCTGCACACTTCGCGAATCTTCCGTCCCTCAGTCCAACTGAACGGTTCGCTTTCCACCAGCCAAATTTTCATCTACGATTAACCCAACTTTTCCTGACAGCCCAACAAATATTTACCCAACAAATTCATGAATGAGAATTGATCTTCCTGTTTAGATAGAAAGCTCAAGGAGTTTTTTTTGGTGTGTGTGGGCTTTATTTATTTTTTTTCCCCCCTCTGGAGAAATTAGAGAGTTAGGATAGCACAGGAGAAAGCAGATCAATGGCTATTTCCAGTTACCAGCATCTGTCTTCACATTTAATAGAAATGACGCCCCAAGACACTCAGTCTACTCAGCGTGTTCCGTGCAAAAACACCCATCGATAGGAGAGTAATGCAGGGAGAGCCTTTCCTGGTACTCTGTAAATGGAGACAAGAACCTCACAATTGCTGCCTGACTCACCAAGCCCTTCTGAAGGAGGAGTGATCAATTCCATCCCACAGCCAGGAAGATGAAGCACCAGCCGCCTCCAACACGGCTCGGGTCCACCTGAGGGGTAGCAGTGAGAGAACTAGGCCTACATCATCAGACTTCCCCTCAGGGATAGCTAAGTATCCCTGAAGTGGGTGGCACATGGGCCACCATTTGATCTAGTGTTCATGGCAGACATCACTAATCAATGCGGCATTGTCTTCCAACCCACATGGAGAAGACCCTGGGACCCTTCTCAGCACGGCACTCCAAGCAGCTGTCCCGTCTGTGAGCTTGCACACAAGAAAAACAATAACCTACTAGATACCTCTGAGCTAGAAGCAAGAGGGCTTAAGGTAGGTTCAAAGGCCTTGGATGAGAATTAAGGATCCAGACCTGAAGCAGTCGCTGGTCCGTTACACAACTCCTTCTTCTCTTTCTGAGCCAGAGGCCCTATCAGAAGTAGTAGAGTCACCGAACAAATGTCTTTCTTTTTGTAGTTGGTCTGGCTGACAGTGACATACTTCTGTTTTCACAGAAAAGAATCTGAAAGACAAACCCTCAGGGATTCTTAAAATGTGTGGCAGTATGGGCTGGAGAGATGGATTGGCGGTTAAGTGCTTGCCTGTGAAGCCTAAGGACCCCGGTTCGAGGCTCGATTCCCCAGGACCCACATTATCCAGATGCACAAGGGGGCGCACACACATCTGGAGTTCGTTTGCAGTGGCTGGAGGCCCTGGCGTGCTCATTCTCTCCCTGTCTCTCTCTCTGCCTCTTTCTCCTCTGTCACTCTCAAATAAATAAATAAAAATAAACAATTTTTTTTTTTAAATATGGCTGGGAAGATTGCTCAGTGGTTAAAGGCACTTGCTCACTAAATCTTCGATTCCCAGTACCCACATAAAGCCAGATACACAACGCGGTACATGTGTCTGGAGCTCATTTGCAGTGGCAAGAGTCTTTAGCATTCCCATTCTCTCTCTCATCAATAAATAAAGATAAAAATACATAAAATATTTAAATGGCAGTTAATATTTTTCTACACTATCAGCTAGGAGGGCTCCACCCGCCCTCCACAAGTAATTCCTGTGTGGCCCTCCACACACACACACACACACACACACACACGCACACACACACACACACACGCGCGCACACACACACGCACACACACGCGCACACACACGCACGCACACACGCACACACACACACGCACACACGCACACACACACGCACACACACGCACGCACACCGCCTGCAGTAAGTGAGTTAGCCCTGCAAACCTCTCTGCTGACTTGTCACCACAGTCTTTTTCAGCTTCATGGCCTTCCCTACCACTGACACAACCCAAGAGTCACGCTGAGCAGTAGTTGCCAAGTCCCCCCACTCTTCATCCCCAGCAAAAACCAAACCTGCTCCTTTTGTACCTTAACGATTTCACACAGGGCTGAAGAGATGGCTTAGCAGTTAAGATACGTGTCTGTGAAGCCTAAGGACTCAGGTTCAATTTCCCAGGACCCACGTAAGCCAGATGCACAAGGTGGCGCACGCATCTGAAGTTCATTTGCAGTGGCTGGAGGCCCTGGTGCACCCATTTTCTCTCTCTCTCTCTTTCTCTCTCTCAAATAAATAATGTTTGCACACAAAGATTTCTGTCCTTTCTCAACTTCCATTCATAGCCAAAGTTGCCAAAAGGTTGTCAGTACTCTGGCTACACAAAGTACGGTCTCTACGGCCCTTTAGCACAGGCATTACTTGGGACTCCCATCTGAGGGTTGGCTTGAAATCCACTAGTGCTAATGAGTTAAATCTGCAATGTAACAGAACCCCAAGTATGTCAAGTACATAGCGCATTTTGAGAGGCAAGGCTAACATTCATTCTCTTTCTTTGTGGGGTACCTACCCAGTCTTCATTCTTTTTTTTTCCTTTTTTTTTGTTACACATGTGTGGTATGTATGCATGCTCATGTGTGTGTGGTACACATGTGCATACATGTGGAGGCCACAGTTTGATCCAGGGTGTCTTGCTATCCCACCTTATGTGTTGAGGCAGGGTCTCTTGCTGAACCTAGAGCTCACTGAATCAGCTAGACTAGACTAGTCAGTGAACTTCAGGGAGCCCCTGTCTCCCTCTCCCCAAGGCTGGTGCATACCACCACTCCCTGGTATTTACGGAGGTTCTGAGGATCTGAACTCAGGGCCTCATGGTCATGTGGCAAGCTCTTTACCCAGTGAGCTACCTCCCTAGCTTGCTGTTCACTCTCTGACTCCTTTCCTGTCCACAGGAGAAAAAAAAAAAATCTCAATGAAAGAGTGAACTCATCAATGCACATGTGAATGAAAAAATAATGAGCTTTCACTTCCACCATCTGCCAGGTCTCAGGACTTCCGTTCACCTTTCAAGCCCAACGCCGGTGACCCCCACCTCTGGAAGTCTTAGAAAGAAACCCAAGCAGATGGAGACCGCTTGAAGTGGTGCGACTACCAAGTGGAGCCACCTGACTGCAAATCTAGTGAGAGTTCTCAATACACAGCAAACTGCCTTAAAGAATGACCCTGGGCCGGGCACAATGGCCCACGCCTTTAATCCCAGCACTCGGGAGGCAGAGGTAGGAGGGTCACCGTGAGTTCAAGGCCACCCTGAGACTCCATAGTGAATCCCAGGTCAGTCTGGGCCAGAGTGAGACCCTACCTCGAAAAACTTTAAAAAAAAAAAAAAAAAAGAAGAATGCCATTGGATGAGCTGGAGAGATGGCTCAGAGGTTAGGGCGCTTACCTGCAAAGCCTGACAACCCAGGCGTGATTACCCAGTGCCCATATGGAGCACAAGGTGGCACATGTATCTGGAGTCAGTTTGCTAGAAGGATAGAGGCCCTGCATGCCCATTCTTCCCACTCCCTGGCGCTGTGTGTGTGTGTATCTACCTGCTTGCAAATAAATAAATAAATAATTTTTAAAGAAAAAATGACAGTGGATGGGGTGTTCATGGCCTCAGCAGAAGTCCTTGGCCACTAGTAAGGGCCAGAGCTCCCAGCTGAAACCAGTAAAACATGTGTAATGTTTTGGAGATGAGGCCCCACGGCACTTACGACAAAGTAGATTCCCTTACTTTAGGTTCTGACACAGTATGGCCTCTGCTTACGACATCTCTCAGTCCCCTAAGACCTTCCCTCATCTTTGCCTTCAGAGGATGTCACCAACACTTCTCTTTCCTTCCCTATGCCTGAATGGGGAAGTTGTATTTAGTTATTTATTTTATTTATTTTGGAGGACAAGGACCTCAGAGAAGTGCCAGGTGCCTGTCTTCTCATTTTGCAATCCACAAAGAGGCCTTTCTGGGAATTCAGTGGCTCTCAGACCACAGAGTACATATGAATCACTAGTGGTGTTGTATCAACCCTGCAGAGACCCTGACCCCTATACGTCAGGCACAGAATGGGAAGAATCAGTTGGTCAGCTAGTGCCCTGAAGCAGCTGCATGTGGTTAACCCTCCAGGCACGCTCAGAGCCCCTCTGTAGATCAGCAAGCTGCACTACGGCGCTGACCACTCCACCCCTGGCTCCTCCTGGGTCAGGCAGGGCTTGAAACCCTTTCCTGCGCACATGCACCCTTTGCTGTGACGGACAAGACACCAGATGTCTGCTGCTGCTTTGTTAAACTGGAAAGCACTTAAAATCAAACGAGACAAGGTTGATCGCTTTGTTGTGGGAACATGAAACCTCTGATCCCATACCCAGAAAAATCTCTTTTTTCTCTGTACCATCTCACTCTCAATATACTCTTAAGTGTTCCAGACAGACCTGTGATTGTTGATTGCAAAGGACATCGGGGCATACTGGCCAGCGTCCACGCGTGAGCCATCTTTCTGACAGCAGTGCTGGTGACCGGAGACCGGGACCTTACACACAACCAGGAGACCAGGGCTTCCTCCCAGCCATTTGTAGCAAGCAATATCCACTCTGTCCCCAAGACAAGGCCTTTTAGATGACAACGTGAGTGGGATATTTCATACACACACACACACACACACACACACACACACACACACACACACACATATATATATATATATTTGGTTTTTCGAGGTAGGGTCTCACTCTGCTCCAGGCTGACCTGAAATTAACTATGTAGTCTCAGGGTGGCCTCGAACTCTCGGTGATCCTCCTAGCTCTGCCTCCAAAGTGCTGGGATTAAAGGCGTGTGCCACCACGCCTGGCTTCTTCTATTTTATTAAAAACAAATTCAAATCCCGCCCCAGTATTTGTGGGACTGACACAACCAGGTTAGGCAAAGGTGAACAGTAGATTCAATCTACAGTTTCCTTTGTGTCTCTGCAGAACATCCTTGCAATCTAATTAAACAATGAATGGATGAAACAGGCCCAGCGGGGGAGGGGGGCGGGAAGATTGCTTTTTATCATTTTCTATTTTAGTGTTTGCTCAACTATTTTAAGAAGAATATAACCTGGACCAAATTTAAAAGGAAACAGGTAGTCACAACCAGTTAGCTTCGTCCTGACTTACTGAGGACAGTTTAATGGGTACCATCAATCTTCAGTCTCGCCAGGGGCTCCCATCCACGGACCAGAACGCTTCTCCCCACTCACTTCGCTCTCTCATGTGCCCATCTTGGATTCCAAATGCCTCCCCAAAGTCACACACTTGTATTTATCTACTTACCCTCTCCCTCACCCCCACTCACTCCAACTGTGATGAAAGCCAGTGTCCCACCTGCGCTGCACCTTTACTTGCCCGTAAATTTCAGCGCCGCTCCCTCTCTCTCATTCTCTCACGTCTCCCCAGTTTCTCAGATCCCCTGTTCCCACATCCCTTTCTCACACTCTCCCAATTCAGTTGGAAACTACATAGGCAACCAGAGTCAACTGGCCTTCTTTTCTCCACGTGACATCTGCCCAGCTGCCAGAGCCTGCTCCCTTGTGCTGTTCTCCCCCTCCCTCCTATTGACAGGAATAAAATGCCCCAGATAGTACCCAAAGCCAAGTCCCCACTTGCTACAGGAGCCCAGCGTCTCACCCTGGAACTCTGTTTGCCTGCTGGAATTACCCCTTGCATTTTCTCTCTCTTCCTTCCTTTCTTTTCTTTTTGGTTTTTCGAGGTAGGTTCTCACTCTAGCCCAGGCCGATCTGGAATTTACCATGTAGTCTCAGGGTGGCCTTGAACTCACAGTGATCCTCCTACCTCTGCCTCCCGAGTGCTGGGATTAAAGGTGTGCGCCACCATGCCTGGTTCTTTTATTCAGTTATTTATTTTAGAGAGAAAGAGACAGAGATAGGGAGAGAGAGAGAGAGAGAGAATGGCACGTCAAGGCCTCAGCCACTGAAATCAAACTCCAGACACTTATGCTACCTCGTGGGCATGTGCGACCTTGCGCTTGCCTCGCCTTTGTGCATTTGGCTTACGTGGGATCTGAAGAGTCAAACCTGGGTCCTTAGGCTTCGCAGGAAAGCGCCTTAACCACTAAGCCATCCCTCCAGCCCTCTCTCTTCCTTTTTTTTTCTCTCTCTCTCACTGTCACCACACAAATAAAAACTCCTATCTCCTAAAGAGACCCATCCTGATGAAGAAATCCACCCTACTGTGTGCTCAATTGCTTTGCTCATCCTCTAACATAACTTGAAAAGGCGGAGCCTCCGTCCGTGCCCTCCTTCCTGCATTTCTTCTCCTGCACACGTTGCCTGGTGCTTCTAGGTCTTATTCGCGTTCTTTGTCCTCAGTGGGGTCCTCTTTCTCTCCCATACTCCTAACTCTTTTCCCTAGCCAGATTCACTTCCCCTAGCTGGCACCTACATACTTTGATTTCTGAACTGAATACATCGAGCATAAACCATACTGTGAATCCAGATTCATTGATCCCCTTACCATGGAGGGCGAGAGCCCACCAAAATAGAAATCAGGGAGATTGGTCAATTGGATAAAGCATTTCCATGGAGGCGTAAGGACCTGAGTTCAGATCCCCAGAAGTCACGTAAAAGCCAGGTGCTGTGGCAGGCGTCTGTTATCAGCCTACAGAGTGATGGCAAGCAGACACAGGAAAATTTCCCAGAAGCTCATGGGCCAGATAGCCTGGCAAATGAAGCGGTGAGCAAGACCCTGACTCAAACAAGGTGCAAGGCAAGGACAACACCCAAGGTTGTCCTCTGACCTCTCTAGGCACACTGTGGTGTGAGCATATCAACACACACACACACACACCAGAAAAAAATGTTTAAAAGAATAAAAAGTTACAAGATAGCAAAGGATCACCTGAGAAAATTCTCATCTGAAAAGGTGACGGGGACCCTACCAGCCAGGAGAGGCGTCTTTGGCCGGGGGACTATGGAATCTTCCTGAAGGCAGAAGGCACACAGCAAGCAGAGCATGAGGTGATGGCACCAGGTTGTACTCTGAGTAAGACAAGAGGCCTTGGTGGCTTCTAGAATCACGAAAGCAGAGAGGAGCGAGTGAGAAGAGCGAGAAAGGAGACAAAGAAAGCAGAGATGGGCGGCCTCGGTAAGAGGAGCGCATGGGAGAACCAGGGAGAGATGTTGGTCTTTGCTGTGATCATAGGTCACAGGCAGTGGAAAAGTCCCTGCCTCAGGCACAAGGAAGCCAAGGGCTGACCAGCAGCCTTCAGTGACACTGGGCATTTGACCAACTGGTGGCCTCCCAGGCCTGAGGGCTTTCCCACCAAACTGCTGTCTCCACCCACCCACACTTCAGGCTGCCCTTGAGGAAAACATGGGGTGAGGGAGAGGTGCTCCTGGCACCCTTACAGCTAGTCTAGCTATTGCATTAAAGGGCACCCCATAGTTATATGCCAGCAGGACCAGGCTAAGGACTTGGCCGAACCACACGTTCATGGACATGAACTTAAAGGTGAGGCACGGGACCCGCTTACAAGGCAACATTCACTGGCCCTCTGAAACCAAAGTGGCAAAGAAACCTGGATGAAAGGGAAGAGAGGAGGAGGAGGCTCAGCTAGGGAGAGACCCTCGGCCAGGGGTGGGCCTGCCCAGCCACTGCAAAGCTCTGAGATAAGAGTCCGAACGTCCCAGTGTCCCTGCTTCCTCTTCTTTTGGTTCAGCATTAGGGCCTCTCCTCTGCACCCAGCAGCACCCGTGGCTAACACAGCCTTGTCTGGAGTGGGTCCAGCCTGTGGATGCTGATGTTCTAAAGCTGGAGGCGAGAGAAAGCCGGGTATCCCAGTTCTAGTCCCGCTTCCTCAGAGCAAGAGGGAGAACGGGCCCAGCGGGTCAGTGGGAATCAGAGGCTTCTGCCTTGAAGATGAGTAGTGGGGGAGGTGGAATAAAATGCCAACATCCTTCCACAGACCCGGTACCATGCCAGATGGGTCAACTGAAGAAGTTGCTCCAGGGCCTTCAAACACAGTGCCTGCCCAAACCCTCTCTCCCCTGTTAAAATGCAAACAAGGTTCTTGGCAGGAGAACACTGTCACAATGCATTGCTCAGCCAACTCAGACACCATCAGAACCAAAATAAACCCCGGAGACCACTGAGCCCAATCCCTTCTTTAAGCACAGGAGGAAACTGAGCCCCAGAAGGTTACATGACCTGCCCATGATCACAGAGCCCACTAGAAGCAGAGCTGGAGCTCCAACCAGGTCCGCTAAGTCTTACCACAATGCGGTCCTGGGTTCTGAGAGAGGATGGCTCAGGATGAGGCAAACGGGGGTCTGGAATCTTGGAATCCTACTCTCAGAAACACCCACAAGAAATTGCCGGGCATGGTGGCGCACGCCTGTAATCTCAGCACTCGGGAGGCAGAGGTAGGAGGAGGATCACCGTGAGTCGGAGGCAACCCATAGATTGCATATGGAATTCCAGGTCAGCCCAGATTAGAGTGAGGCCCTACCTTGAAAAACCAAAAAGAAAAAAAAAAAGAGAGAGATAAAGAAAAAAAAAAAAAGGAAATCCCCCCCAGGAAGCAGGAGCCTTTGGGGTCTTGGCCTCTTCCCCGCCTCTACCTTCTAGAAGGACGAATACACGCAGAGAAGCCAGAGCCAATCCAGCCCTGGCTCTGCTCCGCAGCCAGGAAGAAAATGCCAGAAGGAACAGCTGTTCAGTATTTTACTGAGAGGAGCCCCTGGAAGAAGTATTTTGTTGTGTGAGCACTGGGGGCCAAAGCGGGAAGATGGGGGCGCAGAAGAACATGTTACTTTTATGTGTGCGCATGTGTGTGTGTGTGCATATGCATGTTAGTGTATGTGGATGCATGTGGCTGTGCAGGTGCATATGTGTGTGCGTGTGTGTGTGCAGAGGCCAGAGGTTGACTAGCAGGTGTCTTCCTCAATTGCCTCATCTTTATTCAGACAGGGTCTCTCACCGACCCCCAAGCTCCCCAATTCACCTAGTCTAGTTAGTCAGCAATGGGATTACAGCACCTCCCTGCCTGGCTCTTATGAGGGTTCAGGGGACCCCAACTCAGGTCTTCATGCACATCAAGCACTTTACTAACTAAGCCATCTTCCCAGTCCGTATCTATTTTGAGGTCACACGCGCACCAAATGGTATCCTAGAACTTTCAAGATCATCTGACAAGAGCAGGTTGGGTTCATTAATTACAATGATGGCAGCCACTTGCATTTGAAGCAGTTTAACAAAACGAGAGCTGTGGCCTAAAGTGAAGAGGCAAATATATGTACATAGAAAGATTGGCTTGCCTGAGAGTGATGAGGCCTCTTTTTTCCCCATCCTGATGGGCTCGAAGACATCTGGAACAGGCCTACAAAGTTGCCCTGCATAGGAAAGCCTGGCCAGGGTAGCTGGCTCTTACAGCCAAGCAATTTATTCCTTTTGTTTGTTTTTATTTTGGTTATTTTTTAATTTATTTATTTGAGAGAGACAGAGAAATAGGCAGATAGAGAGAGAGAGATTGGGCACGCCAGGGACTCCAGCCACTGCAAATGAACTCCAGACACGTGTGCCCCTTGCGCATCTGGCTAACATGGGTCCTGGGGAATTGAGCCTCGAACCGGGGTCCTTAGGCTTCACAGGCAAGCGCTTAACCGCTAAGCCATCTCTCCAGCCCTGCAATTTATTCCTGTTACTACAGGAAAATGTTCCCCACAGGCAGGTGAGTGAGAGGTTATATGAATAAAAGAAGCCCTTAGTTTAAGAGAAGGGAAGAGGCCCAGGGAAGGTCCATCCCCTACGTAATGGCCAAAAGAGAAGAGAAGGAGCCAGGCATGGTGGCACATGCCTTACATCCCAGCACTCAGGAGGCTGAGGTAGGAGAATCGCTGTGAGTTCAAGGCTAGCCTGGGGGTACAGGGTAAGTTCCAAGTCAGCCTGGGCTACGGTGAGATGCTGCCTCAAACACAAGAAGGAGTGGAGAGAAAGGACAGGGTCGTTGACCCATTCTTAATCTCAGTTGGCCCACTGTAAGACTGGACGAACTCCCACTTCACAGGGTGGGCTGCTACTCCGTGAGCCTGGCTCCCTTTTCTGCTTTAGAGCACAGAGCAGTCACCACCTGGTTCAGAGGCAAGCCCAGGGGAACCCCATTTCCCAGTGAGCACTGGAAGATGCCTCAGGGCCTTGTGGGGAGTTTTTCCAGGGGCCCAGAGAGGCTGGCAGTTCCAGGACTCATCACTGGTGGCAGGTAAACTCATTTGGCCACCCCCTACTTAATGTCCCTCGTCACATTTTCAGAGTCCTGGAGTGCCCTTCCCCAAATGAGGCATGCAGCAGAAATGAGCTGTGATTATCACAGCAGATAGACAGGAAGGACCAGGGAAGTGGGGAGAGGAGCAAACTGCAGTTTCCTGGAATTCATGTGGGTACAATGAGGGGGATCTTTCTCCCCACACCCATCAGCTGGCAGGGACTTCCTTTAACGCCAACCTCTAATCCTTGGCAGGGCGAAGTCACCTCTGAGGCTGCCTGCAATATAGCCAATACAACAATGCAATAAAGCCGTCAGAGACGAGCCCGGGGTGTGGACTGCAGCACACACAGTGAAATTTCAAAGCAGTGTGTAGGCAATACAGCTGAGTGCGTGAAGCAGAACATCACCCCTTGTGCTGAGTACAGAGTTAATGGTGGGCCCTGGAATTCGGGTTGGATCAATCTGCATAAACAATACAGTCTGGAGGCACATGAAAGAAAAAGGAGGGCAGGAGAGATGGCTTAGCAGTTAAGGCGCTTGCCTGCAAAGCCTAAGGACCCAGGTTCAATTCCCCAGGACCCACATAAACCAGATGCACAAGGTGGCGCATGAGTCTGGAGTTCATTTACAGTGGCTACAGGCCCTGTTGTGCTCATTCTCTCTCTCTCAAATAAATAAATTAAAATATATTTTTTAAAGTAGAAAGAAAGTAGAAAGAGAGCGAGAGAGAGGAGTATGTAGGAGTTTGATGAGAACCCAACAAGACTCAGGTGTTGCAAAAATGATGGGGGGGGGTGTATAACAGGAAGAGAACACTCAATGTGGGGCCCCAAGTCCAATTTTCATTCCTTTCCACAGAGGGAAGATAGCTATTACTATACTGTAGTTTCCCGAATATACTGTCAAATGACCTTTTTCAGTCCAGTGCTCTGTCCCTTCTAGCCGTGTCTGAGCCAAGACAATTGTCACTGGATATTCTAGGAAAGTAACATGCAAAGGCGAGGGCACTAATGTGAATCACAGAAACAGGATCTGGAGCCTCATCGGCCTTCCACGTCTGCATAGCATGGCCCCGGGTCACTTGGTCCCTCCCGGTGCCCTGCGATTTTTTTTTTTTTTTTCATCTGCTAAGTTGGACAATAACTTCTGACAAGGCTGCTTGGAAAATCACACTGAGAGTGCCATGGTGACAATGGGCATGTGAGAAAGTGCCAGTCCCTTCTGGCCACCGTGGAAGAGCTGCATTCACAGTCCACACTGCTCACACGTGGCTCAGCTTCTTTCAGCCTCCAGGGCCAGCAGGGAGCCCATTGGCAAGATGGAGTAGAGAGAAAAGAGGATGGATGTTCGGGTTGGAGGAGTCGGGAGTGGCAGGCTCCACAGTGCAATTGCTCTAAGAGGTAAGTCAGCATCGGTAATCCAGTCAAGACTGCATGAAGCATCTGCACCAATCACACGCCTCAGCCAGAATCCCTTCTGATTTTCTCTCTTCATCACTTCACACTCAGTGTGACCCATCAGCCTAAAGAGTCACGGAAATCCTTGTCCATTTTGACTAGGACAATCACAGATTTTGTTCCCAATTTGACATAGGCTCTCAAAGCTCTCTGGGGCCAACTGGCCACCAGCCTCTCAGAATAGCCTATGCTTCACCAATGAGCATTTTACCAACCAGCAGGTAGTGTAAAAGCCCTCAGATTTGTAATAAGAGTTGGGGACCAGAGAGATGGCTTGGCAGCTACGGAGCTTGCCTGCAAAGCCAAAGGACCCAGGTTCGATTCCGCAGGACCCACGTAAGCCAGATGTACGTGGTGACACATTTATCTGGAGTTTGTTGGCAGTGTCTGGAGGCTCTGGCGTGCCCATTCTTTCTCTCTTCCCCCCCCTCCACCCTTCTCTCATAAATAAAAAAGTAAAATTTTTTATAAGAGTTGGTGTGAAATGCCCATGGGATCTTATCCACCAGGTTTGACACTCATAAAGATGTATATTTCATCATCTAGATAGCTGTCACACAAAAGATGGGAGACACTGAAGTTTCTAGATGAGTCATCTAGAAGGAATAGGGTCACTGCTCTTCCCAGGAGGGCTAGGCCCTTACAAGTTCAACAGAGAGTCAGCTGCGTGGGGAAGAGTAGATGAACCTGGACTTCTTGACATGAGTGACTCAAATGACCTCAGCATCACATGGATCTTGCCCACAAGCTCTTGAGGGGACCTTCCTCCTGCTATCGCTCCTCTTCTATTGGGAATCTAACTTCTCTGTAATATGGGTCTAGTAGCTGGCCTGTGACTCCTCATTCCTCCTCCGGTCAACTCTGAGCTCCGGCTCCCCCATTTCCTACTGTGGCTTTCAGTGGCCTGCCTACTCTTTGCCCACGCCAACCCCACTCATCTTTCCATAAAGACTTCCTCAACATCAGCTTACCCTGGTAACTCACCTTGCTGAGCCCAACACCTACATCTGGCAGCAACTTGACACTTAATTATACGTGGTTCCATCTTGAACAATGCCCTAACCACTGGCTCTCCTCCTCAACAACAGAAAACGTGTCTTACATGGGAGAACATTTTAGAGCTCAAAGAGAAATTTAAAAAAAAAAAAAATCCACTGGGCTGGTGAAATGACTTAGCGGTTAAGCCATTTGTCTGTGAAGCCTAAGGACCCCGGTTTGATTCCCCAAGACCCACGTAAGCCACAAGGGGACGCACGCATCTGGAGTTTGTTTGTAGCGGCTGGAGGCCCTGGTGCACCATTCTCTTTTTCTCTCTATCTGCCTCTTTCTCTCGCCCAAATAAATAAATAAATAAATAAAATATTTTTTAAAAAAGTTAAAAACCCTGACTGGGCCTGGAGAGATGGCTCTGTGGTCAAAGGTACTTGCTTGCAAAGCCTGACAACCCAGGATGGATTCCCTAGTAACCACAGAAAGACAGATGCACACAGTGGTGCGTGCATCTGGAGTTCATTTGCAGTGCTAGCAAGAGGTCCAGGTGTACTCACTGCCCCCTCCCCACTTGCAAATAAATACAAAATTTTTTAAAAAATCCTTGACTAAAAATTAAATCAGACTCACTCCCCTTAAGCTTGGGTTTCCATTTCCATAGAGCGGTATTAATCATCTTAACCCGCAAGTACTGTGTACGGCTGTAACTGGCAACTACCTATAAAAACCTAGACGCAGCACCTAACGCTAGCACACAGCAAATATCTCCCAAAGCCCTTCAAAAATCCCACTCACTATTGCAACACAGAAGGCATTCAAGCAAAGTATTGACGAATTGATGAGTAACAGAAAGCAAACCAATAACATGAGGGTCGTTCTGTGAAGTAATATGGTGTGGTCAAAATGTCGATCTGTTTTCAATTATGGATTCATGGAGGTAAAATAATCCATTCTACCCAAAGAAGCCTTCAGGATTACAGACCGCCGGTCTCTCTGATCCCATAACTCAAGCAGAAACTCCAGCACCAGCATGCCCAGGCTCTCTCCACCATGTCCCTCCAGTCCCAGCCTCTGTGACACTTGTAGTCCACAGGAAGCTCATGTCACACACTAAACGTAGCACAATCCTTACTACTTCCTTAAACCAAGCGAAGAGCAAAATCCTCATACAGGACTTCTTTTCTAAATCACTTATTTAGGGCTGGGGAGATTGCTCAGTGGTTAAAGGTGGCCTGCATGCAAACCCTGCTAACCTGGGGTTCTATTCCCCAGTACCCACGCAGAGCCAGATGCACAAAGTGACACATACTTCTGGAGTTAGTTTGCAGCGGCAAGAGGCCCTGGCTCACCATATTCATTCCCTTTCTCCCCACTCCATTTTCTCTCTCTCTCCTTGCAAATTAAAAAAAATTAAATTAAATTAATTACTTACTTAGAAAGGAGGCTGGCCACTTCTTTTTCCAAGCAGAATTTTGTCTATAAAATTTTGCCTTCTAGTAAGATCTTTCTCCCCCACTAGGTTGGGGAGAAGTTAGAAGACAGCTAAGCTGAACAGGAGAGTCTTGTCCTGCATCTCCTGCATCGAGGGTGATGCTGGGCGTGGTGGGGTCCTGGGAGATGAGAACTAGAGAACAGCCAGGCTCTTCGCAGCACCATTTCATTTCTCAGGTGCCTCTCGCTGCTCCTGTCTCACCTGCTCAGCACTTGTCTGGAGAACACGTCTCTCACCACTGCATTCACTTCCCAGCTGGTGCCTCAATAACAAGAGACGTCAACAACAGGCTGGGGAGGGGGGGGGGGGGAGGAGCGTTGCGTTGGGATGAATAGAACTAGAAATGTAATTCTACTTGGTGATCACAATACCTGTTCTTGGAATTCATCTCACCCATGTTTCCCTACTTGCTGGTGGTGACTCAGACACCACCTCCTGCAGGCTTCCCAGCCACAACCAGAAGTATTGCAGAGCTAGACGAGACCCTAAGAGATCGTCTTGACTGTGTTCCTAACTCTACGTAGGAAAAATGCTTGACTACTGGTGAGTCCTTATCAATAGCAGGAGTCTAAAACTCTTGGTGTCAGAAGAAGTTTATCTCTTTGTTCTAAGCTCCAATGTACTTCCCTGGTCCTCTCAGGAGACCAGAATTAAGTAGCCAGTGTCCTTTTCTCAATGACACATATAATAGCTATTATAAGTGACCCCTAACTCTTTTCCACCAACTAACCTGAAGTCTGAAACCTCTCCTTAAAGGGCCCATGGTTGGTCCCATTAGACATATTGTTAATGATCTGTACTTTTCCTATTTTTTCAGTCTTTTTCAGCTCATTTGAACTTGATAGTATCAACTACTAAGTATGGTTTAGGACTTTTCAGCCCTTGTGTATTATTCACAACTTAACATGCTTTCATGCTGACTTAAAAATAACACTGTACCCCATTCATTGGCTAGGGCTCCACTAGGACTTCTAGATCCATCTCCTCTACAGTTATGCCTTGCCGGGTGATGCCTAGGCAACAGTGCACTCCTCGAATCGATCCCAGCACTCGGGAAGTGGAGGCAGGATGATCACAAGTCTGAGGCCCGCCTGAGCTACATAGTAAGTTCAAGGCCAGTCTGAACTATGTGGTGAGACTCAGTCTCTAAACAACCAAGGGCTGGGAATGTAGCTCAGTGGTAGAGTAGTTTCTAGCATGTGCAAGGCCATGGGTTTGATCCTAAGCACTGAAAAAATAAGATAAATAAAATAATAATACAGCCCACATAATTGAGTCAGTCAGGTCAGTGCTAAATTACTGATGTTCACTGTCCACACCTCTCAGCAAAACAGTCCGTACTCGAGTATACAGAAACCAAAGAGTATACCTAACCAAAGGATGTGCGCTTTTCATACCACACTGACGTAAAATAAAATTAAAAAAACAAGATTTGACTGTATTCACTGAGTACAAAACTAATTAAGTTTAAAAAATTAAAAAAAAAACAAGACTTGCTAACTTTCTCTGAATCATTTCTCCTTCTGAAACTGACTTCAAGTCACCTCACATGGGATCACATGGCGAAGCTTGAAACACATGGAACACACATGTAGCATACTGATCCCAACCACATCCCCTCTTCAGAAAACTCCTAAGTCTGGAAACTTAGCAATAAACTTCACTCAAAGGTGTTCTGACATCTGAAAAACAAGCAAACAGCTCAGCCGTAGCTATTGCTGAAGGAATGCAGCAGTCCGCCAGCGTCTCTCACTCACAGCCCCCTCCCCATCTTCCAAAGCATCTCATGTTCAATTAGTAAGACGTCCATTCAGCAGTAGGTCTGTGTCAGAGATCTCTGCCATCACTCAACAAGAATTTCTTTTTCTTATAGGTTGTTTTGAGAAATGATATGAAAAGTTGTGGGATGTGCTGTGATCCTAACTATGAGCACAAACATCTGAGAACTCGGGAAGAAATGTACCTCAGCAACATTACTGCTCCTGGCTAATGATTTCAGGAGGCCCCCAGTGCCCACCAGCAAGAGGGCACCTCTTCACCCCCTGCAGCTCCACAGCCCGGCTCAGGATGGGCGCCACAGAATGCCCTTTATCGTTGATCTCATACAGACAAACCGCAGGGTGTCTCTGTTCACTACAGGAGTATTGACCATTTTTCATACTTGTCGTATGGTTTGGTTATTCGTGGATACTTTGGAGAACATTGCTCTTTTGTGATTCGAGCTCAGCACTGAGAGCTTTTGAGAAGCCTTGTGGAGTGGGGACCGTGAAGATGGCTCAGTGGATAAGAGTGCTCGCTGAGCCAACACGAGGACCTGAGTTCAGGTTTCCCCAGCATCCATCCTCAGCACCCCACAAAAAGACAGAGGTGGCTTGCACACTCCTGTAACCCCAGGGCTGAGGACTGATGGAGACAGGAGGAGCGCTGGGGCTCACTGGTCAAGCCAGTTTCGAGGAACAAACAGCAAGCTCCAGGTTCAGTTAGAGGCCCTGCCTCAAGAAAATCAGGAAAAAGAGAGTGACAGAAGGGCTGGAGGGATGGTTTAGCAGTTAAGCCATTTGCCTGCAAAGCCAAAGGACCCAGGTTCGATTCCCCAGGACCCACGTCAGCCAGATGCACAGGGGGTGCATGCGTCTGGAGTTCATTTTCAGTGGCTGGAGGCCCTGGCCTGCCCATTGTCTCTCTCTTTCTCTCTCTCTCTCCCTCTTTCTCTGTCAACTAAATAAATAAAAATAAAATATAAAAATAATTTAAAAAGACAGTGATAGAAGAGGACACCCAACGTACTCATAAGGCCTCTGCATGTGTACACACAGGCACGCGCACATATGTTCTCACACATGCATATACCACGCACACACAAACACACACAGAGTCAGCAAGGGAGACAGGGAGAGGAAGAAAACCTTATGGTTGGAATTTTTTTGCCTCTGAAAATATTTTTGTATAGAGGCCTTAAAATCACTGACATTACTAATAATTAAATGTACCTCTCGGGCTGGCGAGATGTCTTAGTGCCTTATGGCACTCGCCTGTGAAGCCTAAGGACTCATGTTCAACTCTCTAGGTTCCACATAAGCCAGACGTACAAGGTGATGCAAGTGCACAAGGTCACACATGCGCACAAGATGGCGCATATGTCTGAAATTCGATTACAGTGGCTAGAGACCCTGGATTGTCAATCCTCTCTCTCTTGCATGTGCTCTCTCTCTCTCTCTCTCTCATTAAATAAATAAATAAATGTACCTTTATTCCTTCCCCCTGGTAACATGAAATTCTTCTTTTAGTCCTTGATTTTAAAAAATGCTCTAAATATTAGCACTACTACCCCCAAATGAAAAAAAAAAAAAACCTCTCTAAATCAAGTATTTACTATTAAGAACTGCTCATTTTTGTAAAGTTTTATTAGAACATGGCCACACCCATCCTTGTGCATAACCTATACAGCTGTTTTTTCTGCAGTAACCCTAGAGCTGAGTAGCTGCATCAGATACCTGACCTGCAAGGCCTAAGATATTTATTATCTAAGCCTTTACAAGAAAAGTTTCTAAGGGCCTACAATCAAAAGAATTATAAATTGCCTATTCAGAGCAACCTCTTAGCTAAATCAACAAAAGAAAACAAAACCAGAAAACAGCTCTGATCCAAATGAGTAGTGTTTGCAAGCTTAAGAGCTGGCCTAACTTTCCTACAAAGCACCCTCTGGAATGAGTTATAAAATATTTAAAAGATTAAAAAAAAATGTAGGGTGGCTAAGATAGAATGATTTATCCTCAGAGAAAAGCAAAAAAACAAAAAGTTAAAAGTTAAAAAATTTAAGACTACATTGTGAATTAGCCTGGGCTAGAGTGCAACCCTCCCTTAAAAAAAAAAAAAATTTTTTTTTTAAATAGCAAAGATTCTCAAGAAATTTGCATCCATAGATTCTCATTCTCTCTCTCTCTCTCTCTCTCTCTCTCTCTCTCATACACACACACACACACACACACACACTTCAATCAAAGGAAGTTAAGAATTTGCTGGTGTAAGGATAGAATGAAACTCAAATCCAGTCCTAGTCACATGGAGTGAGGTGGGTCCTTAGGAAAGGATGAAGGAATATAATGAACAGGTAGCTGATCAACAGTAAGAGCACAGTAAAATGGAAACTGCCATCTCTAAATCGCACGGCCTTACCCAGAGTCTGAAAGGGAGGATCTTTCATGTACCTGCAGAGGAAAGGGACTGGGTGGTGAGGTGTTTTCTACTGTGACCATCTTCTGAATCCCTAACATGTGCTCACTAAGGACCTTGCTCCACTGAGAGATCAACCCGTTGCTCATTCCCACTACACGACAATTCCAAGTCAGGACACCACTAGGGGCACCCCTGGGTTAACATGAGGACCTGCTATTCTGAAGGATTTTGTACTGGTATTCCAACCTCAACTTCAGCCTTACCCACACTACCAGCCCCTAGGGAAATCTGCCCCCAAGCCATCAAAATATGTCTAAAATATGTTTGATAATTGCATTTGTTTTAATTCATTACAAAATTGATCTTAAAAATTAGGGAAAAAAAATGGGCTGGAGAGATGGCTTAGCGGTTAAGGCGTTCTCCTGCAAAGCCAAAGGATCCCGGTTCAATTCTCCAGGACCCACGTAAGCCAGATTTCAAGGGGGGCGCACGCATCTGGAGTTCGTTTGCAGTGGCTAGAGACCCTGGTGCACCCATTCTCTCTCTCCCTCTCTCTGCCTCTTTCTCTTTCTCTCTCTCTCTCAAATAAATAAAAATAAAGTTTAAAAAAAAATTAGGAAAAAATAAATAAATGAGAGCTCGCCAAATTTTTATGTTTTGCCTCTCTTGAAAAGCCAGAAGATCCCCAGAAGCCTAAGCTTCCACCCCTATACCGGGTATCCTTGGAGGTGAACAGCAGTTCCCACTTCAGAGCACAGATAGTCTTTGGCTCCGCTGAGAGTGGTCCTCCCCCACACACACCTCCCTCCTCCCCAGCACTATAACTTCCCTCACAACTGGCCTGTACCTCTTTACTGAAGATAGCTGCTCTGCAGACATCTGAATATCAACCCCTGACTAACCCTTTCCTAGTAACTGTTTCCAAGTGCAGGATGAGGGTGACTCTCATTCTCAGCCTCACATGCATACTTTCTCCCTCTCTCTTGTCAGCGACTAGAGTCTACAAACATAAAGCACATGCTTTTTTTTTTTTTTTTGGCCAACAGCTCACCATTAGGCATTTTTAAAAGGCAGCCACTGGCCCTCATGACCTGCCTCTGAGGGCATTTGATTTTCCTGGGTCTTCGCCACCTTTGGTTATTTATATTGATACTATAGCTCCTGGCCAACCCATTGGCCCCATAAACAGCCCCAAGACAATATCCATAAAGAAAGCCTGACTTATGAGGAAAGACACACACTACATAAAGAATGTTTGCTCATCAGTATTAAGGTACCTTTTTGTCCCCAAGGTTGTAAATTAGAGAGAAGGCTTCAAGTGCATCACTTCCCTCCAAAAATAACATTTAATCCCCTAGGTGGCCTATGACTTGATCTAGCACTTCAAATTTTAGGCCCCTATGCAAAGTGTAAAGCATATCAAAAATGTAGACCCCTTCCTTTTAACTCCAAGTGTCCATGGACAGATAAGTGGGTGAACAAAATATGGTTTATACATTCAATGAATTAAACAGCCCAAAGAAGGGAAATGTTGACACATACTATAACGTGGATGAGCCTTGAAGGTGTCATTCTAAATAAACTAAATCAATGGCAACAGGACAATTTCTGTATTATTCCTTCCACTCCTGTGAGGTTCCCAGGGTAGTCATGTTCACAGGGTCAGGAAGTAAAACCGGGGCTAGGGGAAGACAGAAAGGAAGGAGAGCTGGTGTTTAATGAGTAGAGTTTCAGTTAGAGATGAAATGGCTCTAGAAATGGGTGGGGGTGATGGTTACAGAATGATGTGTCTTTACCTTTGCCAGAGAACTGTACACATAACAACGGTTCAAGTGGTAACCTTTATTTTTTGTATATTTTACCATACCATACTAAAAAGGGGAAGGGTACTGTATTGAGTTTAAAAAAAAAAAAAAAAAAAAACAAAGCACTTCCATTTTACTGCTTGGGAAACTTTTCAAGTCCATAATGGAAGCTGTATGTGACATTCATCCTAACAAGGCAGAGACCCATTAACACCAGCATTGCAATGTCAGTGTCGCATTCCAGCCTCACCTGGCCCCAGTGGGGACTGGAAAAGCTCAGAGGGAAAGAGCTGGCCCAACAGGCACACCTATTCTATTTCACCTATCAGACAGGAGTATCCATCTTCACGTGCAGGGAAAACCCTACCAGCTTTCAGTTTCAGCAGCTTCCAGACGGGGCGGCCACCCTAACAGCACCTTTCAGAGAGCCATAGCCTCCCATCTTTTTCCAAACACATGCTGAATCTCACATTGTTGTGCAAAACTTCCGGGCGCAGGTGTGATACCAACATTGACCCGGTATGTGAAGCCTCTGCACATTATCAGGGTTTTCAATGACTCTGTCTTGACTGTGGAGAAGACAGGTGGTGACGGTGAATGGGTGACGACAGCTCTGGGCCTTAAGAGCAGACACTGTCACGAACCCCGGCCATTGTTCACTTTCCGTGCCCCAAACCCGACACCCAAGCTAGCGGTGACTGCTGTCCTAGAATGTGCTTCTAAAGGAAACAGTAAATCATTGGCATGCAAGTGGGCACAATCTTCCCAGGGGTCCCTTCCACACGACGGGGTAAAAATCACTTCTATCAGATGAGGTTGGTTGACCGAGCAAATCTTACAGATGCTAGAGAACCAATGGAAACAGAATTTTATTTAACAGAAACTTACACAAACTTCATACAAACCCTACATGATGCAAAGTTTTATCACAGTGCTACATATATTGCAACTTGCGAGACTTGGTTGGAGAGAAAATTATTACTGTAATTAATGGCATTTTTGACAAGGGACATTTCCTATCAGAGAATATCACAGAAAGGGGCTACATAATGATACAAAGACACTCTTGGTGACACACCCTTCCCCTTGAATATGAAACCTGAAGGGTCTAACAGGAAGCCAATGCCCACCCACTCTCCCCTTTCAAAGATAAGAGATTCCTCAGGCCAGGCTCTCTCAGCAACACTGTGACTCGCAGATCTTTACTGACAAAAATCTCCAGCCTGAAATTGTACATGTATCATCATGACTTTACGTACAGGTAAGGGAATCCCAGGAGCATAGACATGTAAAAGACCAGCCCAGTAGAGAGCCAGGAGGTAGAACCCAGTGACCCAGCCCATCACCTGACCTCCTGAGCTAGGTCACGCACACACACTGCTGAATTTCATCCCATCGGCCATAACACTCACTTCCACCAGCCATAAAGAGCATATTAGACTGCTTGCCTTCCTCCTTCTTCCCCAAGAGTGACTAAATTTGAGGTTTTATTGAGGTCAACTGGCTAATCCCTGGAGACAGTTCTAGGATCTCAGGCCCTTGAAGCCAACCCAAGGGAAGACTCCCTTGGCCAACTCTTTCTAGGAGCTATTAGCTGACTGACCTAGTTTCATCTCAGCCACTACTAATTTTCGCTGTGTTTTTTTTTTTTTTTTTTTTTTTTTTTTTTGGTTGTTCTTCACTGTATTATTTTAAGCAAAGTTATCTCTGTTCAAATCTGTTGGAAGTTGCAGGTGGGAATTCCTTTCTGAAGCAGGCCCATGAAACAAGATGGCCCCGATGTAGGCTGAAGCTTCCCATTGAGATCCATGGACTCCCAGGGCTGAGGGGCAGTGGGGACATGGACACTGCTGATTGGGGTCTAATTTATTTCAGTCAAGTCTTAACACATCATTATTTAATATCACCAACACTTTCCAGTAGACATTTGAAGAAGGAAGAAAAAAAAACTGATCACTCTGCACTTACCACATCCAACTGGCAGAAATAAAAGTACCTTAAGCACATACATGAATGGCTTTTCAAAAAGCCTGAGAGAGCAGAGCTGATCTCTATTTCCTTATTTGAAAGTGTGGGATAGTTCTCCTTTAGAGTCAATATGCAGTCTTTATTTTACAGTAAGTACTCTTTTGATTTCCCGTCTTCACAAAATTGCTTTTAACTTTTGAAGTAGAAGATACTTTAAACAAAAATACTGTGCAATGTCAGCACGTTTTTCTTTTTAAATATTGAAATAAATAAAATAGTTAACTCTTTTTTTTTTTTGTCAGTTTGTTTGGGTTCAGTTATTTCTATGGTAGAGTAAATTCCGATCTGACCTGGGTGCTTTCTCACAGACATTTAAAAGGAAATGTATTGAAAAACTTTTAAAAAGGGAAAAAAAAAAATGTCTTCGTATTGCACAAACTTGGGCCGACCCGAGACTTGGCTGAGCTGAGCTGAATGCTACTTTTCCACAATCCAATCCCAGCGGGCTCCTCTGGTGTTGGCTGAAACACACAGCACAGGAGGGGACCAGGGACGAGGAGGAGAAGGAGGCGGAGAAGACGCTGTCATCCGAGTTCAGTTCACCTTCTTCTGTAATGGCTTGTTTGAAGGATGCGCAGTTCCCAGGTCACGGAGCAGACTGCAGAGGGAAAGGCAATGAAAGATAAAACAAAAAAAAACAACAGCACAGAACAGCTACCTAAGGGGGGGGGGGGAGATTAAAGTTGGGGCTGGGGGTGGCAAAAAAAAAAAAAAGAAAGAAAGAAATGAATCAAAAAGGGAAAGAAAGAAAGCCACCTACTAATGCCGAGCTAAGGAAGCTATGGCTATGGGCAGTGAAAAACAGGCTTGGCTCTGACACCTCGAAGATTAGCAGTGGGAAGTCAGCCAGAAACAGGGCAGGGTAGCTGTGGAGTTATCTTCTAATTACCTATATGGAAATGGGTCATTCTATGGTTTAGAACCAGCCACAGGTAACCCCAACCGCTTTCCTACTTTGGCCCCAAAGGGCCCAGCTACATCTGCACACGCCTTCACCTCCAACCCTGCTCCAAGTGATGGAAAAGTGTCAAGAGTACTCGCAAGGAGCCAAGCCACAAGGTCTGTTCCAGTCTTCCTCTAGGACAGTAATGCTAAGTGTCAGCCTTGGATAATGGTGATATTTCAAACCAGGGAGGTCCTTCAGCCTGGATGGGTGCCAACCAGGTATAGATTTTGCTTCTAGCTGGATCTTGCTAAGTTATTTTTGCTCTTGAAAATGGAGCAGTCAGTATGAGGAGAAGGCGGGGAGAGCAAAGGCTCTTGCGTTTCACCACAGAAGTGATTTCTCAGGGCACAGGTGGGTGCCCCAGCAGAGCTCAGATCACTCTGAGTTCCACAGGAAGGGAGGGAGGAAGGCAAGAGAGACCTAACTGTGGAAAATGGCCAAGGCAACAGGGACTAAAGGTCAAAAACAAATGAGCAATCCAGCTGCTTCCAAGTTACAAGTCTCCTGCCTGATCTCTCTCTCTCCTTCTGGTACTCAAGGCATCCCTCCACGGCCAGGTACACAGACCTGGGTGAGAGGTACTTCCAAGGCCAAGACTATATTCACCCAGTTACTCTTTCATGGGAAGGCTGAGAAGGTCCACATTTCCACCCCCACCAAGTCCCCACCTGCTTCCGTCCCTCTTCCTCTTTTGAACCCTACTCTACTGTCTAACTCCTCTCTAATCTTTGGATCCGGTGCCCCCTTGCCTGGCTATTCTCCTCTTCCCTCCCTTTCCTCAACTCTTGACTAGTGCTGCCTTCCTCCAGCCCCTTAGCCTGAGAGAGAACACAGGATAGTGTTCCTTCTGACTTCCCAGAGTGCCTGCCAACTGTCTTCTTGTTAGGCATTGGTCGTGATTTTACCCCATACCAGAAGTCCTTCTGTCCCTCCCCCAGTGTCCTTGATCCCTGTCATCACCTGCCACTTTATTAAAGCTTGTCTCTTGACCACAACATCAGGTCCTTTGAATTTCTGCAAATGTCAACCTTTGATCCCCACCCCAACACAACACACACACACACACACACACACACACACACATATCACACCAACACACACTTGTATTCTTTTGCCCTATTTAAGCCACCTTAAAAAAAATAACTGGTTAGTTCACAAATTTGTACTTGTAGCATCCATTTTCTTTCATTTCTTTTGGCTAGTCCAACTTCAGGCCATGGAAAACGTCCCAAAGTTCTTGATCCCTCCAGGAGCTTAACTTTTCATCCATTCTCACATTAACAGCTCTCAACTACCTCTATCTCACTCTTTCACCTCCCACCTGACTCTAATCTACCCTCACTGCCTTGAATGATGGGTGGTGTGTCCAGAAATGGCATCTCTGGGGCTGGAGAGATGGCTTAGCGGTTAAGACACTTGCCTATGAAGCCTGAGGACCCATGTTTGACTTTCCAGATCCCACGTAAGCCAGACACACAAAGGTGAGGCAAGTGCAAGGTCGCACATGCCCACTAGGTGGCACAAGCATCTGGCGTTCCACTACAGTGGCTGAGGCCCTGGCACACCAATTCTCTCTCTCTCCAAAATAAATAAATAAGAAACAGCATCTCCAATTCTTCTGTCAACAATATTAGTAGTAGTTGAACATAAGGTATGTATAAAATGGGATTTTATAATGCATCTGTTAATTAGCTCAGACATATTGCTCAGTTCTCAGTTTATTTCAACAAATAATTATATGGTACAGTGGTGTCAGACACTGTCCAACTGACATGAGTGATATCACTTTTGCCTTCAAGGACCAGACATCCAGTGAAGGAGAAAGATCAATGGCCAGAACCAAACAACAGCATTTAAACATGGCTTCTTCATGTTGAGATTTTTGCCATTTTGCATGTATAAAGTTGTGGTTCCTAGCTCGCTCTCGCGTTCTCTCTCTCTCTCTCTCTCTGTGTGTGTGTGTGTGTGTGTGTGTGTGTTCTGGGGATGGAATCTACCACTGAGCTAAACACCCAGCCTCCCAACTTTGCTCTTAGTTATGCTCTGCCTCCATTCGCTCTGACAACAGATATTCTTACCTACAGATTTTCAAGAGGCAAGAGTCAGTCTTGTCATCTGGAGAGCTTCCTCCAAGAAAATCTCTTGACGACTGTGATCCGCAGTAAGAGTAATCACATACTACCATTTACACACAAGCTATTTGTGAATAATCTGATTTTAGTCTGCCCAACTAGACTGCAAATAAATCCACTGACGAGTAAGCCCATTAGTCCCATGTTTAATTCTCTCTTATCCTTTACAGGGCTGAGCAGTCAGGTGTACACGACATATGTATATTACATATTGCTCAGTTCTAGTCATCAAACAAGCAAAAGACATATCTGAATGAAAATATTATGAGGAGGGGCTAGAGAGATGGCTTAGTGGTTAAGCGCTAGCCTGTGAAGCCTAAGGACCCCAATTCGAGGCTCCATTCCCCAGGACCCACATTAGCCAGATGCACAAGGGGGCACACGCGTCTGGAGTTGTTTGCAGTGGCTGGAGGCCCTGGCGTGCCCATTCTCTCTCTCTCTCTCTCTCCCTCTTTCTCTCTCTGTCGCTCTCAAATAAATAAATAAAAATAAACAAAAAAATTTAAAAAAGAAAATATTATGGGGCCTGGAGAGATGGCTTAGTGGTTAAGGCATCTGCCTGCAAAGCCAAAGGATCCCCGTTTGACTCTCCAGGACCCATGTAAACCAAGATGCACAAGGAGGTGCATGAATCTGGAGTTCGTTTGCAGTGGCTCGTGGCCCTGGCATGCCCATTCTCTCTCTCTCTCTTTCTCTCTGCCTCTTTCTCTCTCTCAAATATATAAATAAATAAAATATATTTTTTAAATTTTATATATATATATATAGTATCATCCAAGGTACATGAACACACTAGCCTAAAACCTCAATTGAAAGGCCAAATGTCTTACTCACCAGTAACAAGGCTGAATCAGAGACGTGTCTACTTGATATCATACACTGAGAAGGGTGCAACATCATTTCTGTGATATCCTAAACCAAAATGCAAAGCCTAACTTTGGTCATTAGAAAACAGCACAGAAGCCTAATGGGAATCGCTGCCAGTGAGGAGCCAATACTCTACAAAAGTACCAAGACAATACAAAGGCAGGCAGGCTGTGGAACTAATTAATCCAGATTAAAGAACCCTTAGAGGACAAGACAATGAAATGCAACATGTGCTCCTGGATGGGAGATGATGGAGAGTGGAGTTGCGAAGGGGAATGGGGAACGGGGGAGGGAATTACCATGGTTTATTGTCTATAATTATGGAAGTTGTAAATAAAAAAAATAATAAAACTAGCCAGGCATGGTGGCACACACCTTGAATCCCAGCACTCGGGAGGCAGAGGTGGGAGGGTCACTGCAGAGTTCGAGGCCACCCTGAGACTACATAGTGAAGTTCAGGGTCAGCCTGGGCTAGAGTGAGACCCTATCTCAAAAAACCAAAAAGTAAAAAAATGAAATAAAATTAAATTAAAAATAAATAAAATTTTTAAAAAAGAAAGAAAAGGTACAATAGGCAGGATTTGAATGGCGTCCACAGCGTGAGGTACTGTAGCAGTGTTAATTTCCTGGCTGTGATCATCATCCCATGGTTATTTGAAGAATCTGAGTTAGAAGCATATGGAAATTTTTATATTTGGGGGGGAGTGTAAAATTATTCTGAAATTATTTTTTTAAGTTTTAGTCATTGGGCTAGTATTGAAATTCTTTGCAATCCTGCTGCCAGTGTTTTGTAGCTAATAAATCATTCTGGCAAGGATTCTCTATCATCCTTAGTTATTTTGTAAATCAATCAGGCAGGATGGCTTTTCTTATATTGTTATTTTGCATAAATGCTCAGAAATCACTTTTATTGAGTACATCAGTGTCATATGATTCAATGCTTTAGTGTTTCAGGCACTTGCCACGTGGCCAAAATGGGGAGCAAAGTGTTCATTTCCTGACACTTCACCACCCCGACCCTGGCCCACATGGGACGCTGAACCTTAGTTCTTTCAGAAAGTTCATGAGAACCTGCACATTATACCCTCTCATTGTGATTCTAATGTGTTGGCTGTTATTGTTTTGTGTTTGTTTTATGACATCAAATGTCTCTTCTCAACCCAATGAAGGCTTAAATCAAGACGCAGAACCCACCAGGCATAGCAGCACATGCCTTACACCCAGCACTTGGGAGGCTAATGTAGAAGGGTCAGCGTGAGGTGGAAGCTAGCCTGGGACTATAGAGTAAGTTCCAGTTCAGCCTGGACTAGAGTGAGACCTTGCCTCAAAACACCAAAAAAGGACTGGAGGGATGGCTTCATGGTTAAGAAGCTTTGCAGAGCCAAAGGACCGGGGTTCAATTCCCTAGTACCCATATACAGCCAGATGCAGAAGGTGACACATGCATCTGGAATTTGTTTGCAGTAGCTAGAGGCCATGGCATGCCTATTCTCTCTGCCTGCCTCTCTATCTCTCTTAAATTAAAAAAAAAAAAAATTTAAGTAAAAATGTAAAAAAAAAAAAAAACTTACCAAAAAAAAAAAAAAAAGATGCAAAGCCCTTTCCTAATTTGACATGAGAAATCTTCAAAATGTGACCTGTGGGGAAGTCAATATAGACTGAGAAAAGAGGTTGAAAACTGGGAAAAACAAAATGCCAGGAACTTACTGAGCATAGAATTTCATACCATCATCATACTGACTGAACCTGTTTCCTCACCAGTAAAACAAGTATAAACGACAGCTACCCTACCACACAGGGTTGTTTTAATAATCATCATGCCATATCATTGGTTCTGGATTACGACAGGAAAAGAAATGCCCACATCCTAGGGGTAAAGAAACTAAGGCGGGGCTGGAGAGATGGCTTAGCAGTTAAGGCACTTGACTGCAAAGCCTGATGACCTAGGTTCGATTCCCCAGTACCCACATAAGCCAGATGCACAAAGTGGCACATGTGTCTGAAGTACCTTTGCAGTGGCTAGAGGCCCTGGAGTACCCATTCTCCCTCCCTCTCTCTCTCTCTCTCTCTCTGAAATAAATAAACAATTTTTTTTTTAATTTTAAGAAAGAAACTAAGGCACAGCTTCATGGCCCACAAAATCACACAGGGAGTCAAGCTCAGAACTTAGAACTTTTCATTGCTACTCTGGGCTTCTACTCACCAGATCAAAACTGCCTCACTCAGAAAACGTACAACATAAGCACCTTCACTTCCAAAGGCTCAACAAAATCCCCTGTGGAAAAATTCCTAATGCATGAATCTGCTCGAACTTTAAGTACATGTTCAAGATCATATTCATCAGATGTAACAGGAGGCATATTGAGATAGAATTAATTAATTTTATTCCACCATGAAGTGAGAACCTCCAAACAGCCTTTAGTTCTCTCCCCAAGTAATGATCTCATGTTCCCTCAAGCGTTGTAGAAAGACAGTATCAAGCTGCAGCCCATTAGGTGCGTACGGAGACGCAAAGCAAGCAGGAAGACCTAAAGGGACGCTATCAATGTGAACATCCTTTTTTTTTTTTTTTTTAAATCCTTCCCTCTAAAATACCAGCAGTAGGGCTGAAGAGATGGCTTAGCGGTTAAGCGTTTGCCTGAGAAGCCTAAGGACCCCGGTTCAAGGCTCGATTCCCCAGGACCCACATTAGCCAGATGCACAAGGCGGTGCACACATCTGGAGTTCGTTTGCAGTGGCTGGAAGCTCTGGCACACCCATTCTCTCTCTCTGTGTGTCTCTCTCTCTGTCTCTCTCTCTCTCGCTGCCTCTTTCTCTCTCTGTCTGTCATAAATAAATAAATAAATAAACCAAAAAATTTAAAAAACAAGAATACATTAAAATACCAGCAATAAATTGGACTACTGGCTTTAAAGTACCTTTAAAAAAATTAAACACATATTATCATGCCAGTGTTTGCAGTAATTATAGTCTGTGATCTCTATATAGTCTCAAGAACAGAAATGAAGAAATAGATTATTCTAGGTTGGAAAAACACATCAGAGAGTTGCCTATCACAATAGTTACCATTAGGGCTGGAGAGATTGCTTAGTGGTTAAACGCTTGCCTGTGAAGCCTAAGGACCCTGGTTCAAGGCTTGATTCTCCAGGACCCACGTTAGCCAGGTGCATAAGGTGGTGCACGCGTCTGGAGTTTGTTTGCAGTGGCCGGAGGCCCTCGGGTGCCCATTTTCTCTCTCTCTCTCTCTCTCCCTCTGCCTCTTTCTCGTTCTCTCTGTCCGTCGCTCACAAATAAATAAAAATAAAGAAAAAATAAAATAAAATAGTTACCTTTACATCAATAGTCTTCCCCACCCTCAGAGAATCTGAATGTTATAGAAAGTTCTATATCTTTGTTTCTCCTCTTTGGGAACTATGAGAAAATTTTTTATTTTTTATTTTTTACTCATTGACTTATTTATTTGAGAGAGAGAAAGAGGCACAGAGAGAGAGAGTAAGAGAGAATGAGAATGGATGCACCAGGGGCTCTAGCCACTGCAAATGAACTCCAGATGCATGTACCACCTTATGCATCTGGCTAACGGGAGTACTGGGGGATCAAACCTGGGTCCTTAGGCTTTGCAGGCAAGTGCCTTAACCTCTAAGTCATCTCTCCAGCCCTAGGTGGCATTTCTAAAGCAGGCTGGTGGAAACTTAACTGAGATGAGAACAAAGGTCAGATCACCTTCATCTAGATAATGCTAATTTCCCCTTTATTGCAAAATTATATTTGTGATACTTATTTAACCAAAGCAACCACACAAAAAAAGATAGGTGTCTTTTGGTGGCTCACACTATTCCTGTGGTTTCCAAGGTCACAATAAAGGAGCTCTCTTTTCCCCTAATGGGTTTGGAAGTCAATTTTTAGACCTGAAGATCTGTAATGTTCTATACAAACCTTCACCAGAACTAGAACTCTCTTCAACAGGATCTAATTTTGTTCTTCAGTGATTGAAATTTTTCCTAAGAATGTTAGCTTTAAAGATTTACTCATCAAGGGCTAGAGAGATGGCTTAGCAGTTAAGGCACTTTCCTGCAAAGCTAAAGGACCCAGGTTTGATTCCCCAGGACCCATGTAAGCCAGCTGCACAAGGTGGCACATGCATCTGGAGTTGGTCTGCAGTAGCTAGAGGCCCTGGGGCACCAATTCTCCCTCTATCTGCCTCTTTCTCTCCCTCTCCCTGTCTCTCTCTCAAATAAATAAAAATAAATAAATAAATAAATAAAGTTTTTTAAAACTTTAAAAAAAAAGAAATACTAGCTGGGCGTGGTGGCGCACGCCTTTAATCCCAGCACTAGGGAGGCAGAGGTAGGAGGATCGCAGTGAGTTCGAGGCCACCCTGAGACTCCATAGTGAATTCCAGGTCAGCCTGGGCTAGAGTGAGACCCTACCTGGAAAAACCAAAAAAAAAAAAGAAATACTCTTCAAAGCACTATTTATTTCAACCAGAACTATGCAAGGTGAACATGTATGTGCACATATATGGTCCTTAACTAAGGACCATTCAAAAGGCAGCACAGGCTATGATTACATCATATGGGTTTTAGACTTGGAGGTCAGAACCTGGCTTCTTACTATGTGGAGACTCTAGTATACATAACATCATTACGAGGCCTTAGCTTCAACTGCAAACTAAGGATAATACAAGTATTTATCCTGTAGGGTCATCATGGAGATTAAATGAACTATTTCAAGGAAAGCACCCAAAATAATAGTCAACATATATACATTCACTGTGTTCCCTGGAGAAAAGGAAACAAAGACATAATATCAACCATCAAGCTGTCTGGGAGCAGTTTCCTCTTTCTACACCTTCTTCCATCAAGCACCCTTCCTTTTGATGCTTTAAGATATTTGCCTCCAGAGCAATGTCTGTTTTACTTCCTCAGACCTAAATCCATGAACCTCTCCAAGTTGACTTTTCTCAGCTGAAAGGTGAAAGATCTGAACTTGGCCATCTTCAAAGTCCCTGTAGCTCCTTTTCCTTTACACAACACAAATTCTGAGTCTGGTTCCACAAGGAAAATGAGACCAAAAGCTCAGACAAGGGCTGGAGAGGTAGTTTAGCAGTTAAGGCGCTTGCCTGCGAAGTCTAAGGATCCAGGTTTTATTCTCCAGGTCCCATGTAAGCCAGATGCACAAGGTGGTACATGCATCTGGAGCTCATTTGCAGTGGCTGGAGGCCCTGGTGCGCCCATTCTTTCCATCCCCTCTCTCTAATAAATAAACAAAAACTAAAAAAGGCTCAAACACTATAGAGTGGCACTGCCATGCTCACCTTGGCCATACCAACTGAGAAAGGTGAGGATGCCTGCCACCCCTAACACGACAAGTCAATTTTTTAAATTTAATTTTCACTATACCAGCAATAAATAAATAGACAAATAAATGAATAAATCAGATAAACAGTACCTAGCCTCAGATAAGTATTTTCCTGGGGTGTTGACCTTGATAGTTCTAAATAGTTGTCTCCCCATTAGAACCACAATCTTAAAAAAACTTATTTAGGGCTGTAGAGATGGCTTAGCAGTTAAGGCGCTTGCCTGTGAAGCCAAAGGACCCAAGTTCGATTCCCCAGGACCCATGTAAGCCAGATGCACAAGGTGGTGCATGCACCTGGAATTCATTTACAATGGCTGGAGGCCCTGGCGTGCCCATTCTCTGTCTGTCTCTTCTGTCTCTCCCCAGCAAATAAATAAATAAAATAAAGGAAAAAAAAGCTTTTAAAATAATTTGTCTTAATTATTTATGCAAGTTCAAAGTCAAGTTATCACTGACCAACAACAACTTAGACAAAATTTCCAGTGGTTGTGTGGACCGTGAATAGACCTTTGGTTGACTTGGAAGCCCATCAGCGAAAGTCGTAAGGCTAATGAATCCACACTCTGGATCTGAAGAAGAGACTGCAGAGGTGTAAGATGGCAGTGAGAACAGAAACTAGTGGCTTATTTACATGCGAGCGGGCAGGAATGTCACCGAATTGGAGAGCTACTGTGCCTTCTCTGGGAACAGAACCTCAGACAAATGCGGCAGAACGCTTCCACCGTCTCCAAACTGCAACCAGACCTCCAGGGGAGTTTATAACTATGTGAAGCGGGCTACCAAGGAAACGTGAAGGGTCCATCTGTGAGTCTGTCTGCTTGTCCTTGCTTTTCTGGGTTTGCCTATTGCTTTATGAGGGGTCTTGTTCAGGGAGGTTAGCACAGGCTGGACCGTCAACGCAGCGCTTCTCCGGCCGCACTTCTCTTGGCTAGGCGGTAGGATGATCTCTCAATACAAGTCAAATAGACATGCATTCTCATGGAGGCTGGAGGTGCTAGCCCTACTTTATGAGAATTCAGAATCTTCAGAACATTCCAGTTGAATGTTGTACCCAGTGAGGGCGTCTTTAATTTGGACTTAGTACCTTGATTGAGCAAGTGGTACGCAGAGCCCAAAATACCACACTTGACATGCAATAAAGGGCATGCCTCCTCATTCCTACCCAAGCCAACAGACTCTACTTCCGCATGGAGCCAAGGGACAGATTCAGCCAAGCAATCTCCCAGCCATTTTCACTAGAATTGAAGCCCAAAGCCAGAAGCCTGCCATTTTCCACACAGCACCTCTCTTATAGCCCAAGCCAGCCTCAGCCCCTCACCTAGGCCCAGGACCACGTGGGTATACATGCACACAAAGGCCAGACTTCATTCACCACGCCCACACTGGGAAGGGAAACCCCAGAAAAACAGACGAGCAAGCCGGGAGGAACCAAAGGAAAGAGATAAGCAAAGGAAAGTGGGAAAAAAAGAAAAAGAAAAAGAAAAAGAACCAAAACTATGATGTTTTTACCCTTACTATGAGACAAGTCAGCCAGAACGTACCTTTTGAGCAGGGCCTCACAGCTGTTCTCCGGACTGCCAAAAGAGGTGGCCGGTCTTCTCCATGTCTGAGGCCTTGGGCAAGTGTTGCTTTGGTTTATTCCAGGAAATGCTATTGGAAACATAAAAATAAAAAAGGTGCCTGGCAGGCACTATAAAAAAAAAAAGAGGAGAAATATGGGAGGCTTTACAATCCAGTGGTTAGTGACATGTTTTTAAGCAGGGATGAGGGAGGGGAGCTACGCCGTGAGGTCTCACTCTTCCTTCCGTGAGCGCTGCCTCAGTTGCTCTAGCGTCGGTGAGATGGTGACTTTAGCTCTGTTCCATCCCTGCCTTTGGAAGTTGCTCTTCGCCAGGAGAAACGCGAGGCAAAGCAGCGACAAGGAACCCGGCAGCTCTGCTCAACGGATGAGGAGCCGAGGGAGGAGGTGACGGCCGGCCAGCGCTGGACGGAGGCCAGACCCGGGCAGCTCCTGCTTCTCCGGGAGGGTTGCCATTGCTCACAAGCAGATAGAAAGGTGGGAAGGTCAGGAAGGAGACATGGGGATTGGGGTCTGCCTTGGGGAGCCACCAACTCCATGGGGCACACAAAGTGCCCCTCGTCCCTCGTTGAGGAAACTCTCCCCCCCACCACCACCACCCAGTGGCTTGCTTCTAAACAAGAATATTACTGCAATTTCTTTGAGATCCCTTTCTGTCTGTCACTCAAAAAAAAAAAGTCTTATTCTAATCATAGCTAGCACATATAAATAATAATTGTTAATGTTATTGGTTCTTTGTTTCCAAGCCCAGTGTTCCTCTTCTCTTCATTTTGCCAATAAATATAAAAGCTGAGGAAATCAACTCTGCTCAGATCGAAAGACCCCCACCCCACCCCCAGCCAAGAGAAAATCCGCCTAACTTCCTATTTCTAAGGAAATAAATAGCACATCACGATGCCACCTCTCTGGAGAACTCTCACTTGCTCCTTTGTTGTTCTGTCTTTCTGTTGTGTTTCAGTAGTTTGCACGTCGGTTGTACAAACCCAGCGCAGAGGGACGGCAGGGGCAAGGGACATGTGGAAGGTAGGTGGAAAAAGCAAGGAGAAAGGGAAAACCTAAATCATGTTTCATTTAAAAATAAAATTTTTTAACAAAAAAATCCCACATATCAGAAGCAGAACAATGACCACAGTCAGAGGGGAGGCTAATTGGCCAGTCTGTCCCATGGGCTCAGCAACTGCCCTTTTTATGTGCTGTGGGCGAGCCTCGGCCACTGCGGCGTCCTCGACAGGAGCGAGGCTCTTCCAAATCGTCCTCATCAAAGCCGTAGAAAGTTGAGGTGTCACTTTCTGACGTGGAACCGAATAAGTCCTCCGTGGTGCGTGCTGCGGCCGCTGCCTCCTTCTCCTTCCTGCCTTCTCCTCCCAAATGAGCTGACATGTATGATGAATATATCAGCACATGGGTTAAGCAACAGACAGCATCATTAATATTTTCATTACGTCATTACAGTGTTACTCCTAATAGCAAAATAGTAAACCACTGTTACACCGAAAGGGACTCACCGCGTACAAAACCTGATGACAGGGATTTGGGACAAAGCACACATTTCCAGGGGGAGGATCCCCCTTCCTTAAAGAGGCCTCATCCCTGCCGTACATATATGTCCACAACTTCCGAGAGCAAGAGGTTACGAACACAAGCGCAGGATCTCCTCTCGCCTACACACACAGACGCACGCGTGTTCACTCAACCCTGCCCCACACAATGCTGTTTGTGTTTTTTTTTTTTTTTTTTTTCTTGGTGGTTTTTAAAGCCTTGTTGGTATTTCTTTGGAGTTTTCAGTTGATGTTTCTTTGAACAATGTTGGTCCATCACTTTGACAGTCAGCATTACAAAGGTATTACTGTCAGATAAGCCATTCAAGATGGTTAAGCCTCCATCTATTTTATTTTATTTTTACTGGCCTCTAATCCCCTTCTTTCAAACCCCTTTCAATTCTACCCTTACACCATGTCATTCGTTGGCACTGAAAGCGAAAGGAAGTTGGCAAGTCTGATAAGTGGTAGATCATGAAAGAGTCGCTCTCATTTTCTTTAACCACTGTAGGAAATTTCTGTGATCTATGCTCACACACTACAAGCCACTAAGCATGCCCAGGTCTTAGTTACTCCAGAAGGTTCATGTTGTCAAATCTAACTCAGAAATAGGGTTTTTAAAATCCTATTAAAACACAGTATCCATCCTGGCATGGTGGCACACACCTTTAATCCCAGAACTTGGGAGGCAGAGGTAGGAGGATAGCATTGAGTTCAAGGCTAGCCTGGGACTACAGAGTGAGTCCCAGGTCAACCTGGGCTAGTGTGAAACACTACCTATAAAAACCAAATGTGTATGCGTGTACTGAAAACTGTAAAACTCAAGTTTAAAAATGTTCGCATTCTACTGGAGCCCAAAACTACCTACCCACGTGGTAGTTAAGCACCTCCTATGGTACCTGTGTCAAACATGCCGCTTTCTCCCAGCACACAGAGGCAGTGGGATAGCTGGGTAGGTAAAGGCAGCTCTTTCCAGCTCACGCTCTGCTCTAGATAGACCCTAGAGAGGCTCCAGAGAAGAATTCACCACCTGCCTTCACGGCACACCCCAAGGGCTGATGCCTCCCACGTCTCAGCTATTTCAGAAACATCAGAGTCAGACCTTGATAACAGATCCAACACTAATTCCCAGCAATTACAATGAGAATATTTAGGCTGATGTAAAATGACCCTTGAGGCGCACAGTAGACAGAACTTGGAAAAGAAATACCGAGTGATGTCTGTAGGAAGAGAAGCTTGGTGTAGAAAAAAACCCAACTTCCCACTTCTGACACCTATAGGTCAGATTCAAACACCACATCTTTTGTTGTAAAGGGGAGAGGGAGAATATTAGCAGTTCCCTGTGATAACTTATAAAGCTGGCTTCTCAAACCCGCCCAAGCCTCCAGCAGGCCATGACCCTGCTTAGAGCATCATTCCACCAAATGGACTTGCTTCTGGCAGAAGAGATGGTCTGATTGCTTGCTCTTAAAAAAAAAAAAAAAAAAGTACTGGGTTGAAGTTCATTTGTTTAATTTTCTTTTTTAAGTATTTTAAAACTAGGGTCTACCATCATAATAGGAGGAAAAGATCATGACATCAAAATAAAAGAGAGACTGATTGAGATGGGGAGAATGGAGTTTCAAAGGGGAAAGTGGGGGGAGGGATGGTATTACCATGGGATATTTTTTTATAATCATGGAAGTTGTTAATAAAAAAATTTTTTTGAAGAAAAAAAAAAAACTAGGGTCTGCAATCCCAAGAGTTGTACCTTCTAAGCTAGCTCCTGGAAAGTAAAGTGTCTAGTGTTTAGGGTGAGGTTTGGAACCAAGATGAAATTGGCAGAATTGCACAAAAGGGCCTCCCTGGCAGAGCCCTTGAGTTAAATGTGGAAGGTTGTACACAGTGGACACGCAGCCCTTGTCCAATGACTGCTTTGCCACTCAAGCAAGTCTTGAGCCTTTGGCAACCCTGGCTTCAGAACGCAGAAGAGCTAAAGGTGATTTATGGGCGTGGCCAGGGAGACCTGAGCTGCTGCCGAAAACCAAGATGACATCACTGTGGCCCTTCTCTCAGGATGGAGAACGGGGAGGATACTAGGTGGAATGGAGCAAGAGAAACGACTTCTTGTGCTTGACCCAAACACCCAGCCAACATATTTCACCTACAGTGAGCAGCTCGTGGGACTAAAGATGCAACTGAAATTCTCTCTCCTCCCTGCCTGAGCTTGGTTTATTCTTGGCATGCCAAAAGAAAGAAAATTTTAAAAGCAGCACCAACCATGATCAGGCAAAAATAGTGACTTGGCTACAACTGAAAACCAAGACCTCGGCAAAGGCCCGAACTCATTTTAAGACTGAAGGAGTAAGATCAAAAGTCTCTTTGTGATACTTTAGTCTTTGGATAAGTTCAAGGTGGAAACACTGTGCCTGGTCAGCCCCAGTTCAACATCAGGAATGCCTGCCCTTCTGCCTCACTGATATATAAGGGTCCCAGTATTCTGTTCCACAAGGAACTATGGGATGAGTGGCCAATGAAGGTGGCAGGTTCATGCCAGTATGCAGAAGCCCAGGGATCTCTGAATCCCACAGTTCAAGATGCCGCTGCTTTCCCAGTATTCACGTTTCCAATCTCTCCAGGATTTCCCTGGGTATTTCCACAAAAGAGACACATCTTTCTGTTATATATCCATCATTCACTACAAGAAACCACGTTGCCTGGGGACTTCAAGGTGTCTCCGCTCTCCCTCACTATTGACCGCAGCTGTACACAGAGTCATCAATGTCCACCTCCTGGAAGGGTCAAATAGAACTCCAGACCTTCTCCTTGTCCCTTCCCCAACAACTCAAGAAATAGCTTTTTTGACCCAAAGAAGATAAAATATGAAAATGACCTGAATGACCCCTTTGCCGCTCAAAGTCATCACCGCTATTCCGTCTCCTTGCCCACCCCTTTGCCCACCCACTGTGAGATGACAGAGGGGTACGAGTGGAAGAGGTCCTGGTCTACGGCACACAAGGCGGGAAGGAGCACACTCACCGGAGCGTCCACAGTCTGCACAGGATACCAGCTCCTCGGGCCGCCCGCTCTTCTTGTTCATGTTAGAGCCCCCCAAGCAAAAGTCACAGTAGTTATTGGGTATGACTGTCCCATCTGGTCCTTTCTGGGCTGTGAAAACATTAAGAAACAATTGCAGTTTTAAGTTGAGATCCATTCCTGCTACCTCCTCTTCTACCATGGTGATACAGACTGCATTCCAGAAAGAACATGAAGTTTAGAAAGTTAAGTTCCGTTACAACTGAGTGGTGATATTGGGCTTGGTTTTCCTTGTCTCTTCCTTGGTCCAGAGGTACTGATGTCTTCCAGAACTTAATATTTTGAAGTCGTTCTCAGTTCTATGTTTTATTTATTTATTTATTTGCAAGCAGAGAGAAAGACAGAGAAAGAGAGAATGGACGTGCCAGAGTCTCTAGTCACTGCAAACAAACTCCAGATGCATGCACCACTTTGTGCATCTGGCTTTATGTGGGCACTGGGAAATTGAACTCAGGCCCTCAAGCTTTGTAAGCAAGCACGTTTAACTACTGAGCCATCTCGACAGCCCAGTTCTATGTTTTTATAGAAACCATCTTGCCTCTCTGGTTGCATTTCTTTTTTTTAATATTTTTTTGTTTATTTATTTATTTGAGAGCCACAGAGAGAAGGAGGGGGGAGAGGGAGAGAGAGAGAGAGAGAGAGAGAGAATGGGCACGCCAGAGCTTCCAGCCTCTGTAAACGAACTCCAGATGCATGAGCCCCCTTGTGCATCTGGCTAACGTGGGTCCTGGGGAATTGAGCCTCGAACCGGGGTCCTTAGGCTTCACAGGCAAGCGCTTAACCGCTAAGCCATCTCCCCAGCCCCTCTGGTTGCATTTCTTAATGAATAAACTGTCCAGTCAAATAAATGTCTCTCAATCCTACGCAGCCAGCTCTCCAAGCCAAGGCCTCAAATACCAGAAACCATATATAACAGTGACAAGAGAGACAGAACAGCCAATGCCTGGGCCTAGCCTTAAAGATGATCTTATTTAGGAAATATTTCCCCTGTGTCTAAAAAGGGAAATAAATAGGTGCCCATAGTTAGTCACTTCCAGGAAGCACACCGGAGATGCTCCTAAGGACTTTGATGTCACAAGGGTCTGCTCAACTCCCAGAGGCTCAGACTTGCTGACCATGGAAAGCACCTAGGACATGTTAACGTGAAGACCCCAAGCACGTAGAATAAGGACAGGTTTGCTAGGCACTAGGTCTACCCTCACGCCAGAGATGGGTGGGATGGTGAGTCAGTAAGCATAGGTTTAGGCTTCAGCCCTTCATGAGCAGCTGAGCCATCCACAACCCGCCCCTGCTAAGTGTCAAAACAAAGGCAAAGAAAAATCTCGGGACATGACAATAGCACATGCCTTTGAGCATCAAAATCACTCTTAGCTACTAGAGGCTGGTTGAAAAGCCTCGGGTTCTTCATAACCCAAGAGAAAAGTTTCCATTATCCTGTTTCTTTCTTCCGATTATGAACATTTCTGTGTCACATTCACGCTCCCTGATTGTGACTAAAAAGTCTCCATTTGTGGGATCAGCCTTAACCACCAGGGTCCCTTCCTCCTTAGCATCCCCAATGTCTGCTGTAATCATTCATTATTCACTAGCTAACATTAATCAGGGTCCCGTAGGGTACAGATCTGTAAAAGGAGGCAGGTATGTGAGCCAGACAGTAAGTGATAAACAGATTCACCCCCTTTAATATGATTCCCTCTGGCCTTTGCTGCCTCCCTGCCTCTGCTTTCCCTCCAGGAATAGAAAATTTACCTGAGGAAGGCGAAAGACAAAAGCTAGCAGAATTACATTACAGAGGGTTAATCCATTTATCAGTTGCAATTTGGATTGTTTAGTCAGTTTCTAAGTCATTGATTTCCATCTTCGGGGAGATAGACAATTCTCTGCAAGGAACGTGCAGGCTGTTTGGGGGCCACATAGGAGCTCCCCCACCCTCTGTGGTCTGTTGAGTATGAGCTCTTCCTCCATGGCCCCTGGATTCAAACACATCTGCCTAGCAAACCAGATGGCTTTACAAATAGTCTCCAAAGCTCGGGGCATCTGCAAAACTCTCTGCCTATGAAAATGTGCTTTCCCCAGACCACAACTATCCACCTCTTCTGCTTCCTTCTCCTGCATTGCTGTCTGTTCTATTTTCAGTACTTTCTTGAGATGACCCAAGTATGTTTAAGAAGCAAATACACTCAAGGTTTCTTTATCAAGAGATTAACTGAGGCCAGGCGTGGTGGCACACACCTTTAACCCCAGCATTCAGGAGGCAGAGGTAGGAGGATTGCCATGAGTTCAAGGCCACTCTGAGACAACATAGTGAATTCCAGGTCAGTCTGGGCCAGAGCAAGACCCTACCTCAAAAAAAAAAAAAAAAAGAGAGAAGAGCGAGAGAGAAAGAGCGCAAAAGAGAGATTAACCGAAAACTATCAAATGGGAAATGTAAGCTATAAGTGGGTTATGTTAAATTTAGGAAATGCATTTCATGATTGATATGAAGGAGATATCAAATGTACAGTGCCAATCACAACTGAGGTTGCTTTCTGCATACAAGAGGTGAAGTAATTCTCTGTACATCAACCCAGAATCCCAGAGGCTTCATCTGGCTCTCTCCTATGAGTATAGGGATTGCTTTCTTCCCCATTCACAAAATAGTTAAGCATCCAAAAACTGTACCCTTTAAACATATATAAGGATTAAGAGGTAAAATACATGGTGTAAGAACTTCCAGGTCATTTTTGTCACCATATTCACCATCAAGAGACCATAGGTAGGATCTTCTATTGAATCAAGAGCTCCAAGCCAAACCAGGGGATACAGGCCTGTAATATCAGCTATTTGGGAAGCTAAGGTTAGAAGATCGCAAGTCCAAGGCCTTCCAGGGCTACTGAGGGAGTTAAAGACCAACGTGGACAACTAAGTGAGACCCTGTCTCAAAACCTTAAAAGTAAATAAATAAAAAGAGAAGTGAGGCTGTATCTGAGTGGTGGGATACTTGCCTAGCATGTCTGAGGCCCTAGGTTCAACACCCAGTCCCACCAAAGAGAGGAAGAAAGCAAAATTAAAATTTCAGAAATTATCTGGTAGAGCAATACAAAGAGTAAAGGAGGAAGTGATCCCATGTAAGAAGACCACAGAAGCAAATCTGATGAATTTGAAGAAGAGAGGTCTCTGACAAGTCACAGCAGGGTCTCCACATACCTTTAGCTGTGTTGGGCACAGCACCTGTCACAGAGAGTGAGGGAGGTGTTAAAATCCGACTTGTAGGCCTGAGTATGTTCACTTATGACAAGCAGGGGTGAAGGGTGTCTTGTGGGTCCAGCAATGGTCCAGTATAGAAAGAGACAAGGAGGGCTAGAGTAAAGCTTAGCAGGAAAACATATGTACAGAATGCATAGGGCCCTGGGTGCATCCCCCAACCACACAACAAAGGAGAGAGAGAAAAGATGCTTGGTTTTTGCTTGAGTTCCAGTCTCTTCTTACAGCAGAACCACCCTCATTCTGGTAAACTGGCATGGAATGAACTAATTACATAGATAGATAGATAGATAGATAGATAGATAGATAGATAGACAGACAGAGATGTAGATATAGATACACACATATATTTGCACACACAAATGCATGTGTATCTCTTACACTTTTCAGGATTCAGGATTGGTTTCAGAGCACCCATTCTTCCAGGAAGCTCTCCCAATTCCCATCCAGCAATGACCAGTCATGCCCCTGGGGAGGGCGCTCTGTTGACGCTGCTATCATAACCCGTCTCTTGTTGACCCATGTGCATACCTTCCTCATCTCTTCACATTCTAAAGTCTTCTCCTTCACTATTCAATACATTCAGATGTTCACTGCCGGAACATCTATGTGCCTTGTGTGATGGAAAGGGTGACCGATAATTTGTGGGGTGACTGGCTTAGAAAGAGATGACCAACACGGATCACAGTGATATACCTGGGACCCTCTTCCTTGTGGGGACAAAGTATGTATTGGCTGTCCTTGTGGCAGAGCTATCTGTCACTTTGAATATCATTCATGGCCCTTGGTTTGTCTCTTGACTCCTCAAAAAACTGGCCCATGTCCAAATAGACAGATCAGTGATCTGTCCTAGACTTGCAGCCAGCTCCCAGAGCACAGGAGAGGAGGGAGCTGAGGACCCTGTGCTGCTAGAAGACCACGATGAACAACTACTAGAGTTTGGATACCAAGGCTCATGTTTTAAAAGGCTTGGTTCCCCGAGCAGTACTCAGAAGAGAGGCTTTAGGGGAAGTGATTGGATATGAAGACTAACCTAATTGTTGAGAGTTTCAGAATCTGAAAAAGGGCTAGAGAGGTGGTTAGCAGTTAAGGTGCAAAGTCTAAGAACACGTGTTTGAACCCCCAGGTCCCATGTAGCCAGGCGCACAGTAACACAAGTGTGCAATGTCGCACATGTGCACGAGGGGGTGCATGCATTTGGAGTTCATTCACAGTGGCTGAAGGCCCTGGCACACCCATTCTCTCTCTCTCTCTCTCAAAAATAAATAAAAATCTAAATCTGAACAAACTATGGAAGGTGGTGGACTGTGGAAAGTAGGGCCTAGCTGGAGAAAGTGAGTCACTGGTGGGTATGCATTTGGAGGGTCTATCTTGGCCCTAGCCCCTTTCTATTATGTTTCCTGAGCACTATGAGGTAAAGTAGGTCTGTTCCACTATGCCCTTGCATTACACCTTCTCTGTCATGATACTCTGTCTAATGAGAGAAGACAGAAGTGTAGAATCAAGAAGCCATGGACTAACACCTCTGAAACAGTAAGCCAAAATACCTCTTCCTCTCGAGTATTTGTCAGAACAACAAAAGTATGACTAATACAACATCCATATGAAAAAAAGAAACAAAACGCATTCTCTCGTGAAAAGTGGGTACTAGGTCATGCCTACCCACTCAGCATCCCTAATGCTCAATTGCCTTTAGGAAGGAAAAGAGGCAGGTGTCTATTACACCAAAAAGATTAAGGTGGAGCTTCTGTTGGATGCCCTATATATGCTATTTCACTGGTCCTTAAAGAAACTTTGTGAAGTAGGTGTTGTTTGAAAGATGAGGTAACCAAAATCCAAAGTGATTAAGGTGCTTGCTCCAGGCCCCACTTATAAAGAGGAGGAAATGGGATTCACCCTTATTTGTCTATATCCCCTGAGATTCTGCCTCGTAATCACACTTCCTTCCTGGTAGGTCTAGAAGCAAACGTTTTCTGGCCATATTGCATATCAAGCATTTCATAAATCTCTTTAGAGTCAACTTGATTCACCCAGTATGTTATTTACAAAGCCCAGAGTGATAAAAACTATTGAGATTGACCTGATAAAAGCACAAATTCCGTTTGAACTTAAATTTAATTCTCCTACCACAGTAATCCATCCTGGGTGACTCTATTTATTATCATAGACTCTGTGGAAACACTTCACTGGAGAATTCCAGAGGCTCATGAAGGCAGTTTTTAAGTCAATCTCTCACCAAGGCTAGATTGGCCTATGGTCTGACCTAGCCATGAGCAATTTCCTGGTACTGTATAAGAAAGATTTTACTATCAATAGAAAACTCACCTGGACCTTGAAAGTGATATTTAAACTGAGACTATGTTCCTGCTTATAGGAAATTGAGTCCTGCTGTATAGTAAGATGACAGGGAGGGCAAAGTCCCCAGTGGTATCTCGATAGTAGTGTCCATAATGATGGATTAGTGTCTGTGGGCTGAGATCATAGAAGAAATACAAGTAATCTGCTGAGAAAATAATGTGAGCCTTGAGGGTTTAGGACTTTACCTGGGGGAAATCACTCTAGAAAAGCTCAAAGACAAAAAGCAAATAGAAATCAGGAAGAAAGTTCATGAAGAAATACAGAAGAAGAAAAAAAAAGACAGAAGTGAGGGGGAACATTCAAATAACTCAAAGCAAGAAAAGGGAAAATTCAAGGCCCAGAGAATCCTACCACCATGCTCAGGAAAGGGAGAGCAGGCGTTCTAGAACGACGTCATCTAGAATGACGTCAGAGCACTAGAGTGCTTGTGAGTTGTGGTGGTTTGAATCAGATCTTCCCCCATAAACTCATGTGTCCTGAGTTCTGGGTCCTTGGCTACAGACAGTCTGGGACACGGAGGAGATGTGTTTCTGGGAGCAGGCTGAGGGACGTCGCAGCCAGCTCCCCCTCGCCAAAGCTCGGCTCACTCTTCTGCTGCTTTCTTCCACCTGCTGTGGTAATATGACAGCGATGTCCAGCCTCGGCTCGTGCCATGCCTTCCCCTGCCACCGTGAAGCTTCCCCTCGGGACTGTAAGTCACAGGGAACCCTTGCCTCCCATCAGCTGCTTTTGGTTGGGGGTCTTGCCCCAGAAACAAGAAGGTAATGTGAGTTAAACTGACCTATGGCCCAGAAGGCCTCAAATCTTCCATAAAACTACCGCTCTGTCAATGCCTTCTCTGCCGCCATACACCTCCTATTCAGGAAAAGAATGAGTAGCGGGATAGGCTGGTCCCTTGCAGGAGCCTCTCACTCAGGCTCTGTAAAGACGATAGCCATATCCCAGGCATCCCAGGGGGAGAAAAGAAGAAAGGAAGCAGGCTGGAAGTCGAAGCTCTTTCCTGGCCTGCGCACAGAGGCCTGGCCTCCTGTTCTGAGCAGACACTCAGGCTGCCTGCCAAGGGCCTGCTGTGCACAAGCATGGGGCCATGTTCGGTGTCCACCAGCCAACAGGCACCCCAGCCCCCATTCCGCAGCTGTTTGTCAGCTAGGCCTGGGGTACGCAACCCTTGGGAAATTAGGGGACCATGAGCAAAGCCCTCCAGGAAAGGATGCGCCTCTCCTCACCCTTCACTTGTCCCCCCCCCATACACACACACACACCCGCCACCACCCTCCATGGCTGACAGTTCCTGTGTCCCTCCACAGGTCTGACATGTTTCCATGGCAACCGGAATCCTGGGCTCTAGCAGCCTCTGCTCTTGCCACCTGTTATTACTTCATCTCTCAAGTGTAAAGCATCCTAGCCCAGTGCCACTTGGCTGTGTGGAGCGCATCTTTAGAAGTCAGAGTTAAAGAAAGGGGGACGGAAAAAAAGAGGACGCCCAGAAAGGCAGCCCCAGGCTGGCCACAGAAGACACGGCGGCGGACAGGCCAGGGTGGAGGAGGCGGCACCGGAGTCAGGGAGGGTGAGGAGAGGGGAGGGCGTGTAAAACCCGACTCGGCTTTCCCTCCAGAATCAGCGAGCAGGCCCCAGCTGGAGGCCGCCACCACATCCACTACCTTCTCCCAGCCTTTAATGAGGGCTGCGGGAGGGGCGGGCGGGCGGGCAGGCAGCCATGGGGAAGGGAAGGCAAGCTAGACAGAAGCCGGGAGCGGCCCGACGTGGAGCAGAGCGAGGAGAGAGTTAAAAGTGGCGTGATCGAGACTGTGGGGAAGACTGGACCAGAGGGCAGGCAGAGCATCAAAGCCTCGATAAATGGCCTTAATTCTCATGCTCGCGCTCACCCTACTCCTTACGTGTTTACTCATATAAATTATCCCCAAGGCCTGCCACCTTTCTCGCTGCTTCCCTACGAACTGATGAAAAAATAAATCCGGCAGATCCCAGGAATAAGAGCGCTGGGTTTCCATGCAGGCTGGTTCTTGGCCACCTCAGAGCAATCAGGCTTTAGGAAGAAGGCAAAACAATGCCTCCCTCCCTAGACACTTGGGGGTGGTGGATCTGGGACCCCCCAGTGAAGAAAAAGACACCAGAGTCCACTCATCTCATGACCCTTAGACCATCAAGAGTTCCCACACTGGGCTGGAGAGATGGCTCAGTGGATAAAGGGTTCACCACACAACCACCAGTGCCTGAATTCGGGTCCCCAGAACCCATGTAAGAGCCAGACTTTGTGGTGGGCAACTGTAATCCCAGCATGCCTATGGTGAGAAGGAAAGTGGACACAGGAGGAACACCAGAAGCCGGTGGTCCACTGAGCCTGGTAAACACAGCGATGAACAAGAGACCCTGCCTCTAATAAGGTGGAAGGTGTGGGCCGACACCAGAAGTTATGATTTGACTTCTATGCGCATGCCCTGGCACACACATGCCCACATTTACACACGAACACGCACACAAGCACACACATACCAAACAAAACTTCTTCGATGGTCAAGAACTCACTCCTCCCACTCGTGACTCTTGGCCACCCAGCACTGAGGACAGTAACCATGAGAAAATGGGGGAGGTCAAAGCAGAGTGACCCCAGGCTCCGAGACTAGTCTGTCTGGGGAAAGGAAGGTCCGTTAGCCAGGTCAGTAAGCCTTCAAGTTTATGGATGCAGCTGATAAATTGCCACACTTCTCATCATCACTGACATGGGACAAAATGAGCTGGAAGACAGCACACGCCATGGGGAAAGAAGGCAGCGAAAGTGTTGGGCAGGGCTGGGGAGCGACGTCTCCGAAGAGGTCTCTGCGCACAGCGAGAGTCCCTAGGCTGGCCATTGTGAGCGCGTGCCTGTCTAGAAGAGGGAATGCGCTAGGCTGGAGGATGATTTAAGGTCCTCTTAGGCCTATTATTTGAGGATGATAATAGGGTAAAGGAACAGACAGAGAAGTAAAAGTTGTCCCAACCCAGCGGGACCTAGGCTTTCATCGTCATTTCATATTTGTGTCTCTCAATTAGCCGGGAGCTCCCTGAGGGCAAGAACATAGTCTTTCATCCCTGTGTCCCTGGCACCTGGCACATGGACTGTCACCAAGCTGACAATAAATACTTAATGAAAGGATGGACAAATCTTCAAAGAGGCTTGTGGGGGGCAGGGGGCGAGAAGCAATGCGCCAGACCAAGAGAAATTAAAGACTAGGATGTTGAGTCCTCTGAGGACAGAGTGAGCCACTCTAAAGAAAGCAGCAGTCCCACTGACATGGGGCTAGAAAGAGTGGGAAGGACAAGACCCATTGGAGAGAAGGAGGCTGTGGTGTAGAAACCCATGGGTGTCCCCCAGATGGAAACCCTCTCCTAGAAACATTTCATGGTAAATCAGTAAGGGCAGAACCCAGACTCTGTTGGCCACAGAGCCTTGAGTCCCACCCTACCTCTGTTTGGAAGCACAATGGCAGCCAGTGAGGAAGCAGCAGGCCCTGTCTTACTACGGGGCTTGCTACTGGCTACTGTCCCGTGCATCCACAGGCCTACCTCTGTCTTCATCAAATGCAAAACTCCACCTTACGTAGAAATTTTGTCCTGGGGCCAGAGGGATGGCTTAGCGGTTATGGTGTTTGCCTGCAAAGCCAAAGGACCCAAGGTTCAGTTCCCCAGGACCCACGTAAGCCAGATGCACAAGTTGGCACATGTGTCTGGAGTTCATGTGCAGCTGGAGGGCCTGGCGCACCCATTCTCTCTCTCTTCTCTCTCTCTCTCTCCCTCCCTCTTTCTCTGTCAAAGAAATAAATAAAAATAGAAAAAGAAAAGAAACTTTGCCCTGCCTCATTGTAAAGACAGAACACATCTTACACGCTCTTATCAGTGTCTCCATCTTGCTGGAGACATAGGTTGAACATTCCTAATCCCCAAACCCTCAGTGTTCCAAGACCAAAACTCTTTGGGTATTGGCATAACACCACAAGTGAAAAAGTCCACACCTGACCTCATGTGACAGGTTAAAATTCAAAATGCAGGGTCACTAAAATATTGCATAGGGGCTGGGAAGATGGCTCAGTGGGTCAATTGCTGGCCATGCAAACATGAGGACCCGAGTTCAGACCCCCAGAATCCATGTAAAAAGCTGGGCACGATGGCACATAAAGCTAGAGGCACAAGATGGCACATGCATCTGGAGTTTGTTTGCAGTGGCTAGAGGCCCTGGCACACCCATTCTTTCTCTCTCTCTCTCTCTCTCTCTCTCTCTTTCTCTCTCTCTCTCTCAAATAAGTAAATAAAATATTAAGAAAAAAAGAAAAGTTGATCTCACTGAGTTTCCATGACTGAGTGGTTAAGGTAATGGACTTGAAGAAAAGTTTATCTCAGGCTGAAGAGATAGCTCCGTTACTAAAGTGTTTGTCACACTAGCATGAAGATATAAGCTTGATTTCCAGAACCCATGTGCAAAAAGAAGAAGAAGAAGAAGCAGCTGGATGTGGTGGTGCATGCTTGTAATCCCAGCCCTAGGGAGGTAGAGACAGGAAGACCTTTGAGGATCGCTAGCCAAGGAATCTGGCCTACTTGGAGAGTTCCAGGCCATCAAGAAGCCCTTTGTCAAAAAAAAGGTAGATGGGGAGGGGTGGTGGAAAGATAGATGGCTTAGCAGTTAAGCTGCTTGCCTGCAAAGCCTAAGGACCCAAGTTTGACTCCCCAGGACCCACGTAAGCTAGATGCACAAGGTGGCGCATATATCTGGAGTTCATTTGCAGCAGCTGGGGGCCTTGGAGCACCCATTCTCACTCTCTCTCTCTCTCTCTCTCTCTCTCTCTCTCTCTCCCTCTCCCTCTCTCCTGTCTCTCCCTCACTCTCATAAATAAATAAATAAATGCATAAATGTAGATGGCATACCCATTACTGAGGAACAATTCTCTGCTATCCTCTAGCCTCTACAGACCTGTGCACACACCTGCACACACATGAACATGCGTCCGCACACACACACACACACACACACCAGCTATTAAAACAAAAGAAAGAACAGTGAAGCTGGAGCTGGAGGACCCTCACCACAGGAGCTTCTTTGTGCAGACAGCGGAGACCACCGGGAAGATCCAAAACTACTCCAAGTCTTAAAAATAAGTGGCTGTTTACATATATACAATACCATCCTGACATGAGTTCAAGGCCAGCCTGAGACTACATAGTGAATTCCAGGTCAGCCTGGGTTAGAGTGAGACCCTATCTCAAAAAACCAAAAAGAAAAAAATATCAGCAAAGCCAGTTTCTAAGCCCATTCACCAGGCATGGTTATTCAAAACCTTCCCCCTTTAGGACGGATCTGGAAGGGATGATACTCAGTGAGGTCACCCAGGCCCAGAAAGCCAAACGTCACATGTTCTCTCTCATATGTGGATCCTAGCTACAAATGATTGGACTTCTATGTGAGTAGGAAGAAAACTCAGTAGCACAGGCCAGTAAGCTAGAGAGGGGATATAAAGGGAATAGAAAGGGAGGGAGGGGGGACTTAAAAGGATGGTATTGCATATATGTAAGTAGAAGAACAGATTAATGGGGGTGAAGAGGTCCAAGTGAGGTCAGGGGAATAGATTTGAGTAAAAGAAATATAGAGGGAGGGCTAATCAAAATCTAAGAGGATATAAATAAGTCATATGGAAACCTACTTTTTTAGACAATGGAACACTCGGGAGCCATAGATTGTTACTAGAAAAATTTCAGTGCCAGGGATGGGATACCTTCCAGTGAGTTGTTGGCCAGGGAGGTCCCTGATGCCCCCTAAACATTACAGGCCATTGCCAAGGCCCTTGGTTTACCACCAGGAATAGATGGTAAGACCCAAGTGCTGAAGATTCCACATACTTGGGTTACAAGGTCACTGAGAAACCCTGCTGGAGCTGAGCTGAAAACCTCCTCCATGTAGACCTGCTGACAGAAAGCTGGAAAAAGCCATGCTGCATGAAGTTCAATGGGTGAGAGAGAAATCACCAGTGAAAATACTCAACAGTGGACACTGCAAGCATGAAATGTGGCCAGCAAGGCCAAATGAGCCAACGTGTGCAATAGCGACACATCTGTTATGGGGGAAACCAACCTGCCCTCTAATTGGACTGGAGGCCTGCTCCATGGGAGGGAATACATCCCTGATACTGAAAACCTACAACAGAGGAGGTCATGAGCCCTAGGGGTGTAACGTCTGCTGCTGTCTGGCTAAATGTATGTTCTATGCTCACCAAACTGCCCAGTAAGCACTCTTCTTACTGTTCATACCCATATATTAATGCTACTCTCACTTTTGGTTAGAAAACCTTCTCTTTTCAGATGGCAGTGACCTTGGGATGACTCAGAAGGCACCATGGTACTGAGAAAAAGTGACAGAGGAGTGCTCAGCACTGAAATACCTCTATCACATCTTCCGAGGCTCAGGGTCCATTGCAGAAGAGGTAGTGGAAAGAATATAAGAGCTAAAGGAAGGGTAGGACTCCTTACAACGTGCTCCTCCAGACACAAAATGGCCTGCATATCCATGACCTCACAGTGCCTGACACTGCCTACGTAAGACCATCACAATAGGAGGAAAAGATGCTGACATCAAAATAAAAGAGAGACTAGCTGGGCGTGGTGGTGCACACGTTTAATCCCAGCACTTGGGAGGCAGAGGTAGGAGGATCACCATGAGTTCGAGGCCACCCTGAGACTACATAGTGAATTCCAGGTCAGCCTGAGCTAGAGAGAGACCCTACCTCGAAAAACCAAAATAAATAAATAAAAGAGAGACTGATTGAGAGGGGGAGAGGATATGATGGAGAGTAGAGTTTCAAAGGGGAAAGTGGGGGGAGGGAGGGAATTACCATGGGATATTGTTTACAATTATGGAAGTTGTCAATAAAAAAATTAAAAGAAGGGCTGGGGAGATAGGCTTAGTGGTTAAGCGCTTGCCTGTGAAGCCTAAGCCTAAGGACCCAGGTTCAAGGTTCAAGTCTCCAGTACCCATGTAAGCCAAATGCACAACGTAGCACATGTATCTGGAGTTCGTTTGCAGTGGCTGGACGCCCTGGCATGCCCATTCTTTCTCTCACACTTTCTACCTGTTTCTCTCTCAAATAAATAAATAAAACATATTTTAAAAAAGAATGCAAATGCTTTATCAAAAAAATAAAATAAATAAACTTGCATGCCATAAAAATAAATAAATAAGTGGCTGTTAAGTGCTCAGTGCTACACAAGACATCTCTAACATGCTCTCTGAGGCTCAGGGAACATCACAGAAGAGAGAGCAGAAAGAATGTAAGAGCCAGAGGATGGGGAGGAGTGCTGTGGAACACTGTCTTCTGGACATGAAGTGATGATTGTTGCTATCTGCACCAGACCTGCCTGCACAGTATCAGCCCATCAACATTTTAGATCAGGGACAAAAAAAAAATTTAAGATATCAAATAAATAAAGAGGGCTGGAGAAATAGCTTAGCAGTTATGGTGCTTGCCTGCAAAATCTAAGAACCCAGGTTCAATTCCGCAGGACCCACGTAAGCCAGATGCATAAGGTGGCACATGCTTGTGGGGTTCATTTGCAGTGACTAAAGGCCATGAAGCACCCATTCTCTCCCATAATAAATGAATAAATATTAAAAAATAAAGAAAAAGATGTCCCCTGCAAGAGCACAACCCAACATACCTAACTCCTTCCCACTAGGGCCTCCCTCTACAGGTCCAGTCACCTCCCAATAGCCACGTGGACTGAGGACCAAGCCTTCAACACATGGGCCTTTAGGGAACATTTCAGATCCAAGCTATAACACACAGCTCTAAAAGGACATAGAACAGATCTATCACTTTCTGTTACAAGCATTTCCCATTGACACTGTGTTTCAAATGGATTAACTTAGTCTCCTGCATTACCTACAAACCAGAAGCCATCAGTGGTCTGTATTAATATAGATAATGACCGAGAGGCACGGCAACTTGTCCAAGGTCCAATGTTAATACATGAGCACCTTGGGCCCGGGATATAAGCAGTGTGTCTCCTTAGTTGGCCCAGCAGGAGGACACCCAACCATGAACTACAGGGAAGTCAAATCTGAAGATAGGACCTCATAGGGCTTCACAAATTTTGCTGTGAAAAATCACTTGGGGGTTTCACTAAAGTTCAGATTGGAATTCATAGACTGATCTGAGAGCCGTGTCTTACAAGCTCCTCAGTAAGGTGGCCAAGCTTCAAGGTTTGCCTGCCATCGAGATACTCCCAAGGACTGGGACCATCAGCATGATAACTGGGACGAGCTAGTTACCAAGGTGCAGGCGACGCTGATGCTACCAAACACAGGGTCAGAAGCCACATCGCAAGCCTTGCAGTGTTGACTATACTCGTGTGTGAGAACACACTGTGAACACAGGTATGGAGAGATCTACTTTAGGCCTTTGAAAGACCACTCGGGCTACTCCGTGGAGAATAGACTAGAAGAGGCAAGAATGGAGGTGATGGGAATGGAGCAAGAAGGAATCATAGACACTAGTAGTGGCCAGGAGAGGGAGAGAGAGGACACACGTGTAGTACACTGGAGGGGGACAACTGATGTGGGGGGTAAAGGAGAACCAAAAGCCAAGGATGAGCGCAAGGATTTTCATGTCAGGCAGAAAGCATGATTTTAAAAGAACAACAACAAAAGCAAAGTTCAAAAAAAGAGAGATGGGCTAGTGAAATGGCTCAGCGGTTAAGGTGCTTGGCTGCAGAGTCTAATGACCCCAGCTCGATTCTCTGGTACCCGTGTAAAGCCGGATGCACAAGGGACGTGTGTCTGGAGTCCATTTGCAGTGGCTAGAGGCCCTGGTGCACCCATTTTCTCTGTATGTCTCTCCTCTATTTATCTACCTGTCTGTCTGTCTGTCTCTCTCTCTCTCTCTCTCTCTCTCTCTCTCTTTCTGCTTGCAAATAGATCAATAAAAATATTTTTTTAAAAAGAGAGAGATGGGTGGTGCATGCCTTTAACCCCAGCACTCAGGAAGCAGAGGTAGGAGGATCACCATGAGTTTGAGGCCACCCTGAGACTACATAGTTAATTCCAGATCGCCCTGGACCAGAGACCCTACCTTGAAAAACCAAAAGAGAGAGAGAGAGAGAGAAGCTAGGAAAGATGGTGAGATGGAATGAGAAAGCAAAGAAGTAAGAACACTAATGGATGGTGTGATATTTTTTCCTACACTAAGACATGCTTATCAGTTAAAATCTCAATGAGATTTTGGAATGTGGAAGGTAAATAACACGAAAACTTATCAAAGAGCTTTGAAGAATAAATGTTTTTGTTCCAGTCTGAAGCGTATCCCACATCTCCCAAATTCATACACTGAATGAAGCCCTATTCCCAAGGTAGTGTTATTTGGACCTGGAATATAAATAAGTTTGGTGAGTTCATGAGGAGTAGGCTACCATGGTGGGATTTGTGCACTGTGAGACACCAGAGAGCTTTCTTCTCTCTTTCTACCAGCACGTGTGAAGGAAAAGTCATGTGAGAATATAGCAAGAAGGTGGCTGCTACAACCCAAGGTCAGTGCCCTAACCAGACACCAACTCTGCTGTCACCTGGATCTTGGACTTCCATCTCCAGTGTTATAAAAACTACATTTCTACTGTAGAAGCCGCTCAGCCTGGAATTTTGTGATGGCAGCTCAAGCTGACTAAACTGTGGCCTGTAAGTGCAGTCATCTCTTTTGAAAAGCCAATATGTAACAATATATATTTGACAACTGACCAAAAGGTGAAAATTAAGGGACATTGATAGGACCATGAGAAAGATCCAAGCTTGGGCCTGGGACCCATCACTTTGGATTTCAATGTTCTCACAGCTGAACGGCATCCAAGCCCACCACATCTCAGCTTCCCAACTCACTGCGTGCATTGAGACAAGCTCCTCAAACCTTTCTGACCCTCAGCACCCTCCTCTGTAAAACGAGAACACTAGCACATGCCTTTTGGACTTGTGAATGCTACATGACGCATGTGTGAAAAGAGTCTGGCACCTAGTAGGTGTTCCATCATTTATTTCCCTCTTTCCTCCCCTATATGCAAAAATAACTTTATTTCTGATAAAGCAGAAAAAAAAATCAAAGCCCTGTATAAGTAAGCTTTCCCCAGAAGTGACTCATGAAGTCCCCCCCTTCATGCACCGTGTCCACAGGTCTGTCACTTGGTCTTCATGACCTCGGTATCCTCTAGGAAATATAGCACCTACCTCACTTGGCACTGTGTCTGACACATCTAAGAAATGCTAGCACATATTACTATTGTCACTACTGTTGTTCAGCTTGTGAAACTCTTCAATCCTGAGCATCCTTGGTAATCATACCAAAACTGAGAGAGAAATCACAGCAGCTTCACAAAGGTCAGGAGACATGTGGATACTCAATTCTGGGGAAATGACATGGTGTACAAAGGAGAGACGCTCTTGGCTGGATTCCACCCCACCTCTTCCTCCTTCTGGGTTTCATGCATCCATCGTATTCCCCAATTACCCAAGATGTTCTCCAAGAACAATGACCACATGTTGTACCTTTTGGGGGCCCCGGTCACATGTATCCCTACCACAGGGCAAACAGGGCAGTGTAAATATTCCGGTGTAGCCTGATTAGTGCCCTATGTGTAAGATTTAGCAAAGGACGTTCTGGGGTCAGGCTCTGATAATTTTCACTAACACCAAGGAGCCTGCATAAGCAGTTAGCTTCAGAGTGACAGAAAAGCCCCCTCGCTTTTCCTCACATAGAGTCCCTGACTCAGATTAGCCATCTGTGGTTACAGACATGTTTTGTTGGTCCAAATGGGAGAGAGCTGGGACAGAAGCGCTCACAATGTACAGGCATTGCGCCAATCCCTTCCCCTACCTTCTCACAACAAGCCCACGAGCCCATCTCTGTCTTGATGCAGCAACCAAGGAACAGAGAGGTATAAGTTAGCCCCATTCTCAGAGCAGCATACAGTAGGGTGGCAGAGTCGGGAGTCAAACCCTGGACTGGCCAGGTCCAATGCCATTCTCTCAGCCACCGGGTCACAGGTGTGGATGACCAACAGGGCTGGGAAACTCCCTCCAGGTATTTATACCACCAGGGTCCAGAGCAACCCTTCAGGTTCTTTGCTTTGTAGCCTGTAAAGTGGTTAAATCATTAATTAATTGAGTTCCCAAATTTGCTCTTTGGGAGGTAGGAGAGAAGCAGTCAACTGCACCCCCTCCCAAACAGCCCCACATCTGGGGCTGGGGAGATAGCTCACACACAAGCCAGGTGTGGGTCCCCAGCACCCATGCAAATGCTAGATGTGACAGCGTGCACCTGTAATTCCAGAGCTGGGAGGCAAAGAGGGGCAGATCCCTGAGGCCTGCCAGCTACTAGCTAGACTAGCTGCATTGATGAGCTCTGGCTCCAACGAGGAACCCTGTCTCAATAAGCAAGTTGGAGAGCAGTTGAGGAAGACACCTGACATTGACCTCTGGCCTCTTCATGCACACACACACACACACACACACACACACACTCATCCACACACATACATACATGTACACACACTCATCCACACACATACATACATGTGCACACACTCATCCACACACATACATACATGTACACACACACTCATCCACACACATACATACATGTGCACACATGTACTCATCCACACACATACATACATGTACACACACACTCATCCACACACATACATGTATGTACAGTCATCCACATATGTGTACACACATACATGTACACACATACATACATGTACACAATATATACATGTACACACATATATACACATACTTAATGTACACACATACATACATGTACACACACTCATCCACATACATACATGCATGTACACACATACATGCATGTACACATACTCATCCACACACATGCATACATGTACACATGCTCATCCACACACATACATACATGTACACACACACACACGCTCAAAAAAGAGCCTCAAGGGCTGGAGAGATGGCTTAGCGGTTAAGCACTTGCCTGTGAAGCCTAAGGACCCCGGTTCGAGGCTCGATTCCCCAGGACCCACATTAGCCAGATGCACAAGGAGGCACACGCGTCTGGAGTTCGTTTGCAGTGGCTGGAAGCCCTGGCGCGCCCATTCTCTCTCTTTCTCTCTATCTGCCTCTTCCTCTCTCTGTCACTCTCAAATAAATAAATAAAAATGAACAAAAAAAAATTTTTTAAAAAAAAGAGCCTCAAATCTGTCTTTGCCCCTATATCTCCTGTAACCAGGGCTGAATTCCAGAGCTGAGCTTGGCTAAGTGGGTTTTATGGCTTTGGGGCACTTTTCAGAAGGATTTAAAATGTTCCAGCATGTTTCAAAGGTTATTTTCACTCTGTCTCCTAAAGTTGTACCAGCCACCCCTGGGCCACACGCTGGAGGACAAGAGATGTCAGAAGACTCGCATCCTCTAGATCTTTCCATCAGCGTGACAATGACATCATGCGCTACTTTTAGATAATTTGCACATTATCAGACTAATTTCCAGATTATCTAATCAGCAGACATTACCCTTAATCAATCCAGTCCTCCCCTTTCAGATCCACCAAGAACACTATGCCCTCCACCAGCCAACTAGTGTTGAGCTTTTTCCTCTTCAGAGAGACAGAGTCTACCTGTACTGGCCTGCCACAACCACTGCATACAAGCGTGACCTCCAGGGAGCCTAAGACACCTCAACTTCAATTCCATGAACCTGAAAAACAAGCCTTGAGGTAAACCTTTTTTGTTTTGCTTAGTTTTTTAATGAGAGAGAAAGAGAATGGGCACACCAGGGCCTTAGCCACTGCAAACAAACTCCAGACGCACGCATCACCTTGTGCATCTGGCTTTACCTGGGTCCCTAGGCTTCACAGGTAAGTGCCTTAAGTGCCACGCCATCTTTCCAGACTGAGATAAATCTTATAGAGTCATATTTAAGTAAAAGTGATGTCCCATACGAAAATGGATTTCCTAGGCTGGAGAGATAGTTCAGCCATTAAGATGTTTACCTACAGAAGCCTAATGATCAAGGTTCAATTCCCCAGTACCCACGTAAAGCCAGATGCACAAAATGGCACATACATCTAGAGTTTATTTACAGCAGCTAGAGGCCCTGGCATACCCATACATTGCCTCTCTCTCTCTCTCTCTCTCTCTCTCTCTCTCTCTTCTTGCAAATAAACAAAATAAAAAGAATCTTCCTATAAAAAGAAAAGAAGAATGGACTTCTTCATAAATCATTAGCTCTTGCCTCCTAGGCATGGTTGCGGTAGCTCTCCATTCCCTGCAGGGTAAAGACTATAAATAACATGGCCCAGAAGTTGCCTCGAACTACGACCCCTGCCTATATCCCCATCTTTTCCCCTGACTCTAACACTGCCATCAGACCTAACTACTAGCAACTGTCCAAACACACCAGTGCCGTTCCATACCTCCTTGCTTTCATCCATTCATATCCCTCCTGGAACCTGGAAGGTCCTCTCCCTCCTGATACTTGCTCCTTGTTCCCCAAGGGGGAATGGCATCTCCTTAGTGAAGTCTTCCAATCTCCCTAATGCAGTGGTCTTCAAGCTTTCGTGCACACCAGAATAGCCAGCATGCCAGTTCCTTCCTCAAACTCTGCTCCAGGATGTCTCCTGGAGCCTGGGGACCTACAGGTCGCTGAGTCACGGAGTGAGGCTCATGGCACTCTGAAAGCACCACTGCCTCGAGACAGGGAACCCACACAACGACCCTGAGCCCAGCAGCAATTTCACCCTGTACCCATTGCCCTGTCACACGCTCCCATTACAGACTGTTAGCTCCTCAAGGATGGCGCCAAGTCTTCTTCAGATCTGTACTTCCTAATCGCAGGGTGTAGTCGGTACTCAGTGGTACATGGGTACCAAACTCATGGGTGGATGAGGGTCTGGGTAGATGGATGCCTGGATGGATGGATGGATGGATGGATGGGTGCAATAAATGGATAGATGGAGCTGGAGGGATGGCTTAGTGGTTAAAGTGCTTGTGAAGCCTAAGAACATAGGTTCGATTCCCCAGGACCCACGTAAACCAGACATACAAGACAGTACATGCCTCTGGACTTTGCTTGTAGTGGCTAGAGACCCTGGCGTGTCCATTCTCTCTCTCTCTCTCTCTCCCCCTCTTTCTCAAATAAATAAATGGATGGATGGACAGTACTGAATTCATTTACACAGCTTGTATACCTAATGCCAAAACGTTGAGATGCCTATCCTACCTTCCAAAATATCCCCTAAAACATCATCTGGAATAGATTTCCACTGTACAGAGTAAGTACAAAGAAATTCAAAACTTCTGAGACGCTGAGCCTCCATCACTGAGCTTTTGAATTTCAAACCTGCTTACTAAGGTTGTCCTTAAGGCCTCATAACAGAGTGCTTCTAGGCTTGCCTCTGACAGTCCGGACACACCCCAGCCCTCCCTCCTTTTAGTTATGTATACATATACATAAAACCTATATGCGATGTGTCTATGCATAGGCACATACGTGTGTGCATGTAAACAAGCATGACACTTTCATTTGTAGAAAGTAGGTGAAGGTGGTCAGAGAAGTTGGGGGAGACAGAACATCCAGAACCTGTCTGGGGATAAGGGAAGCAAGCCTCCCAGGTACGGGGTCTGAGCGCCCAGCATTCCTGGGCTGCAGAGAGCTTCCAGCACACAGGAAAGGGGACGACTCTGCAGGAGACATCGAGATGGATCCTCGGGAGAAAATGAGCGACCAGGAAAGAAACAAAGACGGAGCACATCTGCTGAGAGGGGCAGGGGACAGCAGGCGTGGTAGCCAACTGCTGAGCTGGCAGCTCCGGGCAGCACAGCTGGGGGAGGGGAAGGCAGGTCAGTGTTGGCTCCTGCCAGCCACTCTGCCCTTTCAGCTGAGTAGCAGCAGGGGAGGGGGGTGGGGGTGAGGCCTGGGCTCTGCTGACGACACAGTTGGAAGGGATGGAGCAAGGGACAGCAGGAGGACCAAAGTCGAAAGCTCTCCAGGGCTGCAGGTGGTGCAAAGCAGCTGTCTGTGCCCCCCCCCCCCGCACACACACCCTTGTCGCGGGAGGGGGGACTGTTTTTCCATGACAGCAGTTCGGGTCATCCTGCAGCTCTATTAAAGGGGGAAACGTCAGCATTTCCACTTGCCGGCATCTAGATCTTCTCCTGGGGGAGCGGCAGATTAGCCTCCTGTATTAAGCTCTCCTGCCTCCCTCCCCCACTCTGGAAGCCTGGCTGGGGGAGAAGCATGAGGCTGAGCCCTGGGGATGTTGCTGAGCTATCACATTCAGTTCACCATGCAGCCCTGGTGGCATTTAGGGGCAGGATGGATGGGAGCCCACCCCAAGCCCCAAACAGTGAGAGCAGCTAATGACTGGGTATTAATGATGCTGACAATTAGTGCTCACTGGAAAATGGTGGGGGGGGGGGGGGCTGCTCACCAGGGGCATGTGGGAGGAAACAGAGTGCGCATGCTGAGCAGTAAGCAAATCGGTGTGTGCGGCATGCAGCACCTAGAGAGAGCTGCTGCCTTGGGGGGGGGGGGTCGTCCAGAGAAACTGGGGATGGTGGCATGGCTTCTTCAGACAGGTAGAGCCTTCCTCCTGCACCCACTTCCCCGTGAGAGTTCTCAGAGAGGATGTTGAGAGGAGATGTCACACACATGCACACACACACACACACACACACACACCCCACACAAAGGTGTTTGTGAGGTTTCTAGAACCTTCTGATGTGTGAGGAGGGCCCAGGTTAGCCCAGATACAGCTACTCTTCCCTGTGAGATTTAAACCTCTTAGTCAGGGCCTGGGGAGGTGGCTACATACGTTTGCCATGCAAGCGTGACTACCTGTGTTTGGATCCCCAAAACCCGCTTGAAGCCGGATGCTACAGTGGGTATCTATAATCCCAGTGTGCCTACGTTGAGAACAGAGCCGTAAACAGGAGAATCTACTAGAAGCTTGCTGGCCAGCCAGCCTACTGAATAGATCTGTGAATGAGAGACCCTGCCTCAAATGAGATGGAGGATGAGGACAAACACTGGACCTCTGACCTCTGACCTGTGACCTCCACACACAAGAGCACATACGCACACAAATATGCACATCATACACTCGTACGCACACCTGTATTTGAAACTACTGGTCAGTGAAATCCCTTGCGAAGAAGCCAGTTTCTCCTTGGCAGGGTGGGGGGGGGGAAAATGGGGAGCAGAGAGGCGTTGGGGCATGTGTGCTTACCCACAAACCCATAGAGAGGTGGGAACAAGCACTGGACATTTCTCAGAGAGGTATCCCCATGCAGCAAGAGGAAGACAGGGACAGCTTCCTTACTATGCAAGGCCGTGTGGCCTCCCGGGACAGACACAAGGAAGACGGAGACATCTACCAATGAGACTGCATGCGCGCTCCTAGTTACACAGAGTGAAATACACCAGTGCTGGTGTCAGAAGTCAGTGTCAACTCTGAGGGCACCTCAGGAACACCTGGGAAAGAGGTTTTCCCTCCTTCCACTTAGGACCTGTGGCAGACCTCCTCTGCTGTTGCTAAGAGTGCACGTGTCCACACACACACACACACACACGCACGTACACCACGCACTATCATGACACTGCAGGAGAACTGGGGAAACGGGACACAGACGAAAGAGAAGCACCGGGCACCTACCACACACACAGGAACAAATGGGCACACATTGGAAAGATACAGGAGGAAAAGCCAGCACTGGAGAACTGAGAAATGACAACTAGTGAACAGATGCTCTAGAGAGAGGAACAACCACTGACAAGAATTTCCCACATGGCACCCCCAAATCAAAAAGGATTACTCTTAGCCTCCTCCCTCCTAGTAGGAACAAACAGTATCTTGTAACCTCTTGGTCACATAGGGCAAAGAAAAGGGAGGGAGTGAGGCGAGACAGGGAACAAGTGTCAGCTGCTGAGTGCGGACGTACTTTCTTCTCTGAAGGACAAACGCAGAGACCTGGGTATTAGAAACACTCAGCAGGGCCGGAGAGATGGCTTAGCGGTTAAGCGCTTGCCTGTGAAGCCTAAGGACCCCGGTTCGAGGCTTAAGTCTCCAGGACCCACGTAAGCCAGATGCACAAGGGGGCGCATGCATCTGGAGTTCGTTTGCAGTGGCTAGAGGCCCTGGTGCGCCCATTCTCTCTCTATCTATCGGCCTCTTTCTCTCTCTGTCACTCTCAAATAAATAAATAAAAATAAACAAAAAATGAAATAAAAGAAATACTCAGGAGCTGGTGCAGAGAGGGACAGCACTATGAGACCCCCCCACCTGCCCTGCTTTTTGGATCATGCTAAGATAAAAACAGTAGGTGAGAAAACAAGGGTTTGTCACATTAAAGGCACAACCCCTGTGGTGGTTTGATTCAGGTGTCCCCCATAAACTTACGTGTTCTGAATGCTAGATCCCCAGTTGATGGAGATTTGGGAATTAATGCCTCCTGCAGGCAGTGTATTGTTGGGGGCAGGCTTATGGGTGTTATAGCCAGTTTCCCCTTGCCAGTGTTTGGCACACTCTCCTGTTGCTATTGTCCACCTTATGTTGGCCAGGAGGTGATGTCCACCCTCTGTTCACGCCATCATTTTCCCCTGCCATCATGGAGCTTCCCCTCAAGCCTGTAAGCCAAAATAAACCTCTTTTTCCCACAAGCTGCTCTTGGTCAGGTGATTTCTACCAGCAATGCAAACCTGACTGCAACAGTAATGTTAGGTACCGAGAGTGGTGGTGCTGCTAGACACCTGACTGTGTGGCTTTGGCCTTTTGTAGCTGATTTTCAAGAGGAATGTGGAAGGATTTGAAACCTTGGCCTAAGAGATGCCTTAAGGTGCTGTAAGTACAGCTTGATGGACTATTCTGGTCAGAGTTGAAAGACCTGAATGCAATAAAAACTATGGACTGTGAGGTTTGGCTTATGAGGGTGAGAAAGAGCTTTGCTTGGACTGGGCTAGCAGTTTGTGTGGGAAGCTTACTGTTATGCCTGGGTCCTGAGAAGTTGTGCAGGGTTGCTTTGCGTAGAAATGAACTGGTATGTGCAGAGGGATATGGAACAGAAAGAAAAATATTTGGGTGAACTGTCACCCATTCAGCTGCAATTGAGAGATTACAACCTTTGAGTTTGGGCCAGCTGACCTGCACTGGGACAACAGGAAGAATGTAGACTCTTTTGAAGGGACCTGAGTGCTCAAGGAGTGTCCGGTTCTTCAAAGTCTGCTTTATTCCCCCCTAGATTAACAAATTGGCACCCTACCTAGTATTGTGGAGTATAAGAAATGCAGGAAAGAGAGGGTCATTGACTTTGCAACGTGGTCTTGTGTTTTGGAAATGGCCATGGGCAGTGTGAAGCAGGTTTGCTGGATACCTGCATAGAGACCTCATGGGGCCATGAGGATGAACCATGGATTGCAGTGGAGACCCAGTGGAGATGCCGGGACCACGAGATGGCTGCTAAGGAAAGCTGCCGGCCCCAATGAAGTTTTCTTGGACTGTGAGTAGCCTAGCTAGAGGGATGGAATTGGAGTGCCAGAGACTTGTTGCTGGTTAGAATTATCAGACTTGGAGATTTGTCACTGGCAAGAGTTGTTGGACTTGGAGCTACAGAGTTTGATGTTTGCCCTGGTTGTTTTAAATTGTGTATTACTTGAATATTTCTTTGCTATGCCCAATGCAATCTTTTGCAGTATGAATGTTTATTCTGTGCCATAATGGGTTTTTTGAGGTTATTTTTTGGTATTATGGCTCAGTTAAAAGATCTTGAACTATGGGGATGTATGAACATCACTGGGATTGATAAAAAACTATGGGGACTTTTAAAGTTGGACTGAATGCACTGCATTTTACATCACGTATGGTTATCAGTTTATGGGGGCCAGGAGCTGAATGTGGTGGTTTGATTCAGGTGTGCCCCATAAACTTACGTGTTCTGAATGCTAGATCCCCAGTTGATGGCGATTTGGGAATTAACGCCTCCTGGAGGCAATGTATTGTTGGGGGCTGGGCTTATGGGTGTTATAGCCAGTTTCCCCTTGCCAGTGTTTGGCACACTCTCCTGTTGCTATTGTCCACCTTATGTTGGCCAGGGGGTGATGTCCACCCTCTGCTCATGCCATCGTTTTCCCCTGCCATCGTGGAGCTTCCCTTCGAGCCTGTAAGCCAAAATAAACCTCTTTTTTCCACAAAATGCTCTTGGTTGGGTGATTTCTAGCAGCAATGCGAACCTGACAACAACCGCCCCCCCCAAAAAAAAAAAATGAGTACTAATTAAAGACATTATAGGGAGCTGGAGGGGATGGCTCAGCAAGTAAAGCCCCTGCCATGCAAGTATGAAGACCTTGGTTCAGATCCCCAGCAGCCACACAAAATGCCAGGCACGGGCACACACACACTTGTAATCTCGCCACTGGGGGAGTAGAGACAGACAGAGCCTCAAGTCGTTCCAGCTAGCTTGTCTAATCAAGTAAGTGAGCTCTGGGTTCTGGGAGAGACAATGTCCCCAAAGCTTAGGTGGAGAATGATTGAGGAAGACAAGTGACATTGACCTCTGGCCTACACACATACCCATACACACACACACACACACACACACCACATGCACATATAAAAAACGTTATAGGACGAGGTGTACTCTAAATCCCTGTGTTGAAGCTTAGCCCTGAGTAACTCAGCCGGTGACTCTATCTGGAGATAGTCTTTAAAAGCAGTAACAGGAAAATGAGGCCATGAGGGTGGGTCTTCATCCAGTCTAACTGGTGACCTTATAAGCAGAGACTAGTTGGATACAGAACGACTCCAGGGCATGTGTACACAGACAGGAGCGGCCACGTGACAAGCCAGCCAGAGGGCGGCCATCTGCAAGCCAGAAAGAGAGGTGTCACAAAATTAACCCGTGACCTCGGACTTCTAGCCATCAGAGCCATGAGAAAATAAATAAATTTCTGTAGTTGAAGCCTCCTAGTCTGAGGTTTTGTGGCAGCCCCGGTACACTATTAACTAGGGCCAGGGCATGGTGACAAGAGAAACACGGAGCGCAGGCCAGCAGGAGCCACAACAAAGTTAAAGCAAGATCGTGGCCAGAGGTGAGTTAACAATGGTGGTGAAAGTGTTCAGCTGGTATCGGTCAGCGAAGTGATTGACTAACATGCATGAGTCACCTTTAAGGCCTATGGTCTGAATATTCTTAAAAGTCTGCTCCCTTCCATTGCATGAAATTATTCACTTTCAGAACACATGCCACCAAATCTTGTAAGCAAGACAAAAATGAATAAATAAGAACACCACGGGCTGGAGGGATGGCTTAGCAGTTAAGGTGTTTGCCTGCAAAGCCAAAGGACCCAGGTTCGATTCCCCAGGACCCACGTTAGCCAGATGCACAAGGTGGCGCACACATCTGGAGCTCATTTGCAGTGACTGGAGGCCCTGCCACCCATTCTCTCTCTCTCTCTCTCTCTCTCTCTCTCTCTCTCCCCCCCCCCTTCTTTCTCTGTCAAATAAATTAATTAATTAAAATAAAAAAATTTTAAAAAACAACACCACATCACAGATCCACAAATATTTCCCACCAAGTGATCTCAGCATCGGCCCTACTTGGAAGCAAGTTCAAAAGATTGCATCCCACTTTGAGGTTTGGTTCGGCCCATAGACCATAATGGAGGCAGGTCACATGGCAAATGGGAAGCCTCTCTTGATTCCCTGGTTCATAATTGGAAGTAGAAGACGGAGAAAGAGCACAAAGAGAAACACAAATCTCCAGGGTCATTTTCAGATCTTCAGAGCCAATGGTCATCCCAAGTGACACGTGCAGATTTCCCCCTTGAGGGCTCCAGCAAAGATCATGGCACTCCAGGCACCACCTCAAAGGCAGGAGAGCCCTGTACAGAGACTCATGACCCCCTGCGGCAAAGCCACAGCAATCAATCAACAAACATTAGGTGTCAGGTTAAAAAAAAAAAAAAAAAGAACATGGCTGGGTATGGTGGCGCACACCTTTAATCCCAGCACTTGGGAGTGGAGGCAGAAGTAGGAGGATTGCCATAAGTTCAAGGCCACCCTGAGACTACATAGTGAATTCCAGGTCAGCCTGGGCTAGAGTGAGACCCTACCTCAAAAGGCAAAACAAAAAAAAATTTATTTATATATATATATATATATACATATATATATATATATATATATATATATATATATATACACACACACATGCATGCAGGGCTGGAGAGATCACTCAGTGGTTGCCTGCAAAGCCTAACAACCTGAGTTTGATTCCCCAGTACCCATGTAAAGCCAGATTACAGGGTGGTGCATGCATCTGGAGTCCACTGACAGAGGCTGGAAGCCCTGGCACGCCCATTCTCTCTGTCTGTCTCTCTTCTCTCTTCTCTCTCTTTGTCTCTCTCTCTCTCTCCTTGCAAATAAATAAACAAATAAAAAGACAAATTTTAAAAAAGAATATACAAAGGAGGCTCAACATGGCCAAGGAGACATCGAGATGACTGGTGCTGAGGGAAAAGGGCAGGTGAGCCCCCCTCCTTCTGCTGGGTACCCACTGACCATCCTACCTCCATCTGGGGGCAGAGCAGGCTGTGCAAGGCCTGGCAATGTCCCTGGCAGCTCAACTTGGCTGTAGGTGTGGTGGCTGGCGGAGCTGAGGAGCCAGCTCACTCCAGGACACTGACCCTCATCAACTATTACCACTGGAAGATGCCAGAGGTAGAAAAGGAAGCCCCACCCCACCCTGCCCGCCCCACCCCCGCAGGCCCCAACCTAGCAAGTGGCGACTCACGTCTGTGGTTCTCATTTCTGTGGTTCGGTGGAGATCGGGTCTCCTGGTCTTGGGCTTCGTCCCCCTCCTCGCTGGCCAGGTGGGTGTGAGCATAGTGGTAGCTGAGTCCCGGCCGGTTCTTGTAACGCTTGCCACAGACTAGAGAGGAAAAGAGAAGAAGGGGGAAAGGCCGATGTCAATAACTCCGGGCATTCTCTCAATTTCCCATCCCCAGACCACCACCAGTATGACAGCATAGCTCATATAAACAAAACTAGTTTTGTTAAAAAAATTAAAAAAAAAAAAGAGCACAGGGCTGGAGAGATTGCTTAGTGGTTAAGGCGCTTGCCTGCAAAGCCAAAGGACCCAGGTTTGATTCCCCAGGACCCACATAAGCCAGATGCACAACATGGCACATGCGTCTGGAGTTCGTTTGCAGCGGCTGGGGGCCCTGGTGAGCCCATTCTCTTTCTTTCTCTCTCTTCTTCCCTCCCTCCCTCCCTCTCATCTGCCTCTCTGTCTCTCTCAAATAAAGTAAACTAAACACAAAAAATGTTTTTTTAAAAAGGAGCATAGAGGTTAAGAACTGTGTCAACATGACACCATTCTGCCTGTGAGACCCTGGGCAAGTCACTAAAGAAATCATTGTGCTTCAATTGCTTCAGGGGATGAAAATAGTATTTATCTCATTAATCCCTGCACAAGCACGTGTGTGTGTGTGTGTGTGTGTGTGTGTGTGTACGTACATGCTGGGTATTGAACGGATGGCCTCCCACATACTGTACCAGTGCTCCACCACCGAGCTATGCACCCAGTCCTATACAGAGCACTCAGAACAGTGCTGGGCATGCCTGGCAAGAGGCCTGTCATCAGAACTGGATCGAAAGGTCACTGCAAAACCATCCAGTCCAACATCCCACGGCACCAGTGAGGCACCTGAGGCCCACCAGTGCTGAGTGACTTGCCTAGGGACACGCAGCAGTGGGGCAGGGCCACCAGAACCCAGGTCTCCTGGACTCTTCTGCCGTGCCCCGTCCACTGCCTTCTGGTTGCCTCTGGGTGAAGTAGAGAAGTTTTCTATGGTTAACATCTTCCACGCATCACCCAGTGATACTGACGCCAGGGAAACACGCTCTTCTTCCACGGCGCAAGTATCGCGAGCGGCTCATAGAAAACAGTGGCAGGAAAGGAAAGAAAGGAAGAAGGGAACATGTAGGGACTTGGAGCTAATGGAGGGAAGTGACTTCAGAAGTGGGGAGTGCTCCCTCTGCTCAAACACTGATAAGGGACTGGGGACAGGGCTCAGCAGTTAAGGCGCTTGCCTGCAAGTCTCTCTCTCTCTCTCCCCACACCTCTCTCCCCTTGCAAATAAATAAATTAAATATCTTTTTCGTTGTTGTTTCCGAGGCTGGGTCCTTTGGCTTTGAGGGCACACGCTTGCGCTTTCCACGGTGGATGCCTCATGTTTTCTCATGGTTTTCTTTCTTTTCTTTTTTAAATTCAGCTAAGTGATTTATAGTTTATTTTGCCATCAAATATGATAGGAGATATATAATCTCGTGGTGGAGCACAGTTAAGACATAAATGCACATTTGGAAGAAAATAGATACAAAAATGCAGTTGTGGTAAAAGATCCATTTAGCCAAATGCAGTGGGCATTCCTCTGTCTTCACTGTCTCCTTTGGTTCCTTAGCAGTGGAGTGGGGGCAGGGAAGAGGGAAATGATGGTACCAACGCTTGATGTATCCATACAAAGTTTCAACTTAATAAAACAAAAAACATAGCCTTTAAAACAAAAAAGCTCAGCTTATTATTTTTTTAATATTTTTATTGATTGATTGATTGATCTGACAGAGAGAGAGAGAATGGGTGCACCAGGGCCTCCAGCCACTGCAAACGAACTCCAGATGCATGCGCCACCATATGCATCTGGCTAACGTGGGTCCTGGGGAATTGAACCTGGGTCCTTTGGCTTTGCAGGCAAACGCCTTAACCATTAAGCAATTCCTCCAGCCCTGTTATTATTTTTTAAAACAACCATTGGCAAGAATAGTTAACATTATCTCTTCTTTCCCATATTGATATAAACAATTTCCTATTACCTTAATTCACTTTGAATAATCATCAGAAAAATTTTTTTCTTTTTCTTTCTTTCTTTCTTTCTTTCTTTCTTTCTTTCTTTCTTTCTTTTTTGTTTGTTTGTTTGTTTGTTTGTTTTACAAGGTAGGGTTTCACTCTAACCCAGGCTGACATAGAATTCACTATGTAGTCTCAGGCTGGCCTCAAACTCACACCAATCCTCCTACCTCTGCCTCCCGAGTGCTGGGATTAAAGGCATGCGCCACCACATCCAGCTGACTATATTTTTTAAACAGAAGAAAACACAAGTATTTCATATTTTAATAAAGTTGAATCTAGAGGTTTCACTGTTTAAAATGATGTATATAGCTAATTTTTAGCCTTCATCAGTTTAAGCACTTCCTCTTATACCCATCTTAGAGTTTTGTTTTGTTTTTGTTTTTTCTGAGATAGGGTCTCACTCTATCTCAGGCTGACCTGGAATTCACTACAGTAGTCTCAGGGTAGCCTTGAACTGACAGTGATCCTCCTACCTCTGCCTCCCAGGTGCTGGGATTAAAGGTGTGTGCCACCACACCAGCCCCGTCTTAGGGTTTTCTTGTAGGCGAATGTTATCAACTGCCCTGTAAACATCCAGTAGCCATGGCACATCTGGAGAGTACAGATGCAGTGAGTTATGTTGATTTCCTAGTTGTTCACACTGTTGAACCATTCTTGCATTCCTAGAGCATTTGATACATTTGAGATATCATTTGACATATTGTTGTGTTCAATTTGCTAGTACTGCACTGGTACTCAGACATGAGCTAAATCTATAATTTTGGACTATATCAGGATTCAACTTTATGATTACGTCAAGTTCCAAAAAGGAATGTTTTTCTACGTGAAGTTGGATGACACATGTAATCTCTCGGTACCTTTTTTTTTTTCTTCTGAAAATAAGGATAATGTTTACCTTGAAGGTTAATTTAAATGATTGTAAATAGTATTTATGAAGTATCTCACTCAGTTCCCAGCAAATAATAGATTTTAATACATGGTATTGGATGTCACATCTCGGGTTGGACTTTGAAAGAGGAACTCCGATCCTTGCTGTATACTACGAGATCTGGTGATTGATTTAACTTCCTTGATAAGGGGAGTGTTTGAAATTCAAGATGGTGATCTAGAAACTATGAATTTAAGGCTGGAACTCCATCTCTCTCTTCCCCTTTCTTCCCTCTCATAAATGTTGCAAAATATAAAGTTACATGGTTCCATGCATCTCAGTTTCATGTGACTCTGGCAGCTGGACCCAAAGAGGCCCCTGAGGTACGTTGTTGGCCTGCTTGTGGCTTTTTCCATTTAACCTTTTAAGTGATCTGAGGTCAATAAGCAGCACACTGCAGGGTCACTGGATATGAATCCGCTCAGCCACCAAGCACGCTGCTGACGAGGGGCACACGTCTATCAGGAGCAGCAGCGGTATCAGTATTTATACCAGGCAGCCTGGGCCCTCCACGTAGTCACCCACAACAAATTCCACGGCAAGGCATTTGTGCCGCTCGCTACCCCACCCGTGGCTCTTTTCCTTAATCATAGAATTTCAGGATCTTAACAATTAGTCTAGCCATCTTTCCAAGTGTTTTACTTCCATGCGTAGTCCAGAAGCCTGTGTCCTGGGACTCCAGGGATGGAGAACTCACTACCCTTCACTGGACTCCTTGAGTCCTGGTTAGGTCTGCACTGGCGAGTCTCCCTTAAGGGTGTTTTCTTATTGATTTCATCTTGACATCAACAGTCGCCCCTCGTCTGTTACCATGCACATACTACAAAACATATTTGTTGAGTGGCTGATAAATGGACACAGAAACACCTACGGGAAAGCCAAGAGTCAGGGGGAAAGGTGAGCCCAGCTATCCACACTAATATCCTAATGTTTCTTACAGCCCACAAAGCTAAACCTGCACAACAAAAACGCTCCATCTGTCTCCTTCCCCGACACCACAGAGAATAGTAACCTTTCAAGCACATTCTTCCACTAGAACAGAGAGTCTCCAGATTGGCACCCACAGGGTCACCTGGGAACTTGTGACAGGAGCAACTTCTCAGGCCCCAGCCCAGCCTTACTGAATCAGGAACTCTAGGCACGAGACCCAGCTAGAGCAAACCGGGGGACCCAGGAGATGGCTCACTAACCCTCGAGAAGGTTGAATCTATTCAAGCCCGACTCTGCTCACCCTGCATCCACCTGCCCTCCTAGTGGTGGGATGAGAGGAGGGAGGGGTTTGTCGGGCATAGCTGAAGGCCCCGGGGCCACCGGAGGTTTAAGCAGGCCTGAGCTGTCAGGCATGACTAAGTGCCCCGGACCCCGGAGGTTGCAGCAGGCCTAGACCCCGATAATCTCACCTCGATGCCGGCAGGCTCCCTCCCCACGGAGGATGCAGCAAGCCTACATCTCGCCTCAAGACCAGAAGGAGTGAGGACACTCCCTTCCCCCAGCCTGGGGCGCCTAGACACCCTGATAAGACTTAGGTTTTTCTTTCCCCAGAGCCTTGTGACCTCTTGCTGCTTGCCTGGAAGTGCCTATATGTTAATGAGGTATCAGCCAGCAGCCTTGGCACAGCCAATCCCCCTACGACCCGTACCCTATACCTTTTCCTGTTGCTACTTAGACCATGTGACCCTTTTCTGCTCACCCGGAAAGTCCCTACGTGCTAATTAGGCATCAGCAGGCCCTCTGTACTAACCAATCCCCTATGACCCATACCCACCTGTACCTCTTCCCGCTCTTTCACAAATGCTAATAAACCCATTCCCCTGACAAACGAGCTGTTCTCTAAAGCTGTCTCCCGGGTGTTTCTTCCCGTCGCACTCACGGCTGCTCAAGTCCCTGCTCGTCAGTTGCCTGGACGCCTCTGGGAAACCGACGCGTGGCAGCCCCAGGGCGGAAAGGAACCACAGGGGTTGGTAGGTGGAGGTAACACTGAGACCCTGTGATTGGTCTTTAGAGGACCCAGACCTGTAACACAGGGAGGTCCTGAATGACAAGCACCTTTATGAAGAACCTCTGGGTGGTGCATCCTGTGAACAAAGCCTATTTGAACCGAGCCATTCTTTCATGGCTAGAGCTTCACTTTATTAAACATCTGACAGGTGGTACCAGAAGGATGGTGACAAGAGGTCCCAGGTTCTGGAGTCCTCTGTCTAGCAGAGGAGACACACCTATAAAGGAAGTGGGTGAGGTTATGTTCCGGGTGTGAGCAGTGTGCAACACAGAAGGGCCTATCAGATGGCTTGAGCTGAGGACATGGCCTCCCAAGATAGGAACCCCCAACACAAGAGTACATGAGACGAGCAACATGTTAACCACAGGTCAAGGAGGTCAGGGCATCCGGGGCCCCACAGCATGCCCACATAGTAACACAGGGACACGGGGGGGGGGGGGCAGAATTTTGAGAAAACTAGAGGGAAGAGGTTGGGACAGGAATAAAAGGAGCTAATAAGGAAGGTCACTAGACTGGACTTTATCCTGACCGTGGGCGCTCAGGGAGGGTTTGTATCAACAGGATCAACTGAATCCGATTCAAATGTTAGCTATTACTTACAAAGACAGGGCAAAAGACGAACTGGAAGGTGGTAAGAGGCTACTCGCCTTATCTGTGGATAGAACAATGAGGACTTATAGATGGAAAGGACAGGAAGAAATAACCTCACAGACAGGGGTGTGAGAAAGCAAGGGGAGCCGGGCGTGGCGGCGCACGCCTTGAATCCCAGCACTCGGGAGGCAGAGGTAGGAGGATCGCCGTGAGTTCGAGACCACCCTGAGAATACAGAGTGAATTTCAGGTCAGCCTGGGCCAGAGTGAGACCCTACCTCAAAAAAAAAAAAAAAAAAAAGACAAGAAAGCAAGGGGGATCATATGAATCATATGCTTTCTAGGCATTCCTCACCCAGCCTGGCCTCATTTGACACCAGGCCTACCTCCCCCTTGTCCTTCTGCTCACTGGCCTTTTTATTTCCTGAGCAGTTTTCTCCCTACCACAGAGCTTTTGTCCCTCTGCCTAGTATGTCTCCCACCCCAGTGTGCCTGCTGAACAGCTAGCCATCCTTCAGATCTTAGCTCTAATGTCCTCCCGCAGGGAGGTCTTGCCAGTCAAAATCAAGACCCTGCTTTTTACCTTCCTAGGACTGCTCGAGCTGCAGTCCACATGTCCCCTGCCTGCAGCCTGGGAGGCAGGCTCTGCATGTTCACGTGCACTGCAGGACCAGTGATGGGAACGGGGCGTGACTCGTGACTGAGGGAAGTCAGGAAGAAGCGCAGGTTCCTGACTTGCGCAACCGCTGAGAAGGATGCAGGGGAGAAATCAAGTTTAAAAGAGACAGATGAGATAGGTCCGGGTTGCCTTTAAACTCCTGGAGTTTGGGAGAGAGATGTGATGTGGATTTGTGGTATTGGCAGGCTGGCACTGGAAACGATGGGTATGGAGAGACATGCCAGGGGGGGGAGAATGAGAGAGACCTGAGAGGGTATCCATAGGTTAGAACCCAGCAAACCCCAAGATAGTAAGAGACGCATGGAGAAAGAGAAATGGATTTCTTTAATTTGTTAAGAAAGACTCGTGGGAGTGAGGGGCACATACCTTTAATCCCAGCTCTTAGGAGGATTGCCACTGAGTTTGAGATCAGCCTGAGACTACATAGTGAATTCCAGGCCAGCCCAGGCTAGCGCGAGACCCTACCTCGAAAAACCAAAAAGAAAAAAGAAGAAAGACTCGCTCACATGAGAGTGAGCAATCTACCCCAAAAGAAGGGGGCTTCATGACAGGAGAAACAATGATGCCCCCAGCCACAGCTCCTGCCACCAGCTCCAAAACGTTTACCACGTGCCAAGTGCATAAACATGCCCAAGGCAACCTCCCCCTCGTTTTAGAAATAAGTGGACTTGGGCTAGTAACATGACTCGGTGCATGAAGTGTGTGTCACGCAAGAGCGAGAAGCCGAGTTCGTATCCTTAGGAGGCCGCTTGTGATCCCAGCAGTGGGGAGGAGAAGACGGGATCATCACTGGGGCAAGCTGCCTAGCTAGGTTAGCTGAATTAACAAGGCGTGGGTTCCAATGACAGACCGTGCCTCAGTAAATTAAAGGCAGTGAGCAGATGAGGAAGCCATCCCCTCCACACACATACGCACATGTTCCTGCACACACGTGTGCCCGCACACGACGACACTTGAAGGTGTGCAGACTCTGACACAGAGGCAGAGCCACAATCACGTGAGAAGCCTAAGAAGGGACAAAATGAGGCGGGGATGGAAAAGGGGACCAGCGGGGGTGACGATTAGGAGGCCACTTCAGCAAGCAGAGAATCCCGCAGTGGGCCACTGTGCTCCCACAACTGAGGACGCCAGGAAGGCCGTAGACTGTTCCTTCCGGCGTGATTGTGTGAGGAGGAGGCAGCCATTAGGACTAAGGAGAACCAGCGGGTATGGTGTTTTACACAGGTGAGTGTGTGAGCATGTCACAGGCTAAAGTCATGGCAGCAGGAGGGCAGTTGGGAAAGCAAGGTTAGGAGGAGCCAGAGTTAATGGAGCAGGTACTGACCTCAAAACAAAGCTTCTAACCCCAAGACCTAGCCTTTGGAACAACTTCATCATCAGTGCTGAGAGGGGGGAGTCAAGGCTTCATGATTTATGCTGGTAGAATTGTATTAGAAACAGACTGCTACATTCTGACAGAAAGAAATATTCTGGAAATCCTTCCTTAACTGGTGTTTGGGTTCTATCTTCTGTCGCTGCAAACACTAGCGACCAGCTTCACAGGCATGTGACCTGGGCATTCAGACAGTACTGTGTTTGGAAAGGCCTCATACTTGGTCTCAGGTTCTGTGGCCATCATCTTGAAATGCTTCCTGTGGGCTCATCAAGGAGCCATGGGTTTTTATTTTTTATTTATTTATTTATTTGTTTATTTACTTTGGTTTTTCAAGGTAGGATCTCACTCGAGCTCAGGCTGACCTGGAATTCACTATGTAGTCTCAGGGTGGCCTTGAACTCATGGCAATCCTCCTACCTCTGCCTCCCAATTAAAGGCGTGTGCCACCACGCCCGGCTCTTGGGGCCCTGGATTTTTATTTGGCACTGGGATCCATTGAAAACATGTTGGTGCTGGGAGTGGAGATATGGGACGAAATTATTCCAACTGATCCCATGAAAACCACCAGGGTGACCCTAGGTCCCAAGCAGCTCCTAGTCAGGAGTGAAATTCCCTACTAGTTAATCTTGAAGTCTAGCTAGGTTCACTGGCCACCTAGCAGACACCATTCTAGGTCCATCACCTGCTCTGGTCTGAGTCAACCTTAGCCTTAGAGAGGAAGGCACAGTGGTGGATATGTAGGCAGTCATTACCTACACGGGTCAGGTTCCAGCTCTGGTTGTACTGCTAAGTATGACTACTTGTATTGATGACTACTTATGTGATCTAGGGTAAACTGATGCATGTCCTCGTGGACAACATAGGGCTGATGATGACTTAAAACACAGTCTGGTACTGGAGAGATGGCTTAGAGGTTAAGGCACTTAAGGACCCATGTTTGGCTCTCCAGATCCCATATAAGCCAGACGCACAAAGGGGAGGCAAGTGCAAAGCTGCACATGCCCACTAGGTGGCGCAAGAATCTGGAGTTTGATTCCATTGGCTGAGGCCCTGGTGTGCCAAATTCTCTCTCTCTCTCTCTCTCTCTCTCTCTCTCTCTCTCTCTCGTTCTCTCTAAAACAAAAATAAAAACCCACGGCCTGGCTCACGGTACATCTCAGCCAGCTTCAGCTATCATCATTCCCCACTGCCATTAGAGGGGCTCAGCAAAAAGAATAAACCCCCAAAAGGCTGGGGGCGGGGGGGGAACTAGTCATTTCTCTCTGAAGTCTGAGGTGATGGGTTAGGATGGAAAAGAAAATGGAGGGGTCTGAAAATAAAGTGAAACCATCTGCTCCCCTTTCATCATGTCAGCAATCTCTCACTGCAACTATCTGTCACAGGGAATCAGACTGAGCCCCAAGACTGCTGAAGCATGCAGAGAGGAAGGCTGCGTCCCCATCTTCCCATGCCAGTCTCCTTCCCCAGGGCACACTCTGCGTCACGCACCTCTGAAGCCATCACCCCAAGGACCAGTCAGCTCTGTCTGTGTGCAGCCTAAGGTCCTTCTTTTCACCTTGGCAAGCGAGCACCTGGATTTTGTGTTCCTGGCACAGTGTTATGTGGAGAGCAATGGCAACAAGGGAAGTCCAGCTTGCCTCCCTCTATCTCTCTCTCCTTCCCCCTGGGGCAGATCCATCTGTCACGCTGCAGAAATAGCATTTGCCCACAGCCTGGTCCAGAGCTGGGCTCTCCATGCGGGACCTCCTGACTGGAGTTACAAATGCCATCAGTGTGGCCTCAGAGTATTGACGGCATGCCCCTAGACCCCTTAGCCCTACTTGTTCCTTGTCTGGGGCCAGGTGGGGAGCAGGAGATAGACTAGGAAGAGGAGGAGGAGGAGGAGACCTCTGGCAGTTTACGGGAACAAAGCCGGCTGCAGCAGACAGCAGAATCCTTCCTGCCGGGGAGAAGCGGCCGCCTTCCCTACTGATAACTTAATGACTCTGGCACATTTTCATCAGCCCAACTTGGAGCACGCAGTGGGTATCTGAGCCAGTGGTTCCCAGAGATGGAAAGCAGCGACAGAAAGCAATTACAGGATGAGTGTCCTAGAGACAAAGCCTGGGCCTCGGGAGCCACCAGCCACATGGCTTTCCCAACCTCTGCCTGTGGTACAGCCCTGAGAAGCCACCGCCCCCCCCCCCCTTCTCTCTGCAGCTCAATTCCCTCTGCTGGGACACAGATCACAACACCTGTACCTGCTGGCACCTTAGGAGCGTCATGGTTACAATCAGACAGCCTTGAATCTCAATCCACAGTCTCATTCGGTCATAAGGCACAGACCCCATTTGACAGATGAGAAGCCTGAGTCTAAGGGAGATGAAGCCACTCCCTGAATGGTAGAGCTAGTATTTGAACCCGGATGTGTGTGCCTTTGAGCACACAGCTGGAAGATGAAGTGGGTGGTCTCTGCTTATCACTCCTGTCCTCCACACCCCCAGCGCTTGAGGCTGACCCCCAGGGCCTGCTTCGCTCGTCCTGTTCATGAGGAGGTAGATGCAGGAGGAAGGGAGGGAGAGAGGGAGCGAAGGAGGGAGGAAGGGAGGGAGGGAGGGAGGCAAGGTGTGTGTACTGTGCCATGTTTGTGTCCCATCTGAGCCTCCATAATCATCATGTCATCAAAGTCTCTCCTGCTCAGCCCTTCTAAGTGGAAACCGTGTCCTACAGAGCCCCAGAGATTTCCTCGGCACTCCGGCATCTACCATCCTGGCTGGTAGGAGTTCGGAGCTCCCGTGCCTTGACAGCGGCCCTCCTGTCTTCTCCTCTCAGCCCACACCATCTGGGGTTGGAGGAATTCCCACAGCTAGTTCCTCACGTGGGAAGCAGCTCAAAGTGAGAAAAGCCCCGTGTGGCCCTCAGATACAAACTCAGATTGGGATAAAACCCAGAGGAGAGTTCAAAAGCCACCAGCTCAGGCCCACCCTCTCAGGGCCGATTTGCTGATCCCTAGGACCATTTTCGATACCCAGGCTTTACTTGAGAGCAAATGATGGCTCCATAGGGCTCAGATGGAGACAAGTCCTGGCTTCAAGACTCACTCAGCTTCTGCAGTGCTTAGGCCTTGCGGGCCACATAAGTGATAAGGCGCTCCTCTCGGGCAAACCCAGAACTCCAGCACCCAGTGGGCTAGCCTTACCCTGTCCTCAAATGCCTTACACCAGCTGAGTTTGTTGCCTTTAAGAGATCTGGAGTCTGGCCCCAGCTCAGCGATTAACCCTCCTTGGACAAACTGCGTGCCTTTCAGGCCTTGTTTTCTCCATCTGTAAAAATACAGAGGTTGGACCAGATAGTCCCTAAGTCCCCTCCCTGCAAGTACCTTGTGGCTCTGCTTTCTCAGTGTACCTACTGAATCCACCACGCCTTCAACTAGGACAGAATAAAGGGCGTAGGCTCCCAGCCACAGGATCTACACGGGCTTGATGACATCCATCTCGGCACCCACCCACTAGAGTCTGCAGCCGCTTTCCTGCAGTATCATGAAACCACCCTTGGCGCTTATTGTATGTGACTGCTTTGGGTAGAAACACAGAGGCTGGGGGCTGGAGAGATGGCTCAGGGGTTGAAGGCACTTGCTTGCAAAGCCTGACAGCCCAGGTTCAATTACCCAGTACCCACATAAAGCCAGATGCACAAAATTACACATGTATCTGGAGTTTGTTCTCTCTCTCTCTCTCTCTCTCAATCTCTCTCTTTCTCTCTTCAAATAAATAATTTTTTTTAAATAGGGCTGGTGTGATAGTTAAGGTGTTGTCAACTTGATCTGTTTAGTAATCCACAGAAATCCCTTTCGGGTGGGTCTCGGAGGTTGCTTCTAGGAAGGATTCACTGAAGGAGGAAGTCCTTCCCCCAGAGTGAGCCCTTCCCCCAGAGTGGGCGACCCACTCAGAGGGGGACTTGATATAAGGAAGCTCTGGGTAAAAAGAGCCCCTTCCTATTTTTGGATCTGACTTGTTTCCCAGGGGGAAGGAGATCAGCACAGAGAAAAATCAACTCCTACCAAATCAGAGAGCCCGAGCCTCAGAGGCCCCCAACACCTCATCACTGAAGCAGACCAAAAATGAACCCAACATGGCTCAGGAAAATTTTGCAGAAGAGGGGGCCGAAAGAATGTCAGAGTCACATGTTGGGTCATGATATGCAGAGACATTTAGCTTACCCATAACTGTGGGCTAACTCCACAATCCATGACCCGTATACCTCAACAAGGAGGGGCCAAGGGGAGGGGGTAGGTCACGGATGAGCCTAATAATGGTACCAAACTGACTGTATTTGCTGAATACAGAACTGACTAATAAAGAAAAAAAAAAAAAAGAGCCCCTTCCTTCCTTCCACTTGGCTGCCGGAGCTGCTCGCTACCTTCCAGCGTGGATTGAAGACCAGTGCGGACTAAAGACCAGGATCCACTGAAGACCTGTGTGGATCGAAACCCAGCGGCCCCTCAGGAAGCCTCCAGGCTTTCCGGCATCATCTGCAGTGCCGGGTCGGGACTGCTGAGGCTTCTGGCTACGTGGACTGAGCAGCTACCAGGTTCGGTGATTCTTGGGCCTGCAAATGCTACTGGACTACTGTAAGCTAATCCAATAAATTCCCTTTTTAAAATAATTCATCCTACCAGTTCTGTTCCTCTAGAGAACCCTGACTAATACAGCTGGGGTGATGGCTTAGCAGTTAGATGCACTTGCTTTTAAAGCCTACCAGCCCAAGGTTTGATTCCCCAAGAGCTACATAAAGCCAAATACACAAGGTGGCACATGCATCTGAAATTCATTTGCAGTGGCAGTGCCCATTCCCTCTTGCTTGTTCTTTCTCTCTGCTTGCAAATAAATAAACAAAAATATTTAAAAAAGAAGGAAAGAAAGAGAAAAGAAAAAGAAACACAGAGGCTGGGGACATTGTGAGGTATCACATCTTGGCTTGCTTTATTTCTTTTGACAGGGTGCAGTGATTTGGATTTAAAATGTCCCCCATAGACTCACATGTTTGAATACTTAGTCCTGACTTGGTGGTGCTGTTTGGGAAGTTTGTAGAGAAACTAAGGGAGATAGAGCCTTGCTGGAGGAAAAGTGTCACTGGGGGGTGGGAGGAGGCATCATAGCCCAGCCCCACTTGGAGCTTTGGTGCTCTCTGCTCCCCTCCTGACAGTGTGAAGATGTGACACTGGCTGTCTGCTCCTGTCATGCTTTCCCAGCCGTAACGGACACTTACGCTCAAAACTATAAGGCCAAGATAAGCCCTTTCCTGCAATAAGCTGCTTCTGGTCAGGCATTTTGTGTCAGCAACGAGAAAGTAACGGATACATAGAATGGTATTGAGCTCAGTACGTGTACACCACCAAGCCCTGACTTTCTTTAACCGCGTTATAGCTGACCTGCTTATTGGAACTAACATGAACATGGTTCCCAGTTAATAACAAGAAGGAGAGAGATACGAAACGAGCCTTGCATTTCAAAATACTACATAACCTGCCTCTGGATCCCCAGCAGAGAAATAAGTGTACAGAGCCCCAAAACCAAAGCATTAAATATGTTAGCGGGGCTATTTCCCGCCCTGCTGAGAAACAGGGTAGCAAAATGCTGGCAGTCTGCTGTGTCTCCTTGGGCCAGGGACGTGATCTTAGCCTCGGTTTCGTTGTCAGTAAAACGGAGCCCGTAATAGTTTGTACATCAGAGACACACTGAAAGTTGGATGAGTCCAGGCGTGGAAAGTGCAGGGTGTTATTCCTGGCAGATAGCACGGGTGCAGAAACAGTGGCTCCCCTGGATCTGCAACCCTACAGATGAGCCTTTGCAGACATATCTCCAGGCCGACGTGCTTCACCACTGCTGCACAGCCATCCACCCAGTCTGGCGTCCCACGGTCTTTGGCTTCCCCTAGCCCTGGCTTGCGCTACCCCATCTGCTGCTGTGGCCAAGGTGGTCGCCTCCAGTCCTGAATCGAAACCCCATGTTCCCGTCTCTAGCCATTTCATCAAGGGCTCGGGATCACCCAGTAGGGAGTGGGATGCCGGTAGCCTATGACGTGGCCCTCCGCTTCAGGAAAATACACAGTCCAGCTTGAGAAGACAGACACAAACTGGGCGCTTGGTGTGAGAGGGAGTTTGGTGAAGGTATGTGTGAGGTCCTCCAAGAAAGGGGCCATCGGCTGTGTGGGGGTGGAAGGGGTTAGGAGAAGAGCAGTGACTGGAATCAAATTCCACCTCTACCACTGATTCACAGTGTGACCCCCCAGGAAAGTTAATTAACCTCTTTTCCTCCCATTCCTTATCTGCAAGATGAAGATGATGGCGGTTTGTATCTCATGGTCCTTTTCTGTGAGGGGGAAAGAACTCATCTAGATGAAGCTCCAGACCCGTAACCTAAGTCAGAAAGTTTAGCCATTATTCTTACGACCTCTCCTCCCAGCCCTACACAGACCTTTCCATCGCTGAAGACACAAATCAGTTCAATCTGTGCTCGCCTAGATCTGCCTGGAACCCTCCCTTACCATCCTCTGACCACTGCTCCCATCCCTATACCACCCACTGTCTGCTCAGTTAAATGCCTCCTTGCATGACAGGCCTGACCTCTACAGGGATGCTGGAAACAAGGGAATAAGAAAACAGCAATGTTGGGACAGACATTCCTTAATATGTGTAAACCTTTTGTCCCTGCAGATTTCTTCCCCAGCCAGGTGCCCTCTCTGCTCAGAGAACCCCAGATGCCCAGCAGCAAGTCATCTTTTCTTTATTTTAATATTTTTATTTATTTATTTGCAAGCAGAGAGAGATGGAAGAGAGAGAATGGGTGTGCCCAGACCTCCAGCTGCTGTAAAGGAACTCCAGATTCATGCATCACTTTGTGCATCTGGCTTTACATGGGCATAGGGGAATGGAACTCAGTCATTAGGCTCTGCAGGCAAGTGCCTTAACTGCTGAGCCATCTCTCCAGCCCAACAAATGATCTCCTTCAAGTCCCACATGGGAATTAGCAGAGCTACAAGGTGACCTCAGATGTCTCACTCCACAATCACTTTCTCCAGCTCTCTCACTTGGCAAGGATCACACCCCCACGGACACTGGCACCAGGCCCTTTGACCTCATGATTCTGCTTCGAGCAAACAGTAAACTAGCTGCAATGTTGGTGTGAACAGTGAGCAATTTTCAAACTGTCTAAACATTGACCTCGTACATTGGAACACAACCACAAACTGTGGTTCGTCCACACTGCGGAATACTACATAGCCCTAAAGTTGATGGGATAGAAATGTATTTGTGGCCAGTCATGGTGGTGTACACCTTTAATCCCAGCACTCAGGAGGCTGAGGTAGGAGGACTACAGTGAGTTCAAGGCCAGTCTGCGGCTACAGAGTGAGTTCTAAGTCAAGCTGTGATAGAGTGAGACCCTACCTCAAAATAAATAAATAAATAAATAAGCCGGGTGTGGTGGCGCATGCCTTTAATCCCAGCACTCGGGAGGCAGAGGTAGGAGGATCACCATGAGTTCGAGGCTACCCTGAGACTCCATAGTGAATTCCAGGTCAGCCTGGGCTACAGTGAGACCCTACCTCGAAAAACCAAAATAAATAAATAAATAAATAAATGAAAGGAGGAAGGAAGGAAGGTCTTTTTGCCATAGAAAGGTATTCTTCATGTACTGTTGAGTGGGAGGGAAGGCATGAGAGGGAGGAGGGGGAGGAAGGAGGAGGGAAGGGATGAGTCTGGCAGAGTACACAACAGACAGTGTGAGTTCTCACTGAGGACTAAGCCTTACAGGTAATTCTTAATTTTTCCTTCTTTGCATACTTGTAGTTTCTGGTGTTTTCTGCATAAATAAATACTATCTCCATAGGAAACATTACCATTAAAAATTAAAAGAGGGAGCCAGGTGTGGTGGCGCACACCTTTAATCCCAGCACTCGGGAGGCAGAGGTAGGAGGATCACCGTGAGTTCGAGGCCACCCTGAGACTACATAGTGAATTCCAGGTCAGCCTGGGCCAGAGTGAGACCCTACCTCGAAAAACCAAAATAAAATAAAATAAAGAGGGCTGGAGGGATGGCTTAGTAATTAAGGTGTTTGCTTGCAAAGCCAAAGGACCCAGGTTCAATTCCCCGGGACCCACATTAGCCAGATGCACAAGGGGGTGCATGCATCTGGAGTCTGTCTGCAGTGACTAGAGGCCCTGGTGCACCCATTCTCTCTCTCTCTCTCTCTCCCTCTCCCCCTCTTTCTCTGTCAAATAAAGAAAGAAAGAAAAAAAGAACTGGGGCTGGGCGTAGTGGCACATGCCTTTAATTCCAGCACTTGGGAGGCAGAGGTAGGAAGATCACCGTGAGTTCAAGGCCACCCTGAGACTACATAGTGAATTCCAGGTCAGCCTGGGCTAGAGTGAGACCCTACCTCCAAAAAAGAAAAAAGAAAAAGAACCTCTTTGAATGTTAGTACCTGCCTTATGATTAGTCACTCTTATTTCTCATAAAGTTTGTATCATGTGACAAATAGTGAGTGCAAGGCTCCTATGGGTAGGAAAATGAGCCCAGAGGACACAGATCATGACCCAAGAACAGATGGCTTTGGTGGTGAGCTTGGAAGGGGTGGGTAAGACGAGGGAGAGTATGTAAGGGCCAGGCAGCAGGGTATGCAACAGGGCAAAGGAAGCAGAGGCAAGACAGTCTGAGGCTATGGATCAGAGAAACCGAAGTGTCTTCTAGCCCTGTCTTTGGCCAGCCCTGCAAGACACTACCACCTGTGTCCATGGCATGACAGGAGTTCAATACTTGAGCCAAGCTTTGCCAGAACAAATACACTCCAGTGATCTATCCCACACCACACAGACTCTGCTCCACACCGAGCCCCCTGCCCCCTACACACATACCAATCCAAGGATTTGCAAGATCATGGCAGAGAAAACTGAGTGATGAGCCCTGCTTCCCCTCAGTAGCAAAGAGCCCAACAGGCCCTATTATTGGCTCTTCCTCTGCAATTTGAAGCACAAACCCATGAGCCTCAGAGAATGTGGGCCTCCATGCCCTCCAAAAGAAAGTTTTAATTAGACAACAATGGTCCTCTGCTTCTCCTCACCACGGTCAGGTTTGAGTGAACCCAGACGTGTTTCAAGTCAGGCAGATTTCCTGGGACAGCTAAGGCTGCTCACCCACCCATCACCCATCTTTGGGCCCTCAAGCGCTTTCCGTGATATCCCACAACATGCTCCCCGTTCCTGCCATTGAGACACCTGGCCCCCTGGGCAAAGAGCCTTGCTGTGACGCCATCTGCCACGTGGGAAGAAGGAGCTCACGCTGCAGAGATGAGATGGGTGTTAACCAGAAAAGCCCAGACTTCTGAGAGTACCATAGACAGGGACAGAGCTGGTTCAAGACCTGCTTTAACCCATCCCTTCTCCCTCCAGTACAACGCCAGCAGGATGCAAGATTTCAGAGCAGAAGGGACCGCAGGCCCTATTCTGGCAGTGTCCCCGCCGGACACAAGCATGGCTTGCTACGTTTTCAGCGTGAAATGCCCTCCCGCAGGCGCAGGTGTCGAACACTTGGTCCTCAGCTGGCGGGCGCTCTTCGGGGAGGCTGGGGGACCTTGAGGAGGTACAGCCTGGCTCGAGGAAGTGGATCGCTGGGGAAGCAGGCCTTGCGGATCGTGGCCTGCCCTTGCTCCTGGCCAGGCTCTCTGCTCTGCTAAGACGGACTGAAGCAGCCTCGTTTTCCTGCTGCCACGTCCACAAGCCACCACGAAGCCCATTATGCCCACCTTGATGGACTGACCGTATCCTCTCAAACGGCGAGCCTAAGGAAATCCTTCCTCCTTGGACAGCTCATTTCAGGTATGCTGCCACAGTGATGAGAAAGATAACTAAGGGAGGCCTTCTGTGACACGGTCACTTTTTCACAGGCCATGCCTGAGGGGCTAGAGTATTAGAATAAAGAGATTTCACACTAACAGGAAGGTGGGCCTGGGAGGACCATCCTGATGTTGGAACACTAGACGTGACTCTGAGGTAAGGCCTCAGGCATGTTTGCCTGCCTTTTGTCACTAATCTACCCTAATACGCAGGTTGTAGGTGGTTTTAATTGACTTAAATGTAAAAGGCTAGAATTATATCTATTCCATTCCACTTCAATTACAAAGGCTACCCGACTCCAGCTTACCAACCTGACCATAGAAACCATCAATAGTACTCGGGGCTTCACCTCATAAAGAATGCATGCTTACTAATTAATTTCTACAATGTTTTTTTCCCTCAGCTCTTGGGAGAAATCGGTGGTGGGAGGGCAGGTTGAACCAACAGTTTGGTAGGGAGATGTCCTAGGCCATATCAGTTCTAGAGTCAAAGAAACAGATTGAAGGCTAGAGAGACAGCTTAGTGGTTAAGGTGCTTGCCTGCAAAGCCAAAGGAGACAGGTTCAATTCCCCAGGACCCACGTAAGCCAGATGTACGAGTTGGCACATGCATCTGGAGTTCATTTGCAGAGGCTGGAGACCCTGGCACATCATTCCCCACCCCTGTTTTTTTCTCTCTCAAATGAATAAAAATAAAATACTTTAAAAATAAAAAATTCAGATCTTACTGAGGGCATTTTGTTTTTCTTTTGCTTTGTTTATTTTGATGCAGAATCTCACTCTAGCCGAGGCTGACAATGAAATCATGAATCCTCTTACCTCAGCCTCCTGAGTCCTAGGATTACAGGTATAAGCTTAGTATAAGTACTGACCAATTGTATGAACTGGAACAAGTCCCTTCACCTCTCTGGGCCTTCATTTTCTTCATGTCAGCTGGGCAGGTGACATACAGCTTTAATCCCAGCACTCAGGAGGAGGAGGTAGGACGTTAACAGTGAGTTTGAGGCCAGCCTGAGACTACATAGTGAATTCAAGGTTAGCCTGGGCTAGAGTGAGACCCTACCTCAAAAAAAAAAAAAAATCAAGGGCTGGAGAGATTGTTCAGTGGTTAAAGCACTTGCTTAAAAAGCCTAATGAGAAAAAAACAAAGCCTAATGAGGGCTGGAGAGATGGCTTAGTGGTTAAGCACTTGCCTGTGAAGCCTAAGGACCCTAGTTCAAGGCTCCATTCCCCAGGACCCACGTTAGCCAGATGCACAAGGGGGCGCACGCGTCTGGAGTTCATTTGCTGTGGCTAGAGGCCCTGGCATGCCCATTCTCTCTGTTTCTCTGCCTCTTTCTCTCTCTGTCACTCTCAAATAAATAAATAAAAATAAAAAATATTTTTAAAAAAGCCTAATGACCCAGATTCAATACCCCAGTACACATGTAAAGCCAGATGCACAAAGTAATGCATGCATCTGGAGTTTGGAATGGCTGGAGCTCCTGGTATGATCACTCTCTTGCTCTCTCATTCTTTCTCTCTCTCTCTCTCGCTCGCTCGCTCTCTCACTCTCCTTGCAAATAAAATAAATAACATTATTTTTAAAAAAGTGAGGTCAACTATCCCTGTCTCAAGATCACTGTGGGAGATCACAGAGATAGTGTGTGCAAATGTTGGGCACACTGTGGGCACACGTTAATGGAAATCATTACTAAAATTCAGAAGAAACTTGTCTGTGCCCAGCAAAAATACAGGAGCTGTCTTGCTCCTCTCAGGATGCCTGGCGCTTAGAGACACCATCATCATCTTTTCAATCATGCTCCAAGAACAAAGAAAATGTGAAAGTGGGTCTCTCCTCAGCAGCCTGCCCTGGTGACCATGACGCTACTAGAGCTGTTCAGAGCCCGGAGCACTTACGAAGAAGAGAAGCAACTCTGGGAATGGGATTGAAAGCACCCCAGGAGCTCATACCCAAGGCTTCCTTTCACACCTCTGCCCCCACTTAGCACTCCACCTAGAACTTGGGCTAATGGTACTATTAGGATTTCAAGCTACTAAGCAAATTAAAATCAGGTGCTGGATTGCTGACTTTGATACTAGACTGCTAAGTTTTATCACTGTTGAAAGAACTAACAAGGATAGAGTCAACCGAGGCCAACTCAAACAGTGAGGCAAGCCAATAATGGCGGTATGCCTGGAGAATTCTAGAGCCTTAAGATTTCCAGGATAGAGGCAAGGACCACTGAAAAGAGCTGAGCAGTCAGAGACTAAGAGCCATTGCCTTGCAATATACGTCAGCGTAGAGAAAAATCCCCCAAGAAGCACTCAGAAAGTTTATTCTGAGTTTGGCCCCCGTGGTTCTGATGTAGGAGGTCTGGTGTGAGGTCCTGGAATCTGCATCTTCATGTGCCTCTAGTCATTGCTATGCACTCGGTCCAGGCCCCGCACACACCAACAGCCTTCTCCCACCAAGTCCTATTCTGTTGCTTCGCTGGTAGGTAATGAACACTTTTCCTGAGGCAAAAAGATGGAAAGGGAAGAAACTGAATTTTAATCCTTAAACGTGCTAAACTTTCGAGATAATTAATAGAGATTGGTTACTTGCTGGAAAATGAAGCATTCATACGCACACCATAGATTGGGTAAAAAAAATAAATTACATTCAGATGATTTAATATTTCTGAGATGGAATAAATTCAATGGCTGAGTGAAAGGCAAGAAGAAAAACCATCTATCACCTGAAGATATCTGTTAAGATAATATTTCAGCCACCCATCGTGAAGAGGAAGCTTGCACCCACCACACAACAAGACAACCATACCCAGGAACACATGCCAGGAAGGGTTAAACACACTCACATCTGAACAGTGGCTACTACCACTCCACATAAGCCCAGAGAGGGCTCTTGGGGTCCAAGGTGACCTAAAATATTTTCATAAATAACTCCAAAGATGGAGCGGGCATTATGCAAATCAAACCTCAGACGATACAAAGATGACAGAGATCACAAATGTGTGGAGAATGAAATTTAACTACTGGGCAATGTCTTTAAATTTGCTTTTATTGAATCTTGTATATTGGAGTCACACATTACTGTATCTGTTTATTGAGACTCAACAGGGCCAAACGCAGAGTCATTTACGGAAAGAGGGCATAACCAAATGCATAAGAAGAAAAGACCACACACCTGGAGAGACCCTGGCACAGGGCACACGGGCACTGACTGGGAAGTGGGTTAGATGTGCACACGGCAGTGGGACGTTCACACAGGTGGAGGTTGAGTCAAGAGATGGTGTAGAATCAAAACAAGAGAATGCATCTGCTACTCTTTGATGCTGCAGTGGCAGTGTTGTACGTAAACACAGACCTGGAAGGGAATTCTGAGCAGAATCGCATAGAGGCTTGGGGACGAGACACTAGGTTAACCAAGATTACGAGAGACGCTAAGACAAAAGTGCTGAATGTGCGTATTTGTTGGGGAATGAGACCCAAAGACAAGGGGTCTTGGAAGAGCATTTCCAGCTCTGATTAAGGAGAAACAATCACTCAAAGCACAGCTGGAAGCATGGGGAAAGGGCAGCTTACAAAGACACTGTCCCTGGGGACGCTCAAGAAAAGCGACCAGACACCTTTCGACTTGAAGCATTAGAGATTATTAAAAGCATTCCTTGCCCAGATCAGGGGTGGGGGAGTGGGCTTCATGACCCCTCCAAAGGTCATTTCTATCCCAAGGGACCACATGCCTGAAGGGCACCGGAAAAAAAAATAAAAAAGTCTGTTCATCCCTGAGCTGCCACACAATGTCCTGAGAGAGCCACAGGGCAGAAAGGCCCACTTCACTGGACCTCGCTCCACTGAGAGAGGAAGAGGGTGAAGCTCACGTGTGGGCAGAGCCAAGGAAGCCACTGATGAGGCTTCTGGAAAGCCAGTGTCAGCCTGGGATGAGGCCTCCCGAGCCCTAAGGCAGAACAGGGGGAGAAAGAGACCATGCAGGGAGGGGAGCCAGTAACAGCAAAGGGCACTAAAAGCCCCCCAAGATAAACAACGCTTGGAGGTTTGGAGGAGAAGCACGTAATAGGCGCTAGGTGGGGGGGCTGGTGGTACAGAGCTCTGCACGGAAAGAGGGGAGCCAGGCAGGAAGATACCCACAAAGGGCGCTGCGTAACCCACCAACAGGCAGAGACAGCGGTGCGAAGAGAAGAATAAGAAGGCAAAGGAAGTGAGGAAAATAAAGGGGAACCCAGGGTGTGTCTAGGACTACATGGGGCTATTCTGGGAAGGAAACCCCACGAAAGTTACAGAATCAGAGTGAAAAGCGCATCGGGCTAGCGACAGCAGAAACTCACATAATGAAAACTCAGTTTCTTAAAATGGACCGTGCAGGCCGGGCGTGGTGGTACACGCCTTTAGTCCCAGCACTCGGGAGGCAGAGGTAGGAGGATCGCCGTGAGGTCAAGGCCACCCTGAGAATAGAGAGTGAATACTAGGTCAGCCTGGGCTAATGTAAGACCCTACCTCGAGAAACCAAAATAAATAAAATTAATTAATTAATTAAATAAAATAAAAAATGGACCACACAGCTGTTGGCACTGTTGGTCAATGGGCTATTCCGACTAGACACAGCCCGCTGCCCAGAACCTGCCTCCCAAGACGCAGCCCACTCAGGCTGTTTGCACATTAGGACACAATGATGCTCCATAAGGAAGCCAAAGTAGGTATCTCCTGGTATTGCCAAGAAGCATCAAACTTGACTCCCTCTCTACGCCTTCCTTCATCCTAGTATGCACTTGCTTGGGGATGGTGATGTCACCTGCAGGAGTCATCTCAGGAATGCCATTTACACGGTATATTAAGCAGCCAAATTGGAATCATGTACTTTGAATTCTTCTACCAAAATATTTCCCAACCAGCTATTACCCCACCAGTCAAGAGAGCAGTGGAGAGGAACCATCCCAGCGTACTCTCTGTGCTCCATCCACTGGCTCTCTCTGCCTCCACAGAGGCTGTAAGGCCTGGCAAGAGGGGCGGGCACTGAGAGGGACCACTATGCCGGGTCCTGCCTTGGTGATTTCGCTGTCATTCTCACATCGGTGCCATCCACGTGGCCACAGCTCTGTGTCCTCAGGGTGGATAAAATGGGAAGAGAAGCTCAGTAGATGTGGGGTTTTGAGGGCTGTCCTCGAGACGTAGCACACAGATGGCACCAGACAGAGTGAGAAGATCACAGGGCAAGGACGTTGAGAACCCATCACCCCACACCCTGGCACATGAGAGAGGCAAAAGCTGACCACAACAGTTCTTCCTCACTCCCAGCTCTGCCTGCACACTCAAACCCGGCAGTCACCATCCGCCACACCAGAGATGTTTCTGGAGCAAGCAAGCAAAGCTGGAGATGGATGGAGGGCCATTTGTTAAAGTAAGTCATCGCCATGGGAAGATTCATAACTAGCCCTACCCAGGACAGGAGAGAGAGAGAGAGAGGAAATTAAAGGGAAACAAATGGAAAGTCTCAAGAGCCAAGTACTTTTGTCTGAGGGTTTTGAGTTATGCTTTTGCTTATAACTCTCTGAGATGGAGAAAGAAATAGAGGGTGAATCTTCAAAGAGACAGAGCGCGAGAGAGGGCCATAGAGAAACCAAGAAGGAGGTGCTAGTATCCAGAGGATGGCAGAAGCGGGGGGGGGGGCCTGCCAGCCTTGCCCGGTGCAGAGCCAGGCCATAGAACTAGCAGCAGCAGCAGGAGGGGTTGACCACAGGCAAGCCAGGTGAGGGCCAGCATCAGAGGGCACCAGGAAGGGTAGACTGGGGGACAGGGCACAGGGCTCTGTACTTACTGTCGCAGACGTAGGGTTTGTCGTGATCCTCCTGAGACGCAGCATCATGCTTCCTCCTGCCGCCTGCAGAGCCGCGAGCCTGGGGAGACATTGGGTGTGGGACGTGTGTTATTGTGACAGTCACTCGGTCCCTAAGCATGGGCTCTCTGAGGCCCCGAGAGTACTACCTGCATATCCTCACTCCACCTTTATCGCAGCCTTGTTTGTTTGTTTTATTTTTCAAGATAGGGTCTCACTGTATCCCAGGCTGACCTGGAACTCACTATGGAGTCTCAGGGTGATCCTCCTACCTCTGCCTCCCGAGTGCTGGGATTAAAGGCGTGCGCCACGCCTGGCTCACATCACGGCCTTTGTGCCAAGGCCAACCCTGCTTTACAGGCAAGGAAACTGAGGCCCGTGGAGATGAGGAAACTTGCCCTAAACCACTCAGCTGCACACTTGTCTAGTCCCATTGTCTTTTCAACAATTCCAAGAAGGAAGAGCCATGGTGACCCCGTTTCATTTGCTTACTTATTATTTATTAATCACTTATTTGCATGTGTGTGTTCGTGCACACACGAGAGCACCAGGACCTCTTGCCACTACAGATGTCAGATGCTTGTGCCACTTTTTGCCTTGGACTTATGTGGGCAACTTGAGAATTGAACCTAAGCTGGTAGGCTTTCCAAGCAAGCGCTTTTAACTGCTTGTGCCACCCCCACCCCCACCCCGACCAGTCTCCTGATCTTCATTTTATAATCAGAGGATGAGACAGCTGACAGCTTCTGTGACCTGTCCCAGGTCCCTCATGGACTAAGCGCAGAGTCAGGACATACACACAGGACAGTCTGACAGAAAAGCCCATCTGATGGCTTGAATATGAAATGTCCCCCATTGGCTCATGTGTTGGCAGCTCGGTCTCCAGCTGGTAGCGTTACTTTGGGAGCTGATGGACGGCAGCTCTAGCTCAAGGAATGAGGTCCCCCAGGGCCTGGCTCTAAAGGAGATATCTTAGTCTCGGCGCCCTTCTTCTTCCTGCTCCTCACGAGG